>OY997270.1:293373686-294708552 GCA_963921465.1 Triticum timopheevii
GTCCAATTTGGACCGAATACTCGATCGCTCGTGCCAGATACATAGCACCCCCGAAAAACCAGCGAACCACACCAACAGGGATTGTTGGGTGTTCAAGCAGGCAGGCAAGTTAAATGCCGAAAACAATGACAAGGGGTTGCATAGCGACGACGAGGAGGAGCCCCGGCCGCCGAACAATAGAGGACAGAAGGGCTTCCCCCTACAAGTGCGGACAGTGAACATGATATACGCAACCCACATACCCAAAAGGGAGCGGAAGCGTGCACTAAGGGACGTATATGCGATGGAGCCAGTCGCCCCAAAGTTCAACCCGTGGTCCTCCTGCCCAATCACTTTTGATCGAAGGGACCACCCCACTAGCATCCGCCATGGCGGATTCGCCGCATTGGTTCTAGACCCAATCATTGATGGATTTCACCTCACTAGAGTCCTGATGGACGGCGGCAGCAGCCTGAACCTGCTTTATCAGGATACAGTGCGCAAAATGGGCATAGACCCCTCAAGGATTAAACCCACAAAGACGACCTTTAAAGGTGTCATACCAGGTGTAGAGGCCAACTGTACAGGCTCAGTTACACTTGAAGTGGTCTTCGGATCCCCGGATAACTTCCGAAGCGAGGAGTTAATCTTCGACATAGTCCCGTTCTGCAGCGGCTATCAAGCACTGCTCGGACGAACCGCATTTGCAAAGTTCAACGCGGTGCCGCACTACGCATACCTCAAGCTCAAGATGCCAGGTCCTCGAGGAGTCATTACGGTCAACGGAAACACCGAACGGAGGAGCATACAGCGGCTTTCGCGGCGGAAGTACAAAGTAGCCTCTCAAGGCAATTCTCGAGTCCGGCTATTAAACTTCCGGACACCGTCAAGCGCGCCCGGAGTAACATACAACAAGACCGCCTGGCACGTCCCGAGCATGCGTAGCAATGCGGCCCCAACCCCAGCCCTCGCGAAATTGCGAAACCAGTACTACGCATACATAATAACGCTCTGGAAATACCATGGGCATAGGGGGAGGGGCATGACCACGGCAGGCCCAGAATGCGACTCAACCGCACCAGGGGCTCCCGTTTGTGCAATTCTTTTTTCTTATTTTCAGGACTCCTTTATCAAGAAGCCCTGTCCGGCAATAGAATCGCCGAACATACGATGCAACAGCCAGGGAAGCAGAAAGCTACGTCGAGTGTCCAGGTGGTCTCTATAACGAGCAGTATACTTGTTTTACATATCAACCCGCAGCTCGCTCCTGGAGGGGGACATGTCAAATAGTCCTGTCCCTTGCTTATCGCACTATTTGTATCATTCTGCTTTTACCGCAACTTTTTTAATAAACAATGCACAGCTTTTGCCTTTCAAAGCATTCCTTTTTCTTATCTATATATGTTCACTTATGACATGTTGCATCTGTACACTTTGGTACGGCCAAATACACCAGGGGCTTAAGTACCCCAACATATGGTGTGATAAGTCCGAACACTTTCACAAGTGCGGCACCCCGAACTTATAGCATTATATGCATCAGCTCTGAATCATGTCTTGGGTCAATAGTTGGGTTTGCCCGGCTCCCATGTTTTGGTACCTTACATTCCGTTATATCGGCTAAGGTAGCGCTGGGAGAACCACTGCGATTGTGCCCCGGTTGAGCTGGGTTAAGCACCTCAGTGGAGAAAGCTAAAACTGACCGTCATGATAGGGTGAGAGCCGGTCGCTGTTCGAGAGGTTTTTCGAGTCCCTAAAGACTTATGC
Source organism: Triticum timopheevii (assembly GCA_963921465.1). Taxonomy (NCBI): domain Eukaryota; kingdom Viridiplantae; phylum Streptophyta; class Magnoliopsida; order Poales; family Poaceae; genus Triticum; species Triticum timopheevii. Next base: position 293,375,433 of record OY997270.1, read on the forward strand.
CGCTTAGAGCGAGGGGTCGGCTTTGTCCGGCCCAGGCGTGGATAGCGCCCCGTGTTGGGGAACGTAGTAATTTCAAAAAATTTCCTACGCACACGCAAGTTCATGGTGATGATATAGCAACGAGAGGGGAGAGTGTTCGTCCACGTACCCTCGTAGACCGTAAGCGGAAGCGTTAATACAACGCGGTTGATGTAGTCGTACGTCTTCACGATCCGACCGATCCAAGCACCGAACATACGGAGCCTTCGAGTTCAGCACACGTTCAGCTCGATGACGATCTCCGGCCCTCCGATCCAGCAAAGGCTCCGGAGATGAGTTCCGTCAGCACGATGGCATGGTGACGATGATGATGTTCTACCAGCGCAGGGCTTCGCCTAAACTCCGCAACGATATGACCGAGTTGGAATATGGTGGAAGGGGGCACCGCACACGGCTAAGGAACGATCCGTAGATCAACTTGTGTGTTCATGGGGTGCCCCCTGCCCCCGTATATAAAGGAGGGAGGGAGGAGGAGGCCGGCCCTAGGAGGGGCGCGCCATGGGGAGTCCTACTCCCATCGGGAGTAGGATTCCCCCTTTCCTAGTCCAACTAGGAGTCCTTCCATGTAGTAGGAGTAGGAGACAAGGAAGGGGAAGAGAGAAGGGAAGGAAGGAGGGGGTGCGGCCCCTCCCCCTAGTCCAATTCGGACTAGGCCTTGGGGGGGCGCGCGGCCTGCCCCAGGCAGCCCCTCTCTCTTTCCCGCAGGGCCCAATAAGGCCCAATACTTCTCCCCGGCGAATTCCCGTAACTCTCCGGTACTCCGATAAATACCCGAATCACTCGGAACCTTTCCGAACTCCGAATATAGTCGTCCAATATATCGATCTTTACGTCTCGACCATTTCGAGACTCCTCGTCATGTCCCCGATCTCATCCGGGACTCCTAAATCCTTCGGTACATCAAAACTCATAAACTCATAATATAACTGTCATCGTAACGTTAAGCGTGCGGACCCTACGGGTTCGAGACTATGTAGACATGACCTAGAACTATTCTTGGTCAATAACCAATAGCGGAACCTGGATGCTCATATTGGCTCCTACATATTCTACGAAGATCTTTATCGGTCAAACCGCATAACAACATACGTTGTTCCCTTTGTCATCGGTATGTTATTTGCCCGAGATTCGATCGTTGGTATCCAATACCTAGTTCAATCTCGTTACCGGCAAGTCTATTTACTCGTTACGTAATGCGTCATCCCGCAACTAACTCATTAGTCACATTGCTTGCAGGCTTATAGTGATGTGCATTACCGAGAGGGCCCAGAGATACCTCTCCGACAATCGGAGTGACAAAACCTAATCTCGAAATACGCCAACCCAACATGTACCTTTGGAGACACCTGTAGTACTCTTTTATAATCACCCAGTTACGTTGTGACGTTTGGTAGCACCCAAAGTGTTCCTCCGGCAAACGGGAGTTGCATAATCTCATAGTTACAGGAACATGTATAAGTCATGAAGGAAGCAATAGCAACATACTAAACGATCAAGTGCTAGGCTAACGGAATGGGTCATGTCAATCACATCATTCTCCTAATGATGTGATCCCGTTAATCAAATGACAACTCTTTTGTCCATGGCTAGGAAACATAACCATCTCTGATAAACGGGCTAGTCAAGTAGAGGCATACTAGTGACACTATGTTTGTCTATGTATTCACACATGTATTATGTTTCCGGTTAATACAATTCTAGCATGAATAATAAACATTTATCATGAAATAAGGAAATAAATAATAACTTTATTATTGCCTCTAGGGCATATTTCCTTCAGTCTCCCACTTGCACTAGAGTCAATAATCTAGTTCACATCGCCATGTGATTTAACACCAATATTCATATCTGTATATGATTAACACCCATAGTTCACATCATCATGTGACCAACACCCAAAGGGTTTACTAGAGTCAATAATCTAGTTCACATTGCTATGTGATTAACACCCAAAGAGTACTAAGGTGTGATCATGTTTTGTTCGTGAGAGAATCTTAGTCAACGGGTCTGTCACATTCAGAGCTGTATGTATTTTGCAAATATTCTATGTCTACAATGCTCTGCACGGAGCTACTCTAGCTAATCGCTCCCACTTTCAATATGTATCCAGATTGAGACTTAGAGTCATCTGGATCGGTGTGAAAGCTTGCATCGAGGTAACTTTTATGGCGGGCTTCTTTTATCACCTCCATAATCGAGAAATATTTCCTTAGTCCTCACTAAGGATATTCTTGACCAATGTCCAGTGATCTACTCCTAGATCACTATTGTACTCCCTTGTCAAATACAGAGCAAGGTAAACAATAGGTCTGGTACATAGCATAGCATACTTTATAGAACCTATGACTGAGGCATAGGGAATGACTTTTCATTCTCTTTCTATTTTCTGCTGTGGTCGGGATTTGAGTCTTTACTCAATTTCATACCTTTGCAACACAGGCAAGAACTCTTTCTTTGACTGTTCCGTTTTGAACTACTTCAAAATCTTGTCAAGGTATGTACTCATTGAAAATCTTATCAAGCGTCTTGATCTATCTCAATAGATCTTGATGCTCAATATGTAAGTAGCTTTACTGAGGTATTTCTTTGAAAAAGTCCTTTCAAATACTCCTTTATGCTTTGCAGAATAATTCTACATTATTTCCGATCAACAATATGTCATTCACATATACTTATCAGAAATGTTGTAGTGCTCCCACTCACTTTCTTGTAAATATAGGCTTCACCGTAAGTCTGTGTAAAACTATATGCTTTGATCAACTTATCAAAGCATATATTCCAACTCCGAGATGCTTGCACTAGTCCATAGATGCACATTTTGTTAACACCTTTAGGATTGACAAAACCTCTTGGTTACATCACATACAACTCTTCTTTAATAACTCCATTAAGGAATGCAGTTTTGTTTATCCATTTGCCAGATTTCATAAAATCCGGCAATTGCTAACATGATTCGGACAGACTTAGCATCGCTACAGTTAAGAAAATCTCATCGTAGTCAACACCTTGAACTTGTCGAAAACCTTTTTGCGACAAGTCGAGCTTTTTAGATAGTAACACTACTATCAACGTCCGTCTTCCTCTTGAAGATCCATTTATTTTCTATGGCTTGCCGATCATCGGGCAAGTCCACCAAAGTCCACACTTTGTTCTCATACATGGATCCCATCTCAGATTTCATGGCCTCTAGCCATTTTGCGGAATCTGGGCTCATCATTGCTTCCTCATAGTTCGTAGGTTTATCATGGTCAAGTAACATGACTTTCAAAATAGGTTTACCGTACCACTCTGGTGCGGATCTTACTCTGGTAGACCTACGAGGTTCAGTAGTAACTTGATCTGAAGTTTCATGATCATCATCATTAGCTTCCTCACTAATTGGTGTAGGAATCACTGGAACTGATTTCAGTGATGAACTACTTTCCAATTCGGGAGAAGGTACAAATTACCTTATCAAGCTCTACTTTCCTCCTACTCACTTATTTCGAGAGAAACTCCTTCTCTAGAAAGGATCCATTTTTAGCAACGAATAACTTGCCTTCGGATCTGTGATAGAAGGTGTACCCAACAATTTCCTTTGGGTATTCTATGAAGACGCACTTCTCCGATTTGGGTTTGAGCTTATCAGGATGAAACTTTTTCAAATAAGCATCGCAGCCCCAAACTTTAAGAAATGACAACTTAGGTTTACTGCTAAACCACGGTGTCGTCTCAACGGATTTAGATGGTGCCCTTTTAACGTGAATGTAGCTGTCTGTAATGCATAACCCCAAAACAATAGTGGTAAATCAGTAAGAGACATCATAGATCACACCATATCCAATAAAGTGCGGTTATGACGTTCGGACACACCATAACGTTGTGGTGTTCCAGGTGGCGTGAGCTGTGAAACTATTCCGCATTGTTTTATATGAAGGCCAAACTCGTAACTCAAATATTCGTCTCTGCGATCAGATCGCAGAAACTTTATTTTCTTGTTACGATGATTTTTCCACTTCACTCTGAAATTCTTTGAACCTTTCAACTATCTCAGACTTATGTTTCATCAAGTAGATATACCCATATCTGCTCAAATCATCTTGTGAAGGTCAGAAAATAACGATATTTGCCACGAGCCTTCACACTCATTGGTCTGCATACATCAGTATGTATTATTTCCAACAAGTCAGTAGCTCGTTCCATTGTTCCGAAGAACGGAGTTTTAGTCATCTTGCCCAAAAGGCACGGTTCGCAAGCATCAAATGATTCATAACCAAGTGATTCCGAAAATCCATCTTTATGGAGTTTCTTCATGCGCTTTACACCGATATGACCCAAACGGCAGTGCCACAAATAAGTCGCACTATCATTATTAACTTTGCATCTTTTGGCATCAATATTATGAATATGTGTATCACTACGATCGAGATCCAACAAACTATTTTCATTGGGTGTATGACCATTGAAGGTTTTATTCATGTAAACAGAACAACAATTATTCTCTGATTTTAAATGAATAACTGTATTGCAATAAACATGATCAAATCATATTCATGCTCAACGCAAACACCAAATAACATTTATTTAGGTTTAACACTAATCCCGAAAGTATAGGGAGTGTGCGATCATGATCATATCAATCTTGGAACTATTTCCAACACTCATCGTCACTTCCCCTCAACTAGTCTCTGTTTATTATGTAACTCCTGTTTCGAGTTACTAATCTTAGCAACCGAACAAGTATTAAATACTCAGGAGTTACTATAAACACTAGCAAGGCACACATCAAACACCTGTATATCAAATATACCCTTGTTCACTTTGCCTTTCTTCTTATCCACCAAATATTTAGGGCATTTCCGCTTCCAGTGACCATTTCCTTTGCAGTGTAAGTACTCAGTTTCAGGCTTTGGTCCAGCTTTGGTCTTCTTCATGGGAGTGACAACTTGTTTGCCATTCTACTTGAAGTTTCCCTTTCTTTCCCTTTGCCCTTTTCTTGAAACTAGTGGTCTTGTCAATCATCAACACTTGATGCTCTTTCTTGATTTCTACCTTCGTTGATTTCAACATCACGAAGAGCTTGGGAATCGTTTTCGTCATCCCTGGCATTGTAGTTCGTCACGAAGTTCCACTAACTTGGTGATGGTGACTAGAGAATTCTACCAATTACTATCTTATCTGGAAGATTAACTCCCACTTGATTCAAGCGATTGAAGTACCCAGACAATCTGAGCACATGCTCACTAGTTGAGCGATTCTCCTCCATCTTTTAGCTATAGAACTTGTTGGAGACTTCATATCTCTCAACTCGGGTATTTGCTTGAAATATTAACTTCAATTCCTGGAACATCTCATATGATCCATGATGTTCAAAACATCTTTTAAGTCCCGATTCTAAGCCGTTAAGCATGGTGCACTAAACTATCAAGTAGTCATCATATTGAGCTAGCCAAACGTTCATAACGTCTGCATCTGCTCCTGCAATAGGTCTGTCACCTAGCGGTGCATTAAGGACATAATTCTTCTGTGCAGCAATGAGGATAAACCTCAGATCACGGATTCAATCCGCATCATTGCTACTGACATCTTTCAACACAATTTTTCTCTAGGAACATATCAAAATAAACATATGAAAGCAACAACGCGAGCTATTGATCTACAACATAATTTGCAAAATACTACCAGGACTAAGTTCATGATAAATTTAAGTTCAATTAATCATATTACTTAAGAACTCCCACTTAGACAGATATCTCTCTAGTCATCTAAGTGATCACGTGATCCAAATCAACTAAACCATGTCCGATCATCACGTGAGATGGAGTAGTTTCAATGGTGAATATCACTATGTTGATCATATCTACTATATGATTCACGCTCGACCTTTCGGTCTCCGTGTCCCGAGGCCATATCTGTATATGCTAGGCTCGTCAAGTTTAACCTGAGTATTCCGCGTGTGCAACTGTTTTGCACCCGTTGTATTTGAACGTAGAGCCTATCACACCCGATCATCACGTGGTGTCTCAGCACGAAGAACTTTCGCAATAGTGCATACTTAGGGAGAACACTTCTTGATAATTAGTGAGAGATCATCTTAAAATGCTACCGTCAAACAAAACATAATAAGATGTATAACAGATAAACATCATATGCAATCAAAATATGTGACATGATATGGCCATGATCATCTTGCGCCTTTGATCTCCATCTCCAAAGTACTGTCATGATCTCTATCGTCACCGGCACGACACCATGATCTTCATCATCTTGATCTATATCAATGTGTCATCACATGGTCGTCTCACCAACTATTGCTCTTGCAACTATTGCTATCGCATAGCGATAAAGTAAAGCAATTATTTGGCACTTGCATCTTATGCAACAAAGAGACAACCATAGAGCTTCTGCCAGTCGCCGATAACTTCAACAAAACATGATCATCTCATATAACAACTTATATCTCATCACGTTTTGACCATATCACATCACAACATGCCCTGCAAAAACAAGTTAGACGTCCTCTACTTTGTTGTTGCAAGTTTTACGTGGCTGCTACGAGCTTAAGCAAGAACCAATCTCACATACGCATCAAAACCACAACGATAGTTTGTCAAATAGACTCCGTTTTAACCTTCGCAAGGACCGGGCGTAGCCACACTCGGTTCAACTAAAGTTGGAGAATCTGACACCCGCCAGCCACCTGTGTGCAAAGCACGTCGGTAGAACCAGTCTCGCGTAAGCGTACGCGTAATGTCGGTCCGGGCCGCTTCATCCAACAATACCACCGAACCAAAGTATGACATGCTGGTAGGCAGTATGACTTATATCGTCCACAACTCACTTGTGTTCTACTCGTGCATATAACATCAAACCATAAAAACCTAGGCTCGGATGCCACTGTTGGGGAACGTAGTAATTTCAAAAAAATTCCTACGCACACGCAAGATCATGGTGATGATATAGCAACGAGAGGGGAGAGTGTTCGTCCACGTACCCTCGTAGACCGTAAGCGGAAGCGTTAACACAACGCGGTTGATGTAGTCGTACGTCTTCACGATCCGACCGATCCAAGCACCGAACGTACGGAGCCTCCGAGTTCAGCACACGTTCAGCTCGATGACGATCTCCGGCCCTCCGATCCAGCAAAGGCTCCGGAGATGAGTTCCGTCAGCACGACGGCGTGGTGACGATGATGATGTTCTACCGGCGCAGGGCTTCGCCTAAACGACGCGACGATATGACCGAGTTGGAATATGGTGGAAGGGGGCACCGCACACGGCTAAGGAACGATCCGTAGATCAACTTGTGTGTTCATGGGATGCCCCTGCCCCCATATATAAAGGAGGGAGGGAGGAGGAGGCCGGCCCTAGGAGGGGCGCGCCATGGGGAGTCCTACTCCCACCGGGAGTAGGATTCCCCCTTTCCTAGTCCAACTAGGAGTCCTTCCATGTAGTAGGAGTAGGAGACAAGGAAGGGGAAGAGAGAAGGGAAGGAAGGAGGGGGTGCGGCCCCTCCCCCTAGTCCAGTTCGGACTAGGCCTTGGGGGGGCGCGCAGCCTGCCCCAGGCAGCCCCTCTCTCTTTCCCGCAGGGCCCAATAAGGCCCAATACTTCTCCCCGGCGAATTCCCGTAACTATCCGGTACTCCGATAAATACCCGAATCACTCTGAACCTTTCCGAACTCCGAATATAGTCGTCCAATATATCGATCTTTACGTCTCGACCATTTCGAGACTCCTCGTCATGTCCCCGATCTCATCCGGGACTCCGAACTCCTTCGGTACATCAAAACTCATAAACTCATAATATAACTGTCATCGTAACGTTAAGCGTGCGGACACTACGGGTTCGAGAACTATGTAGACATGACCTAGAACTATTCTTGGTCAATAACCAATAGCGAAACCTGGATGCTCATATTGGCTCCTACATATTCTACGAAGATCTTTATCGGTCAAACCGCATAACAACATACGTTGTTCCCTTTGTCATCGGTATGTTACTTGCCCGAGATTCGATCATCGGTATCCAATACCTAGTTCAATCTCGTTACCGGCAAGTCTCTTTACTCGTTACGTAATGCATCATCCCGCAACTAACTCATTAGTCACATTGCTTGCAAGGCTTATAGTGATGTGCATTACCGAGAGGGCCCAGAGATACCTCTCCGACAATCGGAGTGACAAAACATAATCTCGAAATACGCCAACCCAACATGTACCTTTGGAGACACCTGTAGTACTCCTTTATAATCACCCAGTTACGTTGTGACGTTTGGTAGCACCCAAAGTGTTCCTCCGGCAAACGGGAGTTGCATAATCTCATAGTTACAGGAACATGTATAAGTCATGAAGGAAGCAATAGCAACATACTAAACGATCAAGTGCTAGGCTAACGGAATGGGTCATGTCAATCACATCATTCTCCTAATGATGTGATCCCGTTAATCAAATGACAACTCTTTTGTCCATGGCTAGGAAACATAACCATCTCTGATAAACGAGCTAGTCAAGTAGATGCATACTAGTGACACTATGTTTGTCTATGTATTCACACATGTATTATGTTTCCGGTTAATACAATTCTAGCATGAATAATAAACATTTATCATGAAATAAGGAAATAAATAATAACTTTATTATTGCCTCTAGGGCATATTTCCTTCACCCTGAACTCGGTCTTCCGAATACTAGGGACTTCGTCGAAATTTAAAATTATAGAATTCTATGGCTAAGTGAGAGTGTTCAAGCATTATAGTCCGGTTGCCTCGTTTGTTGCGTTGAGCGCCTCCCTCGAAGGATCCAAGAATGGGAAAAAGAGCGCTCAAGTTTATCCCGAACACCCCAGCACTCGCGACATGGGGGCAGAAGCCGATGACTCACCATCTCTCAAATTTAATAAATGGCTGCACAGAAGGTAATATTTTAAATTCACAAGCATTGCTTAGCGCATATGAACAAGTTTTCAAGCGTACAGGATAACAAATGCGAGTTTACTCAAAAATTACATCTTTGGAGCATTCACCCGCTATAAGGCGGGCACCCTTCAGGACGCCCGCATAATACATCTCGGGCTTGCGATACTCCCTGCCCGGCGGTGGAGCGTCCGTCACAAGCTTCTCAGCGTCCATCTTGCCCAGTGCACTTTAGCACCGGCAAGGGCCCTACGGGCACCTTCGATACAGACAGAGCGCTTGACAACTTCAATCCATGGACAGGCGTCCACCAGCCGCCTCACCAGCCTGAAGTAGCTCCCAGGCATGGCTTCCTTAGGCCACAGCCGAACTATGAGGCCCTTCATGGCCTGTTCGGCCACCTTATGGAGCTCGACCAGCTGCTTCAGCTGGTCGCTCAAGGGCACCGGGTGTCCGGCCTCAGCATACTGAGACTAGAACACCTTCTCCGTCGAGCTCCCCTCCTCGGCCCGGTAGAATGCGGTAGCGTCGGACACACTCAGGGGCAGATCTGTGAATGCTCCTGGAGAGCTCCGAATTCGGGTAAGTAACAAGTAATTCACTTTCACGTGCTTGCTTTGCATGAAGAATGCCTTACCCGCCGCTATCTTCTTCATCGCCTCAATTTTCTGGAGGGCTTTCTGGGCTTTGGCCTTAGCGGCTTTGGCGCTCTCAAGAGCCGAGGCGAGCTCGGACTCTCGAGTCTTTGAGTCACGCTCCAAACTCTCGTGTTTTTCCATGAGAGCCTGGAGCTCTTGCCGCACCTCCACCACCCGCGCCTCCTGCTTCTCTTGCTCGGTGCGCTCCGCGGCCGCATTGCTTTCGGCCTTGGACGCCGCCTCCTTCAGGGTCGCCACCTCGTTCGTGGCCCCTGCAATTCTTATGTTATTCCTGTCATTTTTTGCAACCACATCTTTAATATATTTCCATAAGGTATTACTTACCTTCCTTGTCCTCGAGCTGCTTTTTGGCAAGGCCGAGCTCGTTCTCGGATCGCTCGAGGCTCTGCTTCAATGCATTGAACTCCGCAGTCAGTGTGGCAGAGGTCAGCAGCGCAGCCTGCATTCCCCATATTGACATACTTATGTTAGACTCCTGCGTACATCTTTTTAGATCCTCAGTTCGGCTTTTCTTTCCGAACACCAAACTGAGCATCAGGGGCTACTGTCTAGGCGTAATATTTTTACATATCTTAAATACATACCTTAAAGCCTATTAGAAGGCTGGCACAGGCCTCAGTCAGCCCGCTCTTGGCGGACTGAACTTTCTGGATCACCACACTCATAACAGTGCGGTGCTCCTCGTTGATGGAGGCGCCGTTAAGCGCCTCCAGCAAATTATCCGGTGCCTCCGGTTGGACGGAGGTCACCGGTGTCGCAGTCTCGCCCTTCTTACGAAGGGGCCGCCTGCCGGACTCCGGAACCACTGAAGGTTCCGGTGCAGAGTCCGGCCCAGGGCCGGACTCAGAACCCTTCGGGGTTTGATCCCCCTTGTGCCCGAAGTCCGGGAGGTTGCCTTGCGGCACCTCCGGGACCTCCTCCTCCTGGCTGGGCCCCTTTTGGGATCCCACCTCGGCGTCATCCGCAGCGCGAGGAGAGGGGACGGCCGGAAGTGAAGTGCTATTCACGTCCGACGAAGCCAGGGAGCCGCTCGTTGAAGTGTCGAGCCCGTCCTTGGGCGGGTTGCAGGGTTATATTCGGCGTGAGGAGATTCTATGCAACAAACGAAACGCCATGAGTTATTCTGGTATCCGGACACTTACGATGTCGCCAGGGGCTTAGCCCTCGGTGGCCACTCCTCTTCGCCGTCGTCGGTGTTGGTGGAGTAGTCCGGAGGAAGGGTCCTTCCCTTCTTGGACCCTCCGGCCTCCCTAGTTGGGGCGGCCTTCCTTTTCTTCTCTTCCCCCACTGGGGGAGAGGCCTCTTTTTCCTCCTCCTCGTCTTTGCGGGAGGAGTCCGCCTCAGAGTCATCGGACAATGAGTCTGATAACACCTGGCGCCGGGAACTCTTTCGGGTTCCCGTGGCCTTCTTCTTGGCCTTCTTCTCCGGCACCACGTGAGGTGCCGAAACCAGCAGCCCCGTCAATCGGGCGTCCGCTGGGTCTTCTGGCAAGGGAGCTGGATAGTCAACCTGCCCGGACGTCTTTTGCCAGGCCTGTCAAAGGTAGGGGAGTTTAGATCCCGCATAGAGTCAAACTATGAAAAACAAGTGTCCTGTAAAGGGTAAAATAGCTTACCTCGCCGGCTTGATGCTGCGAGCTGAATCCGCGATCTTCGGTAGCGGATGCGGGAGCCTTGGCGCCCTTGAACAGCACCTTCCAGGCATCTTCGTACGTAGTGTCGAAGAGCCTGCTCAAGGTTTGGTGCTGTGCCGGATCAAACTCCCACAAGCTGAAGGCCCGTTGTTGGCACGGGAGGATCCGGCGGATGAGCATGACCTGGATTACGTTGACGAGCTTGAGCTTCTTGTTCACCAAGGTTTTGACGCAGGATTGGAGTCCGGTCAGCTCTTCCGAATTACCCCATGTTAGGCCCGTGTCTTTCCAAGAGATGAGCCGTGTAGGGAAGCTAGATCGGAATTCGGGGGCCGCTACCCATTTAGGGTCACGCGGCTCGGTGATGTAGAACCACCCCGATTGCCACCCCTTTATGGTCTCCATGAAGGAGCCCTCGAGCCATAAGACGTTGGGCATCCTGCCCACCATGGCACCTCCGCACTCCGACTGGTGGCCGCCCACTACCTTTGTCTTGACATTGAAGGTCTTCAGCCATAAGCCGAAGTGGGGCTGGATGCAGAGGAAGGCCTCGCACACGATGATGAACGCCGAGATGTTGAGGATGAAATTCGGGGCCAGATCATGGAAATCCTGGCCGTAGTAGAACATGAACCCCCGGACAAATGGGTGAAGTGGAAAACCTAGTCCACGGAGGAAGTGGGTGAGGAACACCACCCTCTCATGGGGCCTGGGGGTGGGGATAAGCTGCCCCTTGTCGGGGAGCCGATGCGCGATGTCGCTGGACAAGTATCCGGCCTTCCGCAGCTTTTTGATGTGCCCCTCCGTGACGGAGGAGACCATCCACTTGCCTCCCCCTATGGACATGGATGGGGAAGGTTGAGGCGAGATGTGCGGACTTGGGCACTGGAGCTCGAGTGCGCGGGAATGGATGAGCGAAGGAGGAAGAAGGCGTGTGTGAAAAGGTGGATCATTATCCCCTTATATGGATGGACGAAGCTATGTGTCCCCACCAGCCTGGTAAAACTCGCTTATCTCCCAAGCGCCGTAATCAATGGCGCGGTTGGGTTACCCACGCCCGTATTGATGAGATCCCGGAATAAGGGGGCACGATCTCTGCTTTGACAAGACGTGACAAGGAAACCGCCTCGCTAAACGCACTGAGGTGGGACAGTGAAAACGATTCGAATAGAGGCTTGGCCGTGGTGTGATGTCACGCCACAGAATACGTCAGTAGATTGAATTTGTGTAAATATTATTCTCTCTACGGTGGTATGTGGAACTTATCTTGCAGAGCCGGACACTATCCTTGTGTTCAAAATCTTCTATGAAGTATTCGGAGGAGGAACCCGCCTTGCAATGCCGAAGACAATATGCGCGCCGGACTCGTCGTCATTGAAGCCTGGTTCAGGGGCTACTGAGGGAGTCCTTGATTAGGGGGTGTCCGGATGGCCGGACTCCTGGACTATGAAGATACAAGATTTAAGACTTCGTCCCGTGTCCGGATGGGACTTTCCTTAGCGTGGAAGGCAAGCTTGGCGATACGGATATGTAGATCTCATACCATTGTAACCGACTCTGTGTAACCCTAACCCTCTTCGGTGCCTATATAAACTGGAGGGTTTTAGTCCGTAGGACGAACAACAATCATACCATAGGCTAGCTTCTAGGGTTTAGCCTCTCTGATCTCGTGGTAGATCTACTCTTGTACTACCCATATCATCAATATTAATCAACCAGGAGTAGGGTTTTACCTCCATTGAGAGGACCCGAACCTGGGTAAAAACATCGTGTCCCTTGTCTCCTGTTACCATCCGCCTAGACGCACAGTTCGGGACCCCCTACCCGAGATCCGCCGGTTTTGACACCGACAGAGACAATGTTGATGTTGTCCGAAATTGTCCTATGAACGGAGACGCAAGGGAAGTGAGTCATCGTGTGTGTGATAGGGACTTCATGAGAGATTTTGAATAGATGGTGTAGAGAACAATGTGCGAAATCGAGAACGATTATACATTAGGGAGCTATGCAAAGAGTCACGACATATATGTATACAGGGAAGGAGCTAGGGCGGGTCCGCATGTGGGAGAGATAGAAAGAGGAGAGTGGTGCACAAGGAGACAAAGTGTGCTTGTTTGCAGTGGGGTGGTGTGTGAGGTGAGTGCGCGAGAACCACATAACTAGGGAGATAGATGTTTGGGGGCAACGTTTTGTGTGTATGGGAAATATACACTCTACATAGTGCGTGTGCTTGGGTAAGAGAGATAGCGGGAGACCTAGAGAGTGAGGGAAGAGATGTGTGCATGCCCGAGAGACAAAGTGATAGAGACCTAGGTTGGGGTCCGGACTTTACAAGAGAGAGGGGTGTTAATGTGCTCGTGTGTTGGTGTTTGGGGGAGAGAACGACTTCTCTATGTGTGTGTGTGTGTGGTGCGGGGGGGGGGGGGGGGGGGTGACTTCAGATAAAGAGTGAGGTGTCTATATTTGAGGGACTTTAGCGTAATTGAGATATTGTGCACTCATGGTTGATCAATTTATTTCACAGTTTGTACTATGAGATAACGATACTTTTGAACATGCGTGATATACCTTGATGTACCAGAATTACAAACCTAAGATTGGAATTTTGGAATTCGACTCCATCATTTGCTTTTGTAATTCATTTAAACGGAGGTACATTTTTTAAGCCGGGATTTCGTGATTTCAAATTCATATATCAAACCTAGAGATATACACATACGAGCATGTTCAAACTTTATAATCATCCACTTTATTCATACACATGCACATTTGTGCTTTTGTCATCATATTTAGGATAAACACATTTGGAATTTCATTTGAATTGGACCGTATGATTGTATTTGCTTGTAGTAGCTCAATGATCCATATTTGAATTGAATGGACAATCTAAGTTTTGAGTTGGAGACATTGATTTTCAAAACTTGCACATTTTTTTTGCGTGCAAAACAAACAAATTGTCGGCCATGATATCATAGTCATCCGTACGAGAGCAAAATACTTATAATTTTAGGCGCCAAAAGCTTTCAAACTTCACGCTCACATCGAAATATCACGCGCCCGAAAGTTTAGCCCTGCGACATTCCTGTTTTACCCCTACCACATGAACAGAAAAGGGCTGCTTTGGTAACTCCATTGTTTTCCCCTCTTTGCCCCCAACATTCTTCCCTAGAGCCCCTCCCCTTCCCCTCCTCGACCCCCCAACCACGGCAAGCCGCCGAATCTAGTCCTCCACCGTAGCGGTGGACCTCACACCCCGCCGGATCTACCTTCCGCACCTTGGAACCCCCAACTGCCAACTCACCACTTCACAGGAGCCGCTTCAGCGACTAGCTTGTCCACCGCTCCAGATCTCCTTGACCGCCATCATGGTCCACCGCACCGGATCTTCTTAACCGACGCCCTCGTCCACCACAGTGTAGGCCCTTCACTAACTCCCTCGTCCCCCCTTCGCTGGCCCTTTATACATGCCCTCGTCCGCCGCAACAGATCCGCCTCACCGAAAGCACTATACAACGCGCCCGCCGAAGCCTTCGTCCACTGCACCGGACCCGCTCCATGGACGCCATATTCAACTCCACCGGCCCTGCTTTACCGACGCCGCAGCCTCATCAGGTTATTTTGATTTGTACTCCTTCGGTTTTTCTCTTTATCGTGCAACTGTTCACTTACCACAGATGAGCTTTCTTATATGTCGACAGGCGCCGCAACCGTAGCACCGGAGCCGCTTCAGCGTCGGCGACAGCCGGCCCAAACTCAACCGCAACACGAGCACCATCGATGATCCTTAGCTATCAAGTATGACAACAATACCCATACGCCGCCGAGAATCAGGTACTATTATCCAATGGCCGGCGCCTACATTCACTTTCCTAGCATAAGCACCGCACCTTTGAATTTCTTCAGGGCATCATTCAGTTTTTCATGAGACGCATTATTCTGCTTGCACCTGTAGGGCCATACTTCTGGCAGTGAACATGTTACATGTGCTAAATTACATACCAGTGCACATATAGTTAATATGCTTTAGTTTTGTTCTGATTCCACCTGTTGGTTCCATCAGTCTGCTTAATGTTCTCTATGCTTAATTACACATCAGCAAACTAGCATGTGGTTCCGCTGCTTTTTGTTCATTTTACCCTACATTTTCTGATGCTAGCTATTACATCACTACTTCGAGCCTCTGTTCATTACTTGTTTGTGTGTTCTTGATCTTCCCAAGTTGCATGACTAATTTGATGCTTCTATTAATTATGGAGTTGCCAACCCCATCAAGCAAAATATTTGTTCTTTTGGGGCTGGCACCTCGAACAAGCATAAAAATAGAGGGAAGCAGATATATTGTCGTGTATGCACACACCCTTCTTTCATTAGTTTAGATGAACCATTGATGATTAATTCGGACTAGTGCATGCGACTAAAATTAATTTTACCTAAATAGATGGTGCAGAATAAACTACAACAACTAGATTTGCAACCACGGGTTGCTGACGATATCTTCAAAGAACATTGCAACAGCAGCTAGGCTTCACAGCAACATATGGTAAGCCAGTGTGTTTTAGTACATGTGAAATGTAATGCGAGTGGGCTGCTTTCTTGGCTTGTGCCCTCAACGTGTAATCCTACCGAATTACAAATAGTTCAGTCGTCTGCTTTGTTGTATTGCTTGATTCGAATGCTTGTTTGTTGTTACGCTATACCTGAGTTGGCCAATATGTCAGCAGTGCCTGCTGTACTATCATAAAGAAATGCATGCCTATTTCATTTGAGTCCTTAACTTTTCCTCTCAACTTCATCACAAGACAGTCTTCATAGTTTATATGAGGCCACACTGTTAAGTGCTTTCTTAGATTATTTCAACTGCTTAGATGCCTTGGCAACTTAAATATAGCGGTTGTTCACTCCCTTTCAACTAGGGATGTCAACTGGGTCACGTTTAATCCCGACTAAAGTCCACTAGTGGTATGATAGTTCAAAAGAGTTTTTGTTTTTTGAGGAAAATGAACTAGGGAGGTAGCAAAAACTAACTAGATGGTACTGGCGGATGTCGTTTATTTGCCACTTACATCCCTAGTTTCATCTTACCATTTAAAATCTTTTCGGCTGATGCTGCTTCGAACCATTTAAATATAGTTTGCCATGCTCGACAATAATTCGTCCGTCGTTTACCATGTAAGTGTACTGCCTGGATCATACGATAAGTATCTCTTACTTATGTCAAGTGAAAACCTTTCAGGATGCCGTTCACACTAGGACACAATGTACAACCCCAGGATCTACTTGTGGAAGCAGTGCGCCATCCATGTTACCAAATGGTAGCAGTTCAGAGGCAACACCACCGGAGAGCAGTCTGAGCACAGATATTATAGTGCTTGAGGCTCTACTAGAGGCAGAAAGAGATGGTGTGGCTGCCATGAATGAGGTAATCTTTATCTTGAGGCTGGAAATTACGGAAGTAGCAGCACACATTATGCAAGCAACCCAAGAATTGGAGGAAGTAAGAATGTTGCATTTGAAGACGGAGGAGGTCCTGCTGTTTCTGCTATCTGAAGCCCAAGGTAATCCCGGTTCTTCTTTAGATACTAGTTAAAATTGTCATTAGATTATTGCACTTGCATGTTGTGTCATTTCTCTGAATGGATTATGTTGCAAGACCCCTTATGTTGTCCATGTGTTGTAATGATCCGAATTTTTTAGGCGAGGTAATCCTCAGTACTTGTATGATTGACATAAGGTGAACTGTTTTTCGTGTGAGCATATTGTATTGGATGAAATAACTGTTTGACTCGGAGTGTATCCAACCTACTGAATTCGAAGATCACGACATTTCTAAATCATAATCATATATAAAGGTAGAATAAATCTTTGTTGTGGTTTTGAAGAAATAAATAACAAAACGTATAATTATCTATGGATATTCGTAATCGAATACAAATTGGATTTGAATTTAGTTTGCCAGGTCCCACGGCAAACGTGAATGCTAATTCTCCCAAGTTTTGAACGAAGCGGCTAAACACCCACTATAATTTGTGGGCTGCCCGAAGCAAGTGTTTGCGAGATGGAAATTACTGTCTACCCCTGACACTTGACATCCTTATCGACCGGATTTACACTGTTGTCGATATGGGTAGACTAGTAACTTCAATCAGACATGACACGATGGCCTCTGAGCCCATTCAGACACGGTGGGCGCCAAACGTGGGCGGCAAAACACATTTGATTCAAGCTCGTCCGAAAGACATGTGTCTCTTCCTCCATTTCCCCATTCATACACGGTGGGCGGCAAAACAAACTCTCCTCGTCCGAAATCGATGTGGGCTAATATTTTAAATAGGGGCAGATGTGTAACTTCCATCAGACATGACACAACCGCCCTACCTGTCAGCGCCGTTCATACACCGTGGGCGCCAACCGTGGGCGGCAAAACACCCTCTCCTCGCCCGAAATAGTTACCGACAAATATTTGGGAGATGCGAGATTACCGTCCTATCCCCAACCAACGCGATGTCCGAAATTTTAAACGGGGGATAAGTTCGTAACTTTCCCCCATTTCAGAGAAGCGCGTCCCAAAGTTTGAGATCCCCCTCCCCTCCATTTCCCTATTCATACACCGTCGGCGGCACGACAACCTCTGCACTACGGCCAGCCTCCTCCGTCCGCCACCCCATCCTCCACCTTGCCGGAGCCGCTACCCCTACCCCGTCATCCACTACAAGAGATGGAGGTCTCTCATCCACGGCGCTAGACCAGGATCCTTTCATCACCTCATCTCGCTTCATCGACGCTGTCGTCCACCTTGCCGTTGCCGCTCCTACGACCGCCTCGTCCACGGCAACAAGATATATCCCCCGACCCGGCCGTCTGCCGTCTAAAGTCTTCTTGCCCGCCGCCGATAGCCATCGCACCCGCAGCACCCTCAACGTATCAGCATAGGCCTACACGGCGTCACAAGAGAGGTGGTACTCTTCCATATGTGCTTAAGTTATTGATCTCACCTGGAAAATAGATCGTAATTTGTTTACTGTACTTTTCTTGTCCGTACAAAATCGTAGTGGCTAGTTGAAAGCAAACATTGGTTGCGAAGTAGCTTTGTCCGGTTTACACCTTTAGATCCGCCATGGCACGGGCACTATACTCGTAAAGCTTATGGTTTCCCCCCTTTATATTCACTACCATCATCGTAGGTGCTTCGTGTCGTGCTAGCACTGCTCCTCAAGACCTCAACCCAAAGCTTACGTGTTGAAATATGAATCTGATATGATGCTCATATCACTAAAACAGAGAACGTTTAATTGGTCACCTAATGTTCCTATATTCGTTTCGAAAAGCATGCGCGCCACCCACTAGTCTAGCTAGTTCCACTTTCCTGATTTTTCTCTTGATGCTTAGGGTTTTCCCCTTTTATCTACTCTTCTATGATCTGCGTAGGTGCTTTCTGTCGTACTAGCATTACTCCACCCTTCAAGCTAAACAGCACAACACTCAAATTTCGAAAGCTTAGTTGTTCAAATATGATTGTGATATGATACTGATATTAGTTAACCGACACATTTAATTGGTTAGCTAAAGGTCCCACTTGAGTTTCCAAATGCATGTCGCGACATATAGAGAGACAACATAATTGCATTTCTTTGTCACTTGTTGACTGTACTTTCTTGTCCATACTAAATCTTAGTTGTTTTTTCAAAGCAAACATCGGTTGCTAACTACCCTTTGCGCAGTTTGCAGCTTCAGATCTGCCATCCTACTGCCACGGTCAACACTGTACTCATCATGCTTATGTTTTCCCCATTTTATGATGACCACAATCAGCCTACGTGGTTCGTGTCGTAATAGCACTGCTCCACCCATCGAGCTAAACAAGCTTAGTTGTACAAATTCATATCTGATATTATTGCTGATATTAGTAAAACTGAGAGATGTTTAAATGGTTAGCTAAATGTTCCTACTTTAGTTTCGAAATGCATGTGAGCCACATATGGAGAGACCGGAAAGAATAGTATTTCTCTGTGCACTCTGGTTCATCATGGGTGGCCAACTGACATTGTATTGAAAGACTTGTAATATCTTCAATCTGCTTGCTCTTCTGCTCTTCTTTAAGATGATACTCTTCTCTCGCGGTCGACTGGTCAGGTCGAGTTGTTCTCCCTTAGTATATTTTGAATCTGTCAGGTCAGGTCGACTTGTTCTTCTTTACTATATGTTGAAGCTATCATCTGTGAAGTGTCATTACTTCTGGAGCTCTCATATTTTGAGTAGTAGGCCACATTATATTAATGCACACAACAAATTACAGCATGCATGGCATCTTTTAAAAGAATTGCAAAGATAGCACAAAGGGGTTTACAGGGAGGCAGTATTGGATTAGAATCACTTCTGCATTACAAAGAAAATCTCACTAGTTTTTATGTTTTCATGCATGTTAGATATTGAACATTATCAAAATGAATATGAGAATGAGCGCATAAGAGGAATATTGCGGAACGATCCACTGGATAACAAACTTGGCATGGTGGAGGATGTCCTATCTTATTCACCCATCAAGGTGCTTGCTCTAACTTTGCAAAGTTGTATTGGTCGCACATATTTTGCATCTGACCTCTTGCATTACTTCTACTTTGTTACACCATCTGCTTAGTTTAAGCATCATATATGAGTATATGCCATACCTATCCATTTTCTGTACCTATTCCATGTGTCGCCACACTATGTTTTTCCAGTCAAATGTTGTTCTTTCGTAATAGATGTCCAAAAGGAAGAGGGTGAGTGCAGATCCTCAAGGAGTACAAACTAGGTATTTGGAAAAGGTAGTGATACCTGTTAAATTAGATAGATCAGCAGCCACAGAAAACACAGGCCCAACTGCACCACACTTTACCCCTACTCCAGTGGCCAAACCCCTATTAGAACTACTGGGAGCCTAGCGTCAGGTACTGTCTATGATATCAATTCAAAATTTGAACTCCTAAATTTCTGCTTGTGCCTTACCTTCTCTCTTGTATGAAAACTAATTTCAGATGAATCTCCTTGCTCAAAGGATCATACGATCTCAAAACAATAATGGGCTCTGCATTGCTCTTGTCAGTACCTCTCTCCCTTTTGCCTTGTAACGCAGTACTTAATTAATTGCTATTTGATTATGTATCATCAGTCTGCACCTGAGCTTGATTATCCTTTGTTTCTTCCAATATTATTTGATCTATATTTACTCTTTGCAAAATGTAGAATAATGGCATTGCTTATAAAGAATTTTCTTTGGGGAATTTATTGAATTATCCTTCCATCAACATGGAGAAGGGTTTTGTCCAGCCCGTGTTAACATGTAATGTAAGTTCATCCTTCTCAAGCCTTCAAACTTTGTTCTAGTATAGATTTGGATAGGCATCATTTCCTCCACTGCTGTTTGCTTTGCTGTTTACATCTGATTGGATGTTTGCAACAACTACCAGTTTCAAATTGTAGTTGTAAAAACATGTTCCTTATGCAGAACAGATCCATTTATTTGCTTATATAATTGTGAAACCTGTTACCTATCTCCTTGTTTCTCTTTCAGAGTCGTATCTCTTACGCCAGGCAAAACTTTAGGGAAGATAGTGAGCCAAACCATCTTGAGGACAACGAGATGACCCCAAGGTCCTGTCTTGATGAAGACAGTGAGTTGAAGATACTCACCAGCAGGTGTGAGACAACCTCTGTGCAGTCACTGCCTCAATTAGTTTGACTTCTTCAGTCCCAACTTAAAGCGGAAAAGCTTGCTTCAGCTCAGGTCCGACTTGAAGTCAAAGATGCAATGAAGATGTCAGAGGACTGCCGTGCGCACCATCATGCCTTAAATCTAGTGTTGATGCATCTATTGTTAACACAACCGAGGTCTACTCAGCTTCTTCAGCTGTTTGGGGGGCCCGACATGGCCAGGCCTAGTGCCTTCTGAAATGCTCTCAGTTTTGTATATTCTTTTATCGGCGCGTTTATTTGCACTGGTGGCGAACTTTGATGCCCAGTGGATGTAATATGTGTGATAGCCGAGCGTAAGTTGCTTGCTTATTTATTTCCTTGTTGTCTTGTTTATATGTTTGCTTATAGTCATTGCAGTTCTTTTTCCGTGGTTTGCTAGTGGGTGCAATAACCTATTTTTTAAAACTAGGCCACAATAACCATGGGCTAATATTTACTGTAGTGACACTGGGCCTCCTACGGGCAGTAGAAATAGTGGGCCTTCTACGGGCCGTAGAAACAGTGGGCCTTATACGGGCCGTAGAAACAGTGGGCCCTCTATGGGCCGTAGAAACAATGGGTCTTCTACGGGCCGTAGAAACTATGGGCCTTCTACGGGCCGTATCATCAATGGGGCTTATACGGGCAGTATGATCGATTGGCCAAACATGGGCCAATAACAGGCCGCATTATGGTCGTAAACGGGCTAGAGTTGGAATCGTCCGTTCATGGGCCGACCATAACGGGCCATCGTTAATAGGCCGTATTTGATGATGCTATGAAAACGCCCCAACGTATTAACGGACCACAAATGGGCCAACTGTAACCACGGGCTGAATTTGGCCCACTAGCAGAAAATGACAGTAACGGGCCGTAAGTAAACGAATGCTGGAAATGAGCCCAAGAATAAATGGGCTCTGAGAAGGCCGAAATATAACATGGGCTGGAAAAGGCCCAACGGAATAACGGGCCGTTAATGGGTATAAAGTGATACACTGTTCATTATGGGCCAGTTTCACCATGGGCCGTTAATGGGTGTAAAGTGATACACTGTTCATTACGGGCCAGTTTCACCACGGGCTGTTAATAGGCCAAGAGTTACATAGGGCCTCATATGGGCTGAAAGACGTCATGGTCCATACATGGGCCAGAAGTGAAAACGGACTGGAATCATATTGGGTGGCCCAGATGACGCTACTGGGCCTATTTGGATAGGGTGTAACGGGCCTTGGGTTAGAGGGCTGTAAATGGGCTATATGCGAATAGGCCGTTAACAAGCTTTACATGGGCCGGCCCGCCACCTTTTGACCAAGTCAAACGGGCCGGCCTTTTCACAGGAATGGGCCTCTGTTGGGCCGTGCCACGTGTCGACGTATCATAGGCGCCTTCTGTCCAATGAGTGGATGACATCTGTCCCAACGATGAGCCGACACGTGTTTCCTCCAGCCAATGATGATTTTACACGTGGAAAATCCCCATTGGTCGGGGCTGTTAACGGGTTATTGGATCCAAAACCCAACCCGATAGCCTAACGGCGTTCCGTTATGGTGGATGCCACGTGTCAGTCACCCTTGATGAAAGCACTTCTGTGACGCGGGATTTATCATCATGGAAGTGGACACTTCCGTGATGATAATTTTGGTAATGTCATGGAACACTTCTACGACAACACAGGTTGACTATCTTGATTCTGTCATAAAATCGTCATGGATGTACATGCATGACAGAAAATGCAACCTATTGTGATAAACACGTATCATCACGGAAGTGTATTTTTTTGTAGTGCCAAAGGGTTTGAATCTGACTTGATCAAACTTTGTGATGTAGCATGAATAGAGTTTGAAACGAGAGAAGCATAGATAGCTAGAGGGAGTACTTAGGCATTCTTGTCCATCCATTTGGCAAAAATAAAACCCAAACAATCAAAGCAACAAATGAATGTCCACGAATGAAGAAAAATATGTAACCAACATGCTCACACAATAAGATAGCAAATGAAATATGTGGCAAAGCATGCACAAACACTCTAGCATCCATCAAGCAATTGGCGATGACTAGGTCATCTATATATGAGTATATTGACTTAGGAGTCAAATGAGAACATTTGATCATAGGTCATACTCATCGTTTAAGCACAAGTGGGGTTACCACTTTTACATAAAGCATTGTTGTGTTCACACCATTTGAGTTGCTTTAGCTCAATTCTTAGAGTAAAGCTCCCCTAGATGTGATATCCCCTTTTAGAGGGATGAACTAACCTTGGGTTTTGTCGATGATGACTTCATGTAGATGTTGAAGATGTCACTACAAAAAAAAACACTTCCATGATGATATGTGTTTGTCACAGTAGGTCGCGTTTTCTGTCATGCATGTACATCCGTGACGATTTTATGACAGAATCAAGATAGTCATACATGTGTTGTCGTAGAAGTGTTCCATGACATTACCAAAATTATCATCACGGAAGTGTCCACTTCCATGACGATAAATCGTGCGTCATAGAAGTGCTTTCTCAAGGGTGACTGACACGTGGCATCCACCGTAACGGGACACCGTTAACCTATCGGATCCGGTTTTTGGATCCGATAACCCGCTAATAGCCACGACCAATGCTGATTTTCCACGTGTAAAATTCTCATTGGCTGACGGGTCCACGCGTCAGCTCCTCGTTGACACAGGTGTCACTCATCCAACGGTCAAGATGGGCCTATGATATGTTGACACGTGGACCGGCCCAAAAGTGGCCCATAAAGTTTAAATGGGCCAGCCCAATCGAAGGCCCATAAGATTTAGCGGACCATAATGGGCTGGCCCAGCTAAAGGCCCACAAGATTTTGCAGACCATAATGGGGCGGCCCAGCTAAAGGCCCACAAAATTTAGCGGACCATAATGGGCCGGCCCAGCTAAAGGCCCACACGATTTTGCAGACCATAATGGGTCGTCCCAGCTAAAGGCCCACAAGATTTTGTGGACCACAATGGGCCGTCCCCACTAAAGGCCCACAAGATTCTGCAGATCATAATGTGCCGGCCCAGCTAAAGGCCCAACATTCCCTGTCAAATCGACCCGTCAATGGCCTGTCCTAAACTTGTCATCAACGCGGCCCATGGTCACTTCTGGCCCGTTAACAGTCCGCTAAGTAATTGGGCCGAATTATGGCCCGGTGTATTTCCGGCTTGTTAAAGGTCCTGCTTCATTTGGGCCCATTTACAGGCCATCAAAACTTTCAGCCCATAAACGGCCATGAAGGATTTGGGTCATATTCGGCCATGTCTGACATTCGGCCTGTTAGAGGCCCACTATAGATTTGGGCCACTTTCGGCCTATTGTCATTTTCGGCCTGTTAACACCGACGAAAACTATGGGCCATATGTGGCCCAACATCATATCGGGCCCATTAACGGCCCATATAAAAATGACGATAATCTAGCCCGACCGAAGTTTCGGCCTGTTAAAGGCCCGTGTATTAGGTCGGCGCATTTATGGCTCGTCCGAATTTCGACCTGTGAAAGATCCGCATTGTAAATGGGCCACCATTTCGGCTTGCTAAGACCAGTGGGTTATTTGGCACAATCAGGGCCCAATCTCAATTTTGGTCTATTAAAGGCCCATGTTTTTATGGGCTCGAGATATTTACACGTGTAAACGGCCTATTTTTACTAAGGGCCCAAATTATGTTTAGGCATGTTAAAGGCCCACTATGGGCACATGCCTACCAGAAAAATATGAAAGCTTATGCTGATTTAGGCCCAGATATTTTTAGTGGGTACATGCCAATTTCGGCCCGTAATCGTTTTTAGCCCAATTGGAATGGGCCCGGCAAATGTTGGCATGTTGGGCTCCTACGAAGCTTTCGGCCGAATACATTACTAAGATAAACCTACACTATACAAAAATAGCGTCATAATTGCTGCAGCCTGTGGCAGCATCATAAATGTTGTATCACAACAAAATAAATTCTAACCATACAACAAAAGGCCTGTTGGCATAAAGTTTACGTCCTTCCAGATAACAACACCATCAGATGTATAGAAGCACAGATCATTTGACCTGAGTGCTAATGTTTTAGGCTGTAGAATCTGATGGAGTAGCACGATCTTCACCTTTTTTCCGCCATTGCTCTTGAACAACGAAGTGAATGTCTGATAGTCTGGTTTCAAAACCATTCATATCTTGACGACATTTGTCAACCACTATTCTTGTTTCCGAAACAACGTCCATTAGGGATTGAACTTGTGTCTGGAGCATAGATATATCACTCTATCTAGCAGGAAGATTTTGTTCAGTAGGCAATTTGGACGAGGTTACCTTGACAACCAACCCAGAATTACGCAGGAAGGTGCTTTTTGCACTGTTAGTGGAGAGATACTGACGCACTGCAGCAAGAGGTGACATTGTGCCTATGGTAGCCTCATCACCTTCAGGTGGTTGTGGCTGTTCAATCATTTGTTCCACAGCTTCCTGAAAGTTTGAACTTGTAGATTAGTGTACCAGATAAGTTACTAATGAGACAAAAACAAACAAAGTAGGTTAAACGTTTATACATAACTTATTTTGGTGAACTACTGTAATACATTAGCATGTATTGTAGTGCCAACTACATAATAAAATCACTTTTGGAACATATGTCCATGTAGCATGCCTATTGTATTGTCTATTTCCTCACATTCTTTGACATCTAAGGATAAAGAGACATGGTTTAAAGTAGGATGAACATAGTATGACATCATTCATATCATGGGCAAACAGATATAAAACAAACAAGCTATTTTATCATTGTGTGCGCACGTGAACATAACAACTAGATTATAGATCAAGACCAAAAGAATATCCTTCATCTCTTTTAAACCATGTAAGGTGAAATGATACATTAAGACAACTGTGTATAAAAGTGAACAGAGTAACTGACATTGGCTGCAAACCAAGTAGTTAAATGAACACATCACTGTACCAATCAGTTCAAGGCAGGAGGAGTAAGGACTTACAACAGCGGCTTGAACTGGTGTGCTCATGCCCTTCATCTTGCTGGTGTGGCAATCCTTGAAGATTTGCACTGCATTCGGTTCAGTTTCTGTTTGGTCCGCACGGGCTTTCCTCTGTATTTGGAACAAGTCAATATAGATACGATAATATGGCACAAAAAAAGAAGGAAGTAGCAGCTATTCACAAGGGCCTCGCAGTGTGCAATATAGCTACGAAATCCTGTTGTTTGTTGGAATTTCACTTTAGAACGGTTGGGATTGTTCTTCAAACAGTTAGCCTAGAAGAAGATACACTTGTAAGGCACATACATAAATACAAGTTCAATATGTGGTCTGATCAAATACATATAGCCTACCTGATACTTTGGATCAGACCAGTGTTTAACAAGGGTTGTACAGTCTTCATCTGTAATATATTCCACTAGAGATGTTTGGGCGATTTCATTGTTAGCCTTGCCTTCAAAGTGAGATTTTCTAAGTTGGTACGGATACTGTCGCAGAGCAGACTGAAAAACATGAGTGCATGCTTGTTTAGTTGCATCATCTTTCGGATCCAACTTGAACCTCATCTGTTGAAAAAAGAATGTGAGTCTTATTAGGAGGAAGCTAGAAAGTATGAGATAGAACAAGACAATATTACTAATTGCGATGAATAACATTACTTACGGATAAATGGTCAAGGAAGGTGTTAAACTGGGTATTGTCTTTCTCATTCCTGTATTGGATCCACGTTGGAAGGATACATGCATGACACCTAACGGTAACGACTACCTCTGATACTAACTTGGCTGACTCTGTAGCATCACGTGGCCTTTTTAAACCTACCTCAAAATGGATCTGCATTCTTCCTCCTTTAGATTTTGTTAATCTGTCAAGAATTATCCCTCTGTTTCCGCTTGCGCCGTGGTGCTAGTTCAACAACGAATATGGAAAGTGTTAGTGTACATCAAACTGTGAGAGTACATATAAAGGAGCATGCAACTGCAACTTGACTCGGTCAGGTACCGTCTTGGTGTTGATGCTCATGAGGTTCATCTGATCTTGCCAAGTCCTGTTGTGCCAGCAGTGCTTTGGAAGTAGTGTTAGGTGTGAAGGCAGCTTGGGAACTGGCCAGTTCCGAAGCAAACGAATGAGTAACTCGTTGAGATGCTGGTACAGTTGAAGCGGATGCTGCAGCTGGTGGAGCAGGTGATACTGTGTTTGTAGATTTAGCCGGTGGACTTGGACCTTATACTACACTATAAGTACCAGTAGAATCTCGACAGCTGATCCTTTTCCGTTTCACCCGACGAGTAACAACACTCCCTATTATATTATTTCCTTGCTATTTTTTGACTTTGCCATGTCAAGCCGTACCTACAACACAAAAGAATAAAATCGCTCTACAGAACTCATTGATGCATGATACAGACAATCAATACTTTGATGTAAGACAACCGTATGAGGATGGAATATGTAAGAAAAACAGGACGACATGACATATTCACAGCTACGATGTGCAAACTAAGCAGAAGGATTTTCAAGAAAATAGAAGTAATGCAAGCTAGACACCATATGAAAGATGCAACCAATATTACTCTGCCAAGTTAAAAGTGTCTTGTCATAAGTGGCAATTTGAAAAATTAGAAGCAGTACAACGTAGAAATCAATGCAAGATGCAACCACTATCAAACTGCCATGTTAAAAGCGTCCAATCATGAGTGACTGATGCGGGATACACAACAACAGTACTTTGATGTAAGAACATGTTATGATAGATAGATGCAGTGTATTCTAGACACAGAAAGCCATGCCATATGCACATGCATAACATATAGACTCAGCAGGTGCAATTTAATCAAAATAGAAGAAATACAGGCTAGACAACATATGCAACATGAAACCAATTATCACACTGTCAACTTAGAGCAAGCACCTGCGATGGTGAAGTACGGGAGATGAACTCATCATGTAGACTTGGGACTTCAACTTCATTAGCAGTAGCAGTGGCAAATCTAGAGAGTCTCTGTTTGCGTCGATGCGGAGGACCACCAACATCCCCTAACTTACTCCTTTCCTTCCTATTTTTTGATATTGCCTTATGAAGTCAAAACCACAAGAAGATGAATAAAATTAGCTCTGCATAACTGGTTGATGCATGATACAGATGAACACTACTTTGATGTAAGGCAAGCGTAGGATAGGAGGATGGAATATATACAAAAAAGGCAACGTTTCATATTCACACGTACGATAGGAGGATGGAATATGTATGAAAAAACAGCAAACGGAAGGCATTTCAACAAAATTAAAAGAAATGAAAGCCAGGCACCATATGAACATGCAACCAATATCACTCTATTAGGTAAAAAGTGTCTCGTCGTAAGTGCCATTTCAAGAAATTAGAAGCAGTACAAGCTAGAAGACAATGCAAGATGCAACCTACATCACAGTCCCAAGTTAAATGTGTCTTATGGGTAAGTGATCGTTGCAGGTATAAGTTGTAAGCTACGCAAATGCAATTCAACATAATCAGAAGCAATACAAACTAGACATCATACGAAAAACGCACCCACATATAACAATTCCAAGTAAGAGCAAGCACTTGTGATGGTGGAGTAGGGGAGATGTTCTCATCATGTACACGTATGTTCTAGAAACAGGAACACGTGTCATATTCACAGGCATTATGTGTAAAGTAAGCAGATGCAATTCAAGTTAGAAGAAATACAAGCTAGACATCATACGCAACATGCAACCACATATAATAGTGCCAAGTTAGAGCAGGCACCTGTGATGGTGGAGTAGGGGAGATGTGCTCATCATCTACACAACTACGTTGACTGTCCAGCCTTGTGTTGTCTTGCGAATCTTGTTGGGAGGATGGCAGAGTAGAACCTGTAGAGACCCGCTGTTTGAGTTGCTCCGAAGGACCACCATCATCCACTGTTGGACTAATTTCCTTTAGCTGTAATGATTTTGCATTGTGAAGTCAAACCGATAAGAACAAGGAATAAAATTCGCTCTTCAGAACTCATTCATGCATGATACTGAGGAGCGCTACTCGGATGAAAGGCAAACACATGATGTGAGGATGGAATATGTATGAAAATCAGGATGGCGTGACATATTCACACCTATGATGTGGTAACTAAGCAGAAGGAATTTCAACAAATTAGAAGCACTGCAAGCTAGACACCATATGAAAGATGCAACCAATATCACTCTGCCAAGTTCAAACTGTATGGTGTTTTAACAAATTAGAAGCATTACATGCTAGAAATCATATGCAAGACACAACCAATATCACAGTGGCGACTTAAAGATGCCTTATCATAAGTGACTGATGCAGGATATGCAAGAACAATAGTCTGATGTAGAAACAGGAACACATGTCATTGATGTCTACTACACAACCTTCTTCTTGTAGATGTTGTTGGGCCTCCAAGTGAAGAGGTTTGTAGGACAGTAGCAAAATTCCCTCAAGTGGATGACCTAAGGTTTATTAATCTGTGGGAGGCGTAGGATGAAGATGGTCTCTCTCAAACAACCCTGCAGCCAAATAACAAAGAGTCTCTTGTGTCCCCAACACACCCAATACAATGGTAAATTGTATAGGTGCACTAGTTCGGCGAAGAGATGGTGATACAAGTGCAATATGGATGGTAGATATGGGTATTTGTAATCTGAAATTATAAAAACAACAAGGTAACTAATGATAAAAGTGAGCGTAAACAGTATTGCAATGATAGGAAACAAGGCATAGGGTTCATACTTTCACTAGTGCAAGTTCTCTCAACAATAATAACATAGATAGATCATATAACAATCCCTCAACATGCAACAAAGAGTCACTCCAAAGCCACTAATAGCGGAGGACAAACGAAGAGATTATGGTAGGGTACGAAACAACCTCAAAGTTATCCTTTCTGTTCTATCTATTCAAGAGTCCGCAGTAAAATAACATGAAGCTATTCTTTCCGTTCAATCTATCATAGAGTTCATAATAGAATAACACCTTAAGACACAAATCAACCAAAACCCTAATGTCACCTAGATACTCCATTGTCACCTCAAGTATCCGTGGGCATGATTATACGATATGCATCACACAATCTCCGATTCATCTATTCAACCAACACAAAGTACTTCAAAGAGTGCCCCAAAGTTTCTACCGGAGAGTCAAGACGAAAACGTGTACCAACCCCTATGCATAGGTTCATGGGCAGAACCCGCAAGTTGATCACCAAAACATATATCAAGTGGCACGTGATATACCATTGTCACCACAGATAAGCACGACAAGACATACATCAAGTGTTCTCAAATCCTTAAAGACTCAATCCTATAAGATAACTTCAAAGGGAAAACTCAATCCATTACAAGAGAGTAGAGGGGGGGAAACATCATAAGATCCGACTATAATAGCAAAGCTCGCGATACATCAAGTTCGTGCGAAGTCAAGAACACGAGAGAGAGAGAGAGAGATCAAACACATAGCTACTGGTACATACCCTCAGCCCTGAGGGTGAATGTCGGTGTACTAGAGTAGGGGTACCCTAGTATCCCGAACTTGTGCACGGGCAGTCGCAGCACCCCGCGGCAAGGCTTGCCGGGTGACCGCCAAGGTCCTCCGTGGTTCCTTTGGAGCCATTCAAGAACAAATTATTCAAGCCAAGGAGACAAGGCCCCGGCAAGAGGAGCTTGCCGGGAAGGCCAACCGAGGCATCTCAAGGAACTTGCCGCGACGCGCCACGCGTCCCGGCGAGGCCCGGTGAGCGACAAGCTTCCGGACGCGACAAGACAACGACCGCGGCAAGGCGCTTGCCGTGGCAAGCTACCACTCTGTACCCGCGCTCCAGCACATCCACCAACGTGTCGCCCTGGGACCTTTCCAGGCGCGCGTGGCAAGAGGCTGTGCAGCCAGCGGTGCGCGGTGGCAAGCGGCGCTGACAAGATTGCCATCGTGGCAAGCGGTGGCGTCCCTGACGGTCCCTTTTTGCACTATTTGGGCGACGCAGACGGGCATTTAATGCCTTTGTCCCCTGCCGTCAGGGTTAGGTATGATACACTGTATAGGTAGTTGTACCAACCACAACACCTTTCCATTTTTACCATTGTCTACGTTGCCACCTGTCGGTGACCCCTTGAGCATATAAAAGGAGGCCCATGCGCAACGTAGAAGGGGGGTTCGAGGAGAGAAAAACACTCACGCTTGGTCTCTTTAGCAGCTAGTGTGTACTGTAGCACTCAATGCTCCTGAGCAAGAACTCAATACACTCAGACATGCAGCAGTAGGAGTATTATCTCTCCGGAGAGCTCCGAAGCTGGGTAAACTGCTCGTGTGCTTCGCCTCGATCTGCTCTTCGCGCGACCTCCGCCCCCCGCCAAACCAAAAGGGGCTCGGTCCGCCGGTCCCATAGGTGTCCGTGGATCAGTTTCCCCCGACATCTTTGGCGCGCCAGGTAGGGGGCGTCGAGGCTGTGTGAACCTGATCCGGCATTCACACGAGCTAGATCTTCATCTTTTTCATCAACATGCCACCGAAGAAGAAGGCTTCGGAGGCGGCTACCCCGTCCGCGTCGATCCCACCACCACCGGAGCAAACGGGTGGTGGGGTAGACGCCGGCGGAAGAACGGGCGTCGACGAGGGAGCTCACGGTGCTGCCAGGTCCAAGGACAAGGCTGCGCAGACCTTGGCGTCCGTACATGCACCGCGCCCATCTCAGGAGGCGCGGGACCGACAACGTCATGGTACTCGCGGTACCATACGTTCGTTGGACCAAGATCGAGCCGGTGGATCTCAGGATGCTCAAGACCAGCATGCACGCCAACATGCTAATGCGAGCGAGACACGGTCGCCTGGACGAGATACTGCTCCTTCTAACATAGTTAGAAGTCCAATCATATCCCGCTCCTCGCACCGTTCGCCACTGCCACCCACCACTCCAGCAGAAGCTTTGGCGCGATCTCAACTGCTTCTGGATTACCCTCCAACGGCAGACAAGATCGACGAATGGAGGGCCACCATTCAGAGTCTCATCGGCTTCGCCAACGGCGACACTCCACGGCAGCCGAGTACATCGCGGCCGCGGCAAGACTGCCAGGCACGAGCCGATGGCGACAAAAACGGTGGGGGTGCAACTACCATGCACTCTCCACCCCGAAGGCCAAGATCGCCGACTCGCCGTGTCTACCTCGACAGCGACTCCACCGCATCATTAGATCCACGAGCTCGTCGCGATCAGCGCCAAGTTCTTCATGAACGACAGCAAGAAGATGCTCGTACTCGTATCGAGCGCCGAAGAGAAGCGTGGCATCAATCGGACCATCGCGTTGGGCCCTCTGTCGACATGCATGCGCCAGGGGAACCAGGCGACTTGCCATACGCGGTAGGTTGCCCTGCGTTCACTCGTGAGCTGCGGCAAGTCCAGTGGCCCAGCATGAAGAATTTCAAGCCAGACGTACCAGAGAAGTACGACGGCAAGTCGCATCCGTCGGAGTTCCTCAGCATCTACACCATCGCAGTGCAAGCTGCCGGGGGGCGGGACGACAAGATCCTTGCCAACTACTTCCCGCTGGTGCTCAAGCCCAATGTCAGGTCCTGGCTCATGCACTTGCCAGACAACTCCATATCCTCCTGGGCAGACCTATGCCATCAGTTTGTCGACGCCTTTACAGGCGGCCACAAGCCTCATGGCCAAGAGAGCGACCTTCATCTGCTCGCCCAGAAGGAAGGAGAGCCCCTGCGCAAGTACATTCAGAGATTCAGCCATGTACAACACAACATCCCAGATGTCCACCCTGCCGCGGTCATCAGCGCGTTCCATCAGAACGTGCGAAACCGCAGGATGCGGGAGGAGATGGCGATGTGCAAGATCAGAGACGTCAGTGAGCTATATGCCCTGGCCGACAAGTGTGCACGTGCTGAGGAAGGGAGGAAACTCCCCGGAGAGAATACAGAAGCAGGAGGATCTGATAGCAAGGATGCTGCCCTGGCAAAGAAAAACCGGAGGCGGAACAACAGGAAGAAGAAAGGCAAAGATGTGCTAGTCGTTGAGCAGTCCGGCAACGGAGGTGGCGCCAAGAAAGCCAACGCTGGTAGCTCCGGCAAGGAGATTGCCACATGCACCAACTGCCAGGCTGTGGCTGTCGCCGACAAGCAGGACGACACCGACAAGCAGTACTGCAAGATCCACCGCACCAAGGGCCATGACCTCCAAAGCTGCAAGAAGGTCGAGCAGCTTGTCGAGCAGCAAAAGGCTGAATACGAGCGGCGCGACAAGGAGAAGGCCCAAGAAGGTGCTGGAGGATCCAGCAAGAAACGCCCCGGCCGAGGAGGACGCCGCGGCAAGGCCAAGCAGCGGCAAGGAGACAGACCTCCCCGCGGCTGCGACAAGGATGAAGACGACGACAACGATGAAGATATGGATGATGATGACACCAGAGAGCAGGAGTTCCAGAAAGCCACAGAGGTCCTGTGCGTTGACGGTGGTGCTTCTCTGCATACTTCACACCGCCAGCTCAAGCAGTGGGTGCGGGAAGTCAATGCGGTAGAACCACCCGTTGAGTCACGCAAGCCTCTGAAATGGTCCAGCATGCCTATCATCTTTGATATTGAGGACCACCCTGATCGCATAACTGCGGTCGGGTGCTTGCCGATGTTGGTTTCACCAACTATCCGCAACCTCAAGGTCACTAAGATGCTAGTTGACGGCGGGGCCGGCTTGAACCTGATCTCCTCCGCGGTACTCCAGAAACTCCAGATCCCTGACAGCGAGCTCGAAGAGACCGGCACATTCCAAGGAATCAATCCGGGAAGGAGCAAGCCGAAGGGAAAGATCACGTTGCCGGTGACATTTGGCAGCGAGTTGAACTTCAGGACTGAGAGGGTCACTTTTGACGTTGCTGACTTTCCATTGCCTTACAATGGGATACTCGGCCGTCCAACACTCGCCAAATTCATGGCAGCCTCTCACTATGCATACAACATGCTGAAGATGCCAGGCCCGATAAGTGTCATCTCTGTCCCTGGCGACAAGAAGGATGCTCTTATCTGCGCCGACAAGATCTACCGGGAAGCAGCAGCCGCAACAGATCGCAAGTCACTTGCCGTTGAAGCTCCCGGGGGAAGAAGAAGACCAAGTCCGGCAAGAGTTCGGATGCCCACTCCGGCAAGCGCACCTCTTCGGAGTGCTGCGCTACCGTCGAGGACGCACCATCGAGCTCCACCGGCAAGTGTAAGAAGACAATGGCAGCTCCGCCAGAGACCAAGAAGGTGTCCGCCAAGGAGGACGGCACTGGTGGTACCTTCACCATTAGTGCCACTCTCGACCCTAAATAGGAAAGCGCGCTCGTTGCTTTCCTGCGGGCGAACGTCGACGTGTTTGCGTGGCAACCGTCTGACATCCCCAGTGTTCCCAGGAAAGTAATCGAGCACCATCTGGCCGTCTGTCCTCATGCGCGGCCCGTCAAGCAGAAGGTCAGGAAACAGGCGTGGAGCGCCAAGAATTCATCGCAGAAGAAATCAAGAAATTGGAAGCAGCAGGCCTTGTCAGAGGAGTGCTCCATACTACGTGGTTGGCCAATCATGTGGTCACGCGCAAGGCAAACGAGAAATGGAGGCTTTGTATCGACTTTACCGATGTCAATAAAGCTTGTCCCAAAGACCCATTTCCCTTACCGTGCATTGACCAGATTGTTGACTCCACGGCTGGATGTGACTTGCTTTCATTTCTTGACGCGTATTCAGGATACCATCAGATCTTCATGGCAGAAGAGGATGAGGAGAAGACCGCATTCATCACTCCATGTGGCACATACTGTTTCATACGGATGCCTTTCGGTTTAAAGAATGCTGGTTCAACATTTGCAAGGGTAGTCCATGACGCTTTTGAGCCACAAATGCACAGAAATGTGGAAGCCTACATGGATGACATAGTGGTCAAGAGCAAGGACAAGGCAACTCTGATTCAGGATTTAGACGAAACCTTTGCAAATCTGCGCAAGATCAACCTCAAGCTTAACCCCGAGAAGTGTGTGTTTGGAGTCCCCTCCGGCAAGCTTCTCGGGTTCTTCGTGTCTCAGCGGGGAATTGAAGCCAATCCCGACAAGATCAAGGCCATTGAGCAGATTGAAGCACCAAAGCGCATCAAGGATGTACGAAGACTTGCCGGTTGCGTGGCTGCTATCAGCAGGTTTATCTCTAGGTGTGCTGAGCGCGCCCTGCCGTTTTTCAAAATATTGAAAAAGGCAGGTCCAATGAAATGGACTCCGGAAGCGGAAGCTGCGCTGCAGGACTTAAAGAGATACATGTCCTCCACTCCAACACTTGTCGCACCTAAACCACAAGAGAAGTTGCTGTTGGATATAGCGGCAACCAATCAAGTGGTTAGTGCTGCGTTAGTAGCGGAGAGGGAGGCGGATGATGAGCCAGCAACCACGGCAGATGCATCCAGCAACAAGCAGGGGGCTTCACCGACAAGCTCTGGTCCCGACAAAGATGGATCTGCGCAGGCGCGTGAGGAGATGCAGAAGAGAATGGTGCAGCGCCCAGTTTACTTTGTCAGTTCCCTTCTGCAGGGGGCTAGGTCGAGGTACTCTGGTGTGCAGAAATTGCTTTTCGGCCTTCTCATGGCCTCGAGAAAGCTGCGCCATTACTTCCAAGCACATGAGATCACAGTTGTCACTCGTTTTCCGCTGAAGAGGATACTGCAGAATCCAGAAGCAACAGGCATGATTGTCGAGTGGGCACTGGAAGTGTCAAGCTTTGGCCTCAAGTTTGAGAGCACTTCAACTATCCAAAGCAGAGCATTGGCAGAATTCATAGCAGAATGGACGCCAACACCAGATGAAGAAATTCCAGAAACGAGCATCCCCGTCAAGGAAGCAAGCAAAGAGTGGCTGATGTACTTTGATGGTGCCTTCTCGCTGCAAGGCGCCGGTGCGGGCGTGCTACTTGTTGCACCCACCGGAGAGCACCTCAAGTACGTAGTCCAGATGCACTTTCCCAGGGAGCAAGCAACAAACAACACCGCAGAGTATGAAGGTTTGCTTGCCGGTCTTAGAATCACGGCAGACCTTGGGATCAAGAAGCTCATCGTCAGGGGTGACTCGCAGCTTGTCGTCCGCCAAGTGAACAAGAATTATCAGAGTCCGTTGATGGAAGCTTACGTTGATGAAGTGAGAAAGTTAGAAGAGCACTTTGACGGCCTACAGATGGAACATGTTCCAAGAGCTCAGAACGACATTGCCGATGGCCTGTCGAAGTGCGCCGCACTTAAGTTACCTGTGGAACCAGGGATCTTTGTGCTCAAACTAACTCAACTGTCTGTAACGCCATCAACTGGACAGAGCAAGAAGAGGAAGTTGATTTCTGGTGACTATTTTCCGGCAGAGCTCCCCGATGCCGCCGCCAAGAAGGTCCCCAAGATCAACACCAAAGGTGCTGAGGAACAGTCTGCTCCGGCAAGCCCTAGGGTTTGTTCCGTTGAAGCAGACGCTTCCGACAAGTTTTGCTCCGGCAAGCTTGCTGGGGAACGTCAAGCTCCGGCTGAGCCGCAGGTTCTCGTCGTAGAAGCGGATGTTCCCGCAGCAGCAGATGTGCCTTTAGTCCTTGTTGTCGAGCCGCAAGCTCCAGCATGGGCACAGCAGATTGTCCGTTTCCTTCAGACAGGAGAACTTCCCGAAGAGCAAGAAGAAGCGGAAAGAGTAGCCCGACAGTCAAGTATGTACCAGTTCGTCGACAACACACTGTACAGAAGAAGACTCAACGGTGTGAAATTGAAGTGTATTCAC
This sequence comes from Triticum timopheevii, assembly GCA_963921465.1. Taxonomy (NCBI): domain Eukaryota; kingdom Viridiplantae; phylum Streptophyta; class Magnoliopsida; order Poales; family Poaceae; genus Triticum; species Triticum timopheevii. The sequence continues at coordinate 293,412,127 of OY997270.1, forward strand.
CGGGAAGATGGACAAAAGCTGTTGGCAGAGATACATGGAGGCATATGTGGTCACCACATTGGCGCAAGAGCGCTTGCCGGCAAAGCATTCCGACAAGGTTTCTTTTGGCCGACAGCCCTCCAGGATGCAACTGCACAAGTAACCAAGTGTGAAGCGTGCCAGTTCCATTCCAAGCAGATACACCAGCCAGCTCAAGCTCTCCAGATGATCCCTTTATCCTGGCCATTTTCGGTCTGGGGGCTCGACATCCTTGGCCCCTTTCCCCGAGCTGTCGGGGGCTTTGAGTACTTGTACGTTGCAATCGACGAGTTCACAAAATGGCCGGAAGTGGAAGCAGTGAGGAAGGTGATAGCACAGTCAGCAGTAAAGTTCTTCAGGTCGATTGTTTGCCGCTTTGGGATCCCTAACAGGATCATCACCGACAACGGCACGCAATTCACGAGCCGCACCTTCATGCAGTATGTCCAAGATCTTGGCGCCAAGGTCTGCTTCGCTTCTGTTGCTCATCCGAGAAGCAACGGTCAAGCGGAGAGGGCAAATGCTGAAGTGCTGTGCGGGCTCAAGACCAGGACTTTCGACAGGCTGCACAAGTGCCGAAAGAACTGGATTGAGGAGCTGCCGGTGGTTCTTTGGTCGATCAGGATGACGCCAAATCGAGCCACTGGCCAGACACCTTTCGCTTTAGTCTATGGAGCAGAAGCAGTTCTCCCCATGGAACTCGTATACGGGTCACCTCGAGTGCTCGCTTATGATGAGCTTGAGCAAGAGCAGCTGTGGCAAGATGACGTGCTGCTCCTTGAGGAAGACCGTCTTCAGGCCGCTGTACGAGCTGCTCGATACCAGCAAGCTTTGCGCCGCTACCATAGCCGCAAAGTTAATGCCAGAAGTCTCGAGGAAGGCGACCTTGTTCTTCGGCGCGTTCAATCCGCCAAGAATTCCAACAAGTTGACACCGAAGTGGGAAGGCCCTTACCGCGTGAAACGAGTCACTAGGCCTGGCGCTGTCCGCCTTGAGACCGAGGATGGCATTCCGGTGAGCAACTCCTGGAACATTGAGCATCTTCGTAAGTTTTACCCGTAAGGCGCGGTTGTCGGAACCTGTTCCGGCAACCACCTTTTGTACAAGTCTTGCCGCTGTTGCATGTAATCCTTTGTACAAAGCCGGGCGCAGACCCCGTGCATAAGTAAAGCTCATGTGCTCCGCATATCTTGCCAATTTCGTGCTTTCTATTTTCTGCAAGAGTTATCTGACACTTTGTGCAGCGCCTACCCCCGGTAAGCAATAACGAGCCGTAAGGCTCCATATCTTTATTTTCTCTTCTTTCTCTTTCTCAAAGAAAGGAAGGTTCCCTCGCCCACAAGTTTGCCGGGGGGAAAGGAGAAGATAATGGTGTGGACCAGGTGTCGTACAAGAAAGTTTCGCTTTACCAGGAAGCAAACGACAGAAAAGCTAAGTTGCCAAAGTTTGAGCAATCAGTTTTAAAAATTTTAAGTTATCTTCCTCGAACGACCGTGCTTTGTATGGAAAACCTGTGCGCGGAGGAACCAACTCGTAACTAGTTGCGCCCTTACTTTGTTTCGAGTCCGCTCAACAACTTAAGTGAGCTGCGACTAGTTGCGACAAGGTTTCTTGTCGGTAGCGGCACCGCCAGCAGGCTGCTGACGTCCCGCACTCAGCGCTCGCGGCTAAGGCGCCTGCACCGGCAAGTTCCCTAAAAGCGTAGGGAAAAAACATACAAAGGAAGGAATCAAGTAAAGGAAATAACATAGCAATCGCTACCCAAAATAGAGTTATATTACAAGAAAGCTTGTCGCAGCTCTAACAGATTGTTCTCATAACATGACCAGCAGCGACAAGAAAAGGAGAAAATGGGTGGCCTAATCTACTCGATCGCCCTCAACCCTCTTGATCCCACTCACCTTGTCCACAATGGGTGCGACAAGGGTCTTGAGCGCTTCCAGATCAGCATCCGGCGGCAAGGTCTTGAGGACGTTGGTGAGGTTGAGGCCCGGGTTGCGGAAGGCCACCTTCACCAACACCTTTTGAAGAGCTCCCGCACAGATCTTGCGCGACTCGTCGGCCAGCTGCTTTGGGATCTTTTCCCGGAGTCGCTGGAGGGCCGTCGCCACGCCTTTGAAGAACAAGCTGAGCTTGGCGCTGGGTTGGAGGTTCTAATCGGAGGGATACCCGAGATCCTCCATCCCCAGCTGCGCCAACTCCCTGTCGATGGCTGCGGCAACATCCACGAGACCCTCCGTCCGGTGCTCCACATTCTCCCTAAAAGTGTCCTGAGCGGCAGCAGCCCTCACCAGCAGCGCCTCGTCGGCCTTGATCTTCTCCTTCAAGGCCACCTCCTACTCCCTGGCGCCGTCCAGCGTCTTGGTCAAAGTAGTCAGCTTCAACTCAAGATATGCGTTGGAGTCCTTGGCGGCGCTAAGCTCCTTGCCCTTCTCGGCGAGACGACCCTGTAGCTCGCCAAAGGTGTAGGCGTCCTTCTCGCGCTCACGCTTGAGCGCGGAAAGCTCTTCACCGCTCGCCTTGAGATCGGCCTCCAGCTGCGCCACCTTCGTCTCCAGCTCCTTCTTGGCGGCCTCGATAGCTGCGGCAGCATCCTCTGCTTCCTTGAGAGCCCCGCCGAATGTTTGCTCGCGCGCAGCAAGCTCCTCCTCATGGCTGTCAAGGTTGACCTTCCGCTGCGCCAACTCGCCCTCCCGCGCAGACAGCTTCTCGGCGGCAAGCCGCTGTTGCTCTTCAACTTCAGCCCTCTCGAGGAGGAAGGCTTTCCGCTCCTCGGCAAGTTGCTTCCGCTCCTCTGCCAGGGACCGGAGAGCTTCCTGGTTAAAACCCCGGAGCTCTTCCGCGTGCTTCTTGATATCCACTCCCGCCTTCGCAACAAGCGCTTCTCGGGATTCCAGCTTGGCCTGTCGAGCGCGGTAGAGCGACAGCAGTTTCCGCAGCAGCCGCTCCTCCTCAGACTCGCCACTGCTGCTGCTCAGCGCATCAACCAGTGTCAGCCCAACGGAGGCGAGCACCTCTCCATCCAAGATCTCTCCTTCGAACGGCGCCCTGGGGCTTGATGCCCAGGGGAGCTTGATGAAGACGCCATCGCCGGCTTTCAAATAGGCGCCGGGCTGGGGCTCTTGGGAGCCTGACGCTGCGGCAGCAGCGGAGGGATCGGCGGTCGGCGTAGCGCCTGGCGCTCCTGCGGCCTCGGGGCCATCAGTGCGATCGCCAGACCCCTCGCCAGCTTTTGCGGCGGCAGCTTTGGCGGCCTCTTCGCCGGCGGGATCACCAGCGCCAGCTGCTTCTTCGGTGGCAGCGGCATCATCGGTATTGCCGCGCGCGTTCTCCTCGTCGGCGACCTCGGTCTCCATCGGCTCCGTGGCAGAGGGATCTGACGGCCGAAAAAGGGAGAAAAGTCAAGCAAATATCCAAAAAGAAAATCAGAAGAAGAAGAACCCAAGGGAAGTTTTCAAGCAAAAGGAGTACCTGTACTGGGTTCTACAGTCGTGGTCTCCGCCACCGGGGGGTCGCTGGTGCTGTCCCTTGCCAGAGAACTCTCCCTTGCCGGAGACTTCTCCCTTACCGGAAAATTCTCCCTTGCCGGAGAACACTCCCTTGCCGGGGAACCCTCCCTTGGCGGTGTAGTAGAAGCAGGTGGCATGTCGGGGGTGGCTTCCGGGCACTCCTGGTGAGGCTGCTCTGCTCCTACACAAACCGATGGTCAGATGTCAGCAAAGAAAGAGCACCCATGCGCGCCTAACAGCGGGAAACAAACCATATACTTACGCTGGGGGCTGCGCTGGGGGCTGCTTTGGGGAATAGTTGCCGGGTCCGGCAAGGTGGTCTCGGACACACCCCCTGCTGTCGCGGTGGGTTCGTCCTCGATGACAATCACCGGGACCTTGGCTCTCTTCGCCGCTCTCTGGGTCAGAGTCCTGGAAAGGAATGAGTTCAGAGTAAAGCAAATCAGATACAAGACAAAACAGCAAGAATTGAAGAACTACAAGTACAACAAAGAATCTTACTCTTCTTCTTCCTCGTCGGAGCTGAGCGCGGAGAGATCGAAGTCCGGCTCACCCCCGGCGCGATGAGGCGGAGGAGTAGGTTCCCTTAGCCGCTTGGCGGGGGCAGTGGCGGTGGTCTGAGACGGCCCAGCTCCAGTCGCTGCCGCGGCGTGAGAACTGGCACGAGCAGAAGCGGTGGTCCGGGAGGACCCCGCTCCAGTTGCCGCAGCGGCGTGTGGTGCTCCCGCGGCAATAGTGCTTGCCATGGTGGAGCGTGTCACGCGGCGCGGCGGCTGTTGACTCGTCTACCGCCCCGCTACGTCCCCGGCCTTGCGGAGACGCCTTCTTGGTGGAGCTGGGGGCTCTGCTTGCGACGAGCTGTCTGAAGATGAGGAGGAAGAGGAGTTAGTCTTCAACGAGCCGCTCGTACCCTCGGCGGGCTCGCTCGACTCGACTTTAGGCCCGGCAAGCTCTCCCTCGCCGGCAAGCCACTCTCGCTCGGCAAGGCTTGCCGCCTCTGCTGCCTCTGCCTCCTCCACGGTGAATCCAAACTCGCCCGCGGCAGCGGCTGCTGCCGCCTCTTCCAGCCTAGTGGCGATGCGCTGCATCTCCGCATCGGTGGTGTCACGAGTAAGGCTTTTCTGTTCATCAGAGCGGACCGGCACTTCTACCAAGCCGTCAAAGAACTCCTGCACGACGTCATCTGCAGGCTCTTGCCAAGTTGGAACAATTCCATGCGAATCGCACAGCGGCATCATTGCACGGATGCGGTTGAGCGAGGAGTTGTTGCACAGCGGAACGACACCCTTCGGCAACCTGAACACTTCGGGATGTTGAGGGTCGTGCTTGAACAGTTCCTGGAGCATCGCATCCAGTTCCAGGACAGTGAAGTTGAAGTTGAGGCCCGGGCGCAGCCTCATGATATCCGCCGCATTCTGGAACTCCCAGGCGGGTCTCCTCCTCTCCTGCAGTGGGGCGATGTGGCGGCGAAGAAAATCTGCGCCAACGGCGCCTACAGTGAGCCCGGCAAGCCTGAGGCGTAGGATCCGGGTGACGGCAATCTTCAGCCTATCGTCTTCCGGGGCCACGTTGCTCCAATCGTTGCCACGCGCTACTGGGGCTTGGCGCTGGGCGGTAAATGGCTGCGGGTTCTCCTCGACAATCCAGCACCAGTCTGCTCTCCATTCATCCCTCTTGCCGCGGAGCTCTCCCTCCAGATAAGCTTCCTTCTTGACAGCTCTCGAGATCCAGGCGATTCCGCCGGATAAAGGCTCTCCTCTCTCAACTCGGGGCATAAAGAAGTGGCGAAAAAGAGCTACATTTGGATAGACTCCGACAAAGTTTTCGCATAGATGTGCGAAAACTGCCATGGTCAGAACGGCATTGGGGGTGAAGTCAAGGAGGCGGAACCCGTAGGTGTTCATAATGTCACAGAAAAACTCAGAGAAAGGCGGGCAGAGCCCGCAGTAGAAGAATAACGCGAAGAAGGGATACCCATTCGGAGCCAGTTCCGAAGCGGCGGCTGAGAGTACCTTCGTCCGCGGATGCGCTCGCGTCTCTGTCGACCAGAAGAGGTAGTAATACTCCCTCAGCTCCTTCACGGCGAGCTTGGGGGGGAAGGTCGCCCGCTCCTTTCGCAGCGCCGCGAGCCGCTGCGCCTCGGTCGACTTCACAACCTTCCCCTTGTCGGCTTTCGGAGCCATGGCGGAGGTGGTGGGGGAGATCGACGGCATTGGTGGTGCTGGTGGCGATGGGGGGCGGATCGCTGCTCTCTTTCAACTTTGGGAAGAAGGGGGGAGCGGCGGAGGTTTTTGAGATTGGAATAGCAACCGGCGAGATGGGCGAACTGCCCCTGTTTCCCCTGCTTATAAAGAGGGAGGGGGCGGACGTTCCGTCTTTCCGAATAAAGAAACCACCCACGATATCTCCCACGACGCCGCATTCGACGCGTGCCGTTCGGGGGGGGGGTGGATACGGAGTAAGATATGGCGTAACCCAGGCCGCGCGTGCCCGTGCCCTGTTTTGGGCCTGGCCCAACAGCGCTCGGCACCGTGTGTGGCCCAAGCCCGGGGGCTCCTATCAGTGTACTAGAGTAGGGGTACCCTAGTATCCCGAACTTGTGCACGGGCAGTCGCAGCACCCCGCGGCAAGGCTTGCCGGGTGACCGCCAAGGTCCTCCGTGGTTCCTTTAGAGCCATTCAAGAACAAAGTATTCAAGCCAAGGAGACAAGGCCCCGGCAAGAGGAGCTTGCCGGGAAGGCCAACTAAGGCATCTCAAGGAACTTGCCGCGACGCGCCACGCGTCCTGGCGAGGCCCGGTGAGCGACAAGCTTCCGGAGCAACAAGACAACGACCGCGGCAAGGCGCTTGCCGCGGCAAGCTACCACTCTGTACCCGCGCTCCACCACATCCACCAACGTGTCGCCCTGGGACCTTTCCAGGCGCGCGTGGCAAGAGGCTGTGCAGCCAGCGGTGCGCGGTGGCAAGCGGCGCTAACAAGATTGCCATCGTGGCAAGCGGTGGCGTCCCTGACGGTCCCTTTTTGCACTATTTGGGCGATGCAGACGGGCATTTAATGCCTTTGTCCCCTGCCGTCAGGGTTAGGTATGATACACTGTACAGGTAGTTGTACCAACCGCAACACCTTTCCATTTTTACCCTTGTCTACGTTGCCACCTGTCGGTGACCCCTTGAGCATATAAAAGGAGGCCCATGCGCAACGTAGAAGGGGGGTTCGAGGAGAGAAAAACACTCACGCTTGGTCTCGTTAGCAGCTAGTGTGTACTGTAGCACTCAACGCTCCCGAGCAAGAACTCAATACACTCAGACATGCAGCAGTAGGAGTATTATCTCTCCGGAGAGCTCCGAAGCTGGGTAAACTGCTCGTGTGCTTCGCCTCGATCTGCTCTTCGCGCGACCTCCGCCCCCCGCCGAACCGAAAGGGGCTCGGTCCGCCGGTCCCATAGGTGTCCGTGGATCAGTTTCCCCCGACAGTGAACTACTCCCTCCTCGTCATGGAGAGCGTCGGGATGATGAAGATGGCCACCGGTGAGGGATTCCCCCCTCCGGCAGTGTGCCGGAACGGGCTCCCGAGAGGTTTTTGGTGGCTACAAAGGCTTGCGGCGGCGGAACTCCTGATCTATCTTCATCTTTGTTGTTTTTAGGGTACGTGGGCTTATATAGGCGAAAGAAGTCGGTCGGGGAGCCTCGAGGGGCCCAGGAGACAGGGGGCGCACCCAGGGGGGTGGGCGCGGCCTCCTATCTCCTGGCTTCCTCGAACCTTCCCTTGCTTGAACTCGAAGTCTCCCGGATCATATCCTTTCCAAAAATCACGCTCCCGAAGGTTTCATTCCGTTTGGACTCTGTTTGATATTCCTTTTCTTCGAAATACTGAAATGGGCAATAAAACAGCAATATGGGCTGGGCCTCCGGTTAGTAGGTTAGTCCCAAAAGTAATATAAAAGTGTATAATAAAGCTCGTAATCATTCAAAACAGATAATAAAATAGCATGAATGCTTCATAAATTATAGATACGTTGGAGACGTATCAGCATCCCCAAGCTTAATTCCTACTCGTCCTCGAGTAGGTAAATGATAAAAGAAAGAATTTATGAAGTGTGAATGCTAGCAGGTGCACAAGTTTGATCAATGATAATTTCAATCACATTTTCTATCATGATTATATGTCATAACAGTAGTTCATCTCATAAAACTTCTCACGAACAAGTAACAAGCAATTCACATGTTAAAGCATAGACCATAAACTTTCTTGAAAACTAGCAAACTTCATTCTCAGTCATCAAACAATTACAATTCATCTTATTTTCAGGAAGGGTCTATGTCAGAGCTTTGATTTAGCAAACTCCACATACTCAACTATCATATAGTCTTCTACAATTGCTAACACTCATGCAATACTAATGGTTATGGAGTTTTAATCGGACACTGAGAAAGATAGGGGCTTATAGTGTTGCCTCCCAACGTATTCACCATTGGGTGATGTCAACAATAATAGTTCATGCTAACTTACATCCAATTGGATATATATATATATATATATATATATATATATATATATATATATATATATATATATATATATATATATATCAGGATCTTTCCAACACGAGGTGCTTGCCAAAGAATAAAATAAAAAAAGGGAAAGGTGAAGATCACCTTGACTCTTGCATAAAGTAAAAGACATAAAGTAAAAGATAGGCCCTTCGCAGAGGGAAGCAGAGGTTGTCATGCGCTATTAGGGTTGGATGCACAAAATCTTAATGCAGAAGAACGTCACTTTATATTGCCACTTGTATATGGACCTTTATTATGCAGTCCGTCGCTTTTATTGCTTCCATAACAAGATCATATAAAGCTTATTTTCTTCACACTAACAGATCATACATATTTAGAGAGCAATTTTTATTGCTTGCACCGATGAAAACTTACTTGAAGGATCTTATTCAATCCATAGGTAGGTATGGTTGACTCTCATGGCAAAACTGGGTTTAAGGATCTTTGGAAGCACAAGTAGTATCTCTACTTGGTGCAAGGAATTTGGCTAGCATGAGGGGGAAAGGCAAGCTCAACATGTTTGAATGATCCATGACAATATACTTTAACTGAGATGTGAGAAAACATGACCCATTACGTTGTCTTCCTTGTCCAACATCAACTCTTTAGCATGTCATACTTAATGAGTGCTCACAATTATAAATTATTTCTAGGATAATGTATTTATATGTGAAATCTCTCTTCCTTCAATATTCTTTCATGAATTGTTCAAATGACCAATACAATGCTTGCTAACCTTCAATAAATTTACAACCTCTACTTCTTAGATGTGAAGTCATTACTCCCCATGGGATAAGCAAATGAAACATATAAAAATTCAGATTTATGACATTCAACTCATTCAACCATTTACTCAAAGGATATAAGTGAAGCACACGAGTAAATGACAAACTACTCCAAAAAGATATAAGTGAAGATCAATGAGTAGCTAAATAATTATGTAATTTGTGAAGACTCTCTCTCATTAAAGAATTTCAGATCTTGGTATCTTATTCAAACAGCAAGCAAAGCAAAATAAAATGACATTGCAAGGATAGCACAACTCATGTGAAGAAGCAAAAACTTAGGCTTAACCGATACTAACCGACAATTGTTGAAGAAGAAAGGTGGGATGCCTACCGGGGCATCCCCATGCTTGGATGCTTGAGATTTCTTGAAATATTATCTTGGGGTGCCTTGGGCATACCCAAGCTTGAACTTTTGTGTCTCCTTAATTCCTCTCATATCATGGTTTCTCTTTTTATCAAAAGCTTCATCCACACGAAACTCAACAAGAACTCGTGAGATAGGTTAGTATAAACCAATGCAAAACCTTATCATTTTCTACTGTAAAAAATCACTAAAATTATTATTCAACATTGCATACTAAATGCCTCTGCATAATTAACACTCCTATCCTCAAATAGAATCATTAAACAAGCAAACATATGCAAACAATGCAAACATAACAGCAATCTGTCAAAACAGTACAGTCTTTAAAGAATGCAAGATTCATCATACTTCCCTAACTCCAAAAATTATGAAATAAAATTCCCACTGTAGTAAATTTATCAGATCTTTATATGCAAAAAGTTTCAACAATATATCTTTCTATGACTTTTCTAGGGAATTTTTTCAACAGCGGTAAACTTTCTGTTTTCAAACAGCAACATGTATACTAGCAAAATAAGCATGGCAAAGGCTATACTTGCCTTTTTTTTGAAACTAAAGATGCAAAAGATTATTCTAAATAACATCAAGAAAATACTAATAAAATAAAATGACGCTCCAAGCAAAATGCATACCATGTGGTGAATAAAAATATAGCTCCAAGTAAAGTTACCGATGAACGAGGACGAAAGAGGGGATGCCTTCCGGGGCATCCCCAAGCTTAGGCTATTGGTTGTCCTTGAATATTACCTTGGGGTGCCTTGGGAATCCCCAATTTTAGGCTCTTTCCACTCCTTATTCCATAGTCCATCGAATCTTTACCCAAAACTTGAAAACTCCACAACACAAAACTCAACAGAAAACTCGTAAGCTCCGTTAGTGTAAGAAAATAAAACCACCACTTAGGTACTATAATGAACTTATTCTAAATTCATATTGGTGTAATATCTACTGTATTCCAACCTATCTATGGTTCATACCCTCCGATACTACTCATAGATTCATCAAAATAAGCAAACAACACATAGAAAACAGAATCTGTCAAAAATAGAACAATCTGTAGTAATCTGTATCAAAAGTATACCAAATTAGGAAGTCCTAAGAAATTTGTGTACTAATCCATAGCAAAAATAATCAGATCAGAAGCACTTTTCTGTGAATTATCAAAACTAATTTACTGTCCGCAAAAGTTTCTGATTTTCAGCAGGATCAACACAACTATCACCGTAAGCTATCCTAAAGGTCTTACTTGGCACTTTATTGGAACAAAAGCTATAAAACATGATTACTACAGTAGCATAATCATGTGAGCACACAAAAACAGTAAGGATAAATATTGGGTTGTCTCCCAACAAGCGCTTTTCTTTAATGCTTTTCTAGCTAGGCATGATGATGACAATGATGCTCACATAAAAGATAAGAATTGAAACATAATGGGAGCATCATGAAGCATATGACTAGCACATTTAAGCCTAACCCACTTCCTATGCATAGGGATTTTGTGAGCAAACAACTTATGGGAACAATAATCAACAAGCATAGGAAGGTAAAACAAGCATAACTTCAAGATTTTCAACACATAGAGAGGAAACTTGATATTATTGCAATTCCTACAAGCATATGTTCCTCCCTCATAATAATTTTCAGTATCATCATGAATGAATTCAACAATATAACCAGCACATAAAGCATTATTTTCATGATCTACTTGCATAGAAATTTTACTGCTCTCCACATAAGCAAATTTCTTCTCATGAATAGTAGTGGGAGCAAACTCAACAAAATAATTATCATGTGAGGCATAATCCAATTGAAAACTAAAATCATGATGACAAGTTTCATGGTTATCATTATTCCTAATAGCATACAAATCATCACAATAATCATCATAGATAGCAACTTTGTTCTCATAATCAATTGAAACCTCTTCCGAAATAGTGGAGTCATTACTCAATAAAGTTGACACTCTTCCAAATCCACTTTCATAATTATCACAATAATATTCAACATCCTCCAAAATAGTGGGATCACTACTTCCTAAAGTTGACACTCTTCCAAACCCACTTTCATCAATATAATCATCATAAATAGGAGGCATGGTTTCATCATAATAAATATTCTCATCAAAACTTGGGGAACAAAAAATATGATAATCATCAAACATAGCTTCCAAGCTTGTGGCTTTGCATATCATTAGCATCATGGATATTCAATGAGTTCATACTAACAACATTGCAATCATGCTCATCATTCAAAGATTTAGTATCAAACATTCTATAGATTTCTTCTTCTTGCACTTGAGCACAATTTTCCTTTTCATCAAACTCACAAAAGATATTAAAAAGATGAAGCGTAAGAGGCAAACTCAATTCCATTTTTTTGTAAGTTTTCTTTTATAAACTAAACTAGTGATAAAACAAGAAACAAAAAGATTCGATTGCAAGATCTAAAGATATACCTTCAAGCACTCACCTCCTCGGCAACGGCGCCAGAAAAGAGCTTAATTGACGGGGTGTGAGTGCCGCTTACCTAGCCTCCCCGGCAACGGCGCCAGAAAAGAGCTTGATGTCTACTACACAACCTTCTTCTTGTAGACGTTGTTGCGCCTCCAAGTGCAGAGGTTTGTATGACAGTAGCAAATTTCCCTCAAGTGGATGACCTAAGGTTTATCAATCCGTGGGAGGCGTAGGATGAAGATGGTCTCTCTCAAACAACCCTGCAACCAAATAACAAAGAGTCTCTTTTTTCCCCAACACACCAAATACAATGGTAAATTGTATAGGTGCACTAGTTCGGCGAAGAGATGGTGATACAAGTGCAATATGGATGGTAGATATGGGTATTTGTAATCTGAAATTATAAAAACAGCAAGGTAACTAATGATAAAAGTGAGCGTAAACGGTATTGCAATGATAGGAAACAAGGCATAGGGTTCATACTTTCACTAGTGCAAGTTCTGTCAACAATAATAACATAGATAGATCATATAACAATCCCTCAACATGCAACAAGCAGTCACTCCAAAGCCACTAATAGTGGAGAACAAACATTATGGTAGGGTACGAAACCACCTCAAAGTTATCCTTTCTGTTCTATCTATTCAAGAGTCCGTAGTAAAATAACATGAAGCTATTCTTTCCATTCAATCTATCATAGAGTTCGTACTAGAATAACACCTTAAGACACAAATCAACCAAAACCCTAATGTCACCTAGATACTCCATTGTCACCTAAAGTATCCGTGGGCATGATTATACGATATGCATCACACAATCTCAGATTCATCTATTCAACCAACACAAAGTACTTCAAAGAGTGCCCCAAAGTTTCTACCGGAGAGTCAAGACGAAAATGTGAGCCAACCCCTATGCATAGGTTCATGGGCAGAACCCGCAAGTTGATCACCAAAACATACATCAAGTGGCATGTGATATCCCATTGTCACCAAAGATAAGCACGGCAAGACATACATCAAGTGTTCTCAAATCATTAAAGACTCAATCCGATAAGATAACTTCAAAGGGAAAACTCAATCCATTACAAGAGAGTAGAGGGGGAGAAACATCATAAGATCCGACTATAATAGCAAAGCTCACAATACATCAAGATCGTGCGAAGTCAAGAACACAAGAGAGAGAGATCAAACACATAGCTACTGGTACATACCCTCAGCCCCGAGGGTGAACTACTCCCTCCTCGTCATGAAGAGCGTCGGGATGATGAAGATGGCCACTGGTGAGGGATTCCCCCCTCCAGCAGGGTGCCGGAATGGGCTCCCGAGAGGCTTTTGGTGGCTACAGAGGCTTGTGGCGGCGGAACTCCCGATCTATCTTCGTCTTTGATGTTTTTAGGATACGTGGGCTTATATAGGCGAAAGAAGTCGGTCGGGGGAGCCTCGAGGGGCCCAGGAGATAGGGGGGCACCAAGGGGGTGGGCGCTCGCTCCTATCTCCTGGCTTCCTCGAACCTTCCCTGGCTTGAACTCCAAGTCTCCCGGATCATATCCTTTCCAAAAATCACGCTCCCGAAGGTTTCATTCGTTTGGACTCCGTTTTATATTCCTTTTCTTCGAAATACTGAAACAAGAAATAAAACAACAATATGGACTGGGCCTCCGGTTAGTAGGTTAGTCCCAAAAGTAATATAAAAGTGTATAATAAAGCCCGTAATCATTCAAAACAGATAATAAAATAGCATGAATGCTTCATAAATTATAGATACGTTGGTGACGTATCAGTCATATTCACAGGCATTATGTGTAAAGTAAGCAAATGCAATTCAACAAAGTTAGAAGCAATACAAGCTAGACATCATACGCAACATGCAACCACATATAATAGTGCCAAGTTAGAGCAAGCACCTATGATGGTGGAGTAGGGGAGATGTGCTCATCATCTACACTGCTACGTTGACTATCTAGCCTTGCGTTGTCTTGCGAATCTTGTTGGGAGGATGGCGGAGTAGAATCTGTAGAGAACCTCCGGTTCAGTTGCTCGGAAGGACCACCATCATCCAATGCCTTGCCAATTTCCTTTAGCTTTATTGATTTTGCATTGTGAGGTCATACCGACAAGAAAAAGGAATATAATTTGCTCTTCAGAACTCATTCATGCATGATACTGACGAACACTACTCTGATGAAAGGCAAAGTCATGATACGAGGATGGAATATGTACGAAAAAATGGACGGCTTGACATATTCACACCTATGATGTGGTAACTAAGCAGAAGGAACTTCAACAAATTAGAAGCACTACAAACTAGACACCATATGGAAGGTGCAATCAATATCACTCTGCCAAGTTAAAACTGTCTCATCATAGGTGGCGTTCATCAAACTAGAAGCAATACATGCTAGAAATCATATTCAAGATGCAAACCAATATCACACTACCAACTTAAAGGTGTCCCATCATAAATGACTGATGTAGGATACACAAGAAGAGTAGTTTCATGTAAGAACATGGTGTGATAGACAGATATAGTATGTACCAAAAATAGGAAAGCGTGTCATATTCACATGTATCATGTGTAAGCTAAGAAGATGCACACTAATTAGGAGTAATACGAGCTAGACACCATATGCAACATGCAACCAAATATCACACTGCCAAGTTAGAGCAAGCACCTTGGATGGTGGAGTAGGGGAGCGGAGACTTGGACCTTGTAATGCACTATCAGTACAAGGAGAATCGGTACAGATGCTCCGTTTACGTTGCTGTAGAGGACCACCATCATCGCCTTCCTTACTCTTTTCCTTGCTCTTTCTTGATTTTGCCTTGTCAAGTCAAACCCACAAGAAAAAGGAATAAAATTTGCTCTTCAGAACTCATTGATGCATGATACTGACGAACACTACTTTCATGTAAGGCAGCCGCATGATAGGAGGATGGAATATGTATGAAAAACAGGACGGCGTGACATATTGACATGTATGATGTATAAAGTGTAAACTAAGCACAAGGTGCTTGAACTTGTTAGAATCAATGCAAGCTATAAACCATATGAAAGATGAAACCAATATCACTCTGCCAAATTAAAAGGGTGCCCTAACATGTATTTGACAAAATTAGAAGCAATACATGGCAACAAGCTAGAAATAATATGCAATATGCAATGAATAAAGGTGACTCATCGTAAGTGATTGATGCAGGATATAGAAGAGAGGTAGTTTCATGTAAGAACAAGGTTAACACGTAGATGTAGTGTGTACCAAAAATAGGAAGGCATGTCATATTCACAGGTATAGTGTGTAAACTAAGCAGATGCAATTTACCCTAATTAGAAGCATTACAAGCTAGACACCGTATGCGACATGCAGCCACATATCACATTGCGAAGTTAGAGCAAGCACCTGTGATGGTGGTGTAGGGGAAGTGCGGTCTTCAAGTACAGAGCTACGTTCAATATCTTCATTTAGGCTTGTTGTTTCTTGAGAATCATGTGTAGAGGATGAAATTGCATTCTTTATAAGAGTATTGCGTCTCATATTAACCCACGCGCGCGACTGTCTCATCATAAGCGATAGATGCAGGATACACAAGAACAGTAGTTTGATGTAAGAACATGGTGTGATAGGCAGATGTAGTATGTACCAAAAACAGGAAGGCGTGTCATATTCACATGTATAATGTGTAAGCTAAGGAGATGCAATTTAAAAAATTAGGAGCAATACAAGCTAGGCATCATATGCAACATGCAACCAGATATCACACTGCCATGTTAGAGCAAGCACCTTGGGTTGTGGAGTAGGGGAGATGAGATTTGGAACTAGCACTACAGTACGAGTTGCAGGAGAATCTGTAGAGATCATCTGTTTTGGTTGCTCCAGAGGACCACCATCATTCCGTGCCTTCGTCCTTTCATATTTTGCCTTGTCAAGTAAACACACAAGAAAAAGGAATGAAATTTGCACTTCCAAATTCGTTGATGCATGATACTGACGAACACAACTTTTATGTATGGCAACCACATTGTAGGAGGATGGAATATGTATGAAAAACGCAAATGCAGAAGGCATTTCAACAAATTGGAAGCAATGCAATCTAGACACCATATGAAAGATCCAACCAAAATGACTCTACCAAGTTAGATGTGTCTCATTATAAGTTGCACTTCAACAAATTAGAGGCAATACATGTTTGAAATGATATGCAAGATGCAACCAATATTACACTGTCAACTTGAAGGTGTATCGTCAGAAGTGATTGATGAGGGATACACAAGAAAAGTAGTTTGATGTAAGAACATGGTTAATAGAAAGACGTAGTATGTTCCAAAAACAGGAAGGCATGTCATATTCACATGTATAATGTGTTAACTAAGTAGATGCAATTTACCCTAATTAGAAGCATTACAAGGTAGACACGATATGCAACATGCAACCACATATCACACTGCCAAGTAAGAGCAAGCACCTGCGATGGTGGTGTGGGGGAATTGCGGTGATCAACTAGAGAGCTACATCGACTATCTTCATTTAGCCTTGCTGTTTCTTGAGAATCATGTGGGGAGGACGACACTGCACTCTTTAAACGAGTAGGGCGTCTCACAGTAACCCACTCGGATGACTGTCTCATCATAAGTGATTGACGAGGGATATAAAAGAGCATTAGTTTGATGTATGAACATGGTTAATAGACATATGCAGTATGTATCAAAAACAGGAAGGCATGTCATTATCAAAGGTATAATGTGTAAAGTAAGCAAATGCAATTTAACCAAATTGGAAGCAATACAAGCTAGACACCATATGCAACATGCAACCACATTTGACAGTGCAAAGTTAAAGCAAGCACCTGGGATGGTTGTGTGTGGCAATTGAGATCATCAACTGCAGAGCTACATTTACTGTCTCCAACTGCTGACACTACACCCATTAGAGCGCTGAAACGCTTAGTGCTTATCTTCAAATTACACTGGAGCGACTTCTGTATTTTCTTTTCTGCATTCATCAACACTGTGTTAGAGTCTAAAATACCCATGCATAAAAAAACAATAGTGTGAGTATGGGTGAAGTGTGTGCACAATCAGTACAGTGTAAAGGTAGTAGATAGCAGGTCGGTGAGAAATAAATGACGGGAGACATATGATAGCTCTACAACATGCATGGCACACTAAATTACTACATCATTCTATGAAAATAACAGTCGACTGAAACAAATAGGTCAGTCCATTTTTTCTGCACCGTCCGATGTACAAAGAACGGGAAGATCACATTCATCTACCTCCTGCCAGTCAGTGTTGACGATCTTCCTCGAAACGCGAGCGACCACCGGCCTAGTATTCCTCCCCTGCCTGCATCCTCCCCTCGACCTCACCGCACCGCCGTGCTTGGCACCGCCCCCCGGCCATCCATTCAAGCCCCGCCGACCTCCAGATCGGGCGCAAGCAGCTCCTGCGCCCACACCCCTATGATAGACATCGATGCGCCGCTTCCCCGGGGAATAGTCGGACTAGGTGCTCCGCGCGCCTAAGCGGGTGCTGCTTCTTTTAATTGCGGTTCGACTGACCCTGAATTGAAATCTAGGCGGGCTACTGACCTCTAGCAAAGGTGAAATAGTAAAGGGAGGAAACCTTGTGCATTTAGTATCACCAGGAAGATGCAGTAAGAAGCGCTCAACTAGTTTCTTTCGTGGGATGAATACGGTGTGAGCAGAGACGTAAGATTTGCACGAATAAGGGAAGAGGAGTACCTCTTTCTGCTGGTAGTGTTGTGTCCTCCTTCTGTTTTTCCAACGATCTTCTTGTGGTTCGCTGGAAACGAGAAGTTGTGGAGGACGGTGAAGCCTTGGACGAACCCATGGCCAAGTTGTTGAGTGTGGTGCGGAGGCCGTCTGTCGGTGACGGGGAACCAGACCCGAGGCGGCGAACGATGGCATAGCGGGAACAGCTGCGGTGCGGCGGTTGCGACCTTTGGACATTGGGCCGATAGGCTACACGAGCCAGAGTCAGGACAGTAATTTCCTAGCACCAAACATTAGTCTCGCGCGGTTTTGGGTGACCACAGGCCTATTTGGCGCTTCGTTCAATATTTGGGAGCAGAAGCATTAACGTTTTCGGTTCTCTTGAATTGAACTTTCAGGATTTGTCAAACTTCACAAATCTTTACTCTTGAAAATCCTAAAGCTATGATTATTTTGGAATGGAGGGGGTACATTTGAATATACATTGTACATGAGTATATATCAAAAAATATGCAACTTACCTCAATTCATGCATGGTTCCAGATATAATCTCCTTGGTTACAAAAAAAGTAGATATGCGTATGAATATATATAGCATGTTCAAACTCACAACAAAGATTGATGCCCCCTTTTACATCTGATTTACAAATTCCATTATCTCGGGTTCAAATAGATGAATGCACTTCCTATGAATTCAAATCTTCGAAACCCCCTTTATGTTGAATTCGACATGTATTCTATTTTGTAGCTAGCAATTTGGAATGTATCCATGCAAGTGACAAATGTATAAAGTGCTTCACACTAACAACATGGAGTGCACTAATTAATGTTTATATATGAATTGCAAAAGCATCCATTGCCTATATTTCAAACCACTCTCACTCTATGGATCGATAATATGAAATAAACACATGCACATGCTAGAATTCAATAGAGTATGGGTGTCTGATAGACCGATTTTCGTCCATACGCAATTTGCAAAATTCATGATCTCATCCAAAAATAATAATGCCATTTATATTTTAATTTAATGCGTAGAACTGCCTTTTACATGTAGATGCACTATGCCTCGTCCCGTTCTCAAAAACGCGTTATATGTCTCTCTATCTAACGCATAAGTGCACACACTTTATATGCATCGGCATTTCTCTTTCACACATGCTCACAATCTCTCTCAGGGTGTCTGGGTGTCTCACGCACATGCTATCTCTGTTTCTCTCTCTCTTTCTGACTACTATGTACCACTCTTTTCACTAATCTCAGTTGGAAAACACTATTTCTCTCACATGCATATATACACACGCACGGTCTCTACTAGCCCTCTATACGCACATATATGTGCCTACATGTCTCCCGCACGCACATTATTTTTAGGCCTCTCTCGCACACATTGCCCCCCTCCCCAGACACACCTCTCTCTTAGTAGTTGGCAGATATGATTTCATCATATCATTCGGTAGGATATCCCTGGCTTTTAGGCTTGATGGTAATACGAGGCAAAGTTTTACCCTAGTTCGGACCCTTGCAGTTGAAGAAAGACCATACTCCTGGTATTGTATATTAGTGATAGGGGTGTGTACAAAGTACACGTGAATACCATGCATTGTGCGTGTGTGTATACTATCGACAAACTAGCCCCCAAGCTTCTATAACATATTGGGTGCCTAGGGTTACAAATCATATATAGTCGGCTTATCACCAGTGGGGATAGAGTCCTCCGAGACTCTGGTAGCTTCGTGTTGTACGCCGAGTCCTCCACATGGGTCTTCGTATAACTCGTCTCGGTCCAACCTATATGTGGTGCAGGATGGAACCGACCCATGAGTCTTCATGTTGACCCACCACAACTAGAAATGATGTGCCCACCACACCACACATGCAATCGGCCACTAAGAAAATAAGCATATACAATAGTACAATGGTATCTAGCTCACGATATGTCTCCATATTTTTGTTGATGACACTGACAGACTTTGCATTTGATGCGTGCTCTTTATTTTGTTGGCGACACTTATGGTCATTGTATTTGAAGCGAAAGCACAATATGGTCACTAGACTTCAGAATAAGCTCATCATGGTCACCACATACATTTTGTCGTGCTAACCAACATGTGGTTGGATGGATAGGAGGACAGTAGTTTCTCGAGCCCACCAAGGTTAAAGTCCCAGTGCTCGCATTTATCTTGTGTTAATTTCAGTATTTTCTGGCAATGTGCGTTTAGTGAGAGGAGACGTTCCACTCGACTACGAGGCACCTATGGTGACTTCATAAAATCTCAAGATCATATATGCTAGCCCACTCTCTCGAAGGTGCTCATAGGGGTAGGGTCCGCGTGTGTGCGCTTATAGCGGTGAGTGCTTGCGCGTATATATGAGCCCTTGCGTCTGTACCGTGTTAAACAAATACATGTCATGATTATACGGTCACTGGCTCACCCGTACAACTCCGTATTTTGTTGATGACACAATCAATTGACCAGTCAAACGTTCCACGTGGCGCAACTAGTGTTGCACCATCGGGGCGCGTAACCGTGGGCCCACCTGTCATCCCGTATATGAAAGAAAGAAAATGGTAGTTTGAGTCTGTACTGTGTTAATAAAATAGGAGTACATTTCAGGGTGATCATACAGTCACTGGCTCACCATACAACCCCGTAATTTGTTGATAACACGATCAATTGACCAGTCAAACGGTCCACATTCAGCAGCGCACATTACCATAGGGCCCACTCAGCGCGTATATGAAGGACAGAATTTGTAATAAATTAGCGGTTGGTGGGTATTTGAAGTCGTGAGACCTCTGGTTGGCAGTCGCCGGCGGTTGGGAGGGGGGCGTTGATTGGGCGGTGGGGTGGGGATCGCCTGAGAAAAAGCTCGGGGGGGGGGGGGGGCTATAGGGATGGCCGGTGCGGTGGTGGACCGGCGGTGGGGAGTGGTTTCAGGGAGGGCGGGACGGCGTGGCGGTGCGGGCCGGCCGCGGGGGCCGGCGGTTTGGCCGGTGGTGGTTGGCGGCTCAGGGGGGTGGAGTTTGATGATAAACTGGAGGCCCTTGATTTCGTATCCAACAGCTGAAAAATCTAATGACTAGAGATGAAGAAGTCAGTTGACTGACGTGTAGCCTCAGCCCGCACGTACACATGCACGCACGCAAGACACGCACGCATGCAGGTGTGCAACACTGACACGTACACATAACGTACACATGCACGCATGCTGGCGTGCAACACTGAGACGTACACATGCACTCACGAACACACGCACGTACGCACCCATGCATGCAACACTGAAACGTACCCTTGCACGCACGCAACACTCGCACGCCTGCATGCACACAACACACGACGCAAGACACACGCCCAACCTATACGTGCATGCACCCTTTGTTAAGGACATGGATTGTTACAGGTATTAATCAATCTTATCTGTGATAAGCAGAACATTGATGTTTGCAGTGGTCTTTATGAATCACAACGTATCAAACGGGCTATGAACATAGTAGGCTTATCTACATGAAAAAGATGACGTCACACTCAATGAACAATCATCGGTTTATGAAATGCCCGCTTCTGACCGCCCCGGCCCACCAAAGGTTCCTCTGCTGTGCGTTGCCTGCGTTGGGTCACTGACATGCAGGCCATGTACTCAAAGAGCCCACACGTCAGTGGAAGAATGGCGCGGTGTCCTAGGTAGAGTCGAGGGCGCCACTCGTTGCACGCCCGGCTGAACACGCCTCCTTGCCGCATTCAAACGCCTCCATGAAACCCGCCCGTGTGGAAGCCGAGAAACCCACTCTGGACACACGTCCGTTCATGACCAGGCCGGCATTAAATGCAACACCGGCCGAGCTCCTCCCGTCTGCCGTCTATTTAATCTCCTATTTAAACGAGGCCAAACGCCAGCCAAGAATCGCACACCTCCGCCGCTCCCCTATCTCCTCCTTCACCATTTTGTCCACTCTTACAATGCCTTATGAAGAGTAGTTATTCCGCATCCAAGCCGGCCAGATAGCCCACCGGATACAATCTATATATGCAGCTCGCTGATCCACCTCCCTCCCCTCGCCTGACGGAGCCAGTTGCCGTCCCAAGCTGGCGCGCGGTTCAGCAACTCGCCACTCCAGGCCAGCTCGACGAGGAGCGGCGCACGGGCATCATTGCTGCCGTCCACGCCGCCGCCTCGTACCGCGTCTCCCGTTTCTGTGGCCGAGACTCCCATGCCGGCAGCTGCGCCATGCAAGCAGCGACAGAAGTCGGGTGCGCGGAGAGCTACGAGTCGGTGGCCAGCGCCTCTGCACCCGCCACCATCATCGAGGAGAAGTAGAACACGGGAGGCCGCCGCCACTTGTGTCCCATGAAGGCCACCGCGGAGGCGACGCCGGCGTACACAGCAGGTGTCTTGCCAGATCCTTTTGTTGCGAGGACCTTCGTCGACCCCGCATGGGCTCCACGGAAGAGGGGAATGTTAGGCTGAACTCGAGCCGGTGCCGGTCATGGCGAAGTAGTGTCCGGTGATGAAATCGATCCGGTGCCGACCACCATCGTCTTCAGCATCAACCGATGATATCAGTTGGGCAGTGGGGAAGCGAGCTGTCCTTTGCACTAAAGCATATACCTCCGGGGCTCCCGGCAGTCCGGTGATCGTGCTGCCAGACATGAGGAACACAAATCGATCGACGAGCGATCATTTAGGCAGGTATTATATACCTATGCTGTGCAGAACTAGCACCGCGTAGTTCATTTGAATGTAATGAAATCCGTCATGTTTGTATAAAAATCCGGTATTTTATATGTTTTCCGTCGTTGTTTATATGAAATATCAGTTTGTCTATGTGTTTGCGTGAATTTCGTCCGGTTGGTTGAGTTGCTGTCATAATGTGTGCGGCCGCGGTTGGATGGCGTAATTTGCGGGTCGCCAGCCGGTCTGCGGGCGGCTCGGGCGGCATTGTGGGACAAAAAAACATAGCTCATGCGAGCTCGTCTCCAACGTGTGCGCTGGAGGATGCATGAGCACCTGAGCCATTCCTCGTTCATCGGTGGCAAAGGCACCGGTGGACAAAAGGGTCGCCAATATTTTGTCTACCCCGGGCAAGATCCAAACAGCCCCTCCCAAAAGATTCAAATCCCTCATTCGCCGTGGAATTTTGCCATGTGTTGTTTTCATGGACTAGCAAGATGCCCGTGCATTGCACGGAACATCAAGATGCATTTTTTTACAAACTCCCGCAAGCATGGAAGGGATAATTAATGTGCTCCTTTGCTAGTACCACGAGGCAAACACCACTAATATTGCATCCATTAGTGTTAGTGACCTTGTATATTTGCAAATTGTAATTTTGATAGTGGCCCCTTGTATATAAAAATGGAGGGAGAAAGATGAGAGATAAGGTGAGGAGGAGTGGGGCGTGGTGGTGACTGGTGGTCGGACTGGGCGGAGGCATGGGGATGGACGGCGCATTATGTCTAGGTTTTGTATGTCTCTCTCACACACCCACGTAGGTGGGGGACGTGCACGAAGAGAAGAGGTGCACGCATGGCACACGTACTCCCATCTCTTTCCCAACCACACCCGCGCGGGTTCACGGTGGAGCTCATTTCTGTATCAAATGGCAGCCCACGTGGTAATTTGACACGTGTACTGGTTGTCCACTTTGTGGAGGGAGGATCATCTACCACGGGTGAACAAACAAATTGCAACTTGACGTGTTATGTTAAAAAAAGAGGCAAACCATGTGGGGCCTACCTTAGAGGCAAGGCTCTATACACTGGATTACTTTTGGTGTGTCCCGTCAACTCGTAGAACGAGAAGAAGCTTGCTTAGTACGTCGTCTCCCCCGCCCATGGGTGCGGTGGCTCACAGGATGAGGTGAAGCTTGCTTATGAGTAGTAGTACTACTACTACTGTACGCCTTACGCCCACTCCCTCGCCCACGCGCGCAGTGGCTCGCAGGACGAGGAGAAAATTTTACTACTCCCTCCGTTTACTCCTCGTCCCTACTACGTACCTTGGTTAGAGAGATCATCATATTGTTTGGAATATATATGTCCTTTAGTACTCCCTCCATTTACTTATACAAGGCCACTATGAAAAATACATTTTGCATCTATACAAGGCCACAAATAGTAATCAAGACAAAAGTTACTACTCCCTCCTTTCCAGTTTATGGCTCAATTTCAAAATCTCTCCAACCAAGGTAGACGGTGAGTGGTCGAATTAATTTCGTAGTTTGCACAAGTAATTAGTATGCTCATTTTTCTCACGAAGTTATGTTTACCGAGGCTAAATTTCCATGAACTTCTACATGCATTGGTGAGTTTCGTCTTGACACTGCTTGCATCGGGTGATCTAACGCACCTCGAAATCCAACATGTAATGGTACTACTACTAGTAGTAGAATTGAGACTTATCAAACGGAAAAACGAATGTTTTTTAGATGAGCCCTATAAACCCTAGTGGGTACGTACTCTGTAAAAAACAGATTTTTTCCAAAACTAAGTCGCTCCCTTTCATGAATTCTGTAGTATACTCCTCCGTCGACGCTCCCTTTCATGAATTCTGTACTTCCTGTCGCCGACATGTGGGACATATAGCAACCGGGTCAAGCACCAAATAACAGTGCAGAACAGCAGGGGGGACGCACCCCACTCGTACCGGCCCAGTAGTAGTAATGAGCAATGAGACATCAAATCACAATGCCGCACCTTCCCAGACGGACGAAGCAACCATTATTTCACACTTCGGTTCGCCATCATCTCAAACCATGCAGTATTGCTTCTGCCTCAAGAGGGACACACGCATCGCCTTGGTACATCATGACACGTGGGACCGCATGACAGGCCATGCTCCCCCGTCGATCGCTCGGTAAAATCACCTCATTTTTACTATACTTCCTCCGTATCGGTTTACTACATGGCATGCACGTCATTCTAGGTTGAGAATTTAACTGGCTATATATGTGATGAAAAGTACTGTAGCCTTTAAAAAAATGTATACTTTTGCACAGTAGTAGTATTGATGGATTGTGCCATGGAGCAAAAATTGAAATTAAAAAAAGGTAGTACATATAGAGAGCGCTCGTCGCCAAATTATGCATATAGTACTATTAAAAAAGCTAGTACATGCTTAATTGGGGTGCTAAATTCTATTAAAGAAATACTAGTAGTATGTACATACTGAAGAGTTAAAGTAACGAGAAGAAACATAACATAGTTCTGCTGGGGGCTCAGCACAACACACCCCTCAAATTAAACTAAGCACACCTGAAATTAAACTATGCAACTAATCCGGTAGACACTGCATTAGAACCACCATGAGCAATGATACTGACACCTTACTCACTTGGAGTCCTCGTCCACGTCCTCGACTTCGTCCTTGTCCCTCTTCCTCTTGGCCGATACTTCTTTGCTTGAACCGCACACTTGGCTCTTGCTCTTCATCCAACCCTTGTAGATATTGAAACAAAGGTAGCCACCCATTGCAGCGTAGTGGATGTGGTCTATATCTAGTACATTCCGTTGCCATGCATGACGATGAAACGTGTAATGAGGTTTCTCCAGTTTACGGTACGAAGGATGAACCATGGCTCCTGCCAGGGTCAGCATTGAAGGCTGGCCATCGGAGGGCAGCAGCCGATTCTTCTGGAGGTCGAAGGGGTTGCCTACAACGAGGCCTATCTGACCCAGGACATCCTTGTCGTTCTTAAAGTCTACTATAATGAATTTGACTAGGTTGCGATTGAGGAAGTTCTTAAAATCTAGGCATTCAATGTCGGCATGGCATATGTGGTAGACCAAGAATAAGTCATGCACGCAAACCTGGATCACGGCGGGCTTCTTCCTCTCTTTGTCCTTGAGATCCTTCTCTCGTCCCAAGACTATGGTGTACTAACATCTAGCCCAATGACCCACTCATCATCTGAGTTTTCGAACATGCGTCTGAAGCGAGAAAGGCATCCTTTCACCATCGCGGAAGAACGGGTGTAGATGACGTCAAACTCATCGCCGGTGATGGTTCTAACCTTGTATTCATCGCCGATCATGGAGATTTGGGACGCCATGGATTTGGGAGGAGGGTTAGGATTAGTGGAACTACCGTAATGTGAAAGGACGGGATGACTAGGAGCGAACCGCCGTAATATTGAAGGACGTGTGGGGACGAGTAGGAGCGAACTGCCAGCGTGCGAACAGTAGGGTAGTGGCTTTCCATTCTCCCATGATACGGGCTTCCGAGAGCCCTTGGATCTGAGATCGAACGGTTGCATGGCGTGATTCTAGACCTATGGGTGAATATCCTATCCTGGAGGGTTATTCTGCAAATTTTCAGCAACTTAGCATGCGACCGTTTGATCTCAGATCCAAGGGCTGCCAGCAATCCGTATCATGGCCACGCCTACCTTGACCATCGCGTCGCTCGCGCGGTCGCGCCCTTGGAGATTTAACACGGTGCGTTAGGCTATCTAATATTGGCATGTCATCACTTAGTCACTCATACTACAACAAGGTTAGCTATAAGGTTGGCTATAAGTGTATTTTTTTTACTTCTCTCTATCTCTTTCTTCGTACTCCCT
Organism: Triticum timopheevii; assembly: GCA_963921465.1. Taxonomy (NCBI): domain Eukaryota; kingdom Viridiplantae; phylum Streptophyta; class Magnoliopsida; order Poales; family Poaceae; genus Triticum; species Triticum timopheevii. Next base: position 293,438,105 of record OY997270.1, read on the forward strand.
CCGTCCCATAATATAAGAACGTTTTTTGACACTAGTGTAGTGCCAAAAACGTTCTTATATTATGGGACACAGGGAGTAGTATTTATTGCATTTGCCAAGGAGTGACCTCTTCTAATGAAATGATGTGCTTATTAGTTTTTTGTTGCTAAGTTTGCTCCATTTAATTAGCTATAGACTAAAATTTTCTTTTCACCTAGGTACACGCGCCTAGCACCGTTTCTTCCTTGGGTCACCAAACTAGTCTCTCTCTTCTTGATTAACTTGCCACATCAGACTTTATGCCTATGTGGCAAGCTTAGCACCTGTAGGAGCAAGTAAGTACTATAGTGCGCTTTACATGGCATTTTTGCATATGTGGAGGAAAGAGAGGCAATGAAAAAGTGGAGAAGTGGGCTCTCATGCAAGAGCCAACCTCTACTACATGGTAGAGCATAGGGAGAGGCACCTGTATGGAGGTGGTCAGGATTTGGGAGACTCACGCCGGTCATAGCGCCGTAGTTAAAATGATAATGGCAAGTCAAATCATGGGGCCCCACCTGTCCAGCAGTAACTTGCTGTCAAATCACACAGCCCTACATTTGCAGCAACGTACTGTTGGGGAACGTAGTAATTTCAAAAAATTTCCTACCTACACGCAAGATCATGGTGAGGCATAGCAACGAGAGGGGAGAGTGTTGTCCACGTACCCTCGTAAACCGTAAGCGGAAGCGTTAGCACAACGCGGTTGATGTAGTCGTACGTCTTCACGATCCGACCGATCCAAGTACCGAACGTACGGCACCTCCGAGTTCAGCACACGTTCAGCTCGATGACGATCCCCGGGCTCCGATCCAGCAAAGCTTCGGGGATGAGTTCCGTCAGCACGACGGCGTGGTGACGATGATGATGTTCTACCGGCGCAGGGCTTCGCCTAAACTCCATGACGATATGACCGAGGTAGAATATGGTGGAGGGGGGCACCGCACACAGCTAAGGAACGATCCGTAGATCAACTTATGTGTCTATGGGGTGCCCCCTGCCCCCGTATATAAAGGAGCAAGGGGGAAGGCCGGCCGGCCCAAGGGGGGCGCGCCAAGGAGGAGGAATCCTCCTCCTAGTAGGAGTAGGACTCCTCCTTTTTCCTACTTCTACTAGGAGGAGGAAGGAAGGGGGAGAGGGGGAAGGAAAGAGGGGGGCGCCACCCCCCTCCTAGTCCAATTCGGACCAGAGGGAGAGGGGGCGCGCGGCCCACCCTGGCCGCCCCTCTCTCTTCCCCACTAAGGCCCATAAGGCCCATTACTCTCCCAGGGGGGGGGGGTTCCGGTAACCCCTCCGGCACTCCGGTTTTCTCCGAAATCGCCCAGAACACTTCCGGTGTCCGAATATAGTCGTCCAATATATCATTCTTTATGTCTCGACCATTTCAAGACTCCTTATCATGTCCGTGATCACATCCGGGACTCCGAACAAACTTCGGTACATCAAAACTTATAAACTCATAATAAAACTGTCATCATAACGTTAAGCGTGCGGACCCTACGGGTTCGAGAACTATGTAGACATGACCTAGAACTATTCTCGGTCAATAACAAATAGCGGAACCTGGATGCCCATATTGGTTCCTACATATTCTACGAAGATCTTTATCAGTCAAACCGCATAACAACATATGCTGTTCCCTTTGTCATCGGTATGTACTTGCCCGAGATTCGATCGTTGGTATCCAATACCTAGTTCAATCTCGTTACCGGCAAGTCTCTTTACTCGTTATGTAATGCATCATCCCGTAACCAACTCATTGGTCACATTTCTTCCAAGGCTTATAGTGATGTGCATTACCGGGAGGGCCCAGAGATACCTCTCCGACAATCGGAGTGACAAAACCTAATCTCGAAATAGGCCAACTCAACATGTACCTTTGGAGACACCTGTAGTACTCCTTTATAATCACCCAGTTACGTTGTGACGTTTGGTAGTACCCAAAGTGTTCCTCCGGTAAACAGGAGTTGCATAATTCTCATAGTTACAGGAACATGTATAAGTCATGAAGAAAGCAATAGCAATATACTAAATGATCAAGTGCTAGGCTAACGGAATGGGTCATGTCAATCACATCATTCTCCTAATGATGTGATCCCATTAATCAAATGACAACACATGTCCATGGTTAGGAAACATAACCATCTTTGATTAATGAGCTAGTCAAGTAGAGGCATACTAGTGACGTTATGTTTGTCTATGTATTCACACATGTATCATGTTTCCGGTTAATACAATTCTAGCATGAATAATAAACATTTATCATGATATGAGGAAATAAATAATAACTTTATTATTGCCTCTAGGGCATATTTCCTTCAGTCTCCCACTTGCACTAGAGTCAATAATCTAGATTACATAGTAATGATTCTAACACCCATGGAGTCTTGGTGCTGATCATGTTTTGCTCGTGAGAGAGGCTTAGTCAACGGGTCTGCAACATTCAGATCCGTATGTATCTTGCAAATCTCTATGTCTCCCACTTGGACTTGGTCCCAAATGGAATTGAAGCGTCTCTTGATGTGCTTGGTCCTCTTGTGAAATCTGGATTCCTTTGCCAAGGCAATTGCACCAGTATTGTCACAGAAGATCTTCATTGGTCCCGATGCACTAGGTATGACACCTAGATCGGAAATGAACTCCTTCATCCAGACTCCTTCATTTGCTGCTTCAGAAGCAGCTATGTACTCCGCTTCACAAGTAGATCCTGCCACGACGCTTTGTTTAGAACTGCACCAACTTACAGCTCCACCGTTTAATAAAAATACGTATCCGGTTTGCGATTTAGAATCATCCAGATCAGTGTCAAAGCTTGCATCAACGTAACCATTTACGACTAGCTCTTTGTCACCTCCATATACGAGAAACATATCCTTAGTCCTTTTCAGGTAGTTCAGGATGTTCTTGACCGCTGTCCAGTGATCCACTCCTGGATTACTTTGGTAGCTTCCTGCCAAGCTTATTGCTAAGCATACGTCAGGTCTGGTACACAGCATTGCATACATGATAGAGCCTATGGTTGAAGCATAGGGAACATCTTTCATTTTCTCTCTATCTTCTGCTGTGGTCGGACATTGAGTTTGACTCAACTTCACACCTTGAAGCACGGGCAAGAACCCTTTCTTTGCCTAATCCATTTTGAACTTTTTCATAATTTTATCAAGGTATGTGCTTTGTGAAAGTCCTATTAAGCGTCTTGATCTATCTCTATAGATGTTGATGCCCAATATGTAAGCAGCTTCACCGAGGTCTTTCATTGAAAAACTTTTATTCAAGTATCCCTTTATGCTATCCAGAAATTCTATATCATTTCCAATTAATAATATGTCATCTACATATAATATCAGAAATGCTACAGAGCTCCCACTCACTTTCTTGTAAATACAGGCTTCTCCAAAAGTCTGTATAAAACCATATGCTTTGATCACACTATCAAAGCGTTTATTCCAACTCCGAGATGCTTGCACCAGTCCATAAATGGATCGCTGGAGCTTGCACACTTTGTTAGCACCTTTGGGATCAACAAAACCTTCTGGCTGCATCATATACAACTCTTCTTCCAGAAATCCATTCAAGAATGTAGTTTTGACATCCATTTGCCAAATTTCATAATCATGAAATGCAGCAATAGCTAACATGATTCGGACAGACTTAAGAATCGCTACGGGTGAGAAAGTCTCATCGTAGTCAACCCCTTGAACTTGTCGAAAACCTTTCGCAACAAGTCGAGCTTTATAGATAGTTACATTACCATCAGCGTCAGTCTTCTTCTTAAAGATCCATTTATTCTCAATGGCTTGCCGATCATCGGGCAAGTCAACCAAAGTCCATACTTTGTTTTCATACATGGATCCCATCTCAGGTTTCATGGCCTCTAGCCATTTTGCGGAATCTGGGCTCATCATCGCTTCCTCATAGTTCGTAGGTTCATCATAGTCAAGTAACATGACTTCCAAAATAGGATTACCGTACCACTCTGGCGCGGATCTTACTCTGGTAGACCTACAGGGTTCAGCAGAAACTTGATCTAAAGTTTCATGATCAATATCATTAGCTTCCTCACTAATTGGTGTAGTCGTCACAGGAACCGGTTCTTGTGATGAACTACTTTCCAATAAGGGAGTAGATACAGTTATCTCATCAAGTTCTACTTTCCTCCCACTCACTTCTTTCGAGAGAAACTCCTTCTCTAGAAAGGATCTGATTTTAGCAACGAAAATCTTGCCTTCAGATCTGTGATAGAAGGTGTACCCAATAGTCTCTTTTGGGTATCCTATGAAGACACATTTCTCCGATTTGGGTTCGAGCTTATCTGGTTGAAGTTTCTTCACATAAGCATCGCAGGCCCAAACTTTAAGAAACGACAACTTTGGTTTCTTGCCAAACCACAGTTCATAAGGCGTCGTCTTAACGGATTTTGATGGTGCCCTATTTAACGTGAATGCGGCCGTCTCTAAAGCATAACCCCAAAACGATAGCGGTAAATCAGTAAGAGACATCATAGATCGCACCATATCTAGTAAAGTACGATTACGGCGTTCGGACACACCATTCCGTTGTGGTGTTCTGGGTGGCGTGATTTGTGAAACTATTCCGCATTGTTTCAAGTGTAGACCAAACTCGTAACTCAAATATTCTCCTCCACGATCAGATCATAGAAACTTTATTTTCTTGTTACGATGATTTTCCACTTCACTCTGAAATTCTTTGAACTTTTCAAATGTTTCAGACTTGTGTTTCATCAAGTAGATATACCCATATCTGCTCAAGTCATCTGTGAAGGTGAGAAAATAACGATACCTGTCGCGAACCTCAACATTCATTGGACCACAAACATCAGTATGTATGATTTCCAACAAATCAGTTGCCCGCTTCATAGTTCCGGAGAATGGCGTTTTAGTCATCTTGCCCATAAGGCACGGTTCGCAAGTACCAAGTGATTCATAATCAAGTGATTCCAAAAGCCCATCAGTATGGAGTTTCTTCATGCGTTTTACACCGATATGACCTAAACGGCAGTGCCACAAATAAGTTGCACTATCGTTATCAACTCTGCATCTTTTGGTTTCAACACTATGAATATGTGTATCACTACTATCGAGATTCAATAAAAATAGACCACTCTTCAAGGGTGCATGACCATAAAAGATATTACTCATATAAATAGAACAACCATTATTCTCTGATTTAAATGAATAACCGTCTCGCATCAAACAAGATCCAGATATAATGTTCATGCTCAAAGCTGGCACCAAATAACAATTATTTAGGTCTAAAACTAATCCCGATGGTAGATGTAGAGGTAGCGTGCCGACCGCGATCACATCGACTTTGCAACCATTTCCCACGCGCATCGTCACCTCGTCCTTAGCCAATCTTCGCTTAATCCGTAGTCCTTATTTCGAGTTGCAAATATTAGCGACAGAACCAGTATCAAATACCCAGGTGCGACTGCGAGCATTAGTAAGGTACACATCAATAACATGTATATCACATATACCTTTGTTCACTTTGCCATCCTTCTTATCCGCCAAATACTTGGGGCAGTTCCGCTTCCAGTGTCCAGTCTGCTTGCAGTAGAAGCACTCAGTTTCAAGCTTAGGTCCAGACTTGGGTTTCTTCTCTTGAGCAACAACTTGCTTGCCGTTCTTTTTGAAGTTCCCCTTCTTCTTTCCTTTGCCCTTTTTCTTGAAACTAGTGGTCTTGTTAACCATCAACACTTGATGCTCCTTCTTGATTTCTACCTCCGCGGCTTTTAGCATTGCGAAGAGCTCGGGAATAGTCTTGTTCATCCCTTGCATATTATAGTTCATCACGAAGCTCTTGTAGCTTGGTGGCAGTGATTGAAGAATTCTGTCAATGACACTATCATCAGGAAGATTAACTCCTAGTTGAATCAAGTGATTATTATACCCAGACATTTTGAGTATATGTTTACTGACAGAACTATTCTCCTCCATCTTGCAGCTATAGAACTTATTGGAGACTTCATATCTCTCAATCCGGGCATTTGCTTGAAATATTAACTTCAACTCCTGGAACATCTCATATGCTCCATGACGTTCAAAACATCGTTGAAGACCCGGTTCTAAGCCGTAAAGCATGGCACACTGAACTATCGAGTAGTCATCAGCTTTGCTCTGCCAGACGTTCTTAACGTCGTCAGTTGCATCAGTAGTAGGCCTAGCACCCAGCGGTGCTTCCAGGACGTAACTTTTCTGTGCAGCAATGAGGATAATCCTCAGGTTACGGACCCAGTCCGTGTAATTGCTACCATCATCTTTCAACTTTGCTTTCTCAAGGAACGCATTAAAATTCAACGGAACAACAGCACGAGCCATCTATCTACAAACAAACATAGACAAGCAAAATACTATCAGGTACTAAGTTCATGATAAATTTAAGTTCAATTAATCATATTACTTAAGAACTCCCACTTAGATAGACATCTCTCTAGTCATCTAAGTGATCACGTGATCCATATCAACTAAACCATGTCCGATCATCACGTGAGATGGAGTAGTTTCAATGGTGAACATCACTATGTTGATCATATCTACTATATGATTCACGTTCGACCTTTCGGTCTCCGTGTTCCGAGGCCATATCTGTATATGCTAGGCTCGTCAAGTATGACCTGAGTATTCCGCGTGTGAAACTGTTTTGCACCCGTTGTATTTGAACGTAGAGCCTATCACACCCGATCATCACGTGGTGTCTCAGCACGAAGAACTTTCGCAACGGTGCATACTCAGGGAGAACACTTCTTGATTATTAGTGAGAGATCATCTTAAAATGGTACCGTCAATCAAAGCAAGATAAGATGCATAAAGGATAAACATCACATGCAATCAATATAAGTGATATGATATGGCCATCATCATCTTGTGCTTGTGATCTCCATCTTCGAAGCACCGTCGTGATCACCATAGTCACCGGCATGACACCTTGATCTCCATCGTAGCATCGTTGTCGTTTACGCCATCTATTGCTTCTACGACTATCGCTACCGCTTAGTGATAAAGTAAAGCAATTACAGGGCGTTTGCATTTCATACAATAAAGCGACAACCATATGGCTCCTGCCAGTTGCCGATAACTTCGGTTACAAAACATGATCATCTCATACAATAAAATATAGCATCACGTCTTGACCATATCACATCACAACATGCCCTGCAAAAACAAGTTAGACGTCCTCTACTTTGTTGTTGCAAATTTTACGTGGCTACTACGGGCTTAGCAAGAACCGTTCTTACCTATGCATCAAAACCACAACGATAGTTCGTCAAGTTAGTGCTGTTTTAACCTTCGCAAGGACTGGGCGTAGCCACACTCGATTCAGCTAAAGTGAGAGAGACAGACACCCGCCAGCCACCTTTAAGCATGAGTGCTCGTAACGGTGAAACCAGTCTCGCGTAAACGTACGCGTAATGTCGGTCCGGGCCGCTTCATCTGACATACCGCCGAACCAAAGTATGACATGCTGGTAAGCAGTATGACTTATATCGCCCACAACTCACTTGTGTTCTACTCGTGCATATAACATCAATGCATAAAACCTAGGCTCGGATGCCACTGTTGGGGAACATAGTAATTTCATAAAATTTCCTACGCACACGCAAGATCATGGTGATGGCATAGCAACGAGAGGGGAGAGTGTTGTCCACGTACCCTTATACACCGTAAGCGAAAGCGTTAGCACAACGCGGTTGATGTAGTCGTACTTCTTCACGATCCGACCGATCCAAGTACCGAACGTACGGCACCTCCGAGTTCAGCACATGTTCAGCTCGATGACGATCCCCGGGCTCCGATCCAGCAAAGCTTCGGGGATGAGTTCCGTCAGCACGACGGCGTGGTGATGATGATGATGTTCTACCGGCGCAAGGCTTCGCCTAAACTCCGCGACGATATGACCGAGGTGGAATATGGTGGAGGGGGGCACCACACACGGCTAAGGAACGATCCGTAGATCAACTTGTGTGTCTATGGGGTTCCCCCTGCCCCCGTATATAAAGGAGCAAGGGGGGAGGCCGGCCGGCCCAAGGGGGGCGCGCCAAGGAGGAGGAATCCTCCTCCTAGTAGGAGTAGGACTCCTCCTTTCCTACTCCTACTAGGAGGAGGAAGGAAGGGGGAGAGGGGGAAGGAAAGAGGGGGGCGCCCCCCCTCCTAGTCCAATTCGGACCAGAGGGAGAGGGGGCGCGCGGCCCACCCTGGCCGCCCCTCTCTCTTCCCCACTAAGGCCCATAAGGCCCATTACTCTCCCGGGGGGGTTTCAGTAACCCCTCCGGCACTCCGGTTTTCTCCGAAATCGCCCGGAACACTTCCGGTGTCCGAATATAGTTGTCCAATATATCAATCTTTATGTCTCGACCATTTCGAGACTCCTTGTCATGTCTGTGATCACATCCGGGACTCCGAACAAACTTCGGTACATCAAAACTTATAAACTCATAATAAAACTGTCATCGTAACGTTAAGCGTGCGGACCCTACGGGTTCGAGAACTATGTAGACATGACCTAGAACTATTCTCGGTCAATAACCAATAGAGGAACCTGGATGCCCATATTGGTTCCAACATATTCTACGAAGATCTTTATCGGTTAAACCGCATAACAACATACGTTGTTCCCTTTGTCATCGGTATGTTACTTGCCCGAGATTCGATCGTCGGTATCCAATACCTAGTTCAATCTCGTTATCGGCAAGTCTCTTTACTCGTTACGTAATGAATCATCCTGTAACCAACTCATTGGTCACATTGCTTGCAAGGCTTATAGTGATGTGCATTACCGAGAGGGCCCAAAGATACCTCTCCGACAATCGGAGTGACAAAACCTAATCTCGAAATACGCCAACTCAACATGTACCTTCGGAGACACCTGTAGTACTCCTTTATAATCACCCAGTTACGTTGTGACGTTTGGTAGTACCCAAAGTGTTCCTCCGGTAAACGGGAGTTGCATAATTCTCATAGTTACAGGAACCTGTATAAGTCATGAAGAAAGCAATAGCAATATACTAAACGATCAAGTGCTAGGCTAACGGAATGGGTCATGTCAATCACATCATTCTCCTAATGATGTGATCCCATTAATCAAATGACAACACATGTCCATGGTTAGGAAACATAACCATCTTTGATTAATGAGCTAGTCAAGTAGAGGCATACTAGTGACGTTATGTTTGTCTATATATTCACACATGTATCATGTTTCCGGTTAATACAATTCTAGCATGAATAATAAACATTTATCATGATATGAGGAAATAAATAATAACTTTATTATTGCCTCTAAGGCATATTTCCTTCACGTACTCCCTCGTCTTCTCGCGTCTCTGTCAAACCGACTAGGGGAACTGCCCCGCCTACCGCGCAGGAAAAGCCCCGCCCTCGACTTTTAAATACAACTACATCCGCTTAAGAATTAAATGATATACTTTTTGTGACATAGTAACTCATATTTAGTTAGTCAAATGGATGACCTAGAACTACATGCACGCCCTATAAACCGAGACGCCTAAAAATAAAAAACGAGACGAGAGGGTAGTTCAACACGTATCTTTTTACATCAATATAGTCGGGATTCACCAAGGAGCAAAACCAAGTGGTAGGCTGCTCCTGTCGTGTTCGCGTAGCAACTCAAGCAGGGTCAGTCGGCACACAAAATGGCGACACACTTAACAGGACCCCTTTGGCCTACATGTGGCTCATCCATCATCTTGTTCCACGTGCGATGCACCAAATTATAGTTCGGAGCAGCGGTTGGAATTGGAGGCACCCGGTTGTAGCGCCGCGGTAGTAGAAAATGAGCAATGAGGGGTCAAATCACAAAGCCCCAGCTTTCCCGCATTAAGCTGGACGGACGAAGTAACCATCATTTCACTCTAGGGTGCAAGAGCATAAAGATAAGAGAAAACAATGATGCGTGCGGCAGCTACCCAAGGCACCCTAGGGTAGGGGTCTCCACTACAGATCCTTTTTTTTGAAAGCGCCTCCACTACAAATTGGCTTCTCCCTCGTCCTCTTGAAGAAAACTGATGATGACTGCGGCGGTAGGGTTTGTAGGAGTACTACGGCGTGCGGGGCCACGTCATAGTAAACAGGTTTGAGTCGACGCCTTAAATATGTGTGGGTCGCTTGGTTTTACAGGAATGAGGCAAAATTTTGGGATCGGGCACCAGCGGAGATATAGTACGTACAAAAAATTGTGGACGTAGGTTCGACCGAAAGGCAATGATGCATGGGCCCTGCATTTTGATATACCTGGGGTCGTGTGAAATTTTCTACTCTACTCAAAACTAGTAAGGTACACATGCATTGAACGCATGAGATTTCGAAACCAAATTATGAATAAATACACACTATAGCATGTAAAGCTTTGAGTCATATATGCATGATGTAGATGTTCGTTTAGTTCTTATAGTTCATCTCATTCAAAATCAATTAGTTTTATAAAAATATTAAGATTCATGGGGTTGTGAATTGTAAAGCATAAAGTAAAAAAATAAATAATGGCAATTCATATAGAAAAAAAATCAATTATGATACAAAAGATTCTAGAACAAAGGAGAAGTGCTTGTGTTTTGAGGTTTGTGCATTATGCTTAAGTTCAACCATGGAGTCTTCTAAATTGTACATGTGGCAGATCTGGTGGAATGTTGATGATATCCAACAACCAGTAGTGCTCGGATTTGCCATCTCTGCACTGTCGGATTAGCTTCATCCAGCGACCATCTTTCAAAGTTATTGGCACACTATATAGTTCTTGTGCCATAGTTGCATGTTTAAAAAAAAAGCTACTAGTGGGTTGTACTCTCTATTTAGGAATAGAAGATGTATACATGGAAGTTGTAGGGAAAGATATGACATGGAGCATCTCAATTCCTATGAGTAGGGATTGGAAAAGAGATGTCATTTGGTTCACATCATAGGAACTTTTCTATTGAATCTAGAGATGACATGTGTCTCAATTCCTATGAGGAGGGATTAGAAAAGAGATGTAATTTGCTTCATATCATAGGAACTTTTCTATTGAATATAGGCTAATGTTTATTTTCCTTTGAAATTAAGGGAGTATAGGAATCCATTCATATGAACCAAGTGGCTCTAAAGCTATAGAAATGATATCATGTTTATTTCCTTTGAAATGTGGAGTATATGAATCTATTCCTATGAACCAATTGGCTCTAAAGAAAAAAATCCTATAAAAATCATATCATATAGAGTTCCTATGATATTCCTCGACACCAAAGGATGGTTGAAATTGTTGCGGGTGATACGATGGTCTTTCTTTGTGGACTCCTCACCCATATTTATAGTTACCTCTCGAAGATGAATGAAATGATATATACAGGGTATTCTACATGTGCAATTTGGTACACGAAAACTCAGTAAAAGTTTGCGAGGTTCGAATTTTCAATAAAGCTATATGCACTGCATTTCGGAAAGAAGGGAGCATACGGCAGTTGCTAACACTCACGTGGAAGATTTGTGTGTAGGAGGAGTGGCTGTTCTGTTAAATGACATGGCAAAACTGACATTGTCAGATGCCGATCTAACGGTTCTTACGGCGTTCGTCAGGAAAAGGCTTGTGGCGAACGTTTGCCGGATAATGATTTACAGACACATGCATTGCATTGATACGTGCCCCCCTCTCTCACGCACATGCACCCTCACGAGTTACGACTCTCCCGAGTCCTCTCGCAGACTCGCACATTGCACCCACCGTCTATCTACAGGTAGACGTCATGCACATATGTGCTCTTCACACCCTACCCTTAGAACTTCTAAAAAACAAAAGACGTCGCGCACATTTTATTTTAGCTCACACGTCACACACTTATACTATTACTCTTGCGGCGAATATTCTTCGGGCATAGTATATTGTACTCTCACAAAGAGAAGCGGTGCATGCACGCACTAGTTCTCTCACACCCACTCGCTGGTACACGTAGGAGCGCATTTTTTTGAAGCTGGTACAACAAAATCACTCCACTATATATATAAGCAGGAGCCTTAGCGCCTGCTTTACTAGGGTTCCTCTCGTTCACTCTCTCATGCTCTCCAGATCTAAGCAATACATAGGTGGCCACACTCTCTCTCAGCTCACGGTTGGTCACAAATCCGACCAGACAACCTCGAACGGGGCAGGGGTGTAGGTGCATCGTTCATGCTGTCGTCAGCAGCGAGGGAGGAGACCAACGGCTGCCCGCGCGTCCTGATCGGCGGCCATGCCATTCTCTCTGAGAGAGAGCCGTCTCGGGAGGGCCTCCGACCCCTTCTTCCTCCCTGCACTATTGTGGCCAAGATGCGGCCTCCCGACACCGTCTTTGCCACATGCCGACGACCCTCAGGTATATATTCCTTCGAAACCTGCCTTGCTCTACTGCCCCAGCTCCCTTCGTGTGGATCTTTTTCTACTTTCATTCGCTGTTCCAAAGCCACCTAGACTTTTACTATTATTAGAGGTAAAGCTAGTTCGTACAGTCGACTCTAAGAGTTGGTTCAAACAGGGAAGAAAGTGGGAAAGCTGTAGCATGAATGTAGGACTTGGTTCTAAGAGTAAACGAGGGAAAGTAGTAGATACTGGCTACCCAACCGGTCTCTTGGTTGAAAAGACGAAGAAAGCATGGTGGATGGCGAAGGGTGGGGGGAAGTGGACCTATCTCTTGGTTGAAAAAGGAAAGAAAGTGACGGGTGTTGGGGGACAACGCAAATGAGAATGAGCAGGTCTAGATTTCCTGTGCTCACATAGGAAAACGTTGCCGAGGAGATAAAAAATGGGACAAATGCAGACATGCTGCCTGAGTGTTTGCCGCTCTCGGCAGCCACATCTGCCTCACCACTTTATGCCCCTGCTTTCCCTATGCCCATATCGCTACCGTTAATGTAAAATCACATGAAGCATTAAGCAATGCCACCTAATGTCACTATAAGTAATGGTCTAGTGCCATCGATAAATTGAAGCAATGCCACCACCATTTTATGACGTGCTTCTGTCTTGCTTTATTTCCCATGAATTGTGTTTTTGCAGTTACACTTAAATCTCACACCGCTAACATTGCTTCATCCCAGTGGAACCGCACAAATTTGATTGCACATTTATGAAAGCACAAGTGCTCCCTAGGTGGTTTTGGTAATTAATGTCAACATATCTCTTGTTGGACTAACACTTTTATCTAGTATGTTTCAGATAAGTTCAACAATGGAGTGGCATGGACTAAAGGATGTGGGAACTCCTTCAAGATGCTAAGGACAAAGGATTGGCTCAAGTTTCAAGCTCAAGACTCTTCATTTCATATTTTAGTGGTCCAAGATCACATTGAGTCTATAGGAAAAGCCAATACTATCAAGGAGGGATGAGGTGTTGCTTAATGAGCCTCTTGCTTCATGTGCTTAGTGATATGCCCCAAAACCCTCAACCACTTTCCCACTTCCACAAATGACCTAAACCTAAAGCCAAAATCGGTCACACCGATTCTTCCTATCCGGCACCACCGATTTCAAAAGTCATAGCCACTGCCACAAACCCTAAGCAAATCATCTTACCGATAGGGATCTCGGTCTCACCGAGATGGGATTGTAATCTCTCTGTGTATGTCCATTACCAAAATCGGTCCCACCGAGTTTGAGCAATCGGTACTACCGAGATTACAATGCAAAGTTCTTGGATTGACTCATTACCAAAATCGGTCCCACCGAGTTTGTGTAATCGGTCAAACCGAGTTTGCCTGACCAACTCTCTGGAAAGCTTATTACCAAAATCGGTCTCACCGAGTTTGTGTAATCGGTCTTACCGAGATTACGTTATGCCCTAACCCTAACCATATCGGTCTCACCGAGTTGCATTTCGGTCCCATCGAAAACCCTAACGGTCACATTATTTGCTAAGTCGGTCTGACCGAGTTTAATGATTCGGTCCCACCGAGTTTGGTAGATTGTGTTTAACGGTTAGATTTTGTGTGGAGGCTATATATACCCCTCCACCTCCTCTTCATTCATGGAGAGAGCCATCAGACTAAACCTACACTTCCAACTTACCATTTCTGAGCAAGAACTACCTACTCATGTGTTGAGGCCAAGATATTCCATTCCTACCATATGAATCTTGATCTCTAGCCTTCCCCAAGTTGCTTTCCACTCAAATCTTCTTTCCACCAGATCCAAAACCTATGAGAGAGAGAGTTGAGTGTTGGGGAGACTATCATTTGAAGCACAAGAGCAAGGAGTTCATCATCAACGCACCATTTGTTACTTCTTGGAGAGTGGTGTCTCCTAGATTGGCTAGGTGTCACTTGGGAGCCTCCGACAAGATTGTGGAGTTGAACCAAGGAGTTTGTAAGGGCAAGGAGATCGCCTACTTCGTGAAGATCTACAGCTAGTGAGGCAAGTCCTTCGTTGGCGACGGCCATGGTGGGATAGACAAGGTTGCTTCTTCGTGGACCCTTCGTGGGTGGAGCCCTCCGTGGACTCGCGCAACCGTTACCCTTCGTGGGTTGAAGTCTCCATCAACGTGGATGTACGATAGCACCACCTATCGGAATCACGCCAAAAACATCTGTGTCTCCAATTGCGTTTGAATCCTCCAAACCATTCCCTTTACATTCTTGCAAGTCGCATGCTTTACTTTCCGCTGCCCATATACACTTGCATGCTTGCTTGATATGTATTGTGAATGTTAAACTTGTGCCTAATCTCCACTTAAACTTAAGGAAACTTAAAAACTGCAACTTTGGTACTTAGTGTCTAATCACCCCCCTCTAGACACCTCTTCTCAAGGTCCTACAAGTGGTATCAGAGCATTGGTCTCCTTTGCCTTGGTTTAATCACCATTGGAGGAAGATGGATGAGTCTAGTTTGGGGAGTCTTAGATATAGAGTGCCTATTCTTGATGGAGAGTATTTTCATGAGTGGAAAAATGAGATGCTTGTAATTTTCAATCAATATAATTTGAACAAGTACATTGCTAGCCCTTGTGCACCTTATGTTGATCCTATGCATCCTACCCATGATGAGTCAATTGACATGATTAGGAATATTAGAACTGCCAAACTTATCATTAGAGGATTGCCTAGAAACTTGATTGGATGTTTGCCTACTTTTAAGTGTGCCTACACCATATGGAAATTTCTTGAGGAACGATTTCCAGATTATTCCTTGAAAAATCTTGATGAAATTCTCCATAAGTATATTGCCTTGAGTAAGATGAATTCTAGTGATCCTATGTTTGGTGATCGTCTATTTGAGCTTACAAACCTTATGCGTGCCAAAGGAAATGTTGGTATTATTAGTGATATTATTTCCGAAGCTATAAAATTCATAAGCAAGATCATTGTCAAACTCACTCTAACGAATTACCCTCTCTAGGATGTGATCCACCACATGACGATGTTGAACATGGATACTATGATGAGGATGATGATAGTGACTTCGATCTTGATGGTGCAATGAGACATTTTGGTCTTATGGCAAATCTTCGGGGATATATGTCAGGAGGAAAGGAATGGGTTCTTGATAGTGGATGTACCGATCACATGACCGAAGATAAAGACATGTTTCGTGAGCTTGCTGATAATGATAGTCCTCAAAAGTATGTCACTTTCAGTGACAACTCAAAGGGTAAGGTGGTTGGCCTCGGTAAGGTGGCCATATCACATGATAGCTCCATACAAAATGTCATGCTCGTTGAATCTCTTGGATACAACTTACTTTCAGTATCTAGACTTGCTGATTTCGGTTTCAATGTCCTATTTACTGAAGTAGATTGCCAAGTGTTTCGTCGAGACAATCATAAAATGGTCTTTACCGGTGTGCATAGAGGTGATCTATACATTGTTGATTTCACTAAAAAGGCTCAACCTAAAACTTGCTTCATTGCTAAATCCTCAAAAGGCTGGTTATGGCATAGACGACTAGGTCATGTTGGTATGCGAAACCTTGACAAGCTTATTAAAGGAAATCATATCCTTGGAGTTAACGATGTCATATTTGATAAGGATAGACTTTGCAGTTCTTGTCAAGCAGGTAAACAGGTTGGAGGAAGGCATCCCGCGAAGAACATCATGACCACAAGGAGGCCACTCGAGCTACTTCACATGGATCTTTTTGTTCCCAACTCTTACAAGAGTCTCGGTGGAAATTCTTTTGGTGTAGTTATAGTTGATGATTTTTCAAGATTTTCGTGGGTGTTCTTTCTCGATGATAAATCACAGGTCCAAAAGATCTTCAAAAACTTTGCTAGGAAGGCCCAAAATCAATTTGAAGTGAAGATCAAGAAGGTTCGCAGCAACAACGGAACGGAGTTCAAGAACACAAATGTGGACACCTTTCTTGACGAAGAAGGGATTTCACACGAGTTCTCGGCTACGTACACACCTCAACAAAACGGAGTTGTTGAGAGGAAGAACCGGACGCTCATCGAAATGGCGAGAACGATGCTTGATGAGTACAAGACGCCGAAGCACTTTTTGGCAGAAGCGGTTGAGAGAGCTTGTCATGCAACAAATCGCTTGTACCTTCACAAGCTACTCGGCAAGATGGCATACGAGCTCCTCACCGGTAACAAACCCCAAGTTGGATACTTTCGAGTATTCGGCTCAAAGTGCTATATTCTTGATAAGCATCGTCGTTCTAAATTTGCTCCTAAATCTCATGAAGGTTTCCTACTAGGTTATGGCTCAAACTCTCACACTTACCGTGTCTACAACAATTTCACTCGAAAGGTTGAAGAGACGGTAGATGTGAAGTTTAATGAATCTAATGGCTCACAAGTAGAGCAATTGCCAATTGATGTAGGAGACAAAGATCCTTCGGAAGAAATCCAAGACTTGTCTATTGGCAAGGTTCATCCAACGGAGGTGAAGGAGAGTACCTCGTCTGTCCAAGTGGAAGCTTCAACTTCACGACAAGGTGAACCAAGAGTTGATACGGAAGCATCCACAAGTGGGACACACCAAGATGAAGAAAACGAGGAAGTGCATCAAGATGAACGTCAACAACCTCCTTCTCCACCACAACAAGAGAACGACAACGCCAACAATGAAGAAGGCCAAGAAGAAGAACAAGATGAAGAAGATGTTCAACGAAGATCCAAGCAAAAGCTTTCACGAGTTCGAGCAATAATTGCTAAAGATCATCCCATCGAGCAAATCTACAATGACATTCAAATCGGGAGAATCACTCGCTCTAAAACTCCTTTAGCTAACTTTTGTGAAAACTATTCTTTCATCTCTAGCATTGAACCTATGAAGGTTGAAGAAGCATTGGAAGATCTGGATTGGATAAATGCTATGCATGAAGAGCTACACAACTTTGAGAAAAAACAAGTTTAGAAATTGGTTGAGAAGCCCGACAACAACCACAACGTCATTGGTACCAAATGGGTGTTTCGCAACAAGCAAGATGAAGATGGACAAGTAGTTCGCAACAAAGCACGTCTCGTCGCCCAAGGCTACACACAAGTCGAAGGTATGGACTATGGTGAGACTTATGCTCCCGTTGCTAGACTTGAGTCCATTCGTATCTTACTTGCCTATGCTAATCATCATGACATCACCTTGTACCAAATGGACATTAAAAGTGATTTTCTAAATGGTGAAATAGAGGAGGAAGTTTATGTTAAGCAACCTCCCGGCTTTGTCAATCCTAAGAAACCCAATCATGTTTACAAACTTCACAAAGCTCTTTATGGTCTTAAACAAGCTCCTAGAGCATGGTATAAATGCTTGACCAAGTTCCTTATTGAAAAAGGCTTTGAAATTGGGAAATTTGATTCTACTCTTTTTACTAAAAGGGTTAATGGATAACTATTTGTGTGCCAAATCTATGTTGATGATATTATATTTGGTTCAACTGACCCTCATTTTAGTGAAAAGTTTGGGAAGCTAATGTCCGAAAAGTTTGAGATGTCTATGATGAGTGAACTCAAATTCTTTCTTGGGTTGCAAGTCAAGCAAACTAAGGAAGGTACCTTTGTTTCTCAAAGAAGTACACCAAGGACTTATTCAAGAAGTTCAATATGCAAGAATGCAAAGGTATGTCTACACCCATGCCTACTAGTGGACATATTGACTTGACCAAAGATAGTGAACCGGTTGATCAAAAGGTTTATCGCTCTATGATTGGTTCATTACTATATCTATGTGCTTCACGTCCGGATATCATGCTAAGTGTGTGCATGTGTGCACGATATCAAGCTGCTCCTAAAGAATGTCATCTTAAGGCCGTGAAAAGGATAGTGAGATACTTAATCCATACACCAAACTTTGGCATTTGGTATCCTAAGAGGGCCTCTTTCGATCTTGTTGGCTATTCCGACTCGGACTATGCCGGAGACAAGGTTGATAGAAAGTCCACCTTGGGTACTTGTCAATTTCTTGGTAGATCTCTTGTGTCTTGGTCCTCCAAGAAACAAAACTCGGTATCCTTATCCACCGCCGAAGCGGAATATATTGTCGCTGGTTCATGTTGTGCTCAATTACTTTGGATGACCCAAACTCTTAAAGATTATGGGATATATGCGAGACATGTTCCATTGCTTTGTGACAATGAAAGTGCTATCAAAATTGGTCATAATCCTGTGCAACATTCTCGAACTAAGCATATTGAAGTTCGTCATCATTTCATTCGAGATCATGTTGCTAAGGGTGACATTGATCTTAAGCATGTTCGCACCGAAAAGAAATTAGCGGATATATTCACTAAACCTCTTGATGATAAAGTGTTTTGCAGGTTAAGAGGAGAATTGAACATCATTGATGCTTCAAACTTGGAGTAGAAACTCCATTGGATACATGCAAGACATGAGCTTATAACTAATCCTTGATATTTCTCTCATGATGAAAATCTTATGTCTTGGATATATATGCATCTTGCATGTTATCTAACCCATGTAGGTACTTGGTGGAATCACATTCCATGAGATTGTAATCTACTCATATCTTGAGAAATCTCTACATCACCAAGTCTCTACACTATGGTGGTTGAAAACAAGGAAGCACGGAACCACTCAAACATATCCTTTGAGAAATTCTATGTTGAGCTTCATGATTGTCAATTTTGGATACACAAGTGCTCTTCCTTGCAAGAACTAACCCATGTAGGTAGATGGACTCAAATTACAAGTGGTGCTCCAAATTCTTGATGAGCTACATCAACCTTGAGCAACACACACAAGTTCAACTACATGGACAAAACCACCAACCAAGGTATGTTATTCCATCTTAGAGAAGCTTTACTCCAAGTCATGAGCTAAAGCAACTCGACAAGATGTGAATACATCAAGATGCTTAAACGAAAAATGGCAACCCCATTTTGAGCTTAAACGATGAGTATGACCTATGATCAAGTGATCTCACTTGACTCCTAAGTCAATATACTCTAACATAGGTGACTTTGTCGCCGACCATCTCTAGATGAAGTTCTCTTGTGTTCTTTTCTGTGTTTTTGCATTTGTCTCATGCATATTTGTTTCCCCTTTCAAAAAAAACTTCATCTAGATCTCTTTCTCTTTGCTCTGCATTTTCTGCATTCCAATTCCTTGCATATTTTTCAGTAAATTCCTTGCAAATCTTTGTGAGATCTTACTAGTCTAGTGAGCTGAGGTGACAAGTGTTTTCTTTGCGATGAACTCGATTACACCGATTTGTTGTTTTCGGTCCAACCGAATCCTTTCGGTAGAACCGAAGCATACCACTTGGTGCCACCGATTACACATCAGGAAAAACAGATTGCCACATATTCTATGTTTCTTCTGATCCAGCTCCACTCAATGAATCTTGTCCTCTACAAGCATCACATTTTTATCATTGCTTTGTGCTATGTCTCCAGGACCAAACCCATTCGACGGATTCCAGAAAAACCTTCTTGGAAATTGATGTCAAAGGGGGAGAGAGAGAACATCAAAGCTTATCATTTACAGAGAGATCACATCGAAGAAAGAGTTTATCACCTTCTCAAGGGGGAGAGAGATCCTCAAAGGGGAGAGAGAGATCTCCAGGGGAGAGAACACTTAAGTAGAAGTATTTCTCAAGGATCCCAGATGCTTGGTGTTCAAGAGGAGAGATGCCCACATGTCTTCTTGAGTGGAGAGACATGTTCATTTGATCTTTTGTGCTTATTTGCATTAGCTTGCATTAGCTCTATTCATCATTCATATCTATCAGCTCTGACTTTCTGTTCCCTATCTTCTCCCAGTATCCCATGCTAGATTCAGGGGGAGCAAGACATCTAAGGGAAGAAATCATTTAAATCCATTGCATATATTTACTCTTGGGGACATGTCTAATCCAATGTGGTACTTAGTACTCACTCTCTACATGTCATCCCAGTCTTGGTATTCTTGAGGTTTCTTCTGTTTGCTCTGGCTAGTAGATGTATTTGTGTTATCTAACCTTGTTTACGCAGGTTCATTTCATCCTAAGCTAACTCAAGACTTCAAGGTAAGTATATGCATCACAATCATGTGTATGAGGAATTCTTGCTGATGTACATACTGTTTGCAAGAAGGACTCATGGGCATGAAGGTATTATCTTTAATATTGTTTGCTCTGATGCATATGGCCAAGATACATGTAACACATTGCCTACTCTATCATGGTTATGCTCTAACATGCTTCTATATTTCATATTCACATGATTGCATACATGTAGGGGGAGCCTATGTCTGTTACATGTCTTTCCAAAGCTTTACTTGCTATTCTTTATATCTTTATCTAAAGCTTTGATGTATGTTGTCATTAATTACCAAAAATGGGGAGATTGAAAGCACAAGTGCTCCCTAGGTGGTTTTGGTAATTAATGTCAACATATCTCTTGTTGGACTAACACTTTTATCTAGTATGTTTCAGATAAGTTCAACAATGGAGTGGCATGGACTAAAGGATGTGGGAACTCCTTCAAGATGCTAAGGACAAAGGATTGGCTCAAGCTTCAAGCTCAAGACTCTTCATTTCATATTTTAGTGGTCCAAGATCACATTGAGTCTATAGGAAAAGCCAATACTATCAAGGAGGGATGAGGTGTTGCTTAATGAGCCTCTTGCTTCATGTGCTTAGTGATATGCTCCAAAACCCTCAACCACTTTCCCACTTCCACAAATGACCTAAACCTAAAGCCAAAATCGGTCACACCGATTCTTCCTATCTGGCACCACTGATTTCAAAAGTCATAGCCACTGCCACAAACCCTAAGCAAATCGTCTTACCGATAGGGATCTCGGTCTCACCGAGATGGGATTGTAATCTCTCTGTGTATGTCCATTACCAAAATCGGTCCCACCGAGTTTGAGCAATCGGTATTACCGAGATTACAATGCAAACTTCCTGGATTGACTCATTACCAAAATCGATCCCACCGAGTTTGTGTAATCGGTCAAACCGAGTTTGCCTGACCAACTCGCTGGAAATCTTATTACCAAAATCGGTCTCATCAAGTTTGTGTAATCGGTCTTACCGAGATTACGTTATGCCCTAACCCTAACCATATCGGTCTCACCGAGTTGCATTTCGGTCCCACCGAAAACCCTAACGGTCACATTATTTGCTAAATCGGTCTGACCGAGTTTAATGATTCGGTCCCACCGAGTTTGGTAGATTGTGTGTAACAGTTAGATTTTGTGTGGAGGCTATATATACCCCTCCACCTCCTCTTCATTCGCGGAGAGAGCCATCAGACTAAACCTACACTTCCAACTTACCATTTCTGAGAGAGAACTACCTACTCATGTGTTGAGGCCAAGATATTCCATTCCTACCATATGAATCTTGATCTCTAGCCTCCCCCAAGATGCTTTCCACTCAAATCTTCTTTCCACCAGATCCAAAACCTATGAGAGAGAGTTGAGTGTTGGGGAGACTATCATTTGAAGCACAAGAGCAAGGAGTTCATCATCAATGCACCATTTGTTACTTCTTGGAGAGTGGTGTCTCCTAGATTGGCTAGGTGTCACTTGGGAGCCTCCAACAAGATTTTGGAGTTGAACCAAGGAGTTTGTAAGGGCAAGGAGATCGCCTACTTCGTGAAGATCTACCGCTAGTGAGGCAAGTCCTTCATGGGCAACGGCCATGGTGGGATAGACAAGGTTGCTTATTCGTGGACCCTTCGTGGGTGGAGCCCTCCGTGGACTCGCGCAACCGTTACCCTTCGTGGGTTGAAGTCTCCATCAACGTGGATGTACGATAGCACCACCTATCGGAACCACGCCAAAAACATCCGTCTCTCCAATTGCGTTTGAATCCTCCAAACCCTTCCCTTTACATTCTTGCAAGTTGCATGCTTTACTTTCAGCTGCCCATACACTCTTGCATGCTTGCTTGATATGTATTGTGAATGTTAAACTTGTGCCTAATCTCCACTTAAACTTAAGGAAACTTAAAAACTACAACTTTGGTACTTAGTGTCTAATCACCCCCCCCTAGACACCTCTTCTCAAGGTCCTACAATTTACTAACCATGTGCTACTCTCATGATAGTAATACTAATGCTATTGTTCTGCATGTTAATCTAGTGGCATTGTTGATGTGATGTGATGCTACTTACTTAAGGACTCTTCATACTGTCAATCTAGTGCCAATTATAACACAATAGATGTTGTTGTTAATCATACGCCACTGCAAATATCTGTCACTGTTTAAATAACCGTATTTCATATTTGCGCAAACAGGGATGTCTGTCTCCATATCGTTTTGGGATGTCTGTCTCCGTATCGTTTCTATCCGCGCAATCAAAAGCACACACCTCAGTTTTAGTAGAACTGCGCAAAATGAGATGGCTATCCCTCATTGTCGTCGTCTAACCTCCAGTCTTCAAGGTATTCCTATATTGGTAGTAACTAAGGTAGAATGACCAACACAATCTAAAATAAGTTGATTCGTACATTTTACTTACTGATTGTAGTGCAGGGATGAGCGAAAACAACTGCATCCTAGTCCGGAATGCACTTTCTACCAGTTCATCCATGGACCGAGGACTAGCTGGCACGGCTGCATGGCGGTTTTTTGGACAGGTGCACGGACAAGAGGCATTGTGGTCTGCTTATTTATGCAAATATCGGTGCTTAAATTTAGTGGAATGCACAAGAATTTCACCTGGTCAGTACACTGCATTCTTCAGTTCAGCATTCCAGCTGAGACCACAATTATAATTGGTTATTCTGGAATGAGAGAACCTAACCCTGGATGGGGGCAACAAGAGAAAACCAGAGTGAACTCCAGGAAATTTAAGCCTGCCGGGAGGCCCTTTGCTCAGAGAAGCTTTGCTTGTTTTTTCCTGATTTGTAAACCTTCTCACAACTTTGTCTTTTGCTGTGAACTAGTATATGTTTGTTATGTTCTATGGATCACTGAGATGTATAAAATTGCTTAACTTATGCTTTTCAAGTTTTTATGAAGACGAGTTTAATGTGAGTGTTCCACATGAGCGCTGGACTAGCGTGTGAACGTTTGGAATTTACATTGTGGCCTCAGTTAACTGCATGAACCACTGTAACAAGATACATAGTTGCTTATATGTCAGACAACAGATTGTTGATTGTTAGCTGGTCGATAGCCTAGTGTTGAAGCGAGCTGAGCCAATGTGCCATGTTTTGTACAACTGCTTACAAGTGGGGTAGCACCAACAGTGTTTACAAGTACTAATGTATACGTCGGCGCATAGTTCTCGAACGAGTGCTCTATTTCATCAAAACACACACTGTTCATATGATAAACCGTGACAACTTATGTCTTACCATGCCATATTCATGAAAAAACTAGTGAGGACGCATCTGTTTCGGCAACAATTACGATGGTTCTCACATGATTCATGGGCACACAAAAGTAACAGCAGTTCCCATAGATGGATTCAAATAGAGTACTAGCCCCAGAGGGGTCGATAACAGGCAAGGTTCAGATAATTAGACACAACCCAAACTACTATTAAACACTAGCTGGGGCAACTATTTCATGCCTCGATCTAATTTGAGCTGGACATAAGACAGACCTTGCCATGAACATCATCGAGGACGTCCCGCAGCAGCTCAATCCTGTGAACCTTCATGAAGACAAGCTTGTGGCCTTGTCACTGATAAACTTGTTTGTGGAGGCATGCCATGTCATCTTCCTGCGTAAGCTTGACAAGAACAGTATGCCTCACAAACGAAGGAGTAGCTTTGAACTTCTTGTGCTTCAGTACACCCTGGACAACATGCCTGACAACAGTGAGGCTGGAATACAACTCTTCATTGGTATAACCGCAAATGGCTTCCAAGATCCAACAGCCTAAGAACTCTGTTTTCCCAGTGCGTATATTCAGGTCATCCGCCTCATAGCGAGTGACATGTACAACCACACAATCCTTGTCTGCATCATGGCTCTAATTGAAACAGAAACAAATTCTAAATTACTTTTCAGTATAAGAAACACAAGTTATTGAAACCACTATGTATAGCATGGCATCGAAGCTAATAAAATTTTGCATTATTAGTCACCACATACTTACATGAAAAACCACAATCAAGATCGGCAAAGAAGAAAATCACCTTGGGCAGCTCAGCGGGGGGGGGGGGGGGGGGACACATCCTCGAAGGGGGAAAACTGCTCCTGTAGTGCCACAGGGGCTGTAACCTCAAACGGGGCGTTGACCATTTCAGTAGTGGCCGTGAGCGTATCTGGGGTCGGCTCGGTGGCTGCCTCCATCTTCTTGGAGCTCTTTGTCTCGTAGGGATCAGCCTCCCGCATATGCTCCAATATCGGAAGATCTTTGCCTGGTTCTCCTTGGTCTATCATGAAACTGACGAATACTAGGAGACCACTGAAAGGAAAACACAATCGCAATGACAATGAAACAAAAAAGAGAGTGAGGATCGGTTACTGCTTTGCAAAAGTTCTTTTTTTTCTCAGAATGATAATATACCAACATCATGGATCCGCTTACCTTCCCTTCGTTGGGATAGAAGAACAGTGGCAGATGCGAGTGTTGCCTTTCTTGAAGACGGTGAGGGAGATGGGGATTCAGCGAAGAGTGAAATGATGGTTGCTTCGTCCGTCAAACTTAGACTGCGGGGAGGTGGGGTTTTGTGATACGATGGCTCATTACTGCCGCGCTACGACCGGGGTGACCCTCCACCTGCATACTGCCTTCTAATTTGGTGGATGGCATTTGGGCCCGCGCGCTGCATGGCCCGCATGTCGGTGAACAAAAGTATAATGACATTCAGTAGAGGGAGACGTTTCAATGACCTAGGAGGAGGCAGAAGCGGTAGAGTGTCTCCACTGTACTAGTAGTAATTGTTTTTCTGGGTAGCTGTAGAGTGCCTCCACTGTACTAGTAGTAATTGTTTCTCTGGGCCCAAGACAAAACAGCCCATCCACACTAGTAAATAGTAAAATCAATTCAAAAGCCCATATATTTACTGAATGAGAGGCGCTACCCACACCCAGCACACCGCCCCCAAAAAAACCTGGGTGCTCTTCTTCCTCCTCGCTCCCACCCACCTCACGTCGGCTCGCTCCACTCGTACCCCCAAATTCCTCACCTCACTCCTACAAAAAAACCCCAACTCCCCTTCTTCCTCACTACTACAGAAAAACCCCAGCTCCCCTTCTTCTTCACTCGCACTACAATTAGTCTCGTCATTCGTTACTCTGCTCAAACCTGTGAGCGCGACGCGATGCCCTCGAGGAAAATGGAGTCGGCTGACCCCAGCGCCAAGAAGATGAGGCTCCCGCCAGCGGTGATGCTTGTTGTAGATCCCGCACCCAGCATCGCAGGGAGAAGCAGTGACCCCGCCCCCACCGGATCCCAGAAACCCGTAGAATCTCGGGTGGACTGCATCAGCGATCTCCCGGACGCCGTCCTTGGGGAGATCATCTCGCTTCTCCCCACCAAGGATTGCTGCCGCACCCAAGTCCTCTCAATTCGGTGGCGCCCTCTATGGCGCGTCATGCCCCTTAATCTCAACTGTCATCAGCTATCTCTCTTCAATGATTTTGAAATCCCTAGAGCCATCATCTCCTCCCACCAGGCCTCCGTTCAAAGCCTTTGCATCCCGTCATGCTACCTGAGCAAGCATACCATGCCCTGCATGGTGGACGCCTGGCTGAAATCCCCTGAATTCATAGAACTATAGCTGCTTGAGTTCTACTATTCCCCTGGAAATCACATACCACATACCGAACGCCATGAACTTGTGCCCTCAGCACCGATGTCCATCTCGCGGTTTTCCTCCTCTCTCCACACCGCCACCTTTGCGCTGTGCTACCTACCAGATAATCTGGTACTAAACCTTCGACTCCCATTTCTCAAGAAACTTTCACTTGTGCGGGTTCGTATATCGGAGGCCTCATTGCATAGCATCATCCACTCCAGTTGACCTGCCCTGGAGTGCTTGGTGCTTGTTTTCATAGTTAGAATCGGTTGTCTCCAAATAAAGTCGCATAACCTTGTAAGAATTGGAATTTCTTTTAACGGAAGGCAGATCATCATCCAAGATGCCCCTTCACTTCAAATGTTGATCCTTGATTCTAGTTATTCACCGTTGCAAATAACCGTCCTCTCTGCGCCTAAACTAGAGACCTTGGGTGTAATACATGATCTCTGTGCTCATTTCAATATGGTGTTTGGCTCCACAGTTCTTCAGGTACTTTATATTACCATCTACACTTGTAACCATAAGCTGCATTTTAAATTTCTGCGCATAAGTTATATATCATCTTGGAGTACATATTTTGTACTAATATTATGTTCTACGTCAATGAAGAGTTTCTCCATGGATGGCCTATCAATGGTGCTGGATTTTGTCAAGATCTTATATATCCAAATGAATAGTTTTGATCTGAACAACATTATTGGCTTGCTGCAATGCTTTCCATGTCTGGATAAGTTGTATATAAAGGTGATAATTTCACGCACATTGGAAGCCCGCATATAGTGTACTAGAATTAACCGTTCAGCTGTGGCTCTTTCGACACTCTTTTTTTAGACCTTAACTGTTTTCAATCTTCATGTCCATTTAGGCAACAGGACGGGGTAAGAAAGTTATAACCAATCGGTGGATTCGCAAGCATCGGGATTTTCTCACTTCTCATGAGATTCGATTGAAGACAATAACGCTAGAACGATATGTAGCCAACCGTGCAAACACTAGATTTGTCACATTCTTCCTGCTGAATGCGAGGTTACTATTGTCCATCAGGCTTAAGTTTATCAGCAGCATGGTTTTGACGGATGGGTATGTCGAAGAGCAAAAAAGGAGTTTCAGGTGGGAAAAAGAGCTTCTGAACGTGTTGGGCTTCTATTTACAACATATTGTGGTCATAATCCAGTAAATTTTATGACCCAGGATGTTCATTCTATGGACCTGACCGATCCATTTGACTGCGACTGCCAAAAAGAGTGCTGGAGTTAGATGTTTTTGCCCTTTTCAACCTTGGTTTTTTTTGTAAACCTGATGAACAATTAACCCTCGTGCTTTTGTATAGTTTGTAAGCTGGAGTTAGATGTTCCTGCCCTTTTCAACTCGGCTGTGACTGTCATATTTTCTTTGAAACAAGGCAAATGGCTTGCCATTCGTTTACTTTAGAGTGAAATATTGTAACAAATCCCAACCAAGGGAAATAACATCACTCTCGCCGGCTGCTTGAGCTCACTGTGCATTACAGAAGCCAAGTGATTAGCCCCCACCAGCACCCACAAACTTATTTCGAACTAGCACATCAAATGGGTTGTAAATTTTCATGGAAAGGCTGCATGACCGTGAGAGATTTGGATTCTGACATTTGGGACCCGCGAGGAAATAGCCTATCCAAGGTGGTGTCGACTTACTAGCCAGTCAACAAACGATTCTGCCTACCAGCCGTTGGATTGACATCCAACATCTGTCGTGTATCTTCTATCTCTTGTCATCTTCTTCCTCCAGCCGCCCAAACCAAACCACCCCATCGGCTCCGCCTGCTCCCGCCTCCCATGGCTGGCTGCGCCTCCTCTGCCCTACCGTACGTACCCTCCAACGTTGGCCAGTCCCTCCCTCTATTCCCCCACACGTCCTGTTATTCTCCGGCGACGTCAGCCCCAACACGCACCCGCACCCGAACTAGTTAACCCTCGTACTCCCCTCCGCCTGCGACTGGACCGGCGCATCTTTCACGGCTCCTGTTCGTTCCGTCCGAGGCCTCATCGTCCTCCTCCTCCTTGTGGCCTTTCCGTGCGCGGTGCGCCGCCCTCTTGCGTTGTCAACATTGTCAACAACCAAGAGGAACAAGGAGATGACTGTACATGGAGAGGATGACAGTAGGGACCCACCAGCGTCATGGTAGTACGCAAGCAAGTGCCTCTATATTACAAGCCCAAAAATATGGTTCCTCCTAATGGTTGGACATCTGGGGCTCACGCCATTGTCAACATAGTCAATAAACGAGAGAATTACACTACGAGCGGCTGACACCAGGGACCTAGCAGGTCGTGCAGTTTTTTTTGAGGAACAAGCAGTTGTTATTTATACTAGTTTTAGCGACGGATCAGGGTAACAACATGGCTGTGCGGGGGCTGTGGCCCGTCTAGCCAGGGTTTTATTTATGTTTACCACATCACGAGCCCAGTTGTGTTTTTTTCTTGCTGAAAATGGCTAGCCCAGTTCTATTTTTTTAAAGAAATACCAAAACAAGGCCTACTTGCTTTATCGGCCCTGCTGGGCTACAAATCTGTCAAGACGAGGAGAGTTTCATTCGGTTTTCCCAGAAATGGGCTGTACATTTTTAAAACACATCAAACCGGGAATTAGTTTCAAAAAAATTCATTACAAGATTTTAAATTCCATTGATTTTTATGCGTGGACAACTATTTGGATTATATATTTATATAAATTATTTTTCAAAATAGTTTGAATGTGAATCGATATTTCTGGATTAAAAACAGTTGACCGCATCGAAATATGCAAAAATTCGTATACTTTTTAACCGTGGCCACAATATGGGGTGTACTGCTAACAAAAAGAAGATGGGCTCCAAAAAAATTCTTAAGAATTAGCAAATGGGATGTATGCTATTTTCCACAGATTTGAGGTTGACTTGTGCGCCTACTATAGGTTGACGCGT
Organism: Triticum timopheevii; assembly: GCA_963921465.1. Taxonomy (NCBI): domain Eukaryota; kingdom Viridiplantae; phylum Streptophyta; class Magnoliopsida; order Poales; family Poaceae; genus Triticum; species Triticum timopheevii. The sequence continues at coordinate 293,467,197 of OY997270.1, forward strand.
ATGCTTTCATAAAAAAAAGGTTGATGCACACGCAACGCCCTGTCAACTTAGTCAACACACGAGTGCGTGATTGTTGGATGTCCATCCAACGACTGTCATGCTTCTTCAATCTCTGCTCTTCATACTCCAGCCGCTCAAACAAGCGCCGACGGGACTGCCAGCTCCCTCCTCCCGCGGCCGGCTATGCTGCCGCGCAGGCCTCACGGCCCCACCGTACTCCCATCGCTGGCCTAGCCATCCCTCTACTCACCCACACCTGCTGTTATTCTCCAGGGACGACAAACAAACCAGTAAACCCTCGTACTCCTCCGCGTGGGAAACAACTGCCGAGTATTCCCTGGCTCCGTGTCGTTCCCTTCCTAGGCCTCACCGTCGTCCAACGCCCTGGTGCTCTTGGCGCGGCCTGGTCAATGTGGTCAATGAACAACATCCATCGGAAGTGGACTATACGTGGAGAGCCTGACAGTTGGGTCCAGGGCCACACGCAAGGAAATGCCTCCTTATTACGTGCAAAATAATGATTCCTCCACCCGATAGCTGGGACCCACAGGAAGGGCCTCTGTATTTCGTGAAGAAAATGTTCCCCCCGCTGACAGGTCGGACCCACCAACTATATCTTTGCACGCAAGGAAGTATCTGGCCAAGAAGACCGGCCACCGCCTTCCGACGGCGGGACAGATTGTCCCTACTCCAGAACCCCGCGAGAGGGTTGTATTCCTCCCTCATTTTGTCCGCGGGCTAGGGTTTCCCCTCCACCCATTCGTCAGCGGCATTATGTATTACTATGGGATCGACTTTCATGATCTATCCCCAATTCCTTCCTCAACATCTCGACATTCATCGTCATGTGCGAGGCCTTTCTCCGCATCTCTCCACACTTCGGATTATGGCTTAAGATTTTCAATGTGAAGCCCAAGGTGGTGAGCGTTGAGCACGCTGAGTATGGAGAAGCCATGGTGAGCAAGATGCCCAACGTCACATGGCCATCAGGTACCTTCAATGATTCCGTCAAAGGGTGGCAACAACGGTGGTTCTATGTCACTGAGCCACGCGGCACAAAATGGGTCGCAACTCCCGAATTCCGACCCGGAGCTCCATTGCGGCTTACGTCCTGGCCCAAGAAGGGCCTGAACTGGTCTTCGCCAGATGAGTTGGCGGTGCTCCAGGCACATGTCAAGGGTATGGAAGACAAGAATATCAAACTTGTCAACGTAGTCCAGGTGATGTTAGTTCACCGAATTCTCCCTTGTCAACACAGGGCTTGCAATTTATGGGAATTCGACCCGGCCAAGTACCAGACCCTACTGGGGTTCTTTGACTCATCGCACAAAGACATCTGGAAGGTGCTCTTCAAGTCCGGCAAGTCGTGGCCGGATTTAGCCGAGGACCGCGGGTACCAGCTATCCCGACCTATGAGTTCGGTAAGTTTTCGTATGTTGGCAAGTCATATGCTTTATCTGCACAATCCAAGGGAAACACTTAATGTGTTTTCCCACAACTCTCCTAGGGCTGGACGAAGAAGGCAGGGCGGATCTACTGCCTGGCCCTGCTGCCAGAAGAACCAGCTGGCCCACTTCTGACGAAGATGCTGGTCCCGGCGCCTTACAAGGCGCCAAAGATGAAAGCCGAGAAAGAGGCCAAAGAGACCAGGGGCAGCCTTCATCGCCAAGGCACTTCGGACATAATATCCGAAGACTCTGAGGCCCGCTCTTCCTCCAAAGAGGACGGGGAAGAGGAGGAAAGCCGACCCCCCCCCCCCAAGTGAGGGGGAGAAAGAAAAGGACGGCCTCCACACTCTTGGAGGCTGAGTCGCCTAAGAAGGGAAAAACTCCCTTTCCGGAGGAATCCGCCACCGCCACCGACAGTAGCCCAGAGTGGGATCCCAGGGTCCAGCCCCTGGTGAAATCGTGAGTATATAAAACCTGGACACGTTTGTGCATCCAGACTCACTATTGTATAACGTTTAATCGCATTGAGTCACACCTTTTTTTGCAGTCCGGCGAGGTCCCACGCCGAACAATCCTCATCGGAGGATTCACTGGGTTCGGATGCTATGGACAGGGGACACCCCCGACGGCCCCCTCCCCAAAACACGTGAATGACACCGGGGTATCGTCCCAAAGGGACCCAGCCCGAGGAGGGGGTGGGGAGACCGTCAAGACGGCGCCAGAGGGTCAAACCTCGGTGGCCGGACACACGGGGAAAAGGCTCCCATGGACACCGATGGCGGGGGCTATCTTGAATTCGGCCCCCAGCCGGACACAGATCCGGAGACCAACACAGCTCCGGATCCAGGCGGGCAACCTCCCACGACAGAAGGGGGTGCGCCTGTTCCGCCGGTAACCTCTGCCCAACCAGAGGTACCGGATACCTTATCAGCAGCGCTAAAGAGCGCCTCCATCATTGAAGAACACCATGCCCTTATGGGTGCGGTGATTGAGAAGATTCAGTCTGCTGGAAGCGGGCTGACTGAAGCCTGCATCAGCCTTATAACGGGCTTTGAGGTATGTTGTGAGGTTTCAGAGAGTGTCATAGTATAGATAGTAGCCCCTGATACACTGTTCGGTGTTCGAGCGAAAAAACCGGACAAAGGATCAAATATATGTTATCAGGAGATTACCTTGTGGTACCTCTTCCTCTTTTGTTTTTTCGAAGCAGGCGTCTGTAGTGACTGCCACTTCTCATTCTGCAGAAGTCTCCGGACTGAAACAAAGTCTAGAGCAGGCCGAAGAAGAACTCGGCCAAGTGAAGAATCAGTTGAGAGATAACCAAGGTATGCAAAAACCTTGTTCGCATTCAGCACGAATGAATAATTGAGTATGACGAATTTTTTTCATGATGTGCTCTAGGAGCAACGGCCAAAGGCGAGGCTCTTAAGAAAGCAATGGTCAAGGCCGAGAAGAAGGTGGCCACAGAGCAGGCCCTTCATGAAAAGCACGAGGCCTGGGTTATTGAAGTTCAGCAAGAGCTCCAAGAGGCCGCGAAAAAATGCGAGACCTTGGAGCAGAGTTTAACGGAGAAAGAATCCGAAATCACCAAGGCTCGTCAAGCCGCACGCGATGCCCGGAGCAAAGTCCAAGGTGCCCTGCAGGAAATCCAGGAGGCCAGAAAGATCACGGTGGGTAAGGCTATTTCTATGTAAAGCAAATATTTAAAGGAAGACGATCATGTTACTAATCCGAATTCGGATTTTTCCAGGGGTGTTTGCGGAACTGCCACGCAGCACATCTGATGCCGCACAATTCTACCGAGCCGAAGAAAGGAGCTCTACGAAGAAGCTCTTCTGGTTGCAATATCTGGCACCAGAGCATCCAGTGCCCTTTGCCGATCAACTGAAACAGTTGATTGAGCTGCATAGGGCGGCCGAACTAGCCATGAAGGAATTAATTATCCGGCTTTGGCCTGCCGAGGCGATTCCCAACAGCTACTTCGGGCTCGTGAAGCGGCTTGTAAGTGCCTGCCCTTGACTTGAAGTCATCAAGTGGTCGGTCTGCATGGAAGGTGCGCGAATGGCCTTTGCCCACACAAAAGTGCACTGGGCTAAGATGGATGCCGAAAAGCTGATGACCGAAGGACCGCCTGCGGGGAAGGAGCACCGCAAGCCTGAGTTATATTATGACAATGTCCTGAAAGGATCTCGCCTTGTAGCGGAGCAATGTGCCAAGGATATTATATTCCCATGAATACATTCATGTTATCCTATGTAGTGTTGAACAAGGTCATTTATATGATATAATGCCTGTTATTTGAAAATTTTACCTCCTATGCGGCTATTTTATATATTAATCCTGAGAGTTGGCCAGTCGTCGGCTTCTGCCCCCACGTAGGAAGTACGGGGGTGTTCGGGGTAAACCTGAGCACTCTTTACCCCAATTTTGGGTCCTTGAAGGAGGTGTTCAGCGCAACGAACCAGGCAATCAAACTATAAGGCTTTATAACCCTCACTTAGCCATAGGAGTTTGACAAAAGAAAGGTAGGCACAACCCCTGGTGTTCGGAAGACCGCACTAGGGGCTATATAAGCACCTGATCGGAAGAAAAAGCCGATCCATCACACGCTACATTAGTTATCGCATAATGCGGAAGAAATCCCTAAAGATTTTGCAACCTCTCGAATAGCTGACCAGCTCTTGCCGTATCATGACAGGCAGTTTTCAGCATTCTCTACTGAGGCGCTCGTCCGGAAGAACCGGGACACAATCACAGTAGTTCTCCCTTTACTACCCTAGCCGATATAGCGGAACGTAGGGTAGCAAGCACAGGAGCCGGGCAACCCAACTATTAACCCAAGACATGATTCGGAGCCGATGCATATAATGCTATAAGTTCGGGGTGCCGAACGACCATGAAGGTATTCGGACTTTATTGCCGTATTATGGGTACGATGAGTCCCCTAGCATATTAAGGCGTACCATGGTGTACGGATGCCATTTGACAAAAAATAAAGGAAGAACAGCAAGTGAGCGTTGTATAAAGCTGCATGTTGTAATTGAATAATACGTCGAGGCGTACGAGTACAAGTAGTGCGATAAAAAGAAATATGACTTCGGAACCTGCTGAGACCAGGGGGGCTGTGTGCGGATCCGGGGAATAATAGGATGATCATCAAGGGGAATTCTAAGGATTCCCTTACGTGTTCGAGTTGTTTCCCTCCTTGGTATGTTCGTCCCCTCATGGGTCTGGTCGCCATGTCGCCAGTGATGGCCTACACAAAAGTGGACCTGCAAAGAAAAGGCAAAAAATGTTTGTGTACTACGGAGTGGTTTAAGCCGCATTGTGGGACCTAACTTGGCTTTGCCTCGGCCTACCGCCGGAGTGGTTAATTGAGCTCTTGACGAGCTGGGCTATCCTGCCGCGGAGTAGTTCAGACTCTTTTGACGGTGTCCGGGAACCTGGCTATCGAATGAAGGTTTGATTGAAAAATGCCACTCTGCGCTTCTACTACTATGGCGGCGGTGTGCTCTTCAGTACGGAGGGAGCGTTCGGCTTTTCCATTAACTGTTATGATGCCGCGTGGACCGGGCATCTTGAGCTTAAGATAAGCATAGTGTGGCACCGCGTTGGATCGAGTGAATGCGGTTCGTCCGAGCAGTGCATGATAGCTGCTGCGAAAGGGACGATATCAAAGATTAGCTCTTCGATACGGTAATTATCCGGGGGTCCGAAGACTACCTCTAGAGTGAGGGAGCCCGTACAACGGGCCTCCACGCCTGGTATAACACTTTTATAGGTGGTTTTAGTGGGTTTGATCTTTGAAGGATCGATACCCATCTTGTGCACTGTATCCTGATAAAGCAAGTTCAGACTGCTGCCTCCGTCCATAAGGACTCGTGTGAGGTGGAATCCGTCAATTATTGGGTCAAGGACTAGTGCGGCTGAGCCGCCCTGACGGATATTGGCCGAACGATCCTTGCGGTCAAAGGTGATCGGCCGGACGACCATGGGTTATATTTTGGGGCGACTAGCTCCGTTGCGTCGACATCCCTAAGTGTGCGCCTCCGCTCCCGCTTGGGAATATGGGTGGCGTTTATCATATTCACCGTTTTAATTTACGGGGGAAACTTCTTTTGCCCTCCTGTGTTAGATGGCCGGGGCTCCTCGTTGTCATCATTGCTTTGCAAACCCTTCTCCTTGTTTTTGGCACTTGACTTGCCGGTTTGTTTGAAGACCCAGCATTCTCTGTTGGTATGATTGGCTGGTGTTCCTGGGGTGCCGTGAATTTGACATGGACAGTCGAGTATACGGTCCAGACTGGACGTGCCCGGACTGTTTCTTTTGAATTGTTTCTTCCTTTGACCGGTATTAGAGCCGCTGAATCCGGCATTGACGGTCGTGTCTTCGGCGTTGTCACCATTATTTCGACGCTTGTGTTTGCTGCGTCGGGGCTTGCTGTTGTTATCTCTTGGTTCAAAAGTCCTAGGCTTGCTTGAGGCAATATTGCTATGAGAGCCAGCTGTCCTCGCCCACACAGAAGCGGGTCATTAGTGTCATGAGGGCTGCCATGGATTTCGGCTTCTCTTGGCCGAGGTGTCGGGTGAGCCACTCGTCACGGATGTTATGATTAAAGGCCGCTAGGGCTTCGGCATCCGGACAGTCGACTATATAGTTCTTTTTGGTTAAGAACCAAGTCCAGCGTCCGGTGGTCACACATAGGTGCCCTGAAAGTTGTCAAGGAATGTGTCTTCCAGGTTCTCCCAACTGCCAATGGAGTTTTCTGGCAGACTATTCAGCCAGTGCCGAGCTAGTCCCTTGAGTTTTAGTGGGAGGTACTTGATTGCATGGAGATGATCGCCGCGGGCCATGTGAATGTGGAGAAGGAAATCTTCAATCCATACCACGGGGTCTGTTGTCCCATCATATGGTTCGATGTTCACGGGTTTAAGCCCTTCTGGGAATTCATGCTCCATTACTTCGTCACTAAAGCATAGGGGGTGTGCGGCGCCTCTATGCCGGGCTACATCGTGATGCAGTTCGAATGAGTCTGGTCTGCTGTATTCGGCCCGGACGGATTTGTATTTAGTATATCCGGCGTGGTGGTCATCGTCACGCATTGGGGCGTGCCCCCGCGATCCATAGATCGATCTTGACTGTCCTCCTTTGTTTTCCAGTTCGTCTCACAGGTCATGCGTGTAGCCCCGGGCCTTCGTGTTTTTATTTGTTCGGTGACGGGGTGCGGGCTGGTGTTCGGGCTGATATGCCGCTTTGTCTCAGCCACGAGGTGGTCGGTCAGCCGCATCATGTGCTGGTAGTATAGGCTCTAGTGCCTCGTTCTCGAATTGAGGCAACAACCTGCGCCTCGGGTAACTTTTGGTTGGGCGCTCGAGTCTGTATTCCTCGGTCACCAGGACCTCAGTCCATCTGTCAGTGAGCAGACTTGACCAGCTTGAAGCTGGTGCTGTTTTTTCTTCAGGCTCTTTGCAGCGGCTATAAGCCGGCGCTTGTAGCGCTCCTGCTCGACGGGATCCTCAGGAACGATAAATTCTTTGTCTCCGAGGCTCACCTCGTCTTCAGAGAGGGGCATGTAATTGTCATCCTCCGAGTCTTCATCCATTGCATGTTCATCAGGGCTAGCTTGCCCGTCCTCCTATCTGGCCTACTCGAAGCTTGGCTGGGCGGGATTGTTTTCGTCTTCGGCATCATCCGGAGTGCTATTGTCTCTTGTGCCAGTATCACTGTTTTTGCCATGGCGGGGTTTAGAGTGGCGCTGCTGACGTTGATGACCCACAAGTATAGGGGATCTATCGTAGTCCTTTCGATAAGTAAGAGTGTCGAACCCAACGAGGAGCGGAAGGAAATGAAAAGCGGTTTTCAGTAAGGTATTCTCTGCAAGCACTGAAATTGTAGGTAACAGATAGTTTTGTGATAAGATAATCTGTAACGGGTAACAAGCAATGAAAGTAAATAAAGTGCAGCATGGTGGCCCAATCCTTTTTGTAGCAAAGGACAAGCCTGGACAATTTCTTATAATGAGAAAAGCTCTAACGAGGACACATGGGAATTATCGTCAAGCTAGTTTCATCACGCTCATATGATTCACGTTCGGTACTTTGATAATTTGATATGTGGGTGGACCGGTGCTTGGGTACTGCCCTTTCTTGGACAAGCATCCCACTTATGATTAACCCCTATTGCAAGCATCCGCAACTACAAAAGAAGTATTAAGGTAAACCTAACCATAGCATGAAACTAGTGGATCCAAATCAGCCCCTTACGAAGCAACGCATAAACTAGGGTTTAAGCTTCTGTCACTCTAGCAACCCATCATCTACTTATTACTTCCCAATGCCTTCCTCTAGGCCCAAATAATGGTGAAGTGTCATGTAGTCGACGTTCACATAACACCACTAGAGGAGAGACAACATACATCTCATCAAAATATCGAACGAATACCAAATTCACATGACTACTAATAGCAAGACTTCACCCATGTCCTCAGGAACAAACGTAACTACATGTTCATGATCAGAGGAGTATTAATATGCATTAAGGATCTGAACATATGATCTTCCAAAAAATAAACCAATTAGCATTAACTACAAGGAGTAATCAACACTACTAGCAACCCACAGGTACCAATTTGTGGTTTTGATACAAGATTGGATACAAGAGATGAACTAGGGTTTTGAGAGGAGATGCTGCTGGTGAAGATGCTGATGGAGATTGACCCCCTCCCAATGAGAGGGTCATTGGTGATGATGATGGTGATGATTTCCCCCTCCCGGAGGGAGGTTTCCCTGGCAGAACAACTCCGCCGGAGCCCTAGATTGGTTCCGCCAAGGTTCCGCCTCGTGGCGGCGGAGTTTCGTCCCGTAAGCTTGCTTCTGATTTTTTCCAGGGTAAAAGCCTTCATATAGCAGAAGATGGGCACCGGAGGGCCACCGGGGGGCCTAGTAGACAAGGGGCGCGCCCTGTAGGGGGGGCGCCCCCCACCCTCCTGGCCAGGGTGTGGGCCCCCTCTGGTGTTTTATTCGCTCAATAATTCTTATTAATTCCAAAAGAGACTGCCGTGGAGTTTCAGGATTTTTGGAGCTGTGCAGAATAAGTTTCCAATATTTGCTCCTTTTCCAGCCAGAATTCCAGCTGCCGGCATTCTCCCTCTTCATGATAAACCTTGTAAAATAAGAGAGAATAGCCATAAGTATTGAGACATAATGTGTAATAACAGCCCATAATGCAATAAATATTGATATAAAAGCATGATGCAAAATGGACGTATCAACTCCCCCATGCTTAGACCTCGCTTGTCCTCAAGCGGAAGCCGAAATCGAAAAATATGTCCACATGTTTAGAGATAGAGGTGTCGATAAAAATAAAATACGGACATGAGGGCATCATGATCATTCTTATAATAGCAACATATATAGATATTGTCATATGATTTCTCATGCTCAAGTAACAATCTATTCACAATGTCAAGTATGGTTCAGAAACTTCATTGGGAACTAACAAACTATAATCTCAGTCATTGAAACAATTGCAATTTATCATAACATCAGAAAGAGTCAAGAATAGAGCTTTTCAGCAAGCCCACATACTCAACTATCATATAATCTTCTACAATTGCTAACACTCATGCAATCCTTATGGTTATGAAGTTTTAATCGGACACTGAGAAAGATAGGGGCTTATTGTGTTGCCTCCCAATGTATTCACCTTTGGGTGATGTCAACAATAATAGTTCATGCTAACTTACATCCAATTGGATATATGTATCAGGATCTTACCAACACGAGGTGCTTGCCAAAGGATAAAATGAAAAAGGGAAAGGTGAAGATCACCTTGACTCTTGCATAAAGTAAAAGACATAAAGTAAAAGATAGGCCCTTCGCAGAGGGAAGCAGAGGTTGTCATGTGCTTTTAGGGTCTGATGCACAAAATCTTAATGCGAAAGAACATCACTTTATATTGCCACTTGTGATATGAACCTTTATTATGCAGTCCTCGCTTTTATTACTTCCATATCACATGATAGTATAAAGCTTATTTTCTCCGCACTAATAAGTCATACGTATTTAGAGAGCAATTTTTTATTGCTTGCAACATGACAACTTACTTGAAGGATCTTACTCAATCCATAGGTAGGTATGGTGGACTCTCATGGAAAAACTGGGTTTAAGGATGTTTGGAAGCACAAGTAGTATCTCTACTTGCTGCAAGGAATTTTTGGCTAGCATGAGGGGGAAAGGCAAGCTCAACATGGTTGAAAGATCCATGACAATATACTTTAACTGAGATGTGAGAAAACATAACCCATTACGTTGTCTTCCTTGTCCAACATCAACTCTTTAGCATGTCATACTTAATGAGTGCTCACAATCATAAAAGATCTCCAAGATAGTATATTTATATGTGAAAACCTCTCTTTCCTCATTACTTCCTATTAATTGCAACGATGAGCAAAACTACATTTGTCAACTCTCAACAACTTTTATGCCTCATACTCTTTATATGTGAAGTCATTACTATCCATAAGATCAATATGAACTCTTTTATTATTTTTATTCTTTCTACTTTCCCAAGATCATAGCAAGATAGCAAAGCCCTTGACTCAACACTAATTTTATTATAGATAGCTCACGGACTCGATTACATAAAGAGATCACAAAGCAAAACTCAAAACTACTTCATACCAAAACTTTATTCTAATAGATCAAGATATTACTAAAAGGATCAAACTAAGTAAAATGGTAAAGATAGGAGTGTGATGGTGATACGATACCGGGGCACCTCCCCCAAGCTTGGTAGTTGCCAAGGGGAGTGACCATACCCATGTAATTATGTCCTCGGAGGTGGTGAAGTAGGAGTTGTTGATGATGTAGACTTCTTCCTCAATTTACGCTTGAGGATCGTATTTTGCTCCTTTAGATCATCGATTTCCTGCTCAAGGCTTAATATCTTTCTGCACAGTTCCTGTTTGTTTTCCTACAAGAGACAAAAAGGGATAAACTTGATCTTTGGCTTCTTTGCTCTATCAGGGAGGCTTGACTTTTTAAACTCCACATGCATGTCCCCAGGTTGAGGTAATGGGGCTTCACCTTCGTCTGAGCTCGTCTCCTCCTTTCCCTTAGGCTCATAGTCTTCCTCTTCCTCGGTGGTCCAACCACCATGCCCCAAGTCCCCGTAGACCTTAGGGTATGCAAGGAAATCAGCCACATAGCTTTCTCCCTTCGAATCCTGGGACGACATATTGCTCTAACCTGTAACAGAAACAGCTCAAAACGAAAACAGCGGATTTTAGCGTGATACGGTGGTCGAAACCTTCGGGAGATTATATAATGAATTTTTAGCGACCAAAATAAGTAACGTACAAGAAAACAGAGTCCGGGAGGCACACGAGGTGCCCACGAGATAGGGGGCGCACCCAGTAAGGGTGGGCGCACCCTCCACCCTCGTGGAGGCCTTGTGTCCTTCCCGGATTACTTCTTGCTTCCTAAAATTATTAAATATTCCAAAACGGAGAAAAATTGCCATTACAATTGTTTTGGAGTCGGTTTACTTACCGTACCACATACCTATTCCTTTTCGGAGTCTAAAACGTTCTGGAAAGTGTCCCTTATGTATTCCTCCGGGGTTACGGTCTCAATAATATTAGTTTCAACATTGATAGGATTACCTGAGATATAATGTTTGATTCTTTGACCGTTCACCACCCTCGTACTTGTGCCTTCGAAGTTGTTGATTTTTATGGCACCGGAACGAAAGGCCTCCTCGATAACGTAAGGACCTTCCCATTTGGAGAGAAGTTTTCCGGCAAAAAACCTTAAATGAGAGTTGAATAGCAATACATAATCACCTACGTTGAAGTCACGCTTTTGTATCCTTTTGTCATGCCATCTTTTAACTTTTTCTTTGAACAGCTTGGCATTCTCATAGGCTTGGGTTCTCCATTCATCAAGTGAGCTAATATCAAATAACCTCTTCTCACCGGCAAGTTTGAAATCATAATTGAGCTCTTTAATAGCCCAAGATGCTTTGTGTTCAAGTTTGAGAGGTAAGTGACATGCTTTTCCATATACCATCTTATACTGAGACATACCCATAGGATTTTTATATGCAGTTCTGTAGGCCCATAATGCATCATCAAGTTTCTTGGACCAATTCTTTCTAGATCTATTAACAATCTTTTGAAAAATTAATTTGAGCTCTCTATTGCTCAACTCTACTTGACCGCTAGACTGTGGGTGATAAGGAGATGCAATTCTATGATTAACATCATACTTAGCAAGCATCTTACGGAAAGCACCATGAATAAAATGTGAACCACCATCAGTCATAAGATATCTAGGGACTCCAAACCTCGGAAAAATAACTTCTTTAAGCATCTTAATAGAGGTGTTATGATCAGCACTACTAGTTGGAATAGCTTCTACCCATTTAGTAACGTAATCAACCGCAACTAAAATATGTGTATATCCATTAGAGGTAGGAAAAGGTCCCATATAATCAAAGCCCCAAACATGAAATGGTTAAATAACAAGAGAATAATTCATAGGCATTTCTTGACGTCTACTAATATTACATATTCTTTGACATTCATCACAAGACAAGGCAAACTTACGAGCATCTTTGAAGAGAGTAGGCCAATAAAAACCGGATTGCAATACCTTATGTGCAGTTCTATCTCCAGCGTGGTGTCCTCCATATGGTTCAGAGTGACACTTGCGTAGGATCTGTTCCTGTTCATGCTCAGGTACACAACGTCTAATAACACCATCTACTCCTTCTTTATAAAGGTGTGGGTCATCCCAGAAGTAATGTCTTAAATCATAAAAGAACTTTTTCTTTTGCTGGTATGTGAAACTAGGTGGTATAAATTTAGTGACAATATAATTAGCATAATCAGCATACCATGGAGCAGTACGAGAAGCATTAATGACCGCTAATTGTTCATCAGGAAAGCTATCATCAATAGGTAGTGGGTCATCAAGAACATTCTCTAACCTAGACAAGTTGTCTGCAACGAGGTTCTCAGCTCCCTTCCTATCAATGATATGCAAATCAAATTCTTAGAGCAAGAGAACCCATCTAATAAGTCTAGGCTTAGCATCTTTCTTTTCCATAAGATATTTAATAGCAGCATGATTACTGTGAATAGTAACTTTAGAATCAATAATATAAGGTCTGAACTTATCACAAGCAAATACAACTACTAAGAATTCTTTTTCAGTAGTAGCATAATTTCTCTGGGCAGTATCAAGAGTTTTACTAGCATACTGGATAATGTTTAATTTCTTATCAACTCTTTGCCCTAGAACAACACCTACAGCATAATCACTAGCATCACACATAATTTCAAAGTGTAAATTCCAATCAGGTGGCTGAACAATAGGTGCAGTGATCAAAGCTTTCTTAAGTATTTCAAATGCTTCTACACAATCATCATCAAAGACAAAAGGAATATCTTTTTGCAATAAATTAGTTAGAGGCCTAGAGATCTTAGAAAAGTCCTTAATGAACCTCCTATAAAAACCGGCATGACCAAGGAAACTTCTTATACCTTTAATGTCCTTGGGACATGGCATATTTTCAATAGCATCAACTTTAGCTTTATCAACTTCAATACCTTTCTTAGAAATCTTATGCCCCAAGATAATGCCTTCATTAACCATAAAGTGGCACTTTTCCCAATTCAAGATGAGACTAGTGTCTTCACATCTCTACAAAACTCGATCAAGGTTGCTCAAGCAATCATCAAAAGAGGATCCATAAACGCAGAAATCATCCATGAATACCTCACAAATCTTTTCACAAAAGTCAGAGAATATAGCCATCATGCATCTTTGAAAGGTAGCAGGTGCATTACATAAACCAAAAGGCATACGTCTATAAGCAAAAGTACCAAAAGGGCAAGTAAAAGTAGTTTTTGGTTGATCCTCCGCTGACACAAGTATTTGAGACAAACCAGAATAACCATCTAGAAAGAAGAAATGTGTATGTTTGGATAGTCTTTCTAGCATTTGATCAATAAAAGGTAATGGGTAATGATCTTTCTTAGTAGCTTTATTTCATTTACGGAAATCAATTACCATCCTATAACCTGTAATAATTCTTTGCGGGATCAATGCATCTTTATCATTAGGAACAACAGTGATACCTCCCTTTTTAGGAATGCAATGGACAGGGCTTACCCACTCACTATCAGCAACAGGATAAATTATACCTGCCTCAAGGAGCTTTAGTATCTCCTTTCTTACCACTTCTTTCATCTTAGGATTTAACCGTCGTTGAGATCTCTAACCGGTTTGGTGTCTTTATCCACTTTTATTTTGTGTTGGCATAGAGTGGGACTAATGCCCTTAAGATCATCCAGAGTATATCCAATAGCGGCACGGTGCTTCTCCAGAGTTTTCAATAATCTTTCCTCTTCCTGCTCTGAAAGGTTAGCACTAATAATAATAGGATATATCTTCTTTTCATCAAGATAAGCATATTTAGGATTATCAGGTAGTGGTTTGAGCTCAAACATGGGATCACCCTTGGGTGGAGGGGATCCCCTAGGATTTCAACAGGTAAGTTGTGTTTCAGAATAGGACCCTGTTGAAGAAATACTTCATCTATTTCCCTTCTTTCATTTGTAAACATATCATTTTCATGGTCTAGCAAATATTGTTCTAACGGATCAGTAGGAGGCATGGCAATAGAAGCAAGACCAATAATCTCATCCTTACTAGGTGATTCTTTATCACGGGGTTGTCTCCGAAACTTAGCAAAATTAAACTCATGAGACATATCCCCTAAGGCAATTGTAACAATATTGTTTTCACAACCAATCCTAGCATTAACAGTATTCAAGAAGGGTCTACCAAATATAATGGGACAAAAGTCATCTTGTGGGGAACCAAGAACAAGAAAATCAGCAGGATATTTGACTTTCCCACACAAGACTTCAACATCTCTTACAATCCCAAATGGCTTAATAGTATCCCTATTGGCAAGCTTAATAGTTACATCAATATCTTCCGTTTTAGAGGGTGCAATATCATGCATAATTTCTTTATACAAGTCGAAGGGTATGGCACTAGCACTAGCACCCGTATCACATAGGCCATGATAACAATGATCTCCTTTTTAAACAGAAATAACAGGCATGCCTACAACAGGTCTATGCATCCTAGCATCTGGTCTAGCAATATTAGCAGTTTCACCATAGAAATAAATAACATGCCCATCTAAATTATCATCCAAGAGATCTTTAACCATAGCAATACTAGGTTCAACTTTAATTTTCTCAAGGGGTGTATAAGTTCTAGTATTACTCTTATGAACCACAGTTGAAGCTTTAGCATGATACTTTATCCTAACAGGAAAAGGTGGTTTCTCAACATAAGTAGTAGGAACAATAGGATCATTATAGGTGATAGTCTTTTCTTCAACTGTAATAGGTGCAACTACTTTCACTTCAGTGGGAGGATTATATTTAAACCACTTTTCCTTAGGGAGATCAACGTGAGTAGCAAAACATTCACAAAAAGCAGCTACTATCTCAGAGTCAAGTCCACAAAGATAAGGTGTAAATCGGGATGCAATTTTCCATCTCCTGCAAAGGGATTAGCTAGCAGTTTCTCTATCATACCTGAAGGAATCTCAAAGTAAACATTTTTAGTAGGTTCAGTAGGTTGAGGAGCAACTCTTTGCTCTACTGGTCGGGAAGAAGATACCCCGAGCAAGCCCCTCAAAGGATTAGTTTCCATAGTAACAAGTGACAGAAAATTTCAGCACACTATATAAATGTTTCCTTACCAAGTTCCACTCACCAAAGGTGCTTCACTCCCTGGCAACGGCGCCAGAAAAGAGTCTTGATGACCCACAAGTATAGGGGATCTATCGTAGTCCTTTCGATAAGTAAGAGTGTCGAACCCAACGAGGAGCTGGAGGAAATGACAAGCGGTTTTTAGTAAGGTGTTCTCTGCAAGCACTGAAATTGTAGGTAACAGATAGTTTTGTGATAAGATAATTTGTAACGGGTAACAAGCAATGAAAGTAAATAAAGTGCAGCATGGTGGCCCAATCCTTTTTGTAGCAAAGGACAAGCCTGGACAATTTCTTATAATGAGAAAAGCTCTCCCGAGGACACATGGGAATTATCGTCAAGCTAGTTTCATCACGCTCATATGATTCATGTTCGGTACTTTGATAATTTGATATGTGGTTGGACCAGTGCTTGGGTACTGCCCTTTCTTGGACAAGCATCCCACTTATGATTAACCCCTATTGCAAGAATCCGCAACTACAAAAGAAGTATTAAGGTAAACCTAACCATAGCATGAAACTAGTGGATCCAAATCAGCCCCTTACGAAGCAACGCATAAACTAGGGTTTAAGCTTCTGTCACTCTAGCAACCCATCATCTACTTATTACTTCCCAATGACTTCCTCTAGGCCCAAATAATGGTGAAGTGTCATGTAGTCGACGTTCACATAACACCACTAGAGAAGAGACAACATACATCTCATCAAAATATCGAAGGAATACCAAATTCACATGACTACTAATAGCAAGACTTCACCCATGTCCTCAGGAACAAACGTAACTACTCACAAAGCATATTCATGTTCATGATCAGAGGAGTATTAATATGCATTAAGAATCTGAACATATGATCTTCCACCAAATAAACCAATTAGCATCAACTACAAGGAGTAATCAACACTACTAGCAACCCACACGTACCAATTTGTGGTTTTGATACAAGATTGGATACAAGAGATGAACTAGGGTTTTGAGAGGAGATGGTGCTAGTGAAGATGTTGATGGAGATTGACCGCCTCCCGATGAGAGGATCGTTGGTGATGACAATGGTGATGATTTCCCCCTCCCGGAGGGAAGTTTCCCCGGTAGAACATCTCCGCCGGAGCCCTAGATTGGTTCCGCCAAGGTTCCGCCTCGTGGCGCCGGAGTTCGTCCCGTAAGCTTGCTTATGCTTTTTTCTAGGGTAAAAGCCTTCATATAGCAGAAGATGGGCACCGGAGGGCCACCAGGGGGCCCAGGAGACAGGGGGGCGCCTAGTAGGGGGGCACCTTCCTGGCCAGGGTGTGGGCCCCCTCTGGTGTTTTCTTCACTCAATAATTCTTATTAATTCCAAAAGTGACTTCCGTGGAGTTTCAGGATTTTTGGAGCTGTGCAGAATAGGTTTCCAATATCTGCTCCTTTTCCAGCCAGAATTCCAGCTGTCGGCATTCTCCCTCTTCATGATTAACCTTGTAAAATAAGAGAGAATAGCCATAACTATTGAGACATAATGTGTAATGACAGCCCATAATGCAATAAATATTGATATAAAAGCATGATACAAAATGGACGTATCAGATGTCGGCGCTTAGGTTGCTTCTCAAGAGGATCACCCTCTGTTGCATCCTTTTGATCCTTGCCATTGTTTTCTTTGGGTGTGTCCACCATAATATGTTGTATGATGAGGTGGATGTCCAGTGCCCTGTGGGCGGTGGTTCCTGTTCTTCTCCGGCATCGTCGTCCATACCGACGATGTCTTCGGAGTCAAAATCAAGCATGTCGGTTAAGTCGTCGATAGTGGCTATTAAGTGGGTGGTGGGTGGGCAACGAATTCCTTCATCGTCCGCTTCCCATTCAAGTCGGACATAGTTCGGCCAAGAGTCTCCTAACAGGGAGAGGGATTTTAATGAGTTTAGCACGTCGCCCAAGGGAAAGTGCTGAAAGATATCTGCGGAGCTAAACTCCATGATCGATGCCCCGTTAGATCCCATGGGCACGAATGCACGCGGTTCGGAGCCTATAGCCAGAGACGAGTCCGAGGGTCCGATGACGCAAACCTCATTGGAAGTGAAATCTGTGTTCGGCTCTATCGCCGTTGAGTGTACGGCCTCCATGGCAGGGTCCATCCTCCCGTCCTCGGATGGCACGATCTACACTGGATTTAAAGCCAGGGCAGCTGCAGGTGTCATCTCCTGAACAGCGTCCGATGGCAGATCTAGGCCATGCTCATCGCGACTATAGGGTGCACCTGTCATGGGCTTGAATCCATCGAAGATCAAGTCTCCGCAGATGTCGGCAGTGTACTTCAGGCTTCTGAACCTGACCTGACGGCCAGGGGCATAGCTATCGACCTGCTCCAGATGGCTAAGCGAGTTGGCCCGCAGTGCGAAGCCGCCGAATACGAAGATCTGTCCGGGGAGGACAACCTCACCCTGGACCGCATCGTTGTAGATGATTGAAGGAGCCATCAAGCCCTATGGTGACGACACAGTGGAACTCTCAATGAGAGCACCAATGTCGGTGTCAAAACCGGCGGATCTCGGGTAGGGGGTCCTGAACTGTGCGTCTAAGGCTAATGGTAACAGGAGGCGGGGGACACGATGTTTACCCAGGTTCGGGCCCTCCCTATGGAGGTAATACCCTACTTCCTGCTTGATTGATCTTGATGATATGAGTATTACAAGAGTTGTTATACCACAAGATCATAGAGGCTAACCCTAGAAGCTAGCCTATGATTATGATTGTTGTTGTCCTATGGACTAAACCTGGATTTATATAGACACCGGAGGGGGCTAGGTTTACACAGAGTCGGTTACAAAGAAGGGAATCTACATATCCAAATTGCCAAGCTTGCCTTCCACGCAAAGGAGAGTCCCACCCAAACATGGGACAAAGTCTTCAATCTTGTATCTTCATAGTCCAATAGTCCGGCATAAGCATATAGTCCGGCTGTCCAAGGACCCCCAAATCTAGGACTCCCTTAGTGGGCACGAGCCTGAAATCCCAATTTCAGTCCTTGGAACATCTCATATGTTCTGCGACGTTTCAAAAACGTCTTTGGCGCCTCAATTCTAAACCGTTTAGCATTACACACTGAACTATCACGTAGTCATCAAAACGTGTATGTCAGATGTTCGCAACATCCACAGACGACGCTCGAGGTTCAGCACACCGAGCGGTGCATTAAGGACATAATCCTTCTATGCAGCAATGAGGACAATCCTCAGTATACGGACCCAGTCCGCACAATTGCTACTGTCAACTTTCAACTAAAATTTTCTCTAGGAACATATCTAAAACAGTAGAACTAAAGCGCAAGCCACGACATAATTTGCAAAGACCTTTTGACTATGTTCATGATAATTAAGTTCATCTAGTCAATTATTTAGTGAACTCTCACTTAGATAGACATCCCTTTAGTCATCTAAGTGATACATGATCCGAATCGACTAGGCCGTGTTCGATCATCACGTGAGACGGACTAGTCATCAACGGTGAACATCTCCATGTTGATCATATCTACCATACGACTCATGTTCAACCTTTTGGCCTCTCGTGTTCCGAGGCCATGTCTGTACATGCTAGGCTCGTCAAGTCAACCTAAGTGTTTCGCGTGCGTAAATCTGGCTTACACCCGTTGTATGCGAACGTTAGAATCTATCACACTCGATCATCACATGACGCTTCGAAACAACGAACTTTCGCAATGGTGCACAGTTAGGGGAAACACCTTCTTGAAATTTTAGTGAGGGATCATCTTATTTATGCTACCGTCGTTCTAAGCAAATAAGATGTAAACATGACAAACATCACATGCAAATCATAAAGTGACATGATATGGCCAATATCATCTTGCGCCTTTGATCTCCATCTTTGAGGCGCAGCATGATCACCTTCGTCACCGGCATGACACCATGATCTCCATCATCATGATCTCCATCATCATGATCTCCATCATCGTGTCTTCATGATGTTGTCTCACCAACTATTACTTCTACTACTATGGCTAACGGTTAGCAATAAAGTAAGTAATTACATGGCGTTCTTATTGACACACAGGTCAGAGAATAAATTAAGACAACTCCTATGGCTCTTGCCGGTTGTCATACTCATCGACATGCAAGTCGTGATTCCTATTACAAGAACATGATCAATCTCATACATCACATCCTTTTGGCCATATCACATCACATAACATACCCTGCAAAAACAAGTTAGACGTCCTCTAATTGTTGTTGCATGTTTTACGTGGTTGCTATGGGTTTCTAGCAAGAACGTTTCTTACCTACGCAAAAGCCACAACGGCGATATGCCAATTGCTATTTACCCTTCATAAGGACCGTTTTCATCGAATCCGATCCGACTAAAGTGGGAGAGACAGACACCCGGTAGCCACCTTATGCAACAAGTGCATGTCAGTTGGTGGAACCTGTCTCACGTAAGCGTACGTGTAAGGTCGGTCCGGGCCGCTTCATCCCACAATGTCGTTGAACCAAGATAGGACTAGCAACGGTAAGCAAATTGCACAAACCATCGCCCACAACTACTTGTGTTCTACTCGTGCATAGAATCTATGCATAGACCTAGCTCATGATGCCACTATTGGGGAATGTAGTAATAATTCAAAAAAATCCTACGTGTCACCAAGATCAATCTTGGAGATGCTAGCAACGAGAGAGAGAAGGAGTGCATCTTCATACCCTTGAAGATCGCTAAGCGGAAGCCTTAAAAGAATGCGGTTGATGGAGTCGTACTCGCGGCGATTCAAATTGCAGAAGACCCGATCTAGGCGGAATGGACAGCGCCTCCGCGTTCAACGCACGTACAACCCGGGGATGTTTCCTCCTTCTTGATCCAGCAAGGGGAGACGAGAAGTTGTGGGAGAGCTCCAGCTGCACGACGGCGTGGTGGTGGAGCTTGTGGTTCTCCTGCAGGGCTTCGCCAAGCACTATGGAGGAGGAGGAGGTGTTGGAGGAGAGAGGGGCTGTGCCAGGGAAGGGGTGCGGCTGCCCTCTCTCTCCCTCACTATCTATAGGGGAAGGGGGAGGAGGAGGCGCCCTAGGGTTTCCCTAGGGGAGGGGCGGCGGCCACAGGGCAAACCCTAGATGGGTTTGGGCGCCCCCACCCCTAGGAAACTTGCCCCCCAAGCCGGGAGGGGTGGCTGCCCTAGGGGAGGCGCCCCAACCTCTCCTGGTTACGTGAGATGGGGTGGGAGGGGAGCTCAACCCCTTAGTGGGCTGATGTGCCCCCTCCCCTTGGCCCATAAGCCCCCCCAACGCTTGCCGGGGCCTCCGAAACCCCTTTCGGACACGCTGGTCGTCACCCGTCACCCCCAGAACAATTTCGGACCCCAATACCCTTCGTCCAATATATCGATCTTCACCTCCGGACCATTCCGGAGTTCCTCGTCATGTCCGGGATCTCATTCGGGACTCTGAACAACCTTCGGTAACCACATACTATTTCCCATAACAACTCTAGCATCACCAAACCTTAAGTGTGTAGACCCTATGGGTTCGGGAACCATGCAGACATAACCGAGACATCTCTCCGGCCAATAAACAATAGCAGGATCTTGATAAACATATTGGCTCCCACATGTTCCACGATGATCTCATCGGATGAACCACAATGTCAGGGATTCAATCAATCCCGTATTCAATTCCCTTTGTCTATCGATATGTTACTTGCCCGAGATTCGATCGTCGGTATCCATATACCTTGTTCAATCTCGTTATCGGCAAGTCTCTTTACTCGTTCCATAACACATGGTCCTGTGGCTAACTCATTAGTCACATTGAGCTCATTATGATGATGCATTACTGAGTGGGCCCAGAGATACCTCTCCGTCATACGGAGTGACAAATCCCAGTCTCGATTCGTGCCAACTCAACAGATACTTTCGGAGCAACCTGTAGTGCACCTTTATAGCCACCCAGTTATGTTGTGACGTTTGGTACACCCAAAGCATTCCTACGTATCTGGGAGTTGCACAATCTCATGGTCTAAGGAAATGATACTTGACATTAGAAAAGCTCTTAGCAAACGAACTACACGATCTTGTGCTATACTTAGGATTGGGTCTTGTCCATCACATCATTCTCCTAATTATGTGATCCCGTTATCAATGACATCCAATGTCCATGGTCAGGAAACCATAACCATCTACTGATCAACGAGCTAGTCAACTAGAGGCTCACTAGGGACATGTTGTGGTCTATGTATTCACACATGTATTACTTTTTCCAGTTAATACAATTATAGCATGAACAATAGACAATTATCATGAACAAGGAAATATAATAACAACCATTTTATTATTGCCTCTAGGGCATATTTCCAACAGTCTCCTGATACGTCTCCAATGTATCTATAATTTTTTATTGCTCCATGCTACTTTATCTACTGTTTTGGACTATATTGGGCTTTATTTTCCACTTTTATATTATTTTTGGGACTAACCTATTAACCGGAGGCCCAGCCCAGAATTGCTGTTTTTTGCCTATTTCGGTATTTCAAAGAAACGGAATATCAAACGGAGTCCAAACGGAATGAAACCTTCGGGAACGTGATTTTCTGACCGAACGTGATCCAGGAGACTTGGACCCTACTCCAAGAAGCTTCCGAGGAGGTCACGAGGGTGGAGAGCCCCCCTGGGCGCGCCCCCTACCTCGTGGGCCCCTCGGAGCTCCACCGACGTACTCCTTCCTCCTATATATACCTACGTATCCCCGTATGATCCAACACGGAGCCAAAAACCTAATTCCACCACCGCAACCTTCTGTATCCACGAGATCCCATCTTGGGCCTGTTCCGGAGCTCCGCCGGAGGGGGCATCCACCATGGAGGGCTTCTACATCAATACCATAGCCCCTCCGATGAAGTGTGAGTAGTTTACTTCAGACCTTCGGGTCCATAGCTAGTAGCTAGATGGCTTCTTCTCTCTTTTTGGATCTCAATACAATGTTCTCCCCCTCTCTCGTGGAGATCTATTCGATGTAATCTTCTTTTTGCGGTGTGTTTGTTGAGACCGATGAATTGTGGGTTTATGATCCAACTTATCTATGGAAAATATTTGATTCTTCTCTGAATTCTTTTATGTATGATTGAGTTATCTTTGCAAGTCTCTTTGAATTATCCGTTTGGTTTGGCCAACTAGATTGGTAGTTCTTGCAATGGGAGAAGTGCATGGCTTTGGGTTCAATCTTGTGGTGTCCTTACTCAGTGACAGAAAGAGTTGCAAGGCACGTATTGTATTCTTGCCATCGACGATAACAATATGGGGTATTTATCATATTGCATGAATTTATTCCTATACATCATGTCATCTTGCTTAAGGCGTTACTCTGTTTTTAACTTAATACTCTAGATGCATGCTGGATAGCGGTCGATGAGTGGAGTAATAGTAGTAGATGCAGAATCATTTCGATCTACTTGTCTCGGACGTGATGCCTATATACATGATCATACCTAGATAACCTCATAACTATGCTCAATTCTATCAATTGCTCAAAAGTAATTTGTTCACCCACCGTAGAATACTTATGGTCTTGAGAGAAGCCACTAGTGAAACCTATGGTCCCCGGGTCTATTCTCATCATATCAATCTCCATCACTTTATTTACTTGCTTTGCCTTTTACTTTTTACTTTGCATCTTTATATCAAAAATACCAAAAATACTATCTCTATCAGATCTCACTCTCGTAAGTGACCGTGAAGGGATTGACAACCCCTAAGCGTTGTTTGCGAGTTGATATCGTTTTGTGCAGGTACGAGGGACTTGCGCGTGACCTCCTACTGGATTGATACCTTGGTTCTCAAAAACTGAGGGAAATACTTACGCTACTGTGCTGCATCATCCTCTCCTCTTCGGGGAAAACCAACGCAAGCTCGAGACATAGCAAGAAGAATTTCTGGCGCCGTTGCCGGGGTGGCTTACGCAAAAGTCAACATACCAAGTACCCATCACAATCCCTATCTCTCGCATTACATTATTTGCCATTTGCCTCTCGTTTTCCTCTCCCCCACTTCACCCTTGCCGTTTTATTCGCCCTTCTTCCCTTCGATCTTATGTTTGCTTGTACCTTCTGTCGGATTTCGGGTTCCGGCAAACCCTTGAGGTTCGAACACTGGGGTGCGCGCAGACGTTCAACCCTCTGCCGGCTCGCTCCTCGCCGAATCGCTAAGATCTAGACTACCAAGCTGAACAGCACAAGAGACACAAGATTTATACTGGTTCAGGCCACCATTGTGGTGTAATACCCTACTCCAGTGTGTGGTGTGGTGGATTGCCTCTTGGGCTGATGAGGAACAATACAAAGGAAGAACAGCCTCGCGAGGGTCTGTTCTTGGCTGGCGCGATGAACTGCTAGGGGGAGTTCAGTCGCCTCTCTCTCTTTCTCTCTGTGTCTTCCTATCCTTGTTCTCTCGATGCCCTACCTTGCAGGTGGCTAATCCTATTTATAGGCAAAGGCCCTGGGCCTCTTCCCAAATATTGAGCGGGAAGGGCACCAACAATTGGCCATTTTGAAGGGGAACAACGGGTACACTTATCCTGACTAAAGTTGGTCCTCGCCTGTCAAAGGCTCTGGTGATGACGCCGGCTTGGGCTCCACAATGACTTCCTTCCGGCCGTTGGGCTGGTCTTGGTCTTGTTGCACCGAAATGGACGCCTTTGCTTGATGCTCTCGCCTGCGCTTGCTCCCTTTGCACAAAAGAGGAAAGGAGGACACTGCGCGGGCTGGCGCCCGACTGGCGCCCCTGGTCGCCATGACTTGCGTCATGGGCACCTCGCGAGGTACCTTGCCTTGAACTATCCGCCTCCTCATGAGCCAGCCTGACGAGGCCGTGCCTGAGGAAGCTCCTTGTCGTCCGCCCCGCGAGGCTTGGCCCCTCGCGAGGGTCTTGAGCTTGCGTTGATGAAGATGGGCTGTGCTGGGCCTCCTTTGAGCCACGCCGCAGGCGCAGGCAGGCAAGTCTGGGGACCCCCGTTCCCAGAACGCCGACAGTAGCCCCCGGGCCCACGGCGCGCCCGAACTTGGTCGGGCGGAGAGGCGAAAGCACAAGTGCGAAGTGTCGCGGGCCCTAACAGCCTGCGGCCTTGGGCGCCGCGTGGCGGTCGATTGGTCGGGGGCGACTCCGCTTCCCCATGACGCCTTGGTAACCGCACGGATTCGACAAGTCCCTGCATGCAAAGCGGGTCATGATTACCTGTGATCGTGGAGGTCGACGGTTGGCCTTCGCCAGCTATAAGTATGGAACGGCATGCGCCCTTCCACCCTATCCCCTCTTGCTTCTCTTTCTTCTCCATGGCTCCACCAAGGAAGTTTTCGGCCGCAGAGAAGGGGAAGGCCCGCCAGGCCGAGTCTTCCTCTCCCCCGCCCAAGCGCGGTCAAGGTCGCCCTCGCAAGCATCCTGTGGCCTCCATGGCGGTCCCCCGTGGTCGCAGAGGTGGCTCTCAGCGCGGCGACAAGCGGCTGACCATGGTCGGTGGGCGTGCCCCGGCTGTGCGACCCCCGAGGCCGCGCCTCCACGCTACGGAGGTGCTGCCGGAGTTCATGGTGTGGGCGGTAGAGCCGTCCGGCGCCCGGCTTCAGCTCCCTCGCTTCCTCCTGGGCGAGCTCCCAGCTAGCGCCCTGGGTGGCCTCTGGCTCCAGGCGGATGGCTGCTGCAGCCGGGCTTCGTGGGCTTCTCTAGAGGTCTCTGCTATAGGGAACCTGTTCCTGACCCGCGGATGGTAGACGTTTGCCCGTGCATGTGGTCTCCGCCGCCGGTGCTCCCTGCACTTCAAGTACGACGGCGACGCCACCCTCTACGTGAGGGTGTTTGGGGAAGATGGTCGCCGCATGGGATGCTGCCCTGAAGACGACGACCGCGGCCGGGGACTCAGCCCCGGCGTGGACAGAGAGGGCAGCACGCGGGCGGCTGGCGACGCCCGTGACTCCTCAAGCTTCACCAGCTCTTCTTCGGGTGGTGACTCTTCCAGCAGCGGCCGCGGCCAGCCCCCACGCCGCCGCGCCTGCTTGGAGGGTGGCAGCGGGTCTGCTCGCCGCCGCGCCCCGGTGAAGCGCGAGAGGGAGTCCGCCTGAGCTCCGGAGGCGGCTCGAGTCTTCCAAGAGGGCCGGCACGGGACGTGCTTCGCCTGCTTTTGTTCTTTTCCTTTCTTTTCTCCTGTGCAAAAAAGACAGCAATGTGTGGCCCCGTGGGGGCGCGTTTGGGTTAACGCTGTTAATCATTGTACTGCTTTTGTTATCCTGATACTGTTCTTTTCTGTTGTACGCCCATTCGCAAGTAATCCCTGGCCTCGGCCGCGGGGGCGACCGATCCAGGCCCCGTGTTCGCGTCATGGTGCCCGTGAGGCATGGTCCGGAGGGGTGCTCTGGCTGTGGACCCGGGTCATGAAAACTTGAGCGATAGGGGTAGGAACGCTCGCGAGGGCTTCCGGGGCTTCTGCCTCGCGAGCCCCCGTGCAAGAGAAATCGAGGCAGGAGAGCGAAAAAGGTCGAAGAACCACGGACCAAAAGATGGCGATAGTTTCGATAAAAACTCCAAATGGGAATAACTAGTCAACTGCAGAAAGCAAATGAAAAAGTCACGTCCGGCACCTAGTCTAGTCTTCGACGTCCTATCACCAGCGTGGAGCTAAGTGCTGCCACTGGGCGTGGGAGGGAGCCCCAGGGCCTGAGGCCGGCACCCCTGAGACTCTGGGGCGTGTACAGCCCCAACTCATTATTACGTGAGAGTGTCACGAGCGGCGAGCTTCACAGGCGTTGGCCTTCTTCACAGGCTCCGGGCCTTTCTTCGGGGAAGCAAGATTCACGGGCGTTGGCCCTCTTCACGGGCTCTGGGCCCTTTCCAAAACGCGACAGCTTCATAGGCATTCACCTTCTTCACAGGCTCTGGGCCTTTCTCAAAAAGATAAGCTTCACAGGCATTCGCCTTCTTCACAGGCTCCGGGCCTTTTCCCAAAAAGATAAGCTTCACAGGCATTCACCTTCTTCACAGGCTCTGGGCCTTTTCCACAAAGAGAAGCTTCACAGTCGTTCGCCTTCTTCACAGGCTCTGGGCCTTTTCCAAAAAGATAAGCTTCATAGGCATTCGCCTTCTTCACAGGCTCTGGGCCTTTTCCAGAAAGATAAGCTTCACAGGTGTTCGCCTTCTTCACAGGCTCTGGGCCTTTTCCAAAAAGATAAGCTTCACAGGCATTCACCTTCTTCACAGGCTCTGGGCCTTTTCCACAAAGATAAGCTTCATAGGCATTCGCCTTCTTCACAGGCTCTGGGCCTTCTCAGGGGTAAAACCTCCGGAGGTGCTGGATGTTCCACACGTTCTGTATAGGTACTCCCTCCTGAGTCTCCAAGTGCACGGAGCCGGGCCTGGAAACATGAACAACCTTGAACGGGCCCTCCCACATGGGAGAGAGCTTATGCAGTCCCTCCCTGGAGAGGACCCGCCGGAGCACGAGGTCCCCTACCTCGAGAGTTTTGGGGCGGATGTTGCGGCAGTGGTATCGCCGGAGTGCCTGCTGGTACCTTGCCACTCGCAGCGCAGCTTCTCGACGATGCTACTCCCCCAGCACGAGGTCCGTCCCCCGCATGGCGTCCTGCAGCGTCTCATCGAACGCCAGGACCCGCGCGGATCGATGCTTGACCTCGTGAGGGAGGACCGCTTAGGCTCCGTAGACCAGGAAGAAGGGGGTCTCTCCAGTCGGCTTGGTCGCGGTTGTGCGGATGGACCACAGCACGGACTGAAGCTCATCATACCAGCCTCTGCCGCAGGCCTCCAGCTTCTTCTTGAATGTCCTGGTCTTGAGGCCCCTCAGGACTTCTGCGTTGGCCCGCTCGGCCTGGTCGTTGCTTCGGGGGTGCGCCACTGAAGCGTAGCATATCTGCGTCCCAAGGTTAGCACAATATGTTTTGAAGAGGTTACTGGTGAACTGTGAACCGTTGTCAGTGATGATGCGGTTCGGCACTCTGAACCGGCTCACGATGCCCTTGATGAACTTGACCGCAGAACCCGCTGGGATGGTGCGGACGGCCTCGACTTCGGCCCACTTGGTGAACTTGTCTACAGCGACATAGAGGTAGCGATAGCCCCCTGGCGCCCAAGGAAAAGGGCCCAGGATATCCAGCCCCCAGACCGCGAATGGCCACGTGAGGGGTATGGTTTCCAGACCTCCTGCCGGCTGATGGATCTGCTTGGCATGGAATTGGCAGGCCTCGCAAGCCTTCACAAGCTCAACAGCGTCATTGAGCGCAGTGGGCCAATAGAAACCGCTGCGGAACGCCTTGCTGAAGAGGGTCCGTGATGACGAATGATGCCCACAGTATCCACCGTGTATGTCTGCCAGCAGTTCCTTCCCTTGTTCCCTGGTGATGCAGCGCAGGGACACATCGTTCGGTCGTTTCTGGTAGAGCTCTCCATCCACATGCAGTACGCTGTGGCTTGCCGCGCCACACGCTCTGCCTCCTCCTCCTTCTCCGGCAAGGTCCCTTGCGTTAAGTAGCTCCTGAGCTCTGTGATCCAACACCCCTCCTGGGGTACCATCGTCAGGAGCAGGCGTGCTCCTGAGGCCGGGCCACAGGCTGGGGCTCTCGAGGCGGGTGGCTGAGGAAGCTCCACCCGAGGTTGTGCTGTGCTCGACGATGGTGGCAGGGCTGAAGGCTTGAAGAGTCGTTCCTCAAAGACGCCCAGCTCCTGGGGCAACCTCCTGGAGGCTCGTTTGGCGATGTCGTCGGCCTCTTGATTAGTGTCGCGGGGCACATGCTGTAGCTCCAACCCCCAGAACTGCTTCTCCATCCTGCGAACCTCCGCAAGGTAGGCCTCCATGTGCTCATCTCTCGGTTCGTATACCTTGTTGGAGAAATTGACAAGGAGCTGCGAATCGCCCTTGATAGTAAGACGCTTCACTCCCAGGGCAGCGGCGGCCTTCAGGCCCGCTATCAGTCCCTCGTACTCTGCTATATTGTTGGAGACCTTCTCGCCTTGCTGGAAACAGAGCTGCACGGCGTAGTAGAGCTTGTCCTGAGTGGGAGATATGAGCACTGCCCCAGCCCCAGCGCCCTTCCTGGAGAACGCTCCGTCGAAGTACATGACCCAGCCTTCTGGCGCCTCGCTTCCTGGGGAGAGGGATCGATCCTCGCCGGCCCTGAGGCCCGGTGCCTCTGTCCATTCGGCCACAAAATCTGCCAGCGCGGCCCCCTTGATGACTCTGGTCGTGCTGAATTCGAGCTGGAATGCTTGCAGTTCAATGTTCCACTCAGCGACCCTTCCGGCTGAGTTAGGGCTCCTGAGCACCCTTTCCAAGGGGTATGCCGAGACAACCTTGATTGGATGACCCTGGAAGTAGTGCCGCAGCTTGCGCGAAGCCATCAGCGGCGCGAGGAGGAGCTTCTGTGGCATGGGGTACCGTGCCCTCACATCCCGTAACACCGTGCTGACGAAGTACACCGGGTGCTCGACGAGGCTTGGGGAGTCGGTGCTGGTGGCGTCCTCCGAAAGCTGCGGTGCCTCCTGAGGTGTTGGAGCCCCCAGAAGCTGGTTGCCTAGAGAGAGGGCCTCCCCCGCCCCTAGTGCGTTCCGTTGCGGCGGCTGATCTTCCTCCGTCATGGTGGTGACTCCCGCGAGTTCCTTTTGATCTAGCTTTGCCTTGGCTCGGGTGGCTGCCGCGGTCCTGGCCCGACGCTCTTCTCTAACTGCCACCAGGGCTGCGCTAGCGGAGTAGGGAGTGGCGGCGAGGTAGAGTACCAAGGGCTCTTGAGGGCGCGGGGCCACCATCACTGGAGGGCTGGTTAGGTATCTCTTGAGATCTTGGAACGCCTTGTCGGCCTCCTCAGTCCATTCAAAGGGCCCCTTTTTCTTCATCAGCTGGAAGAAAGGCAGCGCCCGCTCCCCCAATCGGGAGATGAAGCACCCCAGCGCCGTCACGCGCCCTGTGAGCTTCTGCATTTCCCTGAGGGTCTTTGGTGGGCTCATGTCCTCAACTGCCTTGACCTTTTCTGGGTTGGCCTCGATGCCTCGGTGGGATATGAGGAAACCCAAGAGCTTGCCCGAGGGGACCCCAAACACGCACTTCTCCGGGTTGAGTCACAGGCTCACTGCGTTGAGGCTCGCAAAGGTTTCCTCCAGGTCTTGTATCAGGGTCTTGGCCTCGCGAGACTTCACTACAATGTCGTCGACGTAAGCTTCCACATTCTTCCCGAGCTGCGGGCCCAAGGTGATGTGCATGAGCCACTGAAAGGTTGCCCCTGCATTGCGCAGTCCGAATGGCATGCATGTATAGCAGTACACCCCACATGGGGTTAGGAAGGCCGTCTTCTCCACATCTTCCACCGCCATCTTGATCTGGTGATACCCGGAGAAGGCATCCAAGAAGCATAACAGGTCACACTCAACGGTGGAATCGACGATCTAGTCAATGCGAGGGAGCGGGAACGGATCTTGCGGGCATGCTTTGTTGAGGTTGGTGAAGTCGACACACATGCGTTCCTTTCCTCCTTTCTTTGGCACAACCACGGGGTTGGCCAACCAATCCGGGTATCGGACCTCACAAATGACCCCCGCGGCCTCTAGCTTGCGGGTCTCTTGGATGATGAAGGCCTGCTTTTCAGTGGACTGCCTCCTCGCCTTTTGCTTCACGGGACGCACGTTGGGGCACACGTTGAGGTGGTGCTCGATTACGCCCCGTGGGATCCCTGCCAGCTGATCGGGCTCCCAGGCGAACACCTTCTTGTTTGCACGCAGGAACTTGACCAGGGCTTCCTCCTGCTCTGGCTCGAGGTTGGCGCCTATGGTGAAAGTGGCGTCAGTGGACCCGTCCTCGTTGACGGGTACCTGCTTGGTTTCCGCCTTATCTTGGGTGAACAACTGCTTCTTCTTGGTCGGCGCAGCCCCTTTGGGCTTGGAGGTTTCCGCGTCGACGGGCCGTGCCGCCGCCGCCGTCTTGAGGGCGAGCTTGAGTGCTCGTAGCGCACCTTCGGTGTCCCCGGGCACGGTGAGGACGCCGTTGCTCCCAGGCATCTTCATGAGGTTGTACCTCGGGTGAGTCGCGGCCATGAATTTGGCCAATGCTAGATAGCCGAGAATGGCATTGTAGGGGAGGCCGATGTGGGCGATGTCGAAATCAACCCGCTCTGTGCGGAAATGGTCGTAGGTGCCGAAGGTTACCGGAAGTCGGATCTGCCCCAAGGAGCTGGCGGACCCGCCTCCGACGCCCGAGAAAGGCCGGCTGGGTTGCAGCCGCTCCCGGAGTATGCGGAGGAGGTTGAAGGCCTCAACCGAGAGCACGTTTAGGCCCGCGCCACCGTCGATGAGGGTCCTAGTGACGGCCACCTGGTAGATGGTAGGTGTGCAGAGCATGGGGAGCGCACCCGAGCAGGCCGAGTTGGTGGGGTGGTCCTCAGAGTCAAAGGTCAGCCCGGCCGACGGCTCCGTCCGGCCCGAGGGAGCCCCCTGCCGCATGGAGGTGGCGCCGACCCGGCGGACGCATGTCTTGACATGGCGGCTGGAGGGCGGTGCCTGCGAACCGCCCAGGAGGGCTGCGACGACCGAAGGAGCCGGCGCGACAGGGCGGGTGGGGAAGAAGCTGCGCGGCTCCTCCCTAGAGGTCACTGGGGAATGCAGGGACGATGCTTGCTGCTCGTTCCCCGCCGGGCCGGTGGCGGCGTTGACGGCAGGTGACGGGGAACGACGAGGGCGCCCGCCGATGGGAGCCGTCTGGGCGACATGGGAGGCGAGGGCGGCTCGGTGCTCGGCGCGAGCCCGAGGAGCGTCAGACATGGTTGCGGTGGTCGGGGAAGAACGCGACAACGGAAGGCAGATTCCGGCGCACCCCTACCTGGCGCGCCAAATGTCGGATTTCGGGTTCCGGCAGACCCTTGAGGTTCGAACACTGGGGTGCGCGCGGACGTTCAACCCTCTGCCAGCTCGCTCCTCGCCGAATCGCTAAGATCTAGACTACCAAGCTTAACAACACAAGAGATGCAAGATTTATACTGGTTCAGGCCACCATTGTGGTGTAATACCCTACTCCAGTGTGTGGTGTGGTGGATTGCCTCTTGGGCTGATCAGGAACGATACGAAGGAAGAACAGCCTCGCGAGGGTCTGTTCTTGGCTGGCGCGATGAACTGCTAGGGGGAGTTTAGTCGCCTCTCTCTCTTTCTCTCTGTGTCTTCCTATCCTTGTTCTCTCGATGCCCTACCTTGCGGGTGGCTAGTCCTATTTATAGGCAAAGGCCCTGGGCCTCTTCCCAAATATTGAGTGGGAAGGGCGCCAACAATTGGCCATTTTGAAGGGGAACAGCGGGTACACTTATCCTGACTAAAGTTGGTCCTCGCCTGTCAAAGGCTCTAGTGATGACACCGGCTTGGGCTCCACAATGACGTCCTTCCAGCCGTTGGGCTGGTCTTGGTCTTGTTGCACCGAAATGGACGCCCTTGCTTGATGCTCTCGCCTGCGCTTACTCCCTTTGCACCAAAGAGGAAAGGAGGACACTACGCGGGCTGGCGCCCGACTGGCGCCCCTGGTCGTCATGGCTTGCGTCATGGGCACCTCGTGAGGTACCTTGCCTTGAACTCTCCACCTCCTCATGAGCCAGCCTGACGAGGCCGTGCCTGAGGAAGCTCCTTGTCGTCCACCCCGCGAGGCTTGGCCCCTCGCGAGGGTCTTGAGCTTGCGTTGATGAAGATGGGCTGTGCTGGGCCTCCTTTGAGCCACGCTGCAGGCCGCAGGCAGGCAAGTCTGGGGACCCCCGTTCCCAGAACGCCGACACCTTCTTTTTTCTTGCATCTTCGCTCGCTAAAAGTCCATGGATCTTGATCCGCTTGCCAATCTTTTTAAGGGATCCAATTATGACGAACCAATTCCTAGTAATTTGGATGCACTAGATTATCTTTATAAGGTTTTACCTGAAATCCGTGAAGTGACTCATGATAGATCTTTAAATAAAAAGCATGATTGGAATGATTTTATGATAAAATCTTTTAATGTAAATTATGCTAATAATATGCAAAACCCTAAGCTTGGGGATGCTAGTTTTGTTCTGTCCAATATTTGTGGCAATAATCATGATTGGGGTGATTTTTCTTATGATCTTGAAAATTTATTTAATCCCCATGATGAATATGAGATTGATAATATTGTTTGCAATACTATTGAAAGTGGGTTTGGAAGAGTGTCAACTTTAGATCCCACATATTTGGAGAATGTTCAATCTTATGGTATTTTTGATAAAAGTGGGTTTGGAGAGGTCATGACTTTAGTTAATGTTAATCCCACTATTTTGGAAGAGTGTCAACTTTACATGCATGTGGATCGTGTTGAGAATATGTTATGTGATAGCTATTTTGTTGAATTTGCTTATGATCCTACATATAATTATTATGAGAGAGGAAAATATGGTTGTAGAAATTTTCATTTTACTAAATTACCTCTCTTCATGTTGAGATTGCTATCGTCTCTTTGTTCTTCCTTGCATATACTTTTGTTTGCCTTGCAAATTTATTTGCCTATAATATGCCTATGCATAGGAAGTATGTTAGACTTAGATGTGTTTGTCACGTGTTTTATGATGCTCTCTTTGCGCTTCAATTCTTGTCTTTCTTGTGAGCATCATTAAAATTCTCAATGCCTAGCTAGGGGCGTTAAACGATAGTGCTTGTTGGGAGGCAACCCAATTTTATTTTGTGTTTTTTGTTTTTGGTTCTGTTTAGGAATAAATAATCCATCTACCTTCTGTTTGGATGTGGTTTTATGTTTTAATTAGTGTTTGTGCCAAGTAAGACCTATAGGATAACCTACGATGATAGTTGATTTGATTCTGCTGAAAAACAGAAACTTTGCGCGCACTAATTTAGTTATGATAAATCACAGGAACGTGATTTTGCGTTGATTCGTTTTGCTGCTGATCAATAAACAAATTGTCCAAGACTTCCTATTTTTTTTAGAATTTTTAGAGTTCCAGAAGTTTGCGTTAGTTACAGATTACTACAGACTATTCTGTTTTTGACAGATTCTGTTTTTCGTGTGTTGTTTGCTTATTTTGATGAATCTATGGCTAGTAAATTAGTTTATAAACCATAGAGAAGTTGGAATACAGTAGGTTTAACACCAATATAAATAAATAATGAGTTAATTGCAGTACCTTGAAGTAGTCTTTTGTTTTCTTTCTCTAACGGAGCTCACGAGATTTCTGTTGAGTTTTGTGTTGTGAAGTTTTCAAGTTTTGGGTGAATTCTTTTGATGGATTATGGAACAAGGAGTGGCAAGAGCCTAAGCTTGGGGATGCCCATGGCACCCCCAAGATAATCCAAGGACACCAAAAAGTCAAAGCTTGGGGATGCCCCGGAAGGCATCCCCTCTTTCGTCCACTTCCATCGGTAACTTACTTGGAGCTATATTTTTATTCACCAACATGATATGTGTTTTGCTTGGAGCGTCTTGTATTATTTGTGTCTTTGCTTGTTAGTCTACCACAATCATCCTTGCTGTACACACCTTTTGAGAGAGCCATATATGATTTGGAATTTGTTAGAATACTCTATGTGCTTCACTTATATCTTTTGAACTTGATAGTTTTGCTCTATGTGCTTCACTTATATCTTTTTGAGCGTGATAATTTTTGCTCTAGTGCTTCACTTAGATCTTTTAGAGCACGGTGGTGGATTTGTTTTAAAGAAACTTGATCTCTCATGATTCACTTAGATTATTTTGAGAGTCTTTAATAGCATGGTAATTTGCTTAATGTTAATATACTTGGTATTCAAGATATGTGGAACTTTCTTTTTGAAGTGAATTAAATTAAGTTTGATGCTTGATAATTGTTTTGAGATACGGAGGTGATAATATCAAAGTCGTGATAATTGAATAGTTGTGAATTTGAGAAATACTTGTGTTGAAGTTAGCAAGTCCCGTAGCATGCACGTATGGTTAAAGTTGTGTAACAAATTTGAAACATGAAGTGTACCTGGCTTGTGCATCCTTATGAGTGGCGGTCGGGGACGAGCGATGGTCTTTTCCTACCAATCTATCCCCCTAGGAGCATGCGCGTAGTACTTATTTTTGATGACTTCTAAATTTTTGCAATAAGTATATGAGTTCTTTTGACTAATGTTGAGTCCATGGATTATACGCACTTTTACCTTTCCGCCATTGCTAGCCTCTTCGGTACCGTGCATTGCCCTTTCTCACCTTGAGAGTTGGTGCAAACTTCGCCGGTGCATCCAAACCCCGTGATACGATACACTCTATCACACATAAACCTCCTTTTATCTTCCTCAAAACAGCCACCATACCTACCTATCATGGCATTTCCATAGCCATTCTGATTGCAACTTCCACCATCATCATCGTGACATGCATCACTTTTGTCATATTGCCATTGCATGATCTTGTAGTTGACATCGTATTTGTGGCAAAGCCACCATGCATTATTTTCCATACATGTCACTCTTGATTCATTGCACCATCCCGGTACACCGCCGGAGGCATTCATATAGAGTCATATCTTGTTCTAGTTTCGAGTTGTAATCCTTATGTTGTAATCAATAGAAGTGTGATGATCATCATTATTAGAGCATTGCCCTAGTGAGGAAAAGGATGATGGAGACTATGATTCCCCCACAAGTCGGGATGATACTCCGGACGAAATAAAAAAAAGAGAAAGGCCAATAAAAAATGAGAGAAAAAGAGAGAAGGGGCAATGTTACTATCCTTTTACCACACTCGTGCTTCAAAATAGCACCTTTTTCTTCATGTAGTGAGTCTCATATATTTGTGCTTCAAAGTAGCACCA
Organism: Triticum timopheevii; assembly: GCA_963921465.1. Taxonomy (NCBI): domain Eukaryota; kingdom Viridiplantae; phylum Streptophyta; class Magnoliopsida; order Poales; family Poaceae; genus Triticum; species Triticum timopheevii. The sequence goes on from OY997270.1 coordinate 293,502,216, forward strand.
TGTTTTTCATATAGTGGGTCTCATAAATTGTCTTGTTTATACTAGTGGGAATTTTTCATTATAGAACTTGGCTTGTATATTCCAATGATAAGCTTCCTCAAAATGCCCTAGGTCTTCGTGAGCAAGCGAGTTGGATGCATACCCACTAGTTTTCTTTTGTTGAGCATTCATAGCTCTAGTGCATCCGTTGCATGGCAATCCCTACTCCTCATGTTGACATCAATTGATGGGCATCTCCATAGCCCGTTGATTATCCTCGTCAATATGAGACTTTCTCCTTTTTTTGTCTTCTCCACACAATCGCCATCATCATATTCTATTCCACCCATAGTGCTATATCCATGGCTCGCGCTCATATATTGCGTGAAGGTTGAAAGAGTTTGAGATTATTTGAGTATGAAACAATTGCTTGGCTTGTCATCGGGGGTATAGAAGTTGGGAACATCTTTGTGTGACGAAAATGAAGCATAGCTTAACTATATGATTTTGTAGGGATGAACTTTCTTTGGCCATGTTATTTTGAGATGACATAATTGTTTGATTAGTATGCTTGAAGTATTATTATTTTTATGTCAATATGAACTTTTATCTTGAATCTTTCGGATCAGAATATTCATGCCATGATTAAGAAGATTTACATTGAAATTATGCCAAAGTATCACTCCGCATCAAAAATTCTTTTTTATCATGTACCTACTCAAGGACGAGCAGGAATTAAGCTTGGGGATGCTTGATACGTCTCCAACGTATCTATAATTTTTGATTGCTCCATGCTACTTTATCTACTGTTTTCGACTATATTGGGCTTTATTTTCCACTTTTATATTATTTTTTGGACTAACCTATTAACCGGAGGCCCAGCCCAGAATTGTTGTTTTTTTGCCTATTTCAGTATTTCGAAGAAACGGAATATCAAACGAAGTCTAAACGGAATGAAACCTTCGGGAACGTGATTTTCTCACCGAACGTGATCCAGGAGACTTGGACCCTACTCCAAGAAGCTTCCGAGGAGGTCACGAGGGTGGAGGGCGCCCCCCTGAGCGCGCCCCCTACCTCGTGGGCCCCTCGGAGCTCCACCGACGTACTCCTTCGTCCTATATATACCTACGTATCCCCATATGATCCAACACGGAGCCAAAAACCTAATTCCACCGCCGCAACCTTCTGTATCCACGAGATCCCATCTTGGGGCCTGTTCCGGAGCTCCGCCGGAGGGGGCATCCACCACGGAGGGCTTCTAGATCAACACCATAGCCCCTCCGATGAAGTGTGAGTAGTTTACTTCAGACCTTCGGGTCCATAGCTAGTAGCTAGATGGCTTCTTCTCTCTTTTTGGATCTCAATACAACGTTCCCCCCTATCTCGTGGAGATCTATTCAATGTAATCTTCTTTTTGCTGTGTGTTTGTTGAGACCGATGAATTGTGGGTTTATGATCCAACTTATCTATGGAAAATATTTGATTCTTCTCTGAATTCTTTTATGTATGATTGAGTTATCTTTGTAAGTCTCTTCGAATTATCTGTTTGATTTGGCCAACTAGATTGGTAGTTCTTGCAATGGGAGAAGTGCATGGCTTTGGGTTCAATCTTGCGGTGTCCTTACTCAGTGACAGACAGAGTTGCAAGGCACGTATTGTATTGTTGCCATCATAGATAACAAGATGGGGTATTTATCATATTGCATGAATTTATTCCTCTGCATCATGTCATCTTGTTTAAGGCGTTACTCTGTTTTTAACTTAATACTCTAGATGCATGCTGGATAGCGGTCGATGAGTGGAGTAATAGTAGTAGATGCAGAATCGTTTCGATCTACTTGTCTCGGACGTGATGCCTATATACATGATCATTCCTAGATAACCTCATAACTATGCTCAATTCTATCAATTGCTCAACAGTAATTTCTTCACCCACCATAGAAAACTTATGCTCTTGAGAGAAGACACTAGTGAAACCTATGGCCCCCGGGTCTATTCTCATCATATCAATCTCCATCACTTTATTTACTTGCTTTGCCTTTTACTTTTTACTTTGCATCTTTATATCAAAAATACCAAAAATATTATCTCTATCAGATCTTACTCTCGTAAGTGACCGTGAAGGGATTGACAACCCCTAAGCGTTGGTTGCGAGTTGCTATCGTTTTGTGCAGGTACGAGGGACTTGCGCGTGACCTCCTACTGGATTGATACCTTGGTTCTCAAAAACTGAGGGAAATACTTACGCTACTGTGTTGCATCATCCTCTCCTCTTCGGGGAAAACCAACGCAAGCTCGAGATGTAGCATCTCCCACTTGCACTAGAGTCAATAAACTAGTTCACATCACTATGTGATTGTAATGATTCCAACACCCACGGGGTTTGATCATATCTTGCTTGTGAGAGAGGTTATTAGTCAACGGGTCTGAACCTTTCAGATCCGTGTGTGCTTTACAAATCTCTACGTCATCTTGTAGATTCAGCTACCAATTGCTATTTGGAACTATTCCAAATAACTGCTACTATACGAATCCGACTTACTACTCAAAGTCATCCGGATTAGTGTCAAAGTTTGCATCGATGTAACCCTTTACGACAAACTCTTTTACCACCCCCATAATCGAGAAAAATTCCTTAGTCCACTAGTTACTAAGGATAATTTGACAACTGTCATGTGATCCATTCCTGGATCACTCTTGTACCCCTTGACTGACTCATGGCAAGGCACACTTCAGGTGTGGTACACAGCACAACATATTGTAGAGCCTACGTCTAAAGCATAGGGGACGACCTTCATCCTTTCTTTCTCTTCTGCCGTGGTCAGGTCTCGAGTCTTACTCAATACTCACACCTTATAACATAGCCAAGAACTCCTTCTTTGACGATTGCTACGTCTTGAGCTTGCATTGGTTTTCCTTGAAGAGGAAAGGGTGATGCAGCAATAGTAGCGTAAGTATTTCCCTCGGTTTTTGAGAACCAAGGTATCAATCCAGTAGGAGGCTCCTCAAAAGTACAACGCACCTACACAAACAAACAAAGAACTCGCAACCAACGCAATAAAGGGGTTGTCAATCCCTTCACGGCCACTTGCGAAAGTGAGATCTGATAGAGATAGTATGATAAGATAAATATATTTTTGGTATTTTATAATATAGATAAGAAAGGTAAAGATGCAAATAAAAGTAGATTGAAAGCTTATATAATAAAAGATAGTCCCGGGGACCATAGGTTTCACTAGTGGCTTCTCTCAAGATAGCATAAGTATTACGGTGGGTGAACAAATTACTGTCGAGCAATTGATAGAAAAGCGAATAATTATGAGATTACCTATGCATGATCATGTATATAGGCATCACGTCCGCAACAAGCAGACCGACTCCTGCCTGCATCTACTACTATTACTCCACACATCGACCGCTATCCAGCATGCATCTAGAGTATTAAATTCATAAGAACAGAGTAACGCATTAAGAAAGATGACATGATGTAGAGGGATAAACTCATGCAATATGATATAAACCCCATCTTTTTATCCTCGATGGCAACAATACAATACGTGACTTGCTGCCCCTACTGTCACTGGGAAAGGACACCGCAAGATTAAACCCAAAGCTAAGCACTTCTCCCATTGCAAGAAAGATCAATCTAGTAGGCCAAACCAAACAGATAATTCGAAGAGACTTGCAAAGATAACTCAATCATACATAAAAGAATTCATAGGAGATTCAAATATTTCTCATAGATAAACTTGATCATAAACCCACAATTCATCGGATCTCGACAAACACACCACAAAAAGAGTTACATCGAATAGATCTCCAAGAAGATCGAGGAGAACATGGTGTTGAGATCCAAAAAGAGAGAAGAAGCCATCTAGATCATAACTATGGACCCGAAGGTCTGTGGTAAACTACTCACAACTCATCGGCTGGGCTATGGTGTTGATGTAGAAGCCCTCCGTGGTCGATTCTCCCTCTGGCGGAGCACCGACGAAGGCTCCAAGATGGGATCTCGCGGATATAGAAGGTTACGGCGGTGGAACTAGGTTTTTGTGGCTTGTTCCGATGTTCTTGGGGTACGTGGGTATATATAGGAGGAAGAAGTAGGTCGGTGGCCGCCCAAGGGGCCCACGAGATAGGGGGACGCGCCCTGTAGGGGTGGGCGCGCCCTCCACCTCGTGGCCGCCTCGGCTGCTTCTTGAATTGCACTCCAAGTCCTCTGGATCACGTTCGTTCCAAAAATCACGCTCCCTAAGGTTTCATTGCATTTGGGCTCCGTTTGATATTCCTTTTCTTCGAAATACTGAAATAGGCAAAAAAACAGCAATACGAGCTAGGCCTCCGGTTAGTAGGTTAGTCCCAAAAATGATATAAATGTGTAAAGTAAAGCCCATAAATGTCCAAAACAGGTAATATAATAGCATGGAACAACCAAAAATTATAGATATGTTGGAGACGTATCAAGCATCCCCAAGCTTAATTCCTGCTCGTCCTCAAGTAGGTAAATGATAAAAACAGAATTTTTGATGTGAAATGCTACCTAGCATAATTCTCAATGTAATTTTCTTTATTGTGGCATGAATGTTCAGATCCAAATGATTCAAAATAAAAGTTCATATTGACATAAGAAATAGTAATACTTCAAGCATACTAATCAAGCAATCATGTCTTCTCAAAATAACATGGCTAAAGAAAGTTATCCCTACAAAATCATATAGTCTGGCTATTGCTCTATCTTCATCACACAAAGTATTTAATCATGGACAACCCCGATGACAAGCCAAGCAATTGTTTCATACTTTAGTAATCTCAAACTTTTTCAACTTTCATGCAATACATGAGCGTGAGCCATGGACATAACACTATATGTGGAATAGAACGGTGGTTGTGGAGAAGACAAAAAAGGAGAAGATAGTCTCACATCAACTAGGCGTATCAACAGGCTATGGAGATGCGCATTAATAGATATCAATGTGAGTGAGTAGGGATTGCCATGCAACGGATGCACTAGAGCTATAAATGTATGAGAGCTCAACAAAAGAAACTAAGTGGGTGTGCATCCAACTTGCTTGCTCACGAAGACCTAGGGCATTTTGAGGAAGCCCATCATCGGAATATACAAGCCATGTTCTATAATGAAAAATTCGCACTAGTATATGAAAATGACAACATAGGAGACTCTGTATCATGAAGATCATGGTGCTACTTTGAAGCACAAGTGTGGTAAAAAGGATAGTAGCATTGTCCCTTCTCTCTTTTTCTCTCATTTTTTCTCTTCTTTCATTCTTCATTTTTCTTCTTTTTTTATTTTTTTCTTTGGCCTTTTTTTTGGCCTTTTTTTTTCTTTAGTGCGAAGTCTCATCCCGACTTGTGGGGGAATCATAGTCTCCATCATCCTTTTCTCACCGGGACAATGCTCTAATAATGAAGATCATCACACTTTTATTTACTTACAACTCAAGATTACAACTCAATACTTAGAACAAGATATGACTCTATATGAATGCCTCCGGCGGTGTCCCGGGATATGCAATGAATCAAGAGCGACATCTATGAAAATGATGAAGGTGGCCTTGCCACAAATACGATGTCAACCACATGATCATGCAAAGAGCAATATGACAATGATGCTTCGTGTCATATAAACGGAACGACGGAAAGTTGCATGGCAATATATCTTGGAATGGCTATGGAAAAGCCATAATAGGTAGGTATGGTGGCTGTTTTGAGGAAGGTATATGGTGAAGGAAATATGCCCTAGAGGCAATAATAAAGTTATTATTTATTTCCTCATATCATGATAAATGTTTATTATTCATGCTAGAATTGTATTACCCGGAAACATGATACATGTGTGAATACATAGACAAACATAATGTCACTAGTGTGCCTCTACTTGACTAGCTCATTAATCAAAGATGGTTATGTTTCCTAACCATAGACATGCGTTGTCATTTGATTAACGGGATCACATCATTAGGAGAATGATGTGATTGACTTGACCCATTCCGTTAGCCTAGCACTTGATCGTTTAGTATGTTGCTATTGCTTTCTTCATGACTTATACAAAGTTCCTACAACTATGAGATTATGCAACTCCCGTTTACCGGAGGAACACTTTGTGTGCTACCAAACGTCACAACGTAACTGGGTGATTATAAAGGAGCTCTACAGGTGTCTCCGAAGGTACATGTTGAGTTGGCGTATTTCGAGATTAGGATTTGTCACTCCGATTGTCGGAGAGGTATCTCTGGGCCCTCTCGGTAATGCACATCACTATAAGCCTTGCAAGTAATGTAGCTAATGAGTTAGTTACGGAATGATGCATTACGTAACGAGTAAAGAGACTTGCCAGTAACGAGATTGAACTAGGTATTGGATACCGACGATCGAATCTCGGACAAGTAACATACCGATGACAAAGGAACAACGTATGTTGTTATGCGGTTTGACCGATAAAGATCTTCGTAGAATATGTAGGAGCCAATATGAGCATCCAGGTTCCACTATTGGTTATTGACTGGAAACAGTTCTAGGTCATGTCTACATAGTTCTCGAACCCGTAGGGTCCGCACGCTTAACGTTACAATGACAGTTTTATTGTGAGTTTAAAATTTTTGATGTACCGAAGGTTGTTCGGAGTCCCGGATATGATCACGGACATGACGAGGAGTCTCGGAATGGTCGAGACATAAAGATTGATATATTGGAAGCCTATATTTGGATATCGGAATAGTTCCGGGTGAAATCGGGATTTTACCGGAGTACCGGGGGGTTACCGGAACCCCCCCGGGGGTTAATGGGCCTACATGGGCCATGACGGAGAAGAGGAGGGCCGGCTAGGGCAGGCCGCGCGCCCCCTCCCCCCTAGTCCGAATAGGACAAGGAAGGGGGGGCGGTGCCCCCCTTTCCTCTTTCCTCTCCCTCCTTTCCTTCTCCAACAAGGCAAGAGGAGGGAGTCCTACTCCCGGTGGGAGTAGGACTCCTCCAGGCGCACCCCTAGGGGGCCGGCCGCACCTCCCCCTCCCTCCTTTATATACGGGGGCAGGGGGCACCCCAAGACACACAAGTTGATCATCGTGATCGTTCCTTAGCCGTGTGTGGTGCCCCCTCCACCATATTACACCTCGGCCATATCGTTGCGGTGCTTAGGCGAAGCCCTACATCGGTAGAACATCATCATCGTCACCACGCTGTCGTGCTGACGGAACTCATCCCCAACACCCTACAGGATCGAAGTCCGGGGATCGTCATCGAGCTGAACGTGTGCTGAACTCGGAGGTGTCGTACGTTCGATACTTGGATCGGTCGGATCGTGAAGACGTACGACTACATCAACCGCGTTGTCATAACGGTTCCTCTTTCGGTCTACGAGGGTACGTGGATAACACTCTCCCCCTCTCTTTGCTATGCATCACAATGATCTTGCGTGTGCGTAGGAAAATTTTGAAATTACTACATTCCCCAATAGTGGCATCCGAGCCAGGTTTTATGCGTAGATGTCATATGCACGAGTAGAACACAAGTGAGTTGTGGGCGATACAAGTCATACTGCTTACCAGCATGTCATACTTTGGTTCAGCAGTATTGTGAGATGAAGCGGCCCAGACCGACATTACGCGTACGCTTACGCGAGACTGGTTTCACCGTTACGAGCACTCGTGCTTAAAGGTGACTGGGGGTGTCTGTCTCTCTCACTTTAGTTGAACTGAGTGTGGCTACGCCCGGTCCTTGCGAAGGTTAAAACAGCACTAACTTGACGAACTATCGTTGTGGTTTTGATGCGTAGGTAAGAGCGGTTCTTGCTCAGCCCATAGCAGCTACGTAAAATTTGCAACAACAAAGTAGAGGACGTCTAACTTGTTTTTGCAGAGCATGCTGTGATGTGATATAGTCAAAGACGTGATGCTATATTTTATTGTATGAGATGATCATGTTTTGTAACCGAAGTTATCGGCAACTGGCAGGAGCCATATGGTTGTCACTTTATTGTATGAAATGCAAACGCCCTGTAATTGCTTTACTTTATCACTAAGCAGTACCGATAGTCGTAGAAGCAATAGATGGCGCAACGACAACGATGCTACGATGGAGATCAAGGTGTCACGCCGGTGACAATGGTGATCACGACGGTGCTTCGGAGATGGTGATCACAAGCACAAGATGATGATGGCCATATCATATCACTTATATTGATTGCATGTGATGTTTATCCTTTATGCATCTTATCTTGCTTTGATTGATGGTAGCATTTTAAGATGATCTCTCACTAAAATTATCAAGAAGTGTTCTCCCTGAGTATGCACCACTGCGAAAGTTCTTCGTGCTGAGACACCACGTGATGATCGGGTGTGATAGGCTCTACGTTCAAATACAACGGGTGCAAAACAGTTGCACACTCGGAATACTCAGGTTAAACTTGACGAGCCTAGCATATACAGATATGGCCTCGGAACACGGAGACCGAAAGGTCGAACATGAATCATATAGTAGATATGATCAACATAGTGATGTTCACCATTGAAACTACTCCATCTCACGTGATGATCGGACATGGTTTAGTTGATTTGGATCACGTGATCACTTAGATGACTAGAGAGATGTATGTCTAAGTGAGAGTTCTTAAGTAATATGATTAATTGAACTTAAATTTATCATGAACTTAGTACCTGATAGTATTTTGCTTGTCTATGTTTATTGTAGATAGATGGCTCATGCTATTGTTCCGTTGAATTTTAATGCGTTCCTTGAAGCACCGCTGGATGCCAGGCCTGCTGCTGATGCAACTAACGACGTTAAGAACGTCTGTCAGAGAAAATCTGATGACTACTCAATAGTTCAGTGTGCCATGCTTTACGGCTTGGAACCGGGTCTTCAACGACGTTTTGAACGTCATGGAGCATATGAGATGTTCCAGGAGTTGAAGTTAATATTTCAAGCAAATGCCCGGATTGAGAGATATGAAGTCTCCAATAAGTTCTATAGCTGTAAGATGGAGGAGAATAGTTCTGTCAGTGAACACATACACAAAATGTCTGGGTATAATAATCACTTGATTCAACTGGGAGTTAATCTTCCTGATGATAGTGTCATTGACAGAATTCTTCAATCACTGCCACCAAGCTACAAGAGCTTCGTGATGAACTACAATATGCAAGGGATGGACAAGACTATTCCTGAGCTCTTCGCAATGCTAAAAGTCGCGGAGGTAGAAATCAAGAAGGAGCATCAAGTGTTGATGGTCAATAAGACCACCAGTTTCAAGAAAAAGGGCAAAGGGAAGAAGAAGGGGAACTTCAAGAAGAACAGCAAACAAGTTGCTGCTCAAGAGAAGAAACCCAAGTCTGGACCTAAGCCCGAGACTGAGTGCTTCTACAGAAAGCAGACTGGACATTGGAAGCGGAACCGCCCCAAGTATTTGGCGGATAAGAAGGATCGCAAAGTGAACAAAGGTATATGTGATATACATGTTATTGATGTGTACCTTACTAATGCTCGCAGTAGTACCTGGGTATTTGATACTGGTTCCGTTGCTAATATTTGCAACTCGAAACAGGGACTACGGATTAAGCGAAGATTGGCTAAGGACGAGGTGACGATGCGCGTGGGAAATGGTTCCAAAGTCGATGTGATCGCGGTCGGCACGCTACCTCTACATGTACCATCGGGATTAGTTTTAGACCTAAATAATTGTTATTTGGTGCCAACGTTGAGCATGAACATTATATCTGGATCTTGTTTGATGCGAGGCGGTTATTCATTTAAATCAGAAAATAATGGTTGTTCTATTTATATGAGTAATATCTTTTATGGTCATGCACCCTTGAAGAGTGGTTTATTTTTATTGAATCTCGATAGTAGTGATACACATATTCATAATGTTGAAGCCAAAAGATGCAGAGTTGATAATGATAGTGCAACTTATTTGTGGCACTGCCGTTTAGGTCATATCAGTGTAAAGTGCATGAAGAAACTCCATACCGATGGACTTTTAGAATCACTTGATTATGAATCACTTGGTACTTGCGAACCGTGCCTCATGGGCAAGATGACTAAAACACCGTTCTCTGGAACTATGGAGCGAGCAACTGATTTATTGGAAATCATACATACCGATGTATGTGGTCCAATGAATATTGAAGCTCGCGGTGGGTATCATTATTTTCTCACCTTCACAGATGATTTGAGCAGATATGAGTATATCTACTTGATGAAACACAAGTCTGAAACATTTGAAAAGTTCAAAGAATTTCAGAGTGAAGTGGAAAATCATCGTAACAAGAAAATAAAATTTCTACGATCTGATCGTGGAGGAGAATATTTGAGTTACGAGTTTGGTTTACATTTGAAACAATGCGGAATAGTTTCGCAACTCACGCCACCTGGAACACCACAACAAAATGGTGTGTCCGAACGTCGTAACCGTACTTTACTAGATATGGTACGATCTATGATGTCTCTTACTGATTTACCACGATCGTTTTGGGGTTATGCTTTAGAGACGGCTGCATTCACGTTAAATAGGGCACCATCAAAATCCGTTGAGACGACGCCTTATGAACTGTGGTTTGGCAAGAAACCAAAGTTGTCGTTTCTTAAAGTTTGGGGCTGCGATGCTTATGTGAAGAAACTTCAACCAGATAAGCTCGAACCCAAATCGGAGTGTCTTCATAGGATACCCAAAAGAGACTATTGGGTACACCTTCTATCACAGAATTGAGGGCAAGATTTTCGTTGCTAAATTCGGATCATTTCTAGAGAAGGAGTTTCTCTCGAAAGAAGTGAGTGGGAGGAAAGTAGAACTTGATGAGGTAACTGTACCTGCTCCCTTATTGGAAAGTAGTTCATCACAAGAACCGGTTCCTGTGACAACTACACCAATTAGTGATGAAGCTAATGATATTGATCATGAAACTTCAGATCAAGTTTCTACTGAACCTCGTAGGTCTACAAGAGTAAGACCAGCACCAGAGTGGTACGGTAATCCTGTTCTGGAAGTCATGTTACTTGACCATGACGAACCTACGAACTATGAGGAAGCGATGATGAGCCCAGATTCCCCAAAATGGCTTGAAGCCATGAAATCTGAGATGGGATCCATGTATGAGAACAAAGTATGGACTTTGGTTGACTTGCCCGATGATCGGCAAGCCACTGAGAATAAATGGATCTTCAAGAAGAAGACTGACGCTGATGGTAATGTAACTGTCTACAAAGCTCGACTTGTTGCGAAAGGTTTTCGACAAGTTCAAGGGGTTGACTACGATGAGACTTTCTCACCCATAGCGATGCTTAAGTCTGTCTGAATCATGTTAGCAATTGCCGCATTTTATGATTATGAAATTTGGCAAATGGATGTCAAAACTGCATTCCTGAATGGATTTCTGGAAGAAGAGTTGTATATGATGCAACCGGAAGGTTTTGTCGATCCAAAAAGTGCTAACAAAGTGTGCAAGCTCCAGCGATCCATTTATGGACTGGTGCAAGCATCTCGGAGTTGGAATAAACGCTTTGATAGTGCGATCAAAGCATATGGTTTTATACAGACTTTTGGAGAAGCCTGTATTTACAAGAAAGTGAGTGGGAGCTCTGTAGCATTCTGATATTATATGTAGATGACATATTATTAATTGGAAATGATATAGAATTTCTGGATAGCATAAAATGATACTTGAATAAAAGTTTTCAATGAAAGACCTCGGTGAAGCTGCTTACATATTGGGCATCAAGATCTATAGAGATAGATCAAGACGCTTAATTGGACTTTCACAAAGCACATACCTTGATAAAGTTTTGAAAAAGTTCAAAATGGATCAGGCAAAGAAAGGGTTCTTGCCTGTATTACAAGGTGTGAAGTTGAGTCAGACTCAATGCCCGACCACAGCAGAAGATAGAGAGAAAATGAAAGATGTTCCCTATGTACCAGGCCTGGCGTATGCTTAGCAATAAGCTTGGCAGGTAGGTACCAAAGTAATCCAGGAGTGGATCACTGGACAGCGGTCAAGAACATCCTAAAATACCTGAAAAGGACTAAGGATATGTTTCTCGTTTATGGAGGTGACAAAGAGCTAGTCGTAAATGGTTACGTCGATGCAAGCTTTGACACTAATTCGGACGATTCTAAATCGCAAACCGGATACGTGTTTTCATTAAACGGTGGAGCTTTAAGTTGGTGCAGTTCTAAACAAAGCGTCGTGGCGGGATCTACATGCGAAGCAGAGTACATAGCTACTTCGGAAGCAGCAAATGAAGGAGTCTGGGTAAAGGAGTTCATTTCCGATCTAGGTGTCATACCTAGTGCATCGGGACCAATGAAGATCTTCTGTGACAATACTGGTGCAATTGCCTTGGCAAAGGAATCCAGATTTCACAAGAGGACCAAGCACATCAAGAGACGCTTCAATTTAATCCGCGATCAAGTCCAGGTGGGAGACATAGAGATTTGCAAGATACATACGGATCTGAATGTTGCAGAACCGTTGACTAAGCCTCTTCCACGAGCAAAACATGATCAGCACCAAGACTCCATGGGTGTTAGAATCATTACTATGTAATCTAGATTATTGACTCTAGTGCAAGTGCGAGACTGAAGGAAATATGCCCTAGAGGCAATAATAAAGTTATTATTTATTTCCTCATGTCATGATAAATGTTTATTATTCATGCTAGAATTTTATTACCCAGAAACATGATACATGTGTGAATACATAGACAAACATAATGTCACTAGTGTGCCTCTACTTGACTAGCTCATCAATCAAAGATGGTTATGTTTCCTAACCATAAACATGTGTTGTCATTTGATTAACGGGATCACATCATTAGGAGAATGATGTGATTGACTTGACCCATTCCGTTAGCCTAGCACTTGATCGTTTAGTATGTTGCTATTGCTTTCTTCATGACTTATACAAAGTTCCTACAACTATAAGATTATGCAACTCCCGTTTACCGGAGGAACACTTTGTGTGCTACCAAACGTCACAACGTAATTGGGTGATTATAAAGGAGCTCTACAGGTGTCTCCGAAGGTACATGTTGAGTTGGCGTATTTCGAGATTAGGATTTGTCACTCCGATAGTCGGAGAGGTATCTCTGGGCCCTCTCGGTAATGCACATCACTATAAGCCTTGCAAGCAATGTAGCTAATGAGTTAGTTAAGGAATGATGCATTATGTAACGAGTAAAGAGACTTGCCGGTAACGAGATTGAACTAGGTATTGGATACCGACGATCGAATCTCGGACAAGTAACATACCGATGACAAAGGGAACAACGTATGTTGTTATGCGGTTTGACCGATAAAGATCTTCGTAGAATATGTAGGAGCCAATATGAGCATCCAGGTTCCGCTATTGGTTATTGACCGGAAACAGTTCTAGGTCATGTCTACATAGTTCTCGAACCCGTAGGGTCCACACGCTTAACGTTACGATGACAGTTTTATTGTGAGTTTATAAGTTTTGATGTACTGAAGGTTGTTCGGAGTCCCGGATATGATCACGGACATGATGAGGAGTCTCGGAATGGTCGAGACATAAAGATTGATATATTGGAAGCCTATATTTGGATATCAGAATAGTTTCGGGTGAAATTGGGATTTTACCGGAGTACCGGGGGGTTACCGGAACCCCCCCGGGGTTTAATGGGCCTACATGGGCCATGAGGGAGAAGAGGAGGGCCGGCCAGGGCAGGCCGCGCGCCCCCTCCCCCCTAGTCCGAATAGGACAAGGAAGGGAGGGGCGGCGCCCCCCTTTCCTCTTTCCCCTCCCCCCTTTCCTTCTCCAACAAGGCAAGAGGAGGGAGTCCTACTCCCGCACCTCCCCCTCCCCCCTTTATATATGGGGGCAGGGGGGCACCCCAAGACACACAAGTTGATCATTGTGATCGTTCCTTAGCCATGTGCGGTGCCCCCCTCCACCATATTCCACCTCGGTCATATCTTTGCGGTGCTTAGGCGAAGCCCTGCGTCGGTAGAACATCATCATCGTCACCACGCCGTCATGCTGATGGAACTCATCCCCAACACCCTGCTGGATCGGAGTCCGGGGATCGTCATCGAGCTGAACGTGTGCTGAACTCGGAGGTGCCGTACGTTCGGTACTTGGATCGGTCGGATCGTGAAGACGTACGACTACATCAACCGCGTTGTCATAACGCTTCCGCTTTCGGTCTACGAGGGTACGTGGACAACACTCTCCCCTCTCGTTGCTATGCATCACCATGATCTTGCGTGTGCGTAGGAAATTTTTGAAATTACTACGTTCCCCAACATATGGTGGATGTATGGTACCGGCGAAAGTTGCGCGGCACAAGAGAGGCCGGCAATGGTGGAAGGATGAGAGTGCGTATAATACATGGACTCAACATTAGTCAAAATAACTTATATACCTATTGCAAAAATCTACAAGTCATCAAAAACAAAGTATTACGCGCATGCTCCTAGGGGGATAGATTGGTAGGAAAATACCATCGCTCGTCCCCGACCGCCACTCATAAGGAAGACAATCAATGAATAAAATTGTGCTCGAACTTCGTCACAAAGCGGTTCACCATACGTGCATGCTACGGGAATCACAAACTTCAACACAAGCATTCTTTAAATTCATAATCACCCAACTAGCATCACTTTAATATCACTACCTCCATATATCAAAACAATTATCAAGTATCAAATTGATCATAGCATCCAATTCACTTTCTATGATAGTTTTTATTATACCCAACTTGGATGCCTACCATTCTAGGACCAATTTTATAACCATAGCAAATACCATGCTGTTCTGAGAGACTCTTAAAATAATATAAGTGAAGCATGAGAGACTAGCAATTTCTTTAAAATTAAGCCACCGCCGTGCTCTAAAAGATATAAGTGAAACACTAGAGCAAAAACTATCAAGCTCAAAAGATATAAGTGAAGCGCATAGAGTATTCTAATAAACTAGCGGGTGCACCCGCGCATTTGCGCGGCTAGAATATTTGTTTCTTTATGATTTTATTTATTTAGTACCTCTATATCGTGATGTTTAGCTTTCTAGGACTATATTTTTTATATTATCTTCATTTATATTATTTTAGTATATTATATTCATTTGTTTTTTCAGTTTGCTCGTCGATGTTTTTTGTTCTTACTTTGTGTATTCCATGGCATGTGTTCTATTAGGATGATATAAGCCCGGTGGTTATGATTTATAGACTCTTTTGATTTTCTACCAAGAGAAAGATATAGTTTTGTCCATGTAAAATCACTCTTAGTGTCTCGGAGAGAAATTTTGATTCTGATATTTACGGTGCTTTTCCCAAGAGTAACGAACTTGTTTCGCTGGGTCGTAGGTCACTGCCGGCGGGCCAACAATATCATATGGTGATGAGAGACCGATAGCGAATGACACTTATCAGATTTGTGGCAAATGATACACATGGTAAGGAAATTGATGGAGAAAACTAAACATGTGAAGAGCATCGACAACATAAGTTAGATTTTGATTTATTTTATACTTTTGATAAATTTTCATTTATTGTTTCGATCATGTTGATTTTCTTTCCAAGATCTTGCACACATGTTTAAATTATTATCTGTTTGGAACTTTCATGTTTAGTTTTTTTAGCTTCAAATGCAGTTTTTTTTAATTGTCTTATCTATTATTTTAATTGCGAATCCATGTATTTCCTTTTTCCTCTAGAACTGCATGTCCAGATCCATCGATGTTGTACTAAATTTTGCAGCTATTAGACCCAGTTGTGTATGAAATGAAATATAAAGTTGCATATATTTTTTAACCAATGGTGCATGCGCTTCCCATCCCACCATGCGTACGTCTCTGTTTTTTTTTTGAAGAAATGCGTACGTATTCTTCTGAAAGGGTAAAACACATAAAAGGAAATCGAGGCTTTTTTTAACACCAAAAGGAAATCGAGGCTGCTGCCCCCAAATCTGAGTGCCCCTGCCCATGTATTTTTTTTGCATGGTAATACGTGTCTTATTCATATCATAAAGAACAAAATACAAGTCACGTAAAGACCGACATGACAAAACTGAAAAGATAACAGAACATCTCTGAGCTTGACACCAACGCCCGTCACCTGCCTCCGACACCACCACAGCAGCCACCGAAGAAAAGAATGACGAATCACCTCCTCACCCGAGCTCGACGCGACTCCATCGCTGATATGCAGCTTTACGGACCTTCAAGGTGGCTCACCAAGTGAAATCTTTACCGTTGAACGAATCAGACCGGGGCAACACCCCGGACACGCCATCGAACTCCAGATCTAGCAACCCACCACGACTAAAACGCCGAAGGAGGAAACCATATCTGCCATCCACCAACCACGAGCCCAGCACATGCTCAGTCTTCCAGATGTCGTCGATGCAGACCACAATCTGCATCCGCTCCTGGACTACCTTCCAAGCTCCGCGCCGACGCTGGAGCAAACACCGTCGCAACGGCGGAGCCCGAGGACACAGGTCCACCACGAGAATGCCGCCGCCGCCACGCCATCCTTACTTGAACAGACTGGTTTCCAAATCCATCCCCAACCATAGGACCGATGGCCTCGTCAGGAAAGGATCCGAAGAATCTTTATTCAGCGTTGTCATCGTCACCGCCGAAGCAAAGATGATGAACAACCTAAAAAACTAGACTACGAGAGAGTAAAAACGATCCACATGCATGGATCCGGCGGCTCCCCTCACCACCGGCGACTCCCCTCACCACCGGCGACCTGTATGACCAAAGCCTATTGTACAACCCATACATGTCCATCTACGGAGAACTCTCCTATTTTTTTAAAAAAAAGAAAAAAAAAGACGAAAAATCCTTTCATCTCAGCCGATCCACACCAGCATCCTTATCCATCCACTCACATGCGCCACCTCCCCCGATTAGCGGCCGCTGGATGAAGATGTCGCCGTTGACAGACCCAATTTCCAAGCCATCCCAACTCCAGTTCTCGATTCCTTCCTTCCAATTTCTCTTCGTCGAGGTACTGGCGCAGTTCGCCGTCTGCGCGGAGTGCGTGGACGCGTTCGTCGCATTCTGAAGGATATTGATCCTCGACGACCTTGTCGAGTATGGCGGAGCGGCCATGGGGAGGAGCAGGGTAAAAACGACGGCTTCACTGCTGAACCTCTCCATGGCCAGCAGCTAGAGTGCCGTGGCAGAGGTGTTGTTGTTCGGCCCTGTGGAGGAGGCTGTGAGGGAACTCACGAATCACCGGCTAGTGCTGATTGCTAGATCTGGCATTCTCCTTGCTGCTATTGTCCTGAAAGGGGCAATAGGAGCAGCTTAGTATAAGTACGTAGATCATGGAATATAGAGCAACAGATGACCATCAGATGCTGGCCTCTTCATTGTTGGTGCTATCAGACTACTACCAAATGTAAGTGCCAACTGATGTTATGCATCCTCTGTAATGAAGATTATCTCTTGTACTTTATCCGTAGCATTGTTGTACTCATAGTATTTTTAATTTGTTGTTAGCAAGAAATGATTTATATATTCATGATGCCTTTTCTCTGGAAAAGGCTTTATGAACCGGAAGCTGGTTCGTATGTGTCGATAAGATTTATTTATTTTCATACACTATAAAGGCCTTATGAGATAGAATTTCTGTTACTGAGAACAAATAACTGAAAGAGGTGCATGCATGAATGTATTTATAAATTTTACAACATGAACTGCTTTTGATAGTCTTGTATACCTGTATTTTCATGCTATTTGAGTTTTTAAGAAACATTTTACCAAAATTAGTTTGATGGATTATTATACTCTGCTTTGGTAATTATACCTTTTGTGTGTTAATATGACACCTTGGATATTAATTTGGGTATAGGTTTGTTGAGCAGAATCTCGCATGTTGAATTTTCTAAAGTAATTTCTGGTCACCCCATCAACCTCCGAGAAACAATCTTCCAATTTCCAGCAAATTTCTTGTGACCTAAGAAATTAATGTGATTTGATAGTGGGTTTGCTTTCCTGGTAAGTCTAAATGTCGGAACATTGTTTTGGTCAGAATGGCGGAGCCGGGCAGACCTGGCGGTATACACAACAGTGGAGACACCGTTGATTTGCTCATATCCAGTTCTACTGTTAAATTATTAAAGCAAGGTATGTTCCTGTCTATTGTGATGGCCTCATATAGATTTGCCAAAGTATAGTTTCTTCAAATTGTGAACTGAATCCTTACGTGTCAAATTCTGGTCTTGTAGTATGTTCCTATATATCGTGCTGGCCTCGTACAGATTTGGCTAAACTATCATGTACATAAAGGAAACTACATAAAGGAAGTTTTCAATTTGTTTTGGTTCACACGGTTAATCTAATAAGCATCCTTTTTATCCTTGTTGATGTCAATTACCCTTTCTTATCTGGGCCGATACAAATAGACTGTCATACTGTTTATTTTTAAGCTACTAATCCACTGATTATCTAGACAACATCCTCATTCTCCTGGGCTTTGCTTTCCATACTTCATCTTCATCTTCAAGCATTGTATTTTTTGGATTTTGCTTTAACATGTCTCTTATTCCCGCGGACCCCTTTCTCCTATCTGGGAAATTTGTCTCATTGCATTTATCCTCATGTGATATCACAATAGATCTCAGTATCCTTTTTATTGCCACTGGAGCTCACGTGCTGCTGCTGATGATATTTTGTCTTGTCGCCCATCTTTCTTTAATGTAGTCCAATGTGGTTCCTCTTTCACACGCACCAGTTCGCATGAAAGTTTGCCAGGTGAAACTTATTATTCTGTAACTACATACATATAACTTTTAAAAATTAATCACGTTTTTATCTAGCATGTTCTGCTTCTTCATTAACATGGTGTCCACTTCATCATTCATCAATTCCTGTGCAACATGTGTAAGATGAATTAGTTAAAGAATTCTAAAGATACTATATATTTTGAAAAAAAAGTTGATGTACCTTTAGCCCCTAGGCTTTATCGTTCAAGTTTAGAGCATCTCAATCCTATCATCAGGCACAATTGTTCTTTTACTGCATAGTTTTGTCTGCCAAAGGTGAGATTACTATCATTGAGCTTGAATGGGAATATAAGTAATTTTCCACATAATTGTTGAATAATCTTTGGCGCTTCTGATTTCGCATCCACTGAGTTCAGCAAGTTAGATGCAGATGTATTAAGCAATATTGCAGCCTCCTCGCCAAATAAAGTGCAATTTGTAGTAGATGTATGGTCACTAATTTGCAGTCAAATACGATACCTAACATACCATTCATGTTAGTGGAGAGTAAATATAATACTCCCTACGATTGGAATTAATTGATGCAGCCTCTATACAATGTTCTCTGATCCAAATTAATTGACGCAACCTTTATACATGAACTAAATAAGAATATACAATCTTGAATAAATGTGAGTGACAATTCATAAGTTGAAAAATAGAAAATTGGTGGTATTTCATATCTATCAAGAAGTTCTTGTCTTTCTGGTATATCCAGATCTATATATATTCTCGTGGCACTGGTTGACTCTAGGCATAAACCTATTTAATCAATAGTGCATCTCTAATTATCAGTTAGAATTTGTAAATTATAAGAATCTCTGAACCATTGTTGATGTGATAATAAGGACAGTGTGACTGCCGATTACATCCTGTCAAAAAATAAGCAAACTTTCCCACAACGTGATTCTGATTTGGATCCCTAAAGAATTTAATCTGGGAAGTTAGTGCTTACCACATGGGGGAGGTTTAGTTAAATTTGAGACACGCATATGCATGTTCACTTACTCTGGCATTATAATTTCAATCTCGTAGATATATGATGGTTGTGGGTTCTTTTCTGTTATTCTTGTCTCCACGGGCTTCATTTGTATTAGTAGTCCAATGAAATCTGTACATTTGAAGATTAGTGATATAACAATTAGAAATATCACTTATGTGGAAGTCGTAATTAGAACTACATACCTGTGGATTGTCCATCTTTTTTCTGCCCTTGTAGTGTGCTCATGTTAGCAAACTCGAAGCAATAATCCAGAAAAACTTCCGAAGATCCTTTTATCTCCTTGGCCTTTGTAATTTCATTGCTCACTGACCTATATTTTGTGGATTCTCCACAACCTTAAAGTTGTTAAATGCATACATAGATTT
Organism: Triticum timopheevii; assembly: GCA_963921465.1. NCBI lineage: Eukaryota > Viridiplantae > Streptophyta > Magnoliopsida > Poales > Poaceae > Triticum > Triticum timopheevii. Next base: position 293,522,311 of record OY997270.1, read on the forward strand.
CTCAATGATCTTTGATCTAAAAGTCTTCATTAGATTCTTCCAGATAGTAGCATGGATTGTTTCACCCTGTGAAAACAACAAACCTGGTTAGTAACTGTTGCTTAAACTGGAAGAAAAATTCCAATTGAATATATATAAAAAGGGACATGCTCATCCATCAATATCAGATCTAGGCTAATAAGTTCATCGGTAGAATCCCACATTCTCATTACTTTCACCTAAATGTTCCAATTGTATCCCCCCTTGTAGTTAAGTTGCTCAACTTCTTGTATGCCATAGTGTTATGTCTTCAAAATTAATAGGGAACAGTTTGTCAATTGATATAGTAATTATGAAGATTCAATCCAGAAGAAGTAAGCTTGCTAAATAACAATTACCAATCCAATGATTCAGTCCAGAAGTGCTTTGGCGTGACTTCTCCCGACGTTGATTGGAGCAGTTGGGCGTGGCTTCGTTGGGCATCCGGCGTCGAGCGTGCTTGGGTGTGACTTCGTCGGAGATCGAGTGAACCTACTGGGAGCGGCTTTTCATGGTAGCTCTGTTGAGTTCAATATGTTCAAGTTATGGTGGTTGCCGACTTCTTAGTGTTTGGTGTGTGATTGTGCGGCTGGATGTATTTGTTTATATGGGTTGAGGTGGCCGGAAACCTGATCGTAGGCTTGCCCTGCTTGCATGTATTTGTTTCTGTTTTGGAATTCTCATCACATGAGGTCCGATTGGTGTCCTTATTTGCTTTGGGTTGACAACTATTTTTAAGTGTGTCGGACCCATTGATGGAAAGATTACTTTTCCCAAATGTTAACGCCCACACGTGTGGGCGTTTGCACATCGCCCACACGCCTCCATCACCACTCATTTTGCCACGTATGAATAGATGACATCAGCATAATTTTTTTTGGTTTTCGGCTTAAAAATGTTGTATCTCCTAAATAAAAAAGTGAACTAAAAATCCGTTTTCACCATTAAATCCGTCTCGACGAGATCTTCAAAACTAGATCCCATGTTGATATGTTTCGATGAATTTTTTTTTGCCAGAAGTTGCCACGATGTTAACACTGCAGTTGCCATGTGGCAATTTTAGTTTGTAGATCATGGCAATTTTAGTATTTTGATGATGGCAACTCCGGTACTTTGGCCATGAAAATTATTTTTTGTATGAACCATGACAATTTTACGTGCATGTATCATGGCAATTTAGTTTATGGTTCATGGCAAGTCTAGTTTCTTAATTCCCTGTTTTATAAATGTCAAAATTTACTTTTAAATGTAGAAGAAAATAGCTGAAACATATCATGGCAACTTCAGTGTAAACATCATGGCAATTCATATGCAATAGTCATGGCAACTTTTAATCCAAAAAAAATTTCTTCAAAACATATCAACATGGGATCTAGTTTCGAAGATCTCATCGTGAGGGATTTAATGGTGAAAATGGATTTTCAATCGGATTTTTCGTTTAAGAGATAAAACATTTTAAAAACTGAAAATCCAAAAAGATTCCTGCATGCATGCATGCGATGACGTGGCAATCTGTTTACATTAGAGACGTGTGGTACGTCTCCCTTCCTGCCACACGTGTGGCAGTTAGCGCGACCCTTACTTTTTCCCGTCTTGTGCTAGTTTTGTTTCCGTGGGTTAGTTGACGTTTTGATGGACGACCGAGTTGGGATCTACGTGCATTGTATGGATGCCTGACTTGAAACCTGTGTGCCCTGTTTTTTTTTGATAAATACGTTTGCATCTTTTAATCTCAACCGTTAATATCTAAAATTAAGGATTAAGATAATTTAATCTATGTGGACGCACGTGGTGGCTTGTTTGCCTCTTGTTTTAATTAAATTTTAATTAAATAATAATAGATTGCTATGAGCTGCTGCTGGTATATTATGAATTGCACACTGCTGCTGTTGTATGATGAGTTGCTACGAGCTGCTGCTGCTATATGATACTTTCAGGTGGTGCTGCTATGTGATAATAACCAACCACTTGGACCATCGAATTTCAATAAATAATTGTTCTTCATTTAAATGTGGGTCATGCGTTTTTTGTTTAAATAAAAGCAATGGAATCTCTATGGAAGACATTGACCAAAGTAGATTGTGCCAAGTAGATGGTATCTTTGTATTTGCAATTTGAACAAATAGTGATGGTCTATTTTTCTATCATATTAATTACTGCATTGGGTTCAATTTGTGATGTTTGCGAGTTAAATTAATTTTCATATGGACAGCAAAATGAAAAAATATAATGCAATCTAGACTTTTCACTGATCATACCAAAGATAAGCTGAAAAGGAAGGCAATGAAGAGACTTTTTGGCTTATTACATGGAGCTTATATTCACAGGTACTTATTTTCTTAGGATAACTCGTAATAACTGTCCCTAAGAAACTTGGGCAATAGAACTGACATACAAATAACATGTCACGATGATTGCAATGAAGGGGTGACCTGCCATAGCACACTGTATAGGCTCACCGCTGGCTCTCCTTTTTTTGTGATGTTCCATGAAATTGCCACATACATCTTGTACTTTTTCATTGTGTAACCCTATCTGCAAGTTGACATGGCTAATTTCAGACATCTCTACATGATAATACATTGCATATCCCTTGCGCATATTTAAACCACCAATTAATGATTGTGTGCGTAGCATAAACTAGCCATGACTCTGTGTGCTGGACTAGCAGGCACTCTAAGGGAGTCTAATGTAGTGCACTGGAATTCCTACATGCCACCTACGATTTTGTGTAATGTACTGCCTCTGTTCCTAAATATATGTCTTTATAGAGATTCCAGTATGGACCACATATAGATGTATATAGATGCATTTTCGAGTGTAAATTCACTCATTTTGCTCCGTATGTAGCCTAGTGGAATCTCTACAAAGACTAATATTAAGGAACGGAGGTACGAGGTAGTATCATGTATGACATCTACATATCTAATTTAGCAGCCAGTAGTAGAAATCATTGTCTGCACAAAGGGATTACTGGTCTAAAATCCTAGAAAAGCACGCTGGCAGGCACACAATAATACAAGAGAGAGAGAGAGAGACACACACTTACAAGATCATAGCAATGCCTCAGTCCAGGATCTTGGTTGGCCAAGCTATTTGATTCAGAAGAAACATCGTCCTTGTAGTTTTTGTCAGCTGCATAACAGGTAACAACGACATGTTAGTATATTTGAAGTACATCGGGCAGGTGATGCTGGACGGGTTTAAAGGTGACAAATACCTAGGCCGTGGTGGGTGCTTGGTATCTTTCCAGACGGTGGGAATCAGGTTAGAAACGTCAAGGGTGATGACGTTGCGCTGGCTGTCGGGGTCCGGTAAGGAGATCTAGAACCATCGAGTAGGGTGTTTGTGGAGCGGCTCCGGCAGGGTGGACTATGGTGTGGGCGAAGAGGATCTGTGGTCGTGGACGATGGCGTCGGTGAAGCTGCTCCGGTGGTTGGGTTAAGGATGGTGTCGATGATGCGGATCTACGGCCGTGGACGGGGCATCAGAAGCTGCTCCGGTAGGTTGAATGAGGGTGCGAGAAAGCGAATCTGAGGTCGTGGACTTGTGAGTTGGCAAAGCGGCCCCGGTAGGGTTGACAACGGTATAGGCGAAGCTACTCTGATAGGGTTGACAATGGTGTCGGCGAAGCGGCTCCGGTAGGGTTGAGGAAGGTGTCGGCGAAGAGGATCAGAGGCCGTCGACGGGGTTGTCGGTGGGGCGACTCCCGGGGGGGGGGGGGGGGTTGTGGACGAAGCGTCTCCGGTGGGGAGTGAAGAAAATATGCCCTAGAGGCAATAATAAAGTTATTATTTATTTCCTCATATCATGATAAATGTTTATTATTCATGCTAGAATTGTATTACCCGGAAACATGATACATGTGTGAATACATAGACAAACATAATGTCACTAGTGTGCCTCTACTTGACTAGCTCATTAATCAAATATGGTTATGTTTCCTAACCATAGACATGTGTTGTCATTTGATTAACGGGATCACATCATTAGGAGAATGATGTGATTGACTTGACCCATTCCGTTAGCCTAGCACTTGATCGTTTAGTATGTTGCTATTACTTTCTTCATGACTTATACAAAGTTCCTACAACTATGAGATTATGCAACTCCCGTTTACCGGAGGAACACTTTGTGTGCTACCAAACGTCACAATGTAACTGGGTGATTATAAAGGAGCTCTACAGGTGTCTCCGAAGGTACATATTGAGTTGGCGTATTTCGAGATTAGGTTTTGTCACTCCGATTGTCGGAGAGGTAACTCTGGGCCCTCTCGGCAATGCACATCACTATAAGCCTTGCAAGCAATGTAGCGAATGAGTTAGTTACGGAATGATGCATTAAATAACAAGTAAAGAGACTTGCCGGTAACGAGATTGAACTAGGTATTGGATACCGACGATCGAATCTCGGGCAAGTAACATACCGATGACAATGGGAACAACGTATGTTGTTATGCGGTTTGACCGATAAAAATCTTCGTAGAATATGTAGGAGCCAATATGAGCATCCAGGTTCCGCTATTGGTTATTGACCGGACATAGTTCTAGGTCATGTCTACATAGTTCTCGAACCTATAGGGTCCGCACGCTTAACGTTACGATGACAGTTTTATTACGAGTTTATAAGATTTGATGTTCCTAAGGTTGTTAGGAGTCTCGGATGTGATCATGGACATGACGAGGAGTCTCGAAATGGTTGAGACATAAAGATTGATATATTGGACGACTATATTTGGACACCGGAAGTGTTCCGGGTGATTTCGGAGAAAACCGGACTGCCGGAGGGGTTACCGGAACCCCCTGGGGAAGTATTGGGCCTTAGTGGGCCTGAGGGGAGAGAGAGGGCAGCAGCCCAGGACGTGGCGCGCCCCCCACCCATGGGGAGTCCGAATTGGACTAGGGGAGGGGGGCGCGGCCCCTCTTTCCCTCTCCCTCTCCCTCTCTTTCCTTCCCCCTTCCTCCTTCCTAGTTGGACTAGGAAAGGGGGAGTCCTACTCCCACTAGGAGGAGGACTCCCCTCTCCTTGCCGCGCCCCCTAGGGCCGGCCGGCCTCCCCCCTTGCTCCTTTATATACGGGGGCAGGGGGGCACCTCTAGACACACAAGTTGATCTTCGTGATCGTTCCTTAGCCGTGTGCGGTGCCCCCCTCCACCATATTCCATCTCGGTCATATCGTAGCGGTGCTTAGGCGAAGCCCTGCGTCGGTAGAACATCATCATCGTCACCATGCCGTCGTGCTGATGGAACTCATCCCCGACACCCTGCTGGATCGGAGTCCGGGGATTGTCATCGAGCTGAACGTGTGCTGAACTCGGAGGTGCCGTACGTTCGGTACTTGGATCGATCGGATCGTGAAGACGTATGACTACATCAACCGCGTTGTCATAACGCTTCTGCTTACGGTCTACGAGGCTACGTGGACAACACTCTCCCCTCTCGTTGCTATGCATCACCATGATCTTGCGTGTGCGTAGGAATTTTTTTGAAATTACTAAGTTCCCCAACAGTGGCATCCGAGCCAGGTTTTATGCGTAGATGTCATATGCACGAGTAGAACACAAGTGGGTTGTGGGCGATACAAGTCATACTGCTTACCAGCATGTGATACTTTGGTTCAGCGGTATTGTGAGATGAAGCGGCCCGGACCGACATTACGCGTACGCTTACGCGAGACTGGTTTCACCGTTATGAGCACTCGTTGCTTAAAGGTGACTGACAGGTGTCTGTCTCTCTCACTTTAGTTGAACCGAGTGTGGCTACACCCGGTCCTTGCGAAGGTTAAAACAACACTAACTTGACGAACTATCATTGTGGTTTTGATGCGTAGGTAAGAACGGTTCTTACTCAGCCCGTAGCAGCCACGTAAAAATTTGCAACAACAAAGTAGAGGACGTGTAACTTGTTTTTGCAGGGCATGTTGTGATGTGATATGGTCAAGACGTGATGCTATATTTTATTGTATGAGATGATCATGTTTTGTAACCGAAGTTATCGGCAACTGGCAGGAGCCATATGGTTGTCGCTTTATTGTATGAAATGCAAACGCCCTATAATTGCTTACTTTATCACTAAGCGGTAGCGATAGTCGTAGAAGCAATAAATGGCGTAACGACAACGATGCTACTATGGAGATCAAGGCGTCGCGCCGGTGACGATGGTGATCACGACGGTGCTGGGGAGATGGAGATCACAAGCACAAGATGATGATGGCCATATCATATCACTTATATTGATTGCATGTGATGTTTATCCTTTATGCATCTTATCTTGCTTTCTTTGACGGTAGCAATTTAAGATGATCTCTCACTAAAATTATCAAGAAGTGTTGTCCCTGAGTATGCACCGTTGCGAAAGTTCTTCGTGCTGAGACACCACGTGATGATCGGGTGTCATAGGCTTTACGTTCAAGTACAACGGGTGCAAAACAGTTGCACACGCGGAATACTCAGGTTAAACTTGACGAGCCTAGCATATACAGATATGGCCTCGGAACACGGAGACCGAATGGTCGAACGCGAATCATATAGTAGATATGATCAACATAGTGATGTTCACCATTGAAACTACTCCATCTCACGTGATGATCGGACATGGTTTAGTTGATTTGGATCACGTGATCACTTAGATGACTAGAGAGATGTCTGTTTAAGTGGGAGTTCTTAAGTAATATGATTAATTGAACTTAAATTTATCATGAACTTACTACCTGATAGTATTTTGCTTGTCTATGTTTGTTGTAGATAGATGGCTCGTGTTGTTGTTCCGTTGAATTTTAATGCATTCCTTGAGAAAGCTAAGTTGAAATATGATGGTAGCAATTACACGGACTGGGTCCGTAACCTGAGGATTATCCTCATTGCTGCACAGAAGAATTACGTCCTGGAAGCACCGCTAGGTGCCAGGCCTGCTGCTGATGCAACTGACGACGTTAAGAACGTTTGGCAGAGCAAAGCTGATGACTACTCGATAGTTCAGTGTGCCATGCTTTACGGCTTGGAACCGGGTCTTCAACGATGTTTTGAACGTCATGGAGCTTATGAGATGTTCCAGGAGTTGAAGTTAATATTTCAAGTAAATGCCCGGATTGAGAGATATGAAGTCTCCAATAAGTTCTACAGCTGTAAGATGGAGGAGAATAGTTCTGTCAGTGAACACATACTCAAAATGTCTGGGTATAATAATCACTTGATTCAACTGGGAGTTAATCTTCCTGATGATAGTGTCATTGACAGAATTCTTCAATCACTACCACCAAGCTACAAGAGCTTCGTGATGAACTATAATATGCAAGGGATGGACAAGACTATTCCCGAGCTCTTCGCAATGCTAAAAGCCGCGGAGGTAGAAATCAAGAAGGAGCATCAAGTGTTGATGGTCAACAAGACCACCAGTTTCAAGAAAAAGGGCAAAGGGAAGAAGAAGGGGAACTTCAAGAAGAACAACAAACAAGTTGCTGCTCAAGAGAAGAAACCCAAGTCTGGACCTAAGCCTGAGACTGAGTGCTTCTACTGCAAGCAGACTGGACACTGGAAGCGGAACTGCCCCAAGTATTTGGCGGATAAGAAGGATGGCAAAGTGAACAAAGGTATATGTGATATACATGTTATTGATGCGTACCTTACTAATGCTCGCAGTAGTACCTGGGTATTTGATACTAGTTCTGTTGCTAATATTTGCAACTCGAAACAGGGACTACAGATTAAGCGAAGATTGGCTAAGGACGAGGTGACGATGCGCATGGGAAATGGTTCCAAAGTCGATGTGATTGCGGTCGGCACGGTACCTCTACATCTACCATCGGGATTAGTTTTAGACCTAAATAATTGTTATTTGGTGCCAGCGTTGAGCATGAACATTATATCTGGATCTTTTTTGATGCGATACGGTTATTCAGTTAAATCAGAGAATAATGGTTGTTCTATTTATATGAGTAATATCTTTTATGGTCATGCACCCTTGAAGAGTGGTCTATTTTTATTGAATCTCGATAGTAGTGATACACATATTCATAATGTTGAAGCCAAAAGATGCAGAGTTGATAATGAAAGAGCAACTTATTTGTGGCACTGCCGTTTAGGTCATATCGGTGTAAAGCGCATGAAGAAACTCCATTCTGATGGACTTTTGGAATCACTTGATTATGAATCACTTGGTACTTGCCAACTGTGCCTCATGGGCAAGATGACTAAAACGCCGTTCTCCGGAACTATGGAGCGAGCAACTGATTTATTGGAAATCATACATACTGATGTATGTGGTCCAGTGAATATTGAGGCTCGCGGGGGGTATCGTTATTTTCTCACCTTCACAGATGATTTGAGCAGATATGAGTATATCTACTTGATGAAACACAAGTCTGAAACATTTGAAAAGTTCAAAGAATTTCAGAGTGAAGTGGAAAATCATCGTAACAAGAAAATAAAATTTCTACGATCTGATCGTGGAGGAGAATATTTGAGTTACGAGTTTGGTTTACATTTGAAACAATGCGGAATAGTTTCGCAACTCACGCCACCCAGAACACCACAACGAAATGGTGTGTCCGAACGTCGTAATCGTACTTTACTAGATATGGTGCGATCTATGATGTCTCTTACTGATTTACCACGATCGTTTTGGGGTTATGCTTTAGAGACGGCTGCATTCACGTTAAATAGGGCACCATCAAAATCCGTTGAGACGACGCCTTATGAACTGTGGTTTGGCAAGAAACCAAAGTTGTCGTTTCTTAAAGTTTGGGGCTGCGATGCTTATGTGAAGAAACTTCAACCAGATAAGCTCGAACCCAAATCGGAGTGTCTTCATAGGATACCCAAAAGAGACTATTGGGTACACCTTCTATCACAGAATTGAGGGCAAGATTTTCGTTGCTAAATTCGGATCATTTCTAGAGAAGGAGTTTCTCTCGAAAGAAGTGAGTGGGAGGAAAGTAGAACTTGATGAGGTAACTGTACCTGCTCCCTTATTGGAAAGTAGTTCATCACAAGAACCGGTTCCTGTGACAACTACACCAATTAGTGAGGAAGCTAATGATATTGATCATGAAACTTTAGATCAAGTTTCTACTGAACCTCGTAGGTCTACCAGAGAAAGATCCGCACAATAGTGGTACGGTAATCCTATTCTAGAAGTCATGTTACTTGACCATGGCGAACCTACGAACTATGAGGAAGCGATGATGAGCCCAGATTCCCCAAAATGGCTTGAAGCCATGAAATCTGAGATGGGATCCATGTATGAGAACAAAGTATGGTTTGGTTGACTTGCCCGATGATCGGCAAGCCATTGAGAATAAATGGATCTTCAAGAAGAAGACTGACGCTGATGGTAATATAACTGTCTACAAAGCTCGACTTGTTGCGAAAGGTTTTTGACAAGTTCAAGGGGTTGACTACGATGAGACTTTCTCACCCATAGCGATGCTTAAGTCTGTCTGAATCATGTTAGCAATTGCCGCATTTTATGATTATGAAATTTGGCAAATGGATGTCAAAACTGCATTCCTGAATGGATTTCTGGAAGAAGAGTTGTATATGATGCAACCGGAAGGTTTTGTCGATCCAAATGGTGCTAACAAAGTGTGCAAACTCCAGCGATCCATCTATGGACTGGTGCAAGCATCTTGGAGTTGGAATAAACGCTTTGATAGTGTGATCAAAGCATATGGTTTTATACAGACTTTTGGAGAAACCTGTATTTAACAAAAGGTGAGTGGGAGCTCTGTAGCATTTCTGATATTATATGTAGATGACATATTGTTAATTGTAAATGATATAGAATTTCTGGATAGCATAAAGGGATACTTGAATAAAAGTTTTTCAATGAAAGACCTCGGTGAAGCTGCTTACATATTGGGCATCAAGATCTATAGAGATAGATCAAGACGCCTAATTGGACTTTCACAAAGCACATACCTTGATAAAGTTTTGAAAAAGTTCAAAATGGATCAGGCAAAGAAAGGGTTCTTGCCTGTATTACAAGGTGTGAAGTTGAGTCAGACTCAATGCCCGACCACAGCAGAAGATAGAGAGAAAATGAAAGATGTTCCCTATGCTTCAGCCATAGGCTCTATCATGTATGCAATGCTGTGTACCAGACCTGACGTATGCTTAGCAATAAGCTTGGCAGGTAGGTACCAAAGTAATCCAGGAGTGGATCACTGGACAGCGGTCAAGAACATCCTGAAATACCTGAAAAGGACTAAGGATATGTTTCTCATTTATGGAGGTGACAAAGAGCAAGTCGTAAATGGTTACGTCGATGCAAGCTTTGACACTAATCCGGACGATTCTAAATCGCAAACCGGATACGTGTTTTTATTAAATGGTGGAGCTGTAAGTTGGTGCAGTTCTAAACAAAGCATCGTGGCCGGATCTACATGCGAAGCGGAGTACATAGCTACTTCGGAAGTAGCAAATGAAGGAGTCTGGATGAAGGAGTTCATTTCCGATCTAGGTGTCATACCTAGTGCATCGGGACCAATGAAGATCTTTTGTGACAATACTGGTGCAATTGCATTGGCAAAGGAATCCAGATTTCACAAGAGGACCAAGCACATCAAGAGACGCTTCAATTCCATCCGGGACCAAGTCCAGGTGGGAGACATAGAGATTTGCAAGATACATACAGATCTGAATGTTGCAGACCCGTTAACTAAGCCTCTTCCACGAGCAAAACATGATCAGCACCAAGACTCCATGGGTGTTAGAATTATTACTGTGTAATCTAGATTATTGACTCTAGTGCAAGTGGGAGACTGAAGGAAATATGCCCTAGAGGCAATAATAAAGTTATTATTTATTTCCTCATATCATGATAAATGTTTATTATTCATGCTAGAATTGTATTACCCGGAAACATGATACATGTGCGAATACATAGACAAACATAATGTCACTAGTGTGCCTCTACTTGACTAGCTCATTAATAAAATATGGTTATGTTTCCTAACAATAGACATGTGTTATCATTTGATTAAGGGGATCACATCATTAGGAGAATGATGTATTGACTTGACCCATTCCGTTAGCCTAGCACTTGATCGTTTGGTATGTTGCTATTGCTTTCTTCATGACTTATACAAAGTTCCTACAACTATGAGATTATGCAACTCCCGTTTACCGGAGGAACACTTTGTGTGCTACCAAACGTCACAACATAACTAGGTGATTATAAAGGAGCTCTATAGGTGTCTCCGAAGGTACATGTTGAGTTGGCGTATTTCGAGATTAGGTTTTGTCACTCCGATTGTCGGAGAGGTAACTCTAGGCCCTCTTGATAATGCACATCACTATAAGCCTTGCAAGCAATGTAGCTAATGAGTTAGTTACGGAATGATGCATTAGGTAACGAGTAGAGAGACTTGCCGGTAACGAGATTGAACTAGGTATTGGATACCGACGATCGAATCTCGGGCAAGTAACATACGGATGACAAAGGGGACAACATATGTTGTTATGCGGTTTGACCGATAAAGATCTTCGTAGAATATGTAGGAGCTAATATGAGCATCCAGGTTCCTTTATTGGTTATTAACTGGAAACAGTTCTAGGTCAAGTCTACATACTTCTCGAACCCGTAGGGTCCGCACGCTTAACGTTACGATGACAGTTTTATTATGAGTTATAAGTTTTGATGTACCGAATGTTGTTCGGAGTCCCAGATGTGATCACGGACATGACGAGGAGTCTCGAAATGGTCGAGACATAAAGATTGATATATTGGACGACTATATTCGGACACCGGAAGTGTTCCGGGTGATTTCGGAGAAAACCGGAGTGCCGGAGGGGTTACCGGAACCCCCATGGGGAAGTATTGGGCCTTAGTGGGCCTGAGGGGAGAGAGAGGGTAGCAGCCCAGGAGGTGGTGCCCCCCATGGGGAGTCCGAATTTGACTAGGGGAGGGGGGCGCGGCCCCTCTTTCCCTCTCCCTCTCTTTCCTTCCCCCTTCCTCCTTCCTAGTTGGACTAGGAAAGGGGGAGTCCTACTCCCACTAGGAGGAGGACTCCCCCCTCCTTGGCGCGCCCCCTAGGGCCGACCGGCCTTCCCCCTTGCTCCTTTATATACGGGGGCAGGGGGCACCTCTAGACACACAAGTTGATCTTCGTGATCGTTCCTTAGCCGTGTGCGGTGCCCCCCTCCACCATATTCCACCTGGTCATATCGTACCGGTGCTTAGGCGAAGCCCTGCGTCGGTAGAACATCATCGTCACCATGCCGTCGTGCTGACGGAACTCATCCCCGACACCCTGCTGGATCGGAGTCCGGGGATCGTCATCGAGCTGAACGTGTGCTGAACTCGGAGGTGCCGTACGTTCGGTACTTGGATCGGTCGGATCGTGAAGACATCCGACTACATCAACCACGTTGTCATAACGCTTCTGCTTACGGTCTACGAGGTTACGTGGACAACACTCTCCCCTCTCGTTGCTATGCATCACCATGATCTTGCGTGTGCATAGGAATTTTTTTTGAAATTACTACGTTCCCCAACAGGGAGTACGAATGAGCCGCTGCAGATGCGCCGCGGTTGACGAGAGTACCGGCGAAGCAGATCCAACACCGTGGATAAGGCCGTCACTGAATGGGCTATGGTACAGTGGTGGATGAGCAGTCTACTTGTTTCTAGGGGAGGTGGGAGGGGTAGATGCGGCCGCAGAAGCAGATCCGGCAAGGTGGACGCCGCTGGCAGTGGATGGGCTCTTGTACGCCGGTGGATGAGCAGTCTAAGGTTTCGAGAGGGGAGGGGTAGAAAGGCCGATGAAGTATGGGCGGCGTGATGTAAGATGCTCTGGTGCTATGGAGTTAGTCGTTTTGCGGGAGGGGAGAGGAAATGGGGGTGCCGTGTGGTGGGGGAAACTGGAAGTTACCAAAGCAGCCCTGACTTATTACGTAGATGAGGGCGGTATTGTAACTGTTGGTCTCCGTGCACCAAGGACAAAAGGGAAATTTCGCATGCTAAAGACTAGGTGGCGGAAATTTTAGAAGAAGGCGGGAGATTTTGCTGCCCTCGGGATCGTTCGTATCCAGTTTTAACTAATTTTGGACCGTGCTAGCGGGAAGGTCATGCAAGACTATGTACACGGGGCACGCGCCAGCAGTTAATAACTGGTGTGAAGTCCACCCCAGAAAAAAAGACAATAACTCGGGATGATGCGCCGATAACTTGGACGTTCACACGGGCGCGACCAATCCTACGGTTGTAGAGGCGCGTTCACAAAAAAGGGATCAAACACTCAGCCTATGTATTTCTTGTGTAAACAGATAGTTTAGTGCCATTGGTTATTTACTTTAAACATAATGCATTGACGTGTTAGTGTAGAGGCGCACAAAAAGAAATGGATATTGTAGTCCCACAAAAGAAATGGATATTGTAGTCCGCTACTTAAAAGTGTTACCCCATATGATTACATACCCTCCATTTCATAAATTGCATACCCTTGAATTATGAATATTACATATATTACTTCATAATAGAACCTTAAATTATCCAAGACTAATGAATTTAAATGCAAGAGTAACAATGGTGCATGTACATGATAGCTACATTGGTTGTTTGAAGAAACATCACTGTAACTTTGGCATGCACAACTGAAAATGTTTATTTAGATAGAATAAAATGTGATATGTGAGTGTCCAATCTTTATAGTGTTGAATCGATATTGTACCTTTGGCCACGATACGAAGTAGATATTGATTTATGTTCAAGCGATGCACGTCCACGATTGCTAGATAGTGATACGTGAATGAATTGTGCAGTCTCTCTCACACGCATACATATCTCATTTCCCTGTGGGCATCGGAATCACACACGCGCACTTCATGTATTTCTCTCCCTCCGTCAAGGTTAGAATTCGTCTTTCTACCTCGTCCTACAAGTCTCTCACACAGAAACACACACGCTCTCTCTGTCGAACACGCCCACCCCTTTAATTCCGCCCACCCACAACCACTAATGTCTCAAAGTATAATTATGTCTCTCACACATATGCCTAAGGTTAACTCGAGTTCCGGAACCATATGAATACATACAATGGGATTCCAGCAGAGCACCTTTTGTTTTGAGATTTCTCTCTCTCTCTCTCTCACACACACACACACACAAACACACACACGCGCGCGCGCGCGTACATGTTGTTTCTCGCTTCATTTTTTCCAGCACTTGCATGCACACCGTTTGTTTATCTTCGTGATGCTTTAAGTATGCCTCGCACACATGCTATCTACCTATCCCTTAATATAGCTAGATATGTGTCACACAAACTCCTTCTCCCTACTAGCAAGATGCCCATGCGTTGCACGGAACATCAAGATGCATTTGTATGAGTAGTTTACCTTGTGGGAGAAAAGGATGAACGAGGGAATGCCTTATTTGCAAATGTGGAGAGGTGTGTGTGTATCTTTTTGCAAAATTGTCATAGTTTCCTTCCTATCCGTCAGATATAAATCGGATGGCCTATATCGCAGGATGGGAGGAACACCATCATCACCAACTCTGTTTTTCATAAGAGTAGAGATATGTAAGTGTCACTGCCCCCCCCCCCCACACACCCACACACACACTTCCCGACACCGAAGGAGTAGGGTGACACCTCGATCTTGATACTAATCTATCGACTGGCTTCTCTCTCAAACACACACACACACACACACACCCACACACACACTTCCTGACACCGAAGGAGTAGGGTGACACCTCGATCTTGATACTAATCTATCGACTGGCTTCTCTCTCAAACACACACACACACACACACTCTACCCGACACCGAAGGAGTAAGGTGGCACCTCGATCTTGATAGTAATCTATCTACTCCTCTTTCAAACACACACACATACACACACACACACTCGCTAGTTGTGCCTCCGTGCCTACCGCGCACACTCTCGATACATCTTTCTCTCCCTCCCCCCACCCCAACAATGACAGCAGAAGGGTGACAACTCGATCTGATCTTAATCTGTCAATTGGTTTCTCTCTCAAACATTGTGTCTCTGTGCCTTGCTCAGACACACTCGATACGTCTTTTTCTCCGTAGTCCCCTCGATATGTAGACTTCTCGCGCGCGCACAGCTATAGTGATGATGACGCTGAACCCAGTGCCTCGTTTTTATCGGCCTCATGTGATAGTTTTCACCTTGTTTTCTGTTAATTAACAAGGCAACCTTTTCTTTGTTACTACTAGTGAATCTGAAATCATTCGGGGAAGATATAAAATATATCACTTCAACCCAATTATCGCAGTAACTATTTTAAAAGAAACTAGCTAGATGCCCGTGTGTTGCACGGAACATCAAGATGCATTTGTATGAGTAGTTTATCTTGTGAGAGAAAGGGATGAATGAGGGAAGGCCTTATTTGCGAACGTGGAGAGGGCTGTGGGTATATTTTTGTAAAATTGCCATGGTTTCCTTCCTATCTGTTAGATATAAATCCGACGGCCTATATTGCAGGATGGCACGCACACCATCATCACCAACTCTGTTTTCTACACCCTCTGTTCCTAAATATTTATCTTTTTAGAGATTTCAACAAGTGACTACATACGGAGCAAAATGAGTGAATCTACACTCTAAAATATGTCTACATACACATCCATATGTGGTAGTCCATTTGAAATTTGAAAAAGACAAATATTTAGGACCGGATGGAGTATAAGAGTAGACATGGAGATATATCTCCAGCATGGTCTACAACAAAAATGTGCTGGACTGGTTAGCGTCGGATGCTCGCAACGCGATGACCTGAGTTCGAATTCTGTCTTAACTTTAGATTTTTATATTATATATTACTTATTTAATATATACTTCTTTTGCTACTGTACTGATAGTGGAACCCACATAGTACTTAGAATACAAGATTAAGGATGGACTTGTTTATTTTTAACTTTCTGTATGAAGCTGTAGCCACCCTGCAAGTCACGTGTACACTGTACATGCAATTAACTTTTATAGAGGGGGAATCATACACGCAATTAACTCAAATGGGTTGGATGTCACTCTATTATTTCCAGCATAAGAGCATCTCCAATGGCAACCGGCAAATTTCCTCCCACTTCCTTCTGCGGAGGACGACATCAAATGCCAGCGGCATATATTTTCACAACTTTAACCAACCAGATGAGATTCCTGCAAACACGGACTGATTTCATATAAGCATGAAGGATTTCGTATAAAAAATCCGGATCTTCATATAAACATGATGGATTTCATTACATTTACATGAACTAAGCGGTGCTAATCCGGCTCTCTTGGTATAATTAATACTCCCTCTGTCCGGAAATACTTGTCCTAGAAATGGATGTATCTAGACTTATTTTAGTTATAGATACATACAATTTATCCATTCTTAGAACAAATATTTCCCGCCAGCTGGAGAGGGAGTACCTAATCTAAATGGCCGCCCATGGATCCCTTTGTCTTCCTCATGTCCGGTAGACACTTGCGGGGTCGACAAAGGTCCTCAGAAGAGACGAAGCAGCAAAGAAACCACCTGAATGCGCAGTCATCGCCTCAACGGTGGCCTTCATGGGACCCAAGTGGCGGCAGCCTCCCGTGTTCTACTTCTCCTCGATGATGGCGGCAGACACGGAGAAGCTGGCCACCGACTCGTCGCTCTCCACGCACTCGGCTTCTGTCTCTTCCTGCATGGCACTGCCGCAGGCACGGGAGGCGCGGCCGCAAGCACGGGAGGCGCGCCCACAAACACGGGAGGCGTGGCCACCGCAGACACTGGTGGCGCGGTACGACACGGCATCGAAGACACATGTACCGGTGTGCTCACCGCCGTGCCGGCGTGGAGCAACTCGCCACTCCTCATGGAGCTGAACTGGGCGGCGAGTTGCTGAACCACGCGCCTGCTTGGGGCGGCAACTGGCTCTGTCAGGCCAAGCGAGGTTGGTGAAGCATCGAGCGGCCTCGCCCGTATTCGGAGGGCTCGGCGAACCACCCAGCCGGGTAGTATGCCAGAGAATGGCTCCTCAGAAGCCATCGGAAGAGTGGAGAAAATGGTGAAGGGGGAGATGGGGGAGTGGCGGAGGGGTTCGATTCTTGCCTGCTGTCTGTCTGGCCTCATTTAAATAGAGGGCGGATGGTAGGAGCTTGGTCGGCATCTGGCCTCGTTTAAACTGAGGGCGGACGGGAGGAGCTCGGCTGGTGTTGCGTTTAATTCCGGCCTGCTCATGAACGGACGTATGGCCGGAGTAGGTTTCTCGGTTTGCAAGTGGGTTTAACTGAGGGGTTTGATGGAGGCGAGGAGGCATGTTTAGCCGATCGTGCAGCGGGCGGTGCAGTACTATTCAATTTGACAGTGGGCGGCGCAGTTCCTGATACGGCTTTAATGCAGACGAGGGAGGGGGTAGCGGTTCCCGAAATGTTGAACGGCCAATGCAACCTCCTTCAATTAATGCATGAGGGAAGTAATGGAAGGAGGACCAGGAAAAGAGGTTGCATGATGTGAATGCAACGCAGTTTGCCCTCATATAAAGGTGCCCCTCCATTCCAATGCATCTACACATCGTGCGCACCTAAGCATTTGCCTAAGCACCTACACTAAGCACAAAAGTGCTCACTCCAGACCCATGGCAGCGATGCGCGCAAGCGGCCAGCGGCTGTGCCAGATGGTCCACGACGTCGGCCTGCGGCATGGCACCGAGGATTGTCTCCAGACGGTGTTAGCGACCGGCTGGTGGATGGCCGCCGTCGATGCCAACTACGACTCTTAGTTGGACCAGATGATCGTTGCCACCACCAACAAGTTCACCGTCCTCAAGAAGCTCACGGACGACATCGTCGTACTCCTCCAGCCCGCGCGCCCGGGCTCCTCATTGCCTGCCACCCTAATCGGCCTCCGGGGCTGAAACCTCTTTCAAGCACTGGTGGCCCTGCGACTACCCACCGATGCCATGAAGAATGTCCACCTGGAGGTCATGCTCGCCGTGAGGTGCCTCACCCTGCAAGAATTCGTCGACCTACACATCCACGTGTACGAGCAAATCGTGTGCATAGGTATCTACAAGGCCAGTGAGGATGCTACGATGTTGGCCTTCCTCAACCGGCCAGAAGCCTTGGATGCCTTTGCTGAGAAGCACCTTGACCTCGCCACAAAAGCCGCCGGTCGGTGGCCCGGCGCACTAAGTTGAGGAGGAGGAGGTCGTACGTTGATGGATGCATCTTTCTTCTTGCCTCTTGTAACCACCACTGCGATCGCATCATCATGGCCTTAATTCTTATTGTGCTATTGCATTCTTGTTCCAGTCAATACCGACATGTGCGATCCCTTTGCTTAATTATATTCATCACTGTAACTAGTACTCCATCCATCAATTTATAAATTGTGCTTACCTTTTCCATCAACTTCGTGCAACGCGTGGGCATCTTGCTGTTGGGGAACATAGTAATTTCAAAAAAATTCCTACGCACACGCAAGATCATGGTGATGCATAGCAACGAGAGGGGAGAGTGTTGTCCATGTACCCTCGTAGACCAAAAGCGGAAGCGTTATGACAACGCGGTTGATGTAGTCGTACGTCTTCACAATCTGACCGATCCAAGTACCGAACGTACGGCACCTCCGAGTTCAGCACACGTTCAGCTCGATTAGGATCCCTGGACTCCGATCCAGCAGGGTGTTGGGGATGAGTTTCGTCAGCATGACGGTGTGGTGACGATGATGATGTTCTACCGATGTAGGGCTTCGCCTAAGCACCGCTATGATATGACCGAGGTGGAATATAGTGGAGGGGGGCACCGCACATGGCTAAGGAACGATCAC
The DNA here is from genome assembly GCA_963921465.1 of Triticum timopheevii. NCBI lineage: Eukaryota > Viridiplantae > Streptophyta > Magnoliopsida > Poales > Poaceae > Triticum > Triticum timopheevii. Next base: position 293,541,102 of record OY997270.1, read on the forward strand.
GAAGATCAACTTGTGTGTCTAGAGGTGCCCCCATGCCCCCGTATATAAAGGAGCAAGGGGGGAGGCCGGCCGGCCCTAGGGGCGCGCCAAGGAGGGGGGAGTCCTCCTCCTAGTGGGAGTAGGACTCCCCTTTCCTAGTCCAACTAGGAAGGAGGAAGGGGGGAGGAAAGAGAGGGAGAGGGAGAGGGAAAGAGGGGCCGCGCCCTCCTCCCCTAGTCCAATTCGTACTCCTCATGGGAAGGGGTGCGCCACCTCCTGGGCTGCTGCCCTCTCTCTCCCCTCAGGCCCACTAAGGCCCAATACTTCCCCGGGGGGTTCGGTAACCCCTCCGGCACTCTGGTTTTCTCCGAAATCACCCAGAACACTTTCGATGTCCGAATATAGTCATCCAATATATCAATCTTTATGTCTCGACCATTTCGAGACTCCTCGTCATGTCCGTGATCACATCCGGGACTCCGAACAACCTTCGGTACATCAAAACTTATAAACTCGTAATAAAACTGTCATCGTAACGTTAAGCGTGCGGACCCTACAGGTTCGAGAACTATGTAGACATGACCTAGAACTGTTTCCGGTCAATAACCAATAGCGGAACCTGGATGCTCATAGTGGCTCCTACATATTCTACGAAGATCTTTATCTGTCAAATCGCATAACAACATACGTTGTTCCCTTTGTCATCGGTATGTTACTTGCCCGAGATTCGATCGTCACTATCCAATACCGAGTTCAATCTCGTTACCGGTAAGTCTCTTTACTCGTTACGTAATGCATCATTCAGTAACTAACTCATTAGCTACATTGCTTGCAAGGCTTATAGTGATGTGCATTGCCGAGAGAGCCCAGAGATACCTCTCCGACAGTCGGATAGACAAATCCTAATCTCGAAATACGCCAACTCAACATGTACCTTCGGAGACACCTGTAGAGCTCCTTTATAATCACTCAGTTACATTGTGACGATTGGTAGCACACAAAGTGTTCCTTCGGTAAACGGGAGTTGCATAATCTCATAGTTGTAGGAACTTTGTATAAGTCATGAAGAAAGCAATAGCAACATACTAAACGATCAAGTGCTAGGCTAACAGAATGGGTCAAGTCAATCACATCATTCTCCTAATGATGTGATCCCGTTAATCAAATGACAACACATGTCTATGGTTAGGAAACATAACCATCTTTGATTAATGAGCTAGTCAAGTAGAGGCATACTAGTGACATTGTGTTTGTCTGTGTATTCACACATGTGTCATGTTTCCGAGTAATACAATTCTAGCATGAATAATAAACATTTATCATGATATGAGGAAATAAATAATAACTTTATTATTGCCTCTAGGGCATATTTCCTTCAGTCTCCCACTTGCACTAGAGTCAATAATCTAGATTACACAGTAATGATTCTAACACCCATGGAGTCTTGGTGTTGATCATGTTTTGCTCGTGGAAGAGGCTTAGTCAACGGGTCTGCAACATTCAGATCCGTATGTATCTTGAAAATCTCTATGTCTCCCACCGGGACTTGGTCCCAGATGGAATTGAAGCGTCTCTTGATGTGCTTGGTCCTCTTGTGAAATCTGGATTCCTTTGCCAAGGCAATTGCAACAGTATTGTCACAGAAGATCTTCATTGGTCCTGATGCACTAGGTATGACACCTAGATCGGAAATGAACTCCTTCATCCAGACTCCTTCATTTGTTGCTTCCGAAGCAGCTATGTACTCCGCTTCACATGTAGATCCCGCCATGATGCTTTGTTTAGAACTGCACCAACTTACAGCTCCACTGTTTAATAAAACACGTATTCGGTTTGCGATTTAGAATCGTCCGGATCAGTGTCAAAGCTTGCATCGACGTAACCATTTACGACTAGCTCTTTGTCACCTCCATAAACGAGAAACATATCCTTAGTCCTTTTCAGGTATTTCAGGATGTTCTTGACCGCTATCCAGTGATCCACTCCTGGATTACTTTGGTACCTACCTACCAAGCTTATTGATAAGCATACGTCAGGTCTGGTACACATCATTGCATACATGATAGAGCCTATGGCTGAAGCATAGGGAACATCTTTCATTTTCTCTCTATCTTCTGTTGTGGTCGGGCATTGAGTCTGACTCAACTTCACACCTTGTAATACAGGCAAGAACCCTTTCTTTGCCTGATCCATTTTGAACTTTTTCAAAACTTTATCAAGGTATGTGCTTTGTGAAAGTCCAATTAAGTGTCTTGATCTATCTCTATAGATCTTGATGCCCAATATGTAAGCAGCTTCACTGAGGTCTTCATTGAAAAACTTTTATTCAAGTATCCCTTTATGCTATCCAGAAATTCTATATCATTTCCAATTAACAATATGTCATCTACATATAATATCAGAAATGCTATAGAGCTCCCACTCACTTTCTTGTAAATACAGGCTTCTCCAAAAGTCTGTATAAAACCATATGCTTTTATCACACTATCAAAGCGTTTATTCCAACTCCGAGATGCTTGCACCAGTCCATAAATGGATCGCTGGAGCTTGCACACTTCGTTGGCACCTTTTGGATCGACAAAACCTTCCGGTTGCATCATATACAACTCTTCTTCCAGAATCCATTCAGGAATGCAGTTTTGACATCCATTTGCCAAATTTCATAATCATAAAATGTGGCAATTGCTAACATGATTCGGACATACTTAAGCATCGCTACGGGTGAGAAAGTCTCATCGTAGTCAACCCCTTGAACTTGTCGAAAACCTTTCGCAACAAGTTGAGCTTTGTAGACAGTTATATTACCATCAGCGTCAGTCTTCTTCTTGAAGATCCATTTATTCTCAATGGCTTGCCGATCATCGGGCAAGTCAACCAAAGTCTATACTTTGTTCTCATACATGGATCCCATCTCAGATTTCATGGCTTCAAGCAATTTTGCGGAATCTGGGCTCATCATCACTTCCTCATAGTTTGTAGGTTCGCCATGGTCAAGTAACATGACTTCCAGAATAGGATTACCGTACCACTCTGGTGCAGATCTTACTCTAGTAGACCTACGAGGTTCAGTAGAAACTTGATCTGAAGTTTCATGATCAATATTATTAGCTTCCTCACTAATTGGTGTAGTTGTCACAGGAACCGATTCTTGTGATGAACTACTTTCCAACAAGGGAGCAGGTATAATTACCTCATCAAGTTCTACTTTCCTCCCACTCTCTTCTTTCAAGAGAAACTCCTTCTCTAGAAAGGATCCGAATTTAGCAATGAAAATCTTGCCCTCAGATCTGTGATAGAAGGTGTACCCAATAGTCTCTTTTGGGTATCCTATGAAGACACATCTCTCCAATTTGGGTTCGAGCTTATCTGGTTGAAGTTTTTTCACATAAGCATCGCAGCCCCAAACTTTAAGAAACGACAACTTTGGTTTCTTGCCAAACCACAGTTCATAAGGCGTCGTCTCAACGGATTTTGATGGTGCCCTATTTAACGTGAATGCGGCCATCTCTAAAGCATAACCCCAAAACGATAGCGGTAAATCAGTAAGAGACATCATAGATCGCACCATATCTAGTAAAGTACGATTACGACGTTCGGACACACCATTTCATTGTGGTGTTCCGGGTGGTGTGAGTTGCGAAACTATTCCGCATTGCTTCAAATGTAAACCAAACTCGTAACTCAAATATTCTCCTCCACGATCAGATCGTAGAAATTTTATTTTCTTGTTACGATGATTTTCCACTTCACTCTGAAATTCTTTGAACTTTTCAAACGTTTTAGACTTGTGTTTCATTAAGTAGATATACCCATATCTACTCAAATCATCTGTGAAGGTGAGAAAATAACGATACCCGCTGCGAGCCTCAATATTCATTGGACCACATACATCAGTATGTATGATTTCCAATAAATCAGTTGCTCGCGCCATAGTTCCGGAGAACGGCGTTTTAGTCATCTTGCCCATGAGGCACGGTTCACAAGTACCAAGTGATTCATAATCAAGTGATTCCAAAAGTCCATCAGTATGGAGTTTCTTCATGCGCTTTACACTGATATGACCTAAATGGCAGTGCCACAAATAAGTTGCACTATCATTGTCAACTCTGCATCTTTTGGCTTCAACATTATGAATATGTGTATCACTCCTATCGAGATTCAATAAAAATAGACCACTCTTCAAGGGTGCATGACCATAAAAGATATTACTCATATAAATAGAACAACCATTATTCTCTGATTTAAATGAATAACCGTCTCGCATCAAACAAGATCCAGATATAATGTTCATGCTCAACGCTGGCACCAAATAACAATTATTTAGATCTAAAACTAATCCCGATGGTAGATGTAGAGGTAGCGTGCCGACCGCGATCACATCGACTTTGGAACCATTTCCCACGCGCATCGTCACCTCGTCCTTAGCCCATCTTCGCTTAATCCGTAGTCCCTGTTTCGAGTTGCAAATATTAGCAACAGAACCAGTATCAAATACCTAGGTACTACTGCGAGCATTAGTAAGGTACACATCAATAACATGTATATCTCATATACCTTTGTTCACTTTGCCATTTATCCGCCAAATACTTGGGGCAGCTCTGCTTCCGGTGTCCAGTGTGCCTGCAGTAGAAGCACTCAGTTTCAGGCTTAGGTCCAGACTTGGGTTTCTTCTCTTGAGCAGCAACTTGTTTGTTGTTTTTCTTGAAGTTCCCCTTCTTCTTCCCTTTCCCCTTTTTCTTGAAACTGGTGGTCTTGTTGACCATCAACACTTGATGCTCCTTCTTGATTTCTACCTCCGCAGCTTTTAGCATTGCGAAGAGCTCGGGAATAGTCTTGTCCATCCCTTGCATGTTATAGTTCATCACGAAGCTCTTGTAGCTTGGTGGCAGTGATTGAAGAATTCTGTCAATGACACTATCATCAGGAAGATTAACTCCCAGTTGAATCAAGTGATTATTATACCCAGACATTTTGAGTATGTGTTCACTGACAGAACTATTCTCCTCCATCTTACAGCTATAGAACTTATTGGAGACTTCATATCTCTCAATCCGGGCATTTGCTTGAAGTATTAACTTCAACTCCTGGAACATCTCATATGCTCCATGACGTTCAAAACGTCGTTGAAGACCCGGTTCCAAGTCGTAAAGCATGGCACACTGAACTATAGAGTAGTCATTAGCTTTGCTCTGCCAAACGATCTTAACGTTGTCAGTTGCATCAGCAGCAGGCCTGGCACCCAGCGGTGCTTCCAGGAGGTATTTCTTCTGTGCAGCAATGAGGATAATCCTCAGGTTACGGACCCAGTCTGCGTAATTGCTACCATCATATTTCAACTTAGCTTTCTCATGGAACGCATTAAAATTCAACGGAACAACAGCACGAGCCATTTATCTACAACAAACACAGACAAGCAAAATACTATCAAGTACTAAGTTCATGATAAATTTAGGTTCAATTAATCATATTACTTAAGAACTCACACTTAGACAGACATCTCTCTAGTCATCTAAGTGATCACGTGATCCAAATCAACTAAACCATGTCCGATCATCACATGAGATGGAGTAGTTTCAATGGTGAACATCACTATGTTGATCATATCTACTATATGATTCGCGTTCGACCATTCGGTCTCCGTGTTCCAAGGCCATATCTGTATATGCTAGGCTCGTCAAGTTTAACCTGAGTATTCTGCGTGTGCAACTGTTTTGCACCCGTTGTATTTGAACGTAAAGCCTATCACACCCGATCATCACGTGGTGTCTCAGCATGAAGAACTTTCGCAACGGTGCATACTCAGGGAGAACACTTCTTGATAATTTAGTGAGAGATCATCTTAAAATGCTACCATTAATCAAAGCAAGATAAGATGCATAAAGGATAAACATCACATGCAATCAATATAAGTGATATGATATGGCCATCATCATCTTGTGCTTGTGATCTCCATTTCCGAAGCACCGTCGTGATCACCATCGTCACCGGCGCGACACCTTGATCTCCATCGTAGCATCGTTGTCGTTACGCCATCTATTGCTTCTACAACTATCGCTACCGCTTAGTGATAAAGTAAAGCAATTACAGGGCATTTGCATTTCATACAATAAAGCGACAACCATATGGCTCCTGCCAGTTGCCGATAACTTTGGTTACAAAACATGATCATCTCATACAATAAAATATAACATCACGTCTTGACCATATCACATCACAACATGCCATGCAAAAACAAGTTAGACGTCCTCTACTTTGTTGTTGCAAATTTTACGTGGCTGCTACGGGCTGAGCAAGAACCGTTCTTACCTACGAATCAAAACCACAACGATAGTTCGTCAAGTTAGTGCTGTTTTAACCTTCGCAAGGACCAGGCGTAGCCACACTCGGTTCAACTATAGTGAGAGAGACAGACACCCGCTAGTCACCTTTAAGCACAAGTGCTCATAGCGGTGAAACCAGTCTCGCGTAAGCGTACGCGTAATGTCGGTCTGGGCCGCTTCATCTCACAATACCGTTGAACCAAAGTATGACATGCTGGTAAGCAGTATGACTTGTATCACCCAGAACTCACTTGTTTTCTACTCGTGCATATGACATCTACGCATAAAACCTGGCTCTGATACCACCGTTGGGGAACGTAGTAATTTCAAAAAAATTCCTACGCACACGCAAGATCATGGTGATGCATAGCAACGAGAGGGGAGAGTGTTGTCCACGTACCCTCGTAGACCGAAAGCGGAAGCGTTATGACAACGCGGTTGATGTAGTCGTACGTTTTCACGATCCGACCGATCCAAGTACCGAACATACGGCACCTTCGAGTTCAGCACACGTTCAGCTCGATGACGATCCCCGGACTCCGATCCAGCAGGGTGTCGGGGATGAATTTCGTCAGCACGATGGCGTGGTGATGATGATGATTTTCTACCGACGCAGGGCTTCGCCTAAGCACCGCTACGATATGACCGAGGTGGAATGTGGTGGAGGGGGGCACTCCACACGGCTAAGGAACGATCACGAATATCAACTTGTGTGCCTAGAGGTGCCCCCTACCCCGTATATAAAGGAGCAAGGGGGGAGGCCGGCCGGCCCTAGGGGCGCGCCAAGGAGGGGGGAGTCCTCCTCCTAGTGGGAGTAGGACTCCCCTTTCCTAGTCCAACTAGGAAGGAGGAAGGGGGAAGGAAAGAGAGGGAGAGGGAGAGGGAAAGAGGGGCCGCGCCCCCCTCCTCTAGTCCAATTCGGACTCCTCATGGGAGGGGGCGCGCCACCTCCTGGGCTGCTTCCCTCTCTCTCCCCTCAGGCCGACTAAGGCCCAATACTTCCCCGGGGGGTTCCGGTAACCCCTCCGGCACTCCGGTTTTCTCCGAAATCACCCGGAACACTTCCGGTGTCCGAATATAGTCGTCCAATATATCACTCTTTATGTCTCGACCATTATGAGACTCCTCGTCATGTCCGTGATCACATCTGGGACTCCGAACAACCTTCGGTACATCAAAACTTATAAACTCATAATAAAACTATCATCGTAACGTTAAGCGTGCGGACCCTACGGGTTCGAGAACTATGTAGACATGACCTAGAACTGTTTTCGGTCAATAACCAATAGCGGAACCTGGATGCTCATATTGGCTCCTACATATTCTATGAAGATCTTTATCGGTCAAACCGCATAACAACATACGTTGTTCCCTTTTCATCGGTATGTTACTTGCCCGAGATTCGATCGTCGGTATCCAATACCTAGTTCAATCTCGTTACTGGTAAGTCTCTTTACTCATTACGTAATGCATCATTCCGTAACTAACTTATTAGCTACACTGCTTGCAAATCTTATAGTGATGTGCATTACAGAGAGGGCCCAGAGATACCTCTCCGACAATCAGAGTGACAAATCCTAATCTTGAAATACGCCAACTCAACATGTACCTTCAGAGACACCTATAGAGCTCCTTTATAATCACTCAGTTACGTTGTGACATTTGGTAGCACACAAAGTTTTCCTTCGGTAAACGGGAGTTGCATAATCTCGTAGTTGTAGGAACTTTGTATAAGTCATGAAGAAAGCAATAGCAACATACTAAGCGATCAAGTGCTAGGCTAACGGAATGGGTCAGGTCAATCACATCATTCTCCTAATGATGTGATCTCATTAATCAAATGACAACACATGTCTATGGTTAGGAAACATAACCATCTTTGATTAATGAGCTAGTCAAGTAGAGGCATACTAGTGACATTATGTTTGTCTATGTATTCACACATGTATCATGTTTCCGGGTAATACAATTCTAGCATGAATAATAAACATTTATCATGATATGAGGAAATAAATAATAACTTTATTATTGCCTCTAGGGCGTATTTCCTTCACTTGCTAGAAACACTAGAACATGTCGGACCGCATGTGACCAAACCGACGATGCGCCAACCTAGCTATACCCTGCTTATCTGGCAGAAATAGCCCCGCCCTAGCATTTCCAATCATTATTTCTATCTATCGATCGTGCCAAGGAGCAGAACCAAATGTTACAATTTATACATGTTTCTCTACTCCTACTCCTATAAAAGACTCGGTTGGTGATGGTGGTGTGTCTGTCATCCGTCGTTTTTGACCATTAGATCTGCATTGTGAGGTAAGTTGTGGCATTTTCGCACAATAGCCCACTTCTCTGCTTCAATTTGCAGAAAACCCCTTATTATCTTGAAAGCAACCACATCCCTCCCTCACCTCATCAAAAGAGCCTGAGAAATATATTTTAATTGAAAAGTAATATATTAGGAGTATATCAAAACAAGAGTGATTTCTTTCAAGTTTGTGAACAAGTACTACTATTCTACTACTTTGGATCCGTCGCAACGCACGGGCACATTGCTAGTAAAAGGAAAAGGCTTGCCGCGTTCGCGTCGCACCCCCACACACCCGGGAATCGGGAGTACTCCACGCCCCGTCCGGCATGCCACATAGCTTAGGGAAGGCGTGTTGCCTAGCATTTTCACTTTCATGTGGGACCGCCGTTGAGCAAACCGACTATTGGCAAACTGCACCCCGCCCGCCGCCGGGTTGGAAAACAGAAACGAGGGGAAGATCTAGCTATAGCACGGAAGCCGAGAAATTTCATGTCAGATGGGGCTCGTTGATAGAGTAGGAGCATACCGTACTACTACTCCTACTAGTACCAAGTTTGTACTATACAACTAGTACTGCCACTATACAATTAGGTACGTGCACGGCACATCATCGTAGGAACAAAAACTGGGAAGATCTTGTTTTGGGTGATTTATCTTTTTTTAGTCAACGCAGTATGAATAATATGATGTGGGGGGCACCCATGAAGCTTATGTGGCTTGGTTGCATGGCTACGAAAGGTTAGAGAAAAATAAATAGATAATGTGTTTAGAGTGCACTCCACTAAATAGATATGCTTTGGATCCATTGCAACGCACAGGCCGGCACATCTATATCTATACCCCTATATAGTGTGTGAATAACTTTGAAAGTTGGTCGTTGGATGAAGCCAATCCGACGGTACAAATATGGCAAATCCGAGCACTACTGGTCATTGGATATCATCTACATTCCACCAGATTCTGCAAGATGTAGAATGTAGAAGACTCCATGGTTGAACTTAGGGTCTGTTTGGTTCATGAATAACTTTTCCCCAACTAAGCTTAGGCAAAGTGTGGCTGCCACAAAAAGTGTGGCTAACAAAATGGCCACCACAAGTGTGGCAAGATTTGGCAAGAAGTTGAGTCTATGACATGTGGACCATGTAGCTAGAAAAGTGTGGCAAGACACAAGTGTGGAACACATGCCTAAGATATTGTGGCACGCCTAAGCTTAGGCATGGCAACCTTAGGCTGCAAACCAAACAGGCCCTTAAGCATAATGCACAAACCACCAGAATCTCATGCGTGCAATGCACGTGTACCTTACTAGTTGGTAGTAGTAAGAAACAAATTTCGAGTTTGGCACGAGCTCGTACTACGGGAGCACCACAAGGCCTGCCGCAGGAGTTACTTTTCCCTCTCGGGGCCCACGGGACCGAGCTTTAGTGGCTTAGTGCACCGGCCTATGAGTCAATGACATGCGGACCTTAAATGCGGCCGGCCCACATGTCAGTCTTATGGTGGTGGCATGGTTTGCGACTCACTCATTCGAGATGAACCGGCCGGTGGTGGCATGGCCATGGCGAGGGTGCCACAGCTGGGCGTCAGGGCATTATGAGGCGTAGATGGCCACACCGGTGGGTATTACCTATAGTACAGAAGTACTCCAACTGAGGATTGATGCCCGGGACGAAATGTGTCACAGCCGCTGGATGAGAATTCGATGGTGCGGGAGTACAGATCGGAGCATAGGAGCATAGCAGGCAAACTGCGTCCAATCGGGTGTGGCTGTGGTAGAAAGTTGATGGTCGCTGCAGTTCAGCTGGCCCGCATGTCATGCACACAAAGGCAGAGGAGCGATGGGGCCGAGAGGGATGAGGCGCACGTCGGGGGACGTCGTGCCGTGGGTTGGAGCAGCATCGTGGGAATCGTGTGTGGGTGTGGTAGTGGTAGAAACAAGAAACGGGATGGTTGCCGTGTTTCAACTTCCATGGACAAGCTGTCATGTCTGCTGACACATGTATATAAAAACTAGAGTGTTTATATTTCACGCTCGTGAACAAGTATTATTCTACTAATTTGGATCCATTGCAACGCACGGGCCAGCACATTGGTAGTAGTAGTCTCTATCTCTATCTCTACTCTACTCTTTTAAAAAACAAAGTTGTTGATGATGGTGTGCCTGCCATCCTGCAGTATAGACCGTCCGATTTATATCTGATGGATAGGAAGGAAACTATGGCAATTTTGCAAAAAGATACCCACACCCCTCTCCACATTTGCAAATAAGGCATTCCCTGGTTCATCCGTTTCTCCCACAAGATAAACTACTCATACACTAGTAAGGTACACATGCATTGAACGCATGAGAGTTGGAAACCAAATTATGAATAAATACACACTATAGCATGTAAAGCTTTGAGTCATATATGCATGATGTAGATGTTCGTTTAGTTCTTATAGTTCATCTCATTCAAAATCAATTAGTTTTATAAAAATGTTAGGATTCATGGGGCTGTGCATTGTAAAGCATAAAGTAAAAAACAAATAATGGCAATTCATTTAGAAAAAGAAAAGTTTGGGCAATTATGATATAGAAGATTCTATAACAAAGGAGAAGTGCTTGTGTTTTGAGGTTTGTGCATTATGCTTAAGTTCAACCATGGAGTCTTCTAAATTGTACATGTGGCAGAATCTGGTGGAATGTTGATGATATCCAATGGCCAGTAGTGCTTGGATTTGCCATCTCTACACTATCGGATTAGCTTCATCCAGCGACCATCTTCCAAAGTTATTCGCACACTGTATAGGGGTATAGAAATGCATCTTGATGTTCCGCGCAATGCATGGGCATCTTGCTAGTACTCTTATACTAGCAGGATATATATATATATATATAAATATATATAATCAGAGTTGGTGATGATGGTGTGCCTGCCATCCTGCAATATAGGCCGTTCGATCTATATCCGACGGATAGGAAGGAAACTATGACAATTTACCCGCACTCCTCTCCACTTTTGCAGATAAGGCCTTCCCTCATTCATCCTTTTCTCCCACAAGATCTTGATGTTCCGTGCAACACACGAGCATCTTACTAGTCGTATAAAAAACAAAGTTGGTGATGATGGTGTGCCTGCCATCTTGCAATATAGGTCGTCCGATTTATATCCGACGGATAGGAAGAAAAGTATGGCAATTTTGCAAAAAAATACCTACACCCCTCTCCACATTTGCAAATAAGGCCTTCCCTCATTCATCCTTTTCTCTCACAAGATAAACTACTCATACAAATGCATCTTGATGTTCCGTGCAACGCATGAGGATGTTTCCTTGGGGGTCTCTCCAGCGCGGTGTGGCCGTAGTTGCAAGTTGACGCCCCTTGAGATGCCAACGTTGAGGGGCACTCGGATTTCCTCCGATGAGCAGGTAAGATGAGTTTAGTCGCGTAGTAAATGCATTCTAAAGACCACTTCCGTGTCCATTTCCTAATTCTCCCCCTGCCCACTGTTTCATAGGTTAGGCTCGGTGCGAGTGGAGATTGGCTTGCATATGTACGGGAGGGTACCAACATCAATTTGCACAACATTTACAACGTTGACACCATTCCCGTAGAACCTTTGTCCAACATTGAGATCAGCTATGCAACGGGCCACCACCTGAATTGGTACGATGGAACCATGGTGAGATTGAAGAAGATAGCACGAACCTTGCACATGGCGGTCAAAGGTGGACCATGCTGTTTGCGGCCGATTTGTTGCCGTACGAGTACAAAGACGTTGTGCTCCTTTCTAACCGCATCTTCACGGTGACAAACCAGGGGACTTGTTTCATATGGGACACATCCTACGGTATACTCCCTCTCTCCCAGTTTATTAGTTTTGAATTTTTTTCATTTTATAAGTTTCAAATTCAAATTTAGAGCTCCTCATCATATGTTGAGATTACAATGTCCATTAAATTGTTGCGTGCATGTATAGTAAAGAAACAAATCTCTAGTTTGGCACGAGTTCATGCAGTGGTAGCACCGCAAGGCCTGGCGCAGGAGTTACATTTCCCTCTTGGGGCCCTCAGGATTGAGCTTCAGCGCCTTACTACACCTGCCTTTGAGTCAATAACATGTGGACCCGATAGGTGGCTGGTCCACATGTAATGCTCCCGAAGGCAGAGGGGCAGTGGGGATGAGAGGGGTGAGCCATAGGTCGGGGGATGTGCGGTGTCATGGGTTTGAGCGGCGTCGTGGGAATCGCGTGTGGCTGTGGTAGAAACTTGATGCTCGCCGCATTTTAGGTGGCCCACATGTCATGCACACAAAGGCAGAGGGGCGGTGCGGCCGAGAGGGGTGAGGCGCACGTCGGGGGACATGGTGCCGCGGGTTGGAGCGGTGTCGTGGGAATCGCGAGTGGCAGTGGATGAAACGTGATGGTCGCCGTAGTTGAACTTCCATGGACAAGCTGTCATGTCTACGAATACATGCATTCCATACCGATCACTGGAAGGAGTAGTAGAGAAAGCTAGGCGGATTAATAGTTCCTTATAGTCAAGCAGACCCACGTTTTTGAATATGAAGTTTGGATTATGTTTCTTGCCTTTCCAATGGATTATCAAACTGAACATTACGTGCATAAGGCTGTTTCAAACTTTGGAAAGCTTCTTGTCTGGCCCCGTCCGGGCCAGAACAAGGCTAGAATCCTAGTAAAATGCCATATCAAAGATGTTGCTGAGGTGCCACACAGTCTTGTGATTACCAGGGTTTGTTTACTGCCTGGTCTTGCCCGCTCGTGGTCTGTGCCTGTTTATGTTCTGAATGGTAGAAACATTATCCCTAATTTAGTTGGTAATGAGGATTTCCCCCCGCTCCTAAATGCATCTCCACATCCATACGAGCTTCCCTACCACACCCTCATGCAGCAAGCACGAATCGATGAGATGGCTGCTCAAGATGCTCTGAATGAGGCAGCCTGGAATGCCCCTGAACCTGCTCAGGAAGTTCAGGAAAATGGTTGGGGTGTGTGGCCTGTGATCCCTCCACCATATACTGGGTTCAGTTTCAAGACATTCTTTCAGTATGATGGACCGTCCCTCATGGATGGTGTGGATCCGGAGCATAATGTGCAAGACAACCTGTCTGATATTTGGTCTTCTGACTCTGAGTTTCAGGCGGTGGAAGCTTTGGCTGACGGATTTGTGAATGGCAGCCCTGCTGCTAGAATGGAGTTCGTCAGAGCCGGAGGAAGCTCTGTTTATCTTCGGGTTGCTGCTAATCATGAGTTTCTGCTTTGGATCGGGAGGATGCTCAAGCGCATATATACACCAGCTATCACCTTCCAGCATACTTCACCTGTGATGCTGCCCCTCAACCCTTTCAAGCTAATTCAGAACCATCTTAATGTCGCTGCTGCAGCCTGGATTGAAAGTATGGCACCTGAACCTGATGTCCTCTCCATGATCTTTGCTACTACATTTCAGTGGGGAACAATTGTTGTTCCATCGTCTCTGCTGTCTTCTGAGCCCAGGGCTCGGCTGTCTGCTGCGGACTGGGATTTGCCTGATCATTCTCCTGGCCTCAAGGCGATCACACAGCTTGTCTCGGCAGATGTGGAATCTTAGTTAGTGCCTCCGTAAGACCCACCTAATGCTCTTCAGATGATTGCATCCTCCTCTCTGTTTAATGCTCCACAACCCCGCAATGTGTTAGTGCCTTTGAACACCACTGCTGTCAGACGGAGTACTAGATCCAACAAGTATGATGGATTCAAGATCAACCATGCCTCCGACACTAAGCGTTCCAAGTCAAGGGTGAAACCACGAGAGACTCCTTTTGTCACTGCTGTTTCTTTGGCTGCTGCTCCTGTGCAGGTGCTCACTACTGCTTGCCCCCCTCCAACACCGATTGAAGATCTTCAACAGATGGGAAGCAACTGTGGAATTGCTTAGGAAGCCCTCTCCCACGAGAAGCTGTTGGATGACCAGCACTTGTCTGTGGCTGCTGAAGACTGAAGTCTTCCTTTCTGATGAATAAATCGTGGAACGTGCTTTCATGGAACATCAGAGGCATAAACTCTGATGCAAAACTTTTGGCTATTAGGAATGCGATTGATACTAGCGGTTGTTCTGTGCTATGTATCCAGGAAACTAAACGTGAATCCTTCGATCTTGCCTTTATTAAAACTTTCTGCCCTAAGCATTTCGATAAGTTTGTTTTTGCACCATCAGTGGGTGCCTCGGGTGGTATCATTATAATTTGGAATAGCTCTGTGTTTATGGGAACGCCTTGGTATGTGGATTCTTTTGCGGTGGGGGTTTCTTTCGTTGCCACGCAATCGAATGATTCGTGGAATCTGATCAATGTCTATGGCCCCTGCTCTGGCCAGTGTCGAGTGGACTTTACAAATTGGCTTTTTGACCTGAATATTCCTGATGATGAAAACTGGCTGATTCTTGGTGATTTTAATTTTATTCGATCCACGAATAACAGAAACAAACCTGGGGGTGACGCTGCGGACATGTTGTTGTTTAATGAGCTCATCCGTGCACAGTCGCTAATGGAATTACCTATGAAAGGCCGAGCATATACCTGGAGCAATATGCAGGATGATCCTCTGCTGGAACAGTTGGGTTGGTTCTTCTCGTCATCTTGTTGGACTACCTCCTATCCAAACACGATGGTCCTGCCTCTGGGAAAGCCGGTGTCCGACCACATCCCGTGCGTGGTCACAATTGAATCGAGTATCCCCCGATCCAAGCTCTTTTGGTTTGAGAAATTTTGGACTAATCATGATGGGTTCATGGAGGTTGTTGCTAACTCCTGGTCTAAAGCATGTCACGCCCCCAATGCCGCAGCTCGCATATGTAAAAAGCTTAAAACCCTGAGATATGATCTTAAGCGATGGAGCAAGGGTATCTCAAAACTTAAAATTATGATTCAAAACAGTAATGAGGCTCTGGCTTTCATGGACGCTCTTGAGGATAAACGACCTTTATATGTCCAGGAATCAAATTTCAGGAAGATATTGAAAACCCACTTACAGGCCTTGCTCAAATACCAGAATGAATATTGGAGGAAGAGATGTACTATCAGGTATTTTAGATTTGCTGATGAGAACACTAAGCTTTTCCAATCTTTGGCCACAGAGAGATATAGACACAATGCTATTGCCATGCTTAGAGTTGGTGAGGTGGAAATCCATGACCATGTTGGCAAGGAGGGGGTTCTGTTCAATACATACAAGGAACGTTTAGGTTCTTCTAAACCCACCAGCATGCGGTTTGATCTCTCTAGGATCATCCGCTGGATCGATGGGTTGGATCAATTGAGTGCGCCCTTCTCTACTGAAGAGATAGATGCTGTTATTAAGGAAATGCCAAATGACAGAGCCCCCGGCCCGGATGGTTTCAATGGTTGTTTTCTTAAGAATTGCTGGCAAATCATTAAGATGGATTTTTACGACCTGTGTCATGCTTTCCATGCAGGTGGGCTAGATATCACTAGCATTAGTGAGGGATACATCACCCTGATTCCAAAAATATCCTCTCCGAAAACAGCTAATGATTTTAGACCAATTACCCTACTGAATTGTTGTCTGAAAATCATTACAAAGATCCTGGCTAACCGACTGCAGAAAGTTATTCTCAAAATCATCCACAGGAACCAATATGGTTTTATCAAGGGGAGGACCATCCAGGATTGTCTTGCGTGGTCGTACGAATATATCCATCAATGCCACTCATCTGCGAGAGAGATTGTCTTGCTTAAGCTTGACTTTGCCAAGGCCTTTGATACGATTGAACATGCCCCCATGTTGGAAATCATGAAACACATGGGATTTGATGACAAATGGTTATGTTGGATGGAAACGATTTTTGGTTCGGGAGTTTCATCTGTCCTCTTAAATGGTGTTCCTGGTCGGAAATTCAAATGCAAATGTGGTGTACGGTAGGGTGACCCTCTCTCGCCACTGATTTTTGTCCTTGCAGCTGACCTTCTCCAGGCTGAAATTAACGACGCTTATGCCCAGGGTCTATTGGAGCTTCCTATCCCTCGTGAAAATGCAGGTGACTTCCCGGTGGTGCAATACGTAGACGATACAATCTTGGTTATGCAAGCTTGTCCTACACAGGCTGCCCGCATGAAACTTATCTTGGAGGATTATGCAGCTTCGGTGGGGCTCAAGATCAACTTCCATAAATCAACCCTCATACCCATTAACGTCGATCACCAACATGCTAGTGAGTTAGCGGAGGTTTTTGGCTGCTCGGTTGGCACCTTGCTGTTCACCTACCTCGGTCTCCCCATGGGGACAACGAGGCCGAGTGTTCTTGATCTCATGCCGTTGGTGCAATCGGTTGAGAGGAAAACCTCCACTGCCTTATCACTGATGTCATCGGGGGCCAAGCTGACTCTGGTCAATTCGGTGGTGACCTCCATGCTGATCTATGCAATGTGTACAATCAAGTTGCACCCCAAAGTGATTGAGCATCTCGACAAACTGCGGCGATACTGCCTTTGGGCGAAAAACTCTGATGATGGGGTCAAAACCAACTCCCTTGCTGCCTGGGAGCTCGTTTGTTGACCTAAACGATGTGGTGGCCTTGGTGTTATTGATATTAAGACACAAAATGCCGCGCTCCTCTTAAAGCACTTGTTCAAGTTCTACAATCGTGAGGATGCACCCTGGGTTCGGCTAGTCTTGGATGCGTATTACACAAATAAGGTACCACACGCCACTGATTTGGTGGGTTCCTTCTGGTGGAAAGACGTGATGCAGCTCAGTGGGATCTTTCAGGGAATCACCAAAGTCATCCCAGGGGATGGTTATAGCTCTTTATTTTGGAAAGATGTCTGGTTTGGTGACAATGACTCCACACTGATGAACGCATATCCATGAGCCTTCTCCTTTGCCTTGAACGAGGATGACTCCATTGCCAAGGTTCTCATGACCACTGATCCGGCCATGATTTTCAGCCTGCCTCTTTCGATCCAGGCCAGGGAGGAGATCAGAGAGATTCAGCGTGGGTCTGTGCACGTCTGACTGGACAGTGACAGTGCCGACACGTGGGTCTGTGATCTAGGGCGTTTTTCGTCCAAAAAGTACTACAACCACTATTTCAAGCAGGTGGTGGCCGATGAGGCGTTTTGTTGGCTCTGGAATTCCAAAAGCCCGATCAAGTTCAAACTGTTCGGGTGGCTGCTTCTGGTCGATCGCTTGAACACCAGGAACATGCTGAGGAGGCGACACTTTGTTGTAGCCGGGGATAATTATGCTTGCATGTTCTGTCAGAACCCCCCAGAGGAAACTGTGGAGCACCTTTTCTTCACGTGCCCCTTCAGCCAGCGATGCTGGCGTAAGGTTGGGATGTCCTGGCCGGAGGGAGCCAACAGATTAGCCATCTTGCATGGGGGGAAAGATAGCTGGCGTCGACCCTTATTCATGGATGTTTTTTTGCTTGCTGCTTGGAGTCTGTGGATGGAGAGAAACAATCAACATTTCAGGGGGATTCCACACTCCGTGGCATGGCTAGCTAGGTTCAAAAATCTATTGGAGCTGGTAGTCCATAACTGTCCAGAGAAATTCCATCCTTTTCTCTCTGATTACATTGTAAGTTTGGGACACTAGTCTTTGTTTGTGCAGCCTTTACGGCCGGCAGGCCTAAAACCCATTATAACACACATGTAACTGTTCTATTGTGAGTAATACAAAAGTCAGTGGGAGCCTCTCCCACTATCGTTGACCCTCAAAAAAAAAGCGGACCCACGCTACTACTTGTTCCAAAGACATGCACACCATCGAAATAGTCCATCTATATCAATATACACCGAGAGAGAATGTTTTTTTACAAGAGAGGAGATAGTTCATCCATCCATAATGCCCTGTTGCTGGTGCAACCTTTTCTTATTCTTCTTCTTGTTGTTGTTCTCATTTTCTGTGGGAGACGGCTCCACAACAAGCTCTTTGGACCTTGCAGCTATCTTAAAACAAACACGCGCATCAAGGGCAGCATATTTTATCCGCTCGTACATCAAGGGATAATTCTCCCATCCTGACGACCTTAATGTCAGTGTCTCGTCACCCTTCTGAAGATTTGTACCGAGCACAAAAATTGCTACGTCGAATAGGGATGGTGTCTGTTTATCACAATCGTCTACGGGAATTTTGATTCTGGTTTGTAGGTCAGCGATGCTTTTCAAATCAAGGTTGTACGGCGCCAGCTTCTGTTTGTTCCCTTCGATGGCTGCCCCACAGAAGTATATGTCCTCCCAGGACAAGAAATCATGAAGCTCACCTGGTATGGAGGGCGCGTGTATGATGTGGTACACCAAAACATCATCTTCAAGGCACAGCTGAAGGACGGCAGCGCGTTGGATCTTCCCAGTGGCACGCTCCATGTACTATGCGTCGAGACCGATGACCTTCATCCCTACCTTTTTGAGGGAGTTGGATACATTGTCGAACCACTTCCGAACAACCCTTGGGTGGTCGGTGATGGTGGCAACTATGCTCAGCGAGCCTTCGACGAGGACATGTTGGACGCTAAAAACCTGCATCTCGATCTCTTTTGCCATTTGGAACCCCTGGACGGAGGGCTATGGTTGGGAGAATTAGGGTTAGATGGCTAGTCTAACTGAAGTAGATGATTATTTAAAGGGGCTTCAGAATTACTCCAGGAGTATGTGAAGAGGTTAAAACAATATGCAGTGGGGTTTGGATGCAAATGAAGACGAAGGAGAGGTGAAGAAGCGAGGAAAATCGGTTTCCGATGGAGAAGTAAATGGGAGAAGTGGCATGCAGGCAGTTGATTAGACGGCTAGGTAGACTAAACGAAAAGGCTATGTGGGTACACTGAGGAGTCGTACCTGTTCATGTACGTGCCCATCCTTCTAGCGCTACATGTGCCACTGGCTAGTTGAGGTCACTCTTTCGAATCACCGTGGCAAGACATTTTATGATTCCTTTTTATTTCTGCACCTTTCCTAATAGGTGGGACCTATGCAAACAGATAAAAAAATGTGTCATACCTGGTTCAGATGGATATTAGCGCGTGCGTGGGAGACACAACATTCTCTGGTTAAGGAATACATGGTTATCCTCAAAAAAGAAAAGGCCCATCTTCGCGCTTCCGCATGCACGAGAATTTGGTTCTGCTTGCAACATGGATGATACCTGGAGGATGAAGTGAACATGCAAGCTAGCACGAGAGACCTATTTCCGCTATACAGTACTGGAGTACTCATGTTCGTACTACTAGTAGTATTAGTACAACTATACACTTGATGGTCAAAATACTATTCATTCGGTCCTCACAGTGAAGTGACAACACCCTGCACCTGACACTAGTCCAGGCGGTGTGTTCGGGTTACCAAAGTCAGCCTCACCCTGTGCACTGTGTAGTCTGTCACCGCCGTTGTATAGCACATTAGAATGCCTCGCCTCGTCTCCCTCTCCCCTCCCATAGCACCACTCCATCTCCATCTCCGTCTCCATCTCACAGTGCCCCCACGTACCGTCGCCTCGCTCGCCTCCCCCAATACCACTATTCCCTCGCTAGCTGCTCCAGCACTGACAGCCTTCTCCCCCATAAATCAAGCCCCAAAAAACCCCACATTCCAAACTCCACCATGGCCGAACGCGAACCGCGCAGCATCCATATGAGTCACGATTGGAGCAATCTCCCCAGTGACATCCTCGACCTCTGTTGTTCGTGTATGGATAAGTTGAGCGCCCTGCGGCTGGCTGCATGCTCGAGGGACATGCCCAGTGACCTCCTCGACCTTTGTTGTTCGTGTATGGATATGTTGAGCGCCCTGCGGCTGGCTACATGCTTGAGGGACATGCACACGGCCATCATCGAAGTGAGGCCTAAGCTTTTCAAGACACCCTGCTTGCTGCTATCTGGTCTTGAGAGATTTGCTCACCATGATACGGAGGCGTGCATGATGCCCCTCTACTTCAATCCGATCTCCATTAGCCGAAACTTCTTTGCAGGTATGTAGTGGGTCGTCGTACATCATTTCCCTCGACTTCGATCCGATCACCATCGCCTGAAACTTCTTGGCAGGTATGTACTGGGTCGGTATGAACTCCCACTGGATGGCTGCCGTCAAAGAAGACGGGAAAAAGTTGGTGCTCATGAACTTCCAGACCTCCCATGAGATTATCCTTCCTCCGTTGGATTATATAGAGTTTTACCATCGTGGTCCAATTCATCTAGATTACCATGTCAGTTGGACGGACCTTGTTTTGCAGAAGATTGTAATCTTCCAAGTGCCCACAAGACATGCAAATTACGCAGACTTCAAGCTAATTGCCTTGTTCGACCATAGACTCACCTATCTTTACGTTGGTGCCTTCTTTAGATGGAGACAACTCAGCTCGCAGTGGATCATCGTCAAAGCTGATACACACTTCTGTGATGCTATTGAACACAATGGCATCATCTACATGATCGACAAAGCAGATGGCACCACGTATTGATGGGACGGTGCGTGTAAGTTGTTTCCATCTCATGTTAATGATGACGCCATGACACTGTTTGAACTTTTTGTGATGATTGGCATATCCCTGTTTGAGTAGAACTTGAGTAGAACTATGGCAATGTATTAGAGACGCTGTAAATCAGCTATATTTGGAATGAGTTAATTCATGCGATTGTGACCATGTCATTACAGCCAATTTGTACCTCTGAATAATCAAATGGTCAGGAATATATGTATATTCTCCTTATTTTATAGTAATCTATATACTGCTACAAAATATGAGTGTGTATCAATGGCCATGTTAGTTTCGTCATTTTCATGATGTCGAAACATGCACCACACTGTTGGTTTCATCTAACCATACATTATGGAAGTAGATGTGCATATGGAGAACTCTATATCTGGAAGTAGTGAAATCCTGTAATGCTTACCATGTGTACATACCTATATTCGCTCTTCAGCAATCAATGGATAGAATAATATCCTCACAAAAATTTGCCCACAGAATACAAGTATAAAACAATGCATGGTATGTTAGTTACCTTGAAGAATTTGTTTGTGAGGACAGAACATGATTACATAACATGCATAACATGGTAGTTTCCTGTGAAGAATCGATTGCGAGATAACATGAGTATAATCATGCATGGCACTTCTATATTTTCGAATCTAGTATACATTTCCCTGTATTTTCCTCCCAGCTCCAACAGGGACATATAAATGTTGTTTCTTGCATCATCCTACTCATACTCTGAACAATGCTGATCTTACATTAACAATGCATGTCCTTTTTGATATGATGCAGTGTCCCTACAGTTATGGCCCTTTGTAATCACACCACCTTTGCCAAAAATAGGGAAGCACAACTGGTTCCTCGCTCCATCAGACAATGGCAAAAGACTGATGATCATTCAGACACATGAGCCGGAAAAGTTATATTGCAAAAACCCCACTATATACAAGCACCGTGAAATACGTGAGTATCCGGATAGTGACTGTTACGTCTATGAGCAAGATACCAGCTTGTTGGGTCTTCAGAATTTTTGAGTTGGAGGCGGGTAAATAGCCTTGGTTCACACTCTCTGTTTCTCAGACTCAATTATCCGATTAACCAGGAGATCACCGTTGGCAAGGACCATGATGGCAGAGAGGCTCTGTTTGCTATGGAAAACTGTGTCTACACGGCGAGCCCTAGGAGTTCAGGAGCAAACTCCCCTGATTGTCAACAATACAGCCTGCAGCCAAAATAAGGTGAGAATGACAAAGGCATCTGGATTAACTTTGATCCTTGGATATCTCAATTACGACAGGCAGTGATGTGGTTTAAGCCTTTGGGTTGATAGGTAATTGGGCTGTCGCGTCGAAAGGGTGGAGTACTGGTGTCTCCGGATCACTGGTCGCTGAAGCGGGGCTGCAAATTATGATGGTGTTGGATCATCCCTCTTCGAATGACTTGTTGTCGTTGCTGCTTGTTCTGGATGGGTAGTTCTCTCTTTTTTATGCACATTCCTTGTCATTTGGTCATCCTTGTCTATGTCACTCTTACTATGTAATAGTTGCCTCTATTTAGAATGTCATTCTCGTCTGGATCACGAGAGTCTGAGCACTGCAGATGGGTGTGTTTTGGTGGTGTGGCAAGACTTCTTATGAAGTATCGTGTCTTGTTGTTTATGTCAGTAGTAGTCACTAGTCAGTATTTGGATGTTGTATATATCGTTGTTCCGAACTGTTTATTGTCTCGAACTGCTGGTGCGCTAAATGAGGGCATCACCATTCTCCAGTGTTCAAAGTATATCTCCTTTTTTCAAGTTATAATTTGAGCTCAGTGTCTTTTCAATAATGTACACTTGTTTGGGCCAGTGAGGTGTCGTTGAATATATGCCGAGTAGTGACGCAATGCCAAACAGGTCAATTATGACTCTCAGGTCAGGCTCTCAAAAGATCCAAAAAAAAGGTTGGGCTCTCCAAAAAAGAAAGAATAAGGACTCTTAGGCCGACATATGAGCGCCACCAGTGTTTTCGTGCGCTTCCGCGCTGAGAGAATATTGGCGCGTGTTTGAAATTCATGCTACCTTTTCATCCCCAATCTCCCGCCCCTCCCCCACCTCTGGAATCTCGATTCCTACTCCAGTTCCCCCAAATCCCCCTCCTGTACTCCCTGTACTCAAGTGCACTATCATGTCGCCAGTCAACGCGGATCTCCAGCTCCGTCCTGCCTTCGGCCGCTGCGTGCTGTCGCTCAACAGTGGCATGGCGGCGCTTGACGACCAGTTTGCCGGCAAAGTGCTGATGGTAACCATCAACGGCAACCGGCCTCCCGTCTCCCCGGACGACCTTGTCAAAACTCTTGGCATTGTGCACAACATCCAAATGTCGGTGTCAAAACCGGCGGATCTCGGGTAGGGGGTCTCGAACTGTGCGTCTAGGCGGATGGTAACAGGAGACAAGGGACACGATGTTTTTACCCAGGTTTGGGACCTCTCGACTGAGGTAAAACCCTACTCCTGCTTGATTGATATTGATGATATGGGTAGTACAAGAGTAGATCTACCACGAGGTCAAGGAGGCTAAACCCTAGAAGCTAGCCTATGGTATGATTGTTGTTCGTCCTACGGACTAAAACCCTCCGGTTTATATAGACACCGGAGAGGGCTAGGGTTACACAGAGTCGGTTACAATGGTAGGAGATCTACATATCCGTATCGCCAAGCTTGCCTTCCACGCCAAGGAAAGTCCCATCCGGACACGGGACGGAGTCTTCAATCTTGTATCTTCATAGTCTTGGAGTCCGACCAATGATGATAGTTCGGCTATCCGGACACCCCTAGTCCAGGACTCCCTCAGTAGCCCCCGAACCAGGCTTCAATGACGACGAGTCCGGCGCGCATATTGTCTTCGGCATTGCAAGGCGGGTTCTTCTCCAAATTCCATGTACTCACCGAATGGTGTCCGGCTTCTTATAAATGTTGTGCTCCTTGGCTTCCACATCCAATAATGGCCATCTTCCACGTGTCGTGCGAATGCAAAAGGCCAGGGTATTTTTACATTTTACCCCCTAGCTGCGCAAATAAGCCGCCTATAAAGAGAGGCGAGGATCTAGATCCAAATCACACCATCCTCCTTCCGCGAGTATTCATCGGAGCGCCTCTGACCAAAAATCCATTCCATCATGGATAGTCGATGCGGCTCCTCCTCTCACGCTCCCAGCCCTCAGCCAGGAGATTGGGGGAGATGCTCAGTCCCGCATAGTGAGCTAGTGACGTTCCAAGCCGAGGGATTTCTTCCCCCTGCCTTTATGGTTCCGGTTCGAGCCGGACTTGCCACTTACAAGGGCGGAAAGTAGGCGGAGAGCGTCCCCAATCCCTCCAAAGGAGAGTGGGTATGCTTCGACCCTTATCTAATCAGGGGACTCGGATTTCCCGTACATCCGTTTCTCCGGGGGCTCCTGGAGTTCTACGGACTCCAGCTTCAACACCTCACGCCTGCCTCCATCCTGCACATCGCGGGCTTTGTAGCCCTTTGCGAGCTGTTCTTGGGCATCGAGGCCCATTTTGCGCTGTGGAAGAGATTGTTCTGCCTCGTGCCCCGTTCTCACGAGGGGTCGATATATCAAGTGGGCGGAGCCGAAATATGGCGCATCGTCGGGACCGGATATCTATCCGGAACCCCGAAGAAGGCGTCCGAAGACTGGCCTTCGGAATGGTTTTATATGGAAGACGCCCCGCTACCGGACCCAGTTCGGATCGGCCTTTCGGAGTTCAACAACGCTCCTCTGAAGAAACGCCTGAGTTGGCGCCCGCGGAGCCCTCAACGGGAGAATGATAGGGACGTTCAACATCTGATGGGCTGAATAAGGTTATTGTCTCATTCCAGATTAACCATGATGAGTCATGGCCACATGCATCATGCGAGGGGTGCAGTCGCTCCAATATAGGGGCCACCCCATGTGGGATTTCAACGGGGAGGATGATGCCACCCGTCATGGCCGCAAGGGGCCGGGATCGGTTGTCGATCTGGTGAAGATCCTGTCCGGCTTGTACAAGGGGGAGAAGGAGGACTTCCTCCGTGCGAGTCCATTGAATGGATTTTCGATGAACAACCCTCGGAGCTGGGTAAGCGGACGTTTGTCTATCCGATCCATATTCCCAAAGTTAAGTGTCTCACTTTGTGATTTCGACGCAGGAACTGCGCCGGGCTATAGAGGATATACACAGCCTGGCTCCACAACCAGAGGATCCGGACCGATCCCTTGATCCGGCCTCCGAAGAGGATCCGGACATAAAGGTGGAGCTGATCGATGGGGTGTTCCACCAACTTAGCATGGATAATGCTTTGGTCGCCATTACGGCTGACTACCCCGGTATATCTCCGGCTTCCCAGGTAACTGTTACCGGAGTCCTGATACCATTACTCATCCATGCTTATTTCTGACCACCGTATACCAATGGTGCTCCGCAGGAGGTGCCTTTGAGGCGGGAAGCCGAACCCGCGGCGGCTGACCAACAAGGGGCAGCTCGGCCCAGCAGGCGGAAAAGAAGTGTGGCGCGAATCGAGACGTCGCCGCAACGGTATGGCGCGCCCCCATGTTTCTAGAAAAGATTCCTGGAAGGCATACTAACGCTTGTGGTTTTTTCAGGAGAAAGAGCGCTCGCCGGACTGTGCCCGGAGAGGTTGCCAATCCCGCCTCCACCGGCCAGGCTCCAACACCAGGTCCGGAGGGGGAAGCGAACACAAGGCGCGCGTCGGGTGCTCCTTCAACGGAGGATGCCGATAGGTTGTCCGCCACCAGATCTAAGGTGGAGAGCACCATGAATCACAGGCGCCGCCAGACAGTTCTTCGTGACACATGCTTTTCCCCGGAGGCGTTAAATGCCTTTGATTCGGGAGATGTGCACCTCCGTGCCGCTCGAGATGGTCTAGCCAGAGCCACGGAGCAGTATGTGAAAGACATACGGGTAAGGAATTTTGACAGTTGTATATGCCAGTATCCCCCGAGACTTAAAATAGTTAGAATAACTGATTTAAGGATCATTTGTTATGCAGGATCTTACGGAGAAGAATACCCACCTGTCCCAGGAGCTTCAAGAGTGCAAGGCCCAACTTGAGGCTGCACTAGCCGCCACGGGAGGAGCCACAGAGACCCCCTTCGGTAATATATACTTTTGAAAGAGAAGTAGTTTGTGAAGTGCGGCGTGTGAATGGGTCTGACAATAATATTGCAGATGGTGCCGGACTAGATCCGGACAGGCAGCAGCTACTACGCCAGCTAAAGGCCGGCGAGAAGGTGCTGACAAGGGTGCGGCATGAGAAAAATAACCTCCAAGATGCCAACACTCAGCTGGGCGAGGAACTAAAAGATGTTCGGGTCCAGCTGTCTTACTCTGTGAAGGAGAATCTGCGGCTTCGTCGCGGCATTTATAGTAAGTGCTTGAACGAAGTTTTGAAAACAAGAGTTCGGCGAGGAAGTCGATTAACCAGAATATGTCTGTAGGTATGCTCACGGGCCGTCCTGCAGAGGAAATGCCCAGTTCAACGGGTGACCAACTTCCCGAGTTGTTGCAACTGCACGAACGAGTTCGGCAGGTGATGAGCAGCGTCGCCCAGGCCTTATGGCCGTCCGTCTCCCTACCCGAGGGTCTTGGAGGGCTTGTGGAGAAGCTTCAGGGAGCACGGCGGCGCTTCCGTCTGTGGAAGATATCGGCCTGCCATCAAGGTGCCAGGGAGGCCTGGGCCATGGTGAAGATGAGGTACACGAAGGCCGATCCAAACCACATGGCCGAGGTCAGACCTGTGGGGCCCGATGGGAAGGAGATCCCTGTGAGCTTAATGTACGGCCAAGTAGAGTTGGCCGCAAAGTATTCCCAGCGGGACTGTAAACTAGACAGCCTGTTAGATGGTATTGAAGAGGAATACAATCAGTCAACTTGACTATGTAATTTAAAATGACATGTAAAATGCCTTCTAGCCGAATTGTAGATCGTTTGTCATTGCGGACCTTTTCGCCCTCAACCTCGGGACCCGACAGTCTGGAGTGTGTCCGAATACCCTCGCGGTTATAAAAAAACCGGGGCATGCGTGGAGACCATGCGTAGGGGTCATTAGTGCTTTAGCAGACAAGTGCCCAACTAGTTATGTTATATTACATGGTTAGTAAGAAACATCTTCCAGGGAGAATAGTTCCGTTAGGGGTTCCTTTCCCTGGGAGGCATGCCCTAAAGTGCATGTCCAGACTGCGAAAAAAGCAGGAAAGCATCTGGGGGCAGATAAATAAATAGGTAAGAAATCGTCTTTTAGTTCACCGACCGAATATTCCCTTAAGAACGCTAGCTTTCGGCTTCACCCAGTCTGAGGTACACATCCGGCTGACCTGGCAGTAACAATCGCAGAGATGCTCCCTTTACCTCCTAGCCGAACAATCGGGAACGTAGGGGTAAGCACAGGAGCCAGGCAACCCAGCTTGGCCAAAACTTAAGTCATATCGATGCATATAATGGTGAATAAAAGGTACATGCAGAAGTGCGACACATGTGTTGGGCATGAAGCCGGATAAATAAGCTTCTGTTAAAGAAGCCCCCAGGTATAATGAGTGCGAGCAGCACGTCAAGTGTGTGCGAACAATGCGTAGATCAGCCTCCAAAGGCTTTAGGAAAAAAGGAGGGAGAAAGAGAGAAACAAAAGATAGCTAAAGTATAAAATGTGGACGGAGGAAGGAGATGAACTCAGAGTCCAGCGCTAGGCGTAGAATCTTCGGAGACGGGATGCGTTCCATGGGTTCGGCTCGAGTCGGTTGTCCGATGCATTTCACAGACGCTATGCTCCGCCGGTCAGGACTTTGTCGATGATGAAGGGACCTTCCCATTTGGGCTTGAGTTTGTCCTTTTTCTTGTCCGGCAGGCGTAGAACTAGTTCGCCAACATTGTAAGTTTTGGCCCGTACTTCTCTGCTTTGATATCTTCGGGCCTGCTGTTGATAGAATGCGGAACGAGCTTTTGCCACGTCGCGCTCCTCCTCTAAGGCGTCCAAACTATCCTGCCGATCCAGCTCGGCTTCTCTTTCTTCATACATACGCACGCGAGGTGAGTCATGAATTATGTCGCAGGGCAAAACTGCCTCTGCGCCGTACACCATGAAAAATGGTGTGAATCCGATAGTGCGATTCAGCGTGGTCCGCAGCCCCCAGAGTACGGAGTCGAGCTCCTCTACCCAGTGCGTGTTAGATTCCTTGAGGGACCGCACTAGTCTGGGTTTAATGCCGCTCATGATTAGACCATTTGCTCGCTCGACTTGATCGTTAGTTTGAGGGTGATAGACTGAAGCATAGTCGAGCTTGATGCCCGTGTTTTTGCACCAGAGTTTAACCTCGTCGGCCGTGAAGTTTGTGTCGTTATCAGTGATGATGCTGTGGGGGACACCATAACGGTGTACTACCCCTGATATGAAGTCTATCACGGGTCCGGATTCGGCCGTCTTAACTGGCTTGGCCTCTATCCATTTGGTGAATTTATCCACCATGACCAATAGGTATTTTTGCTTGTGGGTTCCCCCTTTAAGGGGTCCAACCATGTCAAGCCCCCAGACCGCGAACGGCCAGGTGATGGGTATAGTTTTCAGGGCGGTGGGTGGCATGTGGCTTTGATTAGCAAAGAGCTAGCAACCGACGCATCGTTGGACTAAATCCTGAGCGTCTGTCCGGGCCGTTGGCCAATAAAATCCTGTACGGAAGGCCTTGCTTACAAGGGCCCGGGCTGCGGCGTGGTGCCCACCGAGTCCGGCATGAATTTCAGCCAGAAGATTTCGCCCTTCCTCTTTGGAGATGCACCTTTGAAGGACTCCGGTTGTGCTTTTCTTATAAAGCTCTCCCTCATGGACCTTATAGGCTTTAGATCGCCGTACTATGCAGCGGGCCTCGTTTTGGTCCTCGGAAGTTCCTGCCTAGTTAAGTAAGCTAGGAATGGCTCGGTCCACGGGGCAATGACTGCCATTATTTCGTGGGCTGAAGGTGTTGTTTCATTGGCAGAACCACCGATTGTGTCAAAATGTGCGGTGTCGGGCAGTGCGGTTGGGTCCGGATTGTTATTTCCGGACTCCCCTTCCCATAGTACGGATGGCTTGAAAAGCCGTTCCAGGAAGATTTTGGTGGGACGGCATCGCGCTTTGCATCGATGCGTGCCAATACGTCCGCCGCTTGATTATTATCCCGGGCTATATGGTGAAATTCAAGCCCTTCAAACCGAGCTGACTTTTTCAACACGGTGTTACGGTAAGCTGCCATTTTCGGATCCTTGGCGTCGAAGTCTCCATTTATTTGGGATATCGCGAGGTTCGAATCCCCTCGCACCTCTAGGCGTTTAATGCCCATGGAGACCGCCATCCGGAGGCCATGTAGAAGGGCCTCGTATTCGGCTGTGTTGTTGGAGTCTGTGTACATTATCTGAAGTACATATTGGACTGTGTCCCCGGTTGGGGACGTTAGGACGACGCCAGCCCCCAGTCCGGCCAACATTTTGGAGCCGTCAAAGTGCATGATCCAGTTAGAATATGCGCCATACTCTTTAGGGAGTTTTGGCTTCAGTCCATTCGGCGATGAAGTCGGCCAAAACTTGCGACTTGATAGCTCGCCGTGGTTTATAGGTTATGTCGAATGGTAGGAGCTCCATGGCCCATTTTGCAATCCTGCCGATCGCGTCGCGGTTGTTTATAATGTCGTTGAGAGGTACTTCGGAGGCTACTGTTATCGAACACTCTTGAAAGTAGTGTCGGAGCTTCCGGGATGCCATGAACACTGCGTACGCTATCTGTTGATAATGTGGATTCCGGGGTTTGCATGGAGTGAGGACAGTGGATACGTAGTACACTGGTTTTTGAAGAGGGAACTTATGTCCGTCCGTTTCTCGTTCGACGACGAGCACTGCGCTTCAACTTGATGTGTTGCCGCAATATATAATAGCATTGGTTCGCCCATGTTGGGCGCGGCCAGGACCGGATTTGTTACCAATATGGCCTTTATTTCTTCGAGTCCGGCCGTGGCGGCATCCGTCCACTCGAAGTGTTCGGTGCGCCGGAGGAGGCGATAAAGGGGTAATGCCTTTTCCCCTAAGCGGGAGATGAAGCGGCTTAAAGCCGCCACGCATCCAGTCAATTTTTGTATTTGCTTGAGGTCTTTTGGGATATCCAATTGTGACAGAGCTCGGATCTTGGCTGGGTTTTCTTCAATTCCTCTACCGGATACAATGAAGCCCAAGAGCTTTCCGGCTGGCACGCCGAAGACGCATTTTTCCGGGTTGAGCTTAATGTCATATGCTCGGAGATTGTCGAATGTGAGCCTCAAGTCGTCTACTAGAGTTTCGACATGTTTGGATTTGACGACCACATCATCTACGTATGCCTCCACTGTTTTGCCGATCTGGTTTGCCAGACATGTCTGAATCATGCGCTGGTATGTTGCTGTTGGGGAACGTAGCAATAATTCAAAATTTTCCTACGTGTCACCAAGATCAATCTATGGAGTCATCTAGCAACGAGGGAGGAGTGGATCTACATACCCTTGTAGATCACGCGCGGAAGCGTTCAAGAGAACGGGGTTGATGGAGTCGTACTCGTCGTGATCCAAATCACCGATGATCCTAGCGCCGAACGGACGGCACCTCCGCGTTCAACACACATACGGAACGGAGACGTCTCCCATGCCTTGATCCATCAAGGAGGAGGGAGAGGTTGATGGAGATCCAGCAGCACGACGGCGTGGTGGAAGTAGCGGGATTCCAACAGGGCTTCGCTAAGCGCTGCGGGAGGAGGGAGATGTGTCACGGGAGGGAGAGGGAGGCGCCAGGCCTTAGGTATCGTTGCTCCTCCTTTTCCCCACTATATATAGGGCCAAGGGAGAGGGGGGAGGCGCAGCCCTTTCCCCTTCCTCCAAGAAAAGGGTGCGGCCAAAGGGGGGAGGAGTCCATCCTCCCCAAGGCACCTCGGAGGTGCCTTCCCCCTTTAGGACTCTCCCCTTTTTCTCTTCTCTTGGCGCATGGGCCTCTTGGGGCTGGTGCCCTTGGCCCATGTAGGCCAAGGCGCACCCCCTACAGCCCATGTGGCCACCCGGGGCAGGTGGCCCCACCCGGTGGACCCCCGGGACCCTTCCGGTGGTCCCGGTACAATACCGATGACCCCGAAACTTGTCCCGATGGCCGAAATAGCACTTCCTATATATAATTCTTTACCTCCGGACCATTCAGGAACTCCTCGTGACGTCCAGGATCTCATCCGGGAATCCGAACAACTTTCGGGTTACCGCATACTAATATCTCTATAACCCTAGCGTCACCGAACCTTAAGTGTGTAGACCCTACGGGTTTGGGAGACATGCAGACATGACCGAGATGACTCTCCGGTCAATAACCAACAGCAGGATCTGGATACCCATGTTGGCTCCCACATGTTCCACGATGATCTCATCGGATGAACCACAATGTCAAGGACTTAATCAATCCCGTGTACAATTCCCTTTGTCTAGCAGTATTGTACCTGCCCGAGATTCGATCGTCGGTATCCCTATACCTTGTTCAATCTCGTTACCAGCAAGTCTCTTTACTCGTTCCGTAACACATCATCCCGTGATTCAACTCCTTGATCACATTGTGCACATTATGATGATGTCCTACCGAGTGGGCCCAGAGATACCTCTCCGCTTACACGGAGTGACAAATCCCAGTCTCGATTCGTGCCAACCCAACAGACACTTTCGGAGATACCTATAATGCACCTTTATAGCCACCCAGTTACGTTGTGACATTTGGTACACCCAAAGCATTCCTACGGTATCCGGAGTTGCACAATCTCATGGTCTAAGGAAAAGATACTTGACATTAGAAAAGCTTTAGCATACGAACTACACGATCTTTGTGCTAGGCTTAGGATTGGGTCTTGTCCATCACATCATTCTCCTAATGATGTGATCCCGTTATCAACGACATCCAATGTCCATAGCCAGGAAACCATGACTATCTGTTGATCACAACGAGCTAGTCAACTAGAGGCTCACTAGGGACATATTGTGGTCTATGTATTCACACGTGTATTACGATTTCCGGATAATACAGTTATAGCATGAATAAAAGACTATTATCATGAACAAAGAAATATAATAATAACTAATTTATTATTGCCTCTAGGGCATATTTCCAACAGTCTCCCACTTGCACTAGAGTCAATAATCTAGTTCACATCGATATGTGATTAACACTCAAGGTCACATCCCCATGTGACTAACACCCAAAGAGTTTACTAGCGTCACTAAACTAGTTCACATCATCATGTGATTAAGACTCAATGAGTTCTGGGGTTCGATCATGTTTTGCTTGTAAGAGAGGTTTAGTCAACGGGTCTGCACCATTCAGATCCGTATGTACTTCGCAAATCTCTAGGTCATATTGTAAATGCTGCTTCCACGCTCCACTTGGAGCTATTCCAAATGGTTGTTCCACTATACGTATCCGGTTTGCTACTCAGAGTCATTCGGGTAGGTGTTAAAGCTTGCATCGACGTAACCCTTTACGACGAACTCTTTTACCACCTCCATAATCGAGAAAATTCCTTAGTCCACTAGTTAATAAGGATAACTTTGACCGCTGTCCTGTGATCCATTCTTGGATCACTTTTGTACCCCTTGACTGACTCATGGCAAGGCACACTTCAGGTGCGGTACACAGCATAGCATACTGTAGAGGCTACGTCTTAAGCATAGGGGACGACCTTCGTCCTTTCTCTCTATTCTGCCGTGGTCGAGGTTTGAGTCTTAACTTCGTACCTTACAACTCAGGCAAGAACTCCTTCTTTAACTGATCCATCTTGAACACCTTCAAGATCATGTCAAGGTATCTGCTCATTTGAAAGTACTATTAAGCGTTTTGATCTATCCTTATAGATCTTGATGCTCAATGCTCAAGTAGCTTAATCCAGGCTTTCTATTGAAAAACACCTTTCAAATAACCCTATATGCTTTCTAGAAATTCTACATCATTTCTGATCATTAATATGTCAACAACATATACTCATCAGAAATTCTATAGTGCTCCCACTCACTTCTTTGGAAATACAAGTTTCTCATAAACTTTGTATAAACCCAAAATATTTGATCATCTTATCAAAGCGCACATTCCAACTCCGAGATGCTTACTCCAGTCCATGGAAGGATCGCTGGAGCTAGCATACCTTTTAGCATCCTTAGGATCGACAAAAACCCTTTCTGATTGTATCGCATACAACCTTTCCTTACGAAGACTAGTAAGGAAACTCGTTTTGACATCCATTTGCCAGATTTCATAAATGCAGCTAATGCTAACATGATTCCGACGGACCTAAGCATCTCTACGGATGAGAAAATCTCATCGTAGTCAACTCCTTGAACTTGTGAAAAACTCTTCGCCACAAGTCGAGCTTCATAGACGGTGACATTACCGTCCACGTCCGTCTTTTTCTTAAAGATCCATTTATCTCAATGGCTTGCCGATCATCGGGCAAGTCCACCAAAGTCCATGCTTTGTTCTGATACATGGATCCTATCTCGAATTTCATGGCTTCTAACCATTCGTCGGAATATGGGCCCACCATCGCTTCTCCATAGCTCGTAGGTTCATTGTTGTCTAGCAACATGACCTTCAAGACAGGATCACCGTACCACTCCGAAGCAGTACGCGTCCTTGTCGTCCTACGAGGTACGGTAGTGACTTGATCCGAAGTTTCATGATCACTATCATAAGCTTCTACTTCAATTGGTGTAGGTGCCACAGGAACAACTTCCTGTGCCCTGCTACACACTTGTTGAAGTGACGGTTCAATAACCTCATCAAGTCTCCACCATCCTCCCACTCAACTTTCCGAGCCAAACCTTTCCTCAAGAAAGGACCCGATACAATAAACAATCCCTATTGCTTTCGGATCTGAATTAGGAGGTATACCCAACTGTTTTTGGGTGTCCTATGAAGATGCATTTTATCCGCTTTGGGTTCGAGCTTATCAACCTGAAACTTTTTCACATAAGCGTCGCAGCCCCAAACCTTTACAAAATGACAGCTTAGGTTTCTCTAAACCATAGTTCATACGGTGTCATCTCAATGGAATTACGTGGTGCCCTATCTAAAGTGAATGTGGTTGTCTCTAATGCCTAACCCATAAACGATAGTGGTAATTCGATAAGAGACATCATGGTACGCACCATATCCAATAGGGTGCAACTATGATGTTCGGACACACCATCACACTATGGTGTTCCAGGCGGTATTAATTGTGAAACAATTTCCACAATGTCTTAATTGCGTGCCAAAGCTCGTAACTCAGATACTCATCTCTATGATCATATCATAGACATTTTATCGTCTTGTCACGATGATCTTCAACTTCACTCTAAAATTACTTGAACCATTCAATAATTCAGACTTGTGTTTCATCAAGTAAATATACTCAACATCTACTCGAATCATCTGTGAAGTAAGAACATAACGATATTCACTGCATGCCTCAACACTCATTGGACTGCACACATCAAAATGTGTTGCTTCCAACAAGTTGCTATCTTGTTCCATTTTACTGAAACTGAGGCTTTTCAGTCATCTTACCTATGTGGTATGATTTGCATATCTCAAGTGATTCAAAATCAAGTGAGTCCAAACGGTCCATCTACATGGAGTTTCTTCATGCATATACACCAATAGACATGGTTCGCATGTCTCAAACCTTTCAAAAACGAGTGAGTCTAAAGATCCATCAACATGGAGCTTCTTCATGCGTTTTATACCAATATGACTTACATGGCAGTGCCACAAGTAAGTGGTACTATCATTACTATCTTATATTTTTGGCATGAAAATGTGTATCACTACGATCGAGATTCAATAAACCATTCTTTTAGGTGCAAGACCATTGAAGGTATTATTCAAATAAATAGAGTAACCATTATTCTCCTTAAATGAATAACCGTATTGCGATAGACATAATCCAATCATGTCTATGCTCAACGCAAACACCAAATGACAATTATTCAGGTTTAATACTAATCTTGATGGTAGAGGGAGCGTGCGATGTTTGATCACATCAAACTTGGAAACACTTCCAACACATATCGTCAGCTCACCTTTAGCTAGTCTCCGTTTATTCCGTAGCCTTTTGTTTCGAGTTACTAACACTTAGAACCGAACCGGTATCTAATACCCTGGTGCTACTAGGAGTACTAGTAAAGTACACATTAACATAATGTATATCCAATATACTTCTATCGACCTTGCCAGCCTTATCATCTACCAAGTATCTAGGGTAATTCTGCTTCAGTGGCTGTTCCCCTTATTACAGAAGCACTCAGTCTCGGGTTTGGGTTCAACTTTGGGTTTCTTCACTAGAGCAGCAGCTGAATTGCCGTTTCATGAAGTATCCCTTCTTGCCCTTGCCCTTCTTGAAACTAGTGGTTTCACCAACCATCAACAATTGATGCTCCTTCTTGATTTCTACTTTCGCGGCGTCAAACATCGCGAATATCTCAAGGATCATCATATATGTCCCTGATATATCATAGTTCATCACGAAGCTCTAGCAGCTTGGTGGTAATGACTTCGGAGAACCATCACTATTTCATCTAGAAGATCAACTCCCACTCGATTCAAGGGATTGTTGTACTCAGACAATCTGAGCACAAGCACAACAATTGAGATTTTCTCCTTAGTCTGCAGGCTAAGAAAATCGTCGGAGGTCTTATACCTCTTGACGTGGGCACGAGCCTGAAATCTCAATTTCAGCCCTCAAAACATCTCATATGTTCCGCGATGTTTCGAAAAACATCTTTGGTGCCTCTACTTAAGCCATTTAACTGAACTATCACGTAATTATCAAAACGTGTATGTCCGATGTTCACAACATCCACAGACGACGTTTGGGGTTCAGCACACTGAGCGGTGCATTAAGGACATAAGCTTTCTACTGTCCGCATAATCGCTACTGTCAACTTTCAACTATATTTTCTCTAGGAACATATCTAAACAGTAGAACTAAACCGCGAGCTTACGACATAATTTGCAAAGATCTTTTGACTATGTTCAAGATAATTAAGTTCATCTTATGAACTCCCACTTAGATAGACATCCCTCTGGTCATCTAAGTGATCACATGATCCGAGTCAAACTAGGCCGTGTCCGATCATCACGTGAGACGGACTAGTCATCATCGGTGAACATCTTCATGTTGATCGTATCTTCTATACGACTCATGCTCGACCTTTCGGTCTCCGTGTTCCGAGGCCATGTCTGTACATGCTAGGCTCGTCAAGTTAACCCTAAGTGTATTGCATGTGTAAATCTGTCTTACACCCGTTGTATGTGAACGTAAGGATCTATCACACCCGATCATCACGTGGTGCTTCGAAACGACGAACTGTAGCAACGGTGCACAGTTAGGGGAGAACACTTCTTGAAATTGTTGTAAGGGATCATCTTATTTACTACCGTCGTTCTAAGTAAACAAGATGCATAAACATAATAAACATCACATGCAATTATATAGTAGTGACATGATATGGCCAATATCATATAGCTCCATTGATCTCCATCTTCGGGGCTCCATGATCATCATCGTCACCGGCATGGCACCATAATCTCCATCATCATGATCTCCATCATCGTGTCTTCATGAAGTTGTCACGTCAACTATTACTTCTACTACTACAGCTAACGGTTAGCAATAAAGTAAAGTAATTACATGACGTTTATGTTGACACGCGGGTCATAAATAAATTAAGACAACTCCTATGGCTCCTGCCGGTTGTCATACTCATCGACATGCAAGTCGCGATTCCTATTACAAGAACATGATCATCTCATACATCACATATATCATTCATCACATCCTTTGGCCATATCACATCACATAGCATACCCTGCAAAAACAAGTCAGACGTCCTCTAATTGTTGTTTGCATGTTTTACGTGGCTGCTATGGGTTTCTAGCAAGAACGTTTCTTACCTACGCAAGAACCACAACGTGATATGCCAATTGCTATTTACCCTTCATAAGGACCCTTTTCATCGAATCCGATCCGACTAAAGTGGGAGAGACAGACACCCGCCAGCCACCTTATGCAACTAGTGCATGTTTGTCGGTGGAACCGGTCTCACGTAAGCGTACGTGTAAGGTTGGTCCGGGCCGCTTCATCCCACGATGCCGCCGAATCAAGATAAGACTAGTAACGGCAAGCATATTGAACAAAATCAACACCCACAACTACTTTGTGTTTTACTCGTGCATAGAATCTACGCAATAAACCTGGCTCTGATACCACTGTTGGGGAACGTAGCAATAATTCAAAATTTTCCTACGTGTCACCAAGATCAATCTATGGAGTCATCTAGCAACGAGGGAGGAGTGGATCTACATACCCTTGTAGATCGCGCGCGGAAGCGTTCAAGAGAACGGGGTTGATGGAGTCGTACTCGTCGTGATCCAAATCACCGATGATCCTAGCGCCGAACGGACGGCACCTCCGCGTTCAACACACGTACGGAACAGAGACGTCTCCCATGCCTTGATCCAGCAAGGAGGAGGGAGAGGTTGATGGAGATCCAGCAGCACGACGGCGTGATGGAAGTAGCGGGATTCCAATAGGGCTTCGCTAAGCGCTGCGGGAGGAGGGAGATGTGTCACGGGAGGGAGAGGGAGGCGCCAGGCCTTAGGTATCGTTGCTCCTCCTTTTCCCCACTATATATAGGGCCAAGGGAGAGGGGGGAGGCGCAGCCCTTGCCCCTTCCTCCAAGGAAAGGGTGCGGCCAAAGGGGGGAGGAGTCCATCCTCCCCAAGGCACCTCAGAGGTGCCTTCCCCCTTTAGGACTCTCCCCTTTTTCTCTTCTCTTGGCGCATGGGCCTCTTGGGGCTGGTGCCCTTGGCCCATGTAGGCCAAGGCGCACCCCCTACAGCCCATGTGGCCCCCCGGGGCAGGTGGCCCCACCCGGTGGACCCCCAGGACCCTTCCGGTGGTCCCGGTACAATACCGATGACCCCGAAACTTGTCCCGATGGCCGAAATAGCACTTCCTATATATAATTCTTTACCTCCGGACCATTCCGGAACTCCTCGTGACGTCCGGGATCTCATCCGGGAATCCGAACAACTTTCGGGTTACCGCATACTAATATCTCTATAACCCTAGCGTCACCGAACCTTAAGTGTGTAGACCCTACGGGTTCGGGAGACATGCAGACATGACCGAGATGACTCTCCGGTCAATAACCAACAGAGGGATCTGGATACCCATGTTGGATCCCACATGTTCCACGATGATCTCATCGGATGAACCACGATGTCAAGGACTTAATCAATCCCGTATACAATTCCCTTTGTCTAGCGGTATTGTACCTGCCCGAGATTCGATCGTCGGTATCCCTATACCTTGTTCAATCTCGTTACCGGCAAGTCTCTTTACTCGTTCCGTAACACATCATCCCATGATTCAACTCCTTGATCACATTGTGCACATTATGATGATGTCCTACCGAGTGGGCCCAGAGATACCTCTCCGCTTACACGGAGTGACAAATCCCAGTCTCGATTCGTGCCAACCCAACAGACACTTTCGGAGATACCTGTAATGCACCTTTATAGCCACCCAGTTACGTTGTGACGTTTGGTACACCCAAAGCATTCCTACAGTATCCGGGAGTTGCACAATCTCATGGTCTAAGGAAAAGATACTTGACATTAGAAAAGCTTTAGCATACGAACTACACGATCTTTGTGCTAGGCTTAGGATTGGGTCTTGTCCATCACATCATTCTCCTAATGATGTGATCCCGTTATCAACGACATCCAATGTCCATAGCCAGGAAACCATGACTATCTGTTGATCACAACGAGCTAGTCAACTAGAGGCTCACTAGGGACATATTGTGGTCTATGTATTCACACGTGTATTACGATTTCCGGATAATACAGTTATAGCATGAATAAAAGACTATTATCATGAACAAAGAAATATAATAATAACTAATTTATTATTGCCTCTAGGGCATATTTCCAACAGTTGCGCCGGCGTTTTTGAACCCGAAGGGCATTGTGTTGAAGCAGAATGGTCCGTATGGAGTAATGAATGCCGTTGCGGCTTGGTCTGGCTCTGCCATCTTGATTTGATGGTAGCCGGAGTATGCGTCGAGGAAGCACAATGAATCGTGTCCTGCGGTAGCGTCGATGATTTAATCGATGCGGGGAAGGGGGAAAGGATCCTTTGGGCAAGCCTTGTTAAGGTCCTTGAAATCGACACACAGGCGCCAGGATTTGTCCTTCTTTGGTACCATTACCAGGTTTGCTAGCCAGTCTAGATGTTTTATGTCTCTGATGAATCCGGCTTCTAATAGTTTGGCTAGCTCCTCTCCCATTGTCGTCTTTTGGGTTCGGAAAATCGCCGAAGAGCCTGTTTGACTGGCTTGAATCCTTTTAGGATATTTAGGTTGTGCTCTGCCAGCCGGCGTGGGATTCCTGGCATGTCTGAAGGGTGCCAGGCAAAAATATCCCAATTTTCCCGTAGGAATTCTCGTAGTGCGGCGTCTACATCAGGGTTTAATTGTGCCCCAATGGAGGCCGTTTTTGTAGGGTCCGTTGGATGGACTTGGAATTTGACTATTTCGTTCGCTGGCTTAAAAGAGGTGCACTTGGATCTTTTGTCAAGTATCACATCGTCCCTGTTCACCGTGGAGCGTAGCGCTGTGAGTTCCTCGGCCGCTAGGGCTTCAGATAGTGCCTCAAGGGCTAGTGCGGCTGTCTTATTTTCGGTGCAGAGTGCTACGTCCGGATCACTAGCAAGGGTGATGATTCCGTTGGGCCTGGGCATTTTGAGCTTCATGTACCCGTAATGGGGTATAGCTTGAAAAATTGTGAATGCCTCTCGTCCTAATAAAGCGTGATATCCGCTGTTGTACGGGGCCACGTGGAACGTGATCTCCTCGGACATGTAGTTGTCCGGCGAGCCGAATACCACATCTAGTGTGATTTTTCCTGTGCAGCATGCTTCCCG
Organism: Triticum timopheevii; assembly: GCA_963921465.1. Classification (NCBI taxonomy): domain Eukaryota; kingdom Viridiplantae; phylum Streptophyta; class Magnoliopsida; order Poales; family Poaceae; genus Triticum; species Triticum timopheevii. Next base: position 293,581,195 of record OY997270.1, read on the forward strand.
ACTAGGGATTATTCCTCTGAAGGTTGTGTTGCTTCGCTCAATGCGGCTCCAGTCTACTTCCATTTTTCGAAGGGTTTCCTCGTAGATGAGGTTTAATCCGCTGCGGCCATCCATGAGTACCTTAGTAAGGCGAAAGCCGTCCACTATTGGACTGAGGACCAATGCGGCTGGTGCTCGGGCTGTTCGGATTTTAGGTTCGTCACTGGCATTAAAGGTAATAGCCGTGTCACTCCATGGATTTATTGTTGCTATTTGGTAGACTTCGGCAAGGCTGCAGAGTGTTCGTTTTCGCATATTGTTTGATGCGAAAGTCTCGAAGACTATTGATACCGTACTAGTACTGCTGGGCTGGTTCTCTGGGGCTAGAAGCTCTTCGCCACTTTTGGCCACCTGCTGTAGTATCCAACATGCTCAAAGGCTATGCGTTGGAGTGGCGCCCTCTATGCTATGAATTTTGCAAGGTCAGTTGAGCCATCCCTCCAGTACGGTTCCGTGCCCTTTAGGGGGGTTTTGCTTTTTGGTTTTTAACCCAGGTGCCTGAATATGATGCACCCTTTTATTTCAGACCAGGGTTGTGTTCGGAGCCGGATTGTCCCAAAATTTGGTTTCGGTTTTCCAGGCGCTCTCCATCGCACAGTACTTTTGTACTATGGATGCCAGGTCGGCGAAACGTGTAATTTCGCGACGACTTATGGCGTTCATGATTCACTTGTCCATGCAATTATTGCAGAAAATTGAGATTGCGCTTTCCTCACGGCAGTCCTTTATCCTATCCATAACCAGGAGTAATCTGGCCCAGTAATGATGTACTGTTTCAGCGGGCTCTTGCCGGATTCTGGATAGATTGCTTGTGTTTGGGTAGGCGGGTGGAATTAAATTCGGAACCCCGTCCAATCTAAGACTCGGGGGCCGGAAAGTTTCTGAACTTGGAAGTTTGGCTTGTTGGATGTTGTCCAATGAATCCGGCCCACTGCCTGACTTTAGGTTCAGGGTTTGATCAACGTCCGTTCCTCCGCGGGAATCCGGCATGGAGGGGTCGGGAATTCCGACATAGCTTGTCCTTAATGAGAAGAAGAGTTGTCGTGCTGTTCCTCCACCATAGCAACATGGTGGGTAGCCTGGGGAGAGTTGATCTCTCTCAGATCGGTTTTAGGCCCAATCTGATCGTAGTCTGTAGCGACTCCCAGGGCGGCGATGCGATCCAGGAGCTCATTTACGGAGGAGAGCTCCATCGGATCTAGCTGCTCGGCGAATTCCGAGTTGATGTGGAGATCGCTTTTGATGACCCGAGAGGTCATCGTCGGCGTGGCGGCCGAACAGGCGGTCATAAGAAAACCGCCTAGCCAGATAGTTTGGCCGGTGGCCAGAGCTCCTTTGGCGACGGTGCCGTCTTTAAAGACGGGACGAGGCATCCTTCGTGATTGCGACGGCACAGAGGAACTCTCAATGAAAGCACCAATGTCGGTGTCAAAACTGGCGGATCTCGGGTAGGGGGTCCCGAACTGTGTGTCTAGGCGGATGGTAACAGGAGACAAGGGACACGATGTTTTTACCCAGGTTTGGGCCCTCTCGATGGAGGTAAAACCCTACTCCTGCTTGATTGATATTGATGATATGGGTAGTACAAGAGTAAGGAGGCTAAACCCTAGAAGCTAGCCTATGGTATGATTGTTGTTCGTCCTACGGACTAAAACCCTCCGGTTTATATAGACACCAGAGAGGGCTAGGGTTACACAGAGTCGGTTACAATGGTAGGAGATCTACATATCCGTATCGCCAAGCTTGCCTTCCATGCCAAGGAAAGTCCCATCCGGACACGAGACGGAGTCTTCAATCTTGTATCTTCATAATCTTGGAGTCCGGCCAATGATGATAGTTCGGCTATCCGGACACCCCCTAGTCCAGGACTCCCTCACTCGTCGAAGTCTGTCCACCACCAGCTGATTTCTTCGTCAGGTTCCGGACAACTTTTGACTGCAGTCGTGTGTTCGAATCTTCCCGGTTTTTGTTCTGCGATGGCGTGCTGGTGAGCTTTGATCAGTGGCACCCAGGATGGGGCTCGGTGCCCTCTGAGCTTGAATTTTTAACAAAGCTTACCTTCCATGGCATGCCTCGGCGTGCTTGAAACAGCGAGTCCATGAATGAGCTTATCAACGACCTTGGAGGTGGGCTCAAAAGTATGTTTGTTCCTCCAGACAGCTGGGCTCTGACGGTTATGGCATGGATGAAGAAGTCGTCCATCATACCGAATGTGATTGGTGTTGAGATACCGGTGCAGGAACCGGGGTTGTACTATTCGTTGCCACCAAGGCCGCCGCGGACCACGTTAGGGATGTACCTGTATCGAGTGTTCGTGCATATCGAAGAAGTGGTCAATCCATCAATCAAAGTCCTGTCGCCGCCGCTGGTGCCAGGGTCCGTCGACGACGTCCATTATAGGAGTCAACGTCAGACTTTCTCGTGTTGCTCGGAACGATGGATGGCACAGGGCCTACTCCGTCGCGCGGCGGAGGCCACTGCTTCTTTGGGAGAAGAGGTAGGGCTGGCTGCCTGGATGTGCTCTAATTTGAGGTAACAACTGAATCTTGTCAGATACTAGTTAAATCCGAGCTATGGGTGTGAAGCACTGATGTGCCAGTACATTTGATCGTGATATGTTCTAATTTTGTACCTGAACTTTTTTTAGAAAGGGTTGTACGTCAACTTAATGTGCTAGTAGAACTTTTTGTGTTGTCTGTCTGTTTTCTCTGCACAGCATTCAAGATATTTCCCCGTCATTGATAAAGACGATGAACCGTTATGTACGAGTTCATTGGTTTCAACATAGCCCTACCCATAGCGATCCACTGCTTCCATCCTGATTATGCCGCCTGCGTGAAATTTTTGTATGCAAGTTCAGTATGCTATGATGTTCTATTTGATTGTGTCAATTATATAAGTTTTTTATTGAGCATTAGCAATGCATATGGATGAAAGATGTATTTACGAGCATCGACCGATGGGTCTCTCTCTCTCTCTCACACACACACACACACCCACGCACACATGCACAAGTGGGACCCGTTGAATTATTTCTTTGCTCGTGACAGCTTTTAATTAGGTTCCATTGTACTCTAACTTTTTTCTTAAGTTATTAACTGAGCTCAGTGACTTCAAAAAGTTGTACATAAACCTTGTTTGGGCCTTTCCGGCGTCGTTGAATGTGGGCTGAGTAGCCATGTTAGGTTGTATTGTGCTACACATGCCTTTTTTTCAACATCAGCAATGCAACTGGGCCGACGGTTGTACACAATATCCGGGTCAACTTGTTATTCTCCGCCCCGCTGGGGTGCAAACTTTCCTAGGAGGTATGCATTAGGCTTAACAAGAAAATGGACTTTAAGAAATAATAAATGGAATGTGATTATAATAACTGGGCAATAACAATTAAAAAATGCACCAAACGCGTAATTAGTTTAAAAAATATATTATTTTTGGAATTTGAAAATTTTAGTTTCATTACTTGTTGCGCGCGCAATAATTCGTTGGATTTTTACGTAATACAACTTTATTTTGAAATTATATTTAATCTCACTAGAAATTTCGGATAAAAATATTTCGGATCCCATCAAAATGTGGGAATTTTTTTTAATTCTGTTTTGAGCGGTTGGTTGAAATTATTAATCATTGTCCTAGCTAGAAAATAGGCTGTACTTTTAACAAATTGTAAATGGGCTATAGTAAATTCCATCAGAATTCAAAAATGGGATGTACATTCTTACAAATCACAAATGGGCTATATGTTGTCTGCCACACACTTGTGGGCCTTCTAAGTTGACGCGTCCCCTAAAAAAACTAAGTTTACGCGTATGCAAGGCTTTGTCAACTTATAGTCAACACATGGTTCTAGCAGCAGTGGGTGTTGGATGTCCATCCAACGGATGTCGTGCTTCTTCTTCAATCTCAAATATTCTTGCTTCAGCCACCCAAAAAATGATTCCTCCCCCTGACATCTGGGGCGCACCATTTCGGAGGTTGGCCTGTGGGCCAACTAATTTGATGCGTACCAAAGGCTTTGTCAACTTAGTCAATATAAACAATTCTAGTTGAAGTGACCGTACGATGTCCATCCAACGGCCATAGTGTTTCTTCAACCTCTGGTCTTCTTGCTCCAGCTGCCCAAAGCAGTGTCGGTCGTGCCGCGTGCTTCTGCCTCCCGTGGCGGGCTGTGATGTTGCGGAGGCCTCACCGCCCCCTACTACTCCCACCACTGGCCAGGCCATCCCTCTACTCACCCACACCCCCTGTTATTCTGCGACGACGGCAGCCTCACACCGCAGCCGAACCAGTGAACCCTCGTAATCCTCTCCGCGCGGGCATCCACTGTCGCGTCTTCCTCGGCTCCGCGTCGTCCCCTTCCTAGGCCTCGCCGCCGTCCACCGCCCTGGTGCTCTCGACGCGGTGTGGTCAACGTGGTCAAGGAAAAACTTCCATCGGAAGAGTGTTGTACGTGGAGAGGCTGACAGCTGGGTCCAAGGCAGCCGCAGGAAGTGCCTCCTTATTAGCGGAAAATAATTATTCCTCCACCTGACAACAGGGACGCGCCGGACGGGCCACCGTATTTCGCGAAAAAAATGCTTCCCCCTAACTGCTGGGACCCACCAGGTACATCTTCGCATGCAAGGAAGTGCGTTCGGGCAAAAAAAAAACAATTCGTCCCCCTGACTGCTGGGACCCATCAACTACATCTTCGCACGCAAGGAAGTGCCTGACAGTCGGGACCCACCCGGTCGAAGTGTACGTAGCGTTGTCATTCTGGTCGCGAACGTGTACGTACATACTGGTCGATGTAGAGGTGCGCACGTGTCATAGTAGAGGCGCGCACGTGTCGTAGTAGAGGCGCGCACGTAGCATGTACACGTACGTACAACGGCCAGGGTGCAAGAATGTAAATACGGCCACACGTACATACGGGCGGGGTCTCAAGCACCTACTCGCGCATACGTACGGCCAGGGCTCGTGTACATGACTGGGTCGGAACGGAGAAACTGCGTCGTCGTCGTGTTCATGAGGAGCCAACCGGCTGGGTCAAAACGGAATGCGTCGTCGTGTTCATCGGGAGGGCTTGGACAGAACAACCGATGGAAACGAGGCCTGCGTACCGCAGAATGGAGGAAACGGCCTTGAGTTCGACCGGCCACGGTCGAAACGGGATCCTGTTCATCGGGAGGGGTCTGGCGTACCGCAAAACAGAGGAAACAGACTTCTGTTGGACCTCCTACGGTCGAAACGGGGTCCTGTTGATCGGGAGGGGTGTGGCGTACCGCAAAACGGAGGAAACGGACTTGTGTTGGAGCGTTACGGTCGAAACGGGGGTCCTGTTCATCGGGAGGGGTGTGGCATACCGCAAAACGAGACTCCACGAGATACTGTTCATCACCACCATCGACCTCCTCCATCCTCCACGGGCTACTGTTCATCCACCGTCGACCTCCTCCAGCCTCCACCTGCGACTGTTCATCCACGGGCTCTTGTTCATCCAGCTTCCACCGCGCGCTCCTCCACCGGCTACTGTTCAACCAGCCCTCTCCACGGGGGTCCTATTCAACCACCCCTCCACGGGCTACTGTTCATCCAGCCCTCCACTGGTTACTGTTCAACCAGCCCTCCACCGGCTACTGTTCAACCTTCCCTCCACGGGGTCCTGTTCTTCCAGCCTTCCACGCGGTCCTGTTCATCCACGCCCAACCGGCTCGATCAATCGGGGTCCTGTTCATCCAACGGCAACACCACGGGGTCCTGTTCATCCAACCCCCACCGGGAACTGTTCATCCAACCCCCCCCCCCCCCCAGCAACGCTCACTGTTCATCTAGAGGGAGCATCGATCGGCTTCAGTTAGCAGCAGTAGCGAAGGAATCGCTCGATCGCTCGGGTTCAGTAACGCGTAGCCTGCAGTGCAATCACTCGGGTTTAGTTAGGTGACGCCTCGCTTGGGTTCAGTTAGAGCCCAACGCCTCACACCCACGCATGTACGTGTACGAGAGAAACGCGCATCGCTCGGCCCCCGACCACCCACCGTAACCGGGAACTCCCCAATATTCTCCTTGCCCTCGCTTCTACCACAGTTTTTTCTGTCATGCACGGCCTAAAGAATGTCATGCAGCTGCGTCTCCGGCCCGCCCAGGATGAAAAGCCCATTTTCTAACATGATATTTTGTCATAGAAGTAGGATCCCACCACATCTATGATGATACCGGGTTTTGTCACAATTATCGTCATAGAAGTGTCATAAGTATGACAGAATTTTTTTTCGTTCGGCCCAAAATGTCACGGATGTGTCTTTTTTTGTAGTGGATGGAGTAGTTTTCAATGGTGAACATCTCTAAGTTGATCATATCTACTATATGATTCACGTTCGACCTTTCGGTCTCAGTGTTCCGAGGCCATATCTGCATATGCTAGGCTCATCAAGTTTAACCCGAGTATTCTGCACGTGCAAAACTGGCTTGCACCCGTTGTATGTGAACGCGGAGCTTATCACACCAATCATCACGTGGTGTCTCGGCATGACGAACTGTAGCAATGGTGCATACTCAGAGAGAACACTTATACCTTGAAATTTAGTGAGGCATCATCTTATAGTGCTACCGCCATACTAAGCAAAATAAGATGCATAAAAGATAAACATCACATGCAATCAAAATATGTGACATGATATGGCCATCATCATCTTGTGCCTTTGATCTCCATCTCTAAAGCACCGTCATGATCTCCATCATCACCGGCTTGACACCTTGATCTCCATCGTAGCATCGTTGTCGTCTCGCCAACTATTGCTTCTACGACTATCGCTACCGCTTAGTGATAAAGTAAAGAAATTACATGGCAATTGTATTTCATACAATAAAGCAACAACCATATGGCTCCTGCCAGTTGCCGGTAACTCTATTACAAAACATGATCATCTCATACAAGAATTTATATCACATCATGTCTTGACCATATCACATTACAACAAGCCCTGCAAAAACAAGTTAGACGTCCTCTACTTTTTTGTTGCAAGTTTTACATGGCTGCTACGGGCTTCTAGCAAGAACCATTCTTACCTACGCATCAAAACCACAACGTTTTTTCGTCAAGTGTGTTGTTTTAACCTTCAACAAGGATCGGCCGTAGTTAAACTCAATTCAACTAAAGTTGGAGAAACAGACACCCGCCAGCCACCTGTGTGCAAAGCATGTTGGTAGAACCAGTCTCATGAACGCGGTCATGTAATGTCGGTCCGGGCCGCTTCATCCAACAATACCACCGAATCAAAGTAAGACGTTGGTGGTAAGCAGTATGACTATTATCGCCCACAACTCTTTGTGTTCTACTCGTGCATATCATCTACGCATAGACCTGGCTCAGATGCCACTGTTGGGGAACGTAGCATGCAATTTCAAAAATTTCCTACGATCACGCATGATCTATCTAGGAGATTCATAGCAACGAGAGGGGAAGAGTGTGTTCACGTACCCTCGTAGACCGAAAGCCGAAGCGTTATGTTAACGCGGTTGATGTAGTCGAACGTCTTCACAATCCAACCGATCTAGCACCGAACGTATGGCACCTCCGAGTTCAGCACACGTTCAGCTCGATGACATCCCTCGAACTCTTGATCCAGCAGAGGTTCAAGGGAGAGTTTCGTCAGGATGACGGCGTGATGATGGTGTTGATGATGTGATCCGCGCAGGGCTTCGCCTAAGCACTACGATGAAACTATCGGAGGAGTAAACGGTGGAGGGGGAACCGCACACGGCTAAGACAATGTTATGCCTTTGGGGTGCCCCCTTGCCCCCGTATATAAAGGAGGGAGGAGGAGGCCAGGCACAAGGGGGCGCGCCAAGGGAGGGGGAGTCCTACTAGGACTCCACTCCTAGTAGGATTCGACCCCTTTCTTTTTTTTCCTTCTTACGGAGGTGGAAAGGGGGAAAGAGAGGGAGTAGCAGAAGGAAAGGGGGTGGCTCCCCCCTTCCCTAGTCCAATTCGGCCTCCTCCCTTGTGGGGGGCGCACTAGCCGCTTGTGGGCTGGTTAGCCTCCCTCCCATGGCCCATATCTTCCACTAGGGGGTTCCGGTAACCCTTCCGGTACTCTGGTTTGTACCCGATACACTCCGGAACCCTTCCTGTGTCCGAATACCACCTTCCAACATATCAATCTTTACCTCTTGACCATTTTGAGACTCCTCGTCATGTCCGTGATCTCATCCAGGACTCCAAACAAACTTTGGTCACCAAAACACATAACTCATAATACAAATTGTCATTGAACGTTAAGCGTGCGGGCCCTACGGGTTCGAGAACTATGTAGACATGATCGAGACACATCTCCGATCAATAACCAGTAGCAGAACCTGGATGCTCATATTGGATCCTACCTATTCTACGAAGATCTTTATCCGTCAAACCACACAACAACATACGTTGTTCCATTTGTCATCGGTATGTTACTTGCCCGAGATCCGATCGTCGGTATCTTCATACCTAGTTCAATCTCGTTACCGGCAAGTCTCTTTACTCGTTCTGTAATGCTTCATCCCGCAACTAACTCATTAGTCACATTGCTTGCAAGGCTTATAGTGACGAGCATTACCGAGAGGGCCCAGAGATACCTCTCCGATGCACGGAGTGACAAATCCTATCTATGACAACCCAACAAACACCTTCAGAGACACTTGTAGAGCATCTTTATAATCACCCAGTTACGTTTGTGATGTTTGATATCACACAAGGTGTTCCTTCGGTATTCGGGAGCTGCATAATCTCATAGTCAGAGGAACATGTATAAGTCATGAAAAAAGCAATATCAATAAAACTAATCGATTATTATGCTAACCTAACGGATGGGTCTTGTCCATCACATCATTCTCTAATGATGTGATCCCGTTCATCAAATGACAACACATGTCTATGGTCAGGAAACATAACCATCTTTGATTAACGAGCTAGTCAAGTAGATGATACTAGGGACACTTTGTTTTGTCTATGTATTCACTCATGTACTAAGTTTCCGGTTAATACAATTCTAGCATGAATAATAAACATTTATCATGATATAAGGAGATATAAATAACAACTTTATTATTGCCTCAAGGGCATATTTCCTTCGTGCCTTCTCTTTTTAAATAAAAAAACTGCATCTAGATTTCTTCTTTTTATTTCTTCTGTGTTCTTTCTCTTGTAGTTAGACTTTAGTAAATTCATTAAAAATCATGTTCGAATTCCCTATAAATCTTTGTGAGAACTCTATTGCAAGTGATCTGAGTTGACAATTTTTTTCCTTCTGTGCTGAACTCGGTCTCTCCGATCTAAACCCATCGGCCACACCGAAGTGCAATTAAACCCTACACACAGTTCATCGGTTCCACCGAAGCGGACTCACTCGGTTCCACCAATGTGTTCTATTTTTGATTCCTCAATCTCAGATTCACTGATCAAAATCAATCGGAGTCGCCGATTTTACTACTGAAAGAATGTTTTGCCAAATCTACTTATTCTTTCTTTCTAGCTACACTCAATGATTCTTTTTCCTTTGTCTGCATCCAAAGTTACATGATGCCTAGTTGTGCTTCTCCAAGACCATATTCACTTGACTCACAACCTTGAAGCTTACCCTTCTTGGAAATTTATGTCAAAGGGGGAGAGAGATGCACATCAAAGCTTATTCATAAACCTCTTCTAAGAAAGGAAAAGAGAGATGCACTATCCTAAGAGGAGAGAAATTTACATGTCTCTAAGAGGGGAGTGATATGTTATCTGTCTTATTATAAGCCAGTTTGCTCTGATTTTGTCTCACCCTACCACCTCCCATTATCCTATGCTAGATTTAGGGGGAGAGGAAGCTCAACCTTAGGGGAGAAAAATCCTTGGAAGTTAATTGCAAATATTACTGGGGGACATGTCTATATCTAAAGAAGTATTCACCTAGTGATACTTATCAAACACATGTCATCCCAGTCTTGGTACTTTTGTAGATCTTGTGACTTCTCTCTTGTTGAAATTTTCTTGTGTTATCTAACCTTGTTTTCTCAAGACCATTTCTTCAAGAATTAGTTCAAGGACCACAAGGTAAGTATATGCATCTCACTCATGTACATGATGATATCTTGCTTTGCACATATTGTTTGCAAGAGGGAATCATAAACATGAAGGTACATCTCTCATCATTGTTGCTTTGATGCATGTAGCCAAGATACATGTAACCCATTACTCATTCTGTCATGTTGTGCATTTGCATGTCTTAACTGTTATCATCAACGGGATTGCACACCTATAGGGGAGCTTATGCATGTTACATGTTCCTTCAAAGCTTGAATGAACTACTCATTACATTCTTTTTTTAAGCTTTGATATGTTGTCATCAATTACCAAAAAGGGGGAGACTGAAAGAACATTTGCTCCCATGGGTGTTTTGGTAATCAATGTCAATATAGATATTGTTGGACTAATAGTTCTACCTAGAATATTTTAGACAAGTTCAACGATGGCATGGCAAGGACAAGAGGATGTGGAACCCCTTCAAAATGCCAAGGACATGAATTGGCAAAAGCTCAAGACTCTACATCTTTGGTTTAGTGATCCAAGATCACATTGAGTCCCTTAGGAAAGCCAATACTATTAAAAGGGGGTGAGGTATTGTTGATGAGGTTGTTTCTCAAAGTGCTCAGTGATATTGCTCCAAAGAACCTCAGTCACTTTCCCGAATCACATCTGTCAAAAACCCTAATTCATCATTTTGGTCCCACTGATACATTCCATTCCGGACCCACCGAGATGACCCTCCTACTGCCACAGCCAAAACCCTAGCATTTCGGTCTGACTAAAATGGCTCTCGGTCCCACCGAGATGGCCTGACCAAGTTTTTGTGATGAAATCACTTCATTTCGAAATCACTGAGTGAAAATGAACAGAATTACCGAGATGATCCCACCGAGTTTCTGCCTTTGCCATTGCACTTCGATCCCACCGAGATGATCGAGTCAGTCCCGTCGAGACCTCCAACGTTCATATCTTTTGCACAGGTCAGTCTCACCGAGAATTCCAGTCGGTTCCACCGAGTTTGGTCAAACATGTGTAACGGTTGGATTTCGTGTGGCGGCTATTTATACCCCCTCCACCCCCTTTTACTCAGTAAGAGAGCCATCACAACGAAACAGAACTTCCACCATTCATTTTCTGAGAGAGAACCACCTACTCATATGTTGAGATCAAGAGATTCCATTCCTACCACTTTAATCTTGATTTCTAGCCTCTTCAAGTTGCTTTCCACCCCAATATTTCTCCCACCCAAGCCAAAATTTATGAGAGAGTGATTGAGTGTTAAGTAGACTATCATTTGAAGCACAAGAGCAAGGAGTTCATCACCAACACATCATCTATTACCTTTTGGAGAGTTGTGTCTCCTAGATTGGTTAGGTGTCACGTGGGAGCCTCCAAGATCATGTGGAGTTGAACCAAGAAGTTTGTAAGGGCAAGGAGATCGCCTACTTCGTGAAGATCTACCCAAGTGAGGCTAGTCCTTCGTGGACTTAAGCCATGGTGGAACTTCATGGGTGGAACCCTCCATGGACTTGCGCAACCGTTACGCTCTGTGGGTTGAAGTCTCCATCAATGTGGACGTACGATAGCACCACCTGTTGGAACCACACCAAAAATCTCTGTGTCTCCATTACGTTTGCTCATTCTGATTCCCATCTCTTTTACATTCTTGCACTTGCATGATTTACTCTTTCTACTGCCTATAGTCTTGCTATGCTTGTGTAAAATGTACTATGAGACCTTTAACATGTGCTAAACTCAACCTTAACTTAAAGAATAGTAAAAACTGTTACTTTTTCTTGTGAAGGGTCTAATCAACCCCCCTCTAGACACCTCTTCTCGATGTTTCACAAAACCCTCTAGTATATATAGGTTCAGGGGAGAGGGAGGAGTGGGAAGGGTTTCCCCTCCTCTTGCGCCGGCCTAGGGGGTGGTGGAGTCCAACTCCACCTCCCAATTCAGCCTCCCCTTGGGGCGCCTCCATTCATGAGCCTTAGGGCCCATTAACTCTCCCTAATAAGCCTTTTAGTATTTTCCTTAGCCCGCTGATATTAAGTAAATTCTAAACGCCTCCTAATCAATATTAGAACCTTTTACCATTTATTTAAAGTCTCCGGAAACATTTTCCGCCTATATATCATTTCCCAGTATTACCTAGTAAACCCCAAAGCTCTTCCAATAACCCTGAAACACTTTCAGTTTCTCTCGAAACTATTTCTCGTGTTCCCGGAACTATTCCTAGAATATTTTCTCATAACTCTTACTCCAATAGCACTCAACATATCATGATTCCCTCGAGCTTATGACCCTGTAGGTTCGGTAAAACATAGACATGAATGAACTCCCTTCCGTTCAATGATCAATAGCGGAACCGTGGACATCCATATTGATCCTATGAATACATGAATGATATTCGAGTGAACCTTTGGTTATCATATGTTATTCCCTTTGCTTAACGATACTTTACAAAACCCAAGGTGAGATTTATCGGTATCCTCTTGAGTCATTCTCATGCTCATTATACCGTCTCCTCGTTATCGCTTTTGTTCTTCTTTCTCGTTGACATGTTCCGGCATCCCTATGACCTAGTCACTTGTGTCTTGGCAGATGATGATGGATGCCATCATACCGAGTGGGCCTTAAGAATATCTTCCCATCATCGGAGGAGCAAATCCCACTCTTGAGCTATCAAGCCCCTTGTCATACTTTTCGGTAAACCTGAAAGTTGTCGTTATGATCACCGTGTTATAGATGGTGTTTGAGCAACTCCAAAGTCTATTGTCTGGTATGAAATGACTGTGATACTCTCATGGTCTAAGGAACTAAAGCATAAGTTAACTCTTAGTGTTATATCAATAGACTCGTGACGATTGTATCTCAAAGTATAACAAACAAGTTGGGTCAATTCAATATGATCATTCTTCTTACATCATCCTCTCAATGTTCTTTTGGGATTATCGTTACACTTAAGAAAATATCCAGGATTCGGAAAACATGATCATCATACAACACTTGAGCTAGTCCTAGAGGCAAGACTAGGAATCAGGTTTTACCGTTTATCATTCACATGAACTCGTGCAACCGTTACCCTCTTTGGGTTGAAGTCTCCATCAACGTGGACGTACGATAGCACCACCTATCGGAACCACACCAAAAATCTCCACATCTCCATTGCGTTTGCTCATTCTGATTCCCATCTCTTTTACATTCTTGCACTTGCATGCTTTACTCTTTCTACTGCCTATAGTCTTGCTACGCTTGTGTAAAACGTACTATGGGACCTTTAACATGTGCTAAACTCAACCTTAACTTAAAGAATAGTAAAAATGCTACCTTTTCTTGTGAAGGGTCTAATCAAACCCCTCTAGACCCCTCTTCTCGATGTTTCACAAAACCCTCTAGTATATATAGGTTCAAGGGAGAGGGAGGAGTGTCCTACTTGGGGAAGGGTTTCCCCTCCTCTTGCGCCGGCCAAGGGTGTGGTGGAGGCCAACTCCATCTCCCAATCCAGCCTCCCCTTGGGGCACCTCCACTAATGGGCCATAAGCCCTAAACCCTAAACCCTACCCCTAAATCCTAAACCCTAAACCCTAAACTCTCCCTAATAAGCCTTTTAGTATTTTCCTTAGCCTGTTGATATTAAATAAATGCTAAAAGCCTCCTATTCAGTATTAGAACCTTTTACCATTTATTTAAAGTCTCCGGAAACATTTTCCGCCTATATATCATTTCCTGGTATTACTTGGTAAACCCCGAAACTCTTCCAATAACCCTGAAACACTTTCGGTTTCTCTCAAAACTATTTCTCGTGTTCCCGAAACTATTCCTAGAATATTTTCTCATAACTCTTACTCCAATAGAACTCAACATATCATGATTCCCTTGAGCTTGTGACCCTGTAGGTTCGATAAAACATAGACATGAACGAACTCCCTTTCATTGAGTGATCAATAGCGGAACCGTGGACATCCATATTGATCCTATGAATACACGAATGATATTCGAGTGAACCTTTGGTTATCATATGTTATTCCCTTTGCTTCACGATACTTTACAAAGCTGAAGGTGGGATTTATCGGTATCCTCTTGAGTCATTCTCATGCTCATTATACCGTCTCCTCGTTATCGGTTTTGTTCTTCTTTCTCGTTGACATGTTTCGTCATCCCTGTGACCTAGTCACCTGTGTCTTGGTAGATGATGACGGATTCCATCATACCGAGTGGGCCCTAATAATATCTTCCCATCGCCGGAGGAGCAAATCCCACTCTTGAGCTATCAAGCCCCTTGTCATACTTCCGGTAAACCTGAAAGTTGTCGTTATGATCACCGTGTTATAGATGGCGTTTGAGCAACTCCAAAGTCTATTGTGTGGTATGAAATGACTATGATACTCTCATGGTCTAAGGAACTAAAGCATACGTTAACTCTTCGTGTTATATCAATAGACTCGTGACGATTATATCTCAAAGTATAACAAACAAGTTGGGTCAATTCAATATGATCATTCTTCTAACATCATCCTCTCAATGTTCTTTTGGGATTACCGTTACACTTAACAAAATATCCAGGATCCGGAAAACATGATCAACATACAACACTTAAGCTAGTCCTAGAGGCAAGACTAGGAATCAGGTTTTACCGTTTATCATTCCGCACGTGCTTGGGTTTCCTCCGAATCATATATTCAATTATAGCATGGAATATAAACTCTTAATTATAAACATGGAAATAAATAATACAATAGTATTACCTCTAGGGCATAATTCCAACACAAGGAGGTGGTGCCGGCCTTGGAGAAGGGCAAGGAGGTGGTGTCGCCCTCGGACGACGACGTGGTGCTGAAGGAGCCCCCCATCGGCAAGCGGGGGAACTACAACAACTACCATGAGGAGGCATGACCAACTCACTTATGCAAGGTGATCCTTGCCCCGAAGCTGGAGTGTTTGCCTATGCCTCTGGATTTCACGAAGCAGTTCCATGTCGTGCCTCAGGAGTTCAAGCTGAAGACGAACACCGGTTGTGCATGGAGGGTGATGGTTCGGCTAAAGAATGGCAGGGTCATCCTCGATAAGGGTTGCCCCCCCTTCACCGATGTCCACTAGATCAAGATTGGCTACATAGTCACCTTCAAGTTGCTGACCTCTGACACCCGGAAGTGATCGTCTTCAACGACGACGACATAGAAGTGGTGACCAAGTGCGGGAAGTACGATGACACCTTCGCCGTGAACGTCTAGGAGAGCTCTTTGTTGTGCGCGTTGGTTTGGTTTAATTTAAGACTATGTCGTATTGGTTTGGTTGAAAACTGTTTGTTTAAGTGTCATACTGTGCTATCTATTTTTTGTGTCTTTAATTTGTTCCGCCTGCTATCATATTGGTAACTGCACCACCTTCACGGGAAGGTTTCCAGACAACATGCATTGCACGCAACCAAACACCATGTCATGTGTTTTCGCATAAACAAGCAGACAACCAACTTTGGGTATGCATACAACCAAACAAGTGTATTGGTTTTTAGCCTGTTTTTTCTGAACCAAGCCCAACCGAGACACATATGCAATGCAGACAAACATCGATGTAACCAAACACGTCCAAAGATGGAACCAAACACCATGCTTGCATCTCTGACGAGACAACGAAACAGCACGCTTGCATTTCTGGCGAGAAACAACACGATGCGAAAAACATGACCGGCTCCATTGGCATTGGGTTGGGCCAAAAAAAAAAAACACGAAAGCTCGCCGCGTGTCCGGAATGGCATTTTCACCGCCCCGCTGCCAAGCGAGTACGGCGGGCCCTCCCTGTTTGTGTGAATAAAGCGGGACTCGCGCGTGACACCCGGCAACGGCTGCCAGCCAACCTCCGCTTTACAGCTTTTCCTTCCAGCGGAAGCAAATCGCGTCCGTCCGTTCCGCGCCCCACCACTCCATGTGATGTGCTGCCGCCGCTCTTTCCCTCGCTTTCCCCTCCTCCTCCTGCTCCACTCCCCCTCCTCCACCGTCGCCCGCCGCCGCCCATGACGCCGCCGCCCTCGCCCTCGCCCCCGCCGCCGGCCGCCGCGGACGCGCTCGCCCAGATCCTGCACGCGCTGCTCCCGCCGCTCCTCCTGGCCGCGGCGTCGGCCAACGCGCTCCACTCCCGCTGGCGCGCGCTGCACGCCACGCTGCTCGCGCTCCAGTCCTCGCTCGTCTCCGCGCCCGCCCCGGCCGCCGGCCACCCGCTCTTCGCCGATCTGGTGGCCTCGCTGCTCCCGGCCCTCCGCTCCCTCCACGCATTGTCCGCGCGCTGCCAGGACCCGGCCCTCCCCGGCGGGCGCCTGCGCCTCCAGAGCGACCTCGACATCGCCGCTTCCTCGCTCACGCTTCTCCTGCACGACCTCTCGCTGCTCCTTCGCTCGGGGCTCCTCTCCGTCGATTCGTCGGCGTCCTCCCCCAACGCCATTGTGCTGCAGGTGCCCGCGGCAGCCGCATCCCGCTCCGACAAGTCGCTCTTCATCAGGGACGCCTTTGCGCGGCTCCAGATCGGGGGCCTCGACCTCAAGCTCAAGGCCCTCGCCTCGCTGCTGGAGTTGCTGGGCAATGACCCTGCTGCCGAGGCCGCAAACATCGTTGCCGCGGATGGCGATGTGGCTGCGCTGCTCCGCATGCTCGACGCATCGGCCCACTCGGCGCTGAGGGACCGCGCAGCAGCGGTCGTGGCCCTCCTTGCCACTGCCTGCGGTGCATCCCGGAAAGCGGTGTTCGACGAGGGCGGCCTTGGCCCTCTGTTGCGCGTGCTCGACTCTGCCTCGGCACCGGCCACGAGGGAGCGTGCCGTTGTGGCCATTGAGGCCATCACCGCTGATGCCGGCAGCTCGTGGGCTGTATCAGCATATGGAGGGGTTTCCATCTTGATTAATGCGTGCCGTCCTGGCTCTGGTTCGTTGGCTGTGCAGGCGCTCGCTGTAGCAGCTATCAAGAATGTGGTTTCAATCGACGATGTGCGCTCAGCATTGGTTGAGGAGGGTGGGCTGCCAGTTCTGGTTGATTTACTTGCAAGTGGCACTACTGACACACAGAAGAATGCTGTTATCTGCCTGTGGTCGATCGCGTCCATGGGCGATCTTGAGACACAGCAACAGATTGTACAAGATGGTGCATTACCGCCACTGTTGCAGGCTCTGCACATCACCACCGATCTCGATCTTCAGAATTCTGTCCTACGAGCTATCCATGTGCTCGCAGTAGTCCCTTCGGCCGCCAGGATCCTATGTTCATCCCCGCTGTTCTTTGCACAATTAACAGACCTTATGCGCCGTGGTGGTAGCATCCTGTTGCAGCAGATGGCTGCAGATATGATTGCCGACCTTGCACCTGGCGTGAGTGATGACACCAAGCGGTGCATGGCACCATGTGTTGGCACGCTGGTTAAGATGATGGAGGTAGCCAAGCCTGCATCCGTACAGGAGTCAGCTGGCCGTGCACTACTTGCTTTGATGACCTTGAAATCCAATCGAAAGGAGATGGTCAGGGATGAGAAGAATCTGACAAGGTTGGTGCAGATGCTTAACCCCCGGAATGAGGAGATTGACAAAAAGCACCCAGTCTCAGTACTGCTAGCACTTGCTATGGGTGGTGGGAATGGAACACGACGGCGTCTTGCAGATGCTGGTGCTTGTCAGCATCTACAGAAGCTGGCTGATGCTGAGGTGCCTTGTGCAAAGAAGGCTTTGCAAAGGATATCCAGCAGCCGATTCAAAAGCTTACTTTCCAGAGGGTGGAACAACTAGTCCATCTGCTGCATTGGGGTAAGGTTGATATTTACCTTCATCTCCCTTTTTTGTGACACTTCTAATTTGTTTTCTTTGTCTATCACTGAGTAAATATCAGTTCAAATGAACATTAGATCAATAGTTTTAGCTAAGTTGTTCACTGACTACATGCTGCAAACGTGAGTCGAAGCTTCAGGAAAGTTCCCTGTTTTATAGTCTGGTACGTGGAGCCAATACCCTGGGATTCTCAGAGGTTGGTGGGATGGTCTAGTCGTGCACAGGAGCATTGGGCTACAATGCTCATACTGTGCAGGCTAACAACTGTTTGGTGATATTATAATTGCTTAGGTTTGGAAACTAAATGCTCACATGGTTTGTATTGCCGTTGCCCTGTCATTGCTAGATGTGGGCGGTGAGCCGGTGACATGGCCATTCCATGAGAAGTTTGGCCAGAGTGTTCATACTCATTGTAGGACAGGGCACATTCACTGATTCACTGTAGCTGATAAGCAGCATCGCAGGTAGAGATAGTGGAAATTAACAAGGATGCATATACTCTATGTGCCTTTGGACAGTGGAAACATCAAGTAGGTAAAGAGAAGTGCATTGAGGGAGGGAAGGAGATTAGTGAAACGGAAGAGGAAAGTAAAAAAAAAAGAATGCAAAATAGGTCAAAGTATAGGGCAGTTGTTTTAACTGAAATTTTAATATGCGCACCCATGATAGTTATCGACGCGGATAAGTTTTGTGTTGCAATGTCAACTTCTAACTTAAGTTAAAATTGAACTAAAAGCATGTCGATTGTGGAGCCTCAGAAATTGAAATCATGCATCTAGCCTAGGTGGGCCTTTCACAGCCTTCACAAACTAACATCATGATTACTCTAGTCTAACATATTGTGAACTGTAATTTTTCTTGAAATAATTGTCAAAGATAATTTTTCACTGAGGACTAGATGTTCTGAAGCATGGAAAGTTGAGGCATGCCCTTCATTGGGAAGAGAATACAGCCGATATCATGAAAAATACTCCTTTTTCCCTTGTATCTCGCTCTTTCCCGGTCTATCAACTGAAAGCATGATGAACTGAATGTTAGTTATGGGGTCTTCTTGACCACCACCCAATAGTTCATAACTTATAAACTTACCCACTAAGACCTTTTTCCAATACAGTATGCAACTTAATATACTGTGATGTGCATAGTTTTGTTGTCGACAATTTTCAGGTCGTTTTGACTGCTGTGTCTTGTTCCATTTGATTCTCATATACTAAAAAGGCTCATCAATAGTGTTATCATCTGCATGTTATGTGAGGTGAAACATACATTTGAGCATGCAAAACATTGGCTTAAATATAAGGGGCCATAAGGCACATAAAGCCTTAACAGTAACAGTTTGTTAAATGTTAATGCAGACTGTAACTTGGAACTCCATTGGCAAATCACAAAGTTTTGTAGTACGACTGTTCTGTTAATCTGTTTCCAGTTGGATGCATCTTTTTAGTTACTCCTCTGCTGAACTGAGAGTTTGCGTCTTTGTTAGTAACTTTACAGCCTATAATTTTTTAAGAAGTAATTGAATTATTAGCTCAGTTCGTCCAGGCAATTATTATATTCCTGCTTTTTATATGCTGTGTCTGTGACACTTTATAACCTGTAGTGTATCACGTTTGAGCTTGAATGTTGTGGCTAGCATACAATGAAAATGCCTTCGTTTTATATCGCATGCTTTCCTTTAATTTAGTTCTGTGAACCAGTACTTATGACTCATTTTATGTTTCCGAACTTGTAGTTGAAGAGAACCCAAATGTGGAGAGCTTCGAATTATAGAAGAAAGCTTAAGTATTTAATTAGGAGGCATCGTACAAAAACACCGAGCAAGAAAGAGACCAGAGGAGTTCTCAGTTTCTTTGAAGCCAAAAGGTGCACGGTAGCTGCTACTCCCTCCGTCCGGAAATACTTGTCATCAAAATAAATAAAAGGGGATGTATCTAGATGTATTTTAGTTCTATATACATCCTTTTTTGTCCATTTTGATGACAAGTATTTTCGGACGGAGGGAGTATTTGTTTATCTAGTATATTGACAAGATAGAAGCATGGATGCGGCATTTTAGGATGTATCCTTCAGCTTTTATGTTTGCCCCTTTTTTTGTCTGTTCCTATTTTAACCCTTCTCTCTCTCTCTCTATCTCTCTCTCTCTCTCGCCTGATTTGTGAAGTAATTGTATGTGTGTTGATTTGGAATGAAGCAAAGTGTTTTTATCTGCCCCAAGACACATCTGCCAGATATTACCTTGCCCAGTGTCTCACTGAATAACTAAGCTGCTGTTTCTGTGGGGTTTTAGTGCTGTTGGGGAGTATATTCTTGGTACTGATTTTGATTTTTGCTTTTGTTTTGATCGCCTGATGTTGCTTGTGATGTTAGTATTGAGTGTCTGGTGTCTGTTACTTGCCTGATTCCTGTGAGAGTCTCGTGATCAATTACCAGCCTTTCTCATGACTCTGCATTTTGCTCTCAAATCTCGATGCCCTCTCCATTGAGTGGGCAAATCTCACTTATCACCTTTTGGATGTGTTGATTAAAGAAATGTGTTTGGATGCTTCACATCATCACATGGATCTCCACTCTGAAGACTTGAAGGAAACTTTGCATGATGCCGTTTTCACAGGAATCATGTGAGCTCGTCCCTTAGTTCCATTGCTAGGAATTCGATTCATCGAAAGCTCTTCATTTTAAAACAAGGAGCATACCCTTTAGTCTCGCATTGCTTTATCTCTATGTAAGCAGGAGCTATCCCAGCCTACATGATGTAGACACGCATTTTCGCAAGAAGTTGCTGGCATCAATGGCATCTTTTAAAAAGCTTTGCTACAACAGCGAAAGTGCCAAAAACTGGACAGATCCAATTGACAATACCAAATATAACACGAGGTTTGCTTGCCAGACTGATTTTTATTTAGTATTATATACAACATAACATAATTACAGACTATTATTACATGCTTACATAACGCCAGCAAACATATGATAAATGCAGCAACGGTGAGAACATAACTCATGCGGCCTATCTAATATCTACCCTAGCTTCAAAAATGATTGACAATGTTTAACTTGTCAGGGTCAACTTCATGATTTGTGAGCCAAAAACAGAATCAAAAGTAGTATTAACAGTTATTTCTTATCGGCCATGTTACTAGATACGGGAAAGAAATGCCAATCTGGGCCCCCAGAGGCCGCCCATGTATGCTTCTTGCTCAACATGAGAAAGACGCGGGTAAATGCTTTAAGCTTGAGACGTCGAATAGCTCAATAAACCTTAGATCAGAAACTCTTGCTTTCGCAGCAGCAAAACGCTGGTATTCGTCGAATACTGATGTTAGACACCAGCGCTGCAGTTTCCTCAAGCATCCAACAACACAGCCAGTTCGATGCTGCATATTTTTGTGTTTGCAATACAAAATTCAGATGCTATAGAAATTTCGACAGGCCAAACAAACAGCAACGTAGCTAAAAGGTGATCATGCTATTTTTACCTTTCCACGCTTGCAGTGAATAAGCACCGGGTGGTTTCTTGTGTCTACAAATGAGAATTTGATATGCAGTCAGGGGAAGAAATGACTCATGAAAAATGATTCGTAGAACATTCTAGTACCTAGAGCAACTTTCAGAGCCTCGCGGATTCTGTCTTCGGGAATGCTCACAAAGGGTTCCTGAAAGCAACATCCATTTTCAGTAAGCTCCTGAAAATGAAAAATGCCACTTTGTGGCAAATCTTAGGTAACAAGAGAAAAAATCTAACATATAAATGCTGCTGTGTTACCCGCCATTCCAGAGGCATTGCGCTCGCGAGGCGTTTTTGACCGCTGGATGAGTTTACCACAGTGTCTTTTTGGCTGGTGGCAGCTGGTCAACCGTCAGCTTTTCTTCACGTTCAAGGCAGTTCTACAAGAGGATGACGAGTGGGGTCGTGAGCCTGTATGGTCAGCAGGCAGAGAGCGGGTATATTTGGAGACTGGTGAACGAATGGCTAGCGATGGGCAGCTTGTGATTGGTTAAGGGCCACATGAGGGGATGGATTCTTGTTTTTCTACTCGGCCGATCTCTACCCTCCTGTGCCGGTGGTCCCAGTTTACCGTTTAAGCCCACAGTTCAGTGTACTGGGTAGATGGGCTGGACCAAAGAAGCGGCGTGGAGACACAGGATCAATCCTCACGCGAAAACGTAGCGCACTAGGACCAGTCCTTTCCCGTCCTCGAGCCCCACGACACTCTCCCCCCTCCCCTCCGCGCCGTCCGGCCTCCCCTCCCCGGATGCTCTTCCCCAGCGCCGCCGCCTCCCCTTTGCCCCCGCTTCCCCTCCCCACCCCCCTCCACCCATGGCGCCCCCGCAGATCGGGACCAGGCCAGCGAGGTCTTCACCACTGAGGTTGAGGAGAAGGGAAGGAGCAGCGAGGCGGGTGCTACGATTAGGTCGTCGACGTGGACAAGAAGCAGCGGGGACAGCGGTCCCGTCACAGTGGGGTGGACCGGCATGGGAGAGGGACGAGGTCGGCAAGAGCGGGAAGGATTTGTGCGGTTTTGTTCTTCCTTTTCCCTTTTGTTGCTTCTCGATTTTAAAAGATTCTTGTTTCCTATGCTAATGTTACAGGTGGGTTCTCTATTGGTGTGGTTCTGGGGATTGCAAGGCTTGTTCCATCTGGTTTCAGGAGTGTGTGTTGCTCCTGTAATTTTTCTCAGGTTGTCTCTCTTCTTCTTCTTGCTATATTTAGTTCATTCTTTTGTTCGTACAACGGATCTTGAGATTTTCTTTTTTGTTGCTAATCGTTTGAGCCATGGGAGTTAGTGTACAGTTCTATGTTTGCCTCCCATGGTTCCTGATTAGAGTTGGACATGCTTGGTTGAAGTCAGATACATGTTTCCTGGTTGTGGAATTAAACTTTGCTTAATTGGAGTTACAAATTAGCGTGCAGTCCTTCTGTGCCTTCTAATTAGATAGTTGGACTTCGTCAACTCCGCTGACTATCTTGACTACAACGTACTGCAACCCTGATGCCCCCACTGGTTATGTAGTAACATGCTTCTATGAGCGCTCCTTTCCAGGATCTTGTTTACTCAATGTTACCCGCTTTGTATTACTCACCAAACTTGATGGTTTGACTTCTATAAGATCCTTGAGGAAAAAACACAAGATCTGTATCCATTCTTATGCATGAGATATTTTTTCTGAAGCAGGTTATCTTCCCCTCTTATATTCTGCTCTTCCATTGTGCCTGATTCTAATATTTTTTTCTTGCAATATGATAATATATTTGTTTATTTTCATTTCTGAGGATAAGGAAGCTCCTATGCATCATATGACTATTTTGGCAAAGACGTATAAATTGGTTGACTTTGTGCGGGTTTGTGATTTTGCTTAACAAATATCTTGTGTTGTACTTTTGGGTCTGCAGAGGAGCCCAAACTTGATCTGCCCTTGCCCAAGCTTGCTGAGAAGAGTTCATAGGGGCAGAAAATAAATAGGCAAGGTACATGGTCATCGAGTTCCAACTTTATGCTATTTTACAGTCTTCTGGTCAGTGTTAGTGGCGCATGTTTTGTTATTGCATTTTGACTACATGCCAACAGAGCTCTGTTCGAGTAATGCTTCCGCTGCCTTATCTGCTATTCAGTTGCTAAGGATCACACTATGTGTAAAACTCAAATCTTTTGGTACAAGTTATTTAAGTTAAAGCATCTAGAATTAGAAAAGGTCAGATGGCTTTATAATTCAGCACACCGACCGATTTGTGAGTTCATTGTTTTCTCTTCGGTCTTCCGTAAACGACACTTATGGTTAAGTGCACTTCAATTCTAAAGATGGCCTGAAAAAAGGGGAAGAAATAACCAGTGGGAGACAATTTACAGGGTTGTATATTGATCTTATTTTATTTTGCAGGGTATTGGTGAATGCAGAATTGGTGGGAGCTATGGTAATGACCGCGTACATTGCCGCGGGGAGGAACTTGTTGTCTCCCGGACACACAAATTATGTTGAACAATCAAGACCTTGAAGGTTGGTTTCTACCTGAAGGTTGGTTTCAACAAGTGTTATAAACTTGAGCTCCTTTCCTTGAGTTCATGTGGATTGGGTCGACTTTGTCCTTAAGATAGACCCCATGGTTGGAGCTCCACACGATTGAACTGGTCCACTCTGGCAAGTGGTCTCGGTCTCTTGGATACTTGGTACTATGAAAACCACACACTGTATTTTGGCCATTTCCGTTGGCCGAGTGCTTACCTTGTACTACAAATCAATCGATTCTGTATCTGAATTTTCCTACTCCAATGGTAAGTCTGCACTACAATGCGCTGTACATCAACACCTTGTTATTTATCTATCTCAAAGTATACTTGTTGCTTCATGTTATACGCTTCCATAATTTATTCTTATTTTTGCTTCAGATTTGAATTAAAACTGAATGTCCCCAACACCTCACTCTTTTATTCAGGAAACTTATTTAGATTGGTTTACAGAAATTCACGTATATATAGGCAGCCTCACAGCTTATGTAGGCATGTTCTTAGTCTGATTGTGGTCTTCAGAGGGTGTGAACGTATGTATAAGCAGTGTCATTGTCAGATAATGCTTGCATGGTAGACTTCCACAGGCCTGTAAAAGCTGCTGGAACAGCCCATATAGTTATTATGTCTGGAATATCTTTGCTTTTGTTGGTCCATATGGCATACATGCAAGGGCAGAGATTTCGGATGTGCTTACCTTGCCAAAAGATCATTGTTGGTAGGATAGCTGTATCATTGCACTTGGCATCTACCTTACTGTATTAGGTTTCTCAATGTTTCATGAGGTTTTATTTTGTGAGTTCTGGCACTCTTTGTTATACATGCGTGAAAACTGTTTTCGAACCTATATGACATACATTTATTGTTACCAGTCTGCAAGTTACAATAGCAATGGTTTGTAACATTTTTTGTTACCAGTCTGTAGAAAACTGTGTATTATCTACAATGAGAGGTTCTACAAGAAAGTTTCCATATTTGTTTCTTGGAGGGCTGGTATACAACTCTATGTTTTTGTAAATATGCTCTTGCTTGAGGATGAATACGCTAATGAGTCATCATCATTTTAAGCAAATGAGAACAAATATTTTGAACCATTACTAATTAATATATGTCGCATATATGTTTATAGGCTAAGAGCTAATTGCTTCTCCTCTTTGGAGCTGCTATTTTAATATAAGCTTTGCCAAGATAAATGAATAAAGTTAAGAGAAGTGAATGAAATACTGCAAGATTGGTTAAAAAACAAATCACTAGAACATGACCTAAAAGAAAAGGATGGAATAATGTACTATCTAAGCAACATCTGGCACTGGTTTGGGTGCGCAGATCACACAGCAATAATAAAGCATTGCCCTATAATTGATACCAGCTTTGCTCCCAGATCAACGCCTAAGGACAACAATCTGAAGCACACTCTCCGGCAGATAAGGTATGCTACGGAACTGCAACTTTACGAAGACATTCTACAGAAAATAAACAAATATAATTGGGGCTTAGGTGATGATTACAGTGGTATGAAAGACATTTGTACTTTTGCCAAAGACAACCCACCAAACACACCTACCATGCAGAGTTGCTTAGACGATGAATTTATTTTCGATACTTATGGACATGCAGCGATGACTCTGTCTAATGACGATGACTACATGATAGAATACGTTGTCAGACAAGGGCTATATGATATATGACCCAATGTAAATAAGCTATCATGAGCTGGGCTCACAACTTTGTTTTGTGCTATCATCCAACTCTTAAGTATCTATTTCCTTATGCTTCAAGAATTTTATTATAAGTCTTTAAACAAATCTTACTTGCATAGCTTGAATACTCATGTATGTACAAAACTGAGCTGAAGCTACCAACGAAATTACTTTTAAAGTGGAAGACCTATTAATATAAGAAAAGGGTTAACTGAGAACCTACACAACACATATATGTATGAACTGAACTACATTGCGGATCCTAAAACTAACTTCAAAGAGCAATTTAACACATGTCTTACCTAACTAGCATACATGCCCTGTCCAAACATAAGAGTTCAAGTTGTACATGCGAAATGCACATTCAGTCACTATCACCATTATTTATCAGCGACGGTTTTGTCACAAAAAAAAGATACATATGCAGACACATGTACAATCATACACTGTAAAGCTTCCAACACTTGCTTACAATGTCTTACTTTCTGTCATCAAGTCTGCCGTCATGGAAAAAGTTAGGATCTCATCAAAAGTGTTTGGCCTTCCAAACGCAATTTACTCAACACACAAGGCAAGGACCGTTTGTGTCGAGGCGACTGTTTAGTTCTATCCATCTCAGTGCCAACTAAGCAATGGACTTGCAAAGAAATCAATATCCATCTATGTCTACGGAAAACTGGAAGAGGTTGAAGATTGGTTGGCAAACGAAGAGGTTGATTCTGCCTTATCATATAGATAGTTTTTCGTAGACATGATTCATAGAGATGATTCTATATGATGCATGCGCTCTAATTGACTACATGTCTTAATTACCATCAGCTTGGTGACCAAAACAATTTATATGATGCATTTATGTCTATGTAGCTTTGCTTATCATGAACTGATCTCAAGCCTTTCTTTTGGCCTTTGAAACTACCTTGAATGTAATATATAATGCCATTTTTTAACATCTTACCTAAATATCTATTTCCTTATGGTTCAATTATTTAATGATCAGTCTCTGAAGATTCTAATTTTCATGGTTTAAAAACATGCTTCACTCTCGCCCTTTGCGCCATTGGCGCAATTGGTCACAGCTGAAGTAGCAGCGGCAACCAAGAGTAAGCAGCAAAAGCGAGCAGCAACAAGCTCTTGGCCTAACCATGTTGGCCCGGACCAAAATGGTCTCAGGAGGCATCGCCACAACCATCTCCAACGACGACCAGAATGAGAAAAAACGACGTTGACAAAGAAAAGAAGGCACAAGAAGGCAGTGGCGGCTTCTCACCCTGTTGTTCGTGGAGAGTTCGGACGACACGGGGACGGATGATGGTGAATTCAAGACGGCAGCAATGGCAGTCAGTGTCGAGGAAGAAGTAGGAGAGACCCGCGAGTTTGAATCCTTGGTTCAGAGGAGACACGGGCGGCGTTGCAGCGACAATTGACGGACTAGAGGAAGGCGGCCTCGGTCCAAAAGTTTGATGCATGCTCGGTGTCCAAGAATCGAATCAGAACGACGATCGGAGCTGAACAGAATTAGGGAAACTACCTAGGATCAAGGACTCACTGAAAAATGAGGCGATTCACGGCGGCGTCCAGCGGGCCTGCATGTTGGACCCCGGGGCGTGGACGTCGAGCCGGACAAAGGGCTGGTGGATCCCGCCCATTCCTACGGCTGGAGTTGCAGTGGTGAGTAGCGGCGTCCCCGACGAGCTCGACTAGGAGGATTCAGGAGTAAGAGGAAATGGATTGAGGAGGGAGGTAGTGGAGTGGAGTAGGGGTAAAACTTGAAGGGGCATGGAGTTGCGGGCGCATGTCCACGAGCTGGCGCTGCCAGCCTGACTGGTGGGTTCGCAAAAGGTTGAAAGAAAAATAAAAAATTAAAAAATGAAAATGGCTGGAATATCTCTTCCTCCTCTACTCCATCATAATCTACTCAGGATTAATTTCAATGCTCAAAACAAATCAGAAATATCTTGGAAAAATTCACATATGCTACTACTTACATAATATAACTCTGTGAAAATGTCCAAGACTTTTCAGGAGTATTTGACTGTCCTTTTTCAGATTTGAATTCAAATATGCCCCGAGTTTGGGTTTGAACTGTAAGCCGGTGATATGAAATTCTGAAATTCATTAATCTTTTACTAGAGTTTGTAAAGAACACATGACTCTAAGATATAGCATGGAGTATGACTTAGACATGCCAAACTATTTTAAAAAATTGTTTGTAAATAACTCTTGGTTTGGATCAGCTTTTTGCGTCTTGGAAAACATGTATCATCACGAACCATCTATCTATCATCAATTCGTATGTATTTTCATATGTTTCATTCTGTGTATACATATTCTTTCAATACATGGCTTGCACTCGGCCTTTGCGCCATTGGCGCAACGGGTCATCTTCTGGACAATTATGTGGGGAAGGTGCAGCAAGCCGGCCCTCGCGTTGCAGTAGAGTGGAGCCGGCAATTTTATGATCAGTCTCTAAATATTTCAACTTGCACAGTTTGAATTAGCTTCACATGGTATATAGTTTCAACATAGGTATTCCTTAATTTTTCATATAAAAGGTTTAGAATTATTACCCTCAGTGCTAAAACTCAAAGTTACTAACAAATGCAAACGTTTGTGTTACAAAAGGTTTAGTATCATTTACCCTTGATGCTCGAATTTGGACCTTGCACCTTACTTGAGTAACATAGAGCCAAATGGCACATTGTCCAAATACACGTTCAAAACACTTTGGGTTTGACATGTTCTCTATCCTTGATCAAACATAAAATTACTAAAAATGGCAAATATTTCTCAACACGAACATGGTTTCAAATGGGTCTCTACGCCATTTGGCGCACCGGGTCATCTAGTGAAGATAAACGATAGAACTGCTACGACAAAAGGAAGAAAATGACCAACTTCAAGCTGCTTTCTTATACATTCCATCTAGCAAGTTACTCCTTCGGTAAAGAAATATAAGAGCATTTAGATCACTACTTTAGTGATCTAATAAACGCTTTTATATTTCTTTACAGAGGGAGTACCTTTTAGAAGCTAGATTCTGGTTCTCTTCTCTGGTCTAAGTTATCAGTTACTCCCTCCGTCCCATAATGTAAGACGTTTTTCAACACTACACTAGTGTTAAAAAACGTCTTATATTATGGGACAGAGGGAGTAGTAAAGAGTGCATGCCATTTCATTCTTATAAGGTGAATTGTTAAATATCAATCTGATCTGAACTTTCTCTAGTGATCAATCATGCAATATTTTCAAGGTGCATCGCCAAAGTGCAAAATAAACAACCCAATCCAGATAAAAGAATCCGATTCCATTTTTCTGTGCCACATGTTCACCTTTCATGTGCCTTAACCCACTTCACGGGATGGCAACGCTAATACTTCTAACTGATAAAGAGTGTGGCCTCGTTGGCTCGATAAAAAGACACACCTCAAGTTATTCTCTTAAATTTGAAAGCTCCACTGAATAAAGGAAGAAAAATAGAACAACAATTTTATACAATTGAGATATGAACCACATGAGTGTTTATTGATTTTCTACTGGTGGTGACAAAATAAAATCATTAAACATATCGAGAAACTATAAATGACAATAATATTTCTGCTCCGGTGGAAAGGAAGGGTCTTTTACCAGTTTACTCATTCACTTGGAGCAAAAACCTACCTTGCTGTACCTTCAAGATGTTTTGACGACATACACAAGTCGTTTGGTTAATTAGGAAGATAAAAATACTTGCCTTTTGAGAAGTACCATGCCTGAATTCTAAGCATAAATTGTGTATCATTACAAAAAATGCAACCCAAAGAAGTATAACACAAAATGCCTAAGGACTACAACAACTGAGCAACATAACAGCTAAGGTTTCAGATGGTTGTCATCAGCTCGTAATAAAAGAGCAATATCTAGTTAGAAACAAGATCATAATTTGAGCATTTTAGGGTCATAGACTCAATTTTTTTTCCGTTCAAACGACCTGAATCTGTGTTAGGGTCCAACACCACGAGGTGGATTTCAAGTGTTATTTGTGTGTCCTCTTGCCAAATTGACCACTCAAATCTGAATTCCAACAAGTTTCTCAAATTGAACACTTCTATATTCTTCTAGCATTTGTAGTGTTTTATACATGGCCAACTGATAATGTTATTGCTCCAAGGTCCTGTTCAAGAATTTAGCCGATTAACCAGTTAAATGGCCGATTAATCCCTACTTGTAAGGTCAACGTGTAGCCGATAAACTGATAAATCGGCCGATTAATTGATTAATTGACCGATTAACTTGCCGATTAGCCTATTAATCCCCTGCTCGCCAGCCTATCGAGCAACTACCGGTTAACGATTTCATTAACAATGCTCCAAGGTATTCAATTTATTTTATATCAGCTAAAAGTTAGGAATACACGATAGAGGGGGTAAAAAGAACAGTCCTTAGCGCATAGTGTGCTACTACAATAACATATCATATAAATTTAGTCCC
The DNA here is from genome assembly GCA_963921465.1 of Triticum timopheevii. Lineage (NCBI taxonomy): Eukaryota > Viridiplantae > Streptophyta > Magnoliopsida > Poales > Poaceae > Triticum > Triticum timopheevii. The sequence goes on from OY997270.1 coordinate 293,611,231, forward strand.
CTAAAATCCGACCTTCGTTAAGCCAACAAGTATTCGACAGTGGAGATTTCAACCAGATATCCAGCTATTCCGTCGGGTCAGAAATACAAGTCATCTGTCTAATTACAAAAGATGTTGTAGCTTCATCCGATATATAATTTGGTAGAGAGGCGCTTTCAGCTAAAGCGTCTATGGAGAAGCTCAACTTGGACAAGGCAACTCCACTTCACAATCCCACGGAAGGCATATGATGTGCCCGCACACAAGTACTATGGAGAAGATTCGAGAAGATAGAACCATTGCAACCATCACTACCGTGTGGACAAATACTAACGAAGAATCTATGACTAATCACAAAATCATAATAACTACTCCCTCCATTCCATAATTCCTGCCGTGGTTTTAGTTTAAAACCATGACAAGAATTATGAAACGGAGTCAATAGACATGTTTGATCCCATCTTTCCTTGCTTGCTTACCGTTTTGATTTTATTTCTTGGACAAGCAAGAAGGCATATGCAAGTGAGAAAAGGAGAAGACCAAAGGACAAAGCTTGGATGAAGTTTAGCTAGTTAGAGTTGATAGCCCATGTTATTGCCCCTCTTTTCTTACTTGCATACCATTTCACTTTTCTTTCTTCGGATCAAGAATAAGCATGATATAGCAAAATTCTCAAAGGGCAAACCTTCGAGGAGGTTTAGCCAAGGATGCCCATGCCCATAAGGAGAAGGGATTTGCATTAACCTTGGAGCCGTCGATTCCGAGTTGGAACAGCCTGATCCCGCGGGCGCGGAGGAACTCCTGGTTGGTCTCCGGGTACGGCTCCGGGCAGAGGCACCTGGAGGATACAAAACGAAACAGAATCACGTCACCGCCACCTCAAATCGAAGAAGAAAGCACGTACGTAGCCGTGTACTAACAGGACGGAGCGGAGGCGGAGGGTCTCGAGGAAGGGCAGGTTGGAGGCGTCCGGGAACCCGGAGCGGTACACGCCGTGGTCCACCATGGCGAAGTTGAGCGGCGGGACCAGCTGCAGCGGCTCCTCACCTTCCACCGCCTCGGCCTCACCGCTCACCCGGCGCAGCAGGATCGTCGTGCAGGACGACGGGGCCACGGCATCCGTGTCCTCCTCCTCCTCTCCGTCCTCCTCGTCGGGAGGCGGCGGGCGGATGTGGTGGTGCTGCCGGTGGTCTTCGCGGGTGACCACCAGGCTGGCGGCCTCCTGTCTCATACCTCGACGGGTGGTGACGCGATTGCCTGTCTTGCTCTGTGTGGATGGAGTGGAGGTGGAGGCAGAAGAGGATCTCGTCGGGTTTTGGCCTTGGGTGTCGGTTGTGGGCTGACGATCCAGAAGAAGAGACTTCGGGAAGAAAGGAAAAGGAGCGACAGGTTTTGCGTCCGTGTTGGTTATGCATATTCGGTGCATATTCCCTCCCCCGGCGGTTGTATACGATTTGTACCGGAACAGGGCCCCGCCGGCTGGCCACCTGTTTGCGTGCCCGCTGCAACTGCAGCGGAGCACTCGTCGCTCGTCGTCGTATCGGAAGTGGTTGGGCAAAAACAAAAATCGTTATGTTATTGAGCGAACGTTCGCTCGGGTGCATGGCAAAATGATGTTTCTTGCGGCAATTTATGTGTTGCGAGTATGCAATTCCTTCAAGCGAACACGACATTTTTGCAGAAAATTCTTTGTTTTGCCAGAATTTTCCATGCATTTTTGAAAGAAAAAAAAATTGATATGTGTTGCCGAATAATTTGACGTAAAAAGCGTTCGCGATTGCGATGCATCACAACAAATGTTCACTGGCTATTGGGGTCAAAAAAATATCCAGAAACTCCCATCTCTCCAGTATAAATCATGGGTGATAAGAAAAACAGGCCAACTACCAACTCCCTTTTTAGCTAATTGTCCGTGCGTTGCAATGGGTCGTGCGTGCATATTACAGCCGTTCAACACTAATTGTGTCTGACATATACCTTACGCCTACTATATTCTAAGATTTGCTATGATTTGATAATGGGTAGGGAAAGGCGAGGAGAAGTTTTCATTTAGTTGGGGTTTTGATAAGATTTGAGTTGATTTGGTATGTGTAGGGGATTGCATGGAAAGTTTTGTTGTAGTTGAGGCCTGGTAAGATTTGATTTGATTCCATTGAGTTATTGCAGAACATGTTTTTAGTAAGAATTGATTGCGTTAATGCAAGATATGGTTTTTGGTAAGACAAGGAAATGAAAATACCATTTTGGTTTAGATTATTTCAAACTAAGGACATGAAGAGGAAAAAACCAACATAAAGGGACGGAGACGAAAACCATAAAGACGAGAAAGCGAACTTACCCACTCTCCTTTAATAATAGAGAACATAACAAACACTAAACTCCCTAGGAATAGAGTTGTGAGCATCTTTGAGTTTTTTTTCCTTTTGGTGGATCCCGTTGCCAGCCAGTGAGAAGCGTCTTTTCTGGACACGGGAGTTTCCAATCCCAAGCTCACATGCACCCGATGAATAGTAAAATCTGAAAAATAGTAAAATAATTCAAAAATCTTATTTTTTAAAAACATTGATGAATGTTTCACCCGTGCGTAAAAAGAAACATGATGAAATGATATTCGTGCAGGCATGCGCAAAAAATTGATGCTAAAACAAGAGTGAAAATTAGATTGTGGATAAAGAATTTGAGAAACACAATAGGACTAATAGTAAATATTCACCTCCTGTTGCAAATGAAATCAGTGCACGAAACTTCGGACCTAAACTTCACATAAAGAAAACACCTGAAGAGATGTGTGGGCACACATTGGCACCGGGAAGCCAAAGAACCTTACTCCTGGAATGGGAAATTTGATAGAGCAAGAGTTAGCACCAGAAGTTCTCCATGACAACATTTCCATAAATTATATTGATATCATAGAATCCCTGAACCGAGCAACAACAAATGTTGAAGTTAACTTTACTAAGAAAATTGCCTCAATAATAGATCTTGTCCCCGATCCTAACACGCTCGTTGCTTGTAAGAAAATGTTAGATTGGAAAGATTAGCAAGAGGCAATGAATGTTGAATTCTTATCTCTCAACAAAAGGAGGGTGTTTAGACCGCTTTGTCTAACTCCTCCCCACAGATGCCATGTTGGCCATAAGTGGTTTTTTTGTTCAAAACAAAGATGAAATAACAAATAGTACGGTACAAAGCAAGGGTCGTCGCTCAAGGGTTCACTCAACGATAAGTTGTCGATGTTGAGAAGACTTGTTCCCTGGTCATGAATGTAATTACCTTTAGATACCCACGAGAGCCCCCCACGGCTCACCACTAGGAAATAGATGGCGCGGAGGGCACTCTCGGCCCGCGAAGCCCCCTAGGAGGCAGGTACTCCAACATCCTTTATAGGAGTAATCATTAAATTTCTCGTGAGTAATGAATACATCCGCCCTCTTGCAACCGCTGCCGCCCAACTCAACTCACTAAAGGCCACCATGTCGTCCCGTGGGTGACTCGGGAGGCACAACCACCGTCGTCGTTTGAGCCTTCCTCCGCCTCTTCTCTCCCGCACCGCCATCGACCAGGGCTGTCGAGGCAAAGCTCCTCGTGGTGGCCGGTGACGATGGGAGCTCTCCAACACGCATGTCTATTCCTCCGCAATCCTCTCTCTTGATTGGATCTCGCCGCTCGTGCGTGCCTCATGCCGTCATTGCCTGGCTGGGCCTCCTTCCCGCGGCTCTTCTCCGGGCTAGGCAAAGTTTGGCTGTTTGGCCTCAACGTCCAGTCGCGTGGACATGGTCCCTGCCACCAGCGTGGTCTAGATCTGGACCAGCACGACAGTGGTGGTTGGGTGCTTTGGCTCCACTGGCATACAACAATGTGGTGGAGCTCAGAGGCTCCATGGTTATGTCAGGGTAGTCACATCCTCGCGGATGTCGGTTAGGACCGTTTTTTTTCTATATTTGACTTCCCCATCCCCAACGGGTGACAGTAACGGATACGTCGCCAACGTATCTATAATTTATGAGTATTCATGCTATATTTACATCAATTATATACAGTTTTGGTGCATTTTTATATTATTTTATGGATGAACTTATTAATCTAGTGTGTCAGTTCCTATTTTCTGCATGTTTTTTGTTTTACAGAAAATCAATATCTAGGAAGGTCAAAACATCACGGCGATTTAATATGATTTTTATGGAATATATGTGAGTTTTGGGCAAAGGAATCAACGCAAAACAATACTCGAGGGCCCCACAAGGGCAAGTAGCGCGACCCCCCCTAGTCGTGCCATGGCCCCTTGTGGGTAGCCCTTAAGTTGGTTGGTGCCATTATTTTGTCGCAAGAAAGCTAATTTTCGGAGAAACCCCCCCTCAATTTTCAGCCGATTGGAGTTACGGATCTCCTACTATTAAAGAAATGGTGAAAGGCTAGACAATAGTAGTGAAACAGAGAAGAAAACAGAGAGGGATCCAATCTCGGAGGGGCTCTTGCCCCTCCGGGCGCCATGGAGGCCAAGGACCAGAGGGGGAAACCTCTCCCCATCTAGGGGGGGGGGTGGAGAATCAAGCAGGAGGGGGAGCCTCTCTCCCTTTCTCTCTACCGGTGGCGCCGGGGTGCCGCCGGGGGAACCATCGCCACGGTGATCGTCTTCATCAACGTTGTCGTTTCATCACCTTACATCTCTTTTCAGTGGTCCACTTCCCCGCAACCCGCTGTAATCCCCTACTTGACCATGGTATTTTTGGTGCTATGAATTACTCCCTCGGTTCCTTTATATAAGGTGTATTTGTTTTTTAATAAAATTCCACAATGTAAGGTGCATTTGTTCTAATTCCTCGTAATTCCGATCTTGACCCTCCAGAAAAAGGAAAGTATCTCTCCCCTGATTGTATGTATCTCTCCTTGTAGAGAAAGAAAAGGAAACTATGTCTCTTTCGATTGTGTGTATCTCTTCCTTTCCTAACCTAAATGATTTACTTGCCGCTAATCCACAAATCATAGAAGGGTAGTTTTGTCCTAACTAGTTAAAAGGATCGAGAAGAGGTGTCTAGAGGGGGGGGGGTGATTAGACCCTCAACAAATAAAGGTGGCAGTTTTTAAGTTTTCAAGTTGAGTTGGTAGATTGACACAATTTCAAGCATACACAATACAATTCAAGCAAGCATGCAAAGAGTATGTGAGCAGCGGAAAGTAAACCATGCAACTTGCAAGAAAGTAAAGGGAGGGGATTGGAGTGTGCAAATGCAATTGGAGACACGGAGATTTTTGGCGTAGTTCCGATAGGTGGTGCTATCGTACATCCATGTTGATGGAGACTTCAACCCACAAAGGGTAACGGTTGTGCGATTCCACGGAGGGCTCCACCCATGAAGGGTCCATGAAGAAGCAACCTTGTCTATCCCACCATGGCCATCGCCCACGAAGGACTTGCCTCACTAGGGTAGATCTTCACGAAGTAGGCGATCTCCTTGCCCTTACAAACTCCTTGGTTCAACTCACAATCTTTTACGAAGGCTCCCAAGTGACACCTAACCAATCTAGGAGACACTACTCTCCAAAAGGTAATATATGGTAAGTTGATGATGAACTCCTTGCTCTTGTGCTTCAAATGATAGTCTCCCCAACACTCAACTCTCTCACAGATTTGGCTATGGTGGAAAGATGATTTGAGTGGAAAGCAACTTGGGGAAGGCTAGAGATCAAGATTCATGTGGTTGGAATGGAATATCTTGGTCTCCACACATGAGTAGGTGGTTCTCTCTCATAAAATGAATGCTGGAAGTGTAGGCACATTCTGATGGCTCTCTCCTCAAATGAAGAATGGGTGGAGGGGTATATATAGCCTCCACACAAAATCTAGCTGTTACACACAAATTCCCAAACTCGATGGGACCGAATCGTAAAACTCGGTCAGACCAATTCAGGTCAAAATATGAATGTTAGGCTTTTCGATGGGACCGACACGGTCAACTCGATGGGACCGATGTGCAGGGATAGGGTAAAACCTCAACTCGGTTTGACCGATTACTTAAACTCGGTGGGGCCGATTTTGGTAATAAGCAAACTAAGTATTGGTCAAGCAAACTCGGTGGGACCGACTGAACAAACTCGGTAAGACCGAAATTGTTGCAATAGATCACAAAGAATTTGCAAGCCCATCTCGGTGAGACCAAGATCCCATTGGTGAGACTGAACTGATTAGGGTTTGGCAGTGGCTGAATCAAATGAAACTCGGTGGCACCGGGTAGATCAAATCGGTGGGGCCGAGTTTGACTTTTAGGTTTAGGACATATGTGGATGTGAGAAAGTGGCTGAGGGTTTTGGAGCATATCACTAAGCACTTTGAGCAAGCAAGCCATTAAGCAACATCTCATCCCCTTTTGATAGTATTGGCTTTCCTGTGGACTCAATGTGATCTTGGATCACTAAAATGAAAATGTAGAGTCTTGAGCTTCTGCCAGTGTTTGTCCTTAGCATCTTGAAGGGGTTCCACATCCTCTTGTCCATGGCCATGCCACTCCACTGTTGAACTTATCTGAAATATACTAGGTAGGAATATTAGTCCAACAAGAAATATGTTGACATTAATTACAAAAATCACCTAGGGAGCACTTGTGCTTTCAATCTCCCCCTTTTTGGTAATTGATGACAACATACATCAAAGCTTTAGATAAAGATATAAGGAACTAGCAAGTAAAGCTTCGGAAGGACATGCAACATGCATTAGCTCCCCCTACATGTATGCAATCATGTGATGATAGATCATAAGAGTATGAGAATTCATAAACATGATAGAGCAAGCAATGAGTTACATGTGTCTTGGTATATGCATCAGAGCAAATGATGTAGATACTGGAAATATACCTTCATGTTTATGAATCTCTCTTGCAAACAATATATACCACTGCAAGAGATCTTCATGCACATGAGTGTGATGCATATACTTACCTTGTGGTCTTGAACTAGCTTTGGAAGAGATGTACCTGGGTAAACAAGGTTAGATAACACAAGAACATCTACTAGACAAAGCAAGATCAGGAGATCACAAGAATACCAAGACTGGGATGACATGTAGAGAGTGAGTACTAGGTACTCTATTTGGTTATTGACATGCCCCCAAGACTAAAGATATGCAATGAATTCCAAAGATTTTCTTCCCTTAGGAGTCTTTCTCCCCCTGAATCTGACATTGGATAATGGGAGAAGATAGGGTAATAGAAAATCAGAGCAAACAAGAAAATCAGAGTATCAGGGTACATGTTATAATTTTAAGAGGAAAATCTGACATTACTTCTTAGGTGCCTTTCCCCTCTTGAAGACATGAGACAACTTTCCTCTTAAAAAAATAAGAAGCATCCGGAGAAGCTTTTAGGAGTGCATTCTCTCTTATGTGATAAGCTTTGATGTGCTCTCTCTCCCCCTTTGACATCAATTTCCAAGAAGGGACTTCTGGAGCATGAGTCAAGTAGGTTTGGTCCTTGAGTCATATTTACAAAGCAACATATAATATCTAATGCTGGTAGAGGACAAGTTACAAAGAGTGGAGCTGGGACAAATGTGCAGGATGCAAGTGACACAGGTTTTATCTCAGAATTGAAATCGGTAGCACCGAGTTGTTACTTTTGGTGGCACCGAGTTGGTTCGGTTCGACCGAAGTAAACAATCCGGTGAGGCCGAGTTCAATCCAGAGAGAAAATGCTTGTCATCTCAACTCACTTAGGCAATCAAGATCTCACAAGGATATGCAAGGAATTAACTGAAGGATTTGCAATGAATTGGATGCAGGGAAAAGCAGAAAATAACAGAGAAAAGAACTAGATGAAGTTTTTTTGGAAAGGGGAACTAGCATGCAAGAGACAATGCAAGAGCACGAAGAAACAACAGAGAACTTCATCTAGAAATGGTCAGCGGCAGAGTCACCTATGTTAGAGTATATTGACTTAGGAGTCAAGTGAAGACACTTGATCATAGGTAATACTCATCATTTAAGCTCAAAATGGGGTTGCCATTTTTTGTTTAAGCATTTTGATGTATTCTCATCTTGTTGAGCTGCTTTGTCCCAAGTCTTGGGGTAAAGCTTCTCTAAGATGGAATGACATGCCTTGGGTGGTGGTGATGAACTTGGTTATGTAGTTGAACTTGTGTAGGGTGCTCAAGTTGATGTAGATCATCAAGAGTTGGGAGCACCACTTGTAGTTGAAGTTCATCTTCCTACATGGGTTAGTCTTGCAAGGAAGAACACTTGTGTATCCAAAGTGACAACCATGAAATTTAATACCAATTGAAATTTGATATAAGGATTTGTCAAAGGATATATTGAATGGATTAGTGCTTCCTTGTCTTCAACCACCATAATGTAGAGACTTGGAGATGTAGATATTGATTAGAATGTGGTTGAGTTGCAATCTCATAGAGTTGGGCTTATCCAAGTACCTACACGGGTTAGATAGCATGCAAGAGTACAAGAATATCCAAGACATATGATCATCATCATGAGAGAACAAGGATTAGTCATAGTAAGGCTCATGCCTTGCATGCATCCACGTGGAGTTTCTACTCCAAATTTGAAGCATCAATGATGTTCAATTCACCTCTCAACCTACAAAATACTTTCTCATCAAATGATTTGGTGAATTGATACGTCTCCAACGTATCTATAATTTTTTATCATTCCATGCTATTTTATTATCAATCTTGGATGTTTTAATCATTATATAGTCATTTTATATCATTTTTTGGTGCTAACCTATTGACATAGTGCCAAGTGCTAGTTGCTCTTTTCTGCATGTTTTTTACATCACAGGAAATCAATATCAGAAGGGGTCCAAATACCACGCTCATTTACGATGATTTTTTATGGACCAGAAGGAACACAATGGGCCCGGGTTGCACCCGGGGGGAGTCCCGAGGAGGGGGCAACCCACCTGGGCGCGCCAGGAGGCCCAGGCGTGCCCAGGTGGGTTGTGCCCACCTGGGTGCGCCAGGAGGCCCATGCGTGCCCAGGTGGGTTGAGCCCACCTCGGGTGCCCCCTGGACCGACTCTTTGATCTATAAATACCCCAATATTCCTGAAACCCTAGAGGAGTCGACGAAATTTTCATCCAGCCGTCGCAGAGTCCAGAACACCGAGATCCAATCTAGACACCATCACGGAGGGGTTCACAACTTCCATTGGTGCCTCTCCGATGATGCGTGGGTAGTTCTTTGTAGACCTTCGGGTCCGTAGTTAGTAGCTAGATGGCTTCCTCCCTCTCTCTTGATTATCAATACATTGATATCTTGGAGATCCATATGATGTAAGTCCTTTTGCGGTGTGTTTGTTGGGATATGATGAACTTCGAGTTTATGATCAGTTATATCTTTTTATATCCATGAAAGTTATTTGAGTTCTTTGATCTCTTATATGTGTGATCTCTTATAGCCTCGTATTTCTTCTCCGATATTTGGGTTTTGTTTGGCCAACTTGATCTATTTATCTTGCAATGGGAAGAGGTGCCAGGTAGTGGGTTCGATCTTACAGTGCTTGATCCGAGTGACTGAAAGGGAACCGACACGTATGTATTGTTGCTACTAAGGATAAAAAGATGGGATCCATATCTGCCGCAATAGATAAACGGATCTTGTCTACATCATGTCATCGTTCTTATTGCATTACTCCATTTTTCCATGAACTTAATACACTAGATGCATGCTGGATAGCGGTCGATGTGTGGAGTAATAGTAGTAGATGCAGGTAGGAGTCGGTCTAATAATCTTGGACGTGATGCCTATGTAATGATCATTGCCTGGATATCGTCATGATTATTTGAAGTTCTATCAATTGCCCAACAGTAATTTGTTCACCCACCGTTTGCTATTTTTCTCGAGAGAAGCCACTAGTGAAACCTACGGCCCCCAGGTCTTCTTTCTCATATATTTGCCTTGCGATCTACTTTTTCCTTGCGTTTATTTTCAGATCTATTAAAGTAAAAAATACAAAAACACCTTGCTGCAATTTATTTGTTCTGTGATCTATTTATCCTATCTACAAATTTACCTCACGTCCTTTGCCTATCTTGAGGCACCGTACCCCGAAAGGGATTGACAACCCCTTTAACACGTCGGGTTGCGAGGTGTTGTTCTTTGTGTCCAGGGGCTGTTTATGTTGTGTTGCTTGGTTTTCCTACTGGTTCGATAACCTTGGTTTCATATCTGAGGGAAATACCTAGCACCGTTGTGCTGCATCATCCCTTCCTCTTTGGGGAAAAAACTGATGTAACTTCAAGCGACATCATGAATATATCCGCCAATTGCTTATCGGTATGAACATGCTTAAGTTTGATATCTTCCTTAGCAACATGATCTCGAATGAAATGATGACAAACTTCAATATGCTTAGTTCGAGAATGTTGCACGGGATTATGAGCAATCTTAATAGCACTCTCATTGTCGCAAAGCAATGGAACATGTTTCACATATATCCCATAATCTTTAAGAGTTTGGGTCATCCAAAGTAATTGAGCACAACATGAACCAGCGGCAATGTATTCCGCTTCGGCGGTGGATAAGGATACCGAGTTTTGTTTCTTGGAGGACCAAGACACAAGAGATCTACCAAGAAAATTGACAAGTACCTGAAGTGGACTTTCTATCAACCTTGTCACCGGCATAGTCCGAATCAGAGTAGCCAACAAGATTAAAAGAAGACCTCTTAGGATACCAAATGCCAAAATTTGGTGTATATATTAAGTATCTCACTATCCTTTTCACAGCCTTAAGATGACACTCTTGTGGGGCAGCTTGATATCGTGCACACATGCACACACTTAGCATGATATCGGGAGGCACATAGATATAACAATGAACCAGTCATAGAGCGGTAAACCTTTTGGTCAACCGGTTCACCATCCTTTGTCAAGTCAAGATGTCCACTAGTAGGCATGGGGGTATTCATACCTTTGCATTCTTGCATGTTAAACTTCTTGAATAAGTCCTTGGTATACTTCGTTTGAGAGATAAAGGTTCCCTCCTTAGTTTGCTTGATTTGCAAACCAAGAAAGAACTTGAGTTCACTCATCATAGACATCTCAATCTGCTCTGACATAAGCTTTCCAAACTTTTCACTGAAATGAGGGTTAGTTGAACCAAATATGATATCAACATTGATTTGGCACAAAAATAATTCTCCATTAACCCTTTTAGTAAAGAGTGTAGAATCAATTTTACCAATTTCAAACCCTTTTTCAAGAAGAAACTTAGTCAAGCATTTATACCAAGCTCTAGGAGCTTGCTTAAGACCATAAAGAGCTTTGTGAAGTTTATAGACATGGTTGGGTTTCTTAGGATTAACAAAGATGGGAGGTTGTTTAACATAAACTTCCTCCTCAATTTCACCATTAAGAAAAGCACTTTTGATGTCCATTTGATATAAGGTAATGTTATGATGATTGGCATAAGCAAGTAAGATGCGAATGGACTCAAGTCTAGCAACGGGTGCATAAGTCTCACCATAGTCCATACCTTTGACTTGAGTGTAGCCTTGAGCGACGAGACGAGCCTTGTTGCGTACAACTTGTCCATCCTCATCTAGCTTGTTCCGAAACACCCATTTGGTTCCAATGACATTATGCTTCTCATCGGGCTTTTCAACCAACGTTCACACTTGGCTCCTCTCAATGTTATGTAGCTCTTCGTGCATGGCATTTATCCAATCTGGATCTTCCAATGCTTCTTCAACCTTCATAGGTTCAATGCTAGAAATGAATGAGTGATGTTCACAAAAGTTAGCCAAATGAGATTTAGAGTGAGTAATTCTCCCGATTTGAATGTCATCAAAGATTTGTTCGACGGGATGATCTCTTGAGACTCTTGCTCGAACTCGTGAGAGCTTTTGTTTGGGTCGGGGTGGAACATCCTCTTCATTGTCTTGTTCTTCCTCTTGTCTTTCTTTGTTGTTGTTGGCGTTGTTGTTCTCCCATGGAGGTGGAGAAGGAGGTCGTCGAGGTTCATATTGTTGTACATCCTTGTTCTCATCGTCTTGATGTGTCCCACTCGTGGATGCCTCCAAGTCAACTTGTGGTTTACCTTGGCGTGAAGTTGAGGCTTCCACTTGGACGGACGAGGTACTCTCCTTCACCTCCATTGGGCGAATCTTGCCAATAGACAGGTCTTGGATTGCTTCCGAATGATCTTTGTCACCTACATCAATTGGCAATTGCTCTACTTGCGGGCCGTTAGATTCATCAAACTTCACATCTACCGTCTCTTCAACCTTTCGGGTGAAATTGTTGTAGACACGGTAAGTGTGAGAGTTTGAGCCATAACCAAATAGGAAACCTTCATGAGACTTAGGAGCAAATTTCAAACGACGATGCTAATCAAGAATGAAACACTTTGGGCCAAATACTCGAAAGTATCCAACTTGGGGCTTGTTACCGGTGAGAAGCTTGTATGCCATCTTGCTGAGTAGCTTGTGAAGATATAGGCGATTTGTTGCATGACAAGCTGTCTCAACCTCTCAACCGCTTCCGCCCAAAAGTGTTTTGGCGTCTTGTACTCATCAAGCATCGTTCTCGCCATTTCGATGAGCGTCCGGTTCTTCCTCTCAACAACTCCATTTTGTTGAGGTGTGTACGTAGCTGAGAACTCATGTGAAATCCCTTCTTTGTCAAGAAAGGTGTCCACATTGGCGTTCTTGAACTCCGTTCCGTTGTCACTGCGAACCTTCTTGATCTTCACTTCAAATTGGTTTTGGGCCTTCCTAGCGAAGTTTTTGAAGATCTTCTGGACCTGCAATTTATCATCAAGAAAGAACACCCACGTAAATCTTGAAAAATAATCAACAATGACTAGTCCAAATGAGTTACCATTGAGACTCTTGTAGGCGTTGGGACCGAAAAGATCCATATGAAGTAGCTCGAGCGGTCTCCTCGTGGTCATGATGTTCTTCATGGGGTGGCTTACTCCAACCTGTTTTCCTGCTTGGAAAGCGCTGCAAAGTCTATCCTTATCAAATATGACATCTTTAAAACTAAGGATATGATCACCCTTAATAAGCTTGTCAAGGTTTTGCATGCCCACATGACCTAACCGTCTATGCCACAACCAGCCTTTGGAAGATTTAGCAATTAAGCAAGTTCTAGCTTGAGCCTTTTTAGTGAAGTCAACAATGTATAGATCACCTCTACGTATGCCGGTAAAGACCACTTTATGATTATCTCTTTGAAACACTTGGCAATCTACTTTAGTAAATAGGACACTGAAACCAAAGTCAGTTAGTCTAGATACAAAAAGTATATTATAGCCAAGAGATTCATCGAGCATAACATTTTGTATGGAGCTATCATGTGAGATGGCCACCTTACCGAGGCCAACCACCTTACCCTCCAGCCATGTAGCCGCGAAGGTTAGCCATAAGACCAAAGTGTCTCATAGACTCTTCAAGATCAAAGTCATTATCATCATCCTCATCATAGTATCCATGTTCAACATCATCTTGCAAATGATCATTTCCTAGAGAGAGTGAGTCATTAGATATATGATTTTGACAATGTTCATCTCTATGAATTCTAATAACTTCTCCAACATCTCCTTTGGCACGCATAAGATTGTTAACCTCAAATAAATAATCTCCAAACTTAGGATCATTGGTATTCATCTTATTCAAAGCAATAGACTTGTGAAGAATCTCATCTAAGTTTTTCAAGGAATAGTCCGATAATCATTCCTCAAGAAATCTCCATATAGTATAAGCACAATCAAGAGCTGGCAAGTGACCAATCAAATTTCTAGGCAAGCCTCTAGTGATAAGATTGATAGTTCTAAGATTGCAAATCATGTCAAGAGACTCATCATGGGTAGGATGCAAGGGATGAACAAGGGTTCACAAGGAGTAGTAATGTACTTGTTCAAGTGATATTCATGAAAAATTCCAAGCATCTCATTTTTCCACGCACTAAAGAACTCTCCATCAAGCATAGGCACTCTACGTCTAAGACTCCCCAACATAGACTCATCCATCTTCCTCCAATGGTGATTAAACCAAAGCAATGGAAACTAATGCTCTGATACCAATTGAAAGGATTGAGAAGAGGTGTCTAGAGGGGGGGTGATTAGACCCTCAACAAATAAAGGTGACAGTTTTTAAGTTTTCAAATTGAGGTGGTAGATTGACACAATTTCAAGCATACACAATACAATTCAAGCAAGCATGCAAAGAGTATGTGAGCAGCGGAAAGTAAAGCACGCAACTTGCAAGAAAGTAAAGGGATGGGTGGAGTGTGCAAACATAATTGGAGACACGGAGATTTGGGGCGTGGTTCCGATAGGTGGTGCTATCGTACATCCACGTTGATGGAGACTTCAACCCACGAAGGGTAACGGTTGCGCGAGTCCACAGAGGGCTCCACCCACGAAGGGTCCACGAAGAAGCAACCTTGTCTATCCCACCATGGCCATCGCCCACGAAGGACTTGCCTTACTAGGGTAGATCTTCACGAAGTAGGCGATCTCCTTTCCCTTACAAACTCCGTGGTTCAACTCCACAATCTTTGACGGAGGCTCCCAAGTGACACCAAACCAATCTAGGAGACACCACTCTCCAAATGGTAATAGATGGTGTGTTGATGATGAACTCCTTGCTCTTGTGCTTCAAATGATAGTCTCTCCAACACTCAACTCTCTCTCATAGATTTGGCTATGGTGGAAAGATGATTTGAGTGGAAAGCAACTTGGGGAAGGCTAGAGATCAAGATTCATGTGGTTGGGATGGAATATCTTGGTCTCAACACATGAGTAGGTGGTTCTCTCTCAGAAAATGAATGTTGGAAGTGTAGGCACGTTCTGATGGCTCTCTCCTAAAATGAAGAATGGGTGGAGGGGTATATATAGCCACCACACAAAATCTAGCCGTTACACACAGATTCCCAAACTCGGTAGGACCGAATCATAAAACTCGGTCAGACCAATTCAGGTCAAAATATGAACGTTAGGCTTTTCGGTGGGACCGACAAGGTCAACTCGGTGGGACCAATGTGCAGGGGATAGGGTAAAACCTCAACTCGGTTTGACCGATTACTCAAAGTCGGTGGGACCGATTTTGGTAATAAGCAAACTCGGTGGGACCGACTAAACAAACTCGGTAAGACCGAAATTGTTGCAATAGATCATAGAGAATTTGCAAGCCCATCTCGGTGAGACCGAGATCCCATTGGTGAGACCGAACTGATTAGGGTTTCGCAGTAGGTGAATCAAACGAAACTCGGTGGCGCCGGGTAGATCAAATCGGTGGGGCCGAGTTTGACTTTTAGGTTTAGGACATATGTGGATGTGAGAAAGTGGCTGAGGGTTTTGGAGCATATCACTAAGCACTTTGAGAAAGCAAGCCATTAAGCAACACCTCATCCCCTTTTAATAGTATTGGCTTTCCTATGGACTCAATGTGATCTTGGATCACTAAAATTAAAATGTAGAGTCTTGAGGTTCTGCCAATGTTTGTCCTTAGCATCTTGAAGGGGTTCCACATCCTCTTGTCCATGGCCATGCCACTCCACTATTGAACTTATTTGAAATATACTAGGTAGGAATATTAGTCCAACAAGAAATATGTTGACATTAATTACCAAAATCACCCAGGGAGCACTTATGCTTTCACTAGTGCATAATTATGTGCCTTGGTCACCGTGTTGAAAATAATACACCTTAGATAAAGGAATGGAGGGAGTATTACACAGTGATTTCTGTCATCACTATTGCGTTTGAATAGATTTTTATTGTCCTATGGGTTAATTAGTGAATTGCTATGATTGGTTTAAATTGGTTGTAGTCCTTTGGTGCCCATCATATGAGTGCGCGTGTGGATCACATAATAGGGTTAGTTGTATGTTGATAGGACTATGTTGGGGGGCGAGATTGAAAGAAACCTCTTCCTATCATAGAAATTGATACATACCAGGATTGAAGGGGACCAATATATCTTAATGCATGCTATGGTTGCGTTTTAGCTTATTGAACTTGTTAATATTTATGGATGCTTGCTAATAGTTCCAATCATAAATGCATAGAATTCCAAGTAAGGGTTCACATGCTAGCAGATGCCTCTCCCACATGAAAACTTACCATCGGTCTAGTAACTAAGATATTTGCCTAGGTGTTGGGGATATAACTACTGGGTATGAACCACCCAGGAGGGGACGGGTCATACCACTGGCGACTATCAATGTAGATGGCGGGTCATAGCAAGCCCATTGACGGCCCTAGACCCAGAGGTGACTTAAGGCCCAAGGGGATGAACCGCCATATGAATGACTTGTATTGTTAGGTAGGTTTAGTTAGTCACCGAGCCGGACACGTTGTCTATGAGCCGTCCGAGACTCTGTAAGCTACCAGGCGTCAACCTGTATATATAAAGGGACGACCCGGCGGCGAGTTAGGGCAAGAAAGAAGAGATCGAGAACTAGGTCAAGCGTATTCGCTCCTTGGTAATCGAAGCCCAAGCAATACAACCCTAAACTGGAGTAGGCCTTTACCTCCACCACGAGGGGCTGAACCAGTATAAACTCTCCGTGTCCCTTGTCCTGTTTTAACCCCTTCAAGCTAACTATGTGCGATGGCTCCACACCTAAGTCCTCATGTTAGGACATCTCACTTGACAATTCCATGACAGTTGGCGCCCACCATGGGGCCAGCGCACGGTGGTTTCAAGTTCTTGAAGGGTAGCTTCGCAGGGCTCAAGGGGTACGCTGTGGGCCGGATGACCAAGCGTCATCACGGCAAGCTCTACATCAACGCCGAGGGCTGGGGCCCCGAGGCCGACTCAATCGAGTACGGGTACCGGGTCCCCTTTGGCAAGATCCATGTCTTCATTGGCAAGATTGGTGAGTCGGAAGCTGAGCCGGACATCTGCACCAACATCGTCGAGTCGGCTCAGCACGCGCGACCCCCCAAGGTTAAAGTTGCTCCAAAGCATGTTTTTGTTGGTTTTGTTCATGGAGCGGAGCTAGAAGGAGGACCTAAATCTGGTGGTGAGACGGTTGTCTACTCAGGCGACAAGTCCAATACTGGTGAGACCAACTCCATCTATCAGGTTCAGGATGGCGGGCTTGGGGGTTGTTCCGATGGTGACAGTATTCCGGACCCCTACGAGCCCACACCGGGTCACGGTCTTCATGGCCGGTACACAGCCAGGGCAGGACTCTGCGACTGCAGCAATAATGATCTCTGGGTCCGCAGCGGTGACGGCTTCTGGGGTAGGAGGCCCTGTGTGCCCACCGGCTCAAGTCTTGTCTAATCTGTTGGATGCTCTGACAATGTTATTAATGGCGGAGGATAACCCTGCGAATCAAACTCAGCATAACGCGGAGGTTGCAAAATTGCATGATGAGATAGCACAAGCCAAGGAGGAGCTAAACACGAAGAACACCCGGATGACAACGGAGCGAGCCGCCTTACAGAGGGAGGCAGAACGGCTTCAGGCAGAGAGCTTCCACTTAAGCCTGGACCAGGACGCATCAAACACTGTCTTCAACAGAAGGCATGTGAGCAGGCTGCCCCCGACTTATGATGCGAGGAACCTTTTCAACACGCCTGCGGTAGGAACCAGTAACCCGCCTAGTGTGGATCGGGCCGTTGAGGCGCCGGCGGCTGGTGAATCGGTTCAACCACAAGCTGCAGACCCCCCACGTTTGAACTTAACCCCTCCTCAGCACGTTCCAACACCTCATGTGCATTTTTCTAACCCCTTGGATAACATGATAGCTGCAGCTACTTGACTGGCAGTTCTCCCAGCTCAGGATGAGTCGCTAGCAGCAATGGAAATACGGAGGCGGGAGAACTTCTTCAGACGGTTGTGGCCCAACAGGCGGCTTATTCGTACAGTCGTGATCGTATCCACTCAACATTGCGTCCAAGCAGGAGTTATAGCAGGCGTATTGATGAACCGGCCATGTCAAGCAGTGAGCGGCACCCCAATCATCCTCGTAGGTCTGACCCACCACGCGCTGGTAATGATCCTCAGGTTTTGGTAGACCAGGGCAGAGCGCGGCATGAGGCAGAGCTGGCGGCTCAGCAGCAATCGACGGCTTATCCTTCAGCATGCGTGGAAGCAGGAGTGACCTCTAGAACCTTGGGTGTGCCATGTTTAGTGCCAGCTCTACGCAATGAGCGCTTGCCTAAGGATTTTAAGGGCCCCCGTAAGGTGCCTAATTACACGGCGGATCAGCCCCCAGAGGCTTAGATTGAGAGTTATGAGATGGCTATGGAGATGCTGGATGTCGGTGATGCTTCATGTGCTAAGTATTTCACCATGATGTTAGATGGGCCGGCTCGTACTTGGCTGAAAAGCCTGCCCGCTAACTCTATTGGATCATAGGTAGAGTTGAAGAGGCGTATTATTCAAAATTTTAAAGATACATGCAAGCAACCTATGTCAATTCTGGATTTGGATTCTTGCTTCAAGGTGAAGGCGAGACAACAACCCATTGGGTGCGCCGGATCTCATCTATCATACACTCGTCGGATAGTATCAATGCCGGTTCTGCAGTCCTGATGTTGGAGAAAAATTGTCGTTTCGTCCCCCTTAAGCAGAAGCTGGGGCGACTTAAAGGCCACTGCAATGACATGGGGAAGCTAATGGCCGATCTCGTCAAATATGCCGACTCTGATAGTACCAAGGACCCCAAGTCTGATGACGAGAAGCTGGGAAAGGGAAAGAAGGGCGGCAATATGAAAGGGAACAGCATAACCCGACAGGTCAATGTGGCAATGGTAAACGCAAGGCTGATGATAATTTAGACTTTGTGGCTAACACCAATACGCAGAATAGTAATCAACATCATAAGGGAAAACCGGCCCGGTTTGGAGGACCAAGATTTAACCTTGAGGCGATGGTGAATCAGCCTTGCCCAAAGCACGGTACGCGCGAGAAGCCAGCTACTCATCTGTGGAAGGATTGCTTCATCATGAAGGAATATAGGGATTCCAATTTTTTCCAGAACAATCATGGCCTGAATGGCGGTTCCGGATTTGTCTCTCGCGGACCTGGCTTTGGTGGTGGCGGTTCAAACTCTGGCTTTCAGGACCAAGGCAATCAAGGTGATTTTAATCAATAGTCTGGTCAAGGGAATCGGCATCAGTAGTCGGGTTATCAAAGTAATCCAAAACAGCTGAATGGTAGTCAGTATCATGTGTTCACCACAAGTCTGTGCAAGCGAGATTAGAAAATCCATAAGCTGGCAGTGAACTCTGTTGAGCCAGCGGTGCCTCGTTACTTAAGGTGGTCTGAGCAACCTATTGTATGGAGCCGAGAGGATCACCCGTCCCGGGTTGACAATCCAGGTCAGTTGGCATTGGTAGTTGCTCCACAGGTAGGAGGATATAAACTCACGAAGGTGCTTATGGGTGGGGGCAACAGTATCAATATCCTTTACTATGAACCTTTTGTCGTATGAATTTGACTGACAAAGATCTTAGGACGTCTTCTACTGTATTTCATGGGGTGGTGCCTGGTAAGTCGTTGTATCCAGTGGGAAGGATAACACTTGAAGTGGCTTTTGGAGATGACAATGATTCCAGAGATGAGAAGTTAACCTTTGAGGTAGTGAAAATCAAGAGCCTGTATCATGCTCTGTTCGGGCGACCGGCTTACGCCAAGTTTATGGCACAACCGTGTTATGTTTATCTGCAGCTTAAGATGCCGGGTCATAAGGGAACCATCATAGTGCATGGCAATAGAAGGATCACTCTGGATCGTGAAGAGGGTGATGCTACTTATGCTGAGTCGGCTTGTGCCACTGAGGAGTTGAAGTTCTATAAAGATAATGTTGACCCGACAGAATGACACCTTTGAAGAAGCCAACCACATAGAATGAGCCCTTAACGAAGTTTAAGTTGGCAGATGATACTAAGATGGTTGATTTTGTTCCTAGCGATTCATCAAAGCAGTTCAACATCAGTGCTAATATGGATCCGAAATAGGAAAGCGCGCTCATCGAGTTCATCTGTGAGAACCGGGACATCTTTGCATGGAAGCCTTCTGTCATGCCAGGTGTACCGAGGGAACTCGCTGAGCACACTCTTAATGTGGATCCTAAGTTTAAGCTGGTCAACAGTTTCTTCGTCAGTTTAATGAGGAGAGGCACAAGGCAATTGGTGAAGAGGTGGCCCGACTCTTGGCGGCTGGGTTCATCACTGAAGTTTTTCATCCTGAGTGATTGGCTAACCCGGTGCTAGTACTCAAGAAAAATGGCACTTGGCATATGCGTGTGGATTATACAGACCTTAACAAGGCCTGTCTGGCTGATCCTTTTGCTCTCCCGCGTATTGATCAGATTATTGATGCTACGGCGGGTTGTGAGCGTTTGAGTTTTTTGGATGCTTATTCTGGTTATCATCAAATCAAAATGGCAGTTAAGGACCAGGAGAAGACAACTTTCATCACTCCCTTTGGAGCCTTCTACTATGTGTCTATGCCTTTTGGGCTCAAGAGTGCCTAGACAACTTGCCAACGGCGTGTTCAGAATTGCATCCACGGCCAGATTGGGCACAATGTTCATGCTTATGTGGATGATATTGTTATGAAATTCAGGAAGAAGGAGACATTGATTAAGGATCTGAAAGAGACCTTTGACAATCTCTCGGTCTACAAGATGATGCTTAACCCGGCCAAGTGCGTTTTTGGCGTGCCAGCAGGCAAGTTATTGGGTTTCTTGGTGTCTGAGAGAGGCATTGAAGCTAACCCGAAGAAGATCAAGGCTATCACCTCTTTGGCTAAACTGGCATGTATCAAAGACGTCCAGCGTTTGGCGGGTCATGTCATGGCTTTGAGCCGATTCATAAGTCTCCTAGGAGAGAAGGCTATCCCTTTGTATCAGATGATGAAAAAGACAGATAACTTTGTCTGGAGCGATGCTGCTAATGAGGAGTTTGAGGCACTTAAGAAGCAACTGGCTGAGCCGCCGGTTCTCGCAACTCCCATTGAGAAGGAGCCCTTGCTGTTATATGTGGCTGCAAACAACAGGGCTGTCAGTGTGGCCGTTGTGGTTGAAAGGAAGGAGTCAGGCAAGGAGCATCCGGTTCAAAGGCTGGTTTATTATGTCAGTGAGGTGCTCACTGAGTCTAAGCAGAGATACCCACATGGGCAAAAGTTGGTTTATGGCGTGTTCATGGCTAGTTGCAAGTTGAAACAATATTTCCTTGGTCATCCCGTCACTGTGGTTAGCTCTGCTCCTTTGGGGGATATTATTCGAGACAAAGAAGCCACAGGTCGGGTAGCTAAGTGGGCCATTGAGATTGGACCCCATGGTTTGAAGTATGTGCCTCAGACGACTATAAAATATCAAGCACTTGTAGACTTTATCAATGACTGGACGGAGCTGCAGATGCCTGAGGATAAACCAGACAATACATATTGAACTATTCACTTTGATTGATCCAGGCAGTTGGAAGGCTCGGGAGCTGGAGTTATATTGACTTCCCCACGAGGCGATAAATTTTGTTATGTTTTGAGGTTGATGTTCCCTTGTACTAACAATGCAGCAGAGTATGAAGCCTTACTCCATGGTCTTCGGATGGCTAAAGAGATGAATCTAAGCCGGGTAAGATGTTTTGGCGACTCTGATTTGGTGGCTCAGCAAGTGTCAGGGACTTAGGATTCAAAGGATCCACTCATGGCGGCTTATCGTCGAGAGGTGGATACTATTGTTGGTCACTTCAAGGGCTATCAAGTAGAGCATGTTGATCGCAGGAAAAATAAGGCTGTTGATGCATCAAGCCGGATGGGGTCTCAGTGTAAGCCGGCCCCCCTAATGTTTTCCTTGATGTTTTGCATAACCCATCAGTAAAATTGCCT
The DNA here is from genome assembly GCA_963921465.1 of Triticum timopheevii. Lineage (NCBI taxonomy): Eukaryota > Viridiplantae > Streptophyta > Magnoliopsida > Poales > Poaceae > Triticum > Triticum timopheevii. Next base: position 293,633,018 of record OY997270.1, read on the forward strand.
ACGGAGGAGGACTTGGCGGTTCCTGACGTGGAGGCACAATTGGTGGCGGCTCTACATGTTATCCCTGATTGGACTATTCCATATTTGGCTTATATGACCCGAGGTGAGTTACCCGAGGATGAAAAATTGGCCAGGCAAATAATCCGGAGGTCTAAGTCAATGACTATTGTCAATGGTGAGCTTCACAGATGCAGTGTTACAGGGGTGTTTCAACAGCGCGTTTCTCCTGAGGAGGGCCATGAAATTTTAAGGGAGATTCATGAAGGAGATAAAAAGAACCACCTCTTGGTGGCGGTTGACAAGTTTACAAAGTGGGTTGAGGCTGAGCCGGTCAGCAAATATGATGCAGCCACCTCGGTTTGATTCATAAAAAAGGTGATCTTTCATTTTGGATATCCTCATAGTATCATCACTGATAATGGTAATAATCTGTCTAAGGGAGCAATGAAAGAGTTCTGTCAACAAGAGCATATCCGGCTTGATGTGTCATCAGTGGCTCATCCCGAGTCTAAGGGCCAAGCTGAACGAGCTAATCAAGAAATCTTGAGAGGTATCAAGTCCCGACTTATGTTTCCTTTGCAGAGGACATCGGGTTGTTGGGTGGAGGAGTTGCCCTTAGTGCTTTGGAGTATCAATACCACCCCCAACAGATCTACGGGTTACACGCCTTTCTTCATGGTTTACGGAGCTGAGGCTATTCTCCCTAGTGACATATGTCATGATTCGCCTCGTGTGGCGGCTTATGTTGAAGCTGATAATAAGAAAGCACGTCAGGATTCTATTGACCTGTTAGATGAGGAGCGTGACCTTGCGGCGGCTTGTTCAGCGATTTACCAGCAAGACCTGCGTCGTTATCACAGCTGCCGGGTTAAAACCAGGACCTTTCAAGAAGGCGATTTGGTGCTCCGACTCATCCAGGATCAAACTGACATGCACAAGTTATCCCCACCTTGGGAAGGCCCCTTTGTGGTCAGCAAAAATTTGAACAATGGGTCGTACTACCTTGTTGATGTTCGAGACCACAAGGAATCACGCATGTCGGAAGAGGAGACCCGTCGGCCGTGGAATATCGCTCATCTCCGGCCTTATTACACCTGAGCCATTGGCTCTTGTGATGTACATATTCTGTCAATGTATATATTATAATGAATATAATAAAGCCGGCATCCCTGATAATTCAGGGCCTATGTCATTTCATTTCTAAGAATATGAGTCTTTATTGTCACTTCATATGATCACTTGGGGGCTTCCTGCTCATTGAGCATAGCTTTGACTACCCTCTTGATCCGGCTTGCATGCCATGATTAAAACATACTTGGGGGCTTCCTGCTCATTGAGCATAGCTATGAATACCCTACTGATCCGGTTTATATGCGTGGAATGAAATATTACTTGGAGGCTTTTTGTTCATGAACAAGAGCTTTGATGACCCTTGTAATAGGCTTGGACGCCGGGTGTATTCACCAAAAAATCTGGATTATCCTGCCTTTGTAAGTCTTCCACTCCGCCCAGGTAATCCTGGAATGACTCGCCGTACTCTTGACAGTCAATCTTATAAAGACCCTGAACTGTCAAAGTTAAAACAGCGATTGGTCATGTGAGGCCCCGGTTACAGGGTTGAATGAAGGTTTAACTCAGCGGCGGTGTGGCCCTTGAAAGCACTTGACTTTGAGGCTTGGCCCTATGAAAGCCTTGTTTTCTAATTTGTTTTTGATTTGAACATTTTTTGAGGTTTGCCTCTTGTGACATGTCAATACATGGTTGAAAAGCCGATGAGGGCCATGTTTCCTAATGGTTCATGTATGATTTTATCCGGAGTATGAAAGTGCAACTATCCCTAGGTGGTTTTGGTAATTCATAACAACATATAGCTCATTGAGCTAATGCTATTCCAAGGCTATTATTTCAGGAAAGCTCAATGAATGGCATGGCATGGATGATGAAAGTGGATCCCTCAAAATACTAAGGACAAAGGATTGGCTCAAGCTCGAAAGCTCAAGACTCTTCAATTTATATTTTAGTGATCCAAGATCACATTGAGTCTATAGGAAAAGCCAATACTATCAAGGAGGGATGAGGTGTTGCTTAATAAGCCTCTTGCTTCATGTGCTTAGTGATATGCTCCAAAACCCTCAACTACTTTCCCACATCCACAAATGACCTATACTCAAAGCCAAAATCGGTCACACCGATTCTTTCTATCCGGCGCCACCGATTCCAAAAGTCATAGCCACTGCCACAAACCCTAAGCAAATCGGTCCTACCGATAGGGATCTTGGTCTCACCGAGATGGGCTTGCAATCTCTCTGTTTCCCTTCGTAACGTTTCGGTCTAACCGAAGTGACCAATCGGTCCCACCGAGATTGCAATGTAAACACTCTGTTTCCTTTTTGTAACATTTCGGTCTCATTGAAAAGAGCAAATCGGTCCCACCAAGTTTACCTGACCAACTCTTTGGAAAGCTTATTACCAAATCGGTGTCACCGAGTTTGTGTAATCGGTCTTACCGAGATTACGTTATGCCCTAACCCTAACCGAATCGGTCTCACCGAGATGCATGTCAGTCCCACCGAAAACCCAAACGGTCACTAGGTTTACTAAATCGGTCTGACCGAGTTTAACAATTCGGTCCCACCGAGTTTGGTAAATTGTGTGTAACAGTTAGATTTTGTGTGGAGGCTATATATACCCCTCCACCTCCTCTTCATTCGTGGAGAGAGCCATCAGAACGAACCTACACTTCCAACTTACCATTTCTAAGAGAGAACTACCTACTCATGTGTTGAGGCCAAGATATTCCATTCCTACCATATGAATCTTGATCTCTAGCCTTCCCAAGTTGCTTTCCACTCAAATCTTCTTTCCACCAGATCCAAAACCTATGAGAGAGAGTTGAGTGTTGGGGAGACTATCATTTGAAGCACAAGAGCAAGGAGTTCATCATCAACGCACCATTTGTTACTTCTTGGAGAGTGGTGTCTCCTAGATTGGCTAGGTGTCACTTGGGAGCCTCCGACAAGATTGTGGAGTTGAACCAAGGAGTTTGTAAGGGCAAGGAGATCGCCTACTTCATGAAGATCTACCGCTAGTGAGGCAAGTCCTTCGTGGGCGACGGCCATGGTGGGATAGACAAGGTTGCTTCTTCATGGACCCTTCGTGGGTGGAGCCCTCCGTGGACTCGCGCAACCGTTACCCTTCGTGGGTTGAAGTCTCCATCAACGTGGATGTACGATAGCACCACCTATCAGAACCATGCCAAAAACATCCATGTCTCCAATTGCGTTTGAATCCTCCAAACCCTTCCCTTTACTTTCTTGCAAGTTGCATGCTTTACTTTCCACTGCCTATATACTCTTTGCATGCTTGCTTGAATAGTGTGATGATTTCTTGACTCGTCCTAAAATAGTTAAAATCTGCCAAACTCTAAAATTGGGAAAAGGTTAAGTTTTTATTGGTCAAGTAGTCTAATCACCCTCCCTCTAGACAACTTCAAGGTCCTACAAGTGGTATCAGAGCCTTGGTCTCCATTTGCTTTGATTTCCATAGCTTTTGGTGGTCATAGCCTTGGTTTCACAACCTAGAAGAGTATGGCGTCTAGCGAGGGAAATTATCACCGTAGAGGTCCTTACTTTGATGGTACTAATTTTGCTAGTTGGAAGCATAAGATGAAAATGCATATTCTTGGACATAACCCCGCTGTTTGGGCAATTATTTGTATTGGCTTGCAAGGAGAATTCTTTGATGGGAGAGAACCGAACCGTGAAGCTAATGCAGAAGAATTGAAGATGCTGCAATACAACGCTCAAGCTTGTGATATCATCTTCAACGGATTGTGCCCCGAAGAATTCAACAAAATCAGCCGTCTTGAGAATGCAAAGGAAATTTGGGATACTTTGATTGATATGCATGAAGGTACCGAGTCCGTCAAAGAATCCAAGTTGGATGTGCTCCAAAGTCAGCTTGACAAGTTCAAAATGAAGGATGGTGAAGGTGTCGCTGAAATGTACTCTAGGCTTGCTCTTATCACAAATGAGATTGCCGGCTTAGGGAGTGAAGAGATGACCGACAAATTCATCATCAAGAAGATCTTAAGAGCATTGGATGGAAAGTATGATACCGTGTGCACATTGATTCAAATGATGCCAAACTACAAAGACCTCAAGCCAACGGAAGTCATTGGAAGAATTGTTGCTCATGAGATGTCACTCAAGTATAAGGAGGAACTTCACAACAAGTCAAGTGGTGCTTACAAAGCCTCAAGTGAAGCCCCCACATCATCAAGCGAGAAACAAACCTTCAATGAATAATTGAGCTTAATGGTGAAGAACTTCAACAAATTCTACAAGAGTAGAAGCAAAGAAAGAAGCTCCAAGTCAAGGTCTTACAATGACAAGAGATCTTCTAGTCGAGAGCGCAATTGCTACAATTGTGGGAGACCCGGACACTATTCCAACGAGTGTATGGCACCCTACAAAAGAAGAGAAGAATCTCCAAGAAGAAGGAGCACAAGAGAAGAATCACCACCAAGAGAGAGGAGTAGAGATGATCGTTATGAACGAAGACCCTCACGGAGAAGCAAGGATTCGGAAAGGAAGGACAAGTCATCAAGGAGCTACACAAAACGAAGACATCAAGCTCATGTTGGTGAATGGGTATCCGTCTCCGACTCCGACAATCACTCCAAGAGAAGCTATCACTCCGACTCTGAATACACTCAAGATGAAGGTGTTGCCGGTCTAGCACTTGTGTCAACCAACTCCTACGACATATTTGATTCACCGAATGAAGGTGTTGGAAGATGCTTCATGGCCAAAGGTCCAAAGGTAACACACCCTGAGTATGTTGATTTCAATAGTGATGAAGATGACTTGCTTGTGGATGATGATTTACTTGTTGACAACTCTAGTGATGAATACTATGATGAAACGCCAATTAATCATGCTAATCAAGATAAAACGAATGACAATGATAAGGAGAAGATTGAGCATCTAACTAAAGAACTAAACACTCTTAAGTTAGCTCATGAAACTATCTACGAAGATCATCGAGAACTTTTAAGGGCTCATGAGAAGTTACGCTTTGAAAAGCTCAATCTTGAGCAAAAGCATGAGTTCTTAAAGGCAATCAATGATGATCTGCGCAAGAAAAGTTCTTCTTACATTGCCAAGCGTTTACTCTTATCTACTTACATGCCTCAAGTCAAGTCAAGTAACAAGTACAAGAAAGATACTTCCTCTAGTAGTAACAATAATAATGTTAAATCTAATATTGTTGCTTCTAGTAGTTCTCTTGATTCCACTAATGATTCTCTTAGCCAAGTTACACTTGAGCAAGAAAATAGCTTATTGAAGGGGATTATAGAGAAAGGTGTTTACAAGAGCCTTGCCGGGAGTAAGCAATTCGAGGAAATTGTACGCAAGCAAGGAAGGCACCGGAAGAATCAAGGTGTTGGTTTTGAACGAAGGTTCAATGCCAATGGGGTTGAGTGGGAAGAAGATCAATATCCCAAGACGAAGTTTGTTTCTCAACAAGAGAAGTATGATCCTACTTCTTTCAAGGTAACACAAGCTCAAGATGATCTTCCACCACAAGACCACAAGAACAAAGGCAAAGACAAGCTTCAAGAAGAGATTGATGCATTTGAAGAAGCACCTAAAGCCTCGTTCAAGTGGGTCCCCAAGACTACGTCAAGTTCTACTTCATCAAGTACAACTACAACTCCAAGGATTCCCATCAAGATGATGTGGATCCCGAAGAAGAAGAACTAGAGAGTTCTTGTGGGTGACTCCGCCAACATTCTTCACTCATATCATTATGGCAAGAACAAGTGCAATCAACTTCCACATCTTGCACTAGTTCAAGGAGTCACAAACCCTCATGTTGGTAAGGCAAGGGACAAGGTAACCTAATGATTTCATGGACATCATTTTGTGTGTGCTTCACTCTATGTCTATGGATATTCTTGTTTGTTCCTTGTGGGACTAACCCATGTAGGTAAGTTGAAAGTGCAACTCACTCCAAAGGATTGCTCCAAATGATCTACATCAACATTGAGCATCCACATCTTCGACACCTACATGAAGTCATCATCGACAAAACCCAATGTTAGTTCATCCCTCTAAGGGGGGATCTCACATCTAGGGGGAGCTTAACTCTAAGAATTGAGTCAAGGCAACTCTAATGGTGTGAACATATCAATGCATTATGTAAAAGTGGTAACCCCACTTGAGCTTAAACGATGAGTATGACCTATGATCAAATGTTCTCATTTGACTCCTAAGTCAATATACTCATATATAGATGACCGAGTCATCGCCAATTGTTTGATAGATGCTAGAATTGGTTGTGCATGCTTTGCCGCATATTTCATTTGCCATCTTATTGTGTGAGCATGTTGGTGCATATTTTACTCATTCAAGAACATCCACTTGTTGTTTTGATTGTTTGCTCTCTTTTCTTGTTGCCAAGTGGATGGACAAGAATGTCTAAGAACCTTCTTTAGCTATCTATGCTTTTCTCGTCTCAAACTCTATTCATGCTACATCACAAAATTTGATCAAGTCAGATTCGAACCACTTTGTGTGAGGAGCACTCGGAGTCCCCGATTCGTCATAGACTTAAACCTCCAAAACCTCTTTGTGACTCTCGGTCTGACCGATTCCTCCATTTCGGTCCTACCGAGATCACTAAGTTGATCTGAGTTTTCAATCTCGGTGCAACCGATTTGAACTTTTCGGTCACACCGAGTTGTTGTAACTGTACACAGTTATGCATCTCGGTGCCACCGAGTTGTTCCACTCAGTCACACTGACAGGGTCGGGCTATATATAGCCACAGGCAAAACTTTTGGAAATTTCTCCGAAACCCTTCGCCCGCGCAATAGCTCACTCTGCCATCGAAGGTCTCTGGATCATCTCCTCGTCGCCAGCAGCCTCCTGTCGCTGGTCTCCGCCGCCGTCAACGGAATTCGCCCCCGCCGTTGTCGCCGTAGCGAGTCCACCGCCAAGTTAGGGTATGGACTCAATCTTTGTGCTATCCACGTCTGATTCCAAGCACATTGTACTCTTAATGAATCTTGCCACAATTGAAACACTTCTATCCAGTCAAAGTAGTCTGTAGATTAGATGAGATTCAAATTTTTAGGGTTAGGTTTCCGCCGAAACCATCTCGGACCCACCAAGTTGAAAAACTCGGTCTCACCGATTTGGCTTATGCCATTGCACTAGTGACTCTCGGTCTGACCGAGAATTACTAATCGGTGCGACCGATTTGAGGATTATGTGAAACCCTAGCAGTCTCGGTGCCACTGAACTGTGACTCGGTCCAACCGAGATCATCAGTTTAGGTTCCAAAAACTGCTTCGGTATCACAGAGTTTGAAAATCGGTTGATCCGAAATGCTTTCTGTGAAAACTAAAACTGAACTTTTGAATCATTCTTTTGCAAAAATCTCTGCATTTTGTGATGCTCATCTATTCTATATCATCTATAACTCTTCACAGGGTCAGCAGTCAGCTTTTTGCAGCATGTCAGACCAGAGTGACAGTCAGAACATGTCAGAAGAGCAGATGGACTTGAGTGAGGGCACTAGTCCCTCAACTACAGATGAAGGGAGCAGAAGTACTCCTAGCAATTTGCCTAAGGCTGCTACTAGGCAAAGGAGGAAGAGGACTTCAGACTCAGAAGATGAAGATTATAAAGCTGAGGAAGATGAGGCCACTTCCAAGAAAGTGGTTCTCAAGAAGGAATATGGCTCTGCACATAGCACAAAGCCAGGTCTGAAGAAGAAAGTTGCTGCCAAAAGGACACCAATGCCAAAGGCCAGAAAGTCCACTCAAGTGCCAGCCCAGATAGAACCCAAAGATGCACCTGAGAAGAAAGTCACTTCTTCCAAACCTCAGAAAGTCCCCACTGGTGAGACCATGAAGTTCACGATTGAATCAGAGGATGAAGGTGGTCAGGACAAGAAGAAGAAGAGAGCAAGAACCACAACTCCTTGGAAAGCCCTCCATGAGAAAAGATTCTGAAGAAGAGGAAGAGGTTGCTGCACCAGCACCTAAGGCACCCAAGTTTATGGGAGATGCAATCAGATCAGGGGCTGCAACATCCAAGCCCAAGGAAGCACCCAAAGCTGCCTCCAAGGCCAAGCAAGTTCCAAAGAGGAATACTAGGAGTATTCCAGCTGCTGAGAAGAACAAGGCCCCAGTGCCAAATGTTGCTGAAGAAGAGGATGAAGAAGGACAGGTCCTAAGAAAGCTCAAGCCCAAGATACCAGATCACAATGATGCCCATCCTGTGGCTGAGGACATGAGGATCGGGAAAGATTCAGGGCTGAGACTATGGAGGTTGGAAGATCCATATGCATCAAGAAGAAGAACTGCTATTGACTACAGGTTCCACACAAAGGAACAACAGGACTTCTATGAAACAATTCTGTTGGACAAGAAGCCTATGGTTTGTGACATGAGGTGGGTCGACTGGACCTACATCAAAGACAATGAAGAACACTATCCTGGAGTGCAAGAAAGCTTTGTTGCTTGTGGAGTTGCTGATTTCGTTGAACAGAAGTTCACCCACTGGAATGATGAACTTATCATGCAATTCTATTCCACAGCACACTTTTACCCAGATGGAAGAATTGTTTGGATGTCTGAAGGTACAAGGTACCAATCCACTATTGAAGAATGGGCAAGTCTGATAAATGCCCCCAAGGAATATGAGGATGACCTGGATATCTATGCAAAGAAGAAGATGGATCACAATTCCATGGCTCACATGTACAAGGAAATTCCAGACAAGGCAGTAGAGACTCACAAGTTTGGATCAGTTCACTTTCTGCTGTCAGGGTTGCCAACCATTAATTGGATTCTGAGGCATACTTTGTTGCCCAAGTCTGGTGACCATAACATGATCAGAGGGCATGCCATCAACATGTTGCATGTGTTTGATGTGCCACAAAAGTTCAAAGTCATGAGCCTGATGATTGAAACAATTAAGAGGACTGCAGCAGATCAGAAGAGGAGCTGTGGATATGCACCTCAGATTCAGGAATTGATCAACTCAAAGATGGGCACAGGGAAATATCAGTTGGATAAGGAACACTTTTCACTTTATCTAGACTTTGAGGACAATGAGGTTGTCATGAATGAGAATGATCCACAATCAGTTCAAGCTCAGGAGAAGAAGGAGAAGGCAAAGAAGGAGAAGGCTGCCAAGATGCCAACTCAAGAGGAGGCATCTGAGTATTTCTTGAAGAACAAGTAGGAGCAGCTTGGTTACTTGAAAGCATCTACACTGAGGATTGAGAAGGGACTGGCCACCCTCACTCAGAATCAGGAGAGCCTTGAGAGAATCATGGAACTCAAATTCCATGACCTTGATGTCAAAGTAACTGAGATTCAGTCAGTTGTAGAGCAGCTGCAGGAGGACTAGAAGGAGAAGCAGGGCAAGACAACAACTAATATGTTTGCCAGAGTGCCCAGAGCCCAGAGGTCCATTGCAATGCCAGTGACAGACACTAGAGCAACAACTTCAGCACCAGCCACTGCCCCTTCAGTTCCAGTGCAACCAACTCCAGCATCCACTCCAGCACCCTCTACTTCAACTGAAGCCTTCGTCCTTGGAGTCATCAGGACACCACCACCAGAAGATCAAGCCTGAGAGCCGATCTAGCACTATGCATTTTCTATGAACTTTTTGGTAACTTGTTGCCAAAGGGGGAGAAAAATGTATAGATCATAGGGCTTCGAGAGAGAGAGTGTTTCTTTTGTTCTCTCTTGCTTTTATTTGGTGGTTTTAAACTTTGTTTGCTTTTGGTTGAGATACTATGCTTGTGAGACATTGATGATCATGTGTTTGATCATAAGCTACACTTATGCATGCTTGATATTATCCTATCTATCTTATGTGATCATTCACAATGCTTGGTGATGAGTGCATGTATTCAATATTTATTATTTTGAGCGCTCCACCAAGATGTATGTGACATGGAAGAGTAACCCATGAGCCTAATTCATTGTGCATTTGCAGTCCAAAGCAAATCTTAAACTATGCACAAATTTAGGGGGAGCTCTTGCTTATCACATGCTTCTCACGGCGATGATGTTATTCAATCTTATTATCATTTGTCGAAGCTTTGATATATATGTTGTCATCAATTACCAAAAAGGGGGAGATTGAAAGTGCAACTATCCCTACGTGGTTTTGGTAATTCATAACAACATATAGCTCATTGAGCTAATGCTATTCCAAGACTATTATTTCAGGAAAGCTCAATGAATGGCATGGCATGGATGATGAAAGTGGATCCCTCAAAATACTAAGGACAAAGGATTGGCTCAAGCTCAAAAGCTCAAGACTCTTCATTTTATATTTTAGTGATCCAAGATCACATTGAGTCTATAGGAAAAGCCAATACTATCAAGGAGGGATGAGGTGTTGCTTAATGAGCCTCTTGCTTCATGTGCTTAGTGATATGCTCCAAAACCCTCAACTACTTTCCCACATCCACAAATGACCTATACTCAAAGCCAAAATCGGTCACACCGATTCTTTCTATCTAGCGTCATTGATTCCAAAATTCATAGCCACTGCCACAAACCCTAAGCAAATCGGTCCTACCGATAGGGATCTCGGTCTCACCGAGATGGGGTTGTAATCTCTCTGTTTCCCTTCGTAACGTTTCGGTCTAACCGAAGTGAGCGATCGGTCCCACCGAGATTGCAATGTAAACTCTCTGTTTCCTTTTTGTAACATTTCGGTCTCACCGAAAATAGCAAATCGGTCCCACCGAGTTTACCTGACCAACTCTCTGGAAAGCTTATTACCAAATCGGTCTCATCGAGTTTGTATAATCGGTCTTACCGAGATTACATTATGCCCTAACCCTAACCGAATCGGTCTCATCGAGATGCATGTCAGTCCCACCGAAAACCCTAACGGTCACTAGGTTTACTAAATTGGTCTGACCGAGTTTAACATTTGGTCCCACCGAGTTTGGTAAATTGTGTGTAACGGTTAGATTTTGTGTGGAGGCTATATATACCCCTCCACCTCCTCTTCATTCGTGGAGAGAGCCATCAGAGCGAACCTACACTTCCAACTTACCATTTCTGAGAGAGAACTACCTACTCATGTGTTGAGGCCAAGATATTCCATTCCTACCATATGAATCTTGATCTCTAGCCTTCCCAAGTTGCTTTCCACTCAAACCTTCTTTCCACCAGATCCAAAACCTATGAGAGAGAGTTGAGTGTTGGGGAGACTATCATTTGAAGCACAAGAGCAAGGAGTTCATCATCAATGCACCATTTGTTACTTCTTGGAGAGTGGTGTCTCCTAGATTGTCTAGGTGTCACTTGGGAGCCTCCGACAAGATTGTGGAGTTGAACCAAGGAGTTTGTAAGGGCAAGGAGATCGCCTACTTCGTGAAGATCTACCGCTAGTGAGGCAAGTCCTTCGTGGGCGACGGTCATGGTGGGATAGACAAGGTTGCTTCTTCATGGACCCTTCATGGGTGGAGCCCTCCGTGGACTCGCGCAACCGTTACCCTTCGTGGGTTGAAGTCTCCATCAATGTGGATGTACGATAGCACCACCTATCGGAACCACGCCAAAAACATCCGTGTCTCCAATTGCGTTTGAATCCTCCAAACCCTTCCCTTTACTTTCTTGCAAGTTGCATGCTTTACTTTTCGCTGCCTATATACTCTTTGCATGCTTGCTTGAATAGTGTGATGATTCCTTGACTCGTCCTAAAATAGTTAAAATCTGCCAAACTCTAAAATTGGGAAAAGGTTAAGTTTTTATTGGTCAAGTAGTCTAATCACCCCCCTCTAGACATACTTCAAGGTCCTACAGAGTATTATTAGCCCGGCCTGGTTGTGGACTTTAAGTCGCCATGGTATAATGATTATATGCTTAAGAGCACTGTGATCAAAGTTTTGGGATGTTACCCCTTGCTGCATGCGGCGTTGTAAGACGGCGGTATGAATATATTGAATAGGGCATTGTGCTTCTTTTTTGGGGGTTGTTACCCTTACAACACGACGTATGATAAGTCGGCAGTATGAACAAATATCACAGGTGTGCCATTTATTTTGTTATATGATGTTTTGACAAACCGGCCCTGATTGTGGACTATCTAGTCATCAATGGTTTTTTGGGTACTATGACCCGCCCTGGGGTAAACCGCCAGGGCACTTGTTGTCTGTTTACGTACAGGGAAAATGACAAATCTGACCTACATAATTGATAATACCATAAAGTATAAGTGGCAGATCTCCCAATGACGGATCAGCTGTGTTATGCAAACAAAACATGCACGATGGCACGATATGTCAGTATTTAACTAGCCTATTACATGGCTCCATGAGCCCAAATGAATAAGTGTTTTTCAAGAAGTTCCTGATGGTGCAAGTAAAGAACTGTCCAGCGGCTCAGTTCTACTGATCTTGGCGGCTTGAAGCTCCGGGTCATCCCACGCCGGTTCTTCTTCTCCCTCCACCGTATGGAAGTCAGGTGATGACCAATTGATACCAGTCAAGGCTTGAAATTCTGCATCGTCATCAATAAGCTCAAACGGATCGATTTCCGGGGCAAAAGTGTGCTTACGAATTGGAGGGATAAGATCTACAATCTTGTAAGCTGGCGTGGGCATTTTCTGGTTCTCTGCGGTGTAAGCCACCTGATACTTGGATATATCTGTTTCTTCAACAAGCAGGCTCGCTAAAGGACGCACCTCCTTCACGCAGGCAGCAAAATCTTTCTTGTCAAAAGGAGACCCGTCCTCTTTTAAACTGGGGCAGCCAGTGGCTAGCTCGGCCGGGTCTAATTCTGACTGCCATGCCTTGGCCCGGCTTAAAGCCGTAACGGCGCCAGCTCTAGTAGCCGACCGCTTGTTTTCTTCAATTCTGGCTGGCAAGACAGAAAGTTGGCTTAACACATTGCTGAGAAGAGATGGTGTTTGTTTGCTTGGGGTGATGGTGGCTATTGTGCGTTGAGCTCCAGTGTACAGTTGTTCTACTAATGCATAAACCGCCTTGAGCTTTGTCGGCGTTTCTTTTCCAAGATTGCTGCTTCTGGGACCTGCATGGCGTATTATGATTGAGTCACTCGGCGGTTTATAACATGGAAAGCGGAAAGTCATTATGATATAAAAAGATCTTACCAAAAATAGCAAAGGTCATTTGATTGATATGATGTTGCAAGCCGGTAAGTTCGGTGGTGACCTTCTCCAGTGATGCTTCAGCTTTTTCAGCCCTTTGGGTCAGGGCAGCCTTCTGTTCAGCCCAGGAGGCTTTCTCAGTATTAAATTCAGTTTTGAGTTTTGCATTTTCATCCAAGCTAAACTTGAACTTGGAGTCAGCCTCCCGGGTTTCATCTTCTTGTGTTTCAAGCCGGGTTTTCAAGTCAGCCAGCTGAGATCTAAATTGACTAGATGCTTCCTGAAAGGAAAGGTCAAAACACATATGCACAGTTATGAAACAATGTATATTGATAAGTCCCAAGCCCTTTGCAAGCAACAACACTTGGCACTTGGGGGCTAATGGGTGCGGAAAGTTTCTTTATGAAGTAGTATATATTGATAAGTCCCAAGCCCTTTGCAAGCAACAACACTTGGCACTTGGGGGCTAATGGATGCAAAGCTTATTTTATGGTGTAATGGCAGATGACCCTGGTTCATCATTTATCAAAGTTTACCCGGTTTGCAAGGGTGACTAGATGAGATTTTTTATCAAGTGATAAATCCCGGTTTAATCAGATAGATTCAACCGGCCCTTGGGGACTACAGCTGCAATGTTGATCACTATTAACTGAAGACCCGGTTCAACTTAATAGTTTAAGACGGCCCTTGGGGGCTACAGGTTTTGACTCAGATGCATAGATAAAAGGCTAACTAATAGGGTTCCCCGGTTCTTGAAAACCTGTGCCAGTGATCATAACTTCCTCAGTGTTTGATTTTGAAGGCTTAGTTGGGCTTGGCGGTTCAGCAACCAAGGGATCAACAACTATATGATCAGCAGAGGTACCACGATTTTTTGGTGGTGGGTCATCAGCAGGATCCTCCGGTTGTTGCACAGAGGCCTCAGATATTGGTGCCTGCTTTTCCAGTTCATGAGGCTTGGGGTCTTCTGTGGGCTTGTTCATTTTGGCCTTTTTGCTAGGCTTTGCTTTCCCACTGCAAGAGGATTCGGAAAGTCAGTATAAATTTAGAGATGTTGAAAAACACAGATTAAAGTTAGTACCCAGGGGAGTCTTGAAAGTCGGAAGCAGAGTCTGAGATGAATCGTCGGACAAAGAGTGGGAGGTCCCTTGGTAATTTGAGTCAGAAGTATGAAGTGCTTGATGAATAAACCCGTTTTAGAATAAAAGATTTGGAATTTTTAAGTACCTCATTCTGGCATTTGTGCGGGGCTGGTGTGTTAGGTAAATCGGAGGAAAGTTCTCCGCCTCCACTGGTCCGAGTTCTGCGCCGGTTCTCATGTTGTTGTTTCTTCAAAGTAAAGTTGGGATCCATGTGAGCTAAAGGGCAAGAAAACCTTACTTTCCGGATCACGCGTCGAATTTTCTGTCTTGGCAAGGGCTTTGAGTCGGAGGAAATAATGGTTACCTCGTCATCACCCACCTGGCTGGTCTCCGCATCGTCCTGATAGCAATCAGTGTCAATAAGATGGATGAAAAAAGAGCCAAGGGAATCAAGATCTACCTCCGACTCTTCATCTTCATCCACGTTAAACGCATCAGAAGCAGTGGATTTCTTTTTGTTCTTCTTCATGGCTTTAGTCTTAGCCCTGGCTTTCTTGGCGGCTTTTTCATCATTTCTCTTAGCCCAAAGAGCGGATCCAGCCTGAGAAAAAATATAATAAAGGTTGGGGATTTCCAGATTCTATGAACAATGAAGTAAAATATATAAACCGGACAGACTTACATCCAGTGTCGGGTTAAGTTTGCAGAAGGGATTCAGACCCATTTTGTTGTAGCTTTCCAAGCTTTCATTGAGAAGAGTTTTGATCATGTCATTGATGGTTTTATCAGACAAACGCGTTGAACTGTAATGCAGTGGATCTTTGGGGTCACCAGTATATGTACACATTAAACCGGGCCAGCGGCTTAAAGGTATGATTCTCCAAGCTACCCAGCACCGAACCAGATCAATCCCGGTCAAGCCATTGCCCAATAATGCCCTAACCTTTGAGAAGGTAGGCATACGTTTGGCCTTTAGCAGTGGTAAGACGATCGGGAAGAGGGTGCTTCGGGTTGAGCCGTTGGTCACGAAAGCCTGGTAAAGGATTTTCGTCAGCAGGAGAAGTATCTTTGCAATAGAACCAGGTTTTATTCCAATCCTTGGGATGGCGTGGAAGCTGGGCATAAGGGAAAATGGCGTCTCTGCATCGTTGAATTAAGATCCCTCCAAGTTCCTGGCTAGGCCCGTCGGTGAATTCATTCTGGTGGTTCAGGTAAAAGTACTCTCTGAAGAGGTCAACACTAGGTTCTTCTTGAAGGTATACTTCACAGAAGACTTGGAAATTGCAAATATTGGAAATGGAATTGGGCCCGATGTCTTCCGGATGAAGTTGTAGAAAATGCAGAACGTCACGGAAGAATTTTGATCCGGATGGTGAGAAGCCCCGGTTCATGTGATCAGTGAAAACGATAACTTCATCGTCCTGCGGCTGAGGTCTGACTTTGTCCGGTTTAGGAGCACGCCGGTGAATGATGTCTTTGGCCGGTAAGAAACCAATCTTGACATAATCTTCGAGCATTGCCTCGGTAACGATGGATGGGACCCAGTCGCATGACGTAACGGTCTTGGTCATGATTGGGTGCATGGCCTACACAAGGCGATTCAAGAAGTTATTAAACCGACAGATATATGGCGAGTTACAAGTTATCGTTTAAACCGCTATACAAGGATAAAAGCTATGGAGATCGAGTTTCAGAATATGCAGATTGTTAAACCGGAGGATTGAATTATGAGGATGAATAAGCCAGCTTTCTTAAACCAGAAGGATATGGCTGGATTATTGACTTAAGTGGATGATGGCGGCTTAAACGTGGCCTAATGTTATATGATGGGTCATGGTTTATGTCATAAGCCGCCATGGCAGTCTTGGTGCTTGGAATCTATCAAGTAAAAAATTTGCTAAGTGGTGGACAAACAGATTTCACAAGTTAAAGCTATTATTTCGGATCTATGGCAGTTCAGAAAAGACAGTGAAATTAAAACCTAAGGTAGCGGCAGTGACAAACTTTGATGCTCTGATGTGGTCTTTTATAGAGAGATGCGATTCTAGTAATGAAAATGATGGTAAAACTACTTCTGCGCAATATCTACAGCCTATCTAGATTAAAAGTTGTCATAGTTGAAGAAAGCAATGAAGAACAGCAAGAACACCGACGAACGGCCCGAACCCTAATGCAGATCTGAGATAAAAGGGGGAGGTGCACTTACAAGTGATGAGGATCAGCGGTGGCGCGCCGGGGTTCTCTGGTCCAGCCAGGTCGATGCAGCGGCCTGAGTTGATGCAGCGGTTGGAGGTCGCGGCGGCGGGACTCGAGCGTTGGTGCGAAAGTGCGAAGGAGGAAGACGAAGGAGGAAGCGAAGGGGAAAAATGATAAATACCCCTATCCCTATTATAAGGGGGCGAATACAAGGCATGCACGGGAATCGAGGAGGCCGAAATCATCATGTGGCTATGTGGACGCCTCGATTTTCGGGATGCTTATTAAGATAAGGGTCACTTAAGATGTTCTGGGCCTCGTGCAGAGTTAATGCGAAATGACGTCATGGCGGTTTAAGAAGATTTTGAGAGCTGACGTTATGGCAGATTACAACAAGTGATGTAGATTCTTACAAGTCGGGTATTGAAGATTGATATGAACAGGTTCAAATCAACCTGGAGCCTAATGTTGGGGATATAACTACTGGGTATGGACCGCCCAGGAGGGGTTGGGTCATACCATTGGCGACTATCAATGAAGATGGCGGGTCATAGCAAGCCCATTGACGGCCCAAGACCCAGAGGCAACTTAAGGCCCAAGAGGATGAACCGCCATATGAATGACTTGTATTGTGAGGCAGGTTTAGTTAGTCACCGAGCCGGACACGTTGTCTATGAGTCGGCCGAGACTCTGTAAGCTGTTGGGCGTCAACTTGTGTATATAAAGGGACGACCCGGTGGCAAGTTAGGGCAAGAAAGAAGAGATTGAGAACTAGGTCAAGCGTATTCGCTCCCTGGTAATCGAAGCCCAAGCAATACAACCCTAAACTGGAGTAGGCCTTTACCTCCACCGCGAGGGGCTGAACCAGTATAAACTCTCTGTGTCCCTTGTCTCGTTTTAACCCCTTCAAGCTAACTACGTGCGATGGCTCCACACGTAAGTCCTCATGTTAGGACATCTGACATGACAATTCCACGACACTAGGGGCAATTCCGCACACCAGATCACCATTATTTCACACTCGCTATTTTTATCATATTGTAATACTCCCTCCATCCCATAATGTAAGACGATTGACACTAGTGTAGTGTCAAAAAACGTCTTACATTATGGGACGGAGGGAGTATATTCTATCTTTATTTAGGCACCACATGTCTTTTATGTTTATACTTCCCTATCTTGCAAAGCTATCCCTTTATACCCACTTCGTAGTTTTATTTCTCGTTTCTAGATAAAAGCATACGCTCGGTGTACGTAGGGTTGTATCAGTGGCAGATAGGATCTAAGAAAATATTGATCTTACCTTTAGCTTCTTGTGGGTTCGACACTCCATACTTACCACTTATATCTTTGGAAAGTGCTACGATGATTCCTTGCACTTGGGGATTATCAGCGACATCGGTGCTGATTTTGGTGGCCATCGAAAGGTTTTCGTTTGGGTCTGATGGTTGCCTTCGGCGATGAGAGGCAATCTACGGACAACGACTTGACGCAAATGATATGGTTGTGCAGCGGTGGCGGTTGATTTTTTAGCCCAATTGCATGTAGTTGCTGGGATCACGGAAAAGTGGTGGCGACAATACATGATTGACTTCGACGAGCGCCGAGGTGAAAATCTAGGTCTGGCCCGAGTTGGTTATACCTGCCAATGGTGATGTTTTTGCATCATTACTTTATTGAAGGCATTGCTTGGATATGCATGGGCTGGTTCTTCTGGGTGAAAACCTAGAATCTGACCTATGGTAGTTGGATCCGGTGACAACGACCCTTGAGCATCGCTCCCTTCCTGAAGGTGTTTCTGTTGAAAAACCTCGTTGTCCGTGTGATGTCATGAGATGGTTGTTGCGGATATTATCATAGTTGTAGTTTGCCGATCGCTAATTTGACCTCTCCGGGGTTTTTTCCTCGTTTGTGTGTGTGTGTGCGCGCGCATTGGTGTTGGCTGCGTGCATAGTTATGGAGAGACCGGGTGTGTTTGCTCATTATGTTTGCATCCGCTTGATGCTTTATTTTGATTTAATAAGATCCACCCTTCGTCGGAAAAATAGCGCTCTTGGTATGATTAAATGTAAACCCGTTGTTGCTAACTTTTTGTAACAAGCACAATATTGTATACTTTCGACAATGCACAGGTAACCAACATAAATATTTTCATGCCAAGCATTAACATGCTCAACATCTAAGAAATTTTGAAGCACTTTCCCATGCACAAGTAAATCAATGCTACCTAATGGAGCAAATTATCATGGGATTCAACTTTACAGAGAGAATGCCAACAATGATTATCTTGTTCAATACATAGAGTAAAAGGATAGACCCAGTGTTAGAAGCTCCAACATCAGGTAAGGTCTAGGGAAGTACTATACGAGGCAAACTTTACCCCATACAATGCAATGCAGTGAGGCCGCGTCGAAGCCTACTCAAAACTAGATCATTGTTGGCATAACTATCAAAAAACCTACACGTCTCAATTTGTACTTGATACAACTACACATGTTTTGGCACAGCAAATCAATAAACTACATATATGTTGATCCCCGGTAAATGCAAGGGCCCATGAGATCCACACAAAGTGTAATTGACATGTTGACCACCTACTCGTGATAGAGAAATGTGTGATTATTTGAGATTTCTACTGTTCTGAAAATTTGACTGCGGCTGTAGTCTCATGAAATAATTCAAAGTAACAAAAGAATATACTACCAACTACTATTATTAAAAACAATACTAAACACAAACTTAAAGTAACAAAATACGATTAACAACATACATAGATCAAATTAGCCGTCAATTAGGTGCAGTGGTGTAAAGTAAACTATGCCTATTTACTCGTCAAACCAACATGAACAAATCCATAGACGAAAAGAAAACTAGTAGTTCATAACATAGCATTCATAGATTTGTGCAGGGAGAAAATAAAAAGAAAATGTCACGCACAACATAAATTGCAAACCAAACTATACTTATTCTAGCATGTAGAACACGAAATAGATGAGGGAATACGCGGTAGGTCCATTAGAAAAACTGATGTGCCGATCGTACTAGCGATCGCTTGTACTATACTACATTTGCCGGTCTATGGCTTTCTTTATCAAATGCGCAGATGTGCCTCACCTTAACATTGTACTGTACGAAAAACGGAGTTGGGCACTTAGTCATAGGAAAAAGTATGTTATAGCTATGGTATGAAATTGAACTGAATTGAAAGTGCTGTTTATTTCCAGTTTTCTGGAGTCGATAAATCTGCAAAATTTATTCAAAAAAATGCAAAATTTATTTGCACCAAAATGCTGATGCACAGTGCACACTGCTGTAGCGGTTTTTAGCGGGCTGTGACAACTAACAATCCCTTGCATCACAACCGAACAGAGTGACCAGTTTGAGGGCGCCTGGCAGATACTATCAGCTCAAAGCTGCGCTTGATCACACGCAAATCTCAGGTGTGACAATCTGTATCACTGCTTTGCAAAAAATAATGGATAAAGCTTAGTCTACATTCTGCGATATCATTGCAGAGAACGTTTAGCGGACGGTCTTGAAAGTGGTTAACTACTTCAAAAATCTCCATCATATACCTTGAAACCGGCCCAAAAAATTATCATAAAAATGAAGATACATGAAACAGATCAAGATGTTTGAAGCATGTGAAGTCCACGCTAGTTCTGCAAATCAAAAAATCTAGTATATGCTAATAATATCTAAATTGGTGGTCATGATACCAAACCATGAAGAAGTTATCAAGAACAAATAATGCCTATCAAACAATAGAATACGACAAGCATCGATTTCATCTAGCTTGAACAACAAGAACTTAGCTTTCAACCACAGATTCATCATCAATGCCGTCACTTGTTTGGGAACTTCCTGTGGCTGAAGGCATATCTTTCTTCTCTTCGCACTCAGAGACTGCTGCATTGGAAAAATGATTCTTCAGCACAGTGGAGATATCTGATTCTGAAGCTCCAGCCAACTTAAACCTTTCAACAGAAGCATCAAGATTCTTCTTCCAATCACCGACAACAAGCTTGAATTCCACTTGAGAGCGCTCAAAAAGCATATTGCCCCAAAATAGGTGAATCTGTTGCCTCATCACGGCTGCCTGCTCAGCTGCCTCCTCGGGTGTCAACTCCCCTTGACCATCTGCACTGTGTTGCTTCTTTCTTTTCTTCAACACCTCATCCTTCTCGGTCGCACCAGGTGTTTTTAACTCTAGCATTCTCTGTTCTTCCACTTTCTCCCACATCTCTGTTGCAGCCCTCATCTTCTCCTCAGCACTATCAAAAAGCTTGAATGTCTCTGAAGAATCCCAGGTAGATAGGTCAACCTTGTCTGCCAACGCAAATGACCAGTGCAGCTTTGCGGTCTCAAAGTGTTGCTGGCCTAAAGCAAGAAGCCCTTCATAGAAATCTTGCTTGATGTTCAGGGCCTCCTCATACTTGTGGCCTGCAAGAGCATACCTCTCTAGCACCCAGTCATAAGCTGTCCGGAGCTGAGCAGACATGATTTCCTTTGGAGAAGATTCATCAAGAGGGATGCGCTTCCTTGCTGCACACATGTGCACATTTCCCCAGTTAAATAATGCCAAGGCAGCGACCTCCTGGAATTTTGCTGCAGCCATCTCAAATAGGGATTGGGCCTCCTCGCTGGTCACAGTTTCCTCAAGTGCTTCGGAGCACAGCTCCATTCCTAGTTCATGAAGGTCCAGATGTGCATCAGCATCGATCCCAACCTGGTTCCGGAACAGTTCTGCAAACTGAAGCAACCAATCGTCAATCTCAGCTTCCTTGCACTCAGCATGGCCACAATCTTTCTTCCCTGCCAGAGTGCTCTGTTCAGCAACTCCGTTCTCCAGACCTGGCTTTTTCACCTCAGCATTAGCTACCTCTGCAGAAGTATGTGAAGAGCTATCCTCACCGGTGATCAACAACTCCTCCTCCAGCTTCTGCTCTTCTGTTGGCAGCGGAGGCTCCTGCTCTGGACTTACTTCAACAATGTGCAGCCTCAGCATGGGGAGCTTAGTATCACCTTCCATTGCATCAGCGCCAACACCACAAGCCTCAGCCAATCGTAGTTCTGATGTGCAAGTGATGGTAACTAGATCACCATCAGCATCCTTATACTTCATCAACACAGCCTTGGATGATGGGAAGCGCTTCGCCACAACTTCCCGGAGCGTCTGGAAGCTGCATTTTTCAGGCATCTCCCCAAGCCTAATGTCATGGCCATACACCAGCTTGAGAGGCCTCCATCTCGTCACAACCTTCCTGTCAATGAGCGATGTCTCCGTCACTGGTTGGGTTGAGGGCACTGACAGTGCTGGCACAGTCTTCTGAGAAATATCAGCAGTTGAAGCCTTGGCAGAAGATGACGGGGAGTTGGAGAAAGGCACCAACTTGGGCGCTGGCGAGGAATTAAATTTAGTCATCGCAGGACCTGGTTGCTGCTGCGGAGGAGGAGGCGACGGAGGCGATTGTTTCTTCGGGAAGGGGCGGGAAGGGAGGGATGGGCCAAGGCCGGCCACAACGGCCGAGGCACCGAGGGCGGCGGGGGAAGGGCGGCTGGTGGGTTCGTGGGTGGAGACGGCGGAGGCCGAGGAGGAGGACGAGGAGATGCGGGAGCGGAGGCGGTGTGAGAGGTCGATAGCGTCGCGGTGGTTGGGGTCGAGGGCGAGGAGCGCGAGGGTGTCGGCGAGTGCGAGCTCGTGGCGGCCGAGCGCCTCAAGCGCGCGGGCCCGGCGGAGAAGGGCTCGCGGGAAGCGCGGCTCGGCCTGGAGCGCGAGGGAGCACTCCTCCGCGACGGCCTTGTGGTCGACGGGGCGGAGCTGCAGGAGGCAGGCGGCGCGGTTGCTGTGGAAGACGGCGCGGTCGGGATGGCCACGCGGGGCAAGGCGGAGGGCGAGCTCGTACTGCCGCAGCGCGCCGGCGTAGTCGCGCGACTGGAACAGGCGGTTGCCCTCCTCCTTGAGCTCGTGCGCGCGGCGCAGGAGCACGCCGGGGTCCGCCTGGGCCTGGTGCTGCGCCGCCCCGTTCGCTACGGGGGGCGCGGGCGGCGGGGCCTTCTGCTCTGCTGCGGCTGGCGGCGATTTGGCGGCGGTTGTGGTGGTGGCGGCGGCGGCGGCGGCGGAAGGGGAGGGCTTCTTCTTTTTGGCGCCGGACTTGCCCATGGGGATAAGTCGGGGAGGGGGAGGCGGAAACCGAGAGTGGAATGAAGGAAGTGAACCCTAACGAGACGGAGGGGTCTAGAACGTTGGGCCTAGTCCAACTCTGCTACCGTATGAACGTTTATTAGGTTCTACCTGGATTTTGGTTGCATCTGTGATACTCAGCCTGACTCAGCAATACATGAAAGTTTTTGCTAAAAAAAGCAAGGAAAACATGTTATTGTGTTTAGTTTGGTAGCCACAAAATCCTATAGTGCATTAGAGCCGAACCACCAGCACACCATTTGATTGCAAGCATGTACTATTACCCAGATGCAGCATGTTGTTGTTTGGTTACGTGAAAGACATGTGTTGTGGTAACCTTTTGTTCCGGTGATAAGGTTACCAACACACACAATCATAGGCACAACAACATTGAAAAACAAAGACTAAATGATCTAACGCTAAACCACAATCTAATGAACAAACATGATGATAGCACATGCATAAACAAGCAGTCATGAATACACGATAGTAACGCACATAGTTCGGACCGATGCACCGAGGAATAGAGATGGCCCGTGTTTTCTGCACTTGGCCACCATCCCGGCGTCAGAAAGGTCGAAAACCATCACCTTGAAGATGTACATGTCAAATTCCATTTGGCAGGTAAACTTTGCACCAACATGGCCTCTTTGAAATAAGTTGGTTTCGCTAATTGTCTGCACATCTTATTTATTAAGAAGAGACAAATGCAAGACATCGGTTGACGATAGTACCCCGAAAACAAGAAACTAAAATGCAGTAATGGTGGATTCATACCAAAGATTCTACACTTGCACAACCATAGTTATTTCAAATAGCAGAATTCTGACCTAAGATTCTACCATAAAGTGTACAGCAAAACAACAATGTATCTTTAAGGACATTGGCATATTCATTTCATTGTTGTCATTTGTAGGCACCACAAAATCATGTGGACCTGCAGAATTATGTTGATATAGTAAGAAATGATCACTAACTAATACTACAAGAAAAGGAGAATTATACTAATAAAACACATAGGAATCATGACCGTGCTTGTGTTGATTGGATGGCTTAGAATATCAAAATGTTGTGGAGGACCGTAGCTCGCTACGTCTTAGTCTCTCTCTATTTCCTTGCCTACTTCTTTTTGTCACCAAGAAAATAGTCACCATTGTTCGGTTCAAGAATAAGATCAATATGCAGTGTGTACAATGAAAAATTAGCTAATCAAACAAGAGCACGAGTAGCAAAAAAGGGCAAAAGAGCAGAACATTTTTACCTACTACCGCATTTTCAAGTTTTATATGTTATGAGCTGCATTAATACCAGAAACATCACACAAAAAGAATTGGATGAGTGTCGGAGATTACATTAGGATTTCACCTAGGATGTAGGCATTGTATCGCCTCCCATCGAGATGAGCACCATTTCTCAAGCCTGAGCATTGTGCACCAACAGCGGATGAGGCGCATCACACATGGGTGATCATGGAAGACAACAATCAGTCAGACCCTACCATCTGTCAAAACCTACCCACACGCAAAACACAATCCCTTGCCACCTCAGATATTTGTTATGTTAGAGAACTGAACATAGCAACTCTCTCTCTCTCTCTCTCTCTCTCTCTCTCTCTCTCTCTCTACTCAATATCACGCGCTTCGTTACTCTCAAGTCTCGGCTATATTGTATAAGCATCATCATGAGAGGCAAACGAAGCTCAATTTCTTGTCAACCTAGGACATGATGGCACGCATTGCCATGTCCGTCCCTAAGCTGTCAATGACGATGGTATGTGGAGTGGAACTATGTCAAAACACTAGGCTTGTAGATCTTAGCATCTGCAGTGCTTCTTCTTGGATAGTTGGTTTTGTTTCTCCATGAATAGTTGGTAGTTGAATGTATATCATTTATATTCTAGATAAATTGTTATTAACAGTAATATATTACTTTTTAGTATTTGCATAGGTAAATATCATGCATACTTGCATATATTATCAGAAAATCTTATTCATTGGTTTTAGATTGTTTACAACCAACCAATTCATCAGCATATGATAACAAATGCGGACATGGTTCGTTCTAAATGACATGATTATTATACAGATAAAACACATACTAATATGACAATTGACATCCACAGAACATGCACATGAAATTTTGCTTCAACAAGTAGAAAACTTGTGATGCTATAATGGACCAAAATGCCTCCAACGTATCTATAATTTATGAAGTGTGCATGCTATATTTACATGAGTTCTATATGGTTCTGGTGCACTTTTATATTATTTTTTCTGACTACCATATTAATCTAGTGCAGTTGTTGTTTTCTGCTTGTTTTTGGTTTTAAGTCCAAACATGGCAAAACTTGTTGACGATTTTTTCTGGAAGGAAAGAGACATAGGAAGCTTCGGGGGAGCACCAGAAGACCCACAGGGCCTACCCCTGGGCGTGCCCAAGTGCCTTGTGGGCCCTCGTGACCACTCCTAGCGTGATTCCAACACTCAAAATTCTTATATATTCCAAAAATCCCAAAAGTTAACCTAGATGAGTTTTTCTGCCGCTGCAAGCCTCTATTCCGAAGCGATCTCATCCGGAACCCTATTCCGGTACCCTGTCGGAGGAGGGAAGCCATCACCGGAGGCCATCTTCATAATCCCCGTTGCTTCCATCACGAGGGGGGAGTCGTTCACCCCCGGGGCCGAGGGTATGTACCAGTAGCTATGTGTTTGATCTCTCTCTCTCTCTCATGATCTTGATAGGACACGATTTTGATGTACCATGAGCTTTTCTAATATAGTTGGATCATATGTTGTTCTTCCCCTCAATCTCTTTTGTGGTGAATTGATTCTTGCTCTTTGAGGTTTCTTTGTTATTGGATCGAATATTTTGGATTTGAGGTCACTTGATGCATGTCTCACTAGAGGATACTCGTGGTGACATTGGAGTATCTAGGTGACGTTAGAGTTGATTGATGCATATCATATGGTGTCGGCGGAATACAATCTCTAGAAGTATTCGTGACACTTTGGGGTGGTTTAATAGATTGAGTGGAAACACAACTTTGAGGTTGTTTATACTACCTAAGTGATTTCATCCTACTTTCTCCGATAGGAATAGAAACTTTGGAGCAATTCTTCGCCGCACTTTGAGGGATTTTCATACGATTCAATTATGTTAGTAATGTTGAGAGATTGCACTAGTGAAAGTATGAACCCTATGCCTTGTTTCAAAGCATTGAGAGACCATTTTTACTCACTTTTGTTACTTGCTACCTTCATGTTTTCAATTGTTCAGTATTACGCTTGTATCATCATCTCTTCGTCGAACTAGTACATGTATACAATTGACAATTGTATTAAGTTTGTTGGGGACACAAAAGATCTCTTGTATTTGATTGTAGGGTTATTTGAGAGAGACCATCTTCACCCTACACCTCCCACGAATTGATAAACCTTAGGTCATCCGCTTGAGGGAAATTTGTTGTTGTCCTACAAAACTATGTGCTTGGGGACCCAACCAAGTCTACAAGAACAAAGTTGTGTAGTAGACATCAGGTTACTCTGCACAACCATATGTACAACATGCCAGTGATATAAAAGGGAATTCATATTGGGCCTCATATCTACATGAAGTATGAAGACAATTGATCCATATTCAGATGTTGGTAGTTATGCATGTCATGGATAAAATTCTAACAATGAGTATAGGGGTATGTATGGTGGAGCATAGAACTACCGAGGTGCAAATTGGAGTACAGAAAAGGACATATACAGGCTCAGGTCTTCAACGGTGGAGGTAATACCCTACTTCATGTTGGTGTTGTTCTCTCTTGTGCATATGATGATTACAAAAATGATGTAAACCCTCTGATTGATGCCCCGGGTATGGCTTATATAGAGTGTGCCATGCCACTGAGTCAAAATGGCTGGTAAAAAAGTTAAGAGTAACATCAGATTAATGGTCAATTGTTTCCTATTATTACAATGTAGTAACATGTGTGTTTACTTGCTGGTGGTGACAGCTGGTAACGCCTTGTCACAATGCATAGTGGAGCTCCATGCGCATCATCTCCTTAAATGCTTCTGACTATTGGTCTGCTAAAAGTGCAACTAATCCCTTGGTGGTTTTGGTAATTCATAACAACATATATGTCATTGATCTAATGAACATGGATGATAGATTTCAGAAAAGATCAATGATTGGCATGGCATGGACTAATAGATGTGGACCCCTCAAAATGTCAAGGACAAGAATTGGCTACTCCAAGACTCTACGTTTTTGATTTAGTGATCCAAGATCTCATTGAGTCCCTTAGGAAAACCAATACTATTAAAAGGGGATGAGGTATTGTTGACGAGGTTGTTGCTCAAAGTGCTTAGTGATATTGCTCCAAAAACCCTAAGTCGCTTTCCAATAAACACATTTGTCCAAACCCTAATTCATCATTTTGATCCCACCGATACATTCCATTTCAAACCCACCGAGATGATCCCTATAGTGCCATAGCCAAAACCCTAAAATTTCTGTCTGATCAAAATGGCTCTCGGTCGAACTGAGATGACCTTGCCAAGTTTCTGTGATGAAATCGTTTAATTTGGGAATCACCGAGTGAAACCGATCGGAATTGCCGAGACGAGGCTCTGCCTCTACCATTGCACTTTGGTCCCACCGAGATGGTATAATTGGTCTCCACGAAAATGCTAACGGTCAAGTATTTTGCACTAGTCGGTCTCACCGAGATTATCATTACAGTCCCACCGAGTTTGGTCAAAAACTAGTAACGGTTGGATTTTTGGTGCTGCCTATTTATACCCCTCCACCACCACTTACGCTCTAAGAGAGCCATCAGAACGAAGCTACACATTCCGCCATTCATTTTCTGAGAGAGAACCACCTACTCATGTGTTGAGATCAAGTGATTCCAATCCTACCATTTGAACCTTTATTTCTAGCCTCTTCAAGTTGCTTTCCACTCCAATCCTTCTCCTACCCAAGCCAAATCTCTGTGTGTGTGTGAGAGAGAGAGAGATTGAGTGTCGAGGAGACTATGATTTGAAGAACAAGAGCAAGGAGTTCATCGCCAACACAACATCTATTACCTTTTGGAGAGTGGTGTCTCCTAGATTGGTTAGGTGTCACTTGGGAGCCTCCAAGATCATGTGGAGTTCAACCAAGGAGTTTGTAAGGACAAGGAGATCACCTACTTCGTGAAGATCTACCCGAGTGAGGCAAGTCCTTCATGGACAATGGCCATGGTGGAATAAAAAAGGTTGCTTCTTCGTGGACCCTTCATGGGTGGAGCCCTCCATGGACTCACGCGATCGTTACCCTTCGTGGGTCGAAGCCTCTACAACATGGACGTATGATAGCACCACCTATCAGAACCACACCAAAAATCTTCATGTCCCCATTGCGTTTGCCTTCTCCAAACCCCTCCTTTACTTACATGTGCAATGTCTTACTTTCCATTGTTGTACTCTTAGAATTGCATGTGTAGGTTGATTGCTTGACTTGTGCTAAGTTGCTAAAATCTACCAACATATAAGGGTGATGCTTGAGTTGCTAGAATTGCTAAAATCTGCCAACAACTAAAATTGTGAAAAGGTTAGGTTTTATTTGGTTAAGTAGTCTAATCACCCCCCCTCTAGACATACTTTAGATCCTACAAGTGGTATCAGAGCTTTCGTTTCCATTGCCTTGGTTTTCACTGCTTTGGTCTCCATAGCATTGGTTTCACAACCTAAGAGAGTATGGCATCTAGTGAGGGAAACTATCACCGTATAGGCCCATATTTTTATGGTCCAAATTTTGCTAGTTGGAAGCATGAGATGAAAATGTATATTCTTGGGCATAACCCCGCCGTTTGGGTTGTTGTTCATATTGGCTTGCATGGTGAATTCTTTGAGGATGGTAGAGGATCGGATCGTGAAGCGACCGCAGAAGAATTGAAGATGTTGCAATACAATGCTCAAGCTTGTGGAAGTGACATTCTCTTCAAAGGTTTGTGCCCTGAGGAGTTCAACAAAATTAGACGCATTGAGAATTTGGGAATCAAAGTAGTCAAGGAATTTTGTATACTTTGGTTGATATGCACGAAGGTAGCTAGCCCGTCAAGGAATCAAAGTTGGATGTGCTTCAAATTCAACTTGACAAGTTGAAGATGAAGGATGGTGAAGGAGTCGCTGAGATGTACTCTGATCACAAATGAGATTTCTGGCTTTGGAAGTGAAGAGATGACCGAAAAGTTCATCATCAAGAAGATTCTTAAAGCTTTGGATGGAAAATATGATGTTGTTGGAAATATGCCCTAGAGGCAATAATAAAGTGGTTATTATTATATTTCCTTAATCATGATAAAGGTTTATTATTCATGCTATAATTGTATTGATCGGAAACTTTAATACATGTGTGAATACATAAACAAATACCTAGTCCCTAGTAAGTCTCTACTAGACTATCTCATTGATCAAAAGATGGCTAAGGCTTCCTCACCATAGACATAAGTTGTCGTTTGATAACGGGATCACGTCATTAGGAGAATGATGTGATGGACATGACCCATCTGTTAGCATATCATATGATCGTTCAGTTTATTGCTACTGCTTTCTTAATGTCAAATACATGTTCCTTCGGCCATGAGATCATGCAACTCCAGACTCTGGAGGAATGCCTTGTCTGTATCAAACGTCACTTCGTAACTGGGTGATCATAAAGGTGCTCTACAGGTATCTCCGAAGGTGTCTGTTGAGTTGGCATGGATAGAGATTGGGATTTGTCACTTCGTATGATAGAAAGGTATCTCTGGGCCCTCTCGGTAATACAACATCACAAGAAGCTTGCAAGCAAAGTGACTAAGGAATTAGTTACAAGATGATGTATTACAGAACGAGTAAAGAGACTTGCCGGTAACGGTATTGAACTAGGTATGGAGATACCGACGATCGAATCTCGGGCAAGTAACATACCGACAGACAAAGGGAACTACATATGTTGTCATAAATGTTCGACCAATAAAGATCTTCGTTGAAAATGTAGGAACCAATATGGGCATCCAGGTCCTGCTATTGGTTATTGACCGAAGAAGCGTCTCGGTCATGTCTACATCATTCTCGAACCCGTAGGGTCCGCACGCTTAACGTTCATTGATGACATAGTACTATATGAGTTATGTATGTTGGTGACCAAATGTTTTTCGGAGTCCCAGATGAGATCACGGACATGATGAGGAGCTCCGGAATGGTCCAGAGGTAAAGATTGATATATAGGATGATAGTATTCGGTCTCCGTAAGGGTTCCGAAATACACCGGATAATTATCAGATCACCGGAAGGGGTTCCAGAAGGCCACGGGGAGTTGTTGGGCCTAACGGGTCAAAAGGAGGGGAGCACACCAGCCCACAAGGGGGCAAGCGCGCCCCACCTCCTGGCCGCGGGCCATAGGAAGGAAGGAGGAGGGGTCGGCCCCCTCCTGCCTTTCTCCACGCAAGGAAGAAGGAAGGAAAGGTGCCCTAGGGGCCGCTGACCCCCTTTCCTCCCCCCACGTGCCAAGTATGGAGGGGGTGCGCCTTGGCAGGCGCCCTGGGGCAGCCGCCGGCCCCCTTGGGGCGTGCCCTAGGTTGCCTCCCCTCCCCTCCACCTATATATATGAGAGAAGAGGAGGGGCGCCGGACACCAGGATTCATCAAGCCATGTGCCGAGGCCCCCTCTCCCTCTAATTCATCCTCCGCTCTAAATCCGTTGTGCTTGGCGAAGCCCTGTGGACATAGTTTCACCACCACGCCATCGTGCTGCCGGAACTCATCTACTACTTCGCCCCTCTTGCTGGATCAAGAAGGTGAGGACGTCATCGAGCTGAACGTGTCCTGAACACGGAGGTGCCATACGTTCAGTGCTTGATCAGAATGGATCGTGACGGTGTACGACTACATCAACCGTGTTGATAAATGCTTCCGCTTAGTGATCTATAAGGGTATGTAGATGCTCTCCCCCTCTCGTAGCTATGCATCTCCATGGATAGATCTTGCATGTGCATAGAATTTTTTTTGGTTTCCATGCAACGTTTCCCAACAGATATCGTATGCACATTGATCCAAATGATGCCCAATTACAAAGACCTCAAGCCCACGGAAGTCATTGGAAGTATTGTTGCTCATGAAATGTCACTCAAGGATAAGGATGAGCTCTACAACATGTCAAGTGGTGCATACAAAGCCTGAAGTGATGCTCGTACAACATCAAGTGACAATCTAGTCTCCAATGAGGAAATAACTCTAATGGTGAAGAACTTCAACAAATTCTATAAGAGTCGAAGAAAAGATAAGAGCTCCAAGTCAAGGTACTACAATGAGAAGAGATCTTTTAGTCGTGATCGAAATTGCTACAATTGTGGAAGACCCGACACTATTCCAATGAGTGCACATCACCCTACAAGTAAAGATAAGACTCATCTAGAAGAAGTAGAAGAGATGAATCACCTCATAGAGAGAGAAGTGGTAGAGATGATCGTTATGAACGAAGACCCTCTCGAAGAAGTGAGGATTCAGAAAGGAAAGACAAGTCGTCAAAGAGCTACACAAGAAGAAGACATCAAGCTTATGTTGGTGAATGGGTTTCTGGCTCTGATTCTGACACCCACTCCGAGAGAAGTTATCACTCCGACTCCGACTATACTCAAGATGAAGGTATTGCCGGACTTGCTCTAGTATCATCCAACTCCCATGACATATTTGACTCACCAAAATAAGGAATTGGAAGATGCTTCATGGATAAAGGCCCCAAGGTATCACACACTGAGTATCTTGATTTCAATATTGATGAAGATGATTTGCTAGGAGATGATGATTTGCTTCTTGATAAAACTAGTAATGTGAGCTATAATGAACTTTCTAGTGATCATGATAGTCAAGATGAAATGAATGACAATGCTAAGAAGGAGATCGAGCGTCTAACGAAAGAACTAAACACTCTTAAGTTAGCTCATGGAACAACTCATGAATATCATAGAGAGCTTCTAAGAACTCATGAGAAGATACACTTCGAGAACCTAAATTTAGAGCAAGAGCATGAGTTTCTAAAAGTAATCAATGATGATCTTCGAAAGAAGAGTTCTTCTTACATCTCCAAACGTCTCCTCTATCTACTTATATGCCACAACTTGGATCTAGTCAAGCTAGTAACAAGAATAAGAAAGGTTCTTCTTCTAGTAGTAACAATAACAACGCTAAATCCAATATTAATTGTTGCTTCTAGTAGTTATCTTGATTCCACTAATGATTCTCTTAGCCAAGTTACACTTGAGCAAGAAAACAATTTATTGAAGGGAATTATAAATGAAAGGTGCTTACAAATGCCTTGTTGTGAGTAAGCAATTCTAGGAAATTGTATGCAAGCAAGGAAGGCACCGGAAGAATCAAGGTGTTGGTTTTGAATGAAAGTTCAATGCCAATGGAGTTCAGTGGAAAGAAGATAAATACCCCAAGACAAAGTATTTTCCTCAATAAGATAAGTATGCACTACAAAAAAACCACTTACGTGATGATACGTGTTTTTTTAATAGTAGGTCACTTTTTTGTCATGCATGTACATCCATGACGATTTTATGACAGAATCAAGATAGTCATACCTCTAATGTCGTAGAAGTGTTCCATGACATCACCAAAATTATCATCACGGAAGTGTCCACTTCCATGACGATAAATCACGCGTCATAAAGTGATTTTGTCAAGGGTGACCGACACATGGAATGCACCATAACGGGTCGCCATTAAGCTATCGGGTTCTTGGTTGGATCCAATAACCCATTAACAGTTGGGACCAATGAGGATTTTCCACGTGTAAAATTATCATTGGCTATAGCAACCACGTGTCAGCACCCGAAAAGGACAGATGTCAACCGCCCAATGGACAGGAGGTGCCTATGATACGTCGACATGTGGCAAGGCCCAATAGCGGCCCGTTTAGGTTAAAAAGGCTGGCCTAGTCAAAATTAGCGAGGTGGCCCATTAACGGCCTGCTTGCAGACGGCCCATTCGCAGTTAAGGCATGTACGACTATTGTCAAATCGGCCTGTCAACGGCACGTTCTAAACTTGTCATCATCGCGGCCCATGGTCCCTTTTGGCCCGTTAATAGTCCACTAAGTATTTCGGCCGAATTATGGCCCAGTGTGTTTCCGGCTTGTTAAAGGTCCTGCTTCATTTGGGCCCTTTTGTTGGCCATTGAAACTTTTGGCCCATAAACAACCGTGAAGGATTTGGGTCATATTTGGCCATGTCTGACATTCGGCCTATTAGAGGCCCACTGTGGATTTGGGCCACTTCCAGCCTGTTGTGATTTTCAGCCCATTAACGTCGGACGAAATCCATGGGCCATATGTGGCCCAACGTCACATCAGGCCTATTAAAGGCCCATATAAAACCGATACTAATCAAGCCCGACCGAACTTCTGGCCTGTTAAAGGCCCGTGTAGTAGGTCGGCGCATTTACGGTCCTTCTGAATTTCGGCCTGCTAATGACCAGTGGGTTATTTGGCACAATCAGGGCCCAATCTCACTTTCGTCCTATTAAAGGCCCATGTTATTTATGGGCTCGAGATATTTACACATGTTGACGGCCTATTGTTACTGAGGGCCCAAATTATGTTTAGGCTTGTTAAAGGCCCACTAGGGGCATGGGCCTACCAAAAATATGAAAGCTTATGCTGATTTAGGCCCAGCTATTTTTAATGGGCTACATGCAAATTACGACCCATAATCGTTTTTACCCAATTTGAATGGGCCTAACGAATGTTGGCACGTTGGGCTCCTACAAAGCTTTCGGCCGAATACATTACTAAGATAAACCAACACTATACAAAAATAGCATCGTAATTTCTACAACCTTTGGCAGCACGATAAATGCTATATCACAACAAAATAAATTCTAGCCATACAACAAAAGGCCTGTTGGCATAAAGTTTACAGTCCTTGCAGATAAAAGCACCATCAAATGTATAGAAGCCATTTGACCTGAGTGCTAATGTTTCAGGCTGTAGAATCTGATGGAGCAGCATGATCTTCCCCTTTTTTTCCGCCATTGCTCTTGAACAACAAAGCAAATGTCTGATAGTCTAGTTTAAAAACTATGCGTATCTCGACGACATTTTTCAGCCACTATTCTTGTTTCCGAATGACGTCCATTAGGGATTGGACTTGTGTCTGGAGCATAGATATATCACTTTGTCTAGCCGGAAGATTTTGTTCAGTAGGCGATTTGGATGAGGTCACCTTGACAACCAACCCAGAATTACGCAGGAAGGTGCTTTTTGCACTGTTAGTGGAGAGATACTAACGCACTGCAGCAAGAGGTGACATTGTGCCTGTGGTAGCCTCGTCACATTCAGGTTGTTTTGGCTGTTCAATCATTTGTTCCATAGCTTGCTGAAAGTTTGAACTTGTAGATTAGTGTACCAGATAAGTTACTAATGAGATAAAAACAAACAAAGTAGGTTTAATGTTTATACATAACTTACTTTGGTGAACTACTATAATACATTAACATGTATTGTAGTGCCAAGTACATAATAAAATCACTTTCGGAACATATGTCCATGTAGCATGCCTACTATATTGTCTATTTCCTCACATTTATTGAAATGTAAGGATAAAGAGACATGGTTTAAAGTAGGATGAACATAGTATGACATCATTCATATCATGGGCAAACAGATATAAAACAAACATGCTATTGTATCATTGTGTGGGCACGTGAACATCACAACTAGATTACAGATCAAGACCAAAAGAACATTCTTCATCTCTTTTAAACCGTGTAAGGTGAAATGATACGTACGTTAAGACAACTATGTATCAAAGTGAACAGAGTAGCTGACATTGGCTGCAAACCAAGCAGTTAAATGAACACATCACAATAACAAGCAGTTTAAAGGCAGGAGGGGTAAGGACTTACAACAGTGGCTTGAAATGGTGTGCTCATGCCCTTCATCTTGCTGGTGTGGCAATTGTCGGTGTCAAAACCGGCGAATCTCGGGTAGGGGGTCCCGAACTGTGCGTCTAGGTGGATGGTAACATGAGACAAGGGACACGATGTTTTTACCCAGGTTCGGGCCCTCTCGATGGAGGTAAAATCCTACTCCTGCTTGATTGATATTGATGATATGGGTAGTACACGAGTGGGTCTACCACGAGATCAAGGAGGCTAAACCCTAGAAGCTAGCCTATGGTATGATTGTTGTTCTTTTTTTATCGACTAGCCTGGCCTTGGTTTATATAATGCACCAGAGGCCTAGGATAACTAGAGTCCTAGCCGAATACGCCAGTGGGTGGGAGTCCTTGTCTTGATCGCCAAGTCTTGTGGAATATTCCTTGTATGCGACAGCTCTCCGAACTGGCCCATGAGTATACATCCACGGGGGTCCTTGGCCCAATCTAACAGATCGGGAGATGACGTGTTGAGTACCCCCTAGTCCAGGACACCGTCAGTAGCCCCCTGAACCGGTCTTCAAGTTAGGGACGCTCCTCGATTCTTCTGAACTGTTCTTCATCTTCGGTTGCCGGTCTTGAAAACTGGTTCAACAAATCTTCTCATCTTCGATCTTGAGGATCACCGAAATGCATTCGACGAGTTTATACGTCGGGTATCCGAGGAGCCCCCTTAAGTTTCCGGCCTTTATCAATGCCTTGTTATTTTTATGCCACACCTCGGGTTTGTAGTTGTTCCCGGGAGGCAGTGCCCTCTTGCATCCGAGCTCTAACGCTAGACTGCATTCGAGGTATCTTTTGCAGCCGAGCACCAATGCCGGACTGCTTTCGAGCTCCAACGCCGAAATGTATCCGAGCTCCAACGCCGGACTGTGTCCAAGCTCCAACGCCGGACTATATCCAAGATGTCATAGATCATCTTGGTCCAAAAAAGTTGAAGGAGTTTAGCCGAGCTTTATGCTGGAAATGCCCTCCAAGGAGCCAGCCACTTGCATCCGAGCTATATGCCGAACTGCTCCCGAGGTGGTTCAGCACCTCGGTCATAGGCTGATTTTTGGTCAATATTTTTTATTGATGCAATTTATTCTCTGACGAGATATATAGCCAGTAGCCCTCAAGGTGTGTATCGGTCCAAAACCCGAGATGCACCTGAAGGATGACATAAGACCGCTGATCCCAGTAACCGCTGAGACTCAGGTTGATTTGCAAAATCGGCCTGAGGATCAAGTCCTAGCTCGGCAGAATACTTCGGGACACAAAAAGCGGCGTGCTCAGTCCTCGAGACTCAGGTTGGGTGCGGCCGACCAACTTGAGGATCAAAATCTCCTCGGAAACTGTATTGCACTTAAAATTTTCTGCGTAGAACAGGCAATGCAGTAGCCCCCGAGACACTGGTCGGGTGGCAACACCAGATCAGGGGATCAATGTGCCCCTTTAATATTTGTAAATAATAAGCCCGAAGCCCAGTAAGGATCGATATCCATAGTAAAATCGCTAATTATGTGTAATGACTCTAATGCTCGGATCCGCATTGTACAAAACTTTGTTGACCGACCATCGGCTTCAACCTCCTCGGCCAGTAGCCGAGGAGTGTTTGTCCTACTTTATAAAGCCTTTATGAGGGCAAAGATTTACGACAAACAAGGCAATCTGGCCATACGGTTTTATAAACAAAGGTACGCAGAGAGATATGTTATATTACTGTTTAACATGGGAAATGTCTTCCAAAGAATCCCGCTATCGGTTCCTTTCTTTGGGTTGTCATGCTAAGCATGATCACGAAACCTCAGCTCTAATGGAAGAGCAAAATATTGAGGATTTAGTTTGGGAGGCCAGTTACTAGCCCCCGGTAGTGTTCGGCGATAGTCAAGGTCAAGCCCTAAACACTTCGGCCAATGTTATGAATGGCCCGTCATTTAATATAGTCATCGGATCGCTGACCAGTTTACGCCTATTGTGATAGTCAGTTTTCGGCTTTCTCCACTGAGGTGCTTGACCATGCGAGCTGGAAGCACAATCACAGTGGTTCTCCCTTTGCACACCTAGCCGGACAAAGCGGAACGTAGGAGGCAAGCACAGGAGCCGGGCAACCCAACTATTGACCGAAGACACAATTCGAAACCGATGCATATATACCAATACCCGAGAATGTTTTTGCCGAATCCCTAAAGGTGTCCGGCGTTGCACTGCGAGACTAATGCTGGAAATGCACAAATAGTTTAAAAGTGCCATAGGCTCGAAAAGCCAAAAAACTTATTCAAAAGTTTAATGTCCGAACTAGATCAAGTGTTCAGTCCCAATCCGAAAACTGGGAAAAAAAGTGCTTCTGCCGTGCTTTAACATGACACATCCTATCTCAAGACTTCAAGCGGGTTAGCCTACGGCTTCAACCTCCTATCTCGAAGGCGGAGTACTTCTCGTTAGGCCAGTTTGGTAAACTAAACTCTAGCGGTTTTGGGAGAGAAATTAGGCTCCCCGGCTAGTGACCACACACTCGTGTCGAAAAAAGGAATGATAAATAGTAGTAATAATAATAACTTTGCAACGACTAAGAAGAAAAACACTTATTATAAAACGGCTCAAATAAACTTAAGAGCCCCCAAGTGACTTGGGTAAAAGAATGATTGTATGTACCGAAGTACTTATATCATATCTATGTTCACCCGAACTTTATACGCGTCTTAACCAGCCGTCGGCTTCTCCCTCTTCGGCAAGGGCCGAAAAGTGTTATGTACTCCACCTGTCGAGAATATCGACGGCGTTTCTGATAACCAGGCAATCAGGCCATAACAGACAAAGCGCGCTCAAGGAACTTATGCTATATTACTAACAAAGTGTAAGAAGCATCTTCAAAGAAAATAGTACCCCCACCGATACCTTTCTTCGGTGCTCATTATTACTATGAGACTTGTGCAATAGATTTTTTGTACTCATGAGTTCCGTTGTGTGCCAACCATGATTGAAAACAATAAGAGCGCTAGCTTTCGGCTTCACCCAGTCTGAGGTCAGAGCTCGGAGGACCCGGTTGTGACAATCGCAGAGGTGCTCCCTTTACTCCCTAGCCGAACAATCGGGGACGTAGGGGTAAGCACAGGAGCCAGGCAACCCAGCTTGCAAATCGCTTAAGTAAATATGATGCATATTGTGGCGTAATACACGAACAAGGAACGAAGCCGTACAAGTATAATCATATGCAAGAGGAAAAAGCTTCATGAAGGAAGCCCCCAAGTGAACGGGGTATTTGAATTTCTGTGTCATAAACGAAGTTTGGACAAGGAAATTTTTTACAAGCAACTTTTTTCCAAAAAAGTATAATGCTTGGTCGAACCGAACACAAGTTAAAAATTTAAAACTTTGAGCATGAAGGCAACTTAGCTGGTTTATGTGTTCGGTATTGATGACGCGGTCCGAGCTTGATGTGGGACAAGGTTCCATCCCCCAAGCCGGTCCCGAGGTGGCAGAGCAAAGAGCTCAGCACTCCGAAGTGGTGACATAGCATGGTCAATGCAGGCCGGCTGAGTGATGCCGATGTCCCCGGCATGGGGTAATGAAGTGTTGACGTAGCCCCCCATCCAGCCGAGGTGACGCCGAAGGATATAGTTTGGCTGGATCATTTTCCTATGCACAAAAAATAGTGCAAACCGGGGGTAATTGTAATAATAATAATTAAAAAAAGTTGCATAATAAATAATTTATGCAAAGTGAGTAATAAAAGAAATATGGCCTGGCGCCAAAGTCAATGTCGATGTAGGGCGTCGGCGTGATGCAGTAAAGGCATGACAAAGCCAGAATTCACAGGTCGGTCCGAGTTCCGGATGCGGCGTTCGCCGGACTATGCACGGAAACTGACCGAACCACCGTGCGATCGTCGTTAATGCGGCCACCATTTGATATACCTGCGTACATATGATGGACAAATCCGAGTAATAATTCCTTGGGAAAAATGAACCCAAACAAGCAAAAAAATACTAGGATTAATAGCACCTGGTTTATTTATTGTAGCAATCTGAAGAAAGGTGATTCCCAAAATTGGGACTTGATCCGCACACCCATTGCCTGATGGGCGATAGAGCGACGGCATGGCAATGCCGACAATGGTTGGCTTGCCGAGGCAAAGCCCTTGGCCAGCTAATCGTGACGAAGCTGGTCGGCCGGTGACGCACCGGAGTAGGTTGATGAAGAGATGGCGAAGCCCCCGGTCCAGCCGAGACGTCGAAGCCTCGATGTCAGCCGATGAGTCGAAGTAGATCGGCGTGATGGACACCGGCTTGAAGAAGCAACAGTGCGGCCTTACCGATGCAGGTCGTGACGTGGTTAATGCCGGCTTGATGAAGTGATCGTGCGGCGATGCCGGTGTGCCCGCTCCGTGTAATCCGCGGGGCGGTGATGTTGGTGACGATTTATCCTTCGCGATGCCGAACTCTTGTTCGGCTTGCCGAGATTATGATCCGAAGAAGTTGAGCTCGGCTCAACAAGGTGACGACGTGTCTAGCGCAGGTCGGCAGCCGTGGATCAATATTGCCGGACTGGTTTGACACCAGTATGATGTTGAAGATCATGTTCGAAAGATTTTAAAGTTAGTGGGATGTGTTCGGGAAAAAAACACAAAACCCAATACAAAACTTTCTTCAAAAAGGATGTCCGAAATCCCGTTCATAAAAAAGACGAACTCGGGTCGGATTCGTTCTCGCGCAGAAAACAGATCCGAAAAGTGATGCACTAATCGGAAGGTTCCCGGAGTTTGGACGGTCGGATCGAGCTGAAATGTTAAGGGGTGGTAGATATAGGAATTATGCAGCCGATCAACGGTTGGATCTTCCAAAGGACGTCCGAGCTAGAAGCTGGACACCACGCCCTAAACTCGTCCAGATTCTCGTCCAGATTTGACAGGGCTCCGGTATATCGCGAATTGCCAGAGATTCCTCCATCGGAACTCGACGAAATTTTTCAGGGTTGTTGTAGACTCAATTTTGAACAATTCCACCGTAGAGATCGTTAAAATGACACTTGACGAGGCGGTGGCGGCGGACACAAGTTTGCTTTCCAGAAAAACAGCATGGCCGCCCGAGGGCAATGTTGACGTTGAGCCCCCGGGCTCCCTGGATGATCCCTCCGTGATCTTGATGGAGATCGGAGTTTATGTCGATGAATACCCTCATCCGAACATGACGATCGGAGGTAGGGCACAGTCCTTGGTCGAACCAAGGTGACCAGTCGAGCCGGTAACGAAGATGTCGAAGTCGTAGTTGATCTGCAGGCGAGCCATCGAACCTTTGCCGAACACACAGCGGAACTCTCAATGAAAGCACCAATGTTGGTGTCAAAACCGGCGGATCTCGGGTAGGGGGTCCCGAACTGTCTAGGCGGATGGTAACAGGAGACAAGGGACACGATGTTTTTACCCAGGTTCGGGCCCTCTCGATGGAGGTAAAACCCTACTCCTGCTTGATTGATATTGATGATATGGGTAGTACAAGAGTGGATCTACCATGAGATCAAGGAGGCTAAACCCTAGAAGCTAGCCTATAGTATGATTGTTGTTCTTTTTTTATTGACTATCCTGGCCTTGGTTTATATAATGCACCAGAGGCCTAGGATAACAAGAGTCCTAGCCGAATACGCCGGTGGGTGGGAGTCCTTGTCTTGATCGCCAAGTCTTGTGGAATCTTCCTTGTATGCGGCAGCTCTCCGAACTGGCCCATGAGTATACGTCCACGGGGGTCCTTGGCCCAATCTAACAGATTGGGAGATGACGTGTTGAGTACCCCCTAGTCCAGGACACCGTCAGCAATCCTTGAAGATTTTCACTATATTTGGTTCAAGTTCTTTTTGGTCCGCACGGGCTTTCCTCGTATTTGGAACAAGTCAATATAGATACGATAATATGGCACCAAAAAAGAAGGAAGTAGTAGCTATTTACAAGAGCCTCGCAGTGTGCTATATAGCTACGAGATCCTGTTGTCTGTTGGAATTTTACTTTAGAACGGTTGGTCTTGTTCTTCAAACAGTTAGCCTAGAAGAAAATACACTTGTAAGGCACATAAGTAAATACAAGTTCAATATGTGATCCAATCAAATACATATACCCTACCTGATACTTTGGATTAAACCAGTGTTTAACAAGGGTTGTCCAGTCTTCATCTATAATATATTCCATTGGAGATGTTTGGGCAATTTCATTGTTAGCCTTGCCTTCAAAGTCGGGTTTTCTAAGGTGATATCGATACTGTCGCAGAGCAGACTGATAAACATGAGTGCATGCTTGTTTAGTTGCATCATCTTTCGGATCCAACTTGAACCTCATCTATTGAAAAAATAATGTGGGTCTTATTAGGAGGAAGCTAGAAAGTATGGGACATAGCAAGACAATATTACAAATTGTGATGAATAACATTACTTATGAATAAATGGTCAAGGAAGGTGTTAAACTCGATATCGTCTTTCTCATTTCTGTACTGGATCCACGTTGGGAGGATACGTGTATGACACCTAACGGCAACAACTGCCTCTGATACTAACTTGGTCGACTCTATAGCATCACGTGGCCTTTTTAAACCTGCCTCAAAATGGATCTTCATTCTTCCTCTAGATTTTGTTAATCTGTCAAGTATTATCCCTGATGTCTATTTCCGCTTGCGCCGTGGTGCTAATTCAACAACGAATATGGAAAGTGTTAGTGCACATCAAACTGTGGGAGTACATATAAAGGAGCATGCAACTACAACTTGACTCGGTCAGGTACCATCTTGGTGTTGATGCTCATGAGGTTCATCTGATCTTGCCAAGTCTTATTTTGTCAGCAGTGCTTCAGAAGTAGTGTTAGATGTGAAGGCAGCTTGGGAACTGACCAGTTGCGGAGCAAACGAACGACTAACTCGTTGAGATGCCAGTACAGTTGAAGCGGATGCTGCAGCTGGTGGAGCAGGTGATACTGTGTTTGTAGATTTAGCCGGTGGACTTGGACCTTCTACAGCACTATAAGTATCAGTAGAATCTCAAGGGCAGATCCTTTTCCGTTGCACCCGACGAGAAACACAATTCCCTACTGTATTCTTTTCCTTACTCTTTTTGATTTTGCCATGTCAAGCCGTACCCACAACACAAAAGAATAAAATCGCTCTTTAGAACTCATTGATGCATGATACAGACAAGCAATACTTTGATGTAAGACAACCGTATGAGGATGGAATATGTAAGAAAAATAGGACGGCGTGACATATTCACAACTACGATGTGTAAACTAAGTAGAAGGATTTTCAAGAAAATAGAAGGAATGCAAGCTAGACACCATATGAAAGATGCAACCAATATCACTCTGCCAAGTCGAAAGTGTCTTGTCATAAGTGGCATTTCGAAAAATTAAAAGCAGTACAACCTAGAAATCAATGCAAGATGCAACCACTATCAAACTGCCATGTTAAAAGCGCCCAATTATGAGTGACTGATGCGGGGTACACAACAGCAGTACTTTGATGTAAGAACACGGTATGATAGATAGATGCAGTGTATTCTAGACACGGAAAGGCATGTCATATGCACATGTATAACTTATAAACTCAGCAGGTGCAATTTAATCAAAATAGAAGAAATACAGGCTAGACAACATATGCAACATGAAACCAATTATCACACTATCAACTTAGAGCAAGCACCTGCGATGGTGGAGTACGGGAGATTAACTCATCATATAGACTTGGGACTTCAACTGCATTAGCATTGGCAAATCTAGAGAGTCTCTGTTTGAGTCGGTCCGGAGGACCACCAGCATCCCCTAACTTACTCTTTTCCTTCCTCTTTTCTAATATTGCCTTATGAAGTCAAAACCATAAGAAGATGAATAAAATTAGCTCTGCATAACTGGTTGATGCATGATATAGACGAATACTACTTTGATGTAAGGCAAGCGCAT
The DNA here is from genome assembly GCA_963921465.1 of Triticum timopheevii. Taxonomy (NCBI): domain Eukaryota; kingdom Viridiplantae; phylum Streptophyta; class Magnoliopsida; order Poales; family Poaceae; genus Triticum; species Triticum timopheevii. Next base: position 293,675,510 of record OY997270.1, read on the forward strand.
GATAGGAGGATGGAATATATACAAAAAAGACGACATTGCATATTCACACGTACGATAGGAGGATGTAATATGTATGAAAAACAATAAGCAGAAGGCATTTCAACAAAATTAGAAGAAATGAAAGCTAGGCACCATATGAACATGCAACCAATATCACTCTGTCAGGTAAAAAGTGTCTCGTCGTAAGTGCCATTTCAAGAAATTAGAAGCAGTACAAGCTAGAAGACAATGCAAGATGCAACCTACATCACACTCCCAAGTTAAATGTGTCTTATGGGTAAGTGATTGTTGCAGGTAAAAGTTGTAATCTACACAGATGCAATTCAACAAAATTAGAAGCAATACAAACTAGACATCATACGAAACACGCAACCACATATAACAGTTTCAAGTTAGAGCAAGCACATGTGATGGTGGAGTAGGGGAGATGTTCTCATCATCTACACAGCTATGTTGACTATCCAGCCTTGTGTTGTCTTGCGAATCTTGTTGGGAGGATGGCAGAGTAGAATCTGTAGAGACCCTGTGTTTGAGTTGCTCCGAAGGACCACCATCATCCACTACCATACTAATTTTCTTCAGCTATATTGATTTTGCATTGTGAAGTCAAGCCGATAATAAAAAGGAATAAAATTCTCTCTTCAGAACTCATTCATGCATGACACTGACGAACACTACTCAGATGAAAGGCAAACACATGATACGAGGATGGAATATGTACGAAAAATTGGACGGCGTGACATATTCACACCTATGATGTGGTAACTAAGCAAAAGGCATTTGAACAAATTAGAAGCGCTGCAAGCTAGACACCATATGGAAGGTGCAATCAATATCACTCTGCCAAGTTAAAACTATCTCATCATAGGTGGCATTCATCAAACTAGAAGCACTACATGCTAGAAATCATATTCAAGACGCAAACCAATATCACACTGCCAACTTAAAGGTGTCCCATCATAAGTGACTAATGCAAGATACACAAGAAGAGTAGTTTCATGTAAGAACATCATGTGATAGACAGATATAGTATGTACCAAAAACAGGAAGGCATGTCATAGTCACACATATCATGTGTAAGCTAAGCAGATCCAAGGCGATGAACGACGGCATAGCAGGAACAACTCCTGTGCGGTGGACGGTTGCGACAATGGAGCGGCAACGGTGAGGCGCAGGATGGCATGGTCGAAGTGGTTCTGGTACGACGCATGTCAGTGTCGGCATCATGGAGGCAGCTATGCCTCAGCTTCAGCTGCTAAGTCCTTGAGGGTGTTGCGGTTGCGGTTGTGTTGGACGACAACTTCGGGGTACCGGCTCTGGCGTGATGGAGGAGGGCGGCGGTGGATTGGGCGCGATGGGGTGGAGGACGGAGGAGGCTGGGATTTCGTGGCTGGTGGAGAGGGCGTTTTGGCGCCCACAGAGTATGAATGGGGAAACGGAGGGAGGGGAAACTAAGGGGGAATAATGTTTCGGTTTGGGATGCGCTTGTTTGAAATTTGGGGAAAGTTACACACTTTTCCCCCGTCTAAAATTTCAGACATATTGCGGGTCGGGGGTAGGACAGTAATCTCAGGTGTCCCAAATGGTGGGCAGGATAGATGTCGGCCGAGTGCATGGGTGTTAAGGCGCCCACGGCGTATGAATGCTTCTCGGAGGCGGTTGAGACTGACGTCTTGGTGAAGTTACAAACCTACCCCGGTTTAGACCTTTAGACATCGGGCCGATAGGCTACACGGGTCAGAGCCATGATAGTAATTTCCTACCACCAAACATTAGTCTCACGCGGTTTTGGGTGACTAGAGGCTTATTTGGCACTTCGTTCAATATTTGGGAGCAGAAGCATTAATGTTTTCAGTTCTCTTGAATTGAAATTTCAAGATTTGTCAAACTTCACAAATCTTGACTCTTGAAAATCCTAAAAGTACGATTATTTTGGAATGGAGGGGTACATTTGAATATACATTGTACACGATTATATATTGAAAAATATGCAACTTACCTCAGTTCATGCATAGTTCCAGATATAATCTCCTTGGTTGCAAAAAAATAGTTAGGCATGCGTATGAATATATAGCATGTTCAAATGCACAACAAAGATTGATGCCCCCTTTTAGATCTATTTACAAATGCCATTATCTCAGATTCAAATAGACGAACACACTTCCTATGAATTCGACTCTTCGAAACCCCCTTTATGTTGAATTCAACATGTATTCTATTTTGTAGCTAGCAATTTGGGATGTATCCATGTAAGTGACAAATGTATAAAGTGCTTCACACTAACAACATGGAGTGCACCAATTAATGTTTATATATGAATTGCAAAAGCAATGCATTGTCTGGATTTCAAACCACTCTCACTTATGGATCGATAATATGAAATAAACCCATGAACATGCTAGAATTCAATAGAGTATGGGTATCGGATAGACCGATGTTCGTTCATATGCAAATTGCAAAATTCATGATATCATCCAAAAATAATAATGTCATTTATATTTTAATTTAAAGTGTAGAGCCGCCTTTTACACGTAGATGCACTATGCCTCGGCCCGTTCTCACACACGCGCTATATATCTCTATATCTGACACATAAGTGCACACACTTTATATACATCGGTATTTCTCTCTCACACATGCTCACAATCTCTCCCAGGGTGTCTCATGCACACACTCTATATATATCTCCCTCCCTCTTTCTTACTACTATGTACCATTCTTTTCACTAATCTTAGTTGGAAAACATTATTTCTCTCACATGCATATATACACACGCACGGTCTCTACTAGCCCTCTATAAGCACATATATGTGCCTACGTGTCTCCCGCACACACATTATCTTTAGGCCTCTCTCACATACATCCCCCCACCTCTCTCATAGTAGTTGGCAGATATGATTCCATCAGATCATTCGGTAGGATATCCCTGACTGTTAGGCTGGATGGTAATACGAGGAAAAGTTTTACCCAAGTCTGGGCCCTTGCAGTCGAGGAAAAAGCCTACTCCTAGTACTGTATATTTATGATAGGGGTGTGTACAAAGTACACGTGAATACCAGGCATTGTGCGTGTGTATACGATCGACGAACTAGCACCCGGGCTTATATAACATACTCGGGGCCTAGGGTTACAAATAATATATAGTCGGCTTATCATTAGTGGGCATAGAGTCCTCCACGACTCTGGTAGCTTTGTCTTGTACGCTGAGTCGTCCACATGGGTCTTCGCATAATGCGTCTCGGTCCAACCTATGTGGCATAGGATGTAACCGACCCATGAGTCCTCACATTGATCAACCACAACTAGAAATGATGTGCCCACCAGACCCCACACGCAATCAGCCACTAAGAAAATAAGCATATACAATAGTACAAAGTTATGCATGAAAGTTAATTGCATGGTGCATCCAATAATATTTGCTCTGCATTGTGAATGTTTATATTTTCTCCTAAAATATTAGTCACAGGAAAGAGAAACGAAGGGCATATCTCTCCTTGTCTCCACCGGACACCCCCTCTCTGTACACCACTTTCATGTACGCACACAAACTATATGTTGACCCTCTAAAAGTATGCATGCTCCTGACACATTCACGTGTGACGGTCACTGTATTTCAAGCGAAAGCACTATACGGTCACTGGACTTCAGAATATGCTCATTACGGTCATTGTATACATTCTCGTGGTGATCATACGGTATCTAGCTCATGATACGTCAGTGTATTTTGTTGATGACACTGATAGACATTGTATTTGATGCGTGCTCCATATTTTATTGATGACACTTACAATCATTGTATTTGAAGCGAAAGCACGATATGGTCACAAGACTTCAGAATAAGCTCATCACGGTCACCATATACATTTTGTGGTGCTAACCAACGTTTGGTTGGATGGTTAGGAGGACACTGGTTTCCCCAGCCCACTAGGGTTAAAGTCCTGGTGCTCGCATTTATCCTGGATTAATTTTAGTATTTTTCGGTGATATGCATTCAGTGGGAGGTGACGTTCCCCTCGACTACGAGGCACCTATGGTGACTTCATAAAATCTCAAGATCATATGCTGGCTCACTGTCTCGAAGGTGCTCATAGGGGTAGGGTGTGCATGTGCGCGCTTATAGTGGTGAGTGTTTGCGCGTATATATGAGCGCCTGCGTCTATACTGTGTTAAAAAATACATGTCGTGATTATATGTCACTAGCATACATGTCATGATTATATGTCACTGGCTCACCCGTACAACTCCATAATTTGTTGATGACACGCTCAATTGACCAGTCAAACGTTCCACGTGGCACAACTAGTGTTGCACCATCAGCGCGCATAACCATGGGGCCCACCTGTCAGCTCATATATGAAAGAAACAAATGGTAGTTTGAGTCTGTACTGTGTTAATAAAATACATTTTATGGTGATCATACGGTCACTCGCTCACCATATAGATCCATAATTTGTTGATGACACAATCGATTGACCAGTCAAATGGTCCACATTCACCAGCGCCCATTACCGTAGGGCCCACCCATCGGTGCGTATATAAAAGACACAAATGGTAATAAATTAGTGGTCGGTGGGGATTCGAAGTCGTGAGACCTCTGGTTGGCAGCCCGCGCCCCCTAACCAGAGCTGACAAGTGTCTTGTGATGATATGCTGAGTCGGCTGTTTTAATTGCATGCACACACAAGCCACTGTGGTGAATACAAACACATCACACATGCGCACAAACACGCCCGCAACGCTCGCACGCATGCATGCAATACTCACATGTACACATGCACACTCGCAACACTCGCACGAACATACACACGCACGCAGGCGTGCAACACTGACATGTACACATGCATGCACGAGCACACGCACGCACACTCACATGCATGCAACACTAAAATGTACACATGCACGCATGCAACACTCGCACGCCTGCGCACACAGCACACGACGCAAGACACACGCTCAACCTATACGTGCATGCACCCTTTATTAAGGACATGGATTGTTACGGGTATTAATCATTCTTATCTGTGATAAGCAGAACATTGATGTTTGCAGCGGTCTTTATGAATCACAATGTATCGGATGGGCTATCAACGTATATATGAAATTTTTAAAATTCTCTTACATTACATAGTAGGCTTATCAACCTACGTGAAATAGATGATGTCACACTCAATGAACAATCATCGATTTCTGAAATGCCCGCTTCTGACCGCCCTGGCCCACCAAAAGCTCCTCTACCATGCGTGATGACCCAGAAGTATATGGGATCAATTGTATCCCTTTTTGATAAGTAAGAGCGTCAAACCCAACGAGGAGCAGAAGGAAATGACAAGTGGTTTTCAGCAAGGTAATGTCTGCGAGTGTAAGTGCATCTAGTGCCCCTTAGTGATTTTGGTGTATTGAAGACTTATAGGTTAAGGGACTGATGTGTTTGTGAGTGTACACAGGTCTATAAGTCTATGAGGAGTTTGATAATTACAGAGAAAGTCGACCCCTAAAAATGAAGTTCTTCAACTGAAGACTTTGGATTTCTAAAGACTTTCTGAAGACTTTGAAAGTGAAGAAATTGGTGTAACCTTGAAGACTTGGCAATCATTCGAGGAACATGAAGCGTGAAGACTTTTGTTTTTATAGTTTTATTTTCTCTTTCTTGAGTCATAGGAAACACCGTACTGTTAAAGGGGGTCGAGGAAATACTAAGGAAAAATTTCCATGTGATGCTCAACCCAAAATCCTACACTACCAATCCCTTCGAGTGAAGCCATTGGAAATCTCATACAGTTCAGTCATATTCTTCGGTGACAGAGACGAAGTTCTTCTGGTCTCTGAGGAATTTGTTCTGGCTGAGGAGTTAGGAATTCTCCAGTGCGAATTGCCTACACAGCGAGGAACATGATAGCCCTGAGAAATTTGAGAGTCAAATATTCCGACCGTTGCTGTGCTATGCGCCGGCTGTCCCAAAATATCTACCCACCTAACGGTCATATCAGACAAGGGCATTTATGTCTTATCATGTCGGGCTGCTCCCTAGGCTATAAATAGCCGCCCCCTACAACCACTAGCTGGTTGGCTGCTCCGAGAGAAACTGACACTAGTCATTTGAGAGCATCCCATCCTCCGAGGACTTTGAGTGAAAATCATCAAGTGAGCAAAACCCAAACCCAACACCTACAAACCCAAAGTGATTGAGCATCACTTAAGAGATTGATCCTGCATGGATCCGACGCTTGTTACCTTTGAAGACTGTGCTTCTTCCAGACGGTTAGGCATCAAGGTCTAGAGCATCCAAGAGGAATTGTGGATCGCCGAGTGACCAAGTTTGTGGAGGTCCGGAAGTCACCTGAAGACTTACCACGAGTGACTGGGTGAGGTCTGTGTGACCTTAGCTCAAGGAGAATACGGTGAGGACTGTGTGTTCAGGACTGGGTGTCCTCGAGTTTAAATACTCAGCCACTCCAACCAGATGTACAACTGAGACAGCAGTTGAAACTGGTCTACCAAATCATTGTCTTCACCAAGCTTACTGGTTCTATTTCCTCAACTCTTTCATTTCCTCATTTCTGTTGTCGTGTGCTTGTTCATATCTGTTTGAAGACTTTGACTGAAGACTTTCTCAATTTCCTCAGTTCAATTTCTTCAGCCTGTCCGTCTTCTTTCTGTGTTATCCTGTGTTTACGCTTTCTGTACTCTGTGTTTGTCTTCATTCCATTATGATGACCATGCTTGTGTTCTGTTTTGTTTACATTTGAGTACTTATTCTGCTGCAAGTAGTTCTTCATTTAGGAATTTCCTCACCAGCAAATTCCTCAGTGAAGAATTCATAAAAATTGCCTATTCACCCCCCTCTAGTCGATATAATGCACTTTCAATTGGTATCAGATCAAGGTTCTCCCTTGTTCTGTGTGATTTTGGTTTAACCGCCTGGAGTTTAGTTATGTCGACCGCAGGTATGATCAAGGTCTCTGCTGGGTGTCCTACCTTCGATGGAACGGACTACCCCTACTGGAAGAATAAGATGCGAATGCATCTTGAGGCAATTGATAACGATCTTTGGTATGTTGTGGAAAATGGTGTTCCCTCTGTCACACCTTCTCTGAACGCTACTGATGTGAAGAGATTCAAGCAACTCGATTCTCAAGCGAAGAATATCATATGTCGGTGTCAAAACCGGCGGATCTCGGGTAGGGGGTCCCGAACTGTGCGTCTAGGCGGATGGTAACAGGAGACAAGGGACACGGTGTTTTTACCCAGGTTCGGGCCCTCTTGATGGAGGTAAAACCCTACATCCTGCTTGATTAATATTGATGATATGGGTAGTACAAGAGTGGATCTACCACGAGATCAAGGAGGCTAAACCCTAGAAGCTAGCCTATGGTATGATTGTTGTAATGGAGGTTATGTCCTACGGACCAAAGCCCTCCAGTTTATATAGACACCGGAGAGGGCTAGGGTTACATAGAGTCGGTTATAATGGTAGGAGATCTACATATCCGTATTGCCAAGCTTGCCTTCCACGGCAAGGAAAGTCCCATCCGGACACAGGACGGAGTCTTCAATCTTGTATCTTTGTAGTCTTGGAGTCCGGCGGACGATGATAGTCCGGCTGTCCGGACACCCCCTAGTCCAGGACTCCCTCAGTAGCCCCTGAACCTGGCTTCAATGACGATGAGTCCGGCGCGCATAATGTTCGGCATTGCAAGGCGGGTTCCTCCCTTAAATAATCCAGAGAAGATCATGAACACCAGGATAGTGTCCGGCTCTGCAAAATAAATTCCACATTCCACCGTAGAGAGAATAAAATGTATACAAGCTCAATCTGCTACCGTATTTTGTGGCATGACGTCACACCACTACCAAACCTTTACTTGAATCGTTTTTTATTATACCGCCTCAGCGCATTTAGCGAAGCGGTTTCCTTGGCACGTCTTATCGAAGCAGAGATCGTGTTCCCCTTATTCCGGGATTCTCATCAACACGGGCGTGGGTAACCCAACCGCGCCCGTCGCCACGCCTCCTCTATCGAAGGCGAATCCCGAACGGTCATGGAGACGGCTCTTGGTATTCCCCCTCTTTATAACAGGACCAAGGCTCGTTTCTTTTCTTCAATCTTCCGTCGAATCTTTTCCTTGCTCCAAGTTCCAACACCCAGAGCCCCAGATTTGAGTGCTTCAGACCTTCAACAATGTCCGGCTCCGACCTTCAGGGCCGGTGGATGCCCTCCTCCGTCATGGAGGAGGACGTGCTAAAGCTGCGTGAGGCCAAGTACCTGTCTTACGAGATTTCGCATAGGTTGCCCGCCCAAGGGCAGGCCATACCCACTCCTGAGCCCGGTGAGTACGTCGTCTTCGTATCCCACCTCCGTCGGGGTTTAGGCTTCTCGACTGATCCCTTCGTGAGAGGGCTCATGTTCTACTACGGGCTGGATTTTCATGACTTGGCTCCGGAGTCCATCCTCCATATTTTTGCATTTATTGTCGTCTGCGAAGCCTTCCTCCGCGTTACCCCCCACTTCGGCCTGTGGCTGAAGACCTTCAATGTGGAGCCGAAGATGATTAGGGGGCGTCAAGCAGAGTGCGGCGGGGCGGCCATAAGCAGGAGGGCCGATGCCCCGTGGCCCGCGGGCTCCTTCCAAGAGGAGCTCGGCTTGTGGCAGCAGGAGTGGTTTTATATCACTGCTCCGAAGGGCAGTAGGCAAAAGCCGCCGCCTTCATTCCGCCCGGGACCTCCACGACGGTTGATGTCGTAGGTCAACCAAGGGCTCAATTGGGGGCCGCCAAAAGACGTGCCCCTGTTGCAGGGCCGGATTCGGGACCTCCAAGCGAGGGAGATCGATCTGGTTGTGGTGATGCAGGTCATGCTAATCAGGCGTCTTCTGCCCTGCAAACGCCGTCCTCTCCGGTTATGGGAGTTCAATCCGGAGGGACCACGGATTCTCCAACACTTCATGGGTACGACACCCGTGGAGATGTACAAGTTGTTCTTCGGACCGCAGGTGGTGTGTCCGGAATTGACCGAGGATGCAGGCCTAAGCTGCAATCGCCCGGATACTCAGGTAAGCAGCTTAGTGTCCGGATGTACCGTTTGTTTGCTTTTCTATAATTCGCCTTCTAACCTGTTATCCTTTAACAGGAGTGGGTAGCGTGAGCAAAGCTGATAAGGTGTCCGGCCCCCCTCCCAGAGACTGCACCGGAGCCCATGCTGGTCAGAATGTTGGAGGCCGCGCCTTTAGAAGAAGGCGAAGGGGAAAATAGAGGAGCTACCACCTCACCCAAGGGGGCGCTTGAAGAAGGGGGGATCGAGAATCCCTCCCTCTAGGGGGAGAAGAGGACCGCCTCCGAAGACCCGGAGGCCAAAGTCTCTAAGCGGGGGGAGAAATCTTCACGAGAGGGTCCTGCGTCCGGGGAGATCTCGACCGTACAATCTTCTCCAAAGAATCAGCCCTCCAGCGAGCCGCGAGTAGGAAAAGGGGAGTTCATCAATAAGAAAACATCCCTATTTGTGCTTCTGAGGATAACCGAAATTTTTTACCTTGTAGTTCGGATCTGCGACCTTCTCAGATGAGCTCGTCTTCGGGGGATCTTCGTCCGGAGATGATGGAGAGCGAGACGCCTCCGTCCGCTGCACCGTCGGATAGGGCGGACGAGCCTGAAGTGTCGTCACGGAGGGTATCCCCGAGTCCGGCAGAGCCGAAGAGTTCGACGCCGACTAGTGTTCGGCCGGGGGAGCTGAAGGATCTGCTTGAGAGGGCGTCCGTCTCAGAAGATCACCGTGCATTGATGAGCATGGTGATAGGAAGGATTTCATCCGCCGAAAGCTGATTGCATAATGTCATCAGGAGTTTGCTGGCGGGGTTTGAGGTACGTAAAAACGACACACCTTTTTGACAGTTTTGCACATGAAAGTGCGCCCTGTATAGATAGTAGCCCCTGAGACTTGGTAGGTTGTCGAAAGCGATAGCGTGCCGAGGATCAAAATCGCAGGTATTGAGTGTCGCCTTTCCTATGCAGGTGGCGGATAGTCCGGGGGCTAGCCGAACCAATGGAGTTGCCGAATTAATGCGGCAGCTCGATGTGGCAGATGCGGACATCACGCTATTCAACAAGCGACTTGACGAGTCGCAAGGTAAGTTGTCTCTCCGCAGTCACCTATTTAAGCGAGTCCAAGCCCACTTCTTACAATATTTATGCTTGACGCAGATGGTGCCGCTGCTGTGGAGAGCCTTCGGGCAGAACTTGCTGAAGCCAAGGAGCAAGCCAGAAGGAGTGATGCGGCTGCCTCGAGGGCGGCCGAAGAGTTAGAAGCCGAAAGGGCTGCACACTGCCGAAGCAGGGAAGAGATGGCCGAATTGGCCGTAAAATTGAAGGATGCTACCGACCGCAATGAGGCTCTTGAAAAGGAGCGCCTATCGGAGCGGAAAGACCTGGGGAAGGCCACCGCCGAGGCCAAGGATGCCTGTTATGCAATGCGGGCTATGAAGGAGGAGCCGCGTCAGGCCGGAGATATTGTGGCTGGCAAGCCCTTTCTGCTGCGTCGCCGGTTTACGGATCCAAATTATGCCCAGCTTGGCCAGCTGTGGCGTCCGGAGGATCCATATATGGACTTAGCGGCAAGTGCGGCGGATGCCGTTGTGCACTTCCGGAGCCAGAAGGATCACAAGACGGAAGAGCTATTTTGGTCTCAATTCCATAGTCCGGATCGTTCACTTCCGCTGACCGATCGGTTGGCCAAATGGGCTGAGCTGAATAGGTTGTCCGGACTTGCCATGACGGATGTCGTGACTCATGTCTGGCCAGAGAGGCCCAAGGCGATGAGCTATTTTAGCTTATTGCAGCAATTTCTTGGGGCGGTGCCGCATATCAAGGAGATGAAGCGGTCGGCCTGCATAGAAGGTGCGCGGATGGCCCTTGCCCGTGTGAAGACACATTGGACGGAGGTGGATGCCACCGCTGTTGCAACCTAGGGTTCGGACGAAAGCCGGTTACCCGCCGAGCACTATTTTGGGGAAGTTATGCGTGGTGCTCGTGTAATAGAGTCGCAGTGCTCGAAAAATGTCACGTTCAAATGAACGTTGTATTTTGTAAAACAATGGTTATGATGTAATTGCTTTTTATACTTGTGCGTTCCAAGTATTGAAATATCTCCTATGCGGCCGTTTATGTATACGTGTGTATAACCTGAAAGATGGCAGTCTTTGGCTTCAGCCCCCATGCACAAGGTGCGGGGGTGTTCGCAAAAATAGCGCATTGTCACTCTTAATCCGACGTCTCGGTCCTGTTGAGGAGGTGGTAGCGTAGCAAACAAGGCAACCGGACTATAATGCTTTATCACTTTCACTTAGCCATTGGAGTTCGAGGGTGGGGCTACGATATAGCCCCTGGGGGCACCGCGCTCTCCGAATTCGGGGCACGTGTGTGCCTGACCGGGAAACGGTCCTTCGTCAAAGCGGGGGAATTCTAAACATTCCGATGGTCGATCGAGTGGTTGACCAGTCTCTCGCTGTATCATGACAGTCAGTTTTCGGCTTTCGCTACTGAGGTGCTTCGCCCAGCCGAACTGGGGCACAATTGCAGTAGTTCTCCTGGTGCCGCGTTAGCCGATGATACGGAATGTAAGGCAGCAAAACACAGGAGCCGGGCAAACCCAACATTTGACCAAAGACATGATTCGGAGCTGATGCATATAAGGCCTAACTCGAGACGCCGAACACTCCCTAAGGTGTTCGGTCTTTATAATGATGGGCAGAACAATACCCTAAGCCCCTAGTGTCCGGGTACGGGCAAGGTCTTCTGACGCGGCCGATGCCAAAACGTCAGGCTCCGGTCTGGTTATAACGAGAAACCAGGGGATTATAACAACAAGAGACAGTAAAAAAGGTTTACGCAGGGTCTTAATCTGAAAAGAATCCTTGTGACGGGCCCTGCTGCACGTCTGTGCCTGTGTCTCCGTTGCGCCATTATCCTGGACGGGTGTGCACGTTGTTCGTCTGTAAAAAGAGAGGAACTTAGTTTGAAAGGAAATCATGCGAGAAGAAAAAGGTATATGAAAAATATTAATAAATAAGTAAAGCGGAGTCTATATGAGCTCGTTGTTGCTTATATGCACAGCCCCTTGTGAAGGGGTGTGCGGCTAGGGAGCCCCTAGCTTATTTATGCCGGACTTGTCTAGCCGTGTCCGGGGTCTTTAAATGACCCTCGTAATGAAATGATGCTACGTGGACCGGGCATTTTAAGTGTAAGAGACGCGTAATGTGGTATGGCGTTGAAGCGGACAAAAGCTTCACGTCCCAATAGTGCTTGATAGCTACTTTTAAATGGGACGACATGAAAGATTAGTGTTTCGCGTCGGAAGTTGTTGGGCGACCCGAACACAACTTCTAGTAATAAGGAGCCTGTGCACTTGGCGTAAGGGCCTGGCGTCGCTCCTTTACAGGAAGTGCGGCTATGTCGAATTTTAGTAAGGTCTATCCCCAACTTGCGGATTGTGTTTGGATATAGCAGGTTTAAGTCGCTGCCTCCGTCCATCAGGACTTGTGTAAATTGTAGTCGTCGATTATAGGATCCAATATCAGGGCAGTCCATCCTGCATTTCGAACGCTTCTGGAATAATCCAGGTGGTCAAAAGTGATTGGTTTTGATATCCAGTCTCGATGTTCCGCTGGGTTGGACCGTGCGAGACCCATTTTAGCGGGTGCCGCATTGTTTTTCCGTATTATCACATGAAGTGAATTTACTGCTTTGACCTCTTGTGGGAAAGTCTTTTGTTTTCCGGTGCTCTGCTGGTGGGGTTTATCATCATCCTCGCTTGATGCGTCGAGCCCCTTGTGTTCGGCGTTTAATCGGCCGGACTGTTTGAAAACCCAACAATCTTGGTGGGTGTGGTTTGCAGGCCTTCCGGGGGTACTGTGGATTTGACATATCCGACCCAAAATTTTGTTTAAGTTGGATAGCTCACCGCTGTTATCCTTAAGAGGCAGTGTTTTGTTGTTTGGCTGCGAGCTTTTGAATCCGGCGTTGACCGCCGTATTCTTTGGGCTTTTCTCTTTATTCCGGCGCTGATCTTTTCTGCGCTGTGATTTTCCGTTGCCATCCCTGATCTCGGATGTACTTGGGTCGCTGGTGCTGCATCTTGCCAGCCAGCTATCTTCCCCCGCGCAAAAGCAGGTCATGGGGCTTGTTAGCGCGGACATTGTCCTCGGCTTCTCTTGGCCGAGGTGCCTAGCGAGCCATTCGTCTCGGACGTTGTGTTTAAAAGCTGCTAATGCTTCGGCGTCCGGACAGTCGACTATTTGGTTCTTTTTAGTAAGGAACCTGTTCCAGAATTTGCGCGCTGACTCTCCGGGCTGTTGAGTTATATGACTTAGATCATCTGCATCCGGAGGGCGGACATAAGTCCCTTGAAAATTTGCTCTAAACGCATCCTCAAGCTCTTCCCAACTTCCAACAGTGTTTTCTGGGAGGCTTTTGAGCCAATGACGGGCTGGCCCTTTGAGCTTGAGGGGTAAATATTTTATGGCGTGGAGATCATCTCCTCTAGCCATGTGTATGTGTAGTATATAATCCTCTATCCAGACTCCAGGGTCTGTTGTTCCGTCGTAAGCCTCTATGTTTATGGGTTTAAACCCTGCTGGGAATTCATGATCCAGCACCTCATTGGTGAAACACAGTGGGTGTGCGGCGCCCCTGTATTTGGGTGTACCGCTGTCCTCGGACACTTGACGTGTTGTGTTACTTCCTGGGGCCCTCTTCTTTGGCCCATAAATGGACCTGGCGGGGCCATCTGTTTTTCCAGGGTCATGAATCGGCTTGTGTGCGGCGCCGCTTTTAGATTTTGGCCTATCATCTGCTCGTCTATCCGCCCAGACGGCCTCTTTGTTTTTTGACTGTGGGGGCTCTATGGCCTCCTCGTCAAATTCTGGTAGCAGCTTGCGCTTCGGTTAGCTCTTTGATTGATGGCCATTGCCGTATTTGTCTGCGGTTTTGAGCACTTTGCTCCACCTCATTTTGAGTATATCTTCCGCTGTTTTGAGCTTCCGTTTTTCCTTCTTCAAACTTCTTGCTGTGGCGACGAGTCTTTTCCGAAGGTTTTTGTTCTCCGGCGGTGTGTCCGGCGTGAGGTCGTCTGGACTGTTGGTTTCGCCGGGCATGGATTGATTATCCGATTCGTCCTGTTCAGACGGTTGCTTGTCTGCATGTTCATCGTCCACTGGTTTGCCCTGCTTTATTGCTGGGTCATGAGGAGCACTATTGTTGTCGAGGCGGGACTTAGTGCGGCGTCTACGTCGCCGTTTTGGTTGTTTATCGGCGGGATTATCCTTTGCCACGCCCCGTTGGTCCTCGTTATCGCTTCCTTTTGGGGTATCCACCATGTATACGTCATGTGTTGGGGTGGTCTTCCAGTGCCCTGTAGGCGCTGGTTCTTGATCGTCTCCGGCATCGTCGTCCATACCGTCGATGTCTTCGGAGTCATAGTCTAGCATGTCTGTTAGATCGTCGACAGTGGCTACAAAGTGGATGGTGGGTGGGCTTTGAATTTCTTCATCGTCCGCATCCCAACCATCCTAGCCATAATCCGGCCAGGTCTCTCCGGATAGCGAGAGATGTTTTAGCGAATTTAGGATGTCGCCAAAGGGCGAGTGTTGGAAGATGTCCGCGGCGGTGAACTCCATGACCGGCGCCCAATCAGATTCAATTGGCAGGGGCACGAGAGGTTCAGAGTCCGGCAGGGAGTCCGGCACCTTGGAGTCACGAGCTTCACAAGGGACAGGGTTAGTGTTCGGCTCCATCGCCGTGGAAGTTGCAGCCCCCGAGGCGGTGTCCAGCCACCGGTCCTCGATCTGGGTGATCGGCTCCGGACTAAGGGCCGGAGCGGATTCGTGTGCGGCCACCAAGGCACTGTCCGGCGGCAGAGCTAGACCATGCCCATCGTAACAGTGCGGCACGCTCGGCTGTGGCTCGAGCCCGTCGAAGATCAAGTCCCCGCGGATGTCGGCCGTGAAGTTTGGGCTTCCGAACCTGACCTGACGGCCAGGGGCGTAGCTTTCGATCTGCTCCAGATGGCCAAGTGAATTAGCCCGCAGTGTGAAGCCGCCGAATACGAAGATCTGTTCGGGGAGAAAAATCTCACCCTGAATAGCATTGTTGTTGATTGAAGAAGCCATGAAGCCTATCGGCGACGACACAGAGGAACTCTCAATGAAAGCACCAATGTCGGTGTCAAAACCGGCGGATCTTGGGTAGGGGGTCTCGAACTGTGCGTCTAGGCGGATGGTAACAGGAGACAAGGGACATGATGTTTTTACCCAGGTTCGGGCCCTCTTGATGGAGGTAAAACCCTACGTCCTGCTTGATTAATATTGATGATATGGGTAGTACAAGAGTGGATCTACCACGAGATCAAGGAGGCTAAACCCTAGAAGCTAGCCTATGGTATGATTGTTGTAATGGAGGTTATGTCCTACGGACTAAAGCCCTCTGGTTTATATAGACACCGGAGAGGGCTAGGGTTACACAGAGTCGGTTATAATGGTAGGAGATCTACATATCCGTATTGCCAAGCTTGCCTTCCACGCCAAGGAAAGTCCCATCCGGACACGGGACGGAGTCTTCAATCTTGTATCTTCGTAGTCTTGGAGTCCGGCGGACGATGATAGTCCGGCTGTCTGGACACCCCTAGTCCAGGACTCCCTCAGACAGTATGGAAGAGTGAGTGCTTTGGAAACTGCTAAGCTTATATGGGATAGGCTGTCCAAAGTGAATGAAGGAGTCTCAACTCAACATGACTCTTGTGTTGACGTTCTTCGCAATCTCTTCAACCGCTTCAAAAGACTCGACAATGAAAATGTCCAGCAAACCTTCGATCGCCTCACTGACATCTCAAATGAGCTTCAAGCGCTTGGCGCCACTGACATCACCGACAATGAGGTGGTGAAGAAATTGCTGAGATCGCTCGATTCTTCATTTGATACCATGGCACTGATGATTCAAGAACGTGATGATTACAAGTCACTTGATCCCGCTGATATCCTCGAGAGGCTAAATACTCATGAGTTCCAGCTTGCTGAGAAGAGAGATCTCTATGGTTCGAGCTATGGTAGATCACGTGCTCTAAAGGCCAAGGCAGTCTCTAAGTCTGAAGATGAGGACTCTGCTAGCAGCCTTGGTGACCATGAAGAACTGAGCCAGGAACTAGCACCGCTCGTGAAGAAATTTCAGAAGTTCTCAAGACGTGGTCTCTTTGGAAAATCCTCAAGGAGCAATGATTCCTCATCCAGTGACTAAAAGAAGAGGCTATGCCACAAATGCAAGAAACCTGGTCACTACATCCAAGATTGTCCTCAGTGGGATAAGGAATCAAAGAAGAAGAAATACAAGGATTACAGTTCTGATGACGCAAATAAGAAGAAGAAATCTTCAAAGTCTTCATCATCAAAATCCTCGAAGTCTTCATCTCACAAGAAGAGCAGCTCCAAGAAGGCTCGGGCATTCATTGGCAAGGAAATGAACTCTGAGGCTGAATCTGAGGAACATGAGGACGAGGAGGCATCTGAGGAGTCCGAGTCTAGTGTGGCGAGCCTAGCTCTCTCTACTGCATTTGTCAGCAAGTCTATCTTCAACTCTGAAGAAAATGGCTTCACCAACAAGGCTGATGAAGGCAATGATGACTACGCTCCCACCTATTGCTTCATGGCAAAGGGTGCCAAGGTGACTAAATACGCCTCCTCTGGATCTAGTGAGGATGAATCTGATGAAAACCTAAAGCCCAGCTACTCTAAACTTGCTAAGATTGTTGTGAAACAACAAAAGGCTTTTGAAAAGGTTCAAAACATGCTAGATAAAAGTGATGATATGTTGGGTGAAGAAATGGATCGCACTAAAACCTTGACTGAAAATCTTCAGAGACTTCAGTCCAAGTTTGACAACCTTCAAGGTCATCATAACACTCTCTTATCTGATCACGAGAAGCTTTCTTATGAATTTCTTCAAAGAAAGCAAGATCTTGAAAAGCTAAGAGTGGATTATGAATATCTTTAGAAGGAGCGTGATTCATTACTTGCTCAACAAATCAGCGCTACTCAGGAAGAATTTGTTCCTCCATGTCTGAAGTGCATTGAACGTGAAACTACTAATTCTTCACCCGAATGTTCAAATGCTTCTAATGCTACAAATTCTGCATCTGTCTCTGCTATCACTAATTCCTCATCTAAGGACATTGCGAGTATCACTGATGATGCAGGGCTGAAGGAATTGTACATGACAGGCATGTACAAAAGCCTCAAAGGGCATCAGACTCTTTGCGATGTGCTCAAAAAGCAGATCCTCAACAGAAACCCTAGGAAAGAGGGTATTTCCTTTGAGAGGAAACTCAATGCTGATGGAACATATTGGAAGCCTGAGCAGTACCCCAAAACCTCATGGGTTGCTGCAAAGGGACCTCCAGTTGATCCATCCAACTTATCTGGCTTTACATGTGAATCTCCTCATTCTTCTGATCAGTCATTTGACTCCAACTATAAACTATTCAAAAATCAGAATGGTGAAGTATTTGCTTGATATGTTGGCACTAACTGTAGGAACGGTTCACCTATGAAGAAAATCTGGGCTCCCAAAAGTTTCCTTGAAAGTCTTCAGGTGAATGTCCTCATGACACCACTTGTGAAGAATAGGAACTCCAGATCAAATTCTTCATATGAACCAAATTCTTCATATGGATCCAAGTCTTCATACGGACCAAATTCCTCACGTGGATCAAATTCCTCAAAAGGATCAAAGTCCTCTTATGATCATCATCGTGCTAACCCTTCTGTTTCGCAGGGTAGAGCTAAGGGCTATGAATATGAGCATTATTCTTCAAATCATTATGTTCACAAGTCCTCGAAGAATTTCTCTGCTTATTCATATGCTTACCCTAACCCCTCTTATGTGAAACAAAGCAGACTGGCGTCTATGTCACCTTTCTCATATGGTTCTCGCGGAGTGATGAATTCTTTGCCACCCCTTCAGATGTGGGTGGTGAAGAAAAAGAACTAATCTCTTATGCAGAGTCAGGTCTCCAGATGTGCTCAAAACGTCTGAAGAATTTGCTGGAGACCTAAACAGTGCCTGAAAGGACGCAGGCTAATCATGATGAAATGAACTTTCATTTCACACGTCCTCAATATTGTTTATCTGTTATATTGCTCGAATAAATTGATCTGATGATATTGATGTCATATTCTTCAGTGATGAAGTATATGAGTTCGTAAGTTGCACTAATTCATCTGCAGGATGATCAACCCAAAGCCAATGAGTGGGTCCTTGATAGTGGATGTACAAATCACATGACTGGTGACAAGAATCTATTGATGGATGCTCCTTTATCACCGTCGCATCTGAAGCATATCATCTTCGCTGACAAAGGCAAAAGTCAGGTATTGGTCTAGGTAAGGTTGCGATCTCAAAGGATCAACACATGGACAAAGTCATGCTTGTCGAGTCCTTAGGATACAACCTCATGTCTGTCTCAATGCTTTGTGATCTTGATATGGTTGTTGTATTTGGCAAATATCATTGTGTTGTGATCATGGAAGCTGACAATTCCAAAGTCTTCGAAGGCTTTAGTAGAGGAGACTTGTACATTGTTGATTTCTCTACAGGACCACA
The DNA here is from genome assembly GCA_963921465.1 of Triticum timopheevii. Taxonomy (NCBI): domain Eukaryota; kingdom Viridiplantae; phylum Streptophyta; class Magnoliopsida; order Poales; family Poaceae; genus Triticum; species Triticum timopheevii. The sequence continues at coordinate 293,694,145 of OY997270.1, forward strand.
ACCGGCCATATGTCTACTTGCAAAAGCTTTAGAAAGTTGGCTATGGCATCGACGACTTGGTCATGCTGGCATGAGGAATTTGCACACGCTTGCGAAGAAGAAGCATGTCATTGGCATTGACAATGTAAAATTCCTCAAGGATCACTTATGCGGAGCCTGTGAAGCTGGAAAGATGACCAAGGCCAAGCATCCAGCAAAGACTATCATGACTACCACTCGACCATTTGAATTGCTTCGCATGGATCTCTTCGGTCCTAATCATTATTCTGCTGTTACAAATGATGCATCTCTATATGGCTTTGTTATTGTTGATGATTATTCTCGTTACACATGGGTGCACATTGTCACTTACAAACATGAGGTGCGGGAAGTCTTCAAACGATTTTCCTCGAGGGCTTCAACCAACTTTGGTGTGAAGATCAAGCACATCAGAAGTGACAATGGGACTGAGTTCAAGAATTCCGGTCTTGATGGCTATCTTGATGAACTTGGTATTACTCATGAGTTATCTGCTCCTTATACACCTCAGCAGAATGGCGTCGTGGAGCGCAAGAACAGAACTCTTGTTGAGATGGCTTGCACTATGCTTGATGAATACAAGACACCTCGTCGGTTCTGGATTGAGGCTATTGATACTGCGTGCCACATCATCAACCGAGTATATCTTCACAAATTCTTCAAGAAGACCGCCTACGAACTCCTCACTGACAAGAAACCCAATGTGAGTTACTTCAAAGTCTTTGGTGCTAAATATTGGATTAGAGATCCTCATCACAATTCTAAATTTGCACCGAAAGCACATGAGGGATTTATGCTTGGTTACGGAAAGGATTCGCACACCTACAAAGTCTTCAACAACGTTCTTCACAGGGTTGTTGAAACTGTAGATGTGCGGTTTGATGAAACTAATGGCTCGCAAAGAGAGCACATACCTTCTGTGATAGATGAACCATCACCTGAGGATTCTATCAAGTTCAAAGCTACTGAGGATGTCATTCCCACCGAAGAATCTGCTGAAGAATTCATTCCAGAACAAGATGAACGTCGAGCTGGCGCACCTGAAGAAAATGGTGCTAAGGAAAATGCTCCTGAAAAAAATGCGGATCAAATTCCTCGAAGACAACCCGCTCATCCTCGTATTGCAAACGAAGTGCAAATTGAGAAGATCGTCGATGACATTGAAGCACCAGGTCCTCTCACACGCTCAAAAGCATCACATTTGTCTAACTTTGTGGGCACTATGCTTTTGTCTCAATCACAGAGCCCACTAAGGTAGATGAAGCATTTCTGGAGCCTGAGTGGATTCAAGCTATGCAAGAAGAATTACATCAGTTCAAGCTCAACAACATCTGGGAACTGGTTAAACATCCAGATCCTCGCAAACACAACATTATTGGCACAAAGTGGATCTACCGCAACAAGCAAGATGAAAATGGCCTTGTGGTGAGGAATAAGGCACGGCTTGTAGCTCAAGGCTACACACAGGTTGAGGGAATTGATTTCGATGAAACTTTTGCACTTGTTGCTAGACTTGAGGCTATTCGCATATTACTTGCTTATGCTAACCATCATGATATTATCTTACAACAAATGGATGTGAAAAGTGCATTCCTCAATGGTAAGCTTGAGGAAGAAGTATATGTTGCTCAACCCCCAGGTTTTGAAGATCCAAAGAATCCTGACAAAGTCTTCAGACTCAACAAGGCCCTGTATGGCCTCAAGCAAGCCCCTCGGGCATGGTATGATACTTTGAAGGAATTCCTCATGAAGAAAGGCTTCAAACCGGTTCACTCGACCCAACTCTTTTCACTAAGTCTTATGATGATGAATTGTTTGTGTGCCAAATATATGTTGATGATATCATTTTTGGCTGTACTAACCAACGATATAGTGATGAATTTTCCTATATGATGAGTGAAGAATATCAAATGTCTATGATGGGAGAACTGAAATTCTTTTTAGGTCTTCAAATTTGTCAACAGCGCAATGGCATATTCATATCTCAGGAGAAATACCTCAAGGATGTATTGAGGAAATTCGGCATGCAAGATTGCAAAGGGGTCAAAATTCCAATGCCCACAAATGGCCATCTATGCACTGATGAAAATGGTAAAGACTTCGATCAAAAGGTATATCACTCCATGATTGGCTCTTTATTGTACCTATGTGCATCTAGGCCGGATATTATGCTTAGTGTTTGCATGTGTGCCCGATTTCAAGCTACACCTAAGGAATCACACCATAAGGCTATGAAGCATATTCTTCGATACTTAGCTCACACACCAACACTTGGATTATGGTATCCCAAGGGCTCTTCTTTTGATCTCATTGGATATTCAGACTCTGACTATGCTGGTGATCGTGTGGACCGCAAGTCAACGTCAGGCACATGTCATTTCCTCGGACGATCTTTGGTCTGTTGGTCCTCGAAGAAAGAGAACTGCGTACCACTCTCCACTGCAGAAGCTGAGTACATTGCTGCTGGATCGTGTTGTGCTCAACTACCATGGAGGAAGCAAACTCTCAAGGACTATGGCATCAACGTGAAGAATGTGCCTCTCTACTGCGATAATGAGAGTGCTATCAAGATTGCTCATAACCCAGTTCAACACTCGAAGACTAAGCACATCCAGATTCGTCATCATTTTCTTCATGATCATGTGTTGAAGGGCGACATCTCCATCGACCACGTTAGCACTAAAGACCAGCTGGCCGATATCTTCACTAAGCCCTTGGATGAGAAGAGATTTAGCAAGTTGCGGTGTGAGCTAAATATCCTAGAAACTTTGAATGTTCTCTGAAATGGACACACATCCTAACACTTATGCTGACTTGATGACTTAGATACGCAACACACAAAGTAATGTTTTTCTTCAATCAATGAAGACTAACCCTCTAAGTGTGAAGAAATTAATGAAGAAATTGATTCTCAGAGCCCTACAACAATTGTATGCGGTGTCTAAAATCAGCTTTCTTACACGGTGGGTTATGCCACCACCCAAAGTTGGAAATCTTCAATTTGAGTTTTTCTTTGTTTTTGAAATTACTCAGTTTTTCAAATTCTTCAACTTTGCATTGTCTTCGCTCTTTTTGGTGTTGTTCTTCATTTGATTATATACATATGAGTTTATGTCTTCATTAGCATTCACTTATTGCTAATTCTTCAAGTTGTTTTCTTCTACTAAGTGAATTTGATCGGACCCTTCCCCCTCTATGCTAAACTCAACCCAGACTATTCACAAATTCTTCATGTGCGTTCTATTTGAAACTCGTTCAAAATCTTCACTGTGTCCTTGACAGCTGAAGAAATTGCGAACGGAACTTTTAACTTATCTTATCTGAATTTTCGACTTTGCCACTCAAACCATTCCGCATCCCACGACAATACTTATCTATCCACCCACGATCCTACACGATCTCCACCTCTCAGTACGTGGGTGACATATGTCAAGCGAATGAGAAGGGCCAGGGGCACGTTCGTCCAATTTCCTCGGGCGTACAGTTTTTCACTCCCTCTATAAATACCCCTGCCTCTTCCTCACTTCACTTTCACTCCGCTCGCTCTCACTCCCGCTCAAGCTCCCCAAACCCTAGCACTGCGGCTACTTCATCGTTGCCGGTGAGGAAGAGCTTCACTGCCTCGACCTCGTCGCGGTTGTACTCGCGCCGGTTGCGTATTTCTTCACTCCGCCGCCGCCGTAGCCGTCTTCCTCTGCCGAGTTAGGGCGTGGAAGATCTGAACTAACGAACTTCACATCTACACTTCCCAGTTCATCATGTTCTTCAACTCGGGTAATTAAAAGTTACTTTTACTACCCTCTTTGATTCTTATGTTTTCTTGAAAATCTTCAAAGGTGTTTATTCGTCAAATCTTCACACACATGAACACCTCACATGTCATCTTCTCTTGATTCATTTCTCTAAGCAATGATTTTCTTCAAGATTCCTCAATTGTGTGGATTTTCAATCTATATAACTCTGGAACCTAAGACAAAGAACGCTTAGTGAAATTCCTCAAGACTCATCTGGTCAAATTCCTCAAACCTATTCATTTTTGAAAAACCTTCTGAGAACGCATATGACCTCTCCAAATTCCTCGCAACTATACTCTGTTCAAAGGTACAAATGTCCGCTGCTGAATCACTAGGTTCTCATCAACTTAACTCATTTGCAGTGTTCCTCGAAGAAAAGTTGCACACCTCTTCAGAAACTTCAGTTGTTCATATTCCTCAGCTGAATAAAATGACTGAAGGTAGGAAGCCACAGAAGGGTGGAAAGAGACCTGAGGTCAATACCGCTTTCGAAATCCCTGAGGACTTTATGCTGGGTACTGCACACCCCCTGAGGAGGATAGAAATCAGCGCAAGGTGCGCATTCAAAAGATTGAGAGGAGATGGGCATGGGAATGGAGGGAGTACAGGTATGTCACTCCCAAGTATATGAAGAAATTCGCGCTCAACCCTCCATGCTCAAGACCTCCGTTGGCACCAGGCCAAGTGGTAGATCCCACCAGCCTCAAGCGCGGTGAGGACTATGCTGATGAATGGGCAAAGCGCTAGGCCAAACTGGCCAAGCAAGCACAGGAAGCAGTGACGAAATTCAATGCAGACTCTGCTGCTGCTGCTACCGCTGCTGAGGCCTCTGCTAGCCAGCTGAAGAAGGCAATGCCTAAGAAGCCTGCGCATAAGTCAAGCGCTTCTCCCTCAATGCCCTCATGGCCAAGCTCCTCAGCAATGCCCTCAAGGCCAGATTCTTCAAGGCCCTCACGGCCAATTCCTCAGACTGCTCCTCCTCCTTCAAAGTCTCCAGCTCCTCTGACAAAGTCCTCAGCTGCTCCGACCAAATCCTCTGCACTTGTGCATCTTGCCATGTGCCAAAGGACAACTGGCATCTCAATTGCCTCAGGAGCATCTGCAAGTTCCTCTGTTGCACCAAATTCCTCAGCTGGCCCCTCTCTGCTAAAGAAAAAGACAACTGCTGGACGAGGCCTTCGACCAAGTCCTCACAAGAAGCAGGTCGCCTTCCAAGTGCCCTCTTATGACGATGAGGCTGATGATGAAGAACTTGCCGAAATCATCAGAGACAGGCAAGCCAGGGCCGCTAGAGCCAAAGGCAGCAATGTGCCACTACTGTTGGATCCAAAGTTGATCCTCGACTTCATTGACCTATGGCACAAAGACCCTAACACGCCTTTGCCGGAGATGAACCTCACTCCTGGTCAAAGTCATGTTCTGACTGCCTTCATTGAGGAAGAGAAGTGGAAATTTGAAGAAGGCAGAAGGTTGAAGAAAGCACAGTACAAGAAGCAGCGCTACCTCAAGGACAATGTCCTCACTCTTACCCCTGATCAACTCATTGCCTTGCAAGATGAAATCAAGAAACTGAGTAATGAATTTGGTTGCTACTCTGCTGATTGGAAGGGCGCCAAGGTTCGGTTTGTCAATCTGACAAAGAAATTCACTTCAAGTGCTGCTGCTCCTGTGCACGTTGAAGTTACACCGGCTGAAGCATCTGCTCAGCCTACTGAAGAACATGCCAGCACCGCTGATGACAATCAGGCTGCTGAAGAAAATGAGAGTACCAGGGCTGATGATTGCATTCCAGCCGCTGAAGAAATTGCCAGGGCATCCACTAGTGGTGCGCCTGAAGAAAGTGAAGAAGTCAGGGCAACTGCATTAGTTGCGCCTCAAGAAAATGATCCAAAGTCCTCTACACCTCCTGCGCCTACACCAACTCCGATCCTTCCATCTGCATCAGATGCGAAGAAGACCAAGACTGCAGAGCGTGCATCTGTGAAGAAAAGGAAGGCATCAACTTCATCAAATTCTTCAGCTCCGAAGAAGATGAAGCATCTGACTAGTTCAATTGACAACCCAATTGATGCCGTTCCAGTCTCTTTCATGCCATCAAAGGACCTTGTTCCTTTTGGTGAAGATTATGTGATTCCTAGCGAATATGATGAAGAAACTCCTTCTGCTGCTTCGACAGAGCAGTTGGATGAAGAAATTGAAGTGGATGCAATCCCTTCAACCTCAGTCATCTCCTCGCCTATGCCTCAGTTCACTGCTGAAGAGGCCGACATTGAAGAAATGGAAGATGAGGATATGGACATTGGCTGTACCACTCCTGTGCTCAATGATGACTTTTGGGAAAGTCAGCACCCCAACTCTCCAATGTTCACTCCACTCCAAGCAATTCCTCAGTCCCCAGCTGCTACTGAAGTACAAATGGGATCTGAAGAACCTCATGCAACCCCGTCTGTCCATGAAGAAATTCCAGCCACTAGTGCTGAAGAAATTGTAAATGAAGAATTGAAGACCCAGGCTGCAGCTGAAGATGAACCTGAAATTCCTCAGTCTGTGGATCCTAAGATTGTGATTCCTGGGGTGGTGATGCAATCGACTGACACTCCTCAGCCCAAGCCAAAGGATCCCTTCTCAAAGAAGCAGAAATTCTTCATGATGCAGGCTTGCTCAACTTTTGCTCTGACATAGTTGATTGGAATGAAGAGCTTATTCTTCAGTTCTACGCAATGCTGCATATCACAGGTGATGCTGCTGACGTCAACTCTTGGGTGTTGGACTGGATGACTGAAAACACTCACTACAAGGCAGCAACCTCTGAATTGCTTCGTGCCCTGCCAATCAGTCCTCCACCTGAAGGTGCTCGTTGTCTATATGATGAGCCTGAACTCACTATTCACTATATGCAAGTGCTCATGAAGCCTCTGAAGCCTGGTCAAGCCCCAAGGACCAAATTCCTCGTGAAGGAATTGCTCTATGTGCCACAAACCATCTATCGCATTCTGACGAAGACCATGAGTCCTATCAAAGGCCATGACTCATCCGATGAGGAAATTATTGGGATGATGAAGAATATGCTATTCAACATTATGCATGGCATCCCCATAAATTATCATGATTTCTTCATGAGGACTCTGGCGAATGTTGCACTCTCACCATTTGAGCTGAAGCCTTACACACCGTGGATCATGAGATTCCTCAGAACAAGGTCTTCACTCAAGTACAAGGCTGACTTTCAAAATCACCTCAGCTACTTGCCCCCGATTGAAGTCCTCAAGCGGACATATTCCTCAGCTGATGAGAAGGGAAAGTCACCAGCCGTTATCGATGAAGGCATTCGTCCATTGGATGGTCAGTTCCGCAAAGCTGCATCTTATTCCACCAATGATGACTCTGCCACTCATGATTCTGCTGCCAATGCTCCCAAGTCAAGTCCTCAAGCTACTGCTCCTTGTGTGATGACTGACCGTGAGCTGCTTCTAAGTCTTCACCAGAAGGTGGATCGAAACCACAAATGGGTTAAGCGTCAGTTTGGCTCCATTCTTCACAACATGACTTCTACACATAATGCAATGAAGAAAAACCATTACTACCTCCATGAAGTTTTTGATCGCACCTGGGCTATTCTGTCACATCTATATGGTGAAGAAGATCTGAAGTAAATGGGCTTCAAGGAAGATTTTGACTGGTCTGCTCCTCCACCGAAGAAATACAAGAAGGTCAAGGTTCCTTCCTTGGTGGCCAGTTCATATTCTTCATCGCGCGACACGGACGAGTATGAAGACTTGGACGACACTGCATTAGGCCCTACATCAACTCAAGACCCCAACGACGCTGGCGCTCCTCCATTATCATGATATTCTTCAGGGGCGTTAGTCCTCATTTTCAACCCTTTTGGTCATTCGATGACAAAGGGGGAGAAATTTGAGTTAGTCTTCAAGCGGGTCTATCTTATATGGGCATTTTTTTGCTAAGTTACAACTCTCGTTCTTCTGATGACTTTGCTGGATCGAGTTGTAATCTTAAACTCTATGGTGGCCTGATACTTTTGCTGTGTTCTTCTGCATGCCTATTCCTCATTAATGTCAATGCACGCATGCTGAATTACATCAGTCACCATATTTCATCATGCATTTCAAATTCTTCATATTATATGTCAAATGCATGTATGAATTACAAGATATAGGGGGAGATCTCCATGATTATACTCTTCAAGTGTGCATTGCTTCAAAAGAAAATTCCTCACAATGCACATCTTCACGGGGAGTTCTTCTATATCTTGTAATCAAATTCCTCAACATCAATACTTACACTTCATATTTTTATCCCTATTGAAAACTTAACCGATATTATCATCAATCACCAAAAAGGGGGAGATTGTAAGTGCATCTAGCGCCCCTTAGTGATTATGGTGTATTGAAGACTTATAGGTTAAGGGACTGATGCGTTTGTGAGTGTACACAGGTCTATAAGTCTATGAGGAGTTTGATAATTACAGAGAAAGCTGACCCCTAAAAATGAAGTTCTTCAACTGAAGACTTTGGATTTCTGCAGACTTTCTGAAGACTTTGAAAGTGAAGAAATTGGTGTAACCTTGAAGATTTGGCAATCATTCGAGGAACATGAAGCATGAAGTCTTTTGTTTTTATAGTTTCATTTTCTATTTCTTGAGTCATAGGAAACACCGTACTGTTAAAGGGGGTCGAGGAAATACTAAGGAAAAATTTCCATGTGATGCTCAACTCAAAATCCTACACCTACCAATTCCTTCGAGTGAAGCCATTGGAAATCTCATACAGTTCAGTCATATTCTTCAGTGATAGAGACGAAGTTCTTCTGGTCTCTGAGGAATTTGTTCTGACTGAGGAGTTAGGAATTCTCCAGTGCGAATTGCCTACACAGTGAGGAACATAATAGCCCTAAGAAATTTGAGAGTCAAATATTCCTACCATTGCTGTGCTATGCGTCAGCTGTCCCAAAATATCTACCCACCTAACGGTCATATCAGACAAGGGCATTTATGTCTTATCATGTCGGGCTGCTCCCTAGGATATAAATAGCCGCCCCCTACAACCACTAGCTGGTTGAATGCTCCGAGAGAAACTGACACTTGTCATTTGAGAGCATCCCATCCTCCGAGGACTTTGAGTGAAAATCATCAAGTGAGGAAAACCCAAACCCAACACCTACAAACCCAAAGTGATTGAGCATCACTGAAGAGATTGATCCTGCATGGATCCAACGGTTGTTACCTTTGAATACTGTGCTTCTTCCAGATGGTTAGGCATCAAGGTCTAGAGCATCCAAGAGGAATTGTGGATCGCCGAGTGACCAAGTTTGTGAAGGTCCGGAAGTCACTTGAAGACTTACCACAAGTGATTGGGCGAGGTCTGTGTGACCTTAGCTCAAGGAGAATACGGTGAGGACTGTGTGTCCGGGACTGGGTGTCCTCGAGTTTAAATACTCAGCCGCTCCAACCAGATGTACAACTGAGACAGCAGTTGGAACTGGTCTACCAAATCATTGTCTTCACCAAGCTTACTGGTTCTATTTCCTCAACTCTTTCATTTCCTCATTTCTGTTGTTGTGTGCTTGTTCATATCTTTTTGAAGACTTTGACTGAAGACTTTCTCAATTTCCTCAGTTCAATTTCTTCAGTCTGTCTGTCTTCTTTCTGTGTTATCCTGTGTTTACGCTTTCTGTACTCTGTGCTTGTCTTCATTCCATTATGATGACCATGCTTGTGTTCTGTTTTGTTTACATTTGAGTACTTATTCCGCTGCAAGTAGTTCTTCATTTAGGAATTTCCTCACCAGCAAATTCCTCAGTGAAGAATTCATAAAAATCGCCCATTCACCCCCCTCTAGTCGATATAACGCACTTTCAGCGAGTGCTAAAATTGTAAGTAACAGAGTAGTTTGATATCAAGATAATTTGTAACGAGCAAGTAACGGTAATAGTAACAAAAGTGCAACAAGGTAGCCCAATCATTTTCAGGCAAAGGATAGGCCAAAAAGGTTTCTTATGATAAGCAAAGGGAGGGTACACGGGAATTTCATCTAGTCACTTTCATCATGTTGGCTCAATTCATGTTCGCTACTTTGATAATTTGGTATGTGGGTGGACCGGTGCTTAGGTGTTGTTCTTACTTGAACAAATCTCCTACTTACAATTAACCCCCTCACAAGCATCTGCAACTACGAGAAAAGTATTAAGAATAAACTCTAACCATGGCATTAAACTTTTGGATCTAATCGGTCCCTTACAGAATAGCGCATAAACTAGGGTTTAAGCTTCTGTCACTCTCGCAACCTGTCATCTAATAACTGCTCCACAATTGTCGGATGTTGGGTTCTGATACGTCTCCAACGTATCTATAATTTTTGATTGCTCCATGCTACTTTATCTACTGTTTTGGACTATATTGGGCTTTATTTTCCACTTTTATATTATTTTTTGGGACTAACCTATTAACCGGAGGCCCAGCCCAGAATTGCTGTTTTTTTGCCTATTTCAGTGTTTCGAAGAAACGGAATATCAAATGGAGTCCAAACGGAATAAAACCTTTGGGAACGTGATTTTCTCACCGAACGTGATCCAGGAGACTTGGACCCTACTCCAAGAAGTGCCAGAGGCGGTCACGAGGGTGGAGGGCGCCCCCTGGGCACGTCCCCCTACCTCGTGGGCCCCCTGATGCTCCACCGACGTACTCCTTCCTCCTATATATACCTACGTATCCCCGAACGATCAGAACAGGAGCCAAAAACCTAATTCCACCGCCGCAACCTTCTGTATCCACGAGATCCCATCTTGGGGCCTGTTCCGGAGCTCCGCCGGAGGGGGCATCCACCATGGAGGGCTTCTACATCAACACCATAGTCCCTCCGATGAAGTGTGAGTAGTTTACTTCAGACCTTCGGGTCCATAGCTAGTAGCTAGATGGCTTCTTCTCTCTTTTTGGATCTCAATACAATGTTCTCCCCCTCTCTCATGGAGATCTATTCGATGTAATCGTCTTTTTGCGGTGTGTTTGTTGAGACTGATGAATTGTGGGTTTATGATCCAGTATTATCTATGGAAAATATTTGATTCTTCTCTGAATTCTTTTATGTCTGATTGAGTTATCTTTGCAAGTCTCTTCGAATTATCCTTTTTGGTTCGGCCAAGTAGATTGGTAGTTCTTGCAATGGAAGAAGTGCTTAGCTTTGGGTTCAATCTTGCGGTGTCCTTACCCAATGACAGAAAGGGTTGCAAGGCACATATTGTATTGTTGCCATCGAGGATAACAAGATGGGGTTTTTATCATATTGCATGAATTTATCCCTCTACATCATGTCATCTTTCTTAAGTCGTTACTCTGTTTTTAACTTAATACTCTAGATGCATGCTGGATAGCGGTCGATGAGTGGAGTAATAGTAGTAGATGCAGAATCGTTTCGATCTACTTGTCTTGGACGTGATGCCTATATACATGATCATTGCCTAGATATACTCATAACTATGCTCAATTCTGTCAATTGCTCAACAGTAATTTGTTCACCCACCATAGAATACTTATGCTCTTGAGAGAAGCCACTAGTGAAACCTATGGCCCCCGGGTCTATTCTCATCATATCAAGCTCTATCGCTTTATTTACTTGCTTTGCTTTTACTTTGCCTTTTACTTTTTACTTTGCATCTATCTATCAAAAATACCAAAAATATTATTTATCTTCTCTATCAGATCTCACCCTCGTAAGTGACCGTGAAGGGATTGACAACCCCTAATCGCGTTGGTTGCGAGTAGCTATCATTTTGTGTAGGTACGAGGGACTTGTGCGTGGTCTCCTACTGGATTGATACCTTGGTTCTCAAAAACTGAGGGAAATACTTACGCTACTTTGCTGCATCATCCTCTCCTCTTCAGGGAAATCCAACGCAGTGCTCAAGAGGTAGCAAGAAGTATTTCTGGCGCCGTTGCCGGGGAGGCTCACGCAAGCAAGTCAACAATACCAAGTACCCATCACAATCCCTATCTCTCGCATTACATTATTACCCATTTGCCTCTCGTTTTCCTCTCCCCCACTTCACCCTTGCCGTTTTATTCGCCCTCTCTTTCCCAATCTCCTCCTCTCTTTCCCGTTTGCCTTTTTCCCATTGCCTTTCTATTTGCTCGTGTGTTAGTTTGCTTGCTTGTCGTTATGTCTGAAAGTGGGGAAATTATTGCCGACATGGGCGATAATAATATCATGGAAAATTCTGAAGCTCCTGCTGAAGAATCCCCTACTTATCATACAAAAAGATTTCGAATCGGTAGTGGTAATATTATTGGAAAAGGAGTTATTCAAGATTTCTTTACTTGTGTCGGTGCTTTGCCCTCTATGGGCAGTTCTATTCTTCATAGAACTAGCAGTCTTGCTGATGCCATTGCCATGCTTATCGTTGAACTTGAAAGGCAATTTATGCATATGCACCCTTCTATACAAAGGATTTTCCTAGAATTTTCTAATATCGAACACTCCTTTGTTAATCGTGCCGCTACTATATTTTTGGCTCATGAATTCAGATTTATAATAAAAGAGGCCAAAGAAATATTTGCGCATTATAGGGTGGACGCTGGCCGTCCTCCCATAGAATCTATCCTCTTTGATCAAGAAGAAATTATGCGTTTTCAATCTCTTGACTATGTTGCTTTCAATGAAAACCTTAGAAAAAGGTGCCAATCAATATTTTAATTGATAGAATCTCTGAACTTAATGATGATTTAGCTATTCGAAATAATGAGTTAGGATACTCTCTTGAGTGTAGACTCACAAGGTTCTGTCAAAAGCACGCTTATAGTGATGAATTGGTCGTGCATTATGAAGAGCCGAAAGAGGAACCTATACCTCCTAAAATTGATCTTGGGGATTTTTGCCCTATTAAATTTAGCCCTTTTGATTACTTTTGCTTACCTCAAAGAAAACTTGATGCCGAATGTAGATAATATGAAATGAGTTTCACCGATCTATCTTATTACTACGGCACTACCTAGATCTATCCTTGCTTTTATGCCTAGCTAGGGGCGTTAAACGATAGCGCTTGTTGGGAGACAACCCAATTTTATTTTGTGTTTTTTGTTTTTGCTTATGTTTAGGAATAAATAATCCATCTAGCCTCTGTTTGGATGTGGTTTTATCATTTAATTAGTGTTTGTGCCAAGTAGAACCTATAGGATAACCTACGATGATAGTTGATTTGATTCTCCTGAAAAACAGAAACTTTGCACGCACGAATATAATTTTGTGAAATCACAGGAACGTGACTTTGCGTTGATTCTTTTTGCTGCTGTTCAATAAACAAATTTCCCAGGACTTCCTATTTTTGTAGAATTTTTAGAGTTCCAGAAGTTTGCGTTAGTTACAAATTGCTACAGACTGTTCTGTTTTTGACAGATTCTGTTTTACGGGTGTTGTTTGCTTATTTTGATGAATCTATGGCTAGTAAAATAGTTTATAATCCATAGAGAAGTTGGAATACAGTAGGTTTAACAACAATATAAATAAAGAATGAATTCATTACAGTACCTTAAGTAGTTCTTTGTTTTCTTTCTCTAACGGAGCTCACGAGATTTCTGTTGAGTTTTCTGTTGTGAAGTTTTCAAGTTTTGGGTGAATTCTTTTGGTGGATTATGGAACAAGGAGTGGCAAGAGCCTAAGCTTGGGGATGCCCATGTCACACCCAAGATAATCCAAGGACACCAAAAAGTCAAAGCTTGGGGATGCCCCGGAAGGCATCCCCTCTTTCGTCCACTTCCATCGGTAATTTACTTGAAGCTATATTTTTATTCACCACATGATATGTGTTTTGCATGGAGCGTCTTGTATTATTTGCGTCTTTGCTTGTTAGTTTAACACAATCATCCTTGCTGTACACACCTTTTGAGAGAGCCATACATGATTTGGAATTTGTTAGAATACTCTATCTGCTTCACTTATATCTTTTGAGCTTGATAGTTTTGCTCATAGTGCTTCACTTATATCTTTTGAGCGTGATAATTTTTGCTCTAGTGCTTCACTTATATCTTTTAGAGCACAGTGGTGGATTTGTTTTAAAGAAATTATTGATCCCTCATGCTTCACTTAGATTATTTTGAGAGTCGTTAATAGCATGGTAATTCGCTTAATGTTAATATACTTGGTGTTCAAGATATGTGAAACTTTCTTTTGAGTGCGTTGAATACTAAGATAAGTTTGATGCTTGATGATTGTTTTGAGATATGAAGATGATGATATTAGAGTCATGCTAGTTAAGTAGTTGTGAATTCAAAGAATACTTGTGTTAAAGTTTGTGATCCCCGTTGCATGCACGTATGGTGAACCGTTATGTGATGAACTCAGAGCATAATTTATTTATTGATTGTCTTCCTTATGAGTGGCGGTCGGGGATGAGCGATGGTCTTTTCCTACCTATCTATCCCCCTAGGAGCATGCGCGTAATACTTTGCTTTGATAACTTCTAGATTTTTGCAACAAGTATATGAGTTCTTTATGACTAATGTTGAGTCCATGGATTATACGCACTTTTTCCCATCCTTCCACCTTTGCTAGCCTCTCTAATACCGTGCACTTTTCGCCGATATCATACACCCACCATATACCTTCCTCAAAACAGCCACCATACCTACCTATCATGGCATTTCCATAGCCATTCCGAGATATATTGCCATGCAACTTTCCGCCGTTCCGTTTATTATGACACGCTCCATCATTGTCATATTGCTAGCATGATCATGTAGTTGACATTGTATTTGTGGCAAAGCCACCGTTCATAATTCTTTCATACATGTCACTCATGATTCATTGCATATCGCGGTACACCGCCGGAGGCATTCATATAGAGTCATACTTTGTTCTAAGTATCAAGTTGTAATTGTTGAGTTGTAAGAAAAATAAAAGTGTGATGATCATCATTATTAGAGCATTGTCCCAAGTGAGGAAAGGATGATGGAGACTACGATTCCCCCATAAGTCGGGATGAGACTCCGGACGAAAAATAAATAAAAAAAAGAGGCCAAAAAAAAGAGAAAGGCCCAAATAAAAAAATGAGAGAAAAAGAGAGAAGGGACAGTGCTACAATCCTTTTACCACACTTGTGCTTCAAAGTAGCACCAAGATCTTCATGATAGAGAGTCTCTCATTTTGTCACTTTCATATACTAGTGGGAATTTTTCATTATAGAACTTGGCTTGTATATTCCAATGATGGGCTTCCTCAAAATGCCCTACGTCTTCGTGAGCAAGCGAGTTGGATGCACACCCACTTAGTTTCTTTTGTAGAGCTTTCATATACTTAGAGCTCTAGTGCATCCGTTGCATGGCAATCCCTACTCATTCACATTGATATCTATTGATGGGCATCTCCATAGCCCGTTAATACGCCTAGTTGATGTGAAACTATCTTCCCTCTTTTTGTCTTCTCCACAACCACCCTTCTATTCCACCTATAAGTGCTATATTC
This sequence comes from Triticum timopheevii, assembly GCA_963921465.1. Classification (NCBI taxonomy): domain Eukaryota; kingdom Viridiplantae; phylum Streptophyta; class Magnoliopsida; order Poales; family Poaceae; genus Triticum; species Triticum timopheevii. The sequence goes on from OY997270.1 coordinate 293,709,425, forward strand.
ATGGCTCACGCTGATGTATTGCGTGAAGATTGAAAAAGTTTTGAGAATGTCATAAGTATGAAACAATTGCTTGGCTTGTCATTGGGGTTGTGCATGATTTAAATATTTTGTGTGGGGAAGATGGAGCATAGCCAGACTATATGATTTTGTAGGGATAAATTTCTTTGGCCATGTTATTTTGAGAAGACATGATTGCTTTGATTAGTATGCTTGAAGTATTATTATTTTTTATGTCAATATGAACTTTTGTCTTGAATCTTTTGAATCTGAATATTCATATCACAATTAAGAAGATTTACATTGAAATTATGCCAAAGTATCACTCCGCATCAAAAATTCCTTTTTATCATTTACCTACTCGAGGACGAGCAGGAATTAAGCTTGGGGATGCTGATACGTCTCCAACGTATCTATAATTTTTGATTGCTCCATGCTACTTTATCTACTGTTTTGGACTATATTGGGCTTTATTTTCCACTTTTATATTATTTTTGGGACTAACCTATTAACCGGAGGCCCAGCCCAGAATTGCTATTTTTTGCCTATTTCAGTGTTTCAAAGAAACGGAATATCAAACGGAGTCCAAAAGCAATAAAACCTTCGGGAACGTGATTTTCTCACCGAACGTGATCCAGGAGACTTTGACCCTACTCCAAGAAGTTCCAGAGGCGGTCACGAGGGTGGAGGGCACGCCCCCCTGGGCGCGCCCCTACCTTGTGGGCCCCCTGATGCTCCACCGACGTACTCCTTCCTCCTATATATACCTACGTATCCCCGAATGATCAGAACAGGAGCCAAAAACCTAATTCCACCGCCGCAACCTTCTGTATCCACGAGATCCCATCTTGGGGCCTGTTCCGGAGCTCCGCCGGAGAGGGCATCCACCATGGAGGGCTTCTACATCAACACCATAGCCCCTCCGATGAAGTGTGAGTAGTTTACTTCAGACCTTCGGGTCCATAGCTAGTAGCTAGATGGCTTCTTCTCTCTTTTTGGATCTCAATACAATGTTCTCCCCCTCTCTCGTGGAGATCTATTCGATGTAATCTTCTTTTTGCGGTGTGTTTGTTGAGACCGATGGATTGTGGGTTTATGATCCAGTATTATCTATGGGAAATATTTGATTCTTCCCTAAATTCTTTTATGTATGATTGAGTTATCTTTGCAAGTCTCTTCGAATTATCCTTTTTGGTTTGGCCAACTAGATTGGTAGTTCTTTCAATGGGAGAAGTGCTTAGCTTTGGGTTCAATCTTGCGGTGTCCTTACCCAGTGACAGAAAGGGTTGCAGGGAACATATTGTATTGTTGCCATCGAGGATAACAAGATGGGGTTTTTATCATATTGCATGAATTTATCCCTCTACATCATGTCATCTTGCTTAAGGCGTTACTCTGTTTTTAACTTAATACTCTAGAAGCATGCTAGATAGCGGTTGATGAGTGGAGTAATAGTAATAGATGCAGAATCGTTTCGATCTACTTGTCTTGGACGTGATGCCTATATACATGATCATTGCCTAGATATACTCATAACTATGCTCAATTCTGTCAATTGCTCAACAGTAATTTGTTCACCCACCATAGAATACTTATGCTCTTGAGAGAAGCCACTAGTGAAACCGATGGCCCCCGGGTCTATTCTCATCATATCAATCTCTATCGCTTTATTTACTTGCTTTGCTTTTACTTTGCCTTTTACTTTTTACTTTGCATCTATCTATCAAAAATACCAAAAATATTATTTATCTTCTCTATCAGATCTCACCCTCGTAAGTGACCTTGAAGGGATTGACAACCCTTAATCGCGTTGGTTGCGAGTAGCTATCGTTTTGTGTAGGTACGAGGGACTTGTGCCTGGTCTTCTACTGGATTGATACCTTGGTTCTAAAAAACTGAGGGAAATACTTACGCTACTTTGCTACATCATCCTCTCCTCTTCGGGGAAATCCAACGCAGTGCTCAAGAGGTAGCAGGTTCCGACAGACCCTTAAGGTTCGAACTCTGGGTTGCGCGCGAAGATCTCTCCCCTAACGATCCACGTCCGATCGCCTCACGAGAATCTAAGCTAAACGATGAACTACACGAGGGACACAAGATTTATACTGGTTCGGGTCACTGTTGTGGTGCAATACCCTACTCCAGTGTGTGGTGTGGTGGATTTGCCTCAGGGGCTGATGTTGAACAGTACAAGGGAAGAACTGCCTCGCAAGAGGTGTTCTTGAGCTGGTGCGATGAACTGCTTAAGTGAGTTTGATCGCCTTTCTATCTAATGACGACTCGATGAGATGATCCCCGCTCTGATCAGATCCTCCCCCTCTCTATGGTGGCTAGCCCTATTTATAGAGGCCCTGGTCCTCTTCCCAAATATTGAGCGGGAAGGGCGCAAACAACGACCATTTTGAAGGGGAACATCTAGTACAAGTTATCCTGACTAAAGTTGGTCTTCGGCTGCCAAAGGCACTGGTGATGACACCGTCTTGGGCTCCACGGTGACCTCCATCCTGCCGCTCTGCTGGTCTTGGTCTAATTGCACTGAAATGGCAACCTTTGCCTGATGCCTCGGTACTCCACGCCTGCGCTTGCCCCCTTTGCACCAAAGAGGAAACAAGGACACTGCGCAGGCCGATGCCCGCCTGGTCTCGATCGTCACGGCTTGCATCAGGAGCATGATACGTCTCCAACGTATCTATAATTTTTGATTGTTCCATGCTATTATATTACCCCTTTTGGATGTTTATGGGATTTATTATACACTTTTATATCATTTTTGGGACTAACCTATTAACCGGAGGCCCAACCCATATTGCTGTTTTATTGCCTATTTCAGTATTTCGAAGAAAAGGAATATCAAACGGAGTCCAAACGGAATGAAACCTTCGGCAGCATGATTTTTTGGAAGAATATCATCCTGGAGGCTTGGAGATCAAGTCAGAAGATACACGAGGAGCCCAGGAGATAGGGGGCGCGCCCCCCTACAGGGCGCGGCCCCCTGTCTCGTGGACCCCTCGAGCACCCCCCGACCGACTTCTTTCGCCTATATAACCCTACGTACCCTAAAACCATCGAATATCAAGATAGATCGGGAGTTCCGCCGCCGCAAGCCTCTATAGCCACCAAAAACCTCTCGGGAGTCCGTTCCGGCACCCTGCCAGAGGGGGAACCCATCACCGGTGGCCATCTTCATCATCCCGACGCTCTCCATGACAAGGAGGAGTAGTTCACCCTCGGGGCTGAGGGTATGTACCAGTAGCTATGTGTTTGATCTCTCTCTCTCTCTCGTGTTCTCTCTATGGCACGATCTTGATGTATTGCGAGCTTTGCTATTATAGTTGGATCTTATGATGTTTCTCCCCCTCTACTCTCTTGTGATGAATTGAGTTTCCCCTTTGAAGTTATCTTATCAGACCGAGTCTTTATTTGAGAACACTTGACGTATGTCTTGCCGTGTTTATCTGTGGTGACAATGGGATATCACGTGCCACTTGATGTATGTTTTGGTGACCAACTTGCGGGTTCATCCCATGAACCTATGCATAGGGGTTGGCACACGTTTTCTTGACTCTCCGGTAGAAACTTTGGGGCACTCTTTGAAGTACTTTTATGTTGGTTGGATGAATCTGAGATTGTGTGATACATATCGTATAATCATGCCCAGGATACTTGAGGTGCCAATGGAGTATCTAGGTGACATTAGGGTTTTGGTTGATTTGTGTCTTAAGGTGTTATTCTAGTACAAACTCTTTTATAGATTGATCCGAAAGAATAACTTTGAGGTGGTTTCGTACCCTACCATAATCTCTACGTTTGTTCTCCGCTATTAGTGGCTTTGGAGTGACTCTTTCTTGCATGTTGAGGGATTGTTATATGATCTATCTATGTTATTATTGTTGAGAGAACTTGCACTAGTGAAAGTATTAACCCTAGGCCTTGTTTCCTACCATTGCAATACCGTTTACGCTCACTTTTATCGCTAGTTACCTTGCTGTTTTTATTATTTCAGATTACAAAAAACCTTTATCTACTATCTATATTGCACTTGTATCACCATCTCTTCGCTGAACTAGTGCACCTATACAATTTACCATTGTGTTGGGTGTGTTGGGGACACAAGAGACTCTTTGTTATTTGGTTGCAGGGTTGTTTGAGAGAGACCATCTTCATCCTACGCCTCCCACGGATTGATAAACCTTAGGTCATCCACTTGAGGGTAATTTGCTACTGTCCTACAAACCTGTGCACTTGCAGGCCCAACAACGTCTACAAGAAGAAGGTTGTGTAGTAGACATCAAGCTCTTTTCTGGCGCCGTTGCCGGGGAGTTGAGTGCTTGAAGGTATATCTTTAGATCTTGCAATCGAATCTTTTTGTTTCTTTTTTATCACTAGTTTAGTTTATAAAAGAAAAACAACAAAAAATGGAGTTGAGTTTGTCTCATACGCTTCGTCTTTTTAATATCTTTCGTGAGCATGATGAAAAGGAAAAATTGTGCTCAAGTGCTAGAAGAAGAATGCATTAAAATGCTTGGTACTAAATCTTTGTATGATGAGCATGATTGCAATGTTGTTAGTATGAATTCCTTGAATATCCATGATGCTAATGATATGCAAAGCCACAAGCTTGGGGAAGCTATGTTGGATGAATATGATATTTTTTTGTCCCCCAAGTTTTGATGAGCAAATTTATTATGATGATAGCATGCCTCCTATTTATGATGATTATATTAATGAAAGTGGATTTGGAAGAGTGTCAACTTTATTTAGTGATGATTCCACTATTTCGGAAGAGGTCCCAATTGATTATGAGAACAAAGTTGCTATCTATGATAATTATTGTGATGACTTGTATGCTATTAAGAAAAATGATAACCATGAAACTTGTCATCATGATTTTAGTTTTCAATTGGATTATGCCTCACATGATAATTATTTTGTTGAGTTTACTCCCACTATTCTGAATGAGAAGAAATTTGCTTATGTGGAGAGTAGTAAATTTTCTATGCAAGTAGATCATGAAAAGAATGCTTTAGGTGCTGGTTATATTGTTGAATTCATTAATGATTCTACTGAAAATTATTATTGGGGAGGAACATATGCTTGTAGGAATTGCAATAATGTCAAGTTTCCTCTCTATGTGCTTCAAGTCTTGAAGCTATGCTTGTTGTACCTCCCTATTCTAGTTGATTATTGTTCCCATAAGTTGTTTGCTCACAAAATCCCTATGTATAGGAAGTGGGTTAGACTTAAATGTGCTAGTCATATGCTTCATGATGCTCCCATTATGTTTCAATTCTTATCTTTTATGTGAGCATCATTGCCATCATCATGCCTAGCTAGAAAAGGCATTAAAGAAAAGCGCTTGTTGGGAGACAACCCAATATTTATCCTTACTGTTTTTGTGTGTTCACATGATTATGCTACTGTAGTAATCATGTTTTGTAGCTTTTGTTTCAATAAAGTGCCAAGTAAGACCTTTAGGATAGCTTACGGTGATAGTTGTGTTGATCCTGCTGAAAATCAGAAAATTTTGCACCTAGTAATTTAGTTTTGTTAATTCACAGAAACGTGATTCTGATCTGATTCTTTTTTCTCTGGATTGGTACACAAATTTCCTAGGACTTCCAAATTTGGTAGAATTGTTGGAGTTTCAGAAGTATACGTTTGATACAGATTACGACATACTGTTCTGTTTTTGACTGATTCTGTTTTCTATGTATTGTTGGAGTTTCAGAAGTATACGTTTGATACAGATTACGACATACTGTTCTGTTTTTGACTGATTCTGTTTTCTATGTGTTGTTTGCTTATTTTGATGATTCTATGGCTAGTATTAAGTGGTATGAACCATAGAGAAGTTGGAATACAGTATATATTAAACCAATATGAATTTAGAATGAGTTCATTACAGTACCTAAGTGGTGGTTTTATTTTCTTATACTAACGGAGCTTACGAGTTTTCTGTTGAGTTTTGTGTTGTGGAGTTTTCAAGTTTTGGGTAAAGATTCGATGGAATATGGAATAAGGAGTGGTAAGATCCTAAGCTTGGAGATTCCCAAGGCACCCCAAGGTAACATTCAAGGACAACCAAGAGCCTAAGCTTGGGGATGCCCCGGAAGGCATCCCCTCTTTCGTCTTCGTTCATCGGTAACTTTACTTGGAGCTATATTTTTATTCACCACATGATATGTGTTTTTATTGGAGCGTCATTTTCTCTTGTTAGTATTTGTTTGATGTTAGTTAGAATAATGTTTTGCATCTTTAGTTTCAATAAAAATGTCAAGGATAGCCTTTGCCATGCTTATTTTGCAAGTATACATGTTGCTGTTGGAAAACAGAAAGTTTACCGCTGTTTAAAAAATTCCCTAGAAAAGTCAGAGCATGATCTAATGTTGAAACATTTTTCTTAATGAGCTCTGATAAATTTACTACTGTGGGAATTTTATTCCATAATTTTTGGAGTTAGGGAAGTATGATGAATCTTGCATTCTTTACAGACTGTACTGTTTTGGCAGATTGCTGTTATGTTTGCATTGTTTGCATATGTTTGCTTGTTTAATGATTCTATTTGAGGATAGAAGTATTAAATATGCAAAGGAATTTAGTATGCAATGTTTAATAATGATTTTAGTGATTTGCTACAGTAGAAAATGATAAGGTTTTGCATTGGTTTATACTAACCTATCTCACGAGTTCTTGTTGAGTTTGTTGTGAATGAAGCTTTTGATAAAAAGATTAAACCATGATATGAGAGGAATTAAGGAGACACAAATGTTCAATCTTGTGGATGCCCAAGGCACCCCAAGATAATATTTCAAGAAGTCTCAAGCATCTAAGCTTGGGGATGCCCCGGTAGGCATCCCACCTTTCTTCTTCAACAACTATCGGTTAGTATCGGTTGAGCCTAAAGTCTTCACATGAGTTGCGCTATCCTTGCAATGTCATTTTATTTTGTTTTGCTTGTTTTTTCATTAGAGTATCAAGATCTGAAATTCTTTTTTGAGAGAGAGTCTTCATATAGTTACATAATTATTTAGCTACTCATTGTTCTTCACTTATATCTTTTTGGAGTAGTTTGTCATTTGCTCTAGTGCATCACTTATATCCTTTAGAGCACGGCAGTGGTTATATTTTGTAGAAATTGCTAGTCTCTCATGCTTCACTTATATTATTTTGAGAGTCTTTTAGAACAACATGGTATTTGCTATGGTCATAAAGTTGGTCCTAGAACGATGAGCATCCAAGTTGGGTATAATAAAAACTATCATAGAAAGTGAATTGGATGCTATGATCAACTTGACGCCTTATAATTGTTTTGAGATATGGAGGTAGTGATATTAAAGTCATGCTAGTTGGGTGATTATGAATTTAAAGAATGCTTGTGTTGAAGTTTGTGATTCCCGTAGCATGCACGTATGGTGAACCGCTTTGTGATGAAGTTGGAGCACAATTTTATTTATTGATTGTCTTCCTTATGAGTGGCGGTCGGGGACGAGCGATGGTCTTTTCCTACCAATATATCCCCCTAGGAGCATGCATGTAGTGCTTTGGTGTTTGGTGACTTCTAGATTTTTGCAACAAGTATATGAGTTCTTTTGATAATGTTGAGTCCATGGATTATACGCACCCTTTCACCCTTCCACCATTGCTAGCCTCTCTTGTGCCGCGCAACTTTTGCCGGTACCATATACCCACCATTTACCTTCCTCAAAACAGCCACCATACCTACCTATTCCGAGATATATTGCCATGCAACTTTCCACCATTCCGTTCTTATGACACGCATTACTTTTGTAATATTGCTTTTTGCATGATCATGTAGTTGACATCGTATTTGTGGCAAGGTCACTTTCATAATTTCATACATGTCGCTCTTGATTCATTGCATATCTCGGTACATAGCCGGAGGCATTCATATAGAGTCATATCTTGTTCTAGCTTCGAGTTGTAATTCTTGAGTTGTAAATCCATAAAAGTGTGATGATCTTCATTATTAGAGCATTGTCCTAGTGAGGAGAGGATGATGGAGACTATGATTCCCCCACCAGTCGGGATGAGACTTCGGACTTTACAAAAAAAAAGAAGAGAAAGGCCAAAAAAAAGAAGGCCAAAGAAAAAAAAAGAAAAAAGAAAGAAGAAAAAAGTAAAATGAGAGAAAAAGAGAGAAGGGACAATGCTACTATCTCTTTTTCCACACTTGTCCTTCAAAGTAGCACCATGATCTTCATGATCGAGAGTCTCATATGTTGTCACTTTCATATACTAGTGGGAATTTTTCATTATAGAACTTGGCTTGTATATTCCAATGATGGGCTTCCTCAAAATGCCCTAGGTCTTCGTGAGCAAGCAAGTTGGATGCACCCCACTTAATTCCTTTTGTTGAGCTTTCATATATTTAGAGCTCTAGTGCATCCGTTGCATCGCAATCCCTACTCACTCACATTGATATCTATTAATGGGCATCTCCATAGCCCGTTGATATACCTAGTTGATGTGAGACTATCTTCTCCTTTTTGGTCTTCTCCACAACCACCATTCTATTCCACATATAGTGCTATGTCCATGGCTCACGCTCGTGTATTGCGTGAAATTTGAAAAAGTTTGAGATTATTAAAGTATGAAACAATTGCTTCGCTTGTCATCGGGGTTGTGCATGATTAAATACTTTGTGTGATAAAGATAGAGCAATAGCCAGACTATATGATTTTGTAGGGATAACTTTCTTTGGCCATGTTATTTTGAGAAGACATGATTACTTTGATTAGTATGCTTGAAGTGTTACTATTTCTTTTATCAATATGAACTTTTATTTTCTATCTTTTGGATCTGAACATTCATGCCACAATAAAGAAAATTACATTGAGAATTATTCTAGGTAGCATTCCACATCAAAAATTCTGTTTTATCATTTACCTACTCGAGGACGAGCAGGAATTAAGCTTGGGGATGCTTGATACGTCTCCAACGTATCTATTATTTTTTATTGTTCCATGCTATTATATTACCCCTTTTGGATGTTTATGGGATTTATTATACACTTTTATATCATTTTTGGGACTAACCTATTAACTGGAGGCCCAACCCATATTGCTGTTTTATTGCCTGTTTCAGTATTTCGAATAAAAGGAATATCAAACGGAGTCCAAACGGAATGAAACCTTCGGCAATGTGATTTTTTGGAAGAATATCATCCTGGAGGCTTGGAGATCAAGTCAGAAGATACTCGAGGAGCCCAGGAGATAGGGGGCGCGCGCCCCCTACAGGGCGCAACCCCCTGTCTCGTGGACCCCTCGAGCACCCCCCGACCGACTTCTTTCGCCTATATAACCCTACGTACCCTAAAACCATTGAATATGAAGATAGATCGGGAGTTCCGCCGCCGCAAGCCTCTGTAGCCACCGAAAACCTCTCGGGAGTCCATTCCGGCACCCTGCCGGAGGGGGAACCCATCACCGGTGGCCATCTTCATCATCCCGGTGCTCTCCATGACGAGGAGGGAGTAGTTCACCCTCGGGGCTGAGGGTATGTACCAGTAGCTATGTGTTTGATCTCTCTCTCTCTCTCATGTTCTCTCTATGGCACGATCTTGATGTATCGCGAGCTTTTCTATTATAGTTGGATCTTATGATGTTTCTCCCCCTCTACTCTCTTGTGATGAATTGAGTTTCCCCTTTGAAGTTATCTTATCGGATTGAGTCTTTATTTGAGAACACTTGATGTATGTCTTGCCGTGTTTATCTGTGGTGACAATGGGATATCACGTGCCACTTGATGTATGTTTTGGAGACCAACTTGCGGGTTCAGCCCATGAACCTATGCATAAGGATTGGCACACATTTTCTTGACTCTCCGGTAGAAACTTTGGGGCACTCTTTGAAGTACTTTTATGTTGGTTGGATGAATCTGAGATTGTGTGATACATATCGTATAATCATGCCCACAGATACTTGTGGTGACAATGGAGTATCTAGGTGACATTAGGGTTTTGGTTGATTTGTGTCTTAAGGTGTTATTCTAGTACGAACTCTTTTATAGATTGATCCGAAAGAATAACTTTGAGATGGTTTCGTACCCTACCATAATCTCTACGTTTGTTCTCCGCTATTAATGGCTTTGGAGTGACTCTTTGTTGCATGTTGAGGGATTGTTATATGATCTATCTATGTTATTATTGTTGAGAGAACTTGCACTAGTGAAAGTATGAACCCTAGGCCTTGTTTCCTACCATTGCAATACCGTTTACGTTCACTTTTATCGCTAGTTACCTTGCTGTTTTTATTATTTCAGATTACAAAAAACCTTTATCTACTATCTATATTGCACTTGTATCACCATCTCTTCGCTGAACTAGTGCACCTATACAATTTACCATTGTGTTGGGTGTGTTGGGGACACAAGACACTCTTTGTTATTTGGTTGCAGGGTTGTTTGAGAGAGACCATCTTCATCCTACGCCTCTCACGGATTGATAAACCTTAGGTCATCCACTTGAGGGAAATTTGCTACTGTCCTACAAACCTGTGCACTTGCAGGCCCAACAACGTGTACAAGAAGAAGGTTGTGTAGTAGACATCATAGCACCTCGCGAGGTATCCTGCCTTGATCTCTCCGCCTCCTCGCGAGCCTGCCTGGCGAGGCTATTCCTGAGGAAGTCGTGTGTCGTCCGCCCCGCGAGGCTTGTCCCCTCATGAGGGTCTTAAGTCTTGCGCTGATCAAGATGGGCCGTACTGGGCCACCACTCGAGCCATGCTGCAGGCCGCAAGCAGGCAAGTCTGGGGACCCCCGTTCCCAGAACGCCGACAGTAGCCCCTGGGCCCAAGGCGCGCTCGGACTTGGCTTAGCAGAGAACCGAAGGGGCAAGTGCGGAGCGCCGCGGGCCCCAACAGCCTGCGGCCTTGGGTGCCGCATTGTAGTTGATTGGACGTGGGCGTCTCCGCTTCCCCATGCCGCCTCGGAAACTGCTTGACTTGACAAGTCCCTGCATGCAGAAACGAGTCATGATTACCTGTGATCGTGGAGGCTGGCGGTTGGCCTCCTCCGGACTATAAGTACGGACGGGCGAGAGCCCCCGCAGTCCATCTCTTCCTGCTTCTCTCCTTCTTCTTCCTCCTCGCCCTTGCTCCACTCTATGACAATGGCGTCGATCCGCCGGTTTTCAGCGGAAGAGAAGGGGAAGGCCCCCCGAGAGGGCCCCGACCCGCTTCCGCCGAAGAAGCGGTCGGTCCCTGGCAGCTGCGACATGGTCACATGGCAGGTGACATCGAGGCCCTGGTACAAGCGGCCGCCGCCTGGGTTTCCGCTGCCCTTGTACGCCCGAATCGAGGGCCCTGGAGAAGAAGGCGCCGAGCGACACCGACGGCGCCACCGCCGCCGCCGGCGAGACACGGTGGTGCGCGTCATCACCCCTAGAGTCCATGCCGAGGGCTCATCTCGCGAGCTTGTGCTTCACGTCGCTATGCCTCCACGCTCTTGGATTCGCCTTCCTCCCTCCTTTGCCTTCGAGATGCCGCCGAGGGGGTCTTTGGAGCTCTGGCTGCAGCATGCCAACTGCAGCACCCTCGCGACTGGAGCGGAGGTCGAGGTTGTCGCTCCGGGCAAGGTCTACATGACCCGGGGTTGGGGCGAGATCGCCCGGGTCTGCCGGACATGGGGCGCCCTCGTGATTCATCTTGAATACATGGCGCCTCCTTGATGTTCTTCAAGGTCTTCGACGCGGAGGGACGCCGACTGGAGTGCTACCCCAAGGGAGGCGGCCGGGGCATCAAAGTGGCGAGGACCAGGCCTGCCAACCGCTTCCCCAGTAGCTCCTCTGGTAGCAGCGGAGAAGCCGGAGGGTCCAGTGACTCTCCCGAGGTTCACATGACTCCGGAGACGAGCGACGACAGCTACGAGCCCCCAAGCTCACGTCGCGCTCGGAGCAGGGCAGCCGCATCTGGCCGCCAACGCAGCTGATCAGGATGGGGTTGGCACCAGTGCTGGGTGGCCCACTATTGATGATGGTGTCTCCTATGGAGGCGTGCGTAGTTAGCGTCCCTTAGGATTAGCACATTTTGTTCCCTGCGAGGAATCGAAGAAACACCCCACGGGGGTATGTAAGGCACCTGCCATGTCTTTTGTGAATATTATCCTTATTATGAATCAATGCGAGATGCTTGTCCTGTCTCAGCTCGGCTCCCCCTTTCTATCCTCGGAGGGCTTGGTGCTCTACGCTGACAGGTCCCGGTCCCCAGGCAGGCTTTAGCCGTCGCTGGTATGCCAGGTCGCGATGCCGTGGTCAAGGCCAGGAGGTGAGCGGCCCAAGGTCCAGTAAGAGCCCCCGAGGCGCGATGCTCAGGAGGTCCCCTTTAGCGCTCAAGAAGCCTCCGCTAGGCAAGAAAGGAAGGCAACGTCGCCGTGACAGAGCCGCACTAGGCGAGGGTTTGGCATTGTGTTGATTTAGTTCCTGCAGAGGCGTGACTTATCTCGTGAGCTTGGAGTCGTTTTCCGGCAAGGTGCCTGGCCCACGTGCCGGCAGGTGGGGTGTCGCTGGGTCGGGTCCTCATGAGCTTCTCCCCTCTTCCCTGCACTCTCCTTTGTGCTCTACGTCCTCAGGTCCCGGCCCTCGAGCGAGCTCAGCCACCGCTGGTATGACAGGTCGCGATGTCGTGGGTCAAGGCCAGGGGGTGATGGCTGGAGAGCCAGTAAGAGCCCCCTACGTCGCGATGCTCAAGCGCCCCCCCTTTTAACGTGCGAGCAGATCGCACAGGAGAGAGAGAGAGAGAGCTCACGACGCCCCCACATCATTCCTTAGGTGGATCTTGTACACCAACATGAGGAAAACAAGGACTGCCATTACATTTGCCAGCCAACCATTGGTTGCTCCGAGGGAGTGATTGAGGCACTGAGGGCCTGGTGAGGTAGCGCATTGCTGGGCTGCCGCGGCCAGAGCTCGGCCACTTAGATTTGTCAATGTTGCAGGGATGGACCCATGCGCAAGCGTCGTGCCAGAGCGAGCGGCTCCAAAGGTAGGTGTCAATCGAGCCGACGATTATCTCAAGCAGGTTAAGCATGAAGAAGCAAATCAACTTAGATAGATGCAGAGAAAGGCACACGCCGCTGGGTCAGGCCCGAGCGGCTTGGGGATGATGCAGCCCGAGGGGCGCCCCCAACAAGGTAAGCTAAAGACATAAGCAAAACGGATACATGCCGCGGGGGCAGACCCACGCGACCTGGGAATGATGCAGCCCTGAGGGCGCTCCCAGCTGAAATGAAACTTGAAAAAGTCACCTGATACCATTGTAGGGCGAGTGTCGGAGTAGCTGACGGTGCGTGATGAAGAAGCCAGTCCTCACGAGCCCTAGGAGCTCCGAGCCTCAGGAGGCTTGGGAGGTCCGAGCGGCTCGGCGAGGTCCATCTCCATTTCCTCCAGGAGCACGTGATGCTTGGACGCCTGAGCTTCCAGAATGCTTCTCATCAGGTGCCGGTGAGCAGCAGCCGTGTTCGGTAGGCCGAAGGGCATGTGAACGTAGTTGTGCGGTGGACCCTCGCAACGTCCCACGCGCGAAGGCCAGAAGCACTCCTGAGACGTGACTCGATTGAGCCCTGGGTAGTCGATGCAGACGCGCAGCCCGCCATCCTCGCCTGGATGGGGAGCTACGTTGGGCAGGCGGCGGTTGCCGCGCACGACTATCGATTCCTGCAACTCCTGAGCGACCTTGGTGATGAACTCCTGAGGGTTGGGCCCTCCTTTGCCTTATGCCTTCCTGAGGGAAACGTGCCGCGAAGCACGCCTCCAAGTGGTGCCCGAGCGCCTCCCTCGTGATCTGGGCAAAGTCAGTGGCTCCCCAGGAGAGAGCCCCCGAGCCTTGCCCGAGGAGGGCGCCGGGCGTGCCTCCCTATGTGATGGAGGGTGGCGCCCCTTGGACGGGCGCAGATCCTAATGCGGCGCCTCCGGAGGTGCCTGCCTCCTGAGGCCTTGAGCCAGGTGATGTCTTCTTCATCTTGGGAGCTGCTTCAGGAAGGTTTCCACTCTTGCTGTCTGGGTCCTCGATTGACGCGACTTGGAAGGCGCGCTCGAGAGAGCACACCGCATCCTTCTCTTCACAGGGGACCGTGATGACTCCGCCACTTCCTGGCATCTTGAGGATGTTGTAGCCATGGTGAATCACTGCCATAAACTTGGCCAGGGCGGGGTACCTGAGGATGGCATTCTATGGCAGGCGAATATGGGCGACGTCGAAGTCAATGAGCTCGGTACGGTAGTTCTTGCGCTACCCAAAGGTGACAGGGAGGCGAACCTGCCCTATCGGGACAGTGGAGCCATCGGTGACTCCTGAGAAAGGCTTGGTTGGTTGAAGCTGGTCGTATGGCACTTGGAGGTTGTTGAATGTCTCGACAGACAGGATGTTGAGCCCTGCCCCACCGTCGATGAGGGTCCTGGTAACTTGCACGTTGCTGATGACCGGGGAACAGAGCATCGGGTGGACACCGGCCGTTGCCGCGCACTTGAGTTGGTCCGCTGAGCTGAACGTGATGGCGCACGCAGACCACCTGAGAGGGCGCGTGGACTCAAACTTGGGGAGGACTGCATTAACTTCGCGAGCAAACTGCTTGGAGATGCGTTGAGAGGCTGGGGCCTGAGCGCCGCCTAAGATGCAAGTGATGGCACGCTCTCCTGGAAGCCCCCCAATCTCCTCGTCCTGATGATGGTCGTCATCCCTTCTTGGTGGTGGCGGCAGAGGAGGAAGTCCTGCATTGCCTTGCGGGCGATCCTCATGAGGCTGATCCCTCCAAGCCCCCTCGCGAGACTGGTCCTTCCAGCAATCCTCGCGAGGCCGGTCACGCCACCCTTGGCGAGGGCCACGGTCGTCCCATCATCCTCCACCTCTTGCTCCGCCTCGGCCGTAGCCCCGATCGTTGCGCTCGGGACATCGACCGACATGGCCTTCTCGCACGGCCCTGATCTCTTGGCATTCATTGGTGTTGTGGTTGTGGAGATCGTGGTACACACAGTACCGGCTGCCCTTGGACGACTCCGGCTGGTCCCTGGCGCGCTTCATGTCCGGCTCTGCTGCGAGCACAACTGCTCCCTTGCGCTTCACATACTTGGCCTTGGCTTTCTTTTCTTCTGGGTCTGCTATTGGGAGCTCGAGAAGGGAGACATGTCTGTCAGCGTTCTGGGAACGGGGTCCCCAGACTTGCCTGCCTGCAGCCCGCGGCGTGGCTCAAGTAGGGGCCCAGTGCAGCCCAGCTTCATCAGCTCAAGCTCAAGACCCTCGCGAGGGGCCAAGCCTCGCGGGGCATTCAACAGGAAGCTTCCTCAGGGAGCGGCCTCATCAGGCAGGCTCGCAAGGAGGCGGAGAGACCAAGGCAGGGTACCTCGCGAGGAGCCCGTGATGCAAGCCATGACGATCGAGACCAGGCGGGGGCCAGGCGGGCGCCGGCCTGTGCTGTGTCCTTGTTTCCCCTTCGGTGCTAAGGGGGCAAGCACAGGCCAATGCATCAGGCAAAGGTTACCGTTTCGGTGCAACAAGACCAAGACCAGCAGAACGGTAGGATGGAGGTCATCGTGGAGCCCAGGACGGCGTCATCGTCAGAGCCTTTGGCAGCCGTAGACCAACTTTAGTCAGGATAAGTGTACTAGATGTCCCCCTTCAAAATGGCCAATTGTTGGAGCCCTTCCCACTCATTATTTGGGAAGAGGACCGATCAGAGAGGGGCATCTGGGAGACGGATCAATCAGAGAGAGAGAGAGAGAGAGAGATAGAAGCGACTGAACTCACCCGAGCAGTTCATCGCACCAGCTCAAGAACAGCCCCTCGCGAGGCTGTTCTCCCTTTGTATTGTTCATCTTCAGCCCCTGAGGCAATCCACCACAGCACACACTGGAGTAGGGTATTACACCACAATGGTGGCCTGAACCAGTATAAATCTCGTGTCCCTTGTGTGTTCTTCTTTCTAGCCTTGATTCTTTGCAAGACTTCGAGACGTGAGCTGGTAGGGGGAAGATCTTCATGCGCACCCCAGAGTTCGAACATCAAGGGTCTGCTGGAACCTGAAATCCGACATTTGGCGCGCCAGGTAGAGGTGCGCCAGAATCTTTCTTCCGCTGGTCGCGTCTGATCTTCGGTCTTATCCATGGCTGACGCTCGCCGGGCTCGCGCCGAGCGTCGGGCTGCTCCCGCCACCCGTGTCGTCCAGACGGCACCCGTCAGCGGTCGCCCCCGTCGTTCCCCGTCGCCTGCTGCCAACGCCGCCACCGGCCCGGCGGGGAACGAGCAGCAGGCCTCGTCCCTGCATCCTTCGGTGCGGTGGGAAGGCCGCATCACCACCCCGTCGCTGACTCCAGCCGGTTTGTCGTCCCACACCCGTCGCGCCCCCACGGACGCGCACACTGCGCTGCTCCTGGCGCGTGAGCTCCTGCACTACCGTCCCGTCGACGACCTCTACGAGGACTGGCTCGCTAGCATCACCGAGCTCGTCAGCGCCGCAGGAGGCTCCCCTGCGCCGTTCCTCTCGCTACCTCACCCTCCGTCCTGCGCAGGAGGCGAGGAGCAGGAGGTGCCTCCGCCACCTCCTCCCCAAGAAGGTGCCCTGGCTCCAAGGCGCACGGCCCCAGGACGAGACCCACCGCATCCGGCGCCTGCACGACAAGAAAGGAGCTGCCAGGAAATCCCTCGTCCCCAAGAAGGTGCCCGCATGCTCCCAGCACCGGTGCACCATGACCGCATCCCTGCGCCACCATGTCAAGACCCCACGCTGCTCCAGGCAGCGATGCGCGGGAATCCCCAGGAGCAAGCCCTCCATCAGCAGAGAGCTCTGGTGGCCACTGTAGGCTGCCGCGCCTTCACCGCTGAGCTGCGTAGCGTCGCATGGCCCGGCAAGTTCAAGCTAGCCGGACCTGCCTCCTCGCTACGACGGCACTGCAGACCCCGCGGAGTTCCTGCAGCTCTACGATCTAGGCATCGAAGCCGCCAAAGGGGACGAAAAGGTCATGGCGAATTGGTTTCCCATGGCGCCCAAGGATGGTGCCCGCACCTGGCTCCTGGCACGATCTCCTCCTGGGACGAGATGCGCACTCGCTTCATCGCCAACTTCCAAGGCACTCGCGACTGGCCCTCGGCCATGAGTGACCTGCGCCGCATCAAGCAACAGCCAGGAGAGACCCTGCAGAAATACATACAGTGCATCAACAACGCCCGCCTCAAGATCCCCAGGGTGACTGAGGAGGCCATCATCTCAGCCTTCTCGATGGCGTACGTGGCATCAAGATGAAAGAGGAGCTAGCAATCCATGAGGACCTGTGCATGTCCCTGGAGCTATTCAACTTGGTGATCAAGTGCGCCAGGGCTGCGAAAGGGCGCCTCTCCATCCTCGAGCTTCCAGCTGCCGATCCAGAAGAGAAGAAGCCCAAGGTCAAGGACGTGAAGCGTAAGGGAGCTGCCGTGCTCGCAGCAGAGCCAGACACCAAGCGAGGCAGGGATCAGCCTGAGTCATCCAAGGGCAGCCGGTACTGCGTGTACCATGACCTCCACACCCACAACACCAACGAATGCCAAGAGCTCAGGGCTGTGCGAGATGGGTGTATCGGCCGACGCCCCGAGCGCAACGACCGGGGCTATGGCCAAGGAGGAGGAAGAGGTGGAGGACGATGGGAAGACCGTGGACCTTGCCAAGGGTAGTGTGACCGACCTCGCGAGGACCGTTGGCAGAACCAGCCTCGCGAGGGAGTTTGGAGGGATTAGCCTCGTGAGGACCGCCCACACGGCAATGCAGGCCTCCCTCCTCTGCCACCACCGCCGAGGAGGAATGAAGACCATCATCAGGATGAGGGGGCTGGGGGCTTCCAGGAGCCGCGCGCAATCGCTTGCATCCTGGGTGGCGCTCAGGCCCCAGCCTCTTAGCGCATCTTCAAGCAGTTTGCTCGCGAGGTGAATGCAGTCCTCCCCAAGCTTGAGGCCATGCGCCCTCTCAGGTGGTCTGCGTGCGCTATCACGTTCAGCTCAGCGGATCAGCTCAAGCGCGCGGCAACGGTCGGTGTCCTCCCAATGCTTTGTTTCCCAGTCATCAGCAACGTGCAAGTCACCAGGACCCTCGTTGATGGCGGAGCAGGACTCAACGTCCTGTCCGTCGAGACATTCAACAATCTCCAAGTGCCATACTATCAACTCCAGCCGACCAAGCCTTTCTCAGGGGTCACTGATGGTTCCACCGTTCCGATAGGGCAAGTTTCCCTTCCAGTCACCTTTGGGCAGCACAACAACTACCGCACCGAGCTCATTGACTTCGACGTCGCCCACATTCGCCTGCCATACAATGCCATCCTCCGGTACCCAGTCTTGGCCAAGTTCATGGCAGTGACTCACCACGGCTACAATGTCCTCAAGATGCCAGGAAGCGGTGGAGTCATCACAGTGCCCTGTGAGTAAAGGGATGCAGTGTGTTCTCTCGAGCGTGCCTTCCAAGCCACGGCAATCGAAGACCCAGATCACAGGAGCGGGAGGCTTCTCGAGGCGGTCCCTAAGAAGAAGAAGGCTTCATCTGGCCCAAACCCTCACGAGGCAGGCACCTCCGAAGGCGTTGCGTCAGGATTCGCGTCCGTTCAGGGGGCGCCACCCTCTGCCGCATAGGAAGGCGCACCCGGCGCCCCCCTCGGGCAGGGCTTGGGGGCTCTTTCTTGGAGAGCCACCGACTTTGCCAAGGTCGCGAGGGAGGCGCTCGGGCGCCACTTGAGGCATGCTTCAAAGCACGTTTCCCTTAGGAAGGTGTGAGGCAAGGAGGGCCAAACCCTCGGGAGTTCATCGCGAGAAACATTCAGGAGCTACAGGAGTCAAGAGTCATGCGCGGCAGCCACCGCCTGCCTGCCGCAGCCCCCCAACCGGGCGAGGATGGCGGGCTGCACGTATGCATCGACGTGCCAGGGCTCAACCGGCCGCGTCTCAGGAGCGCCTCTGGCCTTCACGCGTGGGGCGTTGTGAGGGTCCACCTCACAGCTACGTTCACATGCCTTTCGGCCCGTCGAACGCGGCCACCGCTCGTCAGCGCCTGCTGAGGAGCATTTTGGAGGCTCAGAAGGTCAGGCATCACGTGGTCCTGGCGAAGATGGAGATGGCCCTCGAAGATCCACCCGTGCCCCCGGAGCCTCCCGAGGCTCCAGGTCCCGAGAGCTTGTGAGGGTCGGTTTCCTCACCACGCGTCATCCGCTACTTCAGCATCACTTCATCTTCAATGGTATCAGGTGACATCTTTCAAAGTTCCATTTTCAGCCGGGAGCGCCCGCAGGGCTGCATCATTCCCAGGTCGCGTGGGTCCGTCCCTGCGGCATGCATCCGTTTTGCTTATGCTCTTTACCTATCTTGTTGGGGGCGCCCCTCGGGTTGCATTATTCCCAAGTTGCTCGGGCCTGACCCAGTGGCGTTTGCTTTTTCCGCACCTATCTGAAATGGATTTGCTCCTTCATGCTTAACATGCTTGACCTAACCGCCTGCTCGATTGACACCTACCTTTGGAGCCGCTCGCTCTGGCACGGCGCTTGTGCATGGGTTTGTCCCTGCAACACCGACAAATCTGAGTGGTCGAGCTCTGGCCGCGGCAGCCCTGCAAGGCGCCACCTCATGAGGCCCTTAGTGCCCCAATCGCTCCCTCAGAGTGACCAATGGTTGGCTGGCAACCGTAACAATAGACCTTGTTTCCCCTCGTGATTGGTATGCATGACCCTCTCCAGAAGTAATGTTGGGGACGTCGCGAGCTCTCTCTCCACCTCTCCGGCATGATCCGCTTGCACGTTAAAAGGGGGGCGCCTGAGCATCGCGACTCATGGGCTCTTACTGGCTCTCCAGCCCTCACCCCCTGGCCTTGACCCACGGCATCACGACCTGTCGTACCAACGACGGCTGAGCTTGCTCGAGGGCCGGGACCTGAGGACGTAGAGCATTAAGGGAAGTGCGGGGGAGAGGAAAGAAGCTCACGAGGACCTAACCCAGCAACACCCATGTTGCCGCCACGCAGGTCCGGCACTTCGCCGAAAACTACGCCAAACCTACGAGATAAGTCACGCGAAAACTGATTCGACTCAGCGCTAAACCCTCACCTAGTGCAGCTCTGTCACGGCAACGTTGCCTACCTTTTTTGCCCAGCGGAGGCTGCTTGAGCGCTAAAGGGGACCTCCTGAGCATCGCGACTCAGGGGCTCTTACTGGACCTTGGGCCGCTCACCTCCTGGCCTTGACCTCGGCATCGCGACCTGGCATACCAGCGACGGCTGAAGCCTGCCTGGGGACCGGGACCTGTCAGCGTAGAGCACCAAGCCCTCGTGAGTAAATAAAGGGGGAGCCGAGCCGGGACAGGACAAGCATCTCGCATCGATTCATAATAAGGATATAATATTCACAAAAGACATGGCCAGCGCCTTACATACCCCCACGGGGTGATACTTCAATTCCTCGCAGGGAACAAAAGGTGATAATCCTAAGGAACACTAACTACGCGCGCATCCACAGGAGACACCATCATCAACAGTGGGCCATCAGGCGCCGGCGCCAACCCCATCCAGATCAGCAGCGCCGGCGGCCTGAGGCACCCGCCCTGCTCCGAGCGCGACGCAAGCTCGGGGGCTCATAGCTGTTGTCGCTCGTCTCCGGAGTCGCGTAAAGCTCGGCGGAGTCGCTGGACCCTCCGGCACCTCCGCTGCTGCCCGAGGAGCTGCTGAGGAAGCGGTTGGCGGGCCTGGTCCTTGCCACGTCGATGCCCCGGCCGCCTTTCTAGGGGCAGCATTCCAGCCAGCGTCCTACCGCGTCGAAGACCTTGAAGAACATCAAGGAGGCGCCATCATATTCGAGGTGGATTACGAGGGCGCCCCCTGTCCGGCAGACCTGGGCGATCTCGCCCCCGCCGCGGGTCAGGAAGACCTTGCCCGGGGCGACAACCTCGACCTCCGCCCCGGTCGCGGGAGTGCTGCAGTCGGCGTGCTGCAGCCAGTGCTCAAGAGGCCCCCTCGGCAGGATCTCGAAGGCGAAGGAGGGAGGAAGGCGAATCCAAGATCGAGGAGGCATGGCGGCGTGGAGCACAAGCTCGCGAGAGGAGCCCTCGGCATGGACTCCAGGAGGAACGACGCGCACCGCCGTAACCCGCCGGCGTCAACGGCGGCACCGTCGGTGTCGCTCGACGCCTTCTTCTCCAGGGCCCTCGATGCAGGCATACAAGGGCAGCGGGAACCAGGCGGCGGCCGCTCGTACCAGGGCCTCGATGCCTCCTGCCGAGCACCCTCATCTCGGCGGCAGAGGACTAGCCGCTTCTTGGTGGAAGCGGGTCCGGACCCTCTCGGGGGGCCTTTCCCTTCTCTTCTGCAGAAAACTGGCGGATTGGTGCCATTGGCGTAAGGTGGAGCAAGGGCGAAGAAGAAGAAGAAAGGAGTAGCAGGGTGAGATGGACTAGAAGGGCTCGCACCGTTCCGTACTTATAGCCGGAGAAGGCCAACCTTCGGCCACCATGATCGCAGGTAATCATGACCCATTTTTGCATGCAGGGACTTGTCATGTCGTGCGGTTGCCGAGGCGTCGTGGGGAAGCGGAGACGCCCACGTCCAATCAATCGCCACGCGACGCCCAAGGCCGCAGGTTGTTGGGGCCCGCGGCGCTTCGCACTTGCCCCTTCGCTTCTCCGCTAAGCCAAGTTTGGGCGCGCCTTGGGCCCGGGGGCTACTGTCGGCGTTCTAGGAACGGGGTCCCCAGACTTGCCTGCCTGCAGCCTGCGGCGTGGCTCAAGTGGGGGCCCAGTGTAGCCCAGCTTCATCAGCTCAAGCTCAAGACCCTCGCGAGGGGCCAAGCCTCGCGGGGCGTTCAACAGGAAGCTTCCTCAGGGAGCGGCCTCATCAGGCAGGCTCGCAAGGAGGCGGAGAGATCAAGGCAGGGTACCTCGCGAGGAGCCCGTGATGGAAGCCATGACGATCGAGACCAGGCGGGCGCCAGGCGGGCGCCAGCCTGCGCATTGTCCTTGTTTCCCCTTCAGTGCTAAGGGGGCAAGCACAGACCAAGGCATCAGGCAAAGGTTACCGTTTTGGTGCAACAAGACCAAGACCAGCAGAACGGCAGGATGGAGGTCATCGTGGAGCCTAGGATGGCGTCATCGTCAAAGCCTTTGGCAGCCGTGGACCAACTTTAGTCAGGATAAGTGTACTAGATGTTCCCCTTCAAAATGGCCAATTGTTGGCGCCCTTCCCGCTCATTATTTGGGAAGAGGACCAGGGCCTCCCTCTATAAATAGGACTAGCCTCCACAGAGTAGGGGCATCTGGGAGACGGATCGATCAGAGAGAGAGAGAGAGAGAGAGAGAGAGAGAGAGAGAGAGAGAGAGAGAGAGAGAGAGAGAAGCGACTGAACTCACCCGAGCAGTTCATCGCACCAGCTCAAGAACAGCCCCTCGCGAGGTTGTTATCCCTTTGTATTGTTCATCTTTAGCCCCTGAGGCAATCCACCACACCACACACTGGAGTAGGGTATTACACCACAATGGTGGCCTGAACCAGTATAAATCTCGTGTCCCTTGTGTGTTCTTCTTTCTAGCCTTGATTCTTTGCAAGACTTCGAGACGTGAGCTAGTAGGGGAAAGATCTTCGTGCGCACCCCAGAGTTCGAACCTCAAGGGTCTGCCGGAACCCGAAATCCGACAACGTCCCTCCTCAGCCCTTGCGCACTTGGTCGCCAGGTTGAACAACTCCAAGGATGTACACAGATCTTCGTGGATCGCTAGCTCCTCCTTCATCTTGACGTCACGGACGCCATCAGAGAACGCCGAGATGATGGCCTCCTCGGTCACCTTGGGAATCTTGAGGCGAGCGCTGTTGAAGCGCTGGATGTACTTCTACAAGGTCACTCTGGGTTGCTGCTTGATGTGGCGCAGGTCACCCACGGCCGGCGGGCAGTCGTGAGTGCCCTAGAAGTTGGCAACTAAACGAGTGCGCATCTCGTCCCAGGAGGAGATCGTGCCAGGAGGCAGGTTCAGAGCCAGGTGCGGGCAGCATCCTTGAGTGCCATGGGAAACTAGTGCGCCATGACCTTTTCGTCCCCGTTGGCGGCTTCGATGCCCAGCTTGTAGAGCTGTAGGAACTCCACGGGGTCGGCAGTGCCATCGTAGCGAGGGGGCAGGTCAGGTTTGAACTTGCCCGTCAAGGCGACACTGCATAGCTCGGTGGTGAAGGCGCGACAGCCTGCGTTGGCCACCGGAGCTCTCTGCTGGTGTGGGGCTTGCTCCTGGGGATTCCCGCGCACCGCTGCCTGGAGCAGCGCAGGGTCTTGACGTGCTGGCGCAGGGATGCGGTCGTGGCACGCCGGTGTCGGGAGCACGCGTGCACCTTCTTGGGGACAAGGGATTTCTTGGAAGCTCCTTTCTTGTCGCACAGGCGCCGGACGTGGTGGATCTCGTCCTGGGGCCGTGCGCCTTGGAGCCAGGGCGCCTTCTTGGGGAGGAGGTGGCGGAGGCACCTCCTGGGCTTCACCACCCACGCAGGGCGGAGGGTGAAGCAGCGAGTGGGACGGCGTAGGGAAGCCCCCTGCGGCGCTGACGAGCTCGGTGATGCGAGCGAGCCACTCCTCGTAGAGGTCGTCGACGGGACGGTAGTGCAGGAGCTCCCGCGCCAGGAGCAACGCGGCATGCGCATCCGTGGGGGCGCAACGGGCGTGAGACGACGAGCCAGTTGGAGTCAGCGACGGGGTGGCGGTGCGGCCTTCACTCCGCACCGAAGGATGCAGCGACAAGGCCTGTTGCTTGTTCCCCGCCGGGCCGGTGGCGGCGTTGGCGGCAGGCGAGGGGGACCGACGGGGACACCCACCGACGGGAGCCGTTTGGGCGACGCGGGCGGTGAGAGCAGCCCGACGCTCGGCACGAGCCCGGCGAGCGTCTGCCATGGACACAGCGGAAGATCGAACGCGAAACTGCGGAAGAAAGATTCTGGCGCACCCCTACCTGGTGCGCCAAATGTCGGATGTTGGGTTTCGGCAGACCCTTAAGGTTCAAAGTCTGGGGTGCACGCGAAGATCTCTCCCCTACCGATCCACGTCTGACCGCCTCGCGAGAACCTAAGCTAAATGATGAACTACACGAGGGACACAAGATTTATACTGGTTCGGGCCACCGTGGTGGTGTAATACCCTACTCCAGTGTGTGGTGTGGTGGATTGCCTCAGGGGCTGATGATGAATAGTACAAGGGAAGAACTGCCTCGCGAGAGGTGTTCTTGAGCTGGTGCGATGAACTGCTTGAGTGAGTTCGATCGCCTTTCTATCTGATGAGGACTCGATGAGATGATCCCCGCTCTGATCAGATCCTCCCCCTCTTTGTGGTGGCTAGCCCTATTTATAGAGGCCCTGGTCCTCTTCCCAAATATTGAGCGGGAAGGGCGCAAACAACGACCATTTTGAAGGGGAACATCTAGTACAAGTTATCCTGACTAAAGTTGGTATTCGGCTGCCAAAGGCACTGGTGATGACGCCGTCTTGGGCTCCACGATGACCTCCATCCCGCCGCTCTGCTAGTCTTGTTCTAATTGCACTGAAATGGCAACATTTGTCTGATGCCTCGGTACTCCACGCCTGCGCTTTCCCCCTTTGCACCAAAGAGGAAACAAGGACACTGCACAGGCTGGCGCCCGCCTGGTCTCGATCGTCATGGCTTGCGTCACGAGCACCTCGCAAGGTACCCTGCCTTGCTCTCTCTGCCTCCTCGCGAGCCTGCCTGGCGAGGCCGTTCCTGAGGAGGTCGTGTGTCGTCCACCCCGCGAGGCTTGGCCCCTCGCGAGGGTCTTGAGTCTTGCGCTGATGAAGATGGGCCATACTGGGCCACCACTCGAGCCACGCCGCAGGCCGCAGGCAGGCAAGTCTGGGGACCCCCGTTCCCAGAACACCGACAACAATGCATTCCCTTAGGCCCAAATATGATGAAGTGTCATGTAGTTGACGTTCACGTGACACCACTAAGGGAATCACAACATACATATCATCAATATATCGAACATACATATCAAGTTCACATGATTACTTGCAACATGATTTCTCCTGTGACCTCAAGAACAAAAGTAACTACTCATAAATGATAATCATGCTCAAGACCATAGGGGTATTAAGTAGCATAATGGATCTGAACATGTAATCTTCCACCAAATAAACCATATAGTAATCAACTACAAGATGTAATCAACACTACTAGTCACCCACAAGCAGCAATCTGTAGTTCCGGTACAAAGATTGAACACAAGAGATGAACTAGGGTTTGAGAGGAGTTGGTGTTGTTGAAGATGTTGATGGAGATAGCCCTCCCTGATACGTCCATTTTGCATCATGCTTTTATATCTATATTTATTGCATTATGGGCTGTTATTACACATTATATCTCAATACTTATGGCTATTCTCTCTTATTTTATAAAGTTTACCATGAAGAGGGGGAATGCCGGCAGCTGGAATTCTGGCTGGAAAAGGAGCAAATATTGGAAACCTATTCTACACAGCTCCAAAAATCCTGAAACTCCACAGAACTTATTTTTGGAATTAATAAGAATTATTGAGCGAAAGAAACACTAGAGGGGGCCCACACCCTGGCCAGGAGGGTGGGGGCGCTCCCACCCCTACTGGGCGCGTCCCCTGTCTCCTGGGACCCCTAGTGGCCCTCCGGTGTCCATCTTCTGCTATATGAAGGCTTTTACCGTGGAAAAAATTGTGGGCAAGCTTATGGGAGGAAACTCCGCCGCCACGAGGCGGAACCTTGGCGGAACCAATCTAGAGCTCCGGCAGAGCTGTTCTGCCGGGGAAACTTCCCTCTGGGAGGGGGAAATCATCACCATCGTCATCACCAATGATCCTCTCATCGGGAGGGGGTCAATCTCCATCAACATATTCACCAGCACCATCTCCTCTCAAAACCCTAGTTCATCTCTTGTATCCAATCTTGTATCAAAACCACAAATTGGTACCTGTGGGTTGATAGTAGTGTTGATTACTCCTTGTAGTTGATGCTAATTGGTTTACTTGGTGGAAGATCATATGTTCAGATCCTTAATGCTTATTATTACTCCTCTGATTATGAACATGAATATGCTTTGTGAGTAGTTACATTTGTTCCTGAGGACATGGGTGAAGTCTTGCTATTAGTAGTTATGTGAATTTGGTATTCGTTCAACATTTTGATGAGTTGTATGTTGTCTTTCCTCTAGTGGTGTTATGTGAACATTGACTTCATGACACTTCACCATTGTTTGGGCCTAGAGGAAGGCACTAGGAAGTAATAAGTAGATGATGGGTTGCTAGAGTGACAAAAGCTTAAACCCTAGTTTAGGCGTTGCTTCGTAAGGGGCTGATTTGGATCCATATGTCTAATGCTGTGGTTAGGTTAACCTTAATACTTATTTTGTAGTTGTAGATGCTTGCAATAGGGGTTAATCATAAGTGGGATGCTTGACCAAGTAAGGGCACTACCCAAGCACCGGTCCACCCACATATCAAATTATCAAAGTACCGAACGTGAATCATATGAGCGTGATGAAAACTAGCTTGACGATAATTCCCATGTGTACTTGGGAGCTCCTTTCTCATTATAAGAAATTGTCCAGGCTTGTCCTTTGCTACAAAAAGGATTGGGCCACCTTTCTGCACTTTACTTACTTTCATTGCTTGTTACCCGTTACAATTTATCTTATCACACAACTATCTGTTACCTACAATTTCAGTGCTTGTAGAGAAAACCTTACTGAAAACCGCTTATCATTTTGTTCTGCTCCTCGTTGGGTTTGACACTCTTACTCATCGAAAGGACTATGATAGATCCCCTACACTTGTGGGTCATCAAGACTCTTTTCTGGCGCCGTTGCCGGGGAGCGTAGTGCTTTTGGTGAGTGGTACTTGGTAAGGAAACATTTATTTAGTGTGCTGAAATTTTCTGTCACTTGTTACTATGGAAACTAATCCTTTGAGGGGCTTGTTCGGGGTCTCTTCACCCCGACCAGAAGAGCAAAGAGTTGCTCCTCAACCTACTGAACCTACTGAAATATTTACTTTGAGATTCTTTCAGGTATGATAGAGAAACTGCTAGCTAATCCCTTTGCAAGAGATGGAACATTGCATCCCGATTTACACCTTATCTTTGTGGATGAAGTTTGTGGATTATTTAAGCTTGCAGGTATTCCCGATGATGTTGTCAAACGGAAGGTCTTCCCTTTGTCTTTGAAGGGAGATGCATTGACATGGTATAGGCTATGTGATGATACCGGATCTTGGAATTATAAACGATTGAAGTTGGAATTTCACCAGAAGTTCTATCCTATGCATCTTGTTCATCGTGATCGTAATTACATATATAATTTCTGGCCTCGCGAAGGAGAAAGCATCGCTCAAGCTTGGGGGAGGCTTAAGTCAATGTTATATTCATGCCCTAATCATGAGCTCTCCAGAGAAATGATTATTCAAAAATTTTATGCTCGTCTTCCTCTCAATGATCGCAACATGCTCGATACTTCCCGTGCTGGTTCTTATATGCTGAAGACTATTGAATTCAAATGGGACTTATTGGAAAGAATTAAACGCAACTCTGAAGATTGGGGTTCCGAGGACGGTAAGGAGTCAGGTATGACACCTAAGTTTGATTGTGTTAAATCTTTTATGGATACGGATGCTTTTCGTGGATTTAGCGCTAAGTATGGACTTGACTCTGAGATAGTAGCTTCTTTCGGTGAATCTTTTGCTACTCACGTTGATCTCCCTAAGGAGAAGTGGTTTAAATATAATCCTCCCATTGAAGTAAAAGTAGTTGCACCTATTACAGTTGAAGAAAAGACTGTCACTTATAGTGATCCTATTGTTCCTACTACTTATGTTGAGAAACCTCCTTTTCCTGTTAGGATAAAGGATCATGCTAAAACTTCGACTGTTGTTCATAAAAGTAATACTAGGACTTATACACCTCCTGAGCAAATCAAAGTTGAACCTAGTATTGCTATGGTTAAAGATCTCTTGGATGATGATTTAGATGGGCATGTTATTTCTTTCTGTGGTGAGACTGCTAATATTGTTAGACTAGATACTAAGATACATAGACCTGTGGTAGGCATGCCTGTTATTTCTGTTAAAATAGGAGATCATTGTTATCATGGCTTATGTGATTTGGCTGCTAGTGCTAGTGCGATACCCTATGATTTATATAAAGAAATTATGCATGATATTGCACCCATTGAATTGGAAGGTATTGATGTTACTATCAAGCTTGCCAATAGAGATACTATTTCACCAGTTGGGATTGTTAGATATGTTGAAGTCTTGTGTGGGAAGGTTAAATATCCTGCTGATTTCCTTGTTCTTAGTTCCCCACAAGATGATTTTTGTCCCATTATTTTTGGTAGACCCTTCCTGAATACTGTTAATGCTAAAATTGATTGTGAAAAGGATACTATTACAATTGGCTTAGAGGATGTGTCTCATGAATTTAATTTTGCTAAGTTTCGTAGACAACCTCGTGATAGAGAATCACCTAGTAATGATGAGATTATTGTTCTTGCTTCTATTGCCGTGCCTCCTACTGATCCGTTAGAACAATATTTGCTAGACCATGAAAATGATATGTTTATGAAGGAAAGAAGAGAAATAGATGAAGTGTTCCTTCGACAGGAACCTATGCTGAAACACAACCTACCCGTTGAAATTCTAGGGGATCCCCCTCCACCCAAGGGTGATCCCGTGTTTAAACTTAAACCATTACCTGATAATCTTAAGTAAGCTTATCTTGATGAAAAGAAAATATATCCTGTTATTATTAGTGCTAACCTTTCAAAGAAAGAAGAAGAAAAATTATTGAAAACTCTGAAGAAGCACCGTGCTGCTATTGGATATACTCTGGATGATCTCAAGGGCATTAGTCCCACGTTATGCCAACACAAAATTAATTTGGAGGTCGATGCCAAAACAGTTAGAGATCCTCAACGACGATCAAATCCTAAGATGAAAGAAGTGGTAAGAAAGGAGATACTAAAGCTCCTTGAGGCAGGTATAATTTATCCTGTTGCTAATAGTGATTGGGTAAGCCCTGTCCATTGTGTTCCTAAAAAGGGAGGTATTACTGTTGTTCCTAATGATAAAGATGAATTGATCCTGCAAAGAATTATTACAGGTTATAGGATGGTAATTGATTTCCGTAAATTAAATAAAGCTACTAAGAAAGATCATTACCCTTTACCTTTTATCAATCAAATGCTAGAAAGACTATCCAAACACACACTTTTCTACTTTCTAGATGGTTATTCTGGTTTCTCTCAGATGCCTGTATTAGCAAAGGATCAATCTAAAACTACTTTTACTTGCCCTTTTGGTACTTTTGCTTATAGACGTATGCCTTTTGGTTTATGTAATGCACCTGCTACCTTCCAAAGATGTATGATGGCTATATTCTTTGACTTTTGTGAAAAGATTTGTGAGGTATTCATGGATGATTTCTCCGTCTATGGATCCTCTTTTGATGATTGCTTGAACAACCTTGATCGAGTTTTGCAGAGATGCGAAGACACTAGTCTCGTCTTGAATTGGGAAAAGTGTCACTTTATGGTTAATGAAGGCATTGTCTTGGGGCATAAGATTTCCGAGAGAGGTATTGAAGTTGATAAAGCTAAAGTTGATGCTATTGAAAAGATGCCATGTCCCAAAGACATAAAAGGTATAAGAAGTTTCCTTGGTCATGCCGGTTTTTATAGGAGGTTCATTAAGGACTTTACTAAAATCTCTAGGCCTCTGACTAATTTATTGCAAAATGATATTCCTTTTGTCTTTGATGATGGTTGTGTAGAAGCATTTGAAATACTTAAGAAAGCTTTGATCACTGCACCTATTGTTCAGCCACCTGATTGGAATTTACCTTTTGAAATTATGTGTGATGCTAGTGATTATGCTGTAGGTGTTGTTCTAGGGCAAAGAGTTGATAAGAAATTGAATGTTATCCAGTATGCTAGTAAAACTCTTGATACTGCCCAGAGAAATTATGCTACTACTGAAAAAGAGTTCTTAGCAGTTGTATTTGCATGTGATAAGTTTAGACCTTATATTGTTGATTCCAAAGTTACTATTCACACTGATCATGCTGCTATTAAATATCTTATGGAAAAGAAAGATGCTAAGCCTAGACTTATTAGATGGGTTCTCTTGCTCCAAGAATTTGATTTACATATTATTGATAGAAAGGGAGCTGAGAACCCCATTGCAGACAACTTGTCTAGGTTAGAGAATGTTCTTGATGACCCACTGCCTATTGATGATAGCTTCCCTGATGAACAATTAGCGGTCATTAATGCCTATCGTACTACTCCTTGGTATGCTGATTATGCTAATTACATTGTTGCTAAATTTATACCACCTAGTTTCACATACCAGCAAAAGAAAAAGTTCTTTTATGATTTAAGACATTACTTCTGGGATGACCCACACCTTTATAAAGAAGGAGTAGATGGTGTTATTTGACGTTGTGTACCTGAGCATGAACAGGAACAGATCCTACGCAAGTGTCACTCTGAATCCTATGGAGGACACCACATTGGAGATAGAACTGCACACAAGGTACTTCAATCCGGTTTTTATTGGCCTACTCTCTTCAAAGATTCTCATAAGTTTGTCTTATCTTTTGATGAATGTCAAAGAATTGGTAATATTAGTAGACGTCAAGAAATTCCTATGAATTATTCTCTTGTTATTGAACCGTTTGATGTTTGGGGCTTTGATTATATGGGACCTTTTCCTGCCTCTAATGGTTATACACATATTTTAGTTGTTGTTGATTACGTTACTAAGTTGGTAGAAGCTATTCCAACTAGTAATGTTGATCATAACACTTCTATTAAAATGCTTAAAGAAGTTAATTTTTTCGAGGTTTGGAGTCCCTAGATATCTTATGACTGATGGTGGTTCACATTTTATTCATGGTGCTTTCCGTAAGATGCTTGCTAAGTATGATGTTAATCATAGAACCGCATCTCCTTATCACCCGCAGTCTAGTGGTCAAGTAGAGTTGAGCAATAGAGAGCTCAAATTAATTTTGCAAAAGACTGTGAATAGATCTAGAAAAAATTGGTCCAAAAAACTTGATGATGCATTATGGGCCTATAGAACTGCATACAAAAATCCCATGGGTATGTCTCCATATAAGATGGTTTATGGAAAAGCTTGTCACTTACCTCTAGAACTTGAACATAAAGCATATTGGGCTATTAAAGAGCTCAACTATGACTTCAAACTTGCCGGTGAGAAGAGGTTGTTTGATATTAGCTCACTTGATGAATGGAGAACCCAAGCCTATGAGAGTGCCAAGCTATTCAAAGAAAAAGTCAAACGTTGGCATGACAAAAGGATACAAAAGCGTGAGTTTAACATAGGTGATTATGTGTTATTATTCAACTCTCGTTTAAGATTTTTTGCGGGAAAACTTCTCTCTAAATGGGAAGGTCCTTGCGTTATCGAGGAGGTCTATCGTTCTGGTGCCATAAAAATCAACAACTTCGAAGGCACAAGTCCGAGGGTCGTGAACGGTCAAAGAATTAAACATTATATCTCAGGTAATCCTATCAATGTAGAAACTAATATTATTGAAACCGTAACCCTGGAGGAATACATAAGGGACACTTTCCAGAACGTTCCAGACTCCGAGAAGGAATAGGTATGTGGTACGGTAAGTAAACCAACTCCAAAACAATTCTAATGGCAATTTTTATAAGTTTTGGAATATTTAAGAATTTTAGAAAGAAAGAAGTAGTCCGAGAAGGACACAAGGCCTCCACGAGGGTGGAGGGCGCGCCCACCCTTCCTGGGCACCCCCTGTCTCGTGGCCACCTCGTGTGCCTCCCGGACTCCGTTTTCTTGCACGTTACGTATTTTGGTCGGTAAAAATTCATTATATAATCTCCCAAAGGCTTTGACCATCGTATCACGCAAATATCCTCTGTTTTTGTTTCGATCTATTTTTCTGACAGATCTAGAGCATCATGACGTCTCCAAGCGCTCCCAAGGACAAGTTTTTCGAGAGGGTTATCAACCCCTATCTCGCGAAGGTGTTGCAACATCCTCAAACCATTGAGATGCGTGAGGGGTGCTGCACATCCGCGATGTGGAGGGACCAAGGCGTACCGGAAGCATGGAGACAAATCTCGAAGCCATGGAGCAACAAGTTTTCAAGTGCCAAGGGATGGTGGAGCGTGGACTCAATGAATTCACCAACAACCACAAGCTAGATGCCAAGGTCATTGGGGAGACCATCTTCAAGCTTCAAGAGAAAATCGAGAACCTCCAAGCCTAGATCTATGACCTGCAAAACCAAAACTGTGAGTATGAATATAGATTCAAGAGGATGAGTTTGGCTACAGATTTGAGGATCCTGGAGACTCGATCATCCTTCTATGATGGTGAGCCTATGCCTTGGAAGATGGACGACAAGCCTACGTCATCAACAACTCCTACTTCACCACCTCCGAGGACATAATTACATGGGTATGGGCACTCCCCTTGGCAACTGCCAAGCTAGGGGGAGGTGCCTCGGTATCGTATCAGCATCACACTCCTATATTTACCATTTTATTTAGTTCGATCCTTTTAGTAGTATCTTGATCTAGTAGACTGAAGTTTTAGTATCAAGTAGTTTTGGGTCTTGCTTTGTGATCTCTTTATGTAATTGAGTCCGTGAGCTATCTATAATAAAGATTAGTGTTGATTCAAGGGCTTTTCTATCTTGCTATGATCTTGAGAAAGAAGAAGGAATAAAAAGAATAAAAGAGTTCATATTGATCTTATGGATAGTAATAACTTCACACATAGAAAGTATGAGACATAAAAGTTGTTGAGAGTTGACAAACGTAGTTTTGGTCATCGTTGCAATTAATAGGAAGTAATAAGGAAAGAGAGGTTTCACATACAAATATATTATCTTGGACATCTTTTATGATTGGGAGCACTCATTAAGTATGACATGCTAAAAGAGTTGACATTGGACAAGGAAGACAACGTAATGGTTTATGTTTTCTCACATCTCAGTTAAAGTATATTGTCATTGACCTTCCAAGCATGTTGAGCTTGCCTTTCCCCCTCATGCTAGCCAAATTCCTTGCACCAAGTAGAGATACTACTTGTGCTTCCAAATATCCTTAAACCCAGTTTTGCCATGAGAGTCCACCATACCTACCTATGGATTGAGTAAGATCCTTCGAGTAAGTTGTCATGCTGCAGGCAATAAAAATTGCTCTCTAAATATGTATGACTTATTAGTGCAGAGAAAATAAGCTTTATACGATCTTGTTGTGGAAGCAATAAAAGCGACGGACTGCATAATAAAGGTCCACATACAAGTGGCAATATAAAGTGACATTCTTTTGCATTAAGATTTCATGCATCCAACCCTAAAAGCACATGACAACCTCTGCTTCCCTCTGCGAAGGGCCTATCTTTTACTTTATGTTTTTACTTTATGTTTGAGTCAAGGTGATCTTCACCTTTCCCTTTTTCATTTTATCCTTTGGCAAGCTCCTCGTGTTTGAAAGCTCTTGACATATATATCCAATTGGATGTAAGTTAGCATGAACTATTATTGTTGACATCACCTAAAGGTGAATACGTTGGGAAGCGATACAATAAGCCCCTATCTTTCTCAGTGTCTGGTTGAAACTCCATAACCACAAGTATTGTGTGAGTGTTAGCAATTGTAGAAGACTACATGATAGTTGAGCATGTGGACTTGCTAAAAATCTCTATTCTTGACTCTTTCTGATGTTATAATAAATTGCAATTGCTTCAATGACTGAGATTATAGTTTGTTAGTTCCCAATGAAGTTTCTGAACCATACTTGACATTGTGAATTGATCGTTACTTGAGCATAAGAATTTTACATGATAAAATCTATATATGTTGCTATTATAAGAATGATCATGATGCACTCATGTCCGTATTTTATTTTTATCGACACATCTATCTCTAAACATGTGGACATATTTTTCAATATTGGCTTCCGCTTGAGGACAAGCGAGGTCTAAGCTTGGGGGAGTTGATACGTCCATTTTGCATCATGCTTTTATATCTATATTTATTGCATTATGGTCTGTTATTACACATTATATCTCAATACTTATGGCTATTCTATCTTATTTTATAAGGTTTACCATGAAGAGGGGGAATGCCGGCAGCTGGAATTCTGGCTGGAAAAGGAGCAAATATTGGAAACCTATTCTGCACAGCTCCAAAAATCCTGAAACTCCACGGAACTTATTTTTGGAATTAATAAGAATTATGAGCGAAAGAAACACCAGAGGGGGCCCACACCCTGGCCAGGAGGGTGGGGGGCGCGCCCACCCCTACGGGGCGCGCCCCCTATCTCCTGGGACCCCTGGTGGCCCTCCGGTGTCCATCTTCTGCTATATGAGGCTTTTACCCTGGAAAAAATCGTGGGCAAGCTTATGGGACGAAACTCCGCCGCCACGAGGCGGAACCTTGGCGGAGCCAAGCTAGAGCTCTGGCAGAGCTGTTCTGTCGGGGAAACTTCCCTCCGGGAGGGGGAAATCATCACCATTGTCATCACCAACGATCCTCTCATAGGGAGGGGGTCGATCTCCATCAACATCTTCACCAGCACCATCTCCTCTCAAACCCCTAGTTCATCTCTTGTATCCAATCTTGTATCAAAACCACAAATTGGTACCTGTGGGTTGCTAGTAGTGTTGATTACTCCTTGTAGTTGATGCTAATTGGTTTACTTGATGGAAGATCATATGTTCAGATCCTTAATGCATATTATTACTCCTCTGATAATGAACATGAATATGCTTTGTGAGTAGTTACGTTTGTTCCTGAGGACATGGGTGAAGTCTTGCTATTAGTAGTCATGTGAACTTGGTATTCATTCGATATTTTGATGAGATGTATGTTGTCTTTCCTCTAGTGGTGTTACGTGAACGTCGACTACATGACACTTCACCATTGTTTGGGCCTAGAGGAAGGCATTGGGAAGTAATAAGTAGATGATGGGTTGCTAGAGTGATAGAAGCTTAAACCCTAGTTTATGCGTTGCTTTGTAAGGGGCTGATTTGGATCCATATGTCTAATGTTGTGGTTAGGTTTACCCTGATACTTCTTTTGTAGTTGCGGATGCTTGCAATAGGAGTTAATCATAGGGACATTTACATCTATGCCCCTAATTTGAGCCCACTCTCAGATTTACCCCTAATTTAAAAGCCTGCCCAAATTTGCCCCTCCGCCGTTAGGTGCACTTACAGAAATGCCCTTTTGTGCCGTTACCGTCCGCTCAAAGCAGGTCAAAGGGCATTGACCGTCCTGAAAAAAATAGCAAAAAAATTCTAAAAAATCTGAAAATTTCTGAGATCAAAGATACTCAGGTTCGCAAGGTGCGTGCAAATTTTCGTGTTGCTTGGGCATTCCAGGAGCTCGTGTCAAAGGAAAAACTATAAATATGTAAGCCTGTGAACAGTAAATTCAAAAAATAGCAAGAAAATTCAAAAAAATATGAAATTTTTAGGCATCAGAGAGGCTATGGTCTATAAGCTGTGTGCAAATTTTTGTTGTGTTTGGACATTGGAGGGGCTTGTGGAGAAAAAAACAAAATTTGGCTCGGGAAAAAACTTGGGAAAAAATGACTATTTTGTTTTTTCTTGCCAGAGCTCCTCGCATGTCATTTGATCACGAAAACTTGCAAGCACCTTGTGCACCCAAGCCTATTTGATGCCAAAATTTTCATATTTTTTGAATTTTCTTGCTATTTTATTTCAAATTTACTGTTCACAAGCGTGCATATTAACTATTTTTCCTTGCCACGAGCTCCTGGAATGTCCAAATAGCACGAAAATTTGCACGCACCTTGCGCCCATGAGTATCTTTGATCTCACAAAATTTTAGATTTTTTTAAATTTTTTGCTATTTTTTTAGGACGGTCAAAGTTGTTTGACCGGACGGTAACGGCGTAGAAGGGCATTTCTGTCAGGGCACCTAACGGCGGAGGTGCAAATTTGAGCAGGCTTTCGAATTAGGCGTATATCTAATTAGGTGGTTCGAGTTAGGGACAGAAATGCAAATGGCCCTTAGTCAAAGTGGGATGCTTGTCCAAGTAAGGGCAGTACCCAAGCACCGGTCCACCCACATATCAAATTATCAAAGTACCGAACGCAAATCATATGAGCGTGATGAAAACTTGCTTGACGATAATTCCCATGTGTCCTCGGGAGCTCCTTTCTCATTATAAGAAATTGTCCAGGCTTGTCCTTTGCTACAAAAAGGATTGGGCTACCTTGCTGCACTTTTATTACTTTCATTGCTTGTTACCCGTTACAATTTATCTTATCACAAAACTATCTGTTACCTACAATTTCAGTGCTTGCAGAGAAAACCTTACTGAAAACCGCTTATCATTTCCTTCTGCTCCTCGTTGGGTTCGACACTCTTACTGATCGAAAGGACTATCATAGATCCCCTACACTTGTGGGTCATCACTCCCCAAGATGGGAGAGTTGTTGGTGATGATGATTTCCCCCTTTGGGAGGGAAGTTCCCCCGGTGGAATCACTCCGTTGGAGGGCAAGAGTGCTTCTGGCCAGGTTCCCCTCGAGACGGCGGCGCTTCATCCCGAAAGTCCTCTCCTTTTTTTTCTAGTATAAAATGACATATATACCAGAAGAGGGGCACCGGAGGTGGGCCTGGATAAGCACAACCTACCAGGGCGCGCCTGGGGGGCTAGGCGCACCCTGGTGTCTTGTGCTCACCAGGGTGGCCCCCTCTGGTACTTATTTGCTCCAGTATTTCTTATTTATTCCATAAAAAAATCCTGGTGAAGTTACTGCTCATTTGGAGTTGTGCAGAATAGGTAGCCTGATGTAGCTTTTTCAGGTCCAGATTTCCAGCTACCAGAATTCTCCCCTTTTGTGTGTACCTTGCATATTATGAGAGAAAAGGAACTAGAATTACTCCAAAAAGCTTTATTATGCAATAAACAACATAAATAACAGTAGGTAAACATGATGCAAAATGGACATATCAACTCCCCCAAGCTTAGACCTCGCTTGTCCTCAAGAGAAAACCGAAACCGAAAAACATGTCCACATGCTTAGAGAGAGAGAGAGAGGTGTCGATAAAAACAAAAATACGGACATAGAAGCATCATGTAACTTAATATAACAACAAAAAACTTTAACATAAAACTTTTATTATAGAACTTTTATCATAGACTTCTCATGAACAAGTAACAATTCATCACATCATCGAAGTATAAACTATAAACTCTATTGGAAACCAACAAACTATTTTCCCAGTCACTTTGCAACTACAATTCATCATCTTTTCGGGAAGGGTCACGTATGAGAGCCTTTAGGCAAGTCCACATACTCAACCATCATTTAGTCTTCTATGATCGCTAACACTCACGGCGTACACATGAGCAAAATGTTTCAACCGGACACATAGAAAGACAAGGGCTTATAGTTTTGCCTCCCAACGTATTCATCTCAAGGGTGATGTCAACAATAATAACTCATGCTACCCATATTCAACTGGATATATGTTCCTAGATCTTTCCTCACCACAAGATGCTTGCCAAAGGAGAAAATAAAAAGGAATAGAGGGAAAAACTTTGACTCTTGCATGAAAGTAAATACATAAAAGTAAAAGATAGGCCCTTCGTAGAGGGAAATAGAGGTTACCATGTGCTTTTTGTTTGTATGCTCAACCCCTTAGTGCAAGAGAACGTCACGTTATATTGCCCCTTATGATGGCAACCTTTACTATGCAGTCTGTCGCTTTTATTCTTTGCCATCACAAGTTCGTACAACGCTCAATTTTCTCTTACATTAAATGATCTAACACTTTTAGAGGCAATTTGTATTGCCTTATTGCACCGATGACAACTTACTTGAAGGATCTTACTCAATGCATAGGTAGGTACGGTGGACTCTCAAAACAAGATTTGGATTTAAGGGTTTTGGATGCACGAGTAGTATCTCTACTTAGTGCGGAATGTTTGGCTAGCCTGGCCTCCACGGATCCAGTTTCCTTGGGGCCTTGCACATCACAGATGTGGATCACCCCATCACGCATCTGGATAGCTTGAGGGTGCTGCGTCACCTCCCGCGGATATGGGTTGACGATGTTCTCAAAGAACTTGTCCTTGGAGGAGCTTGAAGTGGCCATGGTGGGTTAGATCTGACAGAAAACGGCAAGAAAAGAAAACAGGAGATTTCTCCATGATATGGAGGTCAACAGGTTCGGGGGGTATATAAAGATTTTTTATCTTGGGAAACAAGAAAACGGAAGAAAAACGGAGTCCGGAAGGTACCCGAGGTGGGCACAACCCACATGGGCGCGCCTCGCAAGCCAGGCGCGCCCTAGTGTCTTGTTCCCACTGATACGTCTCCAACGTATCTATAATTTTTTATTGCTCCATGCTACTTTATCTACTATTTTGGACTATATTGGGCTTTATTTTCCACTTTTATATTATTTTTGGGACTAACCTATTAACCGGAGGCCTAGCCCAGAATTGTTGTTTTTTGCCTATTTTAGTGTTTCGAAGAAACAGAATATCAAACGGAGTCCAAACGGAATGAAACCTTCGGGAACATGATTTTCTCACCGAACGTGATCAAGGAGACTTGGACCCTACTCCAAGAAGTGCCAAAGGCGGTCACGAGGGTGGAGGGCACCCCCCCTGGGTGTGCCCCCTACCTCATGGGCCCCCTGTTGCTCCACCGATGTACTCCTTCCTCCTATATATACCTACGTATCCCCAAACGATCAGAATATGAGCCAAAAACCTAATTCCACCACCGCAACCTTCTGTATCCACGAGATCCCATCTTGGGGCCTGTTCCGGAGCTCCACCGGAGGGGGCATCCACCACGGAGGGATTCTACGTCAACACCATAGCCCCTCCGATGAAGTGTGAGTAGTTTACTTCAGACCTTCGGGTCCATAGCTAGTAGATAGATGGCTTCTTCTCTCTTTTTGGGTCTCAATACAATGTTCTCCCCCTCTCTCGTGGAGATCTATTCGATGTAATCTACTTTTTGCGGTGTGTTTGTTGAGACCGATGAATTGTGGGTTTATGATCCAGTATTATCTATGGAAAATATTTGAATCTTCTCTGAATTCTTTTATGTATGATTGAGTTATCTTTGCATGTCTCTTCGAATTATCCTTTTTGGTTTGGCCAACTAGATTGGTAGTTCTTGCAATGGGAGAAGTGCTTAGCTTTGGGTTCAATCTTGCGGTGTCCTTTCCCAGTGAGAGAAGGGGTAGCAAGGCACGTATTGTATTGTTGCCATCGAGGATAACAAGATGGGTTTTTTATCATATTGCATGAATTTATCCCTCTACATCATGTCATCTTGCTTAAGGTGTTACTCTATTTTTAACTTAATACTCTAGATGCATGCTGGATAGCGGTCGATGAGTGGAGTAATAGTAGTAGATGCAGAATCGTTTCGATCTACTTGTCTCAGACGTGATGCCTATATACATGATCATAACTTAGATATACTCATAACTATGCTCAATTCTGTCAATTGCTCAACAGTAATTTGTTCACCCACCGTAGAATATCTATGCTCTTGAGAGAAGCCACTAGTGAAACCTATGGCCCTCGGGTCTATTCTCATCATATCAATATCCATTACCTTATTTACTTGCTTTGTTTTTACTTCCCTTTTACTTTTCACTTTGCATCTATCTATCAAAAATACCAAAAATATTATTTATCTTCTCTATCAGATCTCACCCTCGTAAGTGACCGTGAAGGGATTGACAACCCCTAATCGCGTTGGTTGCGAGTAGCTATCATTTTTTGTAGGTACGAGGGACTTGTGCGTGGTCTCCTACTTGATTGATACCTTGGTTCTCAAAAACTGAGGGAAATACTTATGCTACTTTGCTGCATCATCCTCTCCTCTTCGGGGAAATCCAACGCAGTGCT
The DNA here is from genome assembly GCA_963921465.1 of Triticum timopheevii. Classification (NCBI taxonomy): domain Eukaryota; kingdom Viridiplantae; phylum Streptophyta; class Magnoliopsida; order Poales; family Poaceae; genus Triticum; species Triticum timopheevii. Next base: position 293,749,352 of record OY997270.1, read on the forward strand.
CAAGAGGTAGCAAGAAGAATTTCTGGCGCCGTTGCCGGGGAGGCTCACGCAAGCAAGTCAACAATACCAAGTAGCCATCGCAATCCCTATCTCTCGCATTACATTATTTGCCATTTGCCTCTCGTTTTCCTCTCCCCCACTTCACCCTTGCCGTTTTATTTGCCCTCTCTGTACCGTTTGCCTTTTTCCCATTGCTTTTCTGTGTGCTCGTGTGTTAAGTTTGCTTATTTGTCGCGATGGCTCTACCTAGATTTGGTGACCTTCACCTTAAAAGGCTAGAGGAGATTGAAAGCAATGTCAGAAAGTTTATGGTTTTGCAATTTGAGCACAATAATTTCTTTATAAACGAGCTTAAGGAACAAAAAAGTTTTATGAGTTATATGAATAAAGAACTCGACGATATGAATTTGATTGTATAAGGGCCCAAATTGCTCGTCTTGAAAAGATGACCGCTGAAATTTCGGATATGCAAGCTACCTTAGTCAATAAGATGGCCGCTAAACCGAATTCCTATGAAAATCAAGATGAAGATCTAAAAGTTATTGATCTGTCCCCCATTAAATCTTTGTTTTTCAATATGAATCTTGATGAAACTGAATATGGCCTTCCTTTACCTAGAAGGCGTTTTAAGAATTCGGAGTTTCTAGATCTTGATGATGAAATTGATGAAAGTGGGATTGAAAGAAATAAAATCCTAGATGTTGCTAAACCCACTATTTTGGATCTCAAGGAATTTAATTATGAAAATTGCTCTTTAATTGGTTGTATTTCCTTGTTGCAATCCGTGCTAGATTCTCCTCATGCTTATAGTCAAAATAAGGCCTTTACCGAACACATTGTTGATGCCTTGATGCAATCTTATGAAGAAAAACTTGAGTTGAAAGTTTCTATACCTAGAAAACTCTATGATGAATGGGAACCTACTATTAAAATTAAAATTAAAGATTATGAGTTTCATGCTTTGTGTGATTTGGGTGCTAGTGTCTCTACTATTCCCAAAACTTTATGTGATTTGCTAGATTTCCGTGATTTTGATAATTTCTCTCTAAACTTGCATCTTGCGGATTCCACTATTAAAAAGCCTATGGGAAGAATTAATGATGTTCTTATTGTTGCAAATAGGAATTTTGTGCCCGTAGATTTTATCATTCTTGATATAGATTGCAATCCTTCATGTCCTATTATTCTTGGTAGACCTTTCCTTAGAAAGATTGGTGCAATTATTGATATGAAGGAAGGGAATATTCAATTCCAATTTCCCTTAAAGAAGGGCATGGAACAATTCCCTAGAAATAAAATAAAATTACCATATGAATCTATCATGAGAGCCACTTATGGATTGCCTATCAAAGATGGCAATACCTAGATCTATCCTTGCTTTTATGCCTAGCTAAGGGCGTTAAACGATAGCGCTCGTTGGGAGGCAACCCAATTTTATTTTGTGTTTTTGTTTTTGCTTCTGTTTAGGAATAAATAATCCATCTAGCTTCTGTTTGGATGTGGTTTTATCTTTTAATTAGTGTTTGTGCCAAGTAGAACCTATAGGATAACCTACGATGATAATTGATTTGATTTTGCTGAAAAACAGAAACTTTGCGCGCACGAATATAATTTTGTTAAATCACAGGAATGTGCTTTTGCGTTGATTCTTTTTGATACTGTTCAATAAACAAATTTTCCAGGACTTCCTATTTTGGTAGAAGTTTTAGAGTTCCAGAAGTTTGCGTTAGTTACAGATTTCTACAGACTGTTCTGTTTTTGACAGATTCTGTTTTGCGTGTGTTGTTTGCTTATTTTGATGAATCTATGGCTAGTAAAATAGTTTATAATCCATAGGGAAGTTGTAATACATTAGGTTTAACACCAATATAAATAAAGAATGAGTTAATTACAGTACCTTAAGTAGTTCTTTGCTTTCTTTCTCTAACGGAGCTCACGAGATTTCTGTTGAGTTTTGTGTTGTGAAGTTTTCAAGTTTTGGGTGAATTATTTTGATGGATTATGGAACAAGGAGTGGCAAGAGACTAAGCTTGGGGATGCCCATGGAACCCCCAAGATAATCCAAGGACACCAAAAATTCAAAGCTTGGGGATGCCCCGGAAGGCATCCCCTCTTTCGTCCACTTCCATCGGTAATTTACTTGGAGCTATATTTTTATTCACCACATGATATGTGTTTTGCATGGAGCGTCTTGTATTATTTGCGTCTTTGCTTGTTAGTTTACCACAATCATCCTTGCTGTACACACCTTTTGATAGAGCCATACAAGATTTGGAATTTGTTAGAATACTCTATCTGCTTCACTTATATCTTTTGAGCTTGATAGTTTTGCTCATAGTGCTTCACTTATATCTTTTGAGCGCGATAATTTTTGTTCTAGTGCTTCACTTATATCTTTTAGAGCACGGTAGAGGATTTGTTTTAAAGAAACTATGGATCTCTCATGCTTCACTTAGATTATTTTGAGAGTCATTAATAGCATGGTAATTCGCTTAATGTTAATATACTTGGTGTTCAAGATATGTGAAACTTTCTTTTGAGTGCGTTGAATACTAAGATAAGTTTGATGCTTGATAATTGTTTTGAGATATGAAGATGGTGATATTAGAGTCATGCTAGTTAAGTAGTTGTGAATTCAAAGAATACTTGTGTTGAAGTTTGTGATTCCCGTAGCATGCACTTATGGTGAACCGTTATGTGATGAACTCGGAGCATGATTTATTTATTGATTGTCTTCCTTATGAGTGGCAGTCGGGGATGAGCGATGGTCTTTTCCTACCAATCTATCCCCCTAGGAGCATGCGCATAATACTTTGCTTTGATAACTTCTAGATTTTTGCAACAAGTATATGAGTTCTTTATGACTAATGTTGAGTCCATGGATTATACGCACTTTTTCCCATCCTTCAACCTTTGCTAGCCTCTCTAATACCGCGCAGTTTTCGCCGGTATCATACACCCACCATATACCTTCCTCAAAACAGACACCATACCTACCTATCATGGCATTTCCATAGCCATTCTGAGATATATTGCCATGCAACTTTCCACCGTTCCGTTTATTATGATACGCTCCATCATTGTCATATTGCTAGCATGATCATGTAGTTGACATCGTATTTGTGGCAAATCCACCGTTCATAATTCTTTCATACATGTCACTCATGATTCATTGCATATCCCGGTACACCGCCGGAGGCATTCATATAGAGTCATACTTTGTTCTAAGTATCAAGTTGTAATTGTTGAGTTGTAAGAAAAATAAAAGTGTGATGATCATCATTATTAGAGCATTGTCTCAAGTGAGGAAAGGATGATGGATACTATGATTCCCCCATAAGTCGGGATGAGACTCTGGACGAAAAATAAAAAAAAAGAGGCCAAAAAAAGAGAAAGGCCCAAATAAAAAAATATGAGAGAAAAAGAGAGAAGGGACAATGCTACTATCCTTTTACCACACTTGTGCTTCAAAGTAGCACCAAGATCTTCATGATAGAGAGTCTCTCATTTTGTCACTTTTATATACTAGTGGGAATTTTTCATTATAGAACTTGGCTTGTATATTCCAATGATGGGCTTCCTCAGAATGCCCTAGGTCTTCGTGAGCAAGCAAGTTGGATGCACACCCACTTAGTTTCTTTTGTAGAGCCTTCATATACTTATAGCTCTAGTGCATCCGTTGCATGGCAATCCCTACTCACTCACATTGATATCTATTTATGGGCATCTCCATAGCCTGTTGATACGCCTAGTTGATGTGAGACTATCTTCCCTCTTTTTTGTCTTCTCCACAACCACCATTCTATTCCACATAGTGCTATATCCATGGCTCACGCTCATGTATTGCGTTAAGATTGAAAAAGTTTTGAGAATGTCGTAAGTATGAAACAATTGCTTGGCTTGTCATCCGGGTTGTGCATGATTTAAATATTTTATGTGGGGAAGATAGAGCAATAGCCAGACTATATGATTTTGTAGGGATAACTTTCTTTTGCCATGCTATTTTGAGAAGACATGATTGCTTTGATTAGTATGCTTGAAGTATTATTATTTTTGTGTCAATATGAACTTTTGTCTTGAATCTTTCGGATCTGAATATTCATATCACAATTAAGAAGATTTACATTGAAATTATGCCAAACTATCACTCCGCATCAAAAATTCTTTTTTATCATTTACCTACTCGAGGACGAGTAGGAATTAAGCTTGGGGATGCCTGATACGTCTCCAACGTATCTATAATTTTTGATTGCTCCATGCTACTTTATCTAATGTTTTGGACTATATTGGGCTTTATTTTCCACTTTTATATTATTTTTGGGACTAACCTATTAACTGGAGGCCCAACCCTGAATTGTTGTTTTTTGCCTATTTCAGTGTTTCGAAGAAACAGAATATCAAACGGAGTCCAAACGGAATGAAACCTTCGGGAACGTGATTTTCTCACCGAACGTGATCCAGGAGACTTGGACCCTACTCCAAGAAGTGCCAGAGGCAGTCACGAGGGTGGAGGGCGCCCCCTGGGCGCGCCCCCTACCTCGTGGGCCCCCTGTTGCTCCACCGACGTACTCCTTCCTCCTATACATACCTATGTATCCCCAAACGATCAGAACAGGAGCCAAAAACCTAATTCCACCGTCGCAACCTTCTGTATCCACGAGATACCATCTTGGGGCCTGTTCCGGAGCTCCGCCGGAGGGGGCATCCACCATGGAGGGCTTCTACATCAACACCATAGCCCCTCCGATGAAGTGTGAGTAGTTTACTTCAGACCTTCGGGTCCATAGCTAGTAGCTAGACGACTTCTTCTCTCTTTTTGGATCTCCATACAATGTTCTCCCCCTCTCTTGTGGAGATCTATTCGATGTAATCTTGTTTTTGCGGTGTGTTTGTTGAGACTGATGAATTATGGGTTTATGATCCAGTATTATCTATGGAAAATATTTGAATCTTCTCTAAATTCTTTTATGTATGATTGAGTTATCTTTGCAAGTCTCTTCGAATTATCCTTTTCGGTTTGGCCAACTAGATTGGTAGTTCTTGCAATGGGAGAAGTGCTTAGCTTTGGGTTCAATCTTGTGGTGTCCTTTCCCAGTGACAGAAGGGGCAACAAGGCACGTATTGTATTGTTGCCATCGGGGATAACAAGATGGGTTTTTTATCATATTGCATGAATTTATCCCTCTACATCATGTCATCTTGCTTAAGGCGTTACTCTGTTTTTAACTTAATACTCTAGATGTATGCTGGATAGCGGTCGATGAGTGGAGTAATAGTAGTAGATGCAGAATCGTTTCGATCTACTTCTCTCGGGCGTGATGCCTATATACATGATCATAACCTAGATATACTCATAACTATGCTCAATTCTGTCAATTGCTCAATAGTAATTTGTTCACCCCCCGTAGAATATCTATGCTCTTGAGAGAAGCCACTAGTGAAACCTATGGCCCCCGGGTTTATTCTCATCATATCAATCTCCATTACCTTATTTACTTGCTTTGTTTTTACTTTGGCTTTTACTTTTCACTTTGCATCTATCTATCAAAAATACCAAAAATATTATTTATCATCTCTATCAGATCTCACCCTCGTAAGTGACCGTGAAAGGATTGACAACACCTAGTCGCGTTGGTTGCGAGTAGCTATCGTTTTGTGTAGGTACGAGGGACTTGTGCGTGGTATCCTACTTGATTGATACCTTGGTTCTCAAAAACTGAGGGAAATACTTACGCTACTTTGGTGCATCATCCTCTCCTCTTCGGGGAAATCCAACGCAGTGCTCAAGAGGTAGCACCCACCAGGGTCACCTTCCTGATAGTTTCTTATTTTCCTAATTTTCTAAATATTCCAAAACTGTCAAAAAATATTTTTGCGGATTTTTTGGAGTCCGTTGACTTACCGTATCATGTACCTCCTCTTTTTCACAATTCTGGAGTATTTCAGAAGGTTTCTTTTATGTGTTCTTCTGGTGTCATAGTTTGGATAATATTGCTTTCAACATTAATGGGCGTACCTAAGATATAATGTTTTATTCGTTGCCCATTAACAACCTTCGGGTTAGTGCCTTCGACATTATTTATTTTGATAGCTCCAGATCAATAAACCTCCTCGATAACATAAGGTCCTTCCCATTTGGAGAGGAGTTTTCCTGCAAAGAATCTGAAACGAGAACTGTACAAAAGAACATATTCTCCAACTTTGAACTCACACTTTTGGATTATTTTATCATGCCATTAACTTTTTCTTTGAATAACTTTGCATTTTCATAAGCTTGGGTTCTCCATTCATCTAACGAGCTAATATCAAATAACCTCTTTTCACCAGCAAGTTTGAAATCATAGTTGAGTTCTTTAATTGCCAAATATGCTTTATATTCTAACTCAAGAGGCAAATGACAAGCTTTTCCATAAACCATTTTATAAGGAGAAATACCCATAGGATTTTTATATGTTATTCTATAAGCCCAAAGTGCATCATCTAGTTTCTTAGACCAATTCTTCCAGGACCTATTGATAGTCATTTGCAGGATTAGTTTTATTTCTCTATTGCAAAGTTCAGCTTGGCCACTAGACTGAGGATGATAGGGTGATGCAATTCTATGGTTGACATCATACTTAGCAAGCATTTTACGGAAAGCACCATGAATAAAGTGTGAACCACCATCATTCATTAAATATCTAGGGACTCCAAACCTAGGGAAAATAACTTCCTTAAGCATTTTAATAGAGGTGTTGTGATCAACACTACTAGTTGGAATAGCTTCTACCCAATTAGTAACATAATCAACAACAACCAAAATATGAGTGTACCCATTATAGGAAGGAAAAGGTCCCATGAAATCAAATCCCCAAACATCAAATGGTTCAACAACAAGTGGATAATTCATAGGCATTTCTTGACGCTTACCGATATTACCTATTCTTTGACATTTATCACAAGATAAGACGAACTTACATGCATCCTTGAAGAGAGTAGGCCAATAAAACCCAGATTGCAATACCTTATGAGCAGTTCTGTCTCCCGCATGGTGTCCTCCATAAGATTCGGAGTGACATTTTCGTAGGATTTGTTCCTGTTCATGCTCAGGTACACAACGTCTAATAATACCATCTACTCCTTCTTTATAAAGATGTGGGTCATTCCAAAAGTATTGTCTTAAATCATAGAAGAATTTTTTTCTTTTGTTGGTATGTAAAGCTAGGTGGTATGTATTTATCAACAATATAATTAGCATAGTCAGCATACCAAGGTGCACTCTTAGAAACATTTATTGCAGCTAACTGTTCATCAAGAAAGCTATCATTAATAGGTTATGGGTCATCAAGAATATTTTCAAGCCTAGACAAGTTATCAGCTACGGGGTTCTCTGCTCCTTTTCTATCAGTGATATGCAAATCAAATTATTGTAGTAGAAAAACCCACCGAATGAGTCTATTAGCATCTTTCTTTTCCATAAGATATTTTATAGCAGCATGATTAGTGTGAACGGTCACTTTGGAATCAACAATGTAGGACCTAAATTTATCACAAGCAAAACCACTGCTAAGAATTCTTTTTCGGTAATAGCATAATTTTGTTGAGCACTGTCTAGAGTTTTACTAGCATAATGGATAACATTTAATTTCTTATCAACTCTTTGTCCTAGAAGAACACCAACAATATAATCACTAGCATCACACATAATCTCAAAAGGCAAGTTCCAGTCAGGTGGTTGAACACCGGGTGCAGAAATTAAGGCTTTCTTGAGTGTTTCAAAGGCTTCCAAACATTCATCATAAAAAACAAAAGGAATATCCTTTTATAAAAGATTTGTAAGAGGCCTAGAAATTTTAGAAAAGTATTTGATAAATCTCCTATAGAAACCATCATGACCAAGGAAACTACGAATACCTTAGATATCTTTAGGACACAGCATTTTCTCAATTGCATCAACCTTGGCTTTGTCCACCTCAATACCTCTCTCAGAAATTTTATGGCCCAAAACAATACCTTCGTTAACCATGAAGTGGCACTTCTCCCAATTCAAGACAAGATTTGTTTGTTCACATCTCTACAAAACTCGATCAAGATTGCTTAAACAATCATCAAAAGACTTCCCATAAACAGAAAAGTCATCCATGAAAACCTCAACAATCTTTTCACAAAAATCAGAAAATATAGCAGTCATACATCTTTGAAAGGTAGCAGGTGCATTACATAGACCAAAAGGCATACGTCTATAAGCATAAGTTCCAAAAGGACAAGTAAAAGTGGTCTTTTCTTGACCAGGTTGAGAAACATGTATTTGTGAAAAACCAGAATATCCATCAAGGAAGCAAAAATGTGTGTGCTTAGATAATCTTTCTAGCATTTGATCAATAAAAGGCATAGGGTAATGATCTTTTCTAGTTGCTTTGTTTAATTTTGTAAAATCAATTACCATTCTATAGCCCGTGACAATTCTTTGTGGAATAAGTTCGTTCTTATCATTTGGAACAACAGTTATACCTCCCTTCTTAGGGACACAATGAACATGACTTACCCATCTACTATCAGCTATAGGATAGATTATACCTTCTTCCAAAAGTTTCAATATTTCCGTTCTTACCACTTCTTTCACCTTCGGATTTAACCAACGTTGGTGATCAACAACGGGTTTAGCATCAGGTTCCGTATTAATCTTGTGCTAACATATAGTGGGAATAATGCTCTTAAGATCATCAAGAGTATATCCAATAGTAGCTCGGTGCTTCCTTAGAACTTTCAATAATCTCTCTTCTTCATGTTCTGAAAGGTTAGCACTAATAATAACAGGATATATCTTTTCTCGTCAAGATAAGCATATTTCAAAGTGTCTAGAAATTGTTTTAATTCAAACATAGGATCACCTTTAGGTGGAGGAGGACCTCCTAGAGTTTCAATAGGCAGATTGTGTTTAAACAGAGGTTGTTGTTCGAACAAGATTCTATCGATTTCATTTCTTTCATGCATATGCAAATCACTTTCATGGTCTAGCAAATATTTTTCTAAAGGATCAGTAGGAGGTACATCAATAGAAGCAAGACCAATAATTTCATCCTTACTCGGCATATCTTTCTTATGAGGTTTTCTACTAAACTTAGAAAAATTAAACTCATGAGATTCATCACCAAAGCTAACACCGACAATTTGTTTCTCACAATCTATTTTAGCATTTACTAAGTTCAAGAAAGGTCTACCAAAGATAATGGGACAAAAGTCATCTTGTGGGGAACCAAGAACAAGAAAATTAGTAGGGTATTTTATTTTCCCACACAAGACTTCAACATCTCTAACAATCCCAATTGGTGATATAGTATCTCTATTGGCAAGCTTAATAGTAACATCCATGTCTTCTATTTTAGCGGGTGCTATATCATTCATAATTTATTGATATAATAAAAAAAGGAATAGCACTCACGCTAGCACCTAAGTCACATAAACCATGATAACAATGATCTCCTATCTTAACTGAGACAATAGGCATGTCAACAACTGGTCTATGTTTATCTTTTTCATCGGGTTTGGCAATTCTAGCAGCTTCAACACACAAGTAAATAACATGCCCATCAATATTATCGACCAAGAGATCCTTAACCATAGCAACACTAGGTTCAACCTTGATTTTTTTAGCTCGTTTAGGTGTTCTAATATAACTTTTGTTGACCAAAGTTGAAACTTTAGCATGTTCCTTCATCCTAACAGGGAAAGATGGGTTTTCAATATAAGCAGCGGGAACAACTGGATCAACATTATAAATGATAGTTTCTTCTTTAGCTTTTACCGTCTCTTTAATTGGTGGGTGATATTTGAACCACCTCTCCTTAGGGTGATCAACATGAGTAGCAAAAGATTCACGAAAGGAAGCTACTATCTCAGAGTCAAGTCCATATTTAGTGCTAAACTTTTGAAAAGCATCGGTATTCATAAAAGATTTAACACAATCAAACTTAGGCTCAATACCTGACTCTTTACCTTCATCGAGTTCCCAATCTTCAGAGTTGTGTTTAATTCTTTCTAAAAGATCCCACCGGAATTCAATAGTCTTCTTCATAAAAGAGCCAATACAAGAAGTATCGAGCATGGATTGATCATTACGAGAAAGCCGAGCATAAAAATTCTGAATAATAATTTCTCTTGAGAGCTCATGATTGGGGCATGAATAACATTGACTTAAGCCTCCCCAAGCTAGAGCAATACTTTCTCCTTCACGAGGCCAAAAATTATATATATAATTCCGATCACGATGAACTAGTTGTATAGGATAATTTTTTTGACGGAATTCCAATTTCAACCGATTCCAGTTCCAAGATCCAATATCATCGCATATCCTATACCATGGCAATGCCTTTACCCTCAAAGATAAAGGGAAAACCTTTTCCTTAGCTTCATCTCCAGGTAAACCTGCAAGCTTAAACAATCCACAAATTTCGTCCACATATATCAAGTGCATATCAGGATGTTCGGTTCCATCTCCTGCATAAGGATTAGCTAGCAGTTGTTCTACCATACCTGAAGGAATTTCATATTCAATATTTTCAGTAGGTGCAGTAGGTTGAGGAGTAACTAATTGTGGTTCTGGTCAAGGTGAAGATACCCCGAACAAACTCCTCAAAGGATTGTTTTCCATAGTAACAAGTGACAGTAAATTTCAGCACATAGTAATAAGTTTTCCTGACCAATTTCCACTTCCCAAGAGTGCTTCACTCCCCGGAAACAATGTCAGAAAATAGCCTTGATGACCCACAAGTATATGGGATCAATTGTAGCCCTTTTCGATAAGTAAGAGTGTCGAAGCCAATGAGGAGCAGAAGGAAATGACAAGTGGTTTTCAGCAAGGTAATGTCTGCAAGTGCTGAAATTGTAAGTAACAGAGTAGTTTGATAGCAAGATAATTTGTAACGAGCAAGTCACGGTAATAGTAACAAAAGTGCAGCATGGTATCCCAATCATTTTGAGGCAAAGGACAGGCCAAAACGGTCTCTTATGATAAGCAAAGTGTTCTTGAGGGTACACGGGAATTTCATCTAGTCACTTTCATCATGTTGGCTCAATTCATGTTCGCTACTTTGATAATTTGGTATGTGGGTGGACCGGTGCTTAGGTGCTATTCTTACTTGAACAAACCTCCTACTTATGATTAATCCCCTCAGAAGCATCCGCAACTACGAGAAAAGTATTAAGAATAAATTCTAACCAAATAATTAAACTTTTGCATCCAATCGGTCCCTTACGAAATAAGACATAAACTAGGGTTTAAGCTTCTGTCACTCTCACAACCCATCATCTAATAACTACTCCACAATGCATTCCCTTAGGCCCAAATATGGTGAAGTGTCATGTAGTTTACGTTCACATGACACCACTAAGGGAATCACAACATACATATCATCAAAATATCAAACACATATCAAGTTCACATGATTACTTGCAACATGATTTCACCCGTGACCTCAAGAACAAAAGTAACTACTCACAAATGATAATCATGCTCAAGATCAGAGGGGTATTAAATAGCATAATGGATCTGAACATATAATCTTCCACAAAATAAACCATATAGTAATCCACTACAAGATGCAATCAACACTACTAGTCACCCACAAGCACCAATCTATAGTTCCGGTACAAAGATTGAACACAAGAGATGAACTAGGGTTTGAGAGGAGTTGGTGTTGTTGAATATGTTGATGGAGATAGCCATCCCCAAGATGGGAGAGTTGTTGGTGATGATGATGATGATGATTTCCCCCTTTGGGAGGGAAGTTCCTCCGGCGCAATCGCTCCACCAGAGGGCAAAAGTGCTCCTGCCCAGGTTCCGCCTCGAGACGGCGGTGATTTGTCCCAAAAGTCCTCTCCTTATTTATTGTAAGGCGAAATGACTTATGTACCAGAAGAGGGGCACCGAAGGTAGGCCTGGATGAGCACAACCCACGAGGGCGCGCCTGGGGGCCCAGGCGCGCCTTGGTGTCCTGTGCTCACCAGGGTGGCCCCCTCCGGTACTTATTTGCTCCAGTATTTCTTATTTATTCCATAAAAAATCCTCATGAAGTTTCAACTCATTTGGAGTTGTGCAGAATAGGTAGCCTGACGTAGCTTTTTCAGGTCCAGATTTCTAGCTGCCAGAATTCTCCCCTTTTGTGTGTACCTTGCATATTATGAGAGAAAAAGGCATTAGAATTACTCCAAAAAGCATTACTATGCAATAAAACAACATAAATAACATTAGGTAAACATGATACAAAATGGACGTATCAACTCCCCCAAGCTTAGACCTCGCTTGTCCTCAAGCAAAAACCTAAATCGAAAAACATGTCCACAAGCTTAGAGAGAGAGGTGTCGATAAAAACAAAAATACGGACATAGAAGCATCATGTAACTTAAAATAACAACAACAAACTTTAACATAAAACTTTTATTATAGAACTTTTATCATAGACTTCTCATGAACAAGTAACAATTCATCACATCATCGAAGTATAAAGCATAAACTCTATTGGAAACCAACAAACTATGTTCTCAGTCAACTTTGCCACTAAAATTCATCATCTTTTCAGGAAGGGTCACGTATCGGAGCCTTTAGGCAAGTCCACATACTCAACCATCATTTAGTTTTCTATGATTGCTAACACTCACTGAAAGTGCAACTATCCCTAGGTGGTTTTGGTAATTCATAACAACATATAGCTCACTGAGCTAATGCTATTCCAAGACTATTATTTTAGGAAAGCTCAATGAATGGCATGGCATGGATGATGAAAGTGGATCCCTCAAAATACTAAGGACAAAGGATTGGCTCAAGCTCAAATCCTCAAGACTCTTCATTTTATATTTTAGTGATCCAAGATCACATTGAGTCTGTAGGAAAAGCCAATACTATCAAGGAGGGATGAGGTGTTGCTTAATGAGCCTCTTGCTTCATGTGCTTTGTGATATGCTCCAAAACTCTCAACTACTTTCCCACATCCACAAATGACCTAAACCCAAAGCCAAAATCGGTCACACCGATTCTTCCTATCCGGCGCCACCGATTCCAAAAGTCATAGCCACTACCACAAACCCTAAGCAAATCGGTCTTACCGATAGGGATCTCGGTCTCACCGAGATGGGGTTGTAATCTCTCTGTTTCCCTTCGTAACGTTTTGGTCTAACCGAAGAGAGCGATCGGTCCCACCGAGATTGCAATGTAAACTCTCTGTTTCCTTTTTGTAACATTTCGATCTCACCGAGAAGAGCAAATCGGTCCCACCGAGTTTACCTGACCAACTCTCTCGAAAGCTTATTACCAAATCGGTTTCACCAAGTTTGTGTAATCGGTCTTACCGAGATTACGTTATGCCCTAACCCTAACCGAATCGGTCTCACCGAGATGCATGTCAGCCCCACCGAAAATCACTAACGGTCACTAGGTTTACTAAATCGGTCCGACCGAGTCTGTTGAATCGGTCCCACCAAGTTTGGTAAATTGTGTGTAACGATTAGATTTTGTGTGGAGGCTATATATACCCCTCCACCTCCTCTTCATTCGTGGAGAGAGCCATCAGAACAAACCTACACTTCCAACTTACCATTTCTGAGAGAGAACCACCTAATTATGTGTTGAGGCCAAGATATTCCATTCCTACCATATGAATCTTGATCTCTAGCCTTCCCCAAGTTGCTTTCCACTCAAATCTTCTTTCCACCAGATCCAAAACCTATGAGAGAGAGTTGAGTGTTGTGGAGACTATCATTTGAAGCACAAGAGCAAGGAGTTCATCATCAACGCACCATTTGTTACTTATTGGAGAGTGGTGTCTCCTAGATTGCTAGGTGTCACTTGGGAGGCTCCGACAAGATTGTGGAGTTGAACCAAGGAGTTTGTAAGGGCAAGGAGATCGCCTACTTCATGAAGATCTACCGCTAGTGAGGCAAGTACTTCGTGGGCGACGGCCATGGTGGGATAGAGAAGGTTGCTTCTTGGTGGACCCTTCGTGGGTGGAGCCCCCATGGACTCGCGCAACCGTTACCCTTCGTGGGTTGAAGTCTCCATCAACGTGGATGTACGATAGCACCACCTATCGGAACCATGCCAAAAACATCCGTGTCTCCAATTGCATTTGACTCCTCCAAACCCTTCCCTTTACTTTCTTGCAAGTTGCATGCTTTAATTTCCACTACCTATATACTCTTTGCATGCTTGCTTGAATAGTGTGATGATTGCTTGACTTGTCCTAAAGTAGCTAAAATCTGCCAAACTCTAAAATTGGGAAAAGGTTAAGTTTTTATTGGTCAAGTAGTCTAACCCCCCCCCCCCCCCCTCTAGACATACTTCAAGGTCCTAAAAGTGGTATCAGAGCTTTGGTCTCCATTTGCTTTGATTTCCATAGCTTTTGGTGGTCATAGCCTTGGTTTCACAACCTAGGAGAGTATGGCGTCTAGCGAGGGAAATTATCACCGTAGAGGTCCTTACTTTGATGGTACTAATTTTGCTAGTTGGAAGCATAAGATGAAAATGCATATTCTTGGACATAGCCCCGCCGTTTGGGCAATTATTTGTATTGGCTTGCAAGGTGAATTTTTCGATGGGAGAGAACCGAACCGTGAAGCTAATGCAGAAGAATTGAAGATGCTGCAATACAACGCTCAAGCTTGTGATATCATCTTCAACGGATTGTGCCCCGAGGAATTCAACAAAATCAGCCGTCTTGAGAATGCAAAGGAAATTTGGGATACTTTGATTGATATGCATGAAGGTACCGAGTCCGTCAAGGAATCCAAGTTGGAGGTGCTCCAAAGTCAGCTTGACAAGTTCATAATGAAGGATGGTGAAGGTGTCGCTGAAACGTACTCTAGGCTTGCTCTTATCACAAATGAGATTACCGGCTTAGGGAGTGAAGAGATGACCGACAAATTCATCATCAAGAAGATCCTAAGAGCATTGGATGGAAAGTATGATACCGTGTGCACATTGATTCAAATGATGCCAAACTACAAAGATCTCAAGCCAACGGAAGTCATTGGAAGAATTGTTGCTCATGAGATGTCACTCAAGGATAAGGAGGAACTTCACAACAAGTCAAGTGGTGCTTACAAAGCCTCAAGTGAAGCCCCCACATCATCAAGTGAAAAACAAACCTTCAATGAAGAATTGAGCTTAATGGTGAAGAACTTCAACAAATTCTACAAGAGTAGAAGCAAAGAAAGAAGCTCCAAGTCAAGGTCTTACAATGACAAGAGATCTTCTAGTCGAGAGCGCAATTGCTACAATTGTGGGAGACCCGGACACTACTCCAATGAGTGTACGGCACCCTACAAAAGAAGAGAAGATTCTCCAAGAAGAAGGAGCAAAAGAGAAGAATCACCACCAAGAGAGAGGAGGAGTAGAGATGATCGTTATGAACGAAGACCCTCACGGAGAAGCAAGGATTCGGAAAGGAAGGACAAGTCATCAAGGGGCTACACAAAATGAAGACATCAAGCTCATGTTGGTGAATGGGTATCCGGCTCCGACTCCGACAATCACTCCGAGAGAATCTATCACTCCGACTCCGAATATACTCAAGATGAAGGTGTTGCCGGTCTAGCACTTGTGTCAACCAACTCCTACGACATATTTGATTCACCAAATGAAGGTGTTGGAAGATGCTTCATGGCCAAAGGTCCAAAGGTAACACATCCTGAGTATGTTGATTTCAATAGTGATGAAGATGACTTGCTTGTGGATGATTATTTACTTGTTGACAACTCTAGTGATGAATACTATGATGAAACGTCAATTAATCATGCTAATCAAGATAAAACGAATGACAATGATAAGGAGAAGATTGAGCTTCTAACTAAAGAACTAAACACTCTTAAGTTAGCTCATGAAACTATCTACGAAGATCATCGAGAACTTTTAAGGGCTCATGAGAAGTTACGCTTTGAAAAGCTCAATCTTGAGCAAGAGCATGAGTTCTTAAAAGCAATCAATGATGATCTCCGCAAGAAAAGTTCTTCTTACATTGCCAAGCGTTTACTCTTATCTACTTACATGCCTCAAGTCAAGTCTAGTAACAAGTACAAGAAAGATACTTCCTCTAGTAGTAACAATAATAATGTCAAATCCAATATTGTTGCTTCTAGTAGTTCTCTTGATTCCACTAATGATTCTCTTATCCAAGTTACACTTGAGCAAGAAAATAGCTTATTGAAGGGAATCATAGAGAAAGGTGTTTACAAGAGCCTTGCTGGGAGTAAGCAATTCGAGGAAATTGTACGCAAGCAAGGAAGGCACTGGAAGAATCAAGGTGTTGGTTTTGAACGAAAGTTCAATGCCAATGGAGTTGAGTGGGAAGAAGATCAATACCCCAAGACGAAGTTTGTTCCTCAACAAGAGAAGTATGATCCTACTTCCTTCAAGGGAACACAAGCTCAAGATGATGTTCCACCACAAGACCACAAGAACAAAGGCAAGGACAAGCTTCAAGAAGAGATTGATGCATTTGAAGAAGCACCTAAAGCCTCATTCAAGTGGGTTCCCAAGACTACGTCAAGTTCTACTTCATCAAGTACAACTACAACTCCAAGGATTCCCATCAAGATGATGTGGATCCCGAAGAAGAAGAACTAGAGAGTTCTTGAGGGTGACTCCGCCAACATTCTTCACTCATATCATTTTGGCAAGAACAAGTGCAATCAACTTCCACATCTTGAACTAGTTCAAGGAGTCACAAACCCTCATGTTGGTAAAGCAAGGGACAAGGTAACCTAATGATTTCATGGACATGATCTTGTGTGTGCATCACTCTATGTCTATGGATATTCTTGTTTGTTCCTTGTGGGACTAACCCATGTAGGTAAGTTGAAAGTGCAACTCACTCCAAAGGATTGCTCCAAATGATCTACATCAACATTGAGCATCTACATCTTCAACACCTACATGAAGTCATCATCGACAAAACCCAAGGTTAGTTCATTTCTCTAAGGGGGGACATCACATCTAGGGGGATCTTAACTCTAAGAATTGAGTCAAAGCAACTCTAATGGTGTGAACACATTAATGCATTATGTAAAAGCGGTAACCCCACTTGAGCTTAAACGATGAGTATGACCTATGATCAAATGTTCTCATTTGACTCCTAAGTCAATATACTCATATATAGATGACCTAGTCATCGCCAATTGTTTGATAGATGCTAGAATTGGTTGTGCATGCTTTGCCACATATTTCATTTGCCATTTTATGGTGTGATCATGTTGGTGCATATTTTACTCATTCAAGGACATCCACTTGTTGTTTTGATTGTTTGGTTTTTCTTTTTGCCAAGTGGATGGACAAGAATGCCTAAGAACCTTCTTTAGCTATCTATGCTTTCCTCATATCAAACTCTATTCATGCTACATCACAAAATTTGATCAAGTCAGATTCGAACCACTCTGTGTGGGGAGCACTCGGAGTCCCCGATTCGTCATAGACTTAAACTTCCAAAACCTCTTTGTGACTCTCGGTCTGACCGATTCCTCCATTTCGGTCCTACTGAGATCATCAAGTTGATCTGAGTTTTCAATCTTGGTGCAACCATTTGAACTTTTCGGTCACACCAATTTGCTGTAACTGTACACAGTTATGCATCTCGGTGCCACCGAGTTGTTCCACTCGGTCACACCGACATGGTTGGGCTATATATAGTCATGGGCAAAATTTTGGAAATTTCTCCGAAACCCTTCGCCCGCGCAATAGCTCGCTCTACCATCGGAGGTCTTCGGATCGTCTCCTCGTCGCCAGCAGCCTCTGGTAGCTCGTCTCCGCCGCCGTCAACGGATTTCGGCCCCGCCGTTGCCGCCATAGCGAGGCCACCGCCAAGTTAGGGTATGGACTCGATCTTTGTGCTATCCTCGTCTGATTCCTAGCACATTGTATTCTTATGGATTCTTGCCACGATTGAAACACTCTTATCCAGCCAAAGTAATCCGTAGAGTAGATTAGATTCAAAATTTTAGGGTTAGGTTTCCGCCGAAACCATCTCGGACCCACCGAGTTGAAAAACTCGGTCTCACCGATTTGGCTTATGCCATTGCACTAGTGACTCTCGATCTGACCAAGAATTACTAATCGGTGCGACTGATTTGAGGATTCTGTGAAACCCTAGCAGTCTCGGTGCCACCGAACTGTGACTCGGTCCAACCGAGATCATCAGTTTAGGTTCCAAAACTGCTTCGGTATCACCGAGTTTGAAAATCGGTTGATCCGAAATGCTTTCTGTGGAAAACTAAAACTGAATTTTTGAATCATTCTTTTGCAAAAATCTCTGCATTTTGTGATGCTCATCTATTCTATCTCATCTATAACTCTTCACAGGGTTAGCAGTCAGCTTTTTGCAGCATGTCAGACCAGAGTGACAGCCAGAACAGGTCAGAAGAGCAGATGGACTTGAGTGAGGGCACTAGTCCCTCAACTACAGATGAAGGGAGCAGAAGCACTCCTAGCAACCTGCCTAAGGCTACTACCAGGCAGAGAAGGAAAAGAACTTCAGACTCAGAGGATGAGGATTATAAAGCTGAGGAAGATGAGGCTAGTTCCAAGAAAGTAGTGCTCAAGAAGGAATATGGCTCTGCACACAGCACTATGCCTGGACTGAAGAAGAAAGTTCCTGCCAAGAGGACACCAATGCCTAAAGCCAGAAAGTCCACTCAAGTGCTAGCCCAGACAGAACCCAAAGAGGCACCTGAGAAGAAAGTCACTTCTTCCAAACCTCAGAAAGTTCCCACTGGAGAAACTATGAAATTCACAATTGATTCAGAGGATGAAGGTGCTCAGGACAAGAAGAAGAAGAGAGCAAGAACCACAACTGCCAAGGTCCTTGGAAAGCCCTCAATGAGAAGAGATTCTGAAGAAGAGGAAGAGGTTGCTGCACCAACACCTAAGGCACCCAAGCTTATGGGTGATGCAATCAGATCAGGGGCTGCAACATCTAAGCCCAAAGAAGCACCCAAAGCTGCCTCCAAGGCCAAGCAAGTTCCAAAGAGGAATACTAGAAGTATTCCAGCTGCTGAGAAGAACAAGGCCCCAGTGCCCAATGTTGCTGAAGAA
Source organism: Triticum timopheevii (assembly GCA_963921465.1). Taxonomy (NCBI): domain Eukaryota; kingdom Viridiplantae; phylum Streptophyta; class Magnoliopsida; order Poales; family Poaceae; genus Triticum; species Triticum timopheevii. The sequence continues at coordinate 293,768,406 of OY997270.1, forward strand.
GAAGATGAAGAAGGTCAAGTCCTAAGAAAGCTCAAGCCCAAGATACCAGACCACAGTGATGCCCATCCTGTGGCTGAGGACATGAGGATTAGGAAGGATTCAGGACTGAGGCTGTGGAGGATGGAAGATCCATATGCTTCAAGGAGAAGAACTGCTGTTGACTACAGGTTCCACACAAAGGAACAGCAGGACTTCTATGAGACAATTCTGTTGGATAAGAAGCCTATAGTTTGTGACATGAGGTGGGTCGACTGGCCTACATCAAGGACAATGAAGAGCACTATCCAGGAGTGCAAGAAAGCTTTGTTGCTTGTGGAGTTGCTGATTTTGTTGGACAGAAGTTCACCCACTGGAATGATGAACTTATCATGCAATTCTACTCCACAGCACACTTCTACCCAGATGGAAGAATTGTTTGGATGTCTGAAGGTACAAGGTACCAGTCAACTGTTGAAGAATGGGCAAGTCTGATAAATGCCCCTAAGGAAAATGATGATGATCTGGATATCTATGCAAAGAAGAAGATGGATCACAATTCAATGGCTCACATGTAGAAGGAGATCCCACACAAGGCAGTTGAGACTCATAAGTTTGGATCAGTTCACTTTCTGGTGTCAGGGTTGCCAACCATCAATTGGATTATGAGGCATACTCTGTTGCCCAAGTCTGGTGACCATAACATGATCAGAGGGCATGCCATCAACATGTTGCATGTGTTTGATGTGCCACAGAAGTTCAAAGGCATGAGCCTGATGATTGAAACAATTAAGAGGACTGCAGCAGATCAGAAGAGGAGCTGTGGATATGCACCTCAGATTCAGGAATTGATCAACTCAAAGATGGGCACAGGGAAATATCAGTTAGATAAGGAACATTTTCCACTTTATCCAGACTTTGAGGACAATGAAGTTGTCATGAATGAGAATGATCCAACATCAGTTCAAGCTCAGGAGAAGAAGGAGAAGGCAAAGAAGGATAAGGCTGCCAGGATGCCAACTCAAGAGGAGGCATCTGAATATTTCTTGAAGACCAAACAGGAGCAACTTGGTTACTTGATAGCATCTACACTGAGGATTGAGAAGGGACTGACCACCCTCACTCAGAATCAGGAGAGCCTTGAGAGAATCATGGAACTCAAATTCCATGACCTTGATGTCAAAGTAACTGAGATTCAGTCAGTTGTAGAGCAGCTGCAGGAGGACATGCAGGAGAAGCAGACCAAGACAACAACCAATGTGTTTGCCAGAGTGCCCAGAGCCCAGAGGTCAGTTGCAGTGCCAGTGACAGACACTAGAGCAACAACTTCAGCACCAGCCACTGCCCCTTCAGTTCCAGTGCAACCAGCTCCAGCATCCACTCCAACACCCTCTACTTCAACTGAAGCCTTCTTCCTTGGAGTCATCAGGACACCACCACCAGAAGATCAAGCCTGAGAGTCGATCTAGCACTATGCATTTTCTATGAACTTTTTGGTAACTTGTTGCCAAAGGGGGAGAAAAATGTATAGATCATAGGCTTCGAGAGAGAGAGAGAGAGAGAGAGAGAGAGTTGCTTTTGGTCTCTCTTGCTTTATTTGGTGGTTTTAAACTTTGTTTGCTTTGATTGGTTGAGATACTATGCTTATGAGATATTGATGATCATGTGTTTGATCATAAGCTACACTTATGCATGCTTGATATTATCCTATCAATCTTATGTGATCATTCACTTTGCTTAGTGATGAGTGCATGCATTCAATGTTTATTATTTTGAGCCTCCACCAAGATGTATGTGACATGGAAGAGTAACCCATGAGCCTAATTCATTGTGCTTTTGCAGTCCAAAGCAAATCTTAAGCTATGCACAAATTTAGGGGGAGCTCTTGCTTATCACATACTTCTCAAAGCGACGATGTTATTCAATCTTATTATCATTTGTCGAAGCTTTGATCTATATGTTGTCATCAATTACCAAAAGGGGGGAGATTGAAAGTGCAACTATCCCTAGGTGGTTTTGGTAATTCATAACAACATATAGCTCATTAAGCTAATGCTATTCCAAGACTATTATTTCAGGAAAGCTCAGTGAATGGCATGGCATGGATGATGAAAGTGGATCCCTCAAAATACTAAGGACAAAGGATTGGCTCAAGCTCAAAAGCTCAAGACTCTTCATTTTATATTTTAGTGATCCAAGATCACATTGAGTCTATAGGAAAAGCCAATACTATCAAGGAGGGATGAGGTGTTGCTTAATGAGCCTCTTGCTTCGTGTGCTTTATGATATGCTCCAAAACTCTCAACTACTTTCCCACATCCACAAATGACCTAAACCCAAAGCCAAAATCGGTCACACCAATTCTTCCTATCCGGCGCCACCGATTCCAAAAGTCATAGCCACTGCCACAAACCCTAAGCAAATCGGTCTTACCGATAGGGATCTCGGTCTCACCGAGATGGGGTTGTAATCTCTCTATTTCCCTTCGTAACGTTTCGGTCTAACCGAAGTGAGCGATTGGTCCCGCTGAGATTGCAATGTGAACTCTCTGTTTCCTTTTTGTAACAGTTTGGTCTCACCGAGAAGAGCAAATCGGTCCCACCAAGTTTACCTGACCAACTCTCTGGAAAGCTTATTACCAAATCGGTTTCACCGAGTTTGTGTAATCGGTCTTACCGAGATTACGTTATTCCCTAACCCTAACCGAATCGGTCTCACCGAGATGCATGTCAGTCCCACCGAAAATCACTAACGGTCACTAGGTTTACTAAATCGGTCCGACCGAGTCTATCGAATCAGTCCCACCGAGTTTGGTAAATTGTGTGTAACGGTTAGATTTTGTGTGGAGGCTATATATACCCCTCCACCTCCTCTTCATTCATGGAGAGAGCCATCAGAACGAACCTACACTTCCAACTTACCATTTCTGAGAGAGAACCACCTACTCATGTGTTGAGGCCAAGATATTCCATTCCTACCATATGAATCTTGATCTCTAGCCTTCCCCAAGTTGCTTTCCACTCAAATCTTCTTTCCACCAGATCCAAAACCTATGAGAGAGAGTTGAGTGTTGGGGAGACTATCATTTGAAGCACAAGAGCAAGGAGTTCATCATCAACGCACCATTTGTTACTTCTTGGAGAGTGGTGTCTCCTAGATTGGATAGGTGTCACTTGGGAGCCTCCGACAAGATTGTGGAGTTGAACCAAGGAGTTTGTAAGGGCAAGGAGATCGCCTACTTCGTGAAGATCTACCGCTAGTGAGGCAAGTCCTTCGTGGGCGACGGCCATGGTGGGATAGACAAGGTTGCTTCTTCGTGGACCCTTCGTGGGTGGAGCCCTCCGTGGACTCGCACAACCGTTACCCTTTGCGGGTTGAAGTCTCCATCAACGTGGATGTACGATAGCACCACCTATCGGAACCACGCCAAAAACATCCATGTCTCCAATTGCGTTTGAATCCTCGAAACCCTTCCCTTTACTTTCTTGCAAGTTGCATGCTTTAATTTCCGCTGCCTATATACTCTTTGCATGCTTGCTTGAATAGTGTGATGATTGCTTGACTTGTCCTAAAGTAGCTAAAATCTGCCAAACTCTAAAATTGGGAAAAGGTTAAGTTTTTATTGGTCAAGTAGTCTAATCACCCCCCCTCTAGACATACTTCAAGGTCCTGCACTCACCACGTACACCTGAGCAAAATGTTTTAACCGGACACATATAAAGATAGGGGCTTATAGTTTCGCCTCCCAATGTATTCACCTCAAGGGTGGTTCAGCAACTCGCCACTCGAGGCCAGCTCAATGAGGAGAAGTGAGTTGCTCCACGCCGGCACGGCGGGGAGCATGGGTGTCATCACTGTCGTCCACGCCGCCACCTCGTACCGCGCCTCCCATGTGTGCGACCGCATCTCCCGTTTCTGTGTCTGAGACTCCCATGCCTGTGGCCGCACCATGGAAGCTGAGATAGAAGACAGGGGCATGGAGAGTAATGAGTCAGTGGCTAGCGCCTCCGCGTTCGTCACTATCATCGAGGAGAAGTAGAACACGGGAGTCCGCCGACGCTTGGGTCCCATGAAGGCCACCGCCCAGGCGACACCGACGTACACAATAGGTGTCTTCCCGAATCCTTCTGTTGCGAGGACCTTCATCGACCCCGCATGGGCTCCACTGTCAGTGTAACAAACCCCTGGGTCTGTTGCCCGGACTGTGCATAGGCACGAGGAGAAGTTCAGAACACCATGATCAACTCAAGCAAGATGGATCGATTCCCTTGAAGGATCCGATGATAGATCAAGAAGGCCAAGACTAGCCAAGAGGGGCAAGATACTGCTAAGGGAAAATCCTCCCCTGCCGGGCAGGCTAGCCTGGCGGGCAAGGTGAAAGCACAAGTGCTTCCTGGGTGGTTTTGGTAATTAATGTCAACATATCTCTTTTTGGACTAATGTTTTATCTAGTATATTTCAGATGAGTTCAACATTGGAGTGGCAGGACAAGAGGGTGTGGAACCCCTTCTAGATGCTAAGGACAAACATTGGCAAAAGCTCAAGACTCTTCATTTTCATTTTAGTGATCCAAGGTCACATTGAGTCCATAGGAAAAGCCAATACTATTAAAAGGGGATGAGGTGTTGCTTAATGGTCTACTTGCTCAAAGTGCTTAGTGATATGCTCCAAAGCCCTCAACCACTTTCTCATTTCCACATATGTACAAAACCTAAAGTCAAACTCGGCCCCACCGATTTGATCTACCCGGCACCACCGAGTTCATTGACATAGCCGCTGCCAAAAACACTAATCAATTCGGTCTCTCCGATGGGATCTCGGTCTCACCGAGATGGCCTTGCAAACCCTCTGTTACCTGCTGCAATCATTTCGGTCTCACCGAGATGTGCAGTCGGTCCCACCGAATTTGCTTGACCAAGTCTCTGTTTGCTTATTGATGAAATCGATCTCACCTAGTTCATCTGATCGGTCACACCGAGATAAGGTTTTTCCCTAACCCTAGCACATCAGTCTCACCGAGTTGATATTGCCGGTCCCACCGAAAAACCTAACATTTGCATTTTGAACCAGATCGGTCTAACCGAGTTTCACTATTCGGTCCCACCGAGTTTGGGAAATTGTGTGTAATGGCTAGATTTTGTGTGGTGGCTATATATACCCCTCCACCCCCTTCTCCATTTGAGAGAGAGCCATCAGAACGTGCCTACACTTCCACTACTCATTTTCTGAGATAGAACCACCTACTCATGTGTTGAGACCAAGACATTCCAATCCTACCACAAGAATTTTGATCTCTAGCCTTCCCCAAGTTGCTTTCCCCACAAATCATCTTTCCACAATATCCAAATGTGTGAGAGAGAGTTGAGTGTTAGGGAGACTATCATTTGAAGCACAAGAGCAAGGAGTTCATCAACACACCATCTATTACCTTTTACAGAGTGGTGTCTCCTAGATTGGTTAGGTGTCACTTGGGAGCCTCCGTCAAGATTGTGGAGTTGAACCAAGGAGTTTGTAAGGGCAAGGGGATCGCCTAATTCATGAAGATCTCCCAAAGTGAGGCAAGTCCTTCATGGGCGATGGCCATGGTGGGATAGACAAGGTTGCTTCTTCGTGGACCCTTCGTGGGTGGAGCCCTCCGCGGACTCGCGCAACCGTTACCCTTCATGGGTTGAAGTCTCCACATACGTGGATGTACGATAGCACCACTTATCGGAACCACACCAAAAATCTCTATGTCTCCAATTGCGTTTGCACACTCCAATCCCATCACTTTACTTTCTTGCAAATTGCATGATTTACTTTTCGTTGCTCATATACTCTTGCCAAGCTTGCTTGAAATGTATTGTAAATGTGTCAAATTGTGCTAATGTCCAACCTCAACTTGAAAAACTTAAAAACTGCTACCTTTACTTGTTGAGGGTCTAATCACCCCCTCTAGACACCTCTTCTCGACCCTTTCAATTGGTATCAGAGTGTTGATTTCCGTCACTACAAAAAAAGACACCTGCGATATTTTGGGCCAAACGATTTTCTTTTCTGTCATGCTTATGACACTTCTATGACGATAATTATGACAAAACCCGGTATTATCATAGATGTGCTGGGCTCCTACTTCTATGGCAAAAAATCATGATAGAAAATGGGCTTTCCATCCTGGGCGGGCCGGAGATGCAGCTGCATGACATTCTTTAGGCCGTCCATGATGGGGAAAACCATGGTAGAAGCAAGGGTGAGGAAAATATCGGGGAGTTCCCGGTTACGGTGAGTGATCAGGGGCCGAGCGTTGTGCGTTTCTCTCGTACACGTACGCGCGTGGGTACGAGGCATAGGGCACTAACTGAACCCGAGTGAGGCGTTCGCCTACTGAACCCGAGTGATTACACTAGCTATGTTACTAAACCTCGGTCGATCCCTTGATGTTAACTGAACCCGATCGAGCGATTCCTTCGCTACTGCTGCTAACTGAAGCTGCTCAAACCTGCTGCCTCTTGATGAATAGTGAGCGTGGTTGGGGGTTGAATGAATAGTTCCCGATGGGGGTTGGGTGAACAGGACCCTGTGGGGGTGTAGAGGTCGTTGCCACTGGATGAACAGGACCCCGATCTAGCTGACTGGGGCTGAATGAACAAGACAACCCCATGGAGGGCTGGTTGAACAGTAGCCGGTGGAGGGCTGGATGAACAGTAGCCCATGGAGGGGTGGTTGAATAAGACCACGTGGAGAGGGCTGGTTGAACAGTAGCCGGTGGAGGAGCGGTGGAGGCTGGATGAACAAGAGCCCGTGGATGAACAGTCGCAGGTGGAGGCTGGAGGAGGTCGACGGTGGATGAACAGTAGCCCGTGGAGGCTAGAGGAGGTCGATGGTGGAGATGAACAATAGCCCGTGGAGTCCCGTTTTGCAGTACGCCACACCCCTCCAGATGAACAGGACCCCCGTTTCGACCGTAGCACTCCAACACAAGTCCGTTTCCTCCGTTTTGTGGTACGCTACTCCCCTCCCGATCAAGAGGACCCCATTTCGACCGTAGGCACTCGAACACAAGTCCATTTCCTCCGTTTTGCGGTATGCCAGACCCCTCCCGATGAACAGGATCCCATTTTGACCCTAGGCAGTCGAACACAAGGACGCTTCCTCCATTCTGTGGTACGCCAGGCCTTGTTTCGATCGCTGTTCCGTCCAAGCTGGTTGCCTCCCGATGAACACGACGATGCAGTTTCTCCGTTCTAACCCAGCTGGTTGTATGCCCATGAATAGGACGCCATCGCTGCCTCTCCATGTACACGAGCCCTGGCCGTACGTATGCGCGAGTAGGCATTTGAGACCCCTCCCGTATGTACGTACGTGGCTGTATTTACTTTCTTGCAGCCTGGCTATACTTACGTGTACATGCTACATGCGAACCTATACTACAACACATGCGCGCCTCTACTACGATACGTTCCCTTCCTTACTTGTCCACGGTTCATGTTGTTGCCTGCAGACAAACCGATCGACAATATGTACGTACACATTCGCGACCAGAATGACAATGCTACGTACGCTTCGACCAGGTGGATCTGACTATCAGGAACTTCCTTGCATGCAAAGATGTAGCATGTGGGTCCCAGCAGTTAGGGCGGAATTTTTTTTGCGAAATACGGTGGCCCGTACGATGGGTCCCTGCTATTAGGTGGAGGAATCATTATTTTGCGCGTAATAAGGAGGCACTTCCTTGCTGCGCCATGGACGCAACTGTCAGCCTCTCCACGTACAGTATTCTTCTGATGGAAGTCGTTCCTTGACCACATTGACCATGTCGCGCCGAGAGCACCAAGGCGGTGGACAACGACGAGTCCTAGGAAGAGGACGAGGTGGAGCTGGGGAAGACGTGGCAGTGGATGCCCACGCGGAGAGGAGTACGAGGGTTCACTAGTTCGGCTGTGGTGTGAGACTGCTGCCGCTGCAGAATAACAGGGGGTGTGGGTGAGTAGAGGGATGGCCTCTCCAGCGGTGGGAGTGACACGGAGCCGGGGAAGACTCAGCAGTGGTTGCCCATGCGGTGGGGAGTACAAGGGTTGACTGGTTCGGCTGCCGTCGCCGAAAAATAACAGGAGGTGTGGCTGAGTAGAGGGATAGCCAGGCCAGGGATATGGTGGGGCCGTGAGGCCTGCCCAGCAGCACAGCTAGCCACGGGAGGCGGGAGCAGGCGGTTCCGCCGATGCTGGTTTGGGCAGCTAGAGCAGGAAGATCAGAGACTGAAGAAGCACGATTGTTGTTAGATTGACATCTAACGGTCTGATGCTGGTAGAGTCGATTGTTGACTAAGTTTCTTTTTTTGAGAAACCTTGTGTACGCATGAACTTAGTAGGCCCACAAGTCAGCCTCCAAATCTATGGCAGACAACATAGAGCCCATTTGCTATTTTTTTAATAATTTGCAGCCCATTTGCTAATTCTTAAGGAATTTATTATAGCCCATTTTCTGCCCAGGACCACGATCAAAAAGTTCAACCTAATTTCGCATATTTCAGTGGAGTCTGAACTGTTGTAATCCTGAAATGATAAACATTTATTTTTTAAGAACTTATTGGTTTGCCAAAAAAATCATTTTTTGTAAGCAAATAAGACATGGGACAATTGAGTTGGTTTAAGGGAAAACCAGTGGTAAAAAAATCAGCGTTGGGAGGAAAAAAATAAGGATGTAAATATGAAAAGGGAACTTTATGTATTCTCAATATAATGATATGTGTATATGAACTAGTAAAACTATAGGTAGAGATTATAAAACGAAAGAAGGACATGGCATTTCAAGAGGAAAATAGAACCGGGCTGTGTGTTTGATTCAGTAAAAAAACTGACTGCGAATGTTCTAAGACAAAATGTAACTAATGCTGGCGGGCCAGAGGCCAGTAGATAGCTTCTGGATCCTTGTGCCCTGTTGTCGTCATGGGCTGGGCCTGTTAAAAACAAAACCAAGCCTGGGCAGTCTACAGCCCAGTTGAAACTTGCTCGACCTGAAAAAACAATATACCTACTGGATCCCAGTTATCAGTCCATACTTGCAGAACTCTCTCGTTTATTAAGTACATTGAAGACTTCATGGGTTTCACCATCTTAGACGTCAACATTATTCTTCCATCGTGATAATAAGTGCATGCACTTGCTTGCTTACGGCCATGGACCTACTGGTTTCGTACGGTTAGGCTCTGTATGGACAGCCATCTTGTGGTTCCATGGACGAATTTCATGCAAATTGGATGGTTTTTAGTGAAAACGGACTAAATTCATTGCATTTTACATATTTATTTTCATTATAGAATATTTTACATATTTGAACTAATAATAACAGACTAGGCCTTTTTTAGTCCATGGGAGGCGCTTCACGATCCATGTCGCGACACTTAACTGTTCTGGAAGGCCCAAATCCATCACTCCTCTCTTTTAACAAGTTGCAGCTGGACTTGGCATGCCACAGCCCAGTTCCGACATGCTGCATCCAACTATCAGTCTATGAAACCGGATGGATCCCCTGCATACTTTGAAGATGTAAAGAATTTGGAGAACTGGGAATTCTAACGGCAGGTGCTTATGCTACCCATCAAATAAAAATCAGGTGTCTGAAAATTCGTTTCGAAACAAATGATTCAGCTTTATATCCACACCGACCCTCGGCATGATGGTTGGAAGCAAATGCCAAGTTCATACGGAAAGATAGTTAACGACAATACCAACTTGCAGACGACCAGGTAGTACAAGGACCAATACCAAACTAACTTATAATCTTTTTAGTCCCTGCCCTAGTGTTCATCTGGTAGAAAATCTTGCAGATGACCAGCTCCCGCTCCTTATCTTGCTCCAGGTCCCCGAGGTGGTACTGGTGCATCACCCTGTTGGTCCTCTGCTGGTCGAAGTTCTTGTTGGTGTGCAGCACCAGAACCTTTTTGCTGCCCGTCTGCAAGCCGTTGACCATCATCAGCAAAGCATTGACGGTCTTGTGCCACATCACGTGCATGCCGCACTCCGACCATATCTTGTGACGCGTCCACGTGCCCCTTTTGAATGCCCTCGAGTTGCGCTGGAAGAAATGCTTGCTTAGGCCACTCAGTGTGATACCTGCAGTATTGTCGAATACAGGTTGTAGTGTACGTAGTTGGCATTTTCATAACATCTTTGGCATGTTGCAGTCACTTGTTTCACTTTTTATTAACTGTCAAATTGTAATTGCTTCACTAGGTCTGCGTCTAAAAAGAAAAATAGAGCTATAAACAAAGGAATATGTTTGTGCAAGTAGACGGGCGATCGGTGTTTGTCGGATTAAGGGATCCGCAAACCCTTGAGAGGTTTGAACTCTAGGGTGCATGCGGAGATCTCAACCTACCCAGCCTGCCTACTCGCAATCCTCCTAAGCCTAGTGCGTCAAGCTCAAAGAGACACAGAGACACGGTAGTTTATCCTGGTTCGGGCCACCTTGCGGTGTAATACCCTACTCCAGCGTTTTGGTGGATTGCCTCGGAGGGCTGAGGATGAACTAGTACAGTGGATGGATGAACTGGCCCCAGGAGGTGAGGTGTTCTTAGCTGGTGTGGTGTGCTAGTCGACTTGTCTCCCCTTTATGGTAGTGGCTAGTCCTATTTATAGTGGCCTTGGTCCTCTTCCCAAATGTTGGCGGGAAGGGATCCCACAACGGCCGGATTTGAAAGGGGACAAGTAGTACAGCTTATCCTAACAAAAGTAGTCTTCGTCTGCGAAAAGCCTCTTGTTCTGACGCTGTAGTGGGCTCATTGATGACCTCCGTCCTGCCGTCCTAGCGGTCCTGGTCTCATTGCACCAGAATGGAAACCTTTGACTGATTCCTTGGGACTCCGTGCCTGTGGCTTGCCTCCCTTGCACCAAAGAGGAAACATGTGCTCTGCGCCTGCCTGGCGCCCGCCTGGCCTTGGTCGTCATGGCTCACGTTAGCTGAGCCTCGTGAGGTAAACCTTGCATAGAACTCTCCGCCCCTCGGGAGCCAGCCTGGTGAGGCCGATCCCCTCGGGGGTCTTGGCGTTGTCCGCCTTGCAAGGCTTGGTCCCTCGCCAGGTTGTTGATGTTGCAGCTGGGCCGTGCTAGGTCATCGATGGAGCCACGTGGTGGGCCGCCGGCAGGCAGGGCTGGATACCCCCATATCCAGGATGCCGACAGTAGCCCCCGGGCCCAAGGCGCGCTCGGACTTGGCTTCCAGGCGAAGCCAAAGGGCAAGTGCGGAGCACCGTGGGCCCTAACCTCCTGTGGCCTTGATGTCACATGGCGATTGATGGGACGTGGGCGACTCCGCTTCCCCATGCTACCTCGGCAACTGCTCGACTTGACAACTGCATGCTGCATGGAGAGAGAATCATCATTACTGGAGATCATGGGAGGCCGACGATTTACCTTCTCCTGGCTATAAATGTGCGAGCGGGCGGAGCCCCTGCCCATCTCTCTTTCGTCTTGCTCCCGTCTGCTCCTCTCTTCTCCATCCTGCTACCATGGCGCCGATCAGAAGGTATTCCGCGGCTGAAAAGGGGAAGGCCCCTAGGGAGGGGCCCGATCCTCTCCCGCCAAAAAAGCGGCTCCACTTCCCTCACAATGCCAGCATGGGGCGAGAGGTGACCAGGCCTTGGCAGTTGAGGCCTCCGCCTGGCTTCCCCCTTCCCATATATGCTCGTGCTCAGGACGAAGGAGTGCACCATCGAGTGGCGCCTGACGAAGATGGCATGGCCACCATTGCCCTACTGACCGCACCACGGACCCACGCCGAGGGTAGCTCGCGCGAGTTTGTGGTGTGGGTGGCAATGCCTCCCGACACCTGGATCCGACTCTCGCGGTTCTTTGCCAACGAGCTGCCTCTGAGGGGCCCGGTTGAGCTGTGGTTGCAGCACGCCGGGTGTCACAGCTTGGCAACCGGAGCTGAAGTCGAGGTGGTGCCCCCTGGAGATGTCTTCATGACGTGAGGATGGGGCGAGATCGCCTGGGCTTGCCACGTAGAGGGAGCCTTGGCGATCCACTTCGAGTACTATGGAGCAACCACTCTATTCTGCAAGGTCTTCAATGAGGAGGGCGAACAGCTGGAATTCTACCTCGGAGGAGACAAGACGTGGGACACTGCAGCGGGTGTTGGACCTGCTGTTGTCCCCTTTGGTGCTTCGTCCAGTAGCAGTGGCGACTCCTGGGAATCCAACAACTCTCCTGAGCCCAGTGATTCTCTGGAGTCGAGGGATGAAAGCTATGTGCCGCCAAGATCCCGCCGAGGCCGGAGCGCGGCTGCAGCTGCCGCCCAGCGTCGCCAGCGATATCATAGGCCTAGTAGTTGCTTTCCCTGCGCGGAATGAAGATCAGCCCCGTGGGGTTTTGTAAAGATCGGAATGTACTTAATATCAGCCTTGCTTCTTTTGATCTTGTAATGAACTCACGTATCCCAGTTTGGCACGGTTCCTCCCTTTTCTTGTCCCTAGGCAGCGCGGTGCTCTACGCCAATGGGACCCAGTCCCTAGGCAGGCTTCAGCTGTCGCTAGTATGTCAGGTCGCAATGCCATGGTCAAGGCTAGGAGGTGAGCGGCCCAAGGTCCGGTAAGAGCTCGTGAGACGCGATGCTTACGAGGTCCCCCTTGGCGTGCAAGCAGCTGGACAGAGAATTGAAAAGGGGAGTAAAACTGCCAAAATGGAACTACAAGGCGGGGCATGCAGGGAGCAAAACCGGTGCTGTAGTGAGCTGAAACTTATCTTTTGGTGTCTGGGTCCATTAGGGAGATGACGCTTGCTCTCGCGATTATGGTACCATTGGGCGCAGCTTGCATTGGCCACCTTCCTGCCTCGCTCGCCAAGGTGCTCTACGTCCTTGGGACCCGGCCCTCGAGCGAGCTCAGCCGCCGCTGGTATGCCACGTCGCGATGATGTGGTCAAGGCCAGGGGTGAGGGCTGGAGAGCCAGTAGGAGTTCCAGAGAAGCGGTGCTTGGGAGGCCCCCCTTTAACGTGCAAGCGACTCGTGAGGCCAAATGGTGGTTGTTCAAGTCGACCCGTGACCCATTGCCAGATGAACCTACAGGTTAGATGACAGGAAAGACCGAGAACCCCTGCGGAGTGGGCCTGCAGCCCAGGGCATAGGACAAAGGCACCATGGACCTGGCGAGGTGGTATATGCGAGGCGGGCCGCGAACCAGAGCTCGATCTTCGGGTTTATCAACATTGCAGGGACGAACCCGAGCACAAGCGCCGTGCCGACGTGAGTTATCATGCAACAATGCGGGAGAGGTGCTAACCAACAAACACATGGAGGGCCGCGATGGCGGCGGTCGTAGGGTGACAACCATAGGCAAACTCACAGAAATGGTTAGATAGTCCTGGTGAATGCAAACGATAATGCTGTTGGGTCGGGCCCACACGGCCTGGGGATGATGCAACCCGAGGGGCGCCCCCAGACTGAATGAGCTAGAGAAATGTCACCTGGTACCGTCACTGAAGAGGTGTTGAAGTAGCCAAAAAACGTGTGCTGCTGGAGTCCTTCCTCACGAGCCGCTCTGGTGCCGAGCCTCGGGAGGCTCAGAGGGACCGAGAGGCTCCTAGAGGTGCTCCTCCATCTTCGCTAGAATCACCTGATGCCTGGCCTGGCAAGCCGTCAGGGCGTCCCTCACACAGCGCTGGAAAACCACAGCCGCGCCCGGCAGGCCGAAAGGCATGCGGACGTAGCTGTGAGGTGGACCCTCGCATCGGCCGATGCAAGACAGCCACATGAGCTGCCGAGACGCGGCCCTGTTGAACCCGGGGATGTCGATGCAGACGCGGAACTCCTTACCGTTGCCAGGGCAGTGAGCTGCGCCGCGCGGCAGGCGACAATCGCCTTGCAGAACCCTTGCTTTTCGAATCTCCTCGATTGCCTTGTTGATGAACTCCTGAACGCCTGGTGCCTCACGCATGTTGCCTTCTCCTGGGAAGCGTGCTCTGAAGAGCGCCTCCACATGGTGCCCAAGCACCCCCCTCATGACCCTGGCTAGGTCTGAGGCCCTCCAAAGGAGAGCCCCCGAGCCCAGCCTGAGAGGGGCGCCGGGCGCACCTTCCTATGCGATGGGTAAAGGTTCCGCGTCCGGGGATGCGAGGCTCAGCACAGTGGCCTCGAGCGATGCGTCCTCACGAGACCCATGTCCCATCTGCAGCTTCTTCGTCTTGGGGGCTTCCTCAGAAGGGAGGGCGCCATTCTCGTCTCCAGGGTTCTCGACCGCTGCAGCCTAGAAGGCGCACACGAGGGAGCACACCGCATCCTTCACTTGACACGCGACCGTGTGACGCCGTCGCTTCCTGGCATCTTGAGGACTTTTTAGCCATGGTGTGTACCCGCCATGAACTTGGCCAGTGCTGGGTACCCTAGGATGGCTAAAAGCACAAGTGCTCCCTAAGTGGTTTTGGTAATTAATGTCAACATATCTCTTGTTGGACTAACACTTTTACCTAGTATGTTTCAGATAAGTTCAACAATTAAGTGGTATGGACTAGAGGATGTGGAACCCCTTCAAGATGCTAAGGACAAAGGATTGGCTCAATCTCCAAGAACAAGACTCTACATTTTCTATTTTAGTGATCCAAGATCACATTGAGTCTATAGGAAAAGCCAATACTATCAAGGAGGGATGAGGTGTTGCTTAATGAGGTTCTTGCTCAAAATGCTTAGTGATATGCTCCAAAGCCCTTAACTATTTTCTCACATCCACATATGACCTAAACCAAAAGTCAAACTCGGCTCCACCAATTCTTTCTTTCCTGCGCCACCGAGTTCAGATGTCATAGCCACAAACCCTAGGCAAATCGGTTTCACCGATAGGGATCTCGGTCTCGCCGAGATGGGATTGTAATCTCTCTGTGTATGTATCTATTACCAAAATCGGTCCCACTGAGATTGCAATGTAAACTCTCTATTTCCCTTCCGTAACATTTCGGTCTCACCGAAATGAGCGAATCGGTCCCACCGAGTTTACCTGACCAACTCTCTGGTTAGCTTATTACCAAAATCGGTCTCACCGAGTTTGTGTAATCGGCCTCACCGAGATTACATTATGCCCTAACCCTAACCATATTGGTCCTACCGAGTTGCATGTCGGTCCCACCGAAAATCCTAACGGTCACGAGATTTGCTGAATCGGTCCGACCGAGTTTCTCAATTCGGTCCCACAGAGATTGGCAAGTTGTGTGTAACGGTTAGATTTTGTGTGGAGGCTATATATACCACTCCACCTCCTCTTCATTCATGGAGAGAGCTATCAGAACATGCCTACACTTCCAACATACATTTTCTGAGAGAGAACCACCTACTCATGTGTTGAGACCAAGATATTCCATTCCTACCATATGAATCTTGATCTCTAGCCTTCCCCAAGTTGCTTTCCACTCAAATATTCTTTCCACCAAATCCAAATCCTATGAGAGAGAGTTGAGTGTTGGGGAGACTATCATTTGAAGCACAAGAGCAAGGAGTTCATCATCAACACACCATTTGTTACTTCTTGGAGAGTGGTGTCTCCTAGATTGCTAGGTGTCACTTGGGAGCCTCCGAAAAGATTGTGGAGTTGAACCAAGGAGTTTGTAAGGGCATGGAGATTGCCTACTTCGTGAAGATATAACGCTAGTGAGCCAAGTCCTTCGTGGGCGACGGCCATGGTGGGATAGACAAGGTTGCTTCTTCATGGACCCTTCGTGGGTGGAGCCCTCCATGGACTCGCGCAACCGTTACCCTTCGTGGGTTGAAGTCTCCATCAATGTGGATGTACGATAGCACCACCTATCAGAACCACGACAAAAACATCTGTGTCTCCAATTGCATTTGCACACTCCAATTCCATCCCTTTACATTCTTGCAAGTTGCATGCTTTACTTTCCGCTGCTCATATACTCTTTGCATGCTTGCTTGTAATGTATTGTGATTGTTAAACTTGTGCCAAAACTCCACTTAAACTTAAAGAAGTTAAAAACTGCAACTTTTGGCACTTGGTGTCTAATCACCCCCCTCTAGACACCTCTTCTTGATCCTTTCAATTCGTATCAGAGCTTTGGTCTCCATTGCCTTGGTTTAAACACCATTGGAGGAAGATGGATGAGTCTACTTTGGGGAGTCCTAGACATAGAGTGCCTATACTTGATGGAGAGTATTTTCATGAATAGAAAAATGAGATGCTTGTGATTTTCAATGAATATCATTTGAACAAGTACATTGCTAGCCCTTGTGCACCTCATGTTGATCCTATGCATCCTACCCTCAATGAGTCAATTGACATGATTCACAATCTTAGAACTGTTAATCTTATCACTAGAGGCTTGCCTAGAAACTTGATTGGATTTTTGCCTACTCTTAAGTGTGCCTACACTATATGGAAATTTCTTGTGGAACGTTTTCCAAATTATTCCTTGAAAAATCTAGATGAAATTCTCCATAAGTCTATTGCCTTGAGTAAGATGAACTCCAATGATCCTATGTTTAGTGATTGTCTATTTGAGCTTACAAACCTTATGCGTGCCAAAGGAGATGTTGGAATTATTAGTTATATTATTTTTGAAGCTATTAAAATTCATAAAGAAGATCATTGTCAAACTCACTCTAACGAATCACCCTCTCTAGGATTTGATCCACCACATGACGATGTTGAACATGGATACTATGACGAGGATGATGATAGTGACTTTGATCATGATGATGCAATGAGACACTTTGGTCTTATGGCAAATCTTCGGGGATATATGGCAGGAGGAAAGGAATGGGTTCTTGATAGTGGATGTACCGATCACATGACCAGAGATAAAGATATGTTTCGTGGGCTTGCTGAAAACGGTGGTCCTCGAAAGTATGTCACTTTCGGTGACAACTCAAAGGGTAAGGTGGTTGGCCTCGGTAAGGTGGCCATATCACATGATAGCTCCATTCAAAATGTTATGCTCGTTGAATCTCTTGGCTACAATTTACTCTCAGTATCTAGACTTGCTGATTTCAGTTTCAATGTTCTATTTACTGAAGTAGACTGCCAAGTGTTTCGTAGAGATAATCAAAAAATGGTCTTTGCCGGTATACGTAGGGGAAACCTTTACATTGTTGACTTCACTAAAAAGGCTCAACCTAGAACTTGCTTTATCGCTAAATCCTCTAAAGGTTGGTTATGGCATAGACGATTAGGTCATGTTGGCATGCGAAACCTTGACAAGCTTATTAAAGGAAATCATATCCTTGGTGTTAACGATGTCATATTTGATAAGGATAGACTCTGCAGTGCTTGTCAGGCAGGTAAACAGGTTGGAGGGAGGCATCCCATGAAGAACATCATGACCACAAGGAGGCCACTCAAGCTAACATGGATCTTTTTGGTCCCAACGCCTACAAAAGTCTCGGTGGAATTTTTTTGGTCTAGTTATAGTTGATGATTTTTCAAGATTTACATGGGTGTTCTTTCTAGATGATAAATCACAGGTCCAAAAGATCTTCAAAAACTTCGCTAGGAAGGCCCAAAATCAATTTGAAGTGAAGATCAAGAAGGTTCACAGCGACAACGGAACGGAGTTCAAGAACGCAAATGGACACCTTTCTTGATGAAGAAGGGATTTCACATGAGTTCTCGGCTACGTACACACCTCAACAAAATGGAGTTGCTGAGAGGAAGAACCGGACGCTCATCAAAATGGCAAGAGACGATGCTTGATGAGTACAAGACGCTGAAGCACTTTTGGGTGGAAGCGGTTGAGACAGCTTATCACGCAACAAATCGCTTGTATCTTCACAAGCTACTCGGCAAGACGGCATACGAGCTCCTCACCGGTAACAAACCCCAAGTTGTATACTTTCGAGTATTCGGCTCAAAGTGCTACATTCTTTATAAGCATCGCCGTTCTAAATTTGCTCCTAAGTCTCATGAAGGTTTCCTACTTGGTTATGGCTCAAACTCTCACACTTACCGTGTCTACAATAATTTCACCCGAAAGGTTGAAGAGGCGGTAGATGTGAAGTTTGATGAATCTAACGGCTCGCAAGTAGAGCAATTGCCAATTGATGTAGGAGCCAAAGACCCCTCGGAAGCAATCCAAGACTTGTCTATTGGCAAGATTCGTCCAACGGAAGTGAAGGAGAGTACCTCGTCCGTCCAAGTGGAAGCTTCTACCTCACGACAAGGTGAACCAAGAGTTGATACGGAAGCATCCACAAGTGGGACACACCAAGATCAAGAAAATGAGGAACTACACCAAGATGAACAACAACAACCTCCTTCTCCACCACAACAACAAAACGACAACATCAACAACAAAGAAGGCCAAGAAGAAGAACAAGATGAAGAGGATGTTCAACCAAGATCCAAGCAAAAGCTCTCACGAGTTCGAGCAAGAATTGCTAAAGACCATCCCGTCGAGCAAATCTACAATGATATCCAAATCGGGAGAACCACTCGCTCAAAAACTCGTTTAGCTAAATTTTGTGAACACTATTCATTCATCTCTATCATTGAACCTATGAAGGTTGAAGAAGCATTGGAAGATCCGGATTGGATAAACCCTATGCATGAAGAGCTACACAACTTTGAGAGAAATCAAGTTTGGACATTAGTTGAGAAGCCCGACAACAACCACAACATCATCGGTACCAAATGGGTGTTTCGCAACAAGCAAGATGAAGATGGACAAGTAGTTCGCAACAAAGCACGTCTCGTCGCCCAAGGATACACACAAGTCGAAGGTATGGACTATGGTGATACATATGCTCCCGTTGCTAGACTTGAGTCCATTCACATTTTACTTGTCTATGCTAATCACCATGATATCACCTTGTACCAAACAGACATTAAAAGTGCTTTTCTAAATGGTGAAATAGAGGAGGAAGTCTATGTTAAGCAACCTCCCGGCTTTGTCAATCCTAAGAAACCTAATCATGTTTACAAACTTCACAAAGCTCTTTATGGACTCAAACAAGATCCTAGAGCTTGGTATAAATGCTTGGCCAGGTTCCTCATTGAAAAAGGCTTTGAAATTGGAAAAATAGATTCTACTCTTTTTATTAAAAGGGTTAATGGAGAACTATTTGTGTTCCAAATTTATGTCGGTGATATTATATTTGGATCAACTAACCCTCATTTTAGTGGAAAGTTTGGAAAGCTAATGTCATAGAAGTTTGAGATGTCTATCGTGAGTGAACTCAAATTTTTTCTTGGTTTGCAAATCAAGCAAACTAAGGAAGGTACCTTTGTCTCTCAAACGAAGTACACCAAGGACTTATTCAAGAAGTCCAATATGCAAGAATGCGAAGGTATGACTACACCCATGCCTACTAGTGGACATCTTGATTTGACCAAAGATGGTGAACCGGTCGATCAAAAGGTTTATCGCTCTATGATTGGTTCATTGTTATATCTATGTGCTTCACGTCCTGATATTATGCTAAGTGTGTGCATGTGTGCACAATATCAAGCTGCTCCTAAAGAATGTCATCTTAAGGCCGTGAAAAGGATAGTGAGATACTTAATCCATCCACCAAACTTTGGCATTTGGTATCCAAAGAGGGCCTCTTTCGATCTTGTTGGCTACTCCGACTCGGACTATGCCGGTGACAAGGTTGATAGAAAGTCCACTTCGGGTACTTGTCAATTTCTTGGTAGATCTCTTGTATCTTGGTCTTCCAAGAAACAAAACTCGGTATCCTTGTCCACCACCGAAGAGGAATACATCGCCGCTAGTTCATGTTGTGCTCAATTGCTTTGGATGACCCAAACTCTTAAAGATTATGGGATATATGTGAAACATGTTCCATTAATTTGTGACAATGAAAGTGCTATCAAGATTGCTCACAATCCCGTGCAACATTCTCGAACTAAGCATATTGAAGTTCGTCATCATTTCATTCGAGATCACGTTGCCAAAGGGGACATTAATCTTAAGCATGTTCGCACCAAAAAGCAATTAGCTGATATATTCACTAAACCACTTGATGAGAAAGTGTTTTGCAAGTTAAGAGGTGAATTGAACATCATTGATGCTTCAAACTTGGAGTAGGAACTCCATTTTGGATACATGCAAGACATGAGTCGATGACTAACCCTTGATATTTCTCTTATGATGATCTTATGTCTTTGATATATTTGCACCTTGCATGTTATCTAACCCTTGTAGGAACTTGGATGAATCTAAATCTATGAGATTGCAACTCATTCACATCTTGAGCGATCTCTACATCACCAAGTCTCTACATAATGGTGGTTGAAGACAAGGAAGCACGAAACCATTCAAACATATCCTTTAACAAATTCTATGTTGAGTTTCATGATTGTCATTTTGGATACACAAGTGCTCTTCCTTGCAAAAACTAACCCATGTAGGTAGATGGACTCAAATTCCAAGTGGTGCTCCCAACTCTTAATGAGCTACATCAACCTTGAGCAACCCACACAAGTTCAACTACATGATCATGATCAACACCACCACCCAAGGTATGTTATTCCATCTTAGAGAAGCTTTACTCCAAGTCATGAGTCAAAGCAACTCGACAAGATGTGAATACATCAAGATGCTCAAACGAAAAATGGTAACCCCATTTTGAGCTTAAACGATGAGTATGACCTATGATCAATATACTCTAACATAGGTGACTTCATCACCGACCAACTCTAGATGAAGGTTTCTTGTGTTCCTCTCTGTGCTATTGCATTTGTCTCATGCATATTTGTTTCCCCTTTCAAAAACCTTCATCTAGATTTCTTTTATGTTTCTGCCTGTTCTGCATTCCCTGCATCCAATTCGTTGCAAATCTTTCAGTTAATTCCTTGCAAATCCTTGTGAGATCTTACTTGTCTAAGTGAGACGAGGTGACAGGTGTTTTCCTTGTGATGAACTCGGTCACACCGGACTGTTGTTTTCGGTCTAACCGAATCTTTTCGGTGCAACCGAAGCATACAACTCGGTACCACCGATTTCACTATAGGAAAGATAGCTTACCACTTGTTTCTGCATTCTTTTTGATCCAGCTCCACACAATGAATCTTGTCCTCAACCAGCATCACATTCAACTTACTGCTTTGTCCTGTGACTCAAGGACCAAACCCATCATGACAAAAATCCATAAGAACCCTTCTTGGAAATTGATGTCAAAGGGGGAGAGAGAGATCACATCAAAGCTTAATCATATCTATAGGGGGGAGAGAATACTCAAGGGGAGAAAGAGTAATCATCAAGGACCCCATATGCTTGGTGTTCAAGAGGAGAGAAGTCACATGTCTTCAAGAGGGGAAATACATGTTCATATTTGCTCGTTTGCATTAGCTCTATTTATTTTCTTTGAGCTCTGATTTTGCTCTGATTTTCTGTTCCCTATCTTCTCCCAGTATCCCATGCTAGATTCAGGGGGAGCAAGACATCTAAGGGAAGGATTCCTTAAATTCATTGCACATCTTTACCTTTGGGGACATGTCTATATCCAGTGTGGTACTTAGTACTCACTCTCTACATGTCATCCCAGTCTTGGTACTCTTGTGGTTCTTTCGTTTGCTCTGGCTAGTAGATGCATCTGTGTTATCTAACCTTATTTTCACAGGTTCATTCCATCCTAAGCCAACTCAAGACCACAAGGTAAGTATATGCATCACAGTCATGTGTACGAGGAATTCTTGCTGATGTACATACTGTTTGCAAGAAGGACTCATGAGCATGAAGGTACATTCCCCATATTCACATCTTTTGCTCTGATGCATATAGCCAAGATACATGTAACACGATGCTTACTCTGTCATGTTTATGCATTCGCATGCTACTATATTCCATATTCACATGATTGCATACATGTAGGGGAGCCTATGCATGTTACATGTCTTTCCAAAGCTTTACTAATTATTCTCCATATCTTTATCTAAAGCTTTGATGTATGTTGCCATCAATTACCAAAAAGGGGGAGATTGAAAGCACAAGTGCTCCCTAAGTGATTTTGGTAATTAATGTCAACATATTTCTTGTTGGACTAACACTTTTACCTAGTATGTCTCTGATAAGTTCAACAATGAAGTGGCATGGACTAGAGGATGTGGAACCCCTTCAAGATGCTAAGGACAAAGGATTGGCTCAAGCTCCAAGAACAAGACTCTACATTTTCTATTTTAGTGATCCAAGATCACATTGAGTCTATAGGAAAATCCAATACTATCAAGGAGGGATGAGCTGTTGCTTAATGAGTTCTTGCTCAAAATGCTTAGTGATATGCTCCAAAGCCCTCAACTACTTTCTCACATCCACATATGACCTAAACCAAAAGTCAAAATCGGCCCCACCGATTCTTTCTATCCGGCACCACCGAGTTCAGATGTCATAGCCACTGCCACAAACCCTAGGCAAATCGGTCTCACCGATAGGGATCTCGGTCTCAACGAGATGGGATTGTAATCTCTCTCTGTATGTATCTATTACCAAAATCGGTCTCACCGAGTTTGCGTAATCGGTCCCACCGAGATTGCAATGTAAACTCTCTGTTTCCCTTTCGTAACATTTCGGTCTCACCGAAATGAGCGAATCGGTCCCACCGAGTTTACCTGACCAACTCTCTGGTTAGCTTATTACCAAAATCGGTCTCACCGAGTTTGTGTAATCAGCCTCACTGAGATTACGTTATGCCCTAACCCTAACCATATCGGTCCTACCGAGTTGCATGTCGGTCCCACCAAAAATCCTAACGGTCACTAGATTTGCTGAATCAGTCCGACCGAGTTTCTCAATTCGGTCCCACCGAGATTGGCAAGTTGTGTGTAACGGTTAGATTTTGTGTGGAGGCTATATATACCCCTCCACCTCCTCTTCATTCGTGGAGAGAGCCATCAGAACGTGCCTACACTTCCAACATACATTTTCTGAGAGAGAACCACCTACTCATGTGTTGAGACCAAGATATTCCATTCCTACCATATGAATCTTGATCTCTAGCCTTCCCCAAGTTGCTTTCCACTCAAATCTTCTTTCCACCAAATCCAAATCCTGTGAGAGAGAGTTGAGTGTTGGGGAGACTATCATTTGAAGCACAAGAGCAAGGAGTTCATCATCAACACACCATTTGTTACTTCTTGGAGAGTGGTGTCTCCTAGATTGGCTAGGTGTCAGTTGGGAGCCTCCGACAAGATTATGGAGTTGAACTAAGGAGTTTGTAAGGGCAAGGAGATTGCCTACTTCGTGAAGATCTACCGCTAGTGAGGCAAGTCCTTCATGGGCACGGCCATGGTGGGATAGACAAGGTTGCTTCTTCGTGGACCCTTCATGGGTGGAGCCCTCCGTGGACTCGCGCAGCCGTTACCCTTCGTGGGTTGAAGTCTCCATCAACGTGGATGTACGATAGCACCACCTATCGGAACCACGACAAAAACATACGTGTCTCCAATTGTGTTTGCACACTCCAATCCCATCCCTTTACATTCTTGCAAGTTGCATGCTTTACTTTCCGCTGTTCATATACTCTTTGCATGCTTGCTTGTAATGTATTGTGATTGTTAAACTTGTGCCAAAACTCCACTTAAACTTAAAGAAGTTAAAAACTGTAACTTTTGGCACTTGGTGTCTAATCACCCCCCTCTAGACACCTCTTCTTGATCCTTTCAATGGCATTGTAGGGCAGGCGGATGTCGGTGATGTCGAAGTCGATGAGCTCAGTGTGGTAGTTGTTGCGCTCGCCGAAGGTGATAGGGAGGCGAACCTGCCCTATCGGGTGTGTAGAACCGTTAGTCACTCATGAAAATGGCTTGGTTGGGTGAAGCTAGTAGTATGGCACTTGGAGCCTGTCGAATGTCTGAACAGACAGAACATTGAGCCCTGCTTCGCCATCGATGAGAGTCTTGGTGACGAGCACGCTGCTGATGCTGGGGGAGCTGAGCATAGGGAGCGCGCCGGCGGTGGCCAAGCACTTGAGCTGGTCTGAGGAGTCCAAGGTGATGGCGCACTTGGACTACCTGAGAGGGCGAGTATCTTCGGGCTTGGGGAGCGCTGCGTTCACCTCGCGCGCGAACGGCTTGAAGACGCGGTGGGAAGCTGGGGCCTGTGAGCCGCCCAAGATGCAGGCGATGGTTCGAGGCTCCTGGAAGACCCCAGCCCCCTCGTCCTAGTGGTGATCTTCATTCCTTCTTGGTAGTGGAGGGAGAGGAGGCAGAGCTGCATTGCCCTGAGGGCACTCCTCACGAGGCTGCTCCCTCCAGGAGCCCTCGCGAGGCTGGCCCTGCCAGCGGTCCTCACGAGGCTGGTTGCGCCACTCCTGACGATGGTCGCGTCTGTCCCAGCGTCCTCCTCCTCGGCCTCCCCCACGACCGTAGCCTCGATCGGTGTGCTCGGGGTGCCGACCGAGGCGCCCGTCATGGAGGGCCCTGAGCTCCTGGCAGTCGTTGGTGTTGTGGATGTGAATGTTGTGGAAGATGCAGAACGGCCGGTTGCTCTTGGATGACTCGGGGTGGTCGTAGCCGCGCTTCGTCGCTGGTTCAGCCGCAAGCACGGATTGTTGGGGAACGTAGTAATTTCAAAAAAATTCCTACGCGCACGCAAGATCATGGTGATGGCATAGCAACGAGAGGGGAGAGTGTTCGTCCACGTACCCTCGTAGACCGTAAGCGGAAGCGTTAGCACAACGCGGTTGATGTAGTCGTACGTCTTCATGATCCGACCGATCCAAGCACCGAATGTACGGGGCCTCCGAGTTCAGCACACGTTCAGCTCGATGACGATCTCCGGCCTCCGATCCAGCGAAGCTCCGGAGATGAGTTCCGTCAGCACGACGGCATGGGGACGATGATGATGTTCTACCGGCGCAGGGCTTCTCCTAAACTCCGCGACGATATGACCGAGGTGGAATATGGTGGAGGGGAGCACCGCACACGGCTAAGGAATGATCCGTAGATCAACTTGTGTGTCTATGGGGTGCCCCCCGCCCCCATATATAAAGGGGGAGAGGAGGAGGGGGCCGGCCTAAGGGGAGGCGCGCCCTAGGAGGGGGAAACCTACTCCAAGTAGGTTTCCCACCTCCCTTTCCTATTCCAAGAAGGAGGGGGAAGGAAGGAGTGGGAGAGGGGGAAGGCAAGGGGGGCGCCACCCCCCCCCCCCTTCCTTGTCCTATTCGGACTCAAGGGGAGGGGGCGCGCCACTTGCCCTGGCCGGCCCCTCTCTCTCTCCAATAGGGCCCATCAAGGCCCATTACTTCCCGAGGGGTTCCGGTAACCCTCCGGTACTCCGGTTTTTCTCCGAAAACTCCCGGAACACTTCCGGTGTCCGAATATAGTCATCCAATATATCAATCTTTATGTCTCAACTATTTCGAGACTCCTCGTCATGTCCGTGATCACATCCGGGACTCCAAACAAACTTCGGTACATCAAAACTTGTAAACTCATAATAAAACTGTCATCGTAACGTTAAGCGTGCGGACCGTACGGGTTCGAGAACTATGTAGACATGACCTAGAATCATTCTCGGTCAATAACCAATAGCGGGACCTGGATGCCCATATTGGTTCCTACATATTCTACGAAGATCTTTATCGGTCAAACCGCATAACAACATACGTTGTTCCCTTTGTCATCGGTATGTTACTTGCCCGAGATTTGATCGTCGGTATCCAATACCTAGTTCAATCTCGTTACCGGCAAGTCTCTTTACTCGTTCCGTAATACATCATCTCATAACTAACTCATTAGTTACAATGCTTGCAAGGCTTAGGTGATGAGTATTACCGAGAGGGCCCAGAGATACCTCTCCGACAATCGGAGTGACAAAACCTAATCTCGAATTATGCCAACCCAACATGTACCTTCGGAGACACCTGTAGAGCACCTTTATAATCACCCAGTTACGTTGTGACGTTTGGTAGCACACAAAGTGTTCCTCCGGTAAACGGGAGTTGCATAATCTCATAGTTGCAGGAACTTTGTATAAGTCATGAAGAAAGCAATAGCAGTATACTAAACAATCAAGTGCTAGGCTAACGGAATGGGTCATGTCAATCACATCATTCTCCTAATGATGTGATCCCATTAATCAAATGACAACACATGTCTATGGTTAGGAAACATAACCATCTTTGATTAATGAGCTAGTCAAGTAGAGGCATACTAGTGACTATATGTTTGTCTATGTATTCACACATGTATCATGTTTCCGGTTAATACAATTCTAGCATGAATAATAAAATTTTATCATGATATGAGGAAATAAATAATAACTTTATTATTGCCTCTAGGGCATATTTCCTTCAGTCTCCCACTTGCACTAGAGTTAATAATCTAGATTACATAGTAATGATTCTAACACCCATGGAGTCTTGGTGCTGATCATGTTTTGCTCGTGAGAGAGGCTTAATCAACGGGTCTGCAACATTCAGATCCGTATGCATCTTGCAAATCTCTATGTCTCCCACTTGGACTTGGTCCCGAATGGAATTGAAGCGTCTCTTGATGTGCTTGGTCCTCTTGTGAAATCTGGATTCCTTTGCCAAGGCAATTGCACCAGTATTGTCATAGAAGATCTTCATTGGTCCCGATGCACTAGGTATGACACCTAGATCGGAAATGAACTCCTTCATCCAGACTCCTTCATTTGCTGCTTCCGAAGCAGCTATGTACTCCGCTTCACATGTAGATCCCGCCACGACGCTTTGTTTAGAACTGCACCAACTTACAGCTCCACCGTTTAATAAAAACACGTATCCGGTTTGCGATTTCGAATCGTCCGGATCAGTGTCAAAGCTTGCATCGACGTAACCATTTACGACTAGCTCTTTGTCACCTCCATATACGAGAAACATATCCTTAGTCCTTTTTAGGTATTTCAGGATGTTCTTGACCGCTGTCCAGTGATCCACTCCTGGATTACTTTGGTACCTTCCTGCCAAGCTTATTGCTAAGCATACATCAGGTCTGGTACACAGCATTGCATACATGATAGAGCCTATGGTTGAAGCATAGGGAACATTTTTCATTTTCTCTCTATCCTCTGCTGTGGTCGGGCATTGAGTTTGACTCAACTTCACACCTTGTAGCACAGGCAAGAATCCTTTCTTTGCCTGATCCATTTTGAACTTTTTCAAAATTTTGTCAAGGTATGTGCTTTGTGAAAGTCCTATTAAGCGAATTGATCTATCTCTATAGATCTTGATGCCCAATATGTAAGCAGCTTCACCGAGGTCTTTCATTGAAAAACTTTTATTCAAGTATCCCTTTATGCTATCCAGAAATTCTATATCATTTCCAATTAATAATATCTCATCTACATATAAAATTAGAAATGCTATAGAGCTCCCACTCACTTTCTTGTAAATACAGGCTTCTCCAAAAGTCTGTATAAAACCATATGCTTTGATCACACTATCAAAGCGTTTATTCCAACTCTGAGATGCTTGCACCAGTCCATAAATGGAATGCTGGAGCTTGCACACTTTGTCAGCACCTTTTGGATCAACAAAACCTTCCGGTTGCATCATATACAACTCTTCTTCCAGAAATCCATCCAAGAATGCAATCTTGACATCCATTTGCCAAATTTCATAATCATGAAATGCAGCAATAGCTAACATGATTCGGACAGACTTAAGCATTGCTACGGGTGAGAAAGTCTCATCGTAGTCAACCCCTTGAACTTGTCGAAAACCTTTTGCAACAAGTCGAGCTTTATAGACAGTTACATTACCATCAGCGTCAGTCTTCTTCTTAAAAATCCATTTATTCTCAATGGCTTGCCGATCATCGGGCAAGTCAACCAAAGTCCACACTTTGTTTTCATACATGGATCCCATCTCAGATTTCATGGCTTCTAGCCATTTTGCGGAATCTGGGCTCATCATCGCTTCCTCATAGTTTGTAGGTTCATCATGGTCAAGTAACATGACTTCCAGAATAGGATTATCGTACCACTCTGGTGCGGATCTTACTCTGGTAGACCTACGAGGTTCAGTAGAAACTTGATCTGAAGTTTCATGATCATTATCATTAGCTTCCTCACTAATTGGTGTAGTTGTCACAGGAACTAGTTCTTGTGATGAACTACTTTCCAATAAGGGAGTAGATATAGTTATCTCATCAAGTTCTACTTTCCTCCCACTCACTTCTTTCGAGAGAAACTCCTTCTCTAGAAAGGATCCATTCTTAGCAACGAATGTCTTGCCTTTGGATCTGTGATAGAAGGTGTACCCAACAGTCTCTTTTGGGTATCCTATGAAGACACATTTCTCCGATTTGGGTTCGAGCTTATCTGGTTGAAGTTTCTTCACATAAGCATCGCAGCCCCAAACTTTAAGAAACGACAACTTTGGTTTCTTGCCAAACCACAGTTCATAAGGCGTCGTCTTAACGGATTTTGATGGTGCCCTATTTAACGTGAATGCGTCTGTTTCTAAAGCATAACCCCAAAAAGATAGCGGTAAATCAGTAAGAGACATCATAGATCACACCATATCAAGTAAAGTACGATTACGACGTTCGGACACACCATTTCGTTGTGGTGTTCCAGGTGGCGTGAGTTGCGAAACTATTCCACATTGTTTCAAGTGTAGGCCAAACTCGTAACTCAAATATTCTCATCCATGATGAGATCGTAGATACTTTATTTTCTTATTACGATGATTTTCCACTTCACTCTGAAATTCTTTGAACTTTTCAAATGTTTCAAACTTGTGTTTAATCAAGTAGATATACCCATATCTGCTCAAATCATCTGTGAAGGTGAGAAAATAACGATACCCGCCGCGAGCCTCAACATTCATTGGACCACAAACATCAGTATGTATGATTTCCAACAAATCAGTTGCTCGCTCCATAGTTCCGGAGAACGGCGTTTTAGTCATCTTGCCCATAAGGCACGGTTCGCAAGTACCAAGTGATTCCAAAAGTCCATCAGTATGGAGTTTCTTCATGTGCTTTACACCGATATGACCCAAACGGCAGTGCCACAAGTAAGTTGCACTATCGTTATCAACTCTGCATCTTTTGATTTCAACACTATGAATATGTGTATCACTACTATCGAGATTTAATAAAAATAGACCACTCTTCAAGGGTGCATGACCATAAAAGATATTACTCATATAAATAGAACAACCATTATTCTCTGATTTAAATGAATAACCATCTCGCATCAAACAAGATCCAGATATAATGTTCATGCTCAACGCTGGCACCAAATAACAATTATTTAGGTCTAATACTAATCCCGAAGGTAGATGTAGAGGTAGCGTGCCGACCACGATCATATCGACTTTGGAACCGTTTCCCACGCGCATCGTCACCTCGTCCTTGGCCAGTGCTCGCTTATTCCATAGTCCCTGTTTCGAGTTGCAAATATTAGCAACAGAACCAGTATCAAATACCCAGGTGCTACTACGAGCTCTAGTTAGGTACACATCAATAACATGTATATCACATATACCTTTGTTTACTTTGCCATCCTTCTTATCCGCCAAATACTTGGGGCAGTTCCGCATCCAGTGACTAGTCTGCTTGCAGTAGAAGCGCTGAATTTCAGGCTTAGGTCCAGACTTGGGTTTCTTCTCTTGAGCAGCAACTTGCTTGTTGTTCTTCTTGAAGTTCCCCTTCTTCTTCCCTTTGCCCTTTTTCTTGAAACTAGTGGTCTTGTTGACCATCAACACTTGATGCTCCTTCTTGATTTCTACCTCCGCAGCTTTTAGCATCGCGAAGAGCTCGGGAATAGTCTTGTTCATCCCTTGCATATTATAGTTCATCACAAAGCTCTTGTAGCTTGGTGGCAGTGATTGGAGAATTCTATCAATGATGCTATCATCCGGAAGATTAACTCCCAGTTGAATCAAGTGATTATTATACCCAGACATTTTGAGTATATGCTCACTGACAGAACTATTCTCCTCCATCTTGCAGCTGTAGAACTTATTGGAGACTTCATATCTCTCAACCCGGGCATTTGCTTGAAATATTAACTTCAACTCCTAGAACATCGCATATGCTCCATGACATTCAAAACGTCGTTGAAGGCCCGGTTCTAAGCCGTAAAGCATGGCACACTAAACTATAGAGTAGTCATCAGCTTTGCTCTGCCAGACGTTCTTAACGTCGTCAGTTGCATCAGCAGCAGGCCTGGCACCCAGCGGTGCTTCCAGGACGTAACTTTTCTGTGCAGCAATGAGGATAATCCTCAGGTTATGGACCTAGTCCGTGTAATTGCTACCATCATCTTTCAACTTTGCTTTCTCAAGGAACGCATTAAAATTCAACGGAACAACAGCACGAGCCATCTATCTACAAACAAACATAGACAAGCAAAATACTAACAGGTACTAGGTTCATGATAAATTTAAGTTCAATTAATCATATTACTTAAGAACTCCCACTTAGACAGACATCTCTCTAGTCATCTAAGTGATTACGTGATCCAAATCAACTAAACCATAACCGATCATCACGTGATATGGAGTAGTTTTCAATGGTGAACATCACTATGTTGATCATATCTACTATATGATTCACGCTCGACCTTTCGGTCTCCGTGTTCCGAGGCCATATCTGCATATGCTAGGCTCGTCAAGTTTAACCTGAGTATTCCGTGTGTGCAAAACTGGCTTGCACCCGTTGTAGATGGACGTAGAGCTTATCACACCCGATCATCACGTGGTGTCTGGGCACGACGAACTTTGGTAACGGTGCATACTCAGGGAGAACACTTCTTGATAATTTTAGTGAGAGATCATCTTAAAATGCTACCGTCAATCAAAGCAAGATAAGATGCATAAAGGATAAACATCACATGCAATCAATATAAGTGATATGATATGGCCATCATCATCTTGTGCTTGTGATCTCCATCTCCGAAGCACCGTCGTGATCACCATCGTCACCGACGCGACACCTTGATCTCCATCGTAGCATCGTTGTCATTTACGCCATCTATTGCTTCTACGACTATCGCTACCGCTTAGTGATAAAGTAAAGCAATTACAGGGCGTTTGCATTTCATACAATAAAGCGACAACCATATGGCTCCTGCCAGTTGCCGATAACTTCGGTTACAAAACATGATCATCTCATACAATAAAATATAGCATCACGTCTTGGCCATATCACATCACAACATGCCCTGCAAAAACAAGTTAGACGTCCTCTACTTTGTTGTTGCAAGTTTTACGTGGCTGCTACGGGCTGAGCAAGAACCGTTCTTACCTACGCATCAAAACCACAACGATAGTTTGTCAAGTTGGTGTTGTTTTAACCTTCGCAAGGACCGGGCGTAGCCATACTCGGTTCAACTAAAGTTGGAGAAACTGACACCCGCTAGTCACCTGTGTGCAAAGCACGGCGGTAAAACCAGTCTCGCGTAAGCGTACGCATAATGTCGGTCCGGGCCGCTTCATCCAACAATACCGCCGAACCAAAGTATGACATGCTGGTAAGCAGTATGACTTATATCACCCACAACTCACTTGTGTTCTACTCGTGCATATAACATCAACGCATAAAACCTAGGCTCTGATACCATTGTTGGGGAACGTAGTAATTTCAAAAAAATTCCTACGCGCACGCAAGATCATGGTGATGGCATAGCAACGAGAGGGGAGAGTGTTCGTCCACGTACCCTCGTAGACCGTAAGCGGAAGCGTTAGCACAACGCGGTTGATGTAGTCGTACGTCTTCATGATCCGACCGATCCAAGCACCGAACGTACGGGGCCTCCGAGTTCAGCACACGTTCAGCTCGATGACGATCTCCGGCCTCCGATCCAGCGAAGCTCCGGAGATGAGTTCCGTCAGCACGACGGCGTGGGGACGATGATGATGTTCTACCGGCGCAGGGCTTCTCCTAAACTCCGCGACGATATGACCGAGGTGGAATATGGTGGAGGGGAGCACCGCACACGGCTAAGGAATGATCCGTAGATCAACTTGTGTGTCTATGGGGTGCCCCCCGCCCCCATATATAAAGGGGGAGAGGAGGAGGGGGCCGGCCTAAGGGGAGGCGCGCCCTAGGAGGGGGAAACCTACTCCAAGTAGGTTTCCCACCTCCCTTTCCTATTCCAAGAAGGAGGGGGAAGGAAGGAGTGGGAGAGGGGGAAGGCAAGGGGGCGCCACCCCCCCCCCCCCTTCCTTGTCCTATTCGGACTCAAGGGGAGGGGGCGCGCCACTTGCCCTGGCCGGCCCCTCTCTCTCTCCAATAGGGCCCATCAAGGCCCATTACTTCCCGGGGGGTTCCGGTAACCCTCCGGTACTCCGGTTTTTCTCCGAAAACTCCCGGAACACTTCCGGTGTCCGAATATAGTCATCCAATATATCAATCTTTATGTCTCAACTATTTCGAGACTCCTCGTCATGTCCGTGATCACATCCGGGACTCCGAACAAACTTCGGTACATCAAAACTTGTAAACTCATAATAAAACTGTCATCGTAACGTTAAGCGTGCGGACCCTACAGGTTCGAGAACTATGTAGACATGACCTAGAATCATTCTCGGTCAATAACCAATAGCGGGACCTGGATGCCCATATTGGTTCCTACATATTCTACGAAGATCTTTATCGGTCAAACCGCATAACAACATATGTTGTTCCCTTTGTCATCGGTATGTTACTTGCCCGAGATTTGATCGTCGGTATCCAATACCTAGTTCAATCTCGTTACCGGCAAGTCTCTTTACTTGTTCTGTAATACATCATCTCATAACTAACTCATTAGTTACAATGCTTGCAAGGCTTAGGTGATGAGTATTACCGAGAGGGCCCAGAGATACCTCTCCGACAATCGGAGTGACAAAACCTAATCTCGAATTATGCCAACCCAACATGTACCTTCAGAGACACCTGTAGAGCACCTTTATAATCACCCAGTTACGTTGTGACGTTTGGTAGCACACAAAGTGTTCCTCCGGTAAACGGGAGTTGCATAATCTCATAGTTGCAGGAACTTTGTATAAGTCATGAAGAAAGCAATAGCAGTATACTAAACGATCAAGTGCTAGGCTAACGGAATGGGTCATATCAATCACATCATTCTCCTAATGATGTGATCCCATTAATCAAATGACAACACATGTCTATGGTTAGGAAACATAACCATCTTTGATTAATGAGCTAGTCAAGAAGAGGCATACTAGTGACTATATGTTTGTCTATGTATTCACACATGTATCATGTTTCCGGTTAATACAATTCTAGCATGAATAATAAACTTTTATCATGATATGAGGAAATAAATAATAACTTTATTATTGCCTCTAGGGCATATTTCCTTCACGGATGGCCCCTTGCGCTTCACGTCTTTGGCTTGGTCTTCTTATCTTCTGGATCAGCATCGGGGAGCTCGGGGAGGGAGAGGCGTCCCTCCTTAGCTCTTGTGAACTTGTTCGCCATGTTGAACATCTCCAGAGCGGTGCAGAGATCCTCATGGATGACGAGCTCTTCCTTCATCTTGACATCACGGACGCCATCAGTGAATGCTGAAATGATGGCCTCGTTTGACACCTTGGGGATCTTGAGGCGAACGTTGTTGAAGCGCTGGATATACTTCTGTAGGGTCTCTCTAGGTTGCTGCTTGATGCGACGCAGGTCACTCGCGGCTGGCGGACGGTCGGGAGTGCCCTGGAAGTTGGCGATGAAGCGGCTGCGCATCTCCTCCAAGGAAGAAACTGACCCCTCGGTCAGGTTCAGGAGCCAAGAATGCGCGCCATCCTTGAGGGCCATCGGGAACCAGTTTTCCATGATCTTCTCATTGCCGCTGGCCACCTTGATGCTCAGCTCATAGAGCTACAGGAACTCGGCGGGGTCGGCGGTGCCATCGTAGCGTGGAGGCAGGTGAGGCTTGAACTTGCTCGGTCAGACGACATTTGCGGAGCTCCGGAGTGAACGCGCGGCATCCTGCCATGGCCACCGAAGGTCGTCGAGGGGGGGTGGAAACTGGTCCTGGTGCACGCGCACCGCCACCTCCTGCGGCGGTACGTGGGCCTGGTGCTGGAGTGCTGGAAGCACGCGCGCTTCTCCCTGGGGACACTGCACCACCTGGCAGCTCAAGTCCTCCTGAGCCGGTGCAGGGCGAGGCGTGTCGCGCTGTGGCACCACACGCCTTGGCTCGATGATGGCGCCTTGGGTCGGAGGTGGTGGAGGAGCCCCGTGCGCCACGTCACCCACTGCAGGTGGTTGCTGAGGCAGCGAGCGAGCCGGCTCGGGCGGAGCCCCCGTGCGCAACGCTGACGAGCTCAGCGATCCGCTCGAGCCATTCCTCGTAAGAGGTCATCAACCGGGCGGTAGCGAAGGAGCTCCCGCGCCATGAGCAGAGCGGCTTGCGCATCCGCTTGGCCGCGACGCTCGTGGGATGATGAAGCTGCTGGGGTCAGTGATGGAGTAGCGGTGCGCTCGTCACGGCGCACCGACGGGTGCAGCGATGAAGCTTGCTGCTCGTGGCCGGCAGGGCCCGTGGCGGCATTGGCCACCGGAGACAGAGCATGACGGGCACAACCATCACCCGCCCGAGCCGTCTTAGCGACGCAGGCGGCGACTGCGGCCCGACGCTTGATATGTCTCCAACGTATCTATAATTTTTTATTGTTCCATGCTATTGTATTACCTGTTTTGGATGTTTATGGGATTTATTTTACACATTTATATAATTTTTGAGACTAACCTACTAACCGGAGGCCCAGTCCCGTATTGCTGTTTTTTTGCCTATTTCAGTATTTCAAATAAAAGGAAGTCAAACGTAGTCCAAATGCAATGAAACCTTCGGGAGCGTGATTTTTGGAACGAACGTGATCCAAAGGACTTGGGGTGCAAGTCAAGAAGCAGCCGAGGCGGCCATGAGGGTGGAGGGCGTGCCCACCCCTACAGGATGCGCCCCTATCTCGTGGGCCCCTCGGGCGGCCACCGACCTACTTCTTCCTCCTATATATAGCCATGTACCCCGAGAACATCATAACAAGCCACGAAAACCTAGTTCCACCGTCGTAACCTTATGTATCCGCGAGATCCCATCTTGGAGCCTTCGCCGGCGCTCCACTGGAGGGGGAATCGACCATGGAGGGCTTCTACATCAACACCATAGCCCCTCCGATGAGTTGTGAGTAGTTTACCACAGACCTTCGGGTCCATAGTTATTAGCTAGATGGCTTCTTCTCTCTTTTTGGATCTCAATACAATGTTCTCCCCCTTTCTTGTGGAGATCTATTCGATGTAACTCTTTTTGCGGTGTGTTTGTCAAGATCCGATGAATTGTGGGTTTATAATCAAGTTTATTTATGAGAAGTATTTGAATCTCCTCTGAATTATTTTATGTATGATTGAGTTATCTTTGCAAGTCTCTTCGAATTATCAGTTTGGTTTGGCCTACTAGATTGATCTTTCCTGCAATGGGAGAAGTGCTTAGCTTTGGGTTCAATCTTGTAGTGTCCTTTCCCAGTGACAGCAGGGGCAGCAAGGCACATATTGTATTGTTGCCATCGAGGATAAAAAGATGGGGTTTATATCATATTTCTTGAGTTTATCCCTCTACATTATGTCATCTTTCTTAATGCATTACTCTGTTCTTATGAACTTAATACTCTAGATGCATGCTGGATAGCGGTCGATGTGTGGAGTAATAGTAGTAGATGCAGGCAGGAGTCGGTCTACTTGTTGCGGACATGATGCCTATATACATGATCATGCCTAGATAATCTCATAATTATTCACTTTTCTATCAATTGCTCGACAGTAATTTGTTCACCCATCGTAATGCTTATGCTATCTTGAGAGAAGCCACTAGTGAAACCTATGGCCCCCGGGTCTATCTTTTAGCATATAAGTTTTCAATCTACTTTTATTTGCATCTTTACTTTTCTAATCTATATCATAAAATACCCAAAATATATTTATATTATCATACTATCTCTATCAGATCTCACTTTCGCAAGTGGCAGTGAAGGGATTGACAACCCCTTTATTGCGTTGATTGCGAGTTCTTTGTTTGTTTGTGTAGGTGCGTGGGACTTTTGAGGAGCCTCCTACTGGATTGATACCTTGGTTCTCAAAAACTGAGGGAAATACTTACGCTACTATTGCTGCATCACCTTTCCTCTTCAAGGAAAACCAACGCAAGCTCAAGACGTAGCAAGAAGGATTTCTGGCGCAGTTGCCGGGGAGGTCTTCTCTCAAGTCAAGACATACCAAGTACCCATCACAAACTCATATCCCTCGCATTTACATTATTTGTCATTTGCCTCTCATTTTCCTCTCCCCCGCTTCACCCTTGCCGTTTTATTTTCCCTCTCTTTCCCAATCTTCTTCTTCTCTCTCTTTCGCTTGCCTTTTTCTGTTTGCTCGTGTGTTGGATTACTTGTCGCCATGGCGCAAGATAATACCAAATTGTGTGATTTCTCCAATACCAATAATAATGATTTCCTTAGTACTCTGATTGCTCCTCTTAATGATGTTGAGTCTTGTGAAATCAATACTGCTTTGCTGAATCTTGTTATGAAAGATCAATTCGCCAGCCTTCCTAGTGAAGATGCCGCTACTCATCCAAACA
The DNA here is from genome assembly GCA_963921465.1 of Triticum timopheevii. NCBI lineage: Eukaryota > Viridiplantae > Streptophyta > Magnoliopsida > Poales > Poaceae > Triticum > Triticum timopheevii. The sequence goes on from OY997270.1 coordinate 293,804,841, forward strand.
ACTTTGTTGATTTGTGTGATATGCAAAATAAGAAAGATACAGACAATGATATTGTTAAATTGAAGTTATTTCTGTTTTCACTTAGAGATCGTGCTAAAGTTTGGTCTTCATCTTTGCCTAAGAATAGTATTGATTCATGGAATAAGTGCAAAGATGCTTTTATCTCTAAGTATTTTCCTCCCGCTAAGATCATCACTCTTAGGAATGATATTATGAATTTTAAACAACTTGATCATGAGCATATTGCCCAATCTTGGGAAAGAATGAAATTGATGATTCGCAATTGCCCTACTCATGGTTTGAATTTATGGATGATCATACAAATTTTTTATGCTGGATTGAATTTTGCTTCTAGAAATCTTTTAGATTCGGCCTTGGGAGGAACATTTATGGAAATCACTTTAGGAGATGCTACAAAGCTCCTTGATAATATTATGGCTAATTATTCTCAATGGCACACCGAAAGATCTACTAGTAAAAAAGTGCATGCTATAGAAGAAATTAATGTTTTGAGTGGAAAGATGGATGAACTTATGAAGTTGTTTGCTACTAAAAATACTCCTCTTAATCCCAATGATATGCATTTGTCTACTTTGATTGAGAATAATAATGAATCTATGGATGTGAATTTTGTTGGTAGGAATAGTCTTGGAAACAACGCTTATAGAGGAAACTTAAATCCTAGACCGTTCCCTAGTAATTCCTCTAATAATTATGGAAATTCCTACTATAATTCTTATGGTAATTTTAATAAGATGCCCTCTGATTTTGAGAATAGTGTGAAAGAATTTATGATCTCTCAAAAGAATTTTAATGCCTTGCTTGAAGAAAAATTGCTCAAAGTTGATGATTTGCCTAGGAACGTTGATAGAATTTCGCTTGATGTTGATTCTTTAAAACTTAGATCTACTTCTCCTAAGAATGATATCAATGAGTGTCTCAAAGCAATGAGAGTGTCCACTGACAAGTGCAAAGAAAGAACCGTTAGATTGCGTGCTAACAAAGATTGCTTTGTAAAGGCGTGTTCTTCTAGTTTCAATGAAAATAATGATGAAGAACTTAAAGTTATTGATGTGTCTCCTATTAGATCCTTGTTTTGCAATATGAATATTAATAATAATGGGACTGGAGATGAGTCAACTTTAGTTAGAAGGCGTCCCAATAATTCGGAGTTTTTAGATCTTGATGCTAAATTTGGTAAAAGTGGGATTGGAGCGGTCATGACTTCAAATAGCATTGAACCCACTATCTTGGATTTCAAGGAATTTGATTATGATAATTGTTCTTTAGAATGTTGTATTTCCTTGTTGCAATCCGTTGTGAATTCTCCTCATGCTTATAGCCAAAATAAAGCTTTTACCAAACATATCGTTGATGCCTTGATGCAATCTTTTGATGAAAAACTTAATTTGGAAGTTTCTATACCTAGAAAACTTAATGATGAGTGGGAACCTACTATAAAGATTAAATTAAAGCTCATGAGTGTTTAGCTTTATGTGATTTGGGTGCTAGTGTTTCCACGATTCCGAAAACTTTATGTGATATTCTAGGTTTCCATGATCTTGATGATTGCTCTTTAAATTTGCACCTTGCGGATTCCACCATTAAAAATCCAATGGGAAGGATCAATGATGTTCTCACTGTTGCAAATAGAAATTTGGTGCCCGTAGATTTTATCGTTCTTGATATAGATTGCAATCTTTCTTGCCCTATTATTCTTGGTAGACCTTTCCTTAGAACGATTGGCGCGATTATTGATATGAAGGAAGGGAATATTAGATTACAATTTCCATTAAGGAAAGGCATGGAGAACTTTCCAAGAAAGAAAATTAAATTACCTTATGAATATATCATGCAGGCTACTTATGAATTGAGTGCCGAAGATGGCACTACTTAGATCTATCCTCGCTTTTATGCCTAGCTAGGGGCGTTAAACGATAGCGCTAGTTGGGAGGCAACCCAATTTTATTTGTGTTTTTGTTTTTGTTTATGTTTAGTAATAAATTTTGCATCTACCTTCTGTTTAGATGTGTTTTATGTTTTAATTAGTGTTTGTGCCAAGTAGAACCTATAGGATAACCTATGGTGATAGTTAATTTGATTCTGATGAAAAACAGAAACTTTTCGCACACGAAATTAGTTCTGTTAAATCACAGAAACGTGATTTTGCGTTGATTCTTTTTGCTGTAGATAAATAGACAAATTGCCCAGGACTTCCTATTTTGGTAGGAGTTTTAAAGTTCCAGAAGTATTCGTAGGTTACAGATTACTACAGACTGTTCTGTTTTTGACAGATTCTGTTTTTCGTGTGTTGTTTGCTTATTTTGATGCATCTATGGCTAGTATTAAGTGGTATGAACCATAGAGAACTTGGAATACAGTAGGTTTAATACCAAAATAAATAAAGAATGAGTTCATTACAGTACCTTATGTGGTGGTTTTGCTTTCTTTCACTAACGGAGCTTATGAGATTTCTTGTTGAGTTTTGTGTTGTGAAGTTTTCAAGTTTTGGGTAAAGATTTGATGGACTATGGAATAAGGAGTGGCAAGAGACTAAGATTGGGGTTTCCCATGGCACCCCAAGATATTCAAGAATAGCCAAAATCCTAAGCTTGGGGATGCCCCCGGAAGGCATCCCCTCTTTCGTCTTCGTTCATTGGTAACTTCACTTAGAGCTATATTTTTATTCGCCACATGATATGTGTTTTGCTTGGAGCGTCGTGTATGATATTAGTCTTTGCTTTTTAGTTTTCCACAATCATCCTTGCTGTACATACCTTTTTGGAGAAGCCCACTTGATTAGAATTTATTAGAATACTCTATGTGCTTCACTTATATCTTTTGAGCTTGATAGTTTTTGCTCTAGTGCTTCACTTATATCTTTTAGAGCACGGCGGTGGATTAATTTTGAAGAAATTGTTTATCTCTCATGCTTCACTTATATTATTTTGAGAGTCTTTTAGAACAGCATGGTATTTGCTATGGTTATAAAATTGGTCCTAGAATGGTAGGCATCCAAGTTGGGTATAATAAAAACTATCATAGAAAGTGAATTGGATGCTATTGTAAATTTGATACTTGATAATTGTTTTTAGATATGGAGGTAGTGATATTAAAGTCATGCTAGTTGGGTGATTATGAATTTAAAGAATGCTTGTGTTGAAGTTTGTGATTCCCGTAGCATGCACGTATGGTGAACCGCTTTTTGATGAAGTTGGAGCACACTTTTATTTATTGATTGTCTTCCTTATGAGTGGCGGTCGGGGATGAGTGATGGTCTTTTCCTACCAATCTATCCCCCTAGGATCATGCGCATAATACTTTGCTTTTGATGAATTTTAGATTTTTGCAATAAGTATATGAGTTCTTATGACTAATGTTGAGTCCATGGATTATACGCACTCTCACCCTTCCACCATTGCTAGCCTCTCTTGTGCCGCACAACTTTCACCGGTACCATACACCCACCATATACCTTCCTCAAAATAACCACCATACCTACCTATTATGGCATTTCCATAGCCATTCCGAGATATATTGCCATGCAACTTTCCATCGTTCCGTTTATATGACACGCATCATCATTATCATATTGCTCTTTGCATGATCATGTAGTTGACATCGTATTTGTGGCAAGGCCACCTACATCATTTTCATACATGTCGCTCTTGATTCATTGCTTATCCCGGTACACCGCTAGAGGAATTCATATAGAGTCATATCTTATTCTAAGTATTGAGTTGTAATCTTGAGTTGTAAGTAAATAAAAGTGTGATGATCTTCATTATTAGAGCATTGTCCCAGTGAGAAAAGGATGATGGATACTATGATTCCCCCACAAGTCGGGATGAGACTTCGGACTATAGAAAAAAGAAAAAAAAAGAAAGGCCAAAAAAAGGCCCAAAAAAAGAAGAAAAAAGAGAAAGAAAAAAAGAAGAAAATGAGAGAAAAAGAGAGAAGGGACAATGCTACTATCCTTTTTACCACACTTGTGCTTCAAAGTAGCACCATGATCTTCATGATAGAGAGTCTCCTATGTTGTCACTTTCATATACTAGTGGGAATTTTTCATTATAGAACTTGGCTTGTATATTCCGATGATGGGCTTCCTCAAAATGCCCTAGGTCTTCATAAGCAAGCAAGTTGGATGCACACCCACTTAGTTTCTTTTGTTGAGCTTTCATACATTTATAGCTCTAGTGCATCCGTTGCATGGCAATCCCTACTCACTCACATTGATATCTATAAATGGGCATCTCCATAGCCCGTTGATACACCTAGTTGATGTGAGACTATCTTCTCCTTTTTGTCTTCTCCACAACCACCATTCTATTCCACATATAGTGTTATGTCCATGGCTCATGCTCATGTATTGCGTGAAAGTTGAAAAAGTTAAGATCACTAAAGTATGAAACAATTGCTTGGCTTGTCATCGGGGTTGTGCATGATTAAATACTTTGTGTAATGAAGATAGAGCAACAGCCAGACTATATGATTTTGTAGGGATAACTTTCTTTAGCCATGTTATTTTGAGAAGACATGATTGCTTTGATTAGTATGCTTGAAGTATTACTATTTCTTATGTCAATATGAACTTTTATTTTGAATCATTTGGATCTGAACATTCATGCCACAATAAAGAAAATTACATTGAGAATTATGCTAGGTAGCATTTCACATCAAAAATTCTGTTTTTATCATTTACCTACTCGAGGACAAGCAGGAATTAAGCTTGGGGATGCTCGATACGTCTCCAACGTATCTATAATTTTTTATTGTTCCATGCTATTATATTACCTATTTTGGTTGTTTATGGGCTTTATTTTACACATTTATATCATTTTTGGGACTAACCTACTAACCAGAGGCCTAGCTTGTATTGTTTTTTTGCCTATTTCAGTATTTCGAAGAAAAGGAATATCAAACGGAGTCCAAATGCAATGAAACCTTCGGGAGCGTGATTTTTGGAACGAACCTGATCCAAAGGACTTGGAGTGCAAGTCAAGAAGCAGACAAGATGGCCACCAGGGTGGAGGACGCGCCCACCCCTACAGGCCGCGCCCCCTATCTCGTGGGCCCCTCGGGCGGCCACCGACCTACTTCTTCCTCCTATATATACCCACGTACCTCGAGAACATCAGAAGAAGCCACAAAAACCTAGTTCCACCGCCGTAACCTTTTGTATCCACGAGATCCCATCTTGGAGCCTTCACCGGCGCTTCGTTGGAGGGTGAATCAACCATGGAGGGCTTCTACATCAACACCATAGCCCCTCCGATAAGTTGTGAGTAGTTTACCACAGACCTTCGGGTCCAAAGTTATTAGCTAGATGGCTTCTTCTCTCTTTTGGATCTCAATACAATGTTCTCCCCCTCTCTTGTGGAGAACTATTCGATGTAAATCTTTTTGCGGTGTGTTTGTTGAGATCCAATGAATTCTGGGTTTATGATCAAGTTTATCTATGAGAAGTATTTGAATCTCCTCTGAATTCTTTGATGTATGATTGAGTTATCTTTGCAAGTCTCTTCAAATTATCAGTTTGGTTTGGCCTACTAGATTGATCTTTCTTGCAATGGGAGAAGTGCTTAGCTTTGGGTTCAATCTTGCGGTGTCCTTTCCTAGTGACAGCAGGGGCAGCAAGGCACATATTGTATTGTTGCCATCGAGGATAAAAAGATGGGGTTTATATCATATTGCTTGAGTTTATCCCTCTACATCATGTCATCTTTCTCAATGTGTTACTCTGTTCTTATGAACTTAATACTCTATATGCATGCTGGATAGCGGTGGATGTGTGGAGTAATAGTAGTAGATGCAGGCAGGAGTCGGTCTACTTGCTGCGGAAGTGATGCCTATATACATGATCATGCCTAGATAATCTCATAATTATTCGCTTTTCTATCAATTGCTCGACAGTAATTTGTTCACCCACCGTAATACTTGTGCTATCTTGAGAGAAGCCACTAGTGAAACCTATGGCCCCCGGGTCTATCTTTTATCATATAAGTTTCAATCTACTTTTATTTGCATCTTTACTTTTCCAATCTATATCATAAAATACAAAAAATATATTTATCTTATCATATTATCTCTATCAGATCTCACTTTCGCAAGTGGCCGTGAAGGGATTGACAACCCCTTTATTGCGTTGGTTGTGAGTTCTTTGTTTGTTTGTGTAGGTGTGTGGGACTTTTGAGGAGCCTCCTACTGGATTGATACCTTGGTTCTCAAAAACTGAGGGAAATACTTATGCTACTATTGCTGCATCACCCTTTCCTCTTCAAGGAAAACCAATGCAAGCTCAAGACGTAGCAACGCTCGGCGCGAGTCTGGCGCGCGTCGGCCATGGAGGTGTCGGAGTGGTAGTGGATCAATCGACGGAGGAGAAGATCCAATGCACCCCTACCTGGCACGCCAAATGTCGGATTAAGGGATTCGCAAACCCTTGAGAGGTTCGATCTCTGGGGTGCGTGCGGAGATCTCAACCTACCCAGCCTGCCTACTCGCGATCCTCCTAAGCCTAGCACGTCAAGCTCAAAGAGACACAGAGACACAACAGTTTATCCTGGTTCGGGCCACCTTGCGGTGTAATACCCTACTCCAGCGTTTTGGTGGATTGCCTCGGAGGGCTGAGGATGAACTAGTACAATGGATGAACTGGCCCCACGAGGTGAGGTGTTCTTGAACTGGTGTGGTGTGCTAGTCGACTTGTCTCCCCTCTATGGTAGTGTCTAGTCCTACTTATAGTGGCCTTGGTCCTCTTCCCAAATGTTGGCGGGAAGGGATCCCACAACGACTGGATTTGCAAGGGGACAAGTAGTACAGCTTATCCTGACAAAAGTAGTCTTCGCCTGCGAAAAGCCTCTGGTCATGACGCTGCGGTGGGCTCGTTGATGACCTCCGTCCTGCCATCCTGGCGGTCTTGGTCTCGTTGCACCAGAATGGAAACCTTTGGCTGATTCCTCGGGACTCTGCGCCTGTGGCTTGCCTCCCTTGCACCAAAGAGGAAACCCGCACTCTGCACCCGCCTAGCGCCCGCCTGGCCTTGGTCGTCATGGCTCACGTCAGCTGAGCCTCGTGAGGTAAACCTTGCATAGAACTCTCCGCCCCTCGGGAGCTAGCCTGGTAAGGCCGATTCCCTCGAGGGTCTTGGCGTCGTCCGCCTCGCGAGGCTTGGCCCCTCGCGAGGGTCTTGTATTGTTGATGCTGCAGTTGTGTCATTCCAGGCCGTCGATGGAGCCACATGGTGGGCCGCAGGCAGGCAGGGCTGGATACCCCCATATCCAGGACGCCGACAGTGTCTCACCTGGAAGTTTCTCAGGATGGGTGTAGCATAAGCCGTGCTCGCACTCGATGGTTGGTATGAACACATCGATGAGAGGGTGAGATCTCGCGCTGTCAGCACTCACTTTGGCCTCAAGGTGCTCAATCAGCTCCTGGTCCGTGGGATCGAACTTGATGCCAGCTGGCAGCACCGGCCAATCCTTCTTTGGACTTGCATCGGTTAATTCCAGTTATACGGTACTCAATGTATGATCAATCGACTGTTTTAAGTGAATGATGAAATATTTCGACAGATAAGTGGGACTCCAAATCTGAAGTCCACAATACCCGAACACGCCGCTAGGACTCTTATGTCACCTCACGCGCAGCGTGTTGTCACGTCAATTCAATGTTAGGACATGATGAATAATTTGACCGATGTATACTAGTACTACTACTGTACTGTACTCACTAGTCGTATTTAGTGTCACATTTTAACCATAGGTTTAACTAACAAAATGTCAATGCATGTCATTGAAAATCATACCATTGAAACTATGTTCAAATATGAATCAAATGATATAATTTTTTGTGACATGCATTAACATAGTTAGTGAAATTTATGGTCAAAATTTGACACAAATTATGAAGGGGACCAATAAACCAGGAGGGAGGTAGTAGTACGAGTAGCGCAATATACGATATAGAGGACTAGTACAAATTTAGAAATGGAGTACGAAGTTACAAGGCTGTGCGACAGACTTTGTAGGCTTCTGCATGGCATATCCATCATCATTATCAGTACATCCTACGCAGGTGAGTTAGGATGCACTTGATCCCAGAAAGGTATATATCCTTCAAACCAGAGGAGTGCTTCAAACTAACAGCAATACATAATATCCAACAAAAGAGGGTCATGCTACAGTAGCAGGATACATGGTTTTTAGTAGTTGGGTAGGGCTGTTTTGGTCTGGACCTGGATTCATGGTGGTTTCGTTAATGAAATCGGAGGGGGAGCCCCCCTCTTTTGCTCAAAAAAATGGCCCAGTCTAGACATCAATACGAACCAAGTTGTGCATATTTGCTATTGGCATGAACCACATTGCTGCATGTCGGGTTTGCAAAAGCCATCCATCGCACGGAAGCTTGATTCCTTTCACACACTGAAGATTGTCTGGCAACAAGCTCTGTCTACGAATCTCTAGATATGGTGATTCATGAAACCCATGGTATGATGTGTAAACACAGTTCCCCCTGGTGAATGAAAGTTGCATAGCACGGTAATCATCGTCGGTGATATGATCGATGATTGGTTGGATGATCGGATAATTGAGCCCGAGGAATATGGAGTGGTTGCCGAGGCTGTAAACCCGCCTCTAGTTGAATACGCCTGGCCCAACAGAGCTAGGATATTTCTCGAACACGAAGTAGCCATAGCCATCACAGTCACGAACACCCCAGGCATTTGTACTGCATGTGGTTTGATGTAATGGTTTTTTCAATTTGGTACATGCGAATGAGCATCAAATGACCGCCGTCAGCTGAATGAGCGATAAACAACCACCCACCGACTAGTATGATTCCAGGTCCTGGAATCATGAAGGCCAACGCATTTGCGTCTGCTGCAACAAATCAAATTGGAGACCAAAAGGACAAAAATATACAATCATGTTCAGAGTATGTGTGGAATTAAGATTATTATAATAGTGACACATATCATAGACAGAGAATTGCAATGTCGTGGTCATAATCATACCCCAAGTTAAAAGATTAAGCCAATGGCTTTCATATTCTAGCAATATGTCATGGTTCAAACATCAGGTAAAAATGAGAGGAAAACAGCTATGACAGGGCCTACTCATATTCTACCATAGCAGTTACTACTGTTCTCATATCAACTCTAAACAATAACATGCATGGTTATAAAAATCTTGGAAATGAGAGTAACATATAGCAATAATGAGGTTGTACTCATAAATATCTATTCTAACAATCATTAGATGCAAATTGTTCTCATATCAACTCTAATAATAACATGTGTGGTCATAAAAATCGAGGAAATGAGAGGAACATATAGCAATGATGTGGTTATAGACATACTATCTATTCTAAAATTCTAACAATCGACACGCAGTCGTATTCATAAGGTAAAGATGAGATGAGATAGAACAATTACACAACAATAGATTGCACCAGTATAGGCAGCCAATATGTGCATCGACCGCCTAAACGATGCCATCGTGCACTATAGCATCAGAAAGAAATGTAGGCTCAACAGGATTGATGATGAGCCATAACCATGTATGGAGACCGGATTCCAGATAGACTAATCCCATGTCGAACAAGGCAATGAGCTTGTAATCCATGTAGTCTTCTGATGGTGTGTGCACTTCGCAGATTACAACCTTCAGCAAACGGAGGTCGCACCAAAAGCTCGACGCATCTTGTGCGTAGTAGGCAGGAGTGTCCGGCGGGCCACGGGGCTTGATGGCGGCGGTATCCAACAATGGAAGGGTGATCTCTTGCTGGGTGTAGATATCCATGAGACGCCACGGACTACCGGACTGGTGGATTAGGACGATCCAGTTGGCCTTCATGCCTGCCCAGTAGTGGTCGCGCATGAAGGAGAGGGTGACGGGGAGTGGTAGTACGTCGAGGGGCACCACGGCGACCTCCGTAGGATCGTCAAGTCGGTACCTGCGAGGATCGGGCATCAGCAAGCAGGGTGTCTTGAAAAGAGCCGGCCGGTTGCAGATGAGTAGACGGTACAAAGAAACCGAACATGTGGCCAGACGCAAGGTGCTGAGCAGGTCCATATGGTTACAGATCTGCTCCAAGAGAACATCTGGGAGGGAATTCCAATCGCGGTTGTGCGGGTCAGTCAGTTCTGCCATAGGTTTTTTTAGGGCGCTGAGTGATTGGGGTTTTCGGTGCCTACGAGCGAGCGGGGAAGTGGATTTGGGCGGGCGAGTGAAGAAGATGGCGTGTGTGGCCGAGCAATGAGCGGGGGGGGATATGGTACACGCGAGCTACCAAGGAAGATGGCATGGGCGGGTGAGCTGTGAGCGGGGGGAAATGGTGTACAGCCGGCGATGGGGAACAAAGGAGGAAGAAGAAGAGAGGAGGAAGAAGAGGGAAAGACGGGGAAGAAAGTGCATTAAATCTCAATTCTACTAGTACTACTACCAGGATATACCGTCCTTCGGAGTGTAAATAGTTAAGCCGATGACATGTGGGTCTACCTCAAGAGCGCCCATATGTCAGTTAATGGAAAAGAGAGGTGCGTAGGCGTATTTGCGGAAGCGTGCTCCCCTGGAAAACATGATGGCAATACTGGGTAAGGCTGATTCAGCTTATTAATTAAGTGCCCCATCTGTTGCAGCGTGTTTTGTCACTTCACTATGAAGACTAGTTGAATTGTTCTCTCTTATCGAGATGGGGAATAATGGATCGCCAAGACTTCCAATCTAAAGTATCCCTATGCCTCTACTCTCATCCTATCCAACAAGATGAAACATTGGCCAAGGCACCCGGCGCCAATAATGTAGGAGTACTAGTAGTATTTTGTGTCAAATTTTGACCATCTATTTAACTAATAAAATGTTAATGCCTTTCACCAAAAATCATATCACTGGATTCATATTTGAACATAGTTTTTAATGGTATAGTTTTTTATGACATGCATTGACACTTTGTTAGTTAAATTTACGGTCAAAACTTTACACTAAGTATGAAGGGGACCATTAAACCAGGACAGAGGTTTATATACAGGTCAATAAGAAAATCATCAACCAAGGTAGTAGTAAATGATGAGTGCCCGAAGATTTTTTTTCAAAAGTACTCACGAATGGGCTCGTCTTCCTCAAGAAAATTGTGTTTACAAACGTATTAATTGGAATGCATGCGTGAGGAACAAATGACCAGAACTTTTACACGCATTGGTGAGTTTTCTCTTAATTCTTGCATGCAACATTTTAATGAAGCTTGAAATATGAACATGTCAATGGGAGGGAGTAAAAGCCTCATGCATGCATGCATGCAACATGCAACACTCACACCTACACATGGACGTGCGCAACACTCACGCATCCCTGCGGCACACAACACACGACATGACACCCACGCTCACGCTCAAGTGCTCAACCTACTCCCTCTGTCCGTGAAAGACTGTACATATAGAGATTTACACATTGACACTACAAAGAAATACAATTCCGTGATGATATGTGTTTGTCACAGTAGGTTGCATTTTCTGTCATGCATGTACATCCATGACAATTTTATGATAGAATCAAGATAGTCATACCTGTGCTGTCGTAGAAGTGTTCCATGACATTACCAAAATTATCATCACGGAAGTGTCCACTTCCATGACGATAAATCGCGCGTCACAGAAGTGCTTTCGTCAAGGGTGACCGACACGTGGCATCCACCGTAACGGAACGTTGTTAAGCTATCAGGTCCGGTTTTGGATCCGATAACCCGTTAATAGCCCCAACAAATGGGGATTTTCCACGTGTAAATCATCATTGGCTGGAGGAAACATGTGTCGGCTCACCGTTGGGATAGATGTCATCCACTCATTGGACCCAAGGCGCCTATGATACGTCGACACGTGGTACGGCCCAACATAGGCCCATTCCTGTGAAAAGGCCGGCCCATTTGACTTGGTCAAAAGGTGGCGGGCTGGCCCACTGAAAGCCTGTTAACGGCGTGTCCGCATATAGCCCATTTACAACCCGCTAACCCAGGGCCCGTCACGCCCTATCCGAATTAGGCCCAGTAGCGTCATCTGGGCCATCCAATATGATTCCAGCCCGTTTTAACTTCCGGCTCATGTGTGGCCCATGACTTCTTTCGGCCCATATGAGGCTCTTTGGAACTCTTGGCCCATTAGCGGCCTGTGGTGAAACTGGACCGTAATGAACAGTGTATCACTTTATAGCCATTAACGGCCCATTATTCCACTAGGCCGTTTCCAGCCCAAGTTATCTTTTGGCTTCTCAGGGCCCATTTATTCTTGGGCTCATTTGCAGCATTCGGTTACTTACGGCCCGTTACTATTATTTTCTGCTTGTGGGCCAAATTCAGCCCGTCATTATAGTCGGCCCGTTTGTCGACCATTAATATGTTAGGCCGTTTTCATGTCAAAAAAACCCATTGGGTTGTTTTCATACAGTTATCAAATACGGCCCGTTATGGTCCACGAATAGTATGGCCCATGATTGGCAAAATGATGATACGTCCCGTAGAAGGCCCATGGATCCTACGGCCCGTAGAAGGCCCATGGACCCTACGGCCCATAGAAGGCCCATGGATCCTACGGCCCGTACAAAGGCCAACGGATCCTACGACCATAGAAGGCCCATGGATCATACGGCTCGCAGGAGGCCCATGGTTACAACAGTTTGTGTGCTACTATGATTATTTTGGCCTAGTTACCAAAAATAGGCTATTGTGGCCACTAGAAAAACACAGAAAAAGAACTGCAGTGACTACAAGCAAACAACTAAATAAGACAATGAGGAAATAAATAAGAAAGCAATTAACGCTAGCCTATTACCGCTATTACACATATTACATCCACTGGGCATCAAAGTTCGCCACCAGTGGAAATATAGGGAACAAAGGAGCATATTACATACATTGGCCGTCAAAATTGGCCACCAGTGCAAATAAACACGGCAGCAAAACAAGAGCATAACTGAAACAACTTCAGAAGAGCTCAAGAAACATTATCCTGGGTATCCACCATGCTGGCAATAAGCTTAGCAAGCTTATTAGCTTTGTCCTGTTTGGCGCTAAAATCCTCCAACGCTTGCTGTTGCACCAGAAAGTATGCATCTGAATGCTCTAGGGACTTCCATAGTCCTTCCGCTTCTTGTCGCAGCACAGCTGATCGATGTCTTTCATCTTGCAGTTGAGACTCAAGAAACCGAATTGATTCAGACATTGAGTTTGAATAGCTTGTGCAAGCAGTAGTGGCCAGTAACTCGAACACTAAACCAAGACAGGACTTTGGGGTTGTCTCACTGTCTTCAAGATAGTCTTCCTTAGCTGTTTTATCAGCTTTGTTGGAGACCAACAAGGATGTGTCACTATCCTGAACCTTATCTGCATTACTTCCTTTACCATTTCTTAATAAGGCACTCTTCCCCAATATTCTGTCAGCATTCTAAAAGAGGAAACAAGCAGACTCATAACAGGTTTACCATGTACTAGTATATGAAACTCATTTCGGTGAACCAGTTCATTAGTAAGGTGGACAGGATTAAACTACCAATTCTTCGCATCAAACAAACATATATCTATGTCCTATGGTCACTACATTGTCTTGCCAAATCAAAATAGAGACACGGTTCAAATCATATCAGTTCAAGGACAAAGCAGCAGTGAAAGAATACAAAGCGTGGGAAACTACACAGCACAACAAGATTTCAGATGGGTACCATGGGTCTACATGTACAACAACACTATCGGCTCTGTTGTGATGCTAGTAATATGCATGATATGAGAAGTCAACTGTATACACAATTGAAATTGAAATCAACAGAGCTATTGATAAGAGCAAACCTGTTAAAGAAACGTGCGTGAACATCCCTGTTGTGCCATTGAAGTTTCGATTGGATCCTTCAATTTAAAAATAAGTTTGTATGAGTAAATATAGTGATACAAGAGCAAAACAGTATGCATGATAGCAATCATAGTTAAAAAAAGGCGCGCCTAGGCTCTAGGCGTTGGCAAAACGCATTGCGCATAACTAAACTTAATCTGTGCATAACTACGCATAAGCATGCGCTTTGGTCAGTAAAGCGCAAGGCGGTGGCAAAATGCACAAATAACGCCTAGCACTTTTTTGAACTATGATAGCAATGGAATCTTAAATTAGAACAGTTGTTCTTCAGGTTTAGGCACTTTTTCTACATGAATAGAGTATAGTAAGACGCAAGAATATAGTACTTAAAAATAGAAAATGAGCTCATAGACCTTACCACATTCTTGGTTCGGGACCAGTACAGAACAAGGCGTTCCCAGTCATCGTCCAGTAAATGTGTCTCAGGAGAACGTAAGGGAATTTGATGAGTTTCTTTGCTGGTAAAGTATGTTTTCTTCAGGTATTTCCGATACTGCCACCAAGCATTCTTGAAGATAGTAGACGTATTAGCACAGGTTACCTCATCCTGAGTTTCCAAATCGGTCCTTCTCTATAGAGAAAAATGGGAAAATTTGCCGTATTATAACCATCATGGAGGTAGGATGTATGGGACAAAGCAAAGTAATTGCCATGAATAACATTACTTACACATAACTCCTAGATAAACACCTGCAACTGGCATTTTCCTTCATATTTAGTATAATATTTCCAAGATGGGAAGATACGCACATATGATTTAACAACATCAAATGCGATAGCTGCTAAACTACGACTAGCTGGTTGGGCTTCCTCCACAGGAATAGGCATACTAACTGGTGGAGTTGGGGTTCGCCGTGGTTGTACTGGCCCTTTGGGCACTGGAGCTACCTTACTAACTGCTCTTGTTTGGGAGCTCTGTGGTGGAGATGGTGCTGTGTCAACAGGAACTGGGTTACTATCTGCTGAGGTTGGGGTTAGATTAGGTGAAGCTGGTTCTCTGTCCATTGAAGTAGGGGTACAATCTGCGAGAGTTTGGGTTATGTGTGGTAGGGCTGGTTCTTGTGCATGTACAACTGGGGTGCTATCTCCACCAAGAGGTAGCACTGTTTTATTTGAAGACCGTGTTTTTAGTCCGTTGGATACTGGCATCACCCGCTCCAATTCAAATGGCTGATAAACAGGAAACATAGTTGAACGTACAGACATTGTATGAGAGACAGATGCAATAGATAGTGTGGAAAAAAGGCATGAAATAGTTGACATGTATATTGTTTAACTAAAATGGATAGCATGACATAATTTCACATATATGATGTCTATCTAAACTGGATAGCATAGCATAACATAATTCAAAGATATGATGAATAACTAAACAGGATCGCATGACAGAATTCACCTACATGGTATCTAAGTAATCAGGACCGCATCATTTAATTCACATATGTGATTTATATGCTAAACAGAGGGCATTCGATGTGATGTCTGAACTAAGAACATGGTGTTGAATATTGTGTATATGATGTCTAAACTATGCAATGCAAGACACCATATGCATGATATGAGCAGTATAACCGTGCCAAGTTTGAGCATACACCTCGGTGGGGGAATAGGACTGGTCATCTGTCTCTGAATCCATCTCTGAGGAGCTATCGGGACCCAACAAGAGATATGCTTCGATAGGTAGCACTGTCTGCTCTGAAGGGCTTGTTTTCACTCCAGATTTTTCCATCCCCCACCCAAATGGCTGATTCACAGGAAGAGTAGTTTAATGTACAAACATTGTCGACAAATGGAAATGTAATGAAGAAAAGGATGGGCAAGATATCATTCAAATATATGATGCCTGGTTAAACAGGATGGCATTGCACATTTCGCATATATTATGGCTGGCTAAAAGACATGAGACTACATAATTCCCATATATGATATAGAAACTAAACAGGTGGCATTACAGAACATGTCTAAACTAAGCAGATGACATATATGATCTCAAAAGTAGGCACTGCAAGGCAACATATGCATGATATGACTAACATTGAGGGAGTCCTGGACTAGGGGGTGTCCCGATAGCCGAACTATCATCATTGGCCGGACTCCAAGACTATGAAGATACAAGATTGAAGACTTTGTCCCGTGTCCGGATGGGACTTTCCTTGGCGTGGAAGGCAAGCTTGGCAATACGGATATGTAGATCTCCTACCATTGTAACTGACTCTGTGTAACCCTAGCCCTCTCCGGTGTCTATATAAACCGGAGGGTTTTAGTCCATAGGACAGAACAACAATCATACCATAGGCTAGCTTCTAGGGTTTAGCCTCCTTGATCTCGTGGTAGATCCACTCTTGTACTACCCATATCATCAATATTAATCAAGGAGGAGTAGGGTTTTACCTCCATCGAGAGGGCCCGAACCTGGGTAAAAACATCGTGTCCCTTGTCTCCTGTTACCATCCTCCTAGACGCACAGTTCGGGACCCCCTACCCGAGATCCGCCGGTTTTGACACCGACAAACATCATCATGCCAAGGTAGAGCAAACACCTTGGGGGGTAAAATAGGAGTGGTCAGCGGCGCCTGAATCCGCCTCAGAACAGATATCTTCCTCTGGATTGTAATCTGGAGAGGGGTGGGGAGGGTTTGCCATTGAACCCACCATGGAGCGATGTATGCATGACATTGTATTGCCGCGCAAAACTCTTCTCTTTTTCTCTACATGTTCAGCATGACTGTGTACAATATCTGACATGCATACAAAAAAATATGGTGACATTATGTAAGGGGAGCATGCAGAAATTTAGAGTGATGGTAACAACCAGTGGATGGATCCAAAATAATGATAGCAGGCTAATGATTGCTTTAAATTAATAAAAAGACAGATGATGATTGCTTTACTATTTGTTTCCCGCCCAAGATGAACAACATAGGCATACCCTAGGTGAACCAGATATTAGACAGACATACTATTCATTGTTGCCTTGATATGTGCCCCACAAATAATTTAGAACTCAAGTTTGAACATTAATTTGGACCTGACTTGGAGTTCAAGAGGTGAACAGGACGATAAAGTAGCAGGTAATTTTAAGCAATGCATAACATAAGCAGAAACAAAAGAGTGCGACCTCTCTTGTGGACCCATGTACTCCTCACGTTCATCTGCTGAGTCGATGATGGTGATGCTGTTGCGGTGGGTGCCGGCGGCAGGGAAGGAGATCTGAGGCAGCAAAAGACGGTCAGGAGTCGTGATGTCTGGTTTGGTGGATGCTTCTGTCGATGGAACAGCTCATATGAGGTGGACGACGTCGCGGCAGGAGCAGGACAAACCACACAAAGTTCCCTTCGACACGTACCTGTAACTGAAGTAATTCTGTAAGGGCTCATTTGGCTTGCATGATTCTTAAAACGTAGGGATAGGGAAAACACTAGAATAGGATAGGAATGCACATGGTAAATAGAGCATTTGTAAACACAGGATTTCTGTCAACTTGGGTGTTTGGTTTACACGAGTTGGAAGAGCAGAGGAATGCAAAGAAACATGACCAAAATAAAGCGAAACCATATAAAATCGTGTACAATTAGAATGTTATTCTAGCACTAATGCACTTGGTCTTGTTTTCATGCATAGGATTTTGAAAAGTAGGTCCAGGTGGATGTTTTGCTTCATTCCTTTCAACAAAATGCATGAATAATTGAATAGTAGAGTGCCATTGGAAAATTCCCTATTGCTATGTTTTTCCGTTGAACCAAAATAGCCCTAATGGATCGATGTGAATGTATAGTAATAAGTGATGCAACAAGTGTACAACCTCTTTGCCGTAGCCATGTCGACCTCAGCATCATTGGGTTGGTCGCTGAAGCAGTTGAGGCAGAGGTGGCTGTCGGAGGTGTGGAGGAAGATCTGAGGAATCTGTAGACGTCGTCCATGGCACTGCTCTATTGTGATGGATCGTTCTGTCGTTGGAGCAGCTCCGGTGAGCTGTAAGACGTCAAGGCTGAAGCAGCACAAGATAGACATCGTCAATCTCAAGTGGGATTCTAATAGCATCTCCAATAGATGATGTAAAATAGATGTAAAATTTACATCACCAAAAACCACCTGACTACAACAGATGAGGTAAAAACTGTTGACTCTGAACTTAACTGTCGAAACTGAAATTTACTGTGGAATCTGAATGCTACTGTCGAAACTGAACGCAATGGTAGCAGAGAGGCACTTGACATGTAGTTTAGGCAGGGCCTGCAGTTCATCTTCAACCTACACCCCCCTGAGCCGCCAGCCACCACCGGCCGAACCGTCGGCCCCAGCGCCGCCTCGCTGCCCCGAAACAACTCCCCACCGCCGCTCCGGCCAGCCCTCTAGGCCCTCGCCCCCACCCTGAACCCTAAGATAGATAGTGGGGCTAAATCAAAGATAGTGAGCCCCCCCCAACCCCTGAAAATCGACTGACCCAAAAGTCGATTCAGTCAAGTGAAGTGTGGCTAAATCGGAGCAGAGCAGCAGCACGAGTGAGTGGGAGAGCAGCAGCAGCAGCAGCTGGGCGAGCGAGCGATCGAGCGAGAGCTGGAGCAGCAGCAGCGCGAGCAAGCGAGCGAGAGCCGGAGCAGCAGCAGCAGATCTGGCTGGTATGGCCGCCGCCGCCAAAGGGGCCTCGCACTAGGGGAGAGCCGCCATGGAGATGCCACCCGCGGCGCTGACTTCAAGGTAGCCGCTCCATGGGGGTGCGGGATGGAGCACCGTCAGCGCCGGGAGGTCGAGTTAAGGAGAAGGTGTGATGTGATGAGTGTACAACCTCTTTGGTGGCGCCGAGTAGGCCTCGGACTCATCCAGGAGTCGGTGAGGATGTTGCGGTTCCGGTGGAGCAGGTTAAGGCGGCGCTGTGAGGATGGAGCAGCCGCGATAGACGAGGCGATCATCGGAGCAGCTCCTTGGAGGTGGAGGACGGGGCGGCTGAACCGGCGGGACAACGAGATGGACGACGGATCCACATCCGGGGAGGTGGACGAGGGACGTCGAGCTGTTGTGGTGGACGACGTCGTCGGGGAAGAGGCTCCGGCTGGGTAGCGGTGAGGTGGCGGACGGAGGAGGGTGGGGTTTCGTAGCTGGAGCGGAGAGGTTATGGCGGCCTGGGATTTCGCATGGCGAAAAGGGGGCGATGGGAGGGGTGAAGCATGACTTAGGAATGCGCTTGTCCAAAATGTAGGATGTGTTACAAAAGTACCCCCCCCCCACCGATTTGAACTAGCGGCCCTTTCGGCTCAGGGCTAGAAGGGGGATTTCGCGTGTCGGGATTTGGCAGCTGGAGGGAGTTTTCGTGCGCGTTGTAATTTCGGGATAGCAAGGCGCGGGTTGTGAAGGCGCCAGTTTTGGGAGCACAATATCTGAATTTTCGGGATATAACAAGACGCAGGTTGAATTTTAGGGACAAGCCTAACATGTAGTAATATTGTACTTGTACGTGCCAAATCAATTCGCACTTCCCTCAACCAAAAAGAAACAAAACAATAAAACTATTCACACCACACAAAGAGAGAATCTTGCCCCGTTTTACTATACAAATGCTATTCAAAGCTACTCCCTCCTTCCGTCTATATAGGGCCTAATGCGTTTTTCGATGATAACTTTGACCAAATATTAGAGCAATAATATATGACATGCAACTTACACAAAGCACACCGTTAAATTTGTTTGTGAAAGGTTCTTTCAATGATATAATTTTCACATTGTGCATGTCATGTACTATTAATCTTGTCAATAGTCAAAGGCGGTCTTAAAAATCTCATTACGCCCTATATAGATGGAAGGAGGGAGTATGAATCCATGTTATGTCCGATTAAATTTTTTCGCTTGCTGTATAATGCATGTAACCTACTCATACCAACATTTTAGTGCATTCCAAATGTCTATACTACCGCTGCAATTCGAACTGAATTTGAATTCGTTTCTCTATTTCAATAAGAATCTACAATCACGATTGTTGCCAACTTCAACCATCATTCCTGTATTACCTTAATAACACACCACATGATTACTATAGAGATAGATATGAACTATGTGTACCACAAGAACTCGAATTCTATTTTTTGAATACACTTGATGTTGATTCCAAATAATAGTACATTTGACGTACTAACTATATATTCATAATCTAAACCATGTTCCATACGTACACCGTGTTTATCACACAAAGTATAGTGCCCCGCCCCCTACATTATGACAAGTATTTAGACCTGAGCTGCAAAAGCCACACATTAGCCCAAATTATAATCAATGTTCTATGTATTATACGTAGTACTAGCAAGATGCCCATGCGTTCCACAGAACATCAACAAGATCAAGGGGCCTAATTTGCAAATATGGAGAGCGGTGTGGGTATCTTTTTTCAAACTTGCCATAGTTTCCTTCAGATCCGCCAGATATAAATCGGACGGCCTATATTGCAGGATGGCAGGTACACCATCATCAACAACTCCGTTTTTTTATAAGAGTAGAGGTAAATAGATTATATGTAGTATAACATGTTCATAACCACACCATGTGTATCACCGTTATATATATTCACACATGCGTCGGTTTAAAACACTATGATAAATTCTTCAAATATCCGAATTCGCTTTTTATAATGAAGTATGATCTCTATTCGTCTTTTACACCCACACAATCCTCTTATCTTTGTAGCTAGCGCTAACTTTCTCTCGTGCATGCACACGCCCGCATCCCTCTCACCCTCCCTCAGCATTCTCTAGCTCCATCGCGCAAATTCGTCTTTTCACTTTAGGTCGTTCACGCACGGTGTGTGTAGGCCCCCCAGCTCCTTCTTTACGGCACACATCGATCGATATGCCTCTCTAGCCAGGTGTGCCTATCACAAACACAAGCTTCCCCTCTTCTCTTGTCACCGTCCATGCCTCACTCCCACCACTCTTTTCATCGATCTCGTACTCGCACACTCCTTCCCCCTCGATATAGTATGCCTCTCGTACCACCTCCTAGATGCATCCCTCTCTCTCTATCCTTCTCCTCATGCCTCATTTGCTTCTAACACACACATGCATGTATACCGATCGATCTCCCAACATATACCTAGATCGACTTTAACTATCCCCCCATCGATTGACGTACCTCACAAGTTATGTCTCTCCTTTCCCTAACAAAGGGCTATTGATCTTCCTATGTAGTTACGTCTGCTTACCACAGCCATATCGTCCCCCCTCATCATTCGTGCATGCCTCCTGACCCATCTCTCACACGCATGTGCACAGACAACAAGCAGCCATCTCCTCTCTTATTGATATTGCGGGCGTGCCCTACGTTTGTCTAGCAAGCCTATCCCACCATTTGTTAGAAGCAACTCCACTACCACCCCCTCCAACACTCTAGCTCTGTCTCTCTCCCAACCTTATTCCTCTCCTGCACATATGCATGGATGCCGATCGATCTCCCTTAATACATGAGGCAGATAGATCTCCTTAATACATGAGGTAGGCCTCTCTCCTCCTCCACATTGTACCTCTATAGTTAATTGGGCCTCCCTCTTCCCCCACCACACACCGATAGTCAAGCGCTGCAGGTAGGTATCCATGCCACAGAGACAAACTGCACATGTCCCCTCTCACATTCCAGTAGGCCAGCCACTCTATATCTTTGACATGGGCACACACAAATTCAATGGCACTCTTTATTGATCATGCACGCACACACACACACACACATCATCCCTCTCTTTGATTCTATGGACACTCAAGCCGATGATACCTCCACTCTCTTCTCGTGGATCGCCCCCTCTATATATATGTTATATCCAGGACTCTATTTCACACACATTGCATATGTTATATTTTTTGATTGACCCCTCCCAAAAAAACTCTCACGAACCCACACACTATATCTCTCTAGGTTTGTATCTCTCTCACACAACCCCACGTAGGTGGTGTATGTATACAAGAAGAGAATAGGTGCGCCGTGCATGTACTCACGCTTCGTGCCCAACCACACCCGCGCGGGTACACGGTGGAGCTCATTTCTTTACGAAATGGCAGCCCACGTGCTAATTTGAACGCCTGTAGTGGTTGTTTACCTAGCGAGGTCGTGTACCACGCGTGCACGAAACAAAGTTCGACTTGACGTGTTGCCGCGTTATTTTTAAATAAAGTTATAGCGCTCAATGGCACATACACAGAATATAAAACGATTTTTATGGAGAAAAAGGTAGTCCGCTCCACTATATACAATGGAGCCTGCCTGACTGGTTTGTCACTCTTCAGAGTAGCTCACACAAGGTTGCGGTGGCCTCTCTCTCTCACCGTCGGTCAATGATCCGGCCGCATCCCGTCCGCCAGGGGAAAGGGAGTGCGGTGGCCTCTCTCTCTCTCACCGTTGGTCACTGATCCGGCCGCATCCCGTCCGCAAGGGGAAAGGGAGGAAGTGCATCATTTCTCCATTCGACGGTGCCGAGGCAGCACATCCCGATCTGCGGTACACGCCGTTCTCTCTGACCAAGCTCCGGCGCGGCAGGGCCTACGCCACCTGCTCGCTGCCGCAGTATGGACAGATTCTGCCCGCTGCCGCTCACCTAGTTACATCCTGATGACCTCCAGGTATCCCCTCCGGCCTTGCTCCACTGCCCGTCTTCCCACGTCGCTGCATGCGGATCTTCCATAGTTCTTTGCCCAAAATGTAGCTCGTCCGGCGTACTTTCCATTTTGCAATCTCGTCCTCACACCATTTTAGACAAACACAACCGTGTTGTTATCTTACCTTACGACAAGGAATATGCTTCTTTTTTGTCGTCGCATGTGTCATCAACTGTTATTGGCCAGTAATTGTTTCCTTTCTATCTCTTTTTTGCAAACAGGGCTATCCATTTCACCTCGTTACTATTGCGACCTTTTGGTGAACTGCACAAATCACTTTTTTCTTAAGAGTGTTTTGTGCAGTTGTACTAAAATGTCACACGGGCAACGTCTCTACATTTCAGTGCGACTGCACAAAGGGAGACTGGGTTTGCACTATCCTCCTCATCCAACTCGGAGCCTAATCTTCTCCAACTAGTTAGTCTTAAGAGAGACTACAAAGGTGACCGACTTCTATTTGTGTGTTTATTGTTTCATCAGCAGTCCTCTGTTATCGTAATCACACTTATTATCTTTGGAACAGGGACGCTCAGCTCTATTTTAGTGGAACTGCACAAAATGATTGGAACGTTGCATGCTCCAGACAGCTACTTTTTTCCCAACATGCCTTGTTGATTTATGTAGAGCTGGGGGACGTTGCTGCCAATGAAAGCATGGACCAATTTTAATTTAACACCTTCTCACAACTCTGTCTTCAGTTGTGATGTAAATATTAGCTCTGATCTGCTAATACTTGACATGCATTAGCAAGGAAGTTAGTTTTTTATTGTTTCCGAAAGAGCATCGATGGCAAGACACACGAAACAAAAGCTGAAAGCTCACACCATTGTACAATTTCATGTCGCTAGAAAATTATTTGTATAGTACGTCAATTATGTAAACAAATGATGGAAGCTTGATAGCATTGCCAGAAGCCTCTTCAGCATCCGGGTCCATGTGCCATGCACAAAATTATACTCCTTCGTTCCTAAATATTTGTCTTTTTACAAATTTCAAATGGGCATATTTCAGAGTGTAGATTCACTCATTTTGCTTCGTATGTGTACTCCCTCCGTTCCTAAATACTCTATTCGTATTTCTAGAGATTTCAACAAGTGACTACATACGGAGCCAAATGAGCGAATCTACACTCTAAAATATGTCTATGTACATCCGTATGTAGTAGTCCATTTGAATCTCTAAAAAGACAAATATTTGAGTAGTCACTCGTTGAAATCTCTAGAAAGACAAATACTCCGGAGTATATTTAAGAACTGAGGGGGTAGTGCACAACCGCATGGGAGACTCAGCCCGGTCGTTGCGCTGCATTAATAGTGAGTAATGAGCAATCAAATCATAAGCCCCACCTTTGCCACTGTAAGTTGCTCAGAAGAAGCAACCATCAATACGCTCTTCTTTGAAACCGCTCCTACTACTCCATCCATCACTGTTTATAGAGCGCGCTTCAGAAAAAAGAAAAAGAAATCTGTGGGACCAAGGCGACTAGCGATCGGCCTGAAAAATAGCATTGGTAGTTATAGCATGGCGTCTATTACTAGAGGGAATAATGCGTACACACATGCATGCAGTGCTTCCACCCCGGGTACACACATGAATGCACTTACTCCACTCCATAGTAGTACTCCCTCCTTTCTGGTTTATAGTGCTCAATTCAAAAATCTCACCAATCAAGGTAGATGGCGAGTGGTGGAATACTTTTTGTAGTTTTGCAAAAGCACCTAATTAATGCTCTTGTTTTCCTCAGAAAATTATGTTTATCAATGCATTAATTGCAATGCATGCATGCATAAAGTACATGCATTGGTCAATTTTCTCTTAATACTTGCATGCAATGATTTAATGCACCTTGGAATCTGAACATGTGATGGAAAACAACCAAATTGAGCCTTATAAAATGGAAAAACTAAAATTTTGAGATAAGCCCTATAAACCGGAAAGGAGGGAGTACATCGAGAGAAAATTGTGGACTTGATTGCGGTTACCACGCCCTAATTAATTGAGCACTAAACCAAACGTGTCTAAAGTCTCTCTGGTGGTGGAAATGCATTGAGAGAAATGCATCATAATGAAGCGCGCCCTATAAATTGTGACAGAGGGAGGAGTAGTATGAAGGTGCAAAACCAAGTACGTGTATGGCCAGTCGGTCAACGCACCTCCTATTGGCATATCACTGACATGTGGGACAGGAGTGTGAGCAAGCCGATCTCAATTGACGGCAAAGAGCCAACCCACCGTTCCTTGAGAGAGACGAGGAGCGAGAACACATAGACGGGCTCACACGGAGGCCAAGATGTATTCGAGCATGGTTGGTTGATCGATATCATCATTACATGTTGGGCCGCGCCCTTCTCCGGAATAAACGTGTACTTTATCAGAGATAAAAAAATAAGAGTACAGACGCTCCACCATGCGGTTCTAGTAGTAGTACTACTCGTACTACTACGCTTGGCTCTTCACCTCTTCGTGAAGTCGAATAATGATGGTACTCCACATGTTGGGTACTACAGTGTATGCTTCTAACAATCTGACACCAAATGGACTGATGCATGTCCACCGAGGGTAGGTTGCATTAGTCAAAAGGCGTAAGCGAGCTTCACCTTGTCCTGCAAGCTTCTCCACGTTCTGCAAGTTGACGGGACACACCAAAAAGTAGTGCTAGTCCATACTCCCTCCTTTCCGGTTAATATGGCTTAATCTTTTTTGCGGGTAAATGTGAGAGCTTTATTCATACATAAGAATTCTTAGGACGATCAGCCGAGACACTGGTCACTAGGAAGCGAGGTACCCCGCAAAAAAAGAAGTAGGAAGCGAGGTGTTTCATCAAGCCAGCTCTTGGCCAATTCAAAGTGCAGCAAGCACGGTTCGCGCGAAGATGCGCCGCAAGGTTTGCTGACCTGTTTACATGCTAAATAACAAAAAAAGAGGAAATATTACCGAGCGCTCCTACTTGTAACAGGATATGAGACAGAATTAAGCGAGAATTATGGCGAGTGTTCCATGCAATCAACTTCCATTATCACATGAGAGAACCCTTGAAGAGAACCAAATGTGTTGAAGATTGCTTTATCACATTTTAAAATTATAATAAGAGTGCAGACGCTCCTCCATCCGGTTCCTAGTACGAGTATAGTACATACCTCTATAGACTATAGTAGTAGTACTAGTACTACTAGTAAACTTTGCGCTTGGCTGTTCGCCTATTCGGGAAGTCGGACAATAATAGCACTAGTAGTATAGTGTATGCTTCTGGCAATCTAACACCAAATTAACTGTTGCACGTCCACCGCCTGAGCGAGGGAGAGCTTGCATTAGTCAAAAGTTTCTCCTTGTCCTGCGAGCCACCGCGCGCAAGCTTCTCTCGTCCTGCAACCTTCTCCTTGTTCGGCAAGTTGACGGGACACAGCAAAGTAATGCTAGTCCATATTGCCTCCTCTCCGGGTAATATGGCTTAATTTCAAACAAGATAAATACACTGGCTGTCACTGTATATTTGTAAAAATACGGCCAGTGTACTTCATAATACGCTCATTGTGATATATATATATATATATATATATATATATATATATATATATATATATACATATATATATATATACATATATATATACATATATATATATAGACGGTCTATTCTGCTAATATTAGCAGAATAACTATTCTGCACACCACTTCCGCACTGCACACTGACCGCAAGTGCACTGCATCTTCTTGACGACGAGCACTGCAATATAGACTAGTGAACTTCGTGTCGAAAAAAACTGCACGCGTTCTTTTTTCGGTACTGTTTTCGCTCTAATTTTTTAACCGTTTATCGGAATGAGGCGTGTAATATACCGTTGAAAAGCTATGAATTAGGCGCAACTTCGACATGTTGAACACTTTTCGAGATCCCACACGGTTTAAGAGCAGTTTTAAAAATTGTGCGGCGGATGACGAGTGGCAGCGAGCGTTTTTTCGCGTTTATTTCTAAACCGCTTGTCGGAATGAAGCAAATGATACGCCGTTGGATAGATATCGTCGAGGCGCATCTTTTTCATATATAAATGTTTCTCTAATTCGTTACGGTTTAAGAGCAGTTTCAAATTTACTAAATCGCGGAACTCTGTTTTTCAAATTTTTTGAAATTTTCGGTACTGTTTTTGCTCCAGTTTTCTAACGTTTGTCGGAACGAGACGTATGATACGCCGTTGGAAAGCTACGGACAAGGCGCAACTTTGATATGTTGAAATGGTTTTGAGATTCCTTACGGTTTTTATTTAATTTTGAAAATCGTGCGGCTGACTTCGAGAGGCAGCGGCTGTTTTTTCGTGAAATTTTTACAAATGGCTGGTCGGAATAATTCAAATCATACGCCGTTGGAAAGATATCAACGAGACGCAACTTTTTCATGTAGAACACTCTCTCTAGTTCTTTACGGTTTAAAAGGAATTTTGAATTTACCGAAATGCAGACACTCTGTTTTTCGCGACACCCAAATCGACGTGGGTACTTCATCTGACTGAAAACCGCACTGCAACGAACGAAAACCACACTGCATCAGACCGACAAGTGCACTGGATGATTTCTTTTTTGTGGGACGTAAATTTTCCCAAACGAGGTAGCAAACCGCACTTCTTTAGACTAAAATCCGCACTTCATCAGACGGGACAAGTGCACTGCATGATTTCTTTTTTGTGGAACGTATTTTTTCCCAAACAAGGTGAGTGCACTTCATGTCGAGCGTTGGTGAACCGCAATACTATGAAAAGTGAACCTCGAGACTACCGTAAACGGGCCGCGACACTACCGAAAGTGAGAGGTGCGAGTTTTTTCCATACTCAATAATTTTTTTCGTGCGTAGACCGGGCGAGTGGACCGCAGGGACCGAGCAAGTGAACCACATGTAATGAGAAGTGAGCTACTTTCCAAGGCGTTTTGTTTTTGGATTACCAAGTGAACCACAAAGGAGTTTTATAGTGAACCACAAAGGAACTACATGGTTTTTCATTTTCCCATTTTTACATACTTAATCAAAGTGAAGTACAAAAACACAAACCCAAAATTGCACGGTAGCACTAAAGGAACCACACCCACTGCACTGCAAACTGTTATAAATAATTACAACTTTAAACATACAGGAGAGGAAAAAAAGAACTACTATGCCAGTATATTCTACAAGAGAGCAAATAATCTCCTTGTTTTTTTCTCTGATGGGGATTGCTGATCAAGACGCCGCCGAGCAGCGGAACTAGATAGCATTTTTACTGAGAAATGACTGCAAAGAAATTTTCACAGCTGAAGTGAACTGAACCTTCCAACCAATCATACAATTTCTCATCTAATTTCAGCTGGGCAAAACTTCCCGATTCAGCAAAGTGCTGAGCAGACGAACTGCAAATTGGGGAGGAGAGAGCTGCAGGGGGTCCTCTAGTGAAAAGCCGAGCTGCTGCGGAGCAACTAGTGGCAAAAAAAGAACTAAAAGAGACACAGGATGCCAACGCGGTTCTGTACTCCTCTGCAATTCCTTTTTGCATCTGAAACGCGCGAGGTACAGAGAGGGAGGTGGTGGAGGAACGGGGAGGCAAGAGTCGCCAGTAACCTTCCCTAGCTCGCCGGATTCGGTGGATGGTGGTCGGTGGAGGGCGGCGAGGCGGATTCGGCAGCTAGCTGACGCAGGGCCCGACATGGACTGCGACGCGGATCCAGTGGTCGGAGGATGAAGGGGAGGAGGGAGAAGTGGCTGCTGTCCAGGACGGCATCGGAATCCAGCGATGCAGCGGTAGTCAGGGGCGTTGGCGGATCCGACCAGAGTAGCAGAGGAGGTGTCGTCGCGGTGCCAGAGGGCGGGGGGCGGGGGCTGCTAGACCTTGCGGACGAGGTTGGCGGAGGGGAGGGGAGGCTAGCAGGGGCCGGAGAAGGTGGGGAGGGTGGGGCTGCCGGTGGGTGGGGGAAGAAGGAAAGTGGATCCAGGGGGTGGTGGCGATTCGGGAAGGAAGAGGAGGCGCGGCGGCGTCGGCTGGGAGGAAGTGGAGGCGTGGGGACCCCGGACGGGAGGAAGAGGAGGCGCGGGGAGGGAGGCGACGCGGCGGAGGAGGGAGGCGGCGCTGCGGCGCGGGAGTTGGGCCGACGGCGCAGGGGGGTGGGGGTTTGCCGGACGGCGCGGGGAAGGGAGGTGGAGGTCGTGCGGGAGTGGGAGGTGGTGCTCGACCACAGGATAAGGTGGGAGGGGAGGACTTTTTTTCTGACCCACGCAGTTCGGTCGGGTGTTTAGCATGGTTAGTCTGTAGCTACGGGATGGGCGGAGGTGTTAGCAGAATAAGGTTTGGGTGTGCAGAATAAGGTCTTAAGGGGTGTTATCATAATAGACCCACCCTATATATATATATATATATATATATATATATATTCCGGTGTTTATACGGTCACTAGCTCACCCTGACTGAGTATGTGTGTGCATGCACGTGTAGGTTGAGCACTTGAGCGTGACTGTGTGTGTTCCGTCGTGTGCTCGGACATGCATGCATTAGGGCGTCGCGCACATTTTTGCGACCATGTGTATGTGTGACTGTTGCATACACGTAGGGGGAGTACGTGTAGGGGCCACTAAGGAGCAGTCAAATCACACAGTAAGTTAGTCGGAAGAAGCAACCATCATTTCACTCTTCAATGACATGTACGCAATATAAAATGGTTGATATGGAGAGAAAAAGAAAACCACTATATATACACTAGCAGGAGCCTAAGCTACAAGCCTGCTTGCTTAGGTTGCTCTCTTCACAAGCATAGAACGACGGGCCTGATCCCGCGGCTGGGGGAAGGGGACAATGTTCTGCATAGACGCGGTCGACATCGCCGAGGGAGAAAACCCACAGTCAGTGCGTTCCAATCGGGGGTCACCGCGGTATGGGCCGATGCCGCGTCCCAAACACCCTTCTAGCTACAGCCCGACGTCCCAGGTAGTCCATCTTCCTTTTGGAGCCGGCTTGCTCCACTATCGTAGCTCCATCTCCATGTCGATCTTTCTCTACTTCTACCGGCTTCTACTTGTGATGAGTTTATGTCTCATGAACTAGTGCCAGTACTACTATTCTAATCACACTTCTTCAATATCTTTGCCATCAGGGATGCTCAGGTCGATTTGAGTGGAACTGCACAAAAGCATCATATGATCCGAGGGTGCCAGCCATCTTTCCTTCGACAGGTTCTACCTGGCCAGGAAATTAAATCATGTTTGGGGTTTAGGGTTTAAGTCGTAGTGACCCCATCAGTAGTTTTTCTTTCGTACACGCTCTCACAACTTTTTTCTTTAGTTGTGAAGTAAATATTGGCTATGATCTGTGAATCATTGAGATGCATCAGCATGCGTGTTAGTTTTCCTTTGTATTTGATGGAATGTTGTAATGGGGCAACCTTGGAATAGGAATGAAATTGGAGTGGAAAGTTTCCGTTTTTCTGGAGAAAAAATGAAAACAAAGAGAAACCAACGTTTTGTTTCATTGGATCGCGCCATCCAGCAAAACCAACATTTAAATTACATCTGTCGTGTTCGTGTCTCACCCTCCTCCTAGGCTCGACCCCACACGGTCGCTCGACATGCCACTCACCGTAAACCGAGTATACGGTAACTTTCTCGTCTGCTTGTCGATGGATCGCGCCATGGAGTACTAGCACTATTGGAAGAGATTGACGAGTTGGGGGAGGACGGCTAGCTATAGCATGGACTCCCAAGAACTTTTTACATGCATGTTGTAGCCGGCTATTGCAACCTTTCAACGCGGAGCAGTCGCATGCACCCGGAAGTGGCGCGGGCGACGCTCCCTCGACCAGCGCGCCGCTTCAATGCCGGCGCCAGTGAGAGGTCGCGTCCGCTCTGGCCTGGCATGAATGCGGCACTGACCGTTTCATACGGGAAGCACGCGCGGGTGATGAAGAGGGTTCTGGTTGGTCAGGACCGGCCGTGGCAGCGGTCCGGACGTCCGCAAACAAGAGATGATGTATGTTAATATTGCTGCATATATAATTAACAACGTAAATAATGTGCCAGTTGGACAAATATGATTGGAGATGGAGATGGAAATGGAATTTTACGTAAACACGGATATGCATGTCTATGTCTATGTGTGTGTGTGCCCGACGACTCTCACGACCTGGAAGCGGGGACGTGTTTTTGATCGAGTTTTCTTTCTTGGTACGTTAAAAAATTGTTCGCCAGTTTTCGTTTCTTTTTTTCGGGAATGCGCGTATTCTATTTAAAACCACTGCTATGGAGAGATTTTTTTATTCCATTATAGCCTCTTGTTTGATAGAGTTTCTCGCGTCTCGCTCTCTCACCCTCTCCATATCAAAACAAGATGACAGTGTCCACTCTATCTCTCTCCTCACCGGTGGTCACAGATTCGGCCAAATCCCGTCCACTGCAGGAGGTGAGGAGGTGCAGCATTGATGTTGTCGTCGTCCCCGACGGAGGAAGCTGATGCCTACCATCCTCTCGGAGCCGGCGCTGGCGTGGACACAGATCCTTCGCGCCCTTGTTCACTGCCGTCGTGTGGGCAGATCCCACCCGCCCGCCTAAACGACATCTCGCCCACCTGAGGTATAACTTCTTGTACTGGTCCAGCTCCCCAGGTCGCTGCGTGCGGGTTTTCTTCTATGTGACTACTCCCCAGCTCCCCATGTATAGTAGCTAGGGTTCGTCGGCTGGTCCAACATCACCTACTAGTACTATTATATAGGAAATGCCACTCAAAAAGTTGTCCTGATTTATGCCTCGGTGGAGGTATACATGTTGTTTCGACAAAAAGTACATGGTGGTTGTGCGGTCATTGTCCATATGGTGGTAGTACTATCATTGGTTAAATGAAGAAATGCTTTTTTTTCTCGGGTATCCGGGTTTAGTTCCCATCAAGATAATTATGATGCTTCTATTTGTTGGTGTACTTTTCTTAGTTCTTATTGACAGTTGAGATGTCGTTGCTAATCTTGTAAAAGAAAGTAACAACACTATATCCCTTTTTTATATTTTTGGAAACAGTGATGCGTATCTCCATACCCGGTCATGTCTTCCTCAATTTTAGTGGAACTGCACAAAATTGAATGGTCATTGTTGTTCCGCCTCACTGTCCTCTGCCATGTGGTTCTTCCTTCCTCGAGCTTGATTTTTGAGAAGAAACAGACCACAACGAGGATTTGTCGAACTTCATAGGTGCCACACCCAAACTGGATGCCAAATGGATGATGCATCACCACAATGACCTATCGATGCTCATGGTTGCGCCTCATGGTTGTGTCGCCTGGTGAAGCTGATCGATTTTCAATGAAAAACAAGATGTCTTCCATCAGTGCTCTTTGCTTGTTACGCACAAAGATGATATCCTTCGTCAGTTCACCTTGGTTGCGTTGGAGACGCAGTCGTCTTTCACGTTGGTGCAATTTTATCACACAATTGGCTATGAACCAAATGTTTCCTCGAAGAAGGATCGACGTTGGTACTAAGAGCATAAGTTTTGTATTGATTTCTAAACCTTCTCACAACTTTGTCTCCAGCTCCCCTATAATTTTATTTTTCCAGCTATTAACTTTGATTTAAAAAATGGTGTGGACTAAAAACCCGGATGGACGTAGTAGCCCTCCATTTTTATTTACTCCGCATATTAGATCTGACTGAAGTCAAACTTTGTAATACTCTCAAACCTTTCTGATAATTGAAATTAAAATTCTTTATTTGTACACACTCTCACACGTTTCCGATAATTTGGCGCATGTGTGGTTGTTCACTTAAGGGAGGGTAGTGTACCGCACATGAAGGACGGGAAGTGCGACCAGGACGCGTGGGCGTGGATCGTTAGTTCATCGGAAGTAGTAGTAGTTTTCTTCACTGTACGTTAAATAAAGAGTTTCGTTTCGTACTTACACAATTTAAAACGATTGTTATGGAGAGAATAAGAAAACCACTCCACTATATATTAGTCGTATACACGAGAGTACTATATGGACGCAGCTTCATTGACTTAGTGCACCTACCTTTGGGTTTATGACAGGTGGGCCCAAAATGTGGCTGGCTCACCTGTCATACAGCCAAAAGCAGGTGCAGTGAAGGCATTGGAGCTCAGTCCGTACTACAGTAGTATATATAAGTTGGAGCCTCAGTGCTTGTTCGCTAGGGTTTGCACTCTCCATACTCTCGCCGCAATACATATATGTATACATGCTGGAGGCTCAACGTTCATTTGCTAGGGTTTGCTATATTCACAGTCTCTCACCCTCTCTTCACCAGATCTAAACAAGACTATGTTGGCCTCTTGTCTCTCTCTCCCCCCTCACAACTGGTGAAGGAGGCATCCGTATCACGTCACACCGGGAAGGGGAGGAGGTGCAGCGTTCACTCTATCGCCTTCGGCGAGGAGGCAATCCACTACCGGCTGCGTTGTTCTCTTTCACCCAGCGCCTGTGCGGGAGGGCCACCGACCCCTTCTTCCTTGCTGTCGTATGTAGTGTGGGCAGATCCGGCCTCCCGCCGCACGCCTTGCCACATCCCGACGACCCTAAGGTATAAGTTTATTTGAAACCATCGTTGCTCTAGCTGCATGTGGATCTTTTTCGATCTGTAGTCGAATCTAGGTCTTGGTTCAAAGAGGAAAGAAGCGTGCGGTGGGCTGGAGCAAGAATCTAGGACGTGGTTCAATGAGAAAAGGAGGGACGAAAAGTAGTATAGACTGGCTATCCAGCCGCTTTGTTGGTCGAAAAGGGAAAAAGGGGGTAACATAGTACACACATCTGTAAGGAACCGATCCCTTTGTTGAAAAGGGAAAGAAACTGGGGGGTCGGGTAGTTTGTGCAGGACTAGATTTGCTGCCCTCACATAGGAAAAAGGTTCAAAGAGAACAAATATGGGACCAATGCATATTTGCTGCTTGGTTACATACTCTGCATCACCCATTTATACGTGTGGAGGCACATGGTGCTGGCATGTCCCATACAGCTATTTTGTTGTTGTTAATCTAAGAATGCCGCCGGAAAATTGAAGCAATGCCACTGTTAAAAGTAAATTACATTTTTTAACGAATGTTGTTTTAAGAGAATATCTCTATTAATATGAATCAATGCAACCGTTTTAGAAATGCTACTGTCCTACTTTGTTTTCCATCCAAGATAAGTTAGATGCTTCTTTCTGTCACCGTTTGTTTCATCCTCCTTTATCGGCAAGTAATTGTTTCCTTTTTTGCCTCTGTTAAAACAGGGGTATCGATTCAACTTGTTGCTATCGCGACATTTTGCTTCGCTACTCAAAACAGTTTGCTTGATTTCAGTGCAACTGCACAAAACGAGATTGGATTTCCTATTCGTGTTGGCAGATTCGTACTTGATCTTGTGAGCGTCATGACAGGTTGGTACTTGCCTTCATCCACATGATCGTGCAGTGTGTTTTGAGATGTTGTGCTACTTGTATTGGTACTATTTTAAATAAATGTTGAATTGAAGCTATTGTATTGCTCTCTTTTGCCATTAAGTAGTGAACAAAATTGTTACCAACCCAGACATGATGCTTGTTGCTTTGTTACAACAAACTCTGCATCACCCCCTTTATAAGTAGATGGAAGCATATGGTGCTGTTGCGCCAACTCTCCCCTGGAACTATTTATGCTTTTTGTTAATCTATTGCCGCTGGTAAAATTAAGCAATGCCACTCTCAGAATTAACTACTGAATCTTAGTTCAAAACTGCAACACTTGTTAGGGATTGGCGGGATTACCATTTTTGTGGCTGCATGTTTCATCCTCCTTTATTAGCCAGTAATTGAGTCCTTTTTTGCCTCTGTTTAAACAGGGATATCTATTCAACTTGTTACTATTGCGACATTTTGCTTCGCTACGCGAAACACTTTGCTTGATTTCAATGCAACTGCACAAAACGAGATTGGATTTCCTATTCGTGTTGGTAGATTCATATTTTATCCTGGTGTTCTCATGAAAGGTCAGTACAGGCCTTCATCCACATGATTGTGCAGTGTGCTTTGAGATGTTGTGCTACTTTTATTGTACTGTTTTAAATAAATGTTGAATTGAAGCTATTGTATTGATGTCTTTTCCCATTAAGTAGTGAACAAAAATGGGACCAACCCAGACATGATGCTTGTTGCTTTGTTACAACAAACTCTA
The DNA here is from genome assembly GCA_963921465.1 of Triticum timopheevii. Taxonomy (NCBI): domain Eukaryota; kingdom Viridiplantae; phylum Streptophyta; class Magnoliopsida; order Poales; family Poaceae; genus Triticum; species Triticum timopheevii. The sequence continues at coordinate 293,839,502 of OY997270.1, forward strand.
CATCACCCCCTTTATAAGTAGATGGAAGCATATTGTTGTTGCGCCCACTCTCCCCTGGAACTATTTATGCTTTTCGTTAATCTAATGTCGCTGGTAAAATTAAACAATGCCACTCTCAGAATTAATTAACTACTAAATCTTAGTTCAAAACTGCAACACTTGTTAGGAATGGTACTATCCTGCTTTGTAGTTCTTTCTACATGTTTAACCAAGGTATTGTTAAGATAATGTCTCTGTTAAAATAAATCAGTTACATTGTTTTAGGAATGGTACTTTTCTGCTTTGTCGTTCTTTATACATGTTGAAGCAAGGCATTGCAAAAAAATTCTCTTTTTTATACATAGGTCATCGATTCGGCATTGGTTAAAAAAGGGCAGGGTGCCCCCTTTTTTTTCTAGTAAATAGTTCAAACCATTTTATCGATATGAGTGTTCTATACCAGATAAATTTTACATTAGCTATTTCCCGTCTAAATTCGGTACTAATACTTAAGATAATGTCTCAGTCAATATGAATGAATCACACTGATGGAGAATTGCTACTCTCCTGTTTTATTTCCAATTAAGATAAGGTAGATCAGTAGATGCTTTTCTTCTGGAAGTACAAGTCATCAACTGTTATTTCTAAGTAATTGTTTCCCTTATACCTATTGTTGCTTACAGGGATATCAAAATTAAACCTCGATTTTATTCCGACTTCGATTTTAGTTGAACCGCACAAAAGGAGCCAATGTGTCCAAGGCAAAAATTGCTGCATTACTAGGTCCAGTTGGTCGTTCCACTTTGCAGAAAGAAGCATTCACTGTTTGCGCTACATTACAGAAGGAATGACCAAGAAGCTTTATTGAGTATTATTAGATGCTGGTGACATGACTAGTCTGCAGAGAGCATTGGCAATTCTACAACATGTGGAGTGCACTGGGCAAAAAGTGCCCAAACAAGTACAAGAAGCGACGACAGGACTCCACGATCATAGGCATTACATATTTTGAATGGGAAAAGCTTGTCAAAGTTTAATCATTGATGTTAGCAAGAAGACGTTAGTTTAATATATTGGAATTGGAAAACCTTGTCAAAATTTGCTCATTGATGTTAGCTAGAAGACATGCATTTGATATTTTTGAGTGGGACGCCCTTGCTGTGAGTAGCGTTGATTGTTTTTTCCTATTCCTGTGTTCTGTTTAGAAGTAAATAGTTACTTTGCTGAGATATTCCTGTGTTAAGAGTTTGCTATGAATATTGTCTATGTAATGACAGGTCTTGTGTTTGATTGCAAAGTTGAGCTTGGAATGTTGTGGCATGCGGCATCACGAGCTGTTCACCATGCCTCCTAATAATAATGTTTCCTATTGTTTTGCATGTCGATCTAATGCCAGTGATTTGCTTGTTAAGAAGATCATCCTCTTCTGTTGTTTCCATGCTTAAGAAGTTCATCGTCTTATGTTTCATTCATAGCCTATACGACAAGTCGGGTAGGTTAGACGTGAAACCATATGATCTTCCGACCAACTCATGATATTAGGCCGTGATTGGATCGTCATTTTCCAACCAAAACCGCTTGTAAAACTGACGCTTGTAAATAAAAGCACATGGTCTCGGGCAAAGCGCTTGGTTGGTCGATTTCGACTAGTAAAATACCGGAAGTACTTCACACGCAATAAAAACGCTGAACGACACTCGGACAATTGCTAATCCAGCCGTTAGCTGCTGTTTCAGCCTTGCCCATGGATGACATGATACGCACGTCGTGCATGTATCATTTGGTAATGTCGTCCATATAGCAGTGCTCGTAATATACACTGGTCTCTCAAATTACACGCGTGACCCGCCGGTTTTACTTACAGACCTCGGGCCCTCGGTTTCATTACGCCTGTATTTTACGTGTTGTTTCCGATGACGAGTAAATTACACTTGTATGTTAATACAGGTTTGAAATAAACCAGAGCTCCCAAGCGCGGCCTTACCGTTTCATGCCGTCTCAGTTTCTCGAAGGTGCTCATAGGTGTCCGATGATCCTGGCTTCCTGAATGAGCAGCGGGCGCTGCATCAGACCATCTGTAGGGCCCGTGAGGCCCTCTTCATCGTCCTTCGAGTTGTTGCGCTCGCCGTGGCGCCGAGCATTGTTAACATCGTCAACGAACATGAGGATTCAGGAGATGACTTTATTTTGACTGGATGACACTAGGGACCCACTAGGGCCATAGTCGTACGTACGCAAGTGCCTCCTTATTATGTACAACTATATTTTTTTTGCTTCCTCCTGGTTTCCTGACATCACGGTCCCACACCATTGTCAACCTATGTAGTCAATATAAATGATAGAATTGCACAAGGTGCGGCCGACAGCTGGGACCAAGCAGCTTGAGCAGTATTTGTGTTTTTGAGGCGTGAGCACTGCAAAGTTTTTCTTGGTGATGATTTTCGTTGTTGTTCAGATGAGAGTAGGGTATTAACTGGGCGGGCTGTGGCCCGTCTAGCCCAGGCCAGATATCCAGCCCAGATATTAATTTTTTCAAGATGAAAATGGCTAGCCCAGCTATACGTTTTTTTGAGGAATACCCAGGCAAGGTCAACTTGTTATTCTCTGTCCCGCTGAGCTGCAAATCTTTCCTAGGAGGGATGCATTAGGCTTAACAGGAAAATGGGCTTTAAAAATAATAAATGGGATGTAATTATAAAAACTGGGTAGTAACTATAAAAAAATGCACCAAACATGAAATTAGTTTATATTATTTATGGATTTTGGAAATCTTAAATTTCCATTGTTGCGCGCAATGTTTCGTTGGATTTTTACGTAATACAAATTTATATTTAATGACTAGAAATTTCGCGATAAAAATATTTCGGATCCCATCAAAATGTGGGAAATTTTATTGAATTCTGTCTTCAACGGTTGAGGTTATTAATCGTTGTCCTAGCTAGAAAATGGGTTGTACTTTTAACAAACTGTAAATGGGCTGTAGTAAATTCCATTAGGATTCAAAAATGGGTTGTACATTCTTACAAATCGCAAATGGGCTATAAGTTCTCTGCCACACACTTGTGGGCCTACTAAGTTGATGCGTCCCCTAAAAAAATAAGTTGACGCGTATGCAAGGCTTTGTCAACTTATTACAGTCAACACACGGTTCTAGCAGCAGTGGCCGTTGGATGTCTATCCAACGGATGTCGTGCTTCTTCTTTAATCTCGGATATTCTTAGCTTCGGCCGCCCAAAAAATGATTCCTCCTCCTGACATCTGGGGCGCACCATTTCGGAGGCTGGCCTGTGGGCCTACTAAGTTGGTGCGTACCAAGGGCTTTGTCAACTTAGTCAATATAAACGATTCTAGCTTCAGTGACCGTACTTCATTCACATTTCTTGCATGGCACTAAGAATGCAACCAAGGACACAGATTTGAATTTTCAACCAATTTATATGCATTAGAGCATGTGCATGTAGTTCAAATTTGAATTGTGCACATAAATGCATTGAAAACTCAATTAATGCATAAAAATGTCCAAACGAACCCCGAAAAATCCCAAAAATTGACACAACACTCCTGTTGTTCTATGTTGACACTAGAAATTTTTTCAAAGCAATAAGAGGCAGCAGATATCGTTTCATCCCCAAAGGTGGGACGTTCCCTACCGAAACCATCAGGCTTGTTGTGAGAACCTTTGGTTTGTGAGAAGCATATCCCTAAACCTGCCCCAAATGGGACAAAAAATTACCACGGCATGTTGATGCCGCTCCATGATACCATGCCAAGTTTCATGAATTTCAGACGAGTTTTGGATTTACTAGAATTTAAAAACCAGGAATCTCAATGTTTGCGGCTGAGTGACGGTGGCAGGGTGTTTGACATTCACTCCCATTTCTTGCTTGGGACCTAAGCATGCAACCAAGGACAAAGATTTGAATTTTCAACCAATTTATATGCATTAGAGCATGTGCATGTAGTTCAAATTTGAATTGTGCTCATAAATGCATTGAGAACACAATTAATGCATAAAAATGTCAAAATGAACCCCGAAAAATCCCAAAAATTGACACAACACTCGTGTTGTTCTATGTTGACACGAGAAACATTTTGAAAGTAAGAAGAGGCAACATATATCGTTTCGTCCCCCAAGGTGGCACATACCCTACTTAAACCATCAGGCTTGTTGTGAGAGAAGATCTGGTTTGCGAGAAGCTTATACCCACACCTGCCCCAAATGGGACAATATTTTTACCACGGCATGTCGCTGCCGTTCCATGATATCATGTCAAGTTTCATGAATTTCAGATGAGTTTTCAACTTACTAGAATGTTAAAAGCATGTATCTCAATGTTAGCAGCTGAGCGACAGTGTCAAGGTGTTTGACATTCATTCTCATTTCTTGCATGTGACCTAAGCTTGCAACCAAGGACAAACATTTGATTTTGTAACCCGTTTTTATGGACTGGAGCATGTGGTTTAATTTTGAATTGTGCACCTGAAATGCCTAGAAAACCAATTTACCGTATAAAAATGTCCAAACGAACACTGAACAATTCCAATTTTTTTACAACACACATATATTTGCATGTTCACTACAGATAAAAGGTCTAACAATTCAAACACCGTCCATTGCCGCTATGACCCCATTATGTAATTCAAATAAAAATTAAAAATCAAGTAGATCTCACACAGTTTATTATCACCAACCGTGTGAGATGCAGTACAAAATATCCTGGAGCATCGTCAGTGTATAGTACACCTATGGCTTACGCGAGAAGGTGCATCGGCTACAGTCCACAGCCGGCGTGTCAAGCACACTAGCTCACTCCCCAAATATCATTTCATTGTTCAATCGTCGCCGGTGAAAGATGGGGACGTGGACCAACATCGTGAGGGCAACTTCGGCGGCCCACTCCGGCGAGAGCGCGGCCGCAGCCGCCATGTGCGTGCTAACAAGGTGCATGAATGCGGCCGCAATATGCGACTGGGCGGCCATGGCAGCCCAAACGGCCACTGTTGCTTCTCAGGTGGCGGCAACAACATCTGCCTCGGGGATAGCAACTGGCGAGAGTGGCACAACAGCTGTCCGTTCCACAGTGGCGGCCTTAGCCTTGATGGAGGTTGCCAACGACCATGTCGACGCCGCCCATGCCTAGCTCGTGGCGTTCACCGCACAAATCGAACGAAGCTTCTCTGACAACGGTCGGCAGCCCACGACCGAAGAGTTGGCAATCGCCAAGAGTGTTCGAGCAGTCGTCTGTTCCTCCGCCGCATACCTTGTGACGACGGAGCCCGTCCAGGCCCAGATCGCGGCCGCCCACGCGCAGCTCATGGCGGCCTTTTCCAAAGAGATGGCGGACGCGGATGGCGAGATGCTTGTCGAATATGGTGTGATGGATGTCATGGAGCTACTTCCCCAGGAGATCGTCGGGCACGAGCTGGATATGGAGGAGGCGGCGGAGATCGACGAGCACCAGCTGTAGTAGTACTCTTTGTTTTGTTTAATTAAGAGCGCCAGTCTTTAATTTGTTAGAGTAATGTTTAGGCCAGCTAGCTCTGTTTAATTACTGAACTTTCTCGATTAACAAGTGTGGGTGTGCTGTAGTCTCCTTTGTGTACCCAAATTATGCAGTGACGTGGATGACCACTGTAACCAGGGAAATTGGAACCAAAAATTTTGACGTTCAAACTCATCGCACACGGGTTAAACTATTTGAATCGTTTGTGATGTTCACATATCGTACACAGTTCTGAATAAGGGACCGTGTCTGATGAAACTTTGTGCGCCGGTTTTCGCTGAAGCGATTCCAAATTTTCGGCTTCTACGGAAATATCTACCTCCCTGCCCCCTCCCCCTTGCCAAAATCAACATTTCCCCTGTTTCCGCCTTCCTTTCCAAGTTGAAACCTTCACGCCTTGCTTGCAGCGCCGCCCCCCTCACCGGCGACCCTCATTCACGCTGCTCGGCCTCGTCTATCCAGGCAGGTAATCCACGCCAGACCCCCATCCTCCTCCTCCTTCCACATCCCACATGCCCCGACCGCCAGCGCGACACCTTCCACCCAAATCACCGACCCATCCACCAAATAAGCGCCGCCCTAAGACATGGTGCATGCAGTATAGCCAGGAGCTCAAGGAGCATTTGGCAGCGGAGAAGCAAATCGTGGCCGCACGCGCGGATGAGTCGCGATGGCTACCATTCGTGCCGACCCCCAGATCTTGGAGGAGCACCTTGCCATTTGCTAGCTACACCAATTAAGCATGCTCGGTTTACCCGTTGCGTGTGTTTGTTCCTGCCTTTCCTTAAAAAATTCTAGTAAATTGTGCTATCTAATTTTACCATGCAATATGTTGCTCCTGTGTATATGTTCTATATGTCGTGCAGTGTGGTGCTCACTTATTAACTGTTTGGTTAATTAGTTGTCGTCTTCAGGTAACTGTTTGGTTCAATTCTGCAAATGTGATGTTCAATTCTTCAGGCTGCAATTTTGTATTGTCTTCCATGTGATAAATAAATCGAATTTATCTTTACAAAATACATGAGAAATGAATACAATTGCTATATTTCCGAGTTGTCAAGCATGCTTGGTTTGGTTATACATTGTGCAATGTGGTGCTCAGTTAACGTTTGGTTCATTTGTGTTGTGGTGTTTAGTTAACTGTTTGGTTCAATTTTGCAATGTGATGTTCAATAGTTGTGGGTACATTCTGTTATTGTATACCATGTGAGAAGTAAATCGAATTTGGTTGTACTAAATACATGAGAAACAAATACAATTGCTATATTTCCAAGTTGTTAACCATGCTTGGTTAGGTTAACTGTCTGATCTTCTATTAGGAGTATGTTATATTGTGCAATGTGGTGCTTAGTTAATGTTTGGTTCAGTTGTTGTGGTGTTTAGTTAACTGCTTGGTTCAATTTTGCAATGCGATGTCCAATTGTCGTGGGTGGAATTTTGTATTGTTGTGCATGTGAGGAATAAATCGAATTTGTCTGCACTTAATACATGAGAAACATATACAAGTGTTATATTTCCTAGTTCTTAATCATGCTTGGTTTGGATAAATGGATTTTCCATGTGGCTTGAATTAATCTGATGAATCTGCAATGTGCTTATTTTTCATCAACATATTTTACTGATAGCATGCGAACCCTTACTTAACCTGATGACTAACTACCTTATATGTGTTGCAAGGAAACAATGGGAAGCACTGAGTTTTATAATCGAGGTTAGCACGTGCATGGTCCATTGTCTAATAGCACATTATTGTGCAATTGCAGGAACCATTCTAATACTTAGGTTTTCAACAATTTGGTCTTGCACATGTAGGTCCTGCTGTCAGAGGTTTTGACCCACTGTTCGACCCTTTTTGCATATGGGGAAATGAGTTGTCCATGAATTTCAATCAAGTCAAGAAACTCAGAAAGATTGTTAGGATAAAGAAATTAGCGACAAAAAACAACAAGATCTTTGTCTGCACAATGAAGAAGACATCGGTTCACTACAAGATGGTACTAACTATTATACCTGGCCTTTTTTATTCCTTTGCCCCATTTCCAATATAGAGAAGATATTTATGCACATCCTTGTTTTCTGGTCTTTCCAAACCAGTTCACTGATGATTACCTCTCAAACCAACTCTAGGGTCAGGAGGCAAGGAAGGTTTTCATACAACACTCATGGTTCAATATTGAAGTGTTCCTAAAGAGGAGGAAGGTTGGACGGTCAATCATCCACAGGCACTGGCTCAAAGTTGCAAAGACCTTCAACATCAATGAAGGCTCAATATTCGCCTTTCGCTTCAGCAGTTTTCCCGATGAGATGCATCTGTCTATGTACCATCTATGATGCTAATTCCAAAAGATTCTAGATGTTGCATGTGAAACTTGGTGCTGGTGCAGTTGTGTAATGGGGTAGCTGAGTGCTAAAGCTATATCATGTTGTACTCTGATGTATTTCAGTTATGAAACCCTGCTTCCTTAATATGGGAATGAAATATATTATGTGTCTAATATTAATGTCAATTAGATTAATAAATGGATTATTAATAATAGAGCAATTAGCCTGCTAATTGGTTTTTGCTATTGCAAACGGTTATTGAGAAAATACCGTGGGTGATGACCTAAGGCAACGCACACAGTTTCTAGGAATAAACCGTGTTGGATCGATGAACAATCACACACGACATTCTCTTCAAAACTGTTTTCATTAGGCCACCTTGCGCAAACGTTTACCGTATAAAAACTGTTTGTGATGGACAGCCTTTGCCACGCAGTTTCTTCTACGCATAGTGTGTGATGCATCCAATAACGCAAACGATAATTTTTTTAATATTGTATGCGATGGGAATGCTATCACAAACGATTTAACGGGGAAAATTGTGTGTGATGTACCTACAAACGGAAACGTTTTCTTTGCAGCGACTGTGTGGGATGTATATACGAACAGAAACGTTTCGCGGGGACTGACTATGTGGGATGTACTTACAACCAGAAATGATTTTGCCTATGTAATTGTATTTTTTTAGCATTGTTGTACGTATAACCGTATTTGCTCGCTCGCTGGTCGCACACGACCTCATTTTGCCGAGCGTGTGTGCCAAGAGGGCATATCCCCGACGGTTTCTGGGTCGTGTGGGAAGGACCCCCCCTATCGCCCACACTCACTAGGTGACGGTTCCGAATGCCGTCGCGGAAAGGGGTTAAAAACCGTTTGTATAGCACCTCCCTATACCAGTGTTTGTGTTCTACTCGTGCATATCATCTACGCATAGACCTGGCTCAGATGCCACTTTTGGGGAACGTAGCATGCAATTTCAAAAAATTTCCTGCGATCACGCAAGATCTATCTAGGAGATGCATAACAACGAGAGGGGGAGAGTGTGTCCACGTACCCTCGTAGACCAAAGCGGAAGCATTAGTTAACGCGGTTGATGTAGTCGAACGTCTTCACGATCCAACCGATCCAAGTACCGAACATAAGGCACCTCCGTGTTCAGCACACGTTCAGCTTGATGACGTCCCTCGAACTCTTGATCCAGTAGAGGGTCGAGGGAGAGTTTCGTCACCACGACGGCGTGGTGACGGTGTTGATAATGTGATCCGTGCAGGGCTTCGCCTAAGCACTATGACGCTATGACCGGAGGAGTAAACTATGGAGGGGGGCACCACACACGGCAAAAAGAACAACTGATGTGCCTTTGGGGTGCCCCTTCCCATGTATATAAAGGAGGTGAGGGGGTGGCGGCCGGCCTAGAGGGGGCGCGCCAAGAGGGGAGTCCTACTAGGACTCCCAGTCCTAGTAGGATTCCCCCTTCCTTTTCCGGAGTGGGAAAGGGGGAAAGAAGTGGAGAGGGAGAAGGAAAAGGGGGGGGGGGGCGCACGCCCACCCCTTGTCCAATTCGGATTGGGCTTGGGGGGCACGCGCCACCTCCTGTCCGCTGCCTCCTCTCTCCACTAAGGCCCATGTAGGCCCATTAACTTTCCCCGGGGGTTCCCGTAACCTCCCGGTACTTCGAAAAATGTCTGAACCTCTCCAAAACTTTTCCGGTGTCCAAACATAACCTTCCAATTTATCAATCTTTACCTCTCGACCATTTCGAGACTCCAAATCATGTCCGTGATCTCATCCGGGACTCCTAACAAACTTCGGTCACCAAAAACACATAAATCATAATACAAATCATCATCAAACATTAAGCGTGCGGACCCTATGGGTTCGAGAACTATGTAGACATGATCGAGATACATCTCTGATCAATAGTCTATAGCGGAACCTGGATTCTCATATTGGCTCCTAAATATTCTACGAAGATCTTTATTGGTCAAACCACACAACAACATACGTTGTTACCTTTGTCATCGGTATGTTACTTGCCCGAGATTCGATCGTCGGTATCTTCATACCTAGTTCAATGTCGTTACTGGCAAGTCTCTTTACTCGTTCTGTAATGCTTCATTCCGCAACTAACTCATTAGTCACATTGCTTGCAAGGCTTATAGTGATGAGCATTATCGAGAGAACCCAGAGATATCTCTCTGATACACGAAGTGACAAATCCTAATCTCGATCTATGCCAACCCAACAAACACCTTCGGAGACACCTGTAGAGCATCTTTATAATCACCCAGTTACGTTGTGACGTTTGATAGCACACAAGGTGTTCCTTCGATATTCGGGAGTTGCATAATCTCATAGTCAGAGGAACATATATAAGTCATGAAGAGAGCAGTAGCAATAAAACTTAACGATCATTATGCTAAGCTAACGGATGGGTCTTGTCCATCACATCATTATCTAATGATGTGACCCCGTTCATCAAATGACAACACATGTCTATGGTCAGGAAACATAACCATCTTCTATTAACAAGCTAGTCAAGTAAAGGCATACTAGGGACACTTAGTTTTGTCTATGTATTCACACATGTACTAAGTTTCCGGTTAATAGCATTCTAGCATGAATAATAAACATTTATCATGATATAAGGAAATATAAATAACAACTTTATTATTGCCTCTAGGGCATATTTCCTTCAGTCTCCCACTTGCACTAGAGTCAATAATCTAGATTACATAGTAATGATTCTAACATCCATGGTGTCGGGGGGATGAACCCCGGGCAGGCAACGAAACCTGGATCCTCTACAAAAAAGGTGGGGCCCGCATCGCCCCTCAAAATCGGCACGCGCCTGGCCGGGTCGCTCAACCCGGCAAGGCCCGCGGCCCGGCCAATCCCTCCGACCCAGCAAGGTACGTCGACCCGGACTCAGCAACTGGCGCAAGGCGGCCGAACCCGGCACGACCAAGGCTTCCCCAACAAGCCGACCCCACCCGTGGCGTGCGCTACAATCCACCCACGGGTCAAGCTCCCGTCCCATCCAGGCCGTACGATGGGACGAGACGTCAATCACCGATGACCAAGACAATAGTGTTTTCACCCATGCCTGTGGTCAGCCGGAGCGTGGCAACAGTGCCCCTTACCTACCCGCTGACCAGGGCTGGCATGGCAACAGTGCTTCCGCCCTCACCGCTGACGACGGCAAGCGGCAGCCTGACGGAGAGCACTATACATGACTCGACTCGGCCACGCCCAGACGATCGACAAGACGGCGCACAGTTTCCCTAGGCACGCGGGGACCGCACGTAGGGGAACCCGGCGAACCACAAGCCCTCGAGCGGGACCCAGCCCGGCATCCCGGACACCGATAATACGGACCCACCAACTTGGCATATTACCATTGTAACCCTGGGTGGGTTGATCTATAAAACCCCCGAAGAACCCACGCCTACAGAGGCATGTAATGTAAGGAAACAGAAGATACACAAGGCTGCCTGTGAGAAGCAGAAAGAACAAGCAAGCATATGACTAGCCACCAAGCCGCAACACCGGAGAGAAGGAGCGGCCTAAGCCTTGGCCAGCTTCCTTCCTCCTCATACAGCTCCAGGAGCAAAATTGTACTATCGATCATCCAACTACACTCGACAGGACTAGGGGTATTATCTCTCCGAAGAGCCCCGAACCTGGGTATGTCTGGCGTCCTGCGCCCGCTCATGCCAACCTCGCCTCTGGAGCCCACCAACGCCCTCGAGCCTCCTCCTCTCTTTAGCCATCCCTAGGCATCTGTCGTGCGCCCACCACGACACATGGAGTCTTGGTGTTGATCATGTTTTTCTCGTGGAGAAGGCTTAGTCAACGGGTCTGCAATATTCAGATCCGTATATATCTTGCAAATCTCTATGTCTCCCTCCTTGACTTGATCACGAATGGAATTGAAGCGTCTCTTGACGTGTTTGGTTCTCTTGATGTGTTTGGTTCTCTTATGAAATCTGGATTCCTTTACCAAGGCAATTGCTCCAGTATTGTCACAAAAGATTTTCATTGGACCCTGTTGACACCAGATTTTGGCACGGTCAATAACTTATTTAAGATGGCCTCAAATGGAGAAGTGATCTTCATGAAAGAGTTCCGTGTTGTTGATATGAACATCTTTGAAGTTTGGGTCATTGCAGTCCGATTTCATCTCGAAGGCCGAAACTATGCTCAAACCTCAAAGTACTAAGATCTTATATTCAGAGTACAGTTTGGATGATTAAGCCACCAAGACGACCTCAAATGGAAAAATTATCTACACGGATTGTCTTCGTCTCGTCGAAACGATCGATTTTGATATAAAAATCGTTCCAATCCAAGTTCATATGCAAAAGTTAGAGTCATCAGAATACAGCCCTATCAGGAGGCAAAAACTGGCGCGCCCCACCAGACACCCTGTCTGATGGGTAGCGCGAGGGATAGCCTGTTTTGCGTGTCCGATTTGACCCTCAATATTACCTCTGATCAAAAAACGTTCAACATAAAAGTTGTTCGTCTCGTTGAAACGGTAAAGATTGCTTTTGGGCTCGTTTCCATCCGAGATCGTTTACCACTGCAAAAAAGACCCGCAAGGTGCAGCCAGTTTAAACCGAACAGTTTTGGAAAGTTCGGACAAAACCAATCCGAATTTGACTAGGGTTTTGGACGTGAATCCAAGCCTTTTCCTTGCACGGGAAATCCAGCCGCCTCTTATATACCTAAGGGGTGACGGCCGATTAAATAACACACAATCGATCAATCAATCTACTACTTTTCCGTGTTCATCTACTTTTATCTCTCCCATGTATCTTTCTTCTCGTTCTTCGTCGTTCTTCAAGATTGGAGGCTGCGAATCCACGAGGCTCTAGGGGCGGTAAGACCGACCTCGAGCAGCCAATCGTCGCCGCAAGCCCTGACGGGGTCCCTCCCGGGCGAGCGGGGCGTCTGGTCCCAAAAGCGCCGGCTTGCTGTCTTGCGTATCGCGCTGGAAGTCAGCCTCCCGCGGTGTGAGTTGCGGAGCATCTCCCTCGACGCCGCGGGTACACATCGACGTGTTCGTGTGACGCGTTCCAGCGTCAACACACTTTTTGGCGACTCCGCTGGGGACGAAGCTTTGAACGGTCTCCAGCCCGTTCTTGCCACGAAGAGATCGTCATCAAGTTGCTGCAATCTATAAAGGTAATATGAATACCCAATTCCCCTTTGTAGATGCAAATAATCCATATGTTGTTGCTGGATCACCTATTGAGCATAATGTATCGGCTAGCCCTAGTTTTATCAATCATGCATCTAATTATGTGCAAGGGCCGATGCAAAACAATCTTCATGTTTCAAATTCTTATAAATTTAGCAACATGCAACATATGTATCCCAACTCCCATGCATCGGCAACCCCACAAATTCATATGCCGATGAGCAACATGATGAGTTCGATTAATCAATTTGAAACACCCCAAGTTAGAATTTCCAATGTCATACAAGAAAGTGTTTCACCCTTTTATTCATCGGCAGCTAATGTGCAATATAGTAATCCAACCATGCCGATGAATGAGAGAATTGGCCATGCTACTAATGGCTATTTGGCCAGTTACTCTCAACCGTCATATGCTACACCTCATGTTAGTAATTCTTCGGCACCATACACAACTGTAGATGCTCATAATTCGGCTTCACACCTTCCTGGTTATAGCCGAATGAATGTAAATTTTACAAGAGCGGTTGTGCCCAACATTGTAGAAGATGAGGTAGTGGTGGCTGCATTGAAGAGTTTAGCCTAAAATAAGAGAATTAGTGCTCTTTGCCTTGAACAACATGAAAAGGGGCTATTTCCTGATTATGCCGCAATAAAAGATAGAGTTTTGCAAGAAGATGAATCTTTGCCAATTGATAAAATTGGCGAGCAAAAGTATGGTCTTACAACACTGCATATGCCTTCACCTAGTACTACATCATATTATACACCCCCTACACAATTGCAAAATTTCGGCAACACCCGTGTGTCATTGCCGAAAGAATCTAAAAGCATTGGGGGGCAATCATATCCGGAGTGGGCTGAAATTGAGAAAAAGCTTAAAGCTAATTTTGCCGCTCGCTGACAGAAACAAATAGAAAAAGAATTGGCTCAGATAAAAGAAGCATTGCCAATTGGTACTATCAATGAAAAGAAGGATGATTCGGAACATGAAAGTGCTTCGGTTGAAAAATCAGAATCAAGTAGTATATATTCTGAATCCATCAAATCCAATGAGGCAAGCATTATTGAGAAAGGGCATGGCAAGCATAGGAAAACAACGGTGCTTGATTTTTCTGAAGTTAATGGAACCTACTTCCTGCCCTATGAGTTCCATGCCGTAGAAATTGACAAGCTTCAAGGACAAGAACAAGTAGCCGAACAAAGTTCGGCCGACAAACATCTTCAAAGCAATGATGCACAGATTCAAGAAAAAGATGATGACAAGGTGTTGGGGAGCCATCCAAAGACGGAGCAAGATGTTCTTCAAATGGCACCACTATCATGATCTCCCAACATATTTGAAGAGGTATGCATTGCGAATAATTTACCTATTTTCAGATTCGATCGCAACTTCATTATTGATGCATCTATAAGAAATATTCTCATAAGTAATTTTGAAAGAACAATGAGGAAGGGTAATTTACTTGTTAGCAGTAAAATTGTTATGGAACATATCGGTCAACCCATTGCACCATTTATAAAGACCGATAATGACTTATTGTTACAGCCAAAGCTTTTCCCGTTGCTTTCTCTAAAGTTCATATCTAGTTGGGTAGCTTTGCTTATTTCTTACTTGGCTTACACTTGGTCTCAACTGAGACATGTATGTTTTAAATATCTTCGTTTCAGAAATTTAAAGCCAAGGTTAAATTCTATTGAGAAAACCGATGCTAATATAATATCATATCCAAAGACATCGGAGATAGAGTGGAAAACACAATGCATAGCCGAATGGGGAGATTCCAAATCTGAACCATTCGTTTGCTTATCTCCAAAGCCCTTCAAACAGCAAGATCGGCTAGGAAACAAGAAGTATACTTTCAATTCAAGCATGTGTGATAAAATATTTGATTTGTTGCTGAAAAATAATTACATTACAATTCTTGATCACCATGTTAAGCCATCAATCCAACGACGAATGTATTGTAAGTTGGATGATTCGTCCAAGCATAATTTTGAGGATTGCAACATGTTTCGTCGAATAGTTAAATCGTCCATTGAAAAAGGACGATTGAAGTTTGTTGAAACACCAAGAGATGACCAGTCTATTCCGATTGGTCCCGATGGAAAAAGTTTTTACATCGGCTGCTTCAAGCCGATCCATTTAAAAAGAATGTAAAAGCTGTTGGGGAACGTAGCAGAAATTCAAAAAATTTCCTACGTATCACCAAGATCTATCTATGGAGAGACCAGCAACGAGTAGAAAGAGAGTGCATCTACATACCCTTGTAGATCGCTAAGCGGAAGCGTTCAAGTGAACGGGGTTGATGGAGTCGTACTCGTCGTGATTCAAATCACCGATGATCAAGTACCGAACGGACGGCACCTCCGCGTTCAACACACGTACAGCCCGGTGACATCTCCCACGCCTTGATCCAGCAAGGAGAGAGGGAGAGGTTGAGGAAGACTCCATCCAGCAGCAGCACAACGGCGTGGTGGTGGTGGAGGAGCGTGGCAATCCTGCAGGGCTTCGCCAAGCACCGCGAGAGAGGAGGAGCACTTGGGAGAGGGAGGGCTGCGCCAGGGGCAAGGGTGAAGCTCCCATGCGCCTCCCCACTATATATAGGGGTGGAGGGGGCTGGTTTCTTGCCCTCCAAGTCCATTGGGGCGTTGGCAAAGGTGGGAGGAAAGAAATCCCATCATTTCCTTCCCCACCGATTGCTATCCCCCCTTTTTAGGGATCTTGATCTTATCCCTTTGGGATATGATCTTATTCCTTATAAGGGGGGATCTTGGTGCGCCTTGACCAGGGGTGTGGGGCCTTGCCCCCACTACCCACGTTCATGTGGGTCCCCCCATGCAGGTGGGCCCCACTCCGGAACCTTCTAGAACCTTCCCGGTACAATACCGAAAAATCCCGAACATTTTCCGGTGGCCAAAATAGGACTTCCCATATATAAATCTTTACCTCCGGACCATTCCGGAACTCCTCGTGACGTCCGGGATCTCATCCGGGACTCCGAACAACATTCGGTAACCACATAAAAACTTCCTTTATAACCCTAGCGTCATCGAACCTTAAGTGTGTAGACCCTACGGGTTCGGGAGGCATGTAGACATGACCGAGACGTTCTCCGGTCAATAACCAATAGCGGGATCTGGATACCCATGTTGGCTCCCACATGTTCCACGATGATCTCATCGGATGAACCACGATGTCAAGGACTTAATCAATCCCGTATGCAATTCCCTTTGTCTAGCGGTATTGTACTTGCCCGAGATTCGATCGTCGGTATCCTTATACCTTGTTCAATCTCGTTACCGGCAAGTCTCTTTACTCGTTCCGTAACACATCATCCCGTGATCAACTCCTTGGTCACATTGCGCATATGATGATGTCCTACCGAGTGGGCCCAGAGATACCTCTCCGCTTACACGGAGTGACAAATCCCAGTCTCGATCCATGCCAACCCAACAGACACTTTCGGAGATACCTGTAGTGCACCTTTATAGTCACCCAGTTATGTTGTGACGTTTGATACAACCAAAGCACTCCTACGGTATCCGGGAGTTACACGATCTCATGGTCTAAGGAAGAGATACTTGACATTGGAAAAGCTCTAGCAAACGAACTACACGATCTTAGTGCTAGGCTTAGGATTGGGTCTTGTCCATCACATCATTCTCCTAATGATGTGATCCCGTTATCAACGACATCCAATGTCCATAGCCAGGAAACCATGACTATCTGTTGATCACAACGAGCTAGTCAACTAGAGGCTCACTAGGGACATATTGTGGTCTATGTATTCACACGTGTATTACGAATTCCGGATAATACAGTTATAGCATGAATAAAAGACAATTATCATGAACAAGGAAATATAATAATACTTTTATTATTGCCTCTAGGGCATATTTCCAACAGTCTCCCACTTGCACTAGAGTCAATAATCTAGTTCACATCGATATGTGATTAACACTCAAGGTCACATCCCCATGTGACTTACACCCAAAGAGTTTACTAGAGTCAATAATCTAGTTCACATTTACCATGTGATTAACACTCGATGAGTTCTGGGTTTGCTCATGTTATGCTTGTGAGAGAGGTTATAGTCAACGGGTCTGAACCTTTTAGATCTGTGTGTGCTTTACAAATCTCTATGTCATCTCCTAGATGTAGCTACCACGCTCTATTTGGAGCTATTCCAAATAACTGTTCTACTTGGAGCTATACTAAAAGTTGCTCCATTATATGTATCCGGTATTTCTACTCAGAGCTATCCGGATAGGTGTTAAGCTTGCATCGACATAACTCTTTACGTCGAACTCTTTATCACCTCCATAATCGAGAAAATTTCTTAGTCCACTAGTTACTAAGGATAACTTTGACCGTTGTCCTGTGATGCATTCTTGGATCACTCTTGTACCCCTTGACTGACTCATGGCAAGGCACACTACAGGTGCGGTACACAGCATAGCATACTGTAGAGAGCCTATGATAAAAGCATAGGGGACGACCTTCGTCCTTTCTCTCTATTCTGCCGTGGTCGAGATTTTAAGTCTTAACTTCATACCTTACATCTCAGGCAAGAATTCCTTCTTTGACTGATCCATCTTGAACACCTTCAAGATCATGTCAAGGTACGTGCTCATTTGAAAGTACTATTAAGCATTTTGATCTATCTTATAGATCTTGATGCTTATTGTTCAAGTAGCCTAATCCAGGTTTTCCATTGAAAAACAGTTTTCAAATAACCCTATATGCTTTCTAGAAATTCTACATCATTTCTGATCATCAATATGTCAACAACATATACTCATCAGAAATTCTATAGTGCTCCCACTCACTTCTTTGGAAATACAAGTTTCTCATAAACTTTGTATAAACCCAAAATCTTTGATCATCTTATCAGAGCGCACATTCCAACTCCGAGATGCTTACTCCAGTCCATGGAAGGATCGCTGGAGCTAGCATACCTTTTAGCATCCTTAGGATCGACAAAAACTTTCTGATTTGTATCACATACAACCTTTCCATACGAAGACTGGTAAGGAAACTCGTTTTGTCATCCATCTGCCAGATTTCATAAATGCAGCTTATGCTAACATGAATCCGACGGACTTAAGCATCGCTACGGATGAGAAAATCTCATCGCAGTCAACTCCTTGAACTTGTGAAAAACTCTTCGCCACAAGTCGAGCTTCATAGATGGTGACATTACCATCCACGTCCGTCTTCTTCTTAAAGATCCATTTATCTCAATGGCTTGCCGGTCATTGGGCAAGTCCACCAAAGTCCATGCTTTGTTCTGATACATGGATCCTATCTCGGATTTCATGGCTTCTAACCATTTGTCGGAATTTGGGCCCACCATCGCTTCTCCATAGCTCGTAGGTTCATTGTTGTCTAGCAACATGACCTTCAAGACAAGATCACCGTACCACTCTGAAGTAGTACGCGTCCTTGTCGTCCTACGAGGTTCGGTAGTGACTTGATCCAAAGCTTCATGATCACTATCATAAGCTTCCACTTCAATTGGTATAGGTGCCACAGGAACAACTTCCTGTGCCCTGCTACACACTTGTTGAAGTGACGGTTCAATAACCATATCAAGTCTCCACCATCCTCCCACTCAACTCTTTCGAGAGAAACCTTTCCTCGAGAAAGGACCCGATTAAAGAAACAATCCATATTGCTTTCGGATCTGAATTAGGAGGTATACCCAACTGTTTTGGGTGTCCTATGAAGATGCATTTATCCGCTTTGGGTTCGAGCTTATCAGCCTGAAACTTTTTCACATAAGCGTCGCAACCTCAAACCTTTAAGAAATGACAGCTTAGGTTTCTCTGAACCATAGTTCATACGGTGTCATCTCATCGGAATTACGTGGTGCCCTATTTAAAGTGAATGTGGTTGTCTCTAATGCCTAACCCATGAATGATAGTGGTAATTCGATAAGAGACATCATGGTACGCACCATATACAATAGGGTGCAACTATGATGTTCGGACACACCATCACACTATGGTGTTCCAGGCGGTTTTAATTGTGAAACAATTTCCACAATGTCTTAATTGTGTGCCAAAACTCGTAACTCAGATATTCATCTCTATGATCATATCATAGACATTTTATCCTCCTGTCACAATGATCTTCTACTTCACTCTGAAATTACTTGAACCATTCAATAATTCAGACTTGTGTTTCATCAAGTAAATATTCTCAACATCTACTCGAATCATCTGTGAAGTAAGAACATAACGATATCCACTACATGCCTCAGCACTTATTGTATTGCATACATCAAAATGTATTTCTTCCCACAAGTTGCTTTCTAGTTCCATTTTACTGAAACCGAGGATTTCAGTCATCTTGCCCATGTGGTATGATTTGCATGTCTCAAGTGATTCAAGATCAAGTGAGTTCAAACGGTCCATTTGCATGGAGTTTCTTCATGCATATACACCAATAGACATGGTTCGCATGCCTCAAACTTTTCAAAAACGAGTGAGCCCAAAGATCCATCAACATGGAGCTTCTTCATGCGTTTTATACCGATATGACTTACGTGGCAGTGCCACAAGTAGGTGGTACTATCATTACTATCTTTTGGCATGAACATGTGTATCACTACGATCGAGATTCAATAAACCATTCATTTTAGGTGCAAGACCATTCAAGGTATTATTCAAATAAACAGAGCAACCATTATTCTCCTTAAATGAATAACCGTATTGCAATAGACATAATCCAATCATGTCTATGCTCAACGCAAACACCAATCTCGATGGTAGAGGGAGCGTACGATGCTTTGATCATATCAACACTTGGAAACACTTCCAACACATATCGTCAGCTCACCTTTAGCTAGTCTCCGTTTATTCCGTAGCCTTTTGTTTCGAGTTACTAACACTTAGCAACCGAACCGGTATCTAATACCCTGGTGCTACTAGGAGTACTAGTAAAGTACACATTAACATAATGTATATCCAATATACTTCTATCGACAACCTTCTCATCTACCAAGTATCTAGGGTAATCCTGCTCCAGTGGCTGTTCCCCTTATTACAGAAGCACTTAGTCTCGGGTTTGGGTTCAACCTTGGGTTTCTTCACTAGAGCAGCAGTTGATTTGCCGTTTCATGAAGTATCCCTTCTAGCCCTTGCCCTTCTTGAAACTAGTGGTTTCACCAACCATCAACAATTGATGCTCCTTCTTGATTTCTACTTTCGCGGTGTCAAACATCGTGAATACCTCAAGGATCATCATATCTATCCCTGATATGTTATAGTTCATCACAAAGCTCTAGCAGTTTGGTGGCAATGACTTTGGAGAAACATCACTATCTCATATGGAAGATCAACTCCCACTCGATTCAAGTGATTGTTGTACTCAGACAATCTGAGCACAAGCACAACAATTGAGCTTTTCTCCATTAGTTTGCAGGTTAAGAAAATCGTCGAAGGTCTTATACCTCTTGACGTGGGCACGAGCCTGAAATCTCAATTTCAGCCCTCAAAACATCTCATATGTTCCGCGACTTTTCGAAAAACGTCTTTGGTGCCTCTGCTCTAAACCGTTTCACTGAACTATCACGTAGTTATCAAAACGTGTATGTCTGATGTTCGTAACATCCACAAACGACATTTGGGGTTCAGCACACTGAGCGGTGCATTAAGGACATAAGCTTTCTACTGTCTGCATAATAGCTACTATCAACTTTCAACTATATTTTCTCTAGGAACATATGTAAACAGTAGAACTATAGCGTGAGCTATGACATAATTTGCAAAAGGTCTTTTTGACTATGTTCAGGATAATTAAGTTCATCTTATGAACTCCCACTCAGATAGACATCCCTCTGGTCATCTAAGTGATCACATGATCCGAGTCAAACTAGCCCGTGTCCGATCATCACGTGAGACGGACTAGTCATCATCGGTGAACATTTTCATGTTGATCGTATCTACTGTACGACTCATGCTCGACCTTTCGGTCTCCGTGTTCCGAGGCCATGTCTGTACATGCTAGGCTCGTCAAGTTAACCCTAAGTGTTTTCGCGTGTGTAAATCTGTCTTACACCCGTTGTATGTGAACGTAAGAATCCATCACACCCGATCATCACGTGGTGCTTAGAAGCGACGAACTGTAGCAACGGTGCACAGTTAGGGGAGAACACTTCTTGAAATTTTGTAAGGGATCATCTTATTTACTACCGTCGTCCTAAGTAAACAAGATGCATAAACATGATAAACATCACATGCAATCAAATAGTGACATGATATGGCCAATATCATTTTGCTCCTTTTGATCTCCATCTTCGGGGCTCCATGATCATCATCGTCACCGGCATGACACCATGATCATGATCTCCATCATCGTGTCTCCATGAAGTCGTCTCGCCAACTTATTACTTCTACTACTATGGCTACCGGTTAGCAATAAAGTAAAGTAATTACATGGCGTTGTTCAATGACACGCAGGTCATACAATAAATTAAGACAACTCCTATGGCTCCTGCCGGTTGTCATACTCATCGACATGCAAGTCGTGAATCCTATTACAAGAACATGATCAATCTCATACAACACATATCATTCATCACATTCTTGTTGGCCATATCACATCACATAGCATACCCTGCAAAACAAGTTAGACGTCCTCTAATTGTTGTTTGCATGTTTTACGTGGCTGCTATGGGTTTCTAGCAAGAACGTTTCTTACCTACGCAAAACCACAACGTGATATGCCAATTGCTATTTACCCTTCATAAGGACCCTTTTCATCAAATCCGTTCCGACTAAAGTGGGAGAGACTGGCACCCGCTAGCCACCTTATGCACCAAGTGCATGTCAATCGGTGGAACCTGTCTCACGTAAGAGTACGTGTAAGGTCGGTCCGGGCCGCTTCATCCCACAATACCGTCGAAACAAGATTGGACTAGTAACGGTAAGCATATTGAACAACATCAACGCCCACAACTACTTTGTATTCTACTCGTGCAAAGAATCTACGCAATAGACCTAGCTCATGATGCCACTGTTGGGGAACGTAGCAGAAATTCAAAAATTTTCCTACGTATCACCAAGATCTATCTATGGAGAGACCAGCAACGAGTAGAAAGAGAGTGCATCTACATACCCTTGTAGATCGCTAAGCGGAAGCGTTCAAGTGAACAGGGTTGATGGAGTCGTACTCGTCGTGATTCAAATCACCGATGATCAAGTACCGAACGGACGGCACCTCCGCGTTCAACACACGTACAGCCCGGTGACGTCTCCCATGCCTTGATCCAGCAAGGAGAGAGGGATAGGTTGAGGAAGACTCCATCCAGCAGCAGCACAACGGCGTGGTGGTGGTGGAGGAGCGTGGCAATCCTGCAGGGCTTCGCCAAGCACCGCGAGAGAGGAGGAGCACTTGGGAGAGGGAGGGCTGCGCCAGGGGCAAGGGTGAAGCTCCCATGCGCCTCCCCACTATATATAGGGGTGGAGGGGGCTGGTTTCTTGCCCTCCAAGTCCATTGGGGCGTTGGCAAAGGTGGGAGGAAAGAAATCCCATCATTTCCTTCCCCACCGATTGCTATCCCCCCTTTTTAGGGATCTTGATCTTATCCCTTTGGGATATGATCTTATTCCTTCTAAGGGGGGATCTTGGTGCGCCTTGACCAGGGGTGTGGGGCCTTGCCCCCACTACCCACGTTCATGTGGGTCCCCCCATGCAGGTGGGCCCCACTCCGGAACCTTCTAGAACCTTCCCGGTACAATACCGAAAAATCCCGAACATTTTCCGGTGGCCAAAATAGGACTTCCCATATATAAATCTTTACCTCCGGACCATTCCGGAACTCCTCGTGACGTCCGGGATCTCATCCGGGACTCCTAACAACATTCGGTAACCACATAAAAACTTCCTATATAACCCTAGCGTCATCGAACCTTAAGTGTGTAGACCCTACGGGTTCGGGAGGCATGTAGACATGACCGAGACGTTCTCCGGTCAATAACCAATAGCGGGATCTGGATACCCATGTTGGCTCCCACATGTTCCACGATGATCTCATCGGATGAACCACGATGTCAAGGACTTAATCAATCCCGTATGCAATTCCCTTTGTCTAGCGGTATTGTACTTGCCCGAGATTCGATCGTCGGTATCCTTATACCTTGTTCAATCTCGTTACCGGCAAGTCTCTTTACTCATTCCGTAACACATCATCCCATGATCAAATCCTTGGTCACATTGCGCATATGATGATGTCCTACCGAGTGGGCCCAAAGATACCTCTCCGCTTACACGGAGTGACAAATCCCAGTCTCGATTCATGCCAACCCAACAGACACTTTCGGAGATACCTGTAGTGCACCTTTATAGTCACCCAGTTACGTTGTGACGTTTGATACACCCAAAGCACTCCTACGGTATCCGGGAGTTACACGATCTCATGGTCTAAGGAAGAGATACTTGACATTGGAAAAGCTCTAGCAAACGAACTACACGATCTTAGTGCTAGGCTTAGGATTGGGTCTTGTCCATCACATCATTCTCCTAATGATGTGATCCCGTTATCAACGACATCCAATGTCCATAGCCAGGAAACCATGACTATCTGTTGATCACAACGAGCTAGTCAACTAGAGGCTCACTAGGGACATATTGTGGTCTATGTATTCACACGTGTATTACGATTTCCGGATAATACAGTTATAGCATGAATAAAAGACAATTATCATGAACAAGGAAATATAATAATACTTTTATTATTGCCTCTAGGGCATATTTCCAACAAAAGCTGCAGGCGATGGGATCAAGCTTTCAAGTAAAGAAGTTGTTGAAGAGCATAACGAGCATAATCTTGAGGGCGGGAGTTCCATCGAAGCTACAATGGAGACGCCAAGGACTGGGGGGCAGCAAGCAAATCTAAAGATCGGTGCAAGTACAACCAAAGAAAACAAAGGCTGACGTAAGCATAAAGGTAAAAGGCCGAAAGTCACTTTCGCACAACTATTGGAAAAAAATCAAAAGAAGAGTGAAGAGAAGAATGCTTATCGGCCAAACCATGCAAAGAAACCAAGATCGCCCCCAAGGTGCAAATATGAGGATTGGTATTGGCAAAGTGATAATTTTAATGCAACATATTCATATCCTTATTTTGGGTCGTCAATGCCAATGCCGTGGATGCCTCCCTATGCTCATATAGATACATATACATCATGGGACAGGTATGATACAAGGCCACATTCTACATCTTATTCTAGACCATCTCACCAATACTATGCAGCTCAAAGAAGATCAACATTTGAACAATCACGCGTCAAAGACCGTTTAAATCATAAGGAATCGGTCCAGAGCTCAAGGAAGAAGAAAGAGGTGGTCAAGCAGGTTTACCGCATTAAAAGAGATGGTCGTAAGAGTGCAATTTCAGATTTGATCTCAAATGAAAAAGAGCCAATTAAAGTGTTGACATTGGCTACTAAAGGCAATGAGACAAAACAATCAATTGATAAAAATTAGAGTGCCAAATCTAAAGAAAAGAAGTTGAGGGTGCATAAGGCCCAAAAAGAGTTGCCATTTGTTGAAACAAAATCACAGCCGAGATGCCCACTCGGTTTATCGTATTGGCGAAAGAAGGAATTACAAAAACTTAGTGCACAAGAGCTGAAAAAGAAGAACATGGCATGGGTTCCGAAGAGGAGCAGTCAAAATGAAAGTGATGTGCAACCTTCTATTGCAACAAGTGTTACAGAAGTGAAGAAAGAGAAGGATGGAAGCCAAAAATAGTTAAGCCGAAGGTTTGCATCACCCCATCAAAATCTTCAGTTAGCACATCATCCATATTCTTCAACCATACCATTGATGCCTTTGCCATGGAATTCATCATCAGGTATGATAAATTACCCTCCCTAGATTTATTTTAATCCATGGAAGTGACATAATTTTCTGCATCATGAGAGGGTATTACCAAATATCTATACATTTTATTAGCTACATTTTTTCTTGCTAATCCAAAGGGCCGAAATATTTGATTGCTATTTCATTTGTTTATTTCGGCTATACATGATTTGGTGAATGAATTCTACATGGGAATTATGTTGATGGCCGGTATTTATCTATCGCCCTAAGAATATGTCAAAGCATGGCTGATGTAGTATCCTAACATCGTCCTTAGTTCAATTAGAGGCCAAAACGAGGTACATGTTCATTGATATTGCCCTTGCCTTTCTAGTACTATGGAGATTATTTTTGACGGTAAATTTGTGGCAATGGCCAAGGTGTTGGTGTTGCTTATTTATCTTCATATGGAGCTATTTTGTGAAGCCTCAGGCTGCTTATAATATTTATGCACAATCATCAAAGCCGAATATGCATTGTCATTCGGATTGGAGCTTTGCCTTGATATAGGTGCTATACATATTGAGGCTTCCGGTGATTCGTTATTAGTAGTGCAACAAATATCCAAGGGTTATCAATGTTTTGACGGATCACTTATAGTTTATCTTTTGGTATGTCTAGATGCAAGATTTACCTTGGGTTGCTTTGAAATTGTTCATATATCTAGGCATGACAATTCAAAAGAGTTGGCACATCAAGCGTCCGGCTACTATGTTAACCATGGTGTATTGCATTTCTATCAATAGCCGATGCTAGGTCTTGTCAACATAGGTAAGGCTGAATCGAAGCCCACCGCTTCGGCCACTAATGAAACTTTTATGCAGGCGAAGTAAGGATTGAAGTAAGTTCATTCTTGATTATCTGCAAAATCCTAGCGAAAGGGTGAACAATATGGTCCGGAGGATGGTTTTGATCTATGGAACCTTATCACCGGATTGTTATAGAAGCCGAGAAGTTTTCACCCAAGTTTGCATCAAGAGGTTCAAACAAGCAACGGCCGATATATACTTGTCGTCCTAAGAACATGCAAAATGGCCGATGGAGTGTTGACATCGTCCTTAGAACAAGCTATGCGGAAGTTATTTTTCGGCACACAAACTTTGCCGAAAAACAGGGGGGCATGTGTTGACACCAAATTTTGGCACGGTCAATAACTTATTTAAGATGGCCTCAAATGGAGAAGTGATTTGTGAAAGAGTTCCGTGTTGTTGATATGAACATCTTTGAAGTTTGGGTCATCGCAGTCCGATTTCATCTCGAAGGCCGAAACTATGCTCAAAGTACTAAGATCTTATATTCAGAGTACAGTTTGGATGATTAATACACCAAGACGACCTCAGATGGAAAAATTATCTACACGGATTGTCTTCGTCTCGTCGAAACGATCGATTTTGATATAAAAATTGTTCCAATACGAGTTCGTATGCAAAAGTTAGAGCCATCGGAATACAGCCCTGTCAGGAGGCAAAAACTGGCGCGCCCCACCAGACACCCTGTCTGATGGGTAGCGCGAGGGATAGCCTGTTTTGCGCGTCTGATTTGACCCTCAATATGACCTCTGATCAAAAAACATTCAACATAAAAGTTGTTCGTCTCGTTGAAACGGTAAAGATTGCTTTTGGGCTCGTTTCCATCCGAGATCGTTTACCACCACAAAAAAGACCCGCAAGGTGCAGCCAGTTTAAACCGAACAGTTTTGGAAAGTTCAGACAAAACCAATCCGAATTTGACTAGGGTTTTGGACGTGAATCCAAGCCTTTTCCTTGCACGCGAAGTCCAGCCGCCTCTTATATACCTAAGGGGTGACGGCCGATTGAACAACACACAATCGATCAATCAATCTACTACTTTTCCGTGTTCATCTACTTTTATCTCTCCCCTGTATCTTTCTTCCCGTTCTTCGTCGTTCTTCAAGATTGGAGGCTGCGAATCCACGAGGCTCTAGGGGCGGTAAGACCGACCTCGAGCAGCCAATCGTCGCCGCGAGCCCTGACGGGGCGTCTGGTCCCAAAAGCGCCGGCTTGCTGTCTTGCGTATCGCGCTGGAAGTCGGCCTCCCGCGGTGTGAGTTGCGAAGCATCTCCCTCGACGCCGCGGGTACACATCGACGTGTTCGTGTGACGCATTCCAGCGTCAACAGACCCGATGCACTAGGTATTACACCTAGATCAGATATGAACTCCTTCATCCAGACTCCTTCATTTGTTGCTTCCGAAGCAGCTATGTACTCCGCTTCACACGTAGATCCCGCCACGATGCTCTGCTTGGAACTGCACCAACTGATAGCTCCACCATTCAATATAAATATGTATCAGGTTTGTGACTTAGAGTCATCCGGATCAGTGTCAAAGCTTGATCGACGTAACCATTTACGACAAGCTCTTTGGCACCCCCATAAACGAG
The DNA here is from genome assembly GCA_963921465.1 of Triticum timopheevii. Classification (NCBI taxonomy): domain Eukaryota; kingdom Viridiplantae; phylum Streptophyta; class Magnoliopsida; order Poales; family Poaceae; genus Triticum; species Triticum timopheevii. Next base: position 293,866,786 of record OY997270.1, read on the forward strand.
AAACATATCCTTAGTCCTTTTCAGGTATTTCAGGATGTTCTTGACCGCTGTCCAGTGATCCACTCCTAGATTACTTTGGTACCTCCCTACTAAACTTACAGCAAGGCACACATCAAGTCTGGTACACAGCATTCCATACATGATAGAACCTATGGCTGAGGCATAGGGAATGACTTTCATTTTCTCTCTATCTTCTGTAGTGGTCGGGCATTGAGTCTGACTCAACTTCACACCTTGTAACACAGGCAAGAACCCTTTCTTTGACTGATCCATTTTGAACTTCAAAACTTTATCAAGGTATGTTGTCGGTGTCAAAACCGGCGGATCTCGGGTAGGGGGTCCCGAACTGTGCGTCTAGGCGGATGGTAACAGGAGACAAGGGGCACGATGTTTTTACCCAGGTTCGGGCCCTCTCGATGGAGGTAAAACCCTACTCCTGCTTGATTAATATTGATGATATGGGTAGTACAAGAGTGGATCTACCACGAGATCAAGGAGGCTAAACCCTAGAAGCTAGCCTATGGTATGATTGTTGTGATTGTTGTCCTACGGACTAAAACCCTCCAGTTTATATAGACATCGGAGAGGGTTAGGGTTACACAGAGTCGGTTACAATGGTAGGAGATCTACATATCCGTATTGCCAAGCTTGCCTTCCACGCCAAGGAAAGTCCCATCCGGACACGGGACGAAGTCTTCAATCTTGTATCTTCATAGTCTTGGAGTCCGGCCGATGATGATAGTCCGGCTATCCGGACACCCCCTAGTCCAGGACTCCCTCAGTAGCCCCTGAACCAGGCTTCAATGACGACGAGTCCGGCGCGCATATTGTCTTCGGCATTGCAAGGCGGGTTCCTCCTCCGAATAATTCATAGAAGATTGTGAACACCAGGATAGTGTCCGGCTCTATAAAATAAATTCCACACACCACCGTAGAGAGAATAATATTTACACAAGTTCAATCTGCTGACGTATTTTGTGGCGTGTCGTCACACCACTACCAAGCCTTTACTTGAATCGTTTTTATTATACCACCTCAGCGCGTTTAGCGAAGCGGTTTCCTTGGCACGTCTTGTCGAAGCAAAGACCGTGTTCCCCTTATTCCGGGATTCCCATCAATACGGATGTGGGTAACCCAACCGCGCCCGTCGCCACGCCCCCTCCATCGAAGGCGGGTTCCAAACGGTCACGGAGACGGCTCTTGGTATTCTCCTTCTTTATAATGAGACCCAGGCTCGTTCTTTTTCTTCAATCCTCAATCGAATCCGCCCCTCGCCCCGAGCTCCAACACTCAGGGCTCCAGATTCGAGCGCTTCGGAACTTCTACAATGTCCGGCTCCGACTTGCAGGGCCGGTGGATGCCCTCCTCCGTCATGGAGGAGGACGTGCTAAAGCTGAGAGAAGCCAGGTACTTAACCTACGAGATTTCGCATAGGCTTCCTGCCCAAGGGCAAGTCATTCCCACTCCCGAGCCAGGCGAGAGCGTCGTGTTCGTGTCTCACCTCCGTCGGGGTTTAGGCTTCCCGATGGATCCCTTCGTGAGGGGGCTCATGTTTTACTATGGGTTGGAATTCCACGACTTGGCTCCGGAGTCCATCCTCCACATCTCATCATTCATTGTCGTCTGCGAAGCCTTCCTCCGCACTACCCCTCACTTTGGTTTGTGGCTCAAAACCTTCAACGTGGAGCCAAAGATGATCGAGGGGCGTCAAGCAGAATGCGGCGGGGTGGTTGTAAGCAAGAGGGCCGATGCTCCATGGCCTGAGGGCTCTTTCCAGGAGGAGCTCGGTTTGTGGCAACAGGAGTGGTTCTATATTACTGCTCCCAGGGGCAGCAGGCAGAAGCCGCCGCCCGTCTTTCGCTCGGGCCCTCCACAACGGCTGATGTCATGGGTCAACAAAGGGCTTAACTGGGGCCATCAAAGGACGTACCCCTATTGCAGGGCTGGATTCGAGACCTCCAAGAGAGGGAGATCAATCTGGTCATAGTGATGCAGGTTATGCTGATTTGGCGTCTTCTGCCCTGCAAACGTCGCCCCCTCCGCCTGTGGGAATTCAATCCAGAGGGGCCACGAGCTCTCCAACACTTCATGGGTATGACACCCGTGGAGATGTAAAAATTGTTCTTCGGATCACAAGAAGTGTGTCCGGAATTGACTGAGGACGCCGGCTTAAGCTGCAATCGCCCGGATGCTCAAGTAAGTAGCCCTGTGTCCGGACATACCTTTTGCTTGCATATTCTTGGATTTGCCTTTTAACCAATCGTCCTTTCAATAGGAGTGGATAGCGCAAGCAAAACTGATACGGTGTCCGGCCCCCCTCCCGGAGACCGCGCCGGACTCGGTGTTGGTCAAGATGCTGGAGGTTGCGCCTCTAGAGGAGGGCGAAGGGGAAAACAGAGAAACTACCGCCTCTACTAAGGAGGCTTTCGAGAAAGGGGGGATCGATAATCCCTCCTTCCAGGGGGAGAAGAGGACCGCTTCCGAAGATCCGGAGGCTAAGGCCTCAAAGCGGGGGAAGAAATCTTCACCAGAGGGTCCTATGCCAGGGGAAACCCCGGCCGCACTATCTCCCCTAAGGAATCAGCCCTCCAGCGAGCCGTAAGTAGAAAAAGGGGAGTTTTGTAATAAGAGACATCCCTATTTTTGCTTCTGAGGATAACCAAAGTTGTTATCTTGTAGTTCGGATCTCCGTCCTTCTCAGCTGAGCTCGTCCTCGGGGGACCTTCGTCCGGAGATGATGGAGAGTCAGACGCCTCCATCTGCCGCGCCATCAGGCGGGGCGGACGACCCTGAAGTGTCGTCGCGGAGGGTCTCCCCAGGTCCGGCGGGGCCGGAGAGTTCGGCACCTACTGGTGTACGGCCGGGGGAGCTGAAGGATCTGCTCGAGAGGGCATCTATCTTAGAAGATCACCGTATATTGATAAATATGGTGATTGAAAGAATTTCATCCGCTGAGGGCGGGTTGCATGATGTCGTCAGAAGTTTACTGGCGGGTTTTGAGGTACGTAAAAATGACATACCTTTTGACAGTTTTGCACATAGAGTGCGCCCTGTATAGATAGTAGCCCCTGAGACTCGGAATGTTGTCGAAAGCGACAGCGTGCCGAGGATCATAATCTCAGTTATTAATTCTCGCCTTTCCTATGCAGGTGGCGGATTGTCCGGTGGCCAGCCGGACTGATAGAGTTGCCGAGCTAAAGCGGCAACTTGACGTTGCAGATGTAGACATCGCGCTGGTCAATAAACGACTTGACGAGTCACAAGGTAGGTTGTTTCTCCGTGGTCATCTAGTAAGGGAGCTGACGCCCGCTCCTTACAATATGTATGCTTGATGCAGATGGTGCTGCTGCTGTGGAAGACCTTCGGGCAGAGCTTGCTCGAGCTAAGGAGCAGGCCAGAAGGAGTGATGCGGCTGCCTCGATGGTAGCCGAAGAGCTAAAAGCCGAAAAGGCTGCTCACTGCCGAAGCAGGGAGGAGATGGCCGGAATGGCCGTGAAGCTGAAGGATGTTACCGACCGCTATGAGGTTCTTGAAAAAGAACGCCGAGAGAAGCAAGAGGACCCGAAGAAGGCCACCGCCAAAGCCAAGGATGCCCGTTCTGCACTGAGGGCTATAAAGGAGGAGTTGCGTCAGGCCGGAGATATTGCGGCTGGAAAGCCCTTTCTGCTGCGCAGGAAGTTCACAGATCCGAAGTATGCTTAGTTGGGCCAGCTGTGGGGTGCGGAGGATCCTTATCTGGATTTGGCGACGAGTGCGGCGGATGCGGTTGTGCACTTCCAAAGCCAAAAGAATCACGAGATGGAAGAGTTGTTTTGGTCTCAATTCCACAGTCCGGAGCGTCCACTTCCGTTGATCGATCGGTTGGCTGAGTGGGCTGAGCTGAATAGATTATCCGGATTTGCCATGATGGATGTGGTGGCTCATGTGTGGCCGGATAGGCCTAAGCCGAAGAGTTATTTTGGCTTATTGCAGCAGTTCCTTGGGGCGGTGCCGCATATCAAGGCGATGAAGCGGTCGGCGTGCATAGAGGGTGCACGGATGGCTCTCGCCCGTTTCAAGACATACTGGGTGGAGATGGATGCCACTGATGTTGCCTCCCGGGGTTCAGACAAAAGCCGGTTACCCGCCGAGCACTATTTTGGGGAAGTCCTGCAGGGCGCTCGTTTGATAGAGTCGCAGTGCTCGAAAAATGTTATGTTCAAATGACATGTATGATTTGTGAAACCATATTTATAATATGAGTGCTTTTTATACTTGTGTGTTCAAGTGTTTAAATATCTCCTGTGCAGCCGTTAATGTATATGTGTATATAACCTGAAAGATGGCAGTCTTCGGCTTCACCCCCCACGCACATGGTGCGGGGGTGTTTGCAAAAATAGCGCATTTTCACACTTAATCCAACGTCTTGGTCCTGTGAAGGAGGTGGTAGCGTAGCAAACTAGGCAACCGGACTATAGTGCTTTATCACTTTCACTTAGCCATAGGAGTTCGAAGGTGGGGCTACGATATAGCCCCTGGGGGCACCGCGCTCTCCGAATTCGGGGCGCGTATGTGCCTGACCGGGAAACGGTCCTTCGTCAAAGCGGAGGAATTCTAGACATTCCGGTAGTCGATCGAGTGGTTGACCAGTCTCTCGCTATATCATGACAGTCAGTTTTCGGCTTTCTCTACTGAGGTGCTCGCCCGGCCGAACCGAGGCACAATCGCAGTAGTTCTCCTGGTGCCGCGTTAGCCGATGATACGGAACGTAAGGCAGCAAAACACAGGAGCCGGGCAAACCCAACATTTGACCAAAGACATGATTCGGAGCTGATGCATATAAGGCCTAACTCGAGACGCCGAACACTCCCTAAGGTATTCGGTCTTTATGATAACAGGCAGAACGATGCCCTAAGCCCCTCGTGTCCAGGTACGGGCGAAAATTTCTGACGCGGCCGATGCCAAAATGCCAGCCTCCTCATCGGTTATGGTAAGAAACCGGGGGATGTGGATCAACAAGAGACAGTAAGAAAGGTTTACGCAGGGTCTTAATCTGAAAAGAATCCTTGCAACGGGTCCCTGCTGCATGTCTGCGTCTGTGTCTCCATTATGCTGTATCCTGGACGGGTGTAGCACGCTGTTCATCTGTAAAAGAGAAGAACTTAGTTTGGAAAGACATCGTGCGAGCAATGTATTAAAATAGAGCGTGAAAAAAGAAATGAATGAAGTTGAGCTTTTATTGGTTCTCATTGTTCATGCTCACAGCCCCTTGTAAAGGGATGTGCGGCTAGGAAGCCCCTAGTTTATTTAAGTCGGACTCGCCTAGCCGTGTCCGGGGTCTTAAGCGACCTTTCAAAGAGATAATGCCGCGTGGACCGGGCATTTTAAGTGTAAGAGATGCGTAATGCGGTATTGCATTAAAGTGGGCGAAAGCTTCACGTCCCAATAGTGCTTGATGGCTACTTTTAAATGGGGCGATATGGAAGATTAGCTTTTCGCGACGGAAGTTGTCGGATGAACCGAACACAACTTCTAGTAGTAAGGAGCCCGTGCAATTGGCGTAAGGGCCTGGCGTCACTCCTTTGAAGGAAGTGCTGCTATGGCAAATTTTGGTCGGGTCTATCCCCATCCTGCGGATTGTGTCCGGATATAGCAGGTTTAAGTCTCTATCGCCATCCATTAGAACTTGTGTAAATTGTAGTCCGTCGATTATAGGATCCAATATCAAAGCAGTCCATCCTGCGTTTCGAATGTTTCTGGAGTACTCCAGATGGTCGAAAGTAATTGGTTTTGACATCCAATCTCGGGATTCCGCTGGGGTGGACCGTGCGGCGCGTACTTTAGTAGGTGCCGCACTATTATTCCGTATTATCACGTGAAGTGAGTTTACTATTTTGACTTCTTGTGGGAAAGTCTTTTGTTTTCCGGCGCTCTACTTGTGGGGTTCGTCATCGTCTTCGCTTGGTGTGTCGAGCCCCTTGTGTTCGGTGTTAAGTCGGCTGGACTGTTTGAAGACCCAACAATCTCGGTGGGTATGGTTTGCAGGCTTCCCGGGGGTACTGTGGATTTGACATATCCTGTCCAGAATTTTGTTTAGGTTGGATAGCTCGTCACTGTTGTCTTTAAGAGGCAGTGTTTTGTTGTTCGGCCGAGAGCTTTTGAATCCGGCGTTGACCGCTGTGTTCTTTGGGCCATTTTCTTTACTCCGGCGCTGATCCTTTCTACGTCGTGATTTCCCATTTCCATCTCTGACCTCGGATGTGCTTGGGTCGCTGGTGCTGCATCTTGCCAGAGAGCTATCTTCTCCCGCGCAAAAGCGGGTCATGAGGCTCGTTAGCGCGGCCATTGTTCTTGGTTTTTCCTGGCCGAGGTGTCTGGCGAGCCATTCGTATTGAATGTTATGTTTAAAAGCTGCTAAGGCTTCGGCGTCCGGACAGTCGACTATTTGGTTCTTTTTGGTGAGGAACCTGTTCCAGAATTTGCGTGCTGACTCTCCGGGCTGTTGAGTTATGTGACTTAAATTGTCTGCATCCGGAGGGCGGACATAAGTCCCCTGAAAATTTGCTCTAAACGCATCCTCGAGCTCTTCCCAACTTCTAATGGTATTTTCTGGGAGGCTTTTGAGCCAATGCCGAGCTGGCCCTTTGAGCTTGAGGGGTAGGTATTTTATGGCATGGAGATTGTCGGTGTCAAAACCGGCGGATCTCGGGTAGGGGGTCCCGAACTGTGCGTCTAGGCGGATGGTAACAAGAGACGAGGGACACGATGTTTTACCTAGGTTCGGGCCCTCTCGATGGAGGTAAAACCCTACGTCCTGCTTGATTAATATTGATGATATGGGTAGTACAAGAGTGGATCTACCACGAGATCAAGGAGGCTAAACCCTAAAGCTAGCCTATGGTATGATTGTTGTAATGTATGTTGTCCTACGGACTAAAGCCCTCCGGTTTATATAGACTCCGGAGGAGTCTAGGGTTACACAGAGTCGGTTACAATGGTAGGAGATCTACATATCCGTATCGCCAAGCTTGCCTTCCACGCCAAGGAAAGTCCCATCCGGACATGGGACGGAGTCTTCAATCTTGCATCTTCGTAATCTTGGAGTCCGGCGGACGATGATAGTCCGGCTGTCCGGACACCCCCTAGTCCAGGACTCCCTCAGTAGCCCCTGAACCAGGCTTCAATGACGATAAGTCCGGCGCGCATAATGTTCGGCATTGCAAGGCGGGTTCCTCCCTTGAATAATCCAGAGAAGATCATGAACACCAGGATAGTGTCCGGCTCTGCAAAATAAATTCCACATTCCACCGTAGAGAGAATAAAATGTACACCAGTCCAATCTGCTGACGTATTATGCGGCATGACATCACACCGCTACCAAGCCTTTGTTTGAATCGTTTTTTACTATACCACCTCAGCACGTTTAGCGAAGCGGTTTCCTTGGCACGCCTTGTCGAAGCAGAGATCGTGTTCCCCTTATTCCGGGATTCTCATCAATACGGACGTGGGTAACCCAACCGTGCCCGTCGCCATGCCTCCTCCATCGAAGGTGAATCCCGAACGGTCACGGAGACGACCATTGGTATTTTTCCCCTTTATAAGAGGACCAAGGATCGTTTCTTTTCTTCAATCTCGCATCGAATCTCCTTCTCGCTCCTAGTTCCAGCACCCAGAGCCCCAGATTCGAGCGCTTCGGATTCTCAACCATGTCCGGCTCCGACCTCCATGGTCGGTGGATGCCCTCCTCCGTCACGGAGGAGGACGTGTCAAAGCTGCGGGAGGCCAAGTACATGTCCTACGAGATTTCGCACAGGTTGCCTGCCCAAGGGCAGGCCGTGCCCGCCCCCGAGCCCGGTGAGTATGTTGTCTTCGTACCCCACCTCCGTCGGGGTTTAGGCTTCCCAACGGACCCCTTCGTGAGAGGGCTCATGTTCTACTACGGGCTGGATTTTCATGACTTGGCTCCGGAGTCCATCCTCCATGTCTCCGCGTTCATTATCGTCTGCGAGGCCTTCCTCCGCGTCACCCCCCACTTCGGCGTGTGGCTGAAAACCTTCAATGTGGAGCCGAAGATGATCGGGGGGCGTCAAGCGGAGTGCGGCGGGGCGGCCATAAGCATAAGGGCCGATGCCCCGTGGCCTGAGGGTTCCTTCCAAGAGGAACTCGGACTGTGGCAGCAGGAGTGGTTCTATATCACCGCTCCGAAGGGCAGCAAGCAAAAGCCGCTGCCTTCATTCCTCCCGGGACCTCCACGCCAACTGATGTCGTGGGTCAACCAAGGGCTCAATTGGGGGCCGTCCGAAGATGTGCCCTCACTGTAGGGCCGGATTCGAGACCTCCAAGCGAGGGAGATCAATCTGGTCGTGGTGATGCAGGTAATGCTAACCAGACGTCTCCTGCCCTGCAAACGCCGTCCTCTCCGTCTATGGGAGTTCAACCCGGAGGGACCCCGAATTCTCCAACACCTCATGGGTGCAACACCCGTGGAGATGTACAGGTTGTTCTTCGGACCGCAGGTGGCGTGTCCGGAATTGACCGAGGACGCAGGCCTAAGCCGCAATCGCCCGGATACTCAGGTAAATAGCTCAGAGTCCGGACGTTTTATTTATCTGCCTTTTTAGGGTTCGCCTCCTGACCCATAACTTTTCACAGGAGTGGGTAGCGCGATCGAAGCTGATAAGGTGTCCGGCTCCCCTCCCAGAGACCGCACTGGAGCCCGTGCTGGTCAGAATGTTGGAGGTCGCGCCCGTAAAAGGGGGCGATGGGAAAGATAAAGGAGCTATTACTTCGCCCAAAGGGGCATCTGAAGAGGGGGGAATCAAAAACCCCTCCTTCCAGGGGGAGAAGAGGACCGCCTCCGAAGATCCGGAGGCCAAAGCCCCTAAACGGGGGAAGAGATCTTCACCGGGGGGTCCGGCGTCCGGGGAGAATCCGGACGTACAATCGTCACCAAAGGATCAGCCCTCCAACGAGCCGTGAGTATGAAAAGGGGAGTTCATTAGTAAGAAAATACCTCCATTTGTGCTTCTGTGGGTGACCGAAATTTTTATCTTGCAGTTCGGATTTGCAGCCTTCGCAGATGAGTTCGTCTTCGGGGGACCTTCTTCTGGAGATGATGGAGAGCAAAACGCCCCCGTCTGCTGCACCGTCAGATAGGGCAGGTGAGCCTGAAGTATCGTCACGGAGGGTGTCCCCGAGTCCGGAGGGGCCGGGGAGTTCGACGCCCGCTAGTGTCCGGCCGGGAGAACTGAAGAATCTGCTGGAGAGGGCGTCCATCTCAGAAGATCACCGTGCGTTGATGCGTATGGTGATTGGAAGGATTTCGTCCGCCGAGAGCGGATTGCGTGATGCCGCTACGAGTTTGCTGGCGGGATTCGAGGTACGCGAAAATGACGCACCTGTTGTTTTGGCTTTTTTGCTCATAAAAGTGCACCCTGTATAGGTAGTAGCCCCTGAGACTCGGTAGGTTGTCGAAAACGACAGCGTGCCGAGGATCGAAATCGCAAGTAATGAATGTCGCCGTTCCTATGCAGGTGGCGGATAGTCCGAGGGCTAGCCGGACTAGTGGGGTTGCCGAGTTAATGCGGCAACTTGACGTGCGGATGCTGACATCGCACTTGTCAACCGGCGACTTGACGAGTCGCAAGGTAAATGAGTTCTCCACAGTCGCTTTGTTAAGGGAGTCAAAACCCTCCTCTGATAAATTAAATGCTGTTATACAGACGGTGCTGCTGCTGTGGAGAGCCTTCGGGCCGAACTTGCTCAAAGCTAAGGAGCAAGCCCGAAGGAGTGACGCGGCTGCCTCGAGGGCGGCCGAGGAGTTGAAAGCCGAAAGGGCTGCACACTGCCTAAGCAGGGAAGAGGTGGCCGAATTGGCCGTGAAAGTAAAAGATGCTGCCGACCGCAATGAGGCTATTGAAAAGGAGCGCTTATCGGAGCGGGAAGACCTGAAGAAGGCCACCGCCGAGGCCAAGGATGCCCGCTCTGCAATGCGGGCCATGAAGGAGGAGCTGCGTCAGGCCGGAGATATCGTGGCTGGCAAGCCTTTTCTGCTGCGTCGCCGGTTTATGGATCAAAAGTATGCTCAATTTGATCGGCTGTGGAGTCCGGAGGATCCGTATATGGACTTAGCGGCAAGTGCGGTTGATGCCGTTGAGCACTTCCGGAGCCAGAAGGATCACAAGACGGAAGAGCTATTTTGGTCTCAATTCCATGGTCCGGATCGCTCACTTCCGTTGACCGACCGGTTGCCCGAATGGGCCGAGCTAAATAGATTATCTGGACTTGCCATGACTGACATCGTGGCTCATGTCTGGCCAGAGAGGCCCAAGGCGACGAGCTACTTCGGCTTACTGCAGCAATTCCTTGGAGCGGTGCCGCATATCAAGGAGATGAAGCGGTCGGCCTGCCTCGAAGGCGCGCGGATGGCTCTTGCCCGCGTGAAGGCGCATTGGACAGAGATGGATGCCACCGCTGTTGCTGCCCAGGGTTCGGATGAAAGCCGGCTCCCCGCCGAGCACTATTTCGGGGAAGTTATGCGTGGTGCTCGTGTAATAGAGTAGTAGTGCTCAAAAAATGTCTCGTTCAAATGAATGTTTTAGCTTGTAAAACGATGATTATGCTATAACTGCTTTTTATACTTGTGCGTCCCAAGTAGTAAAACTTCTCCTATGCGGCCGTTTACGTATACATTTGTATAACCTGAAAGATTGCAGTCTTCGCCTTCAGCCCCCACGCACAAGGTGCGGGGGTGTTCGCAAAAATAGCGCGTGTTCACACTTAATCCGACGTCTCGGTCCTATTTAGGAGGTGGTAGCGTAGCAAACGAGGCAATCCGGACTATAATGCTTTATCACTTTCACTTAGCTAGTGGAGTTCGAGGGTGGGGCTACGATATAGCCCCTGGGGGCACCGCACTTCTTCAATTTCGGGGCGCGTGTGTGCCTGACCGGGAAACGGTCCTTCGTCAAAGCGGGGAATTCTAAACATTCCGGTAGTCGATCGAGTGGTTGACCAGTCTCTCGCTATATCATGACAGTCAGTTTTCGGCTTTCTCTACTGAGGTGCTCGCCCAGCCGAACTGGGGCACAATCGCAGTAGTTCTCCTGGTGCCGCGTTAGCCGATGATACGGAACGTAAGGCAGCAAAACACAGGAGCCGGGCAAACCCAACATTTGACCAAAGACATGATTCGGAGCTGATGCATATAATGCCTAACTCGAGACGCCGAACACTCCCTAAGGTGTTCGGTCTTTATGATAATGGGCAGAATAATGCCCTAAGCCCCTAGTGTCCAGGTACGGGCATGGTCTTCTGACGCGGCCGATGCCAAAACGTCAGGCTCCGCTTTGGTTATAGGAAGAAACCAAGGGAGAATAACAACAAGAGACAGTAAAAAAGGTTTACGCAGGGTCTTAATCTGAAAATAATCCCCGCAACGGGTCCCTACTGCACGTCTGCGCCTATGTCTCCGTTGTGCCGTTATCCTGGACAGGTATGCACGTTGTTCATTTGTAGAAAGAGAGGAACGCTTAGTTTGAAAACAATTCGTGCGAAAGAAGGTATGTGTGAAAGAAAAAATATGAATAAGCAAAGCGGGGTTTGAATGAACCCGCGGTTATTTGTGCGCGCAGCCCCTTGTGAAGGGGTGTGCGGCTAGGGAGCCCCTAGCCTACTGATGCCGGACTCGTCTATCCGAGTCCGGGGTCTTTGGGTGACCCTCGCACTGAGATGATGCCACGCGGACCGGGCATCTTGAGTGTAAGAGACGCGTAATGTGGTATGGCGTTCAAACGGACAAAAGCCTTTCGTCCCAAGAGTGCTTGATATCCACTTTTAAATGGGGAGATATGAAAAATTAGTTTTTCGCGCCGAAAGTTGGTCGGTGATACGAACACGACTTCTAGTAATAGGGAGCCTGTGCACTTGGCATAAGGGCCCGGCGTCACTCCTTTGAAGGAAGTGTGGCTCTGTCGAATTTTGGTAGGGTCTATCCCCATCTTGCGGATTGTGTTTGAATACAGCAGGTTTAAGTCGCTGCCTCCGTCCATTAGGACTTTAGTAAATTGTAATCCGTCGATTATGGGATTCAATGTCAGGGCAGTCCGTCCCGCGTTTCGAACGCTTCTGGAATAGTCCAGGTGGTCGAAAGTGATTGGTTTTGATATCCAATCTCTATGGTCTGCTGGGTTGGACCGTGCGAGGCTCTTTTTAGGAAGTGCCGCACTATTTTTCCGTATTATCACATGAAGTGAGTTTACTGCTTTGACCTCTTGTCGGAAAGTCTTTTGTTTTCCGGTGCTCTGCTGGTGGGGTTTATCGTCTTCGCTGGACGCGTCGAGCCCCTTGTGGTCGGCGTTTAGTCGGCCGGACTGTTTGAAAACCCAACAGTCTCGATGGGTATGGTTTGCAGGCCTTCCGGGGGTACTGTGGATTTGACATATCCGACCCAAAATCTTGTTTAAGTTGGACAGCTCATCACCGTCATCCTTAAGAGGTGGTGTTTTGTTGTTTGGCCGCGAGCTTTTGAATCCGGCGTTGACTGTCGTGCTCTTTGGGCTTTTCTCTTGATTCCGGCACTGCTCTTTTCTGCGCCGTGATTTTCCGTTTCCATCTCTTATCTCGGATGTACTTGGGTCGCTGGTGCTGCATCTTGCTAGCCAGCTATCCTCTCCCGCGCAGAAGCGGGTCATGAGGCTTGTTAGCGCGGACATTGTCCTCGGTTTCTCTTGGCCGAGGTGTCTGGCAAGCCATTCGTCTCGGACGTTGTGTTTAAAAGCTGCTAAGACTTCGGCGTCCAGACAGTCGACTATTTGGTTCTTTTTAGTGAGGAACCTGTTCCAGAATTTGCGCGCTGACTCTCCGGGCTGTTGAGTTATGTGACTTAGATCATCTACATCCGGAGGGCGGACATAAGTCCCTTGAAAATTTGCTCTAAACGCGTCCTCGAGCTCTTCCCAACTTCCCATAGTGTTTTCTGGGAGGCCTTTAAGCCAATGACGGGCTGGCCCTTTGAGCTTGAGGGGTAGGTATTTTATGGCGTGGAGATCATCTCCTCTGGCCATGTGTATATGTAGTATATAATCTTCTATCCAGACTCCAGGGTCTGTTGTTCCATCGTAGGCCTCTATGTTTATTGGTTTAAATCCTGCTGGGAATTCATGGTCCATCACCTCATTGGTGAAACATAGTGGGTGTGCGGCGCCCCTGTATTTGGGTGTGCCGCTATCTTCGAACACTTGACGCGTTGCCTTGCTTCCTGGGGCCTCCTTCTTTGGCCCGTAGATGGACCTGGCTGGGCCATCTGTCCTTCCAAGTTCGTTGGTTGGTTTATGTGTGGCGCCGCTTTCAGAATTTGGCCTATCATCCGGCCGTCTATCCAACCAGGGAGCCTCTTTATTTTTTGACTGTGGGGACTCTATGGCCTCGTCGTCGAATTCTGGTAGCAGCTTGCGCTATGGGTAGCTCTTTGATTGGTGGCCATTGCCGTATTTATCCGCGGTCTTGAGTACTTTGCTCCACCTCATTCTGAGTGTGTCTTCCGCTGTTTTGAGCTTCCGCTTTTCCTTCTTCAAGCTTCTTGCAGTGTTGACGAGTCTTTTCCGGAGGTTTTTACCTTCCGACGGCGTGTCCGGCGTGAGATCGTCCGAACCGTCATTTTCGCCGGGCCTGGACTGATTATCTGACTCGTCCTGTTCGGACGGTTGCTTATCTGCATGTTCGTCGTCCGCTTTTGTGCCCTTCTGTATTGCGGGGTCCTTAGGAGCGTTGTTGTTGTCGAGGCGGGGCTTAGGGCGGCGTCTGCGCCGCCGTTTTGGTTGTTTATCGGCGGGGTTATCCTCTGCCGCGGCCCGTTGGTCCTCGTTATTGCTCTCTTTTGGGGTATCCACCATGTATATGTCGTATGACGAGGTGGTCCTCGCGTTCCCTATAGGCGCTGTTTCTTGTTCGTCTCCGGCGTCGTCGTCTATACCGTCGATGTCTTCGGAGCCGTAGTCTAGCATATCGGTTAGATCGTCGATAGTGGCTACAAAGTGGGTGGTGGGTGGGCTCTGAATTTCTTCGTCGTCCGTATCCCGACCGTCCCGACCATAGTCCGGCTAGGACTCTCCTGATAACGAGAGATGCTTTAGTGAATTCAGGATGTCGCCAAAAGGCGAGTATTGGAAGATGTCCGCGGGGGTGAATTCCATAACCGGCGCCCAATCTGATTTGGTTGGTAGGGGCGTGGGAGGTTCGGAGTCCGGCAAGGAGTCCGGCACCTCGGAATCACGAGTTTTGCGAGGGACAAGATTAGTGTTCGGCTCCATCACCGTGGAAGTTGAAGCCCCCGAGGCGGTGTCCATCCACCGATCCTCTATCTGGGCAATCGGCTGTGGACTAATGGCCGAAGCGGATTCGCGTGCGGCCACCAAGGCACTGTTCGGCGGCAGAGCTAGATCATGCCCATTGCAACAGTGCGGCGCACTTGGCTGTGGCTCGAGTCCGTCGAAGATCGAGTCTCCGCGGACATCGGCTGTGAAGTTTAGGCTTCCGAATCTGACCTGACGGCCAGGGGCGTAGCTTTCGATCTGCTCCAGATGGCCAAGCGAATTAGCCCGCAGTGCGAAGCCGCCGAATACGAAGATCTGTCCGGGGAGGAAAGTCTCACCCTGGACAGCGTCGTTGGTTGAAGATGCCATCGGGCCTATCGGTGACAACACAGAGGAACTCTCAATGAAAGCACCAATGTCGGTGTCAAAACCGGCAGATCTCGGGTAGGGGGTCCCAAACTGTGCGTCTAGGCGGATGGTAACAGGAGACGAGGGACACGATGTTTTACCCAGGTTCGGCCCCTCTCGATGGAGGTAAAACCCTACGTCCTGCTTGATTAATATTGATGATATGGGTAGTACAAGAGTGGATCTACCACGAGATCAAGGAGGCTAAACCCTAAAGCTAGCCTATGGTATGATTGTTGTAATGTATGTTGTCCTACGGACTAAAGCCCTCCGGTTTATATAGACACCGGAGGAGGCTAGGGTTACACAGAGTCGGTTACAATGGTAGGAGATCTACATATCCGTATCGCCAAGCTTGCCTTCCACGCCAAGGAAAGTCCCATCCGGACACGGGACGGAGTCTTCAATCTTGCATCTTCGTAATCTTGGAGTCCGGCGGACAATGATAGTCCGGCTGTCCGGACACCCCCTAGTCCAGGACTCCCTCAGAGATCATCTCCTCTTGCCATGTGTATGTGTAGGATGTAATCCTCAATCCAGACTCCGGGGTCTGTTGTTTCGTCATATGCCTCTATGTTTACGGGTTTGAATCCCGCTGGAAATTCATGATCCAGTACCTCATCGGTGAAACATAGTGGGTGTGCGGCGCCCCTGTATTTAGGTATGTCGTTATCTTCGAACACTCGGCGTGTTGTGTTGCTCTCTGGAGCCCTCTTTTTTGGCTCGTAAATGGACCTGATCGGGCCATCCTTTTTGCGAGGATCTTTATGTGTATCATGTGCCGGCTTGTGTGCGGCGCCGCTTGCCGTTCTTAGCCTGTCATCTGGTCATCTATCCGGCCAGGCGACCTCTTTGCTTTTTGATTGTGGTGGCTCTACGGCCTCCTCGTCAAATTCGGGCAACAGCTTGCGCTTCGGGTAGCTCTTTGCTTGATGACTATTGCCGTATTTGTCTGCGGTCTTGAGTACTTTGTTCCATCTCATTCTGAGTACGTCTTCCGCTGTTTTGAGCTTCCGCTTCTGCTTCTTCAAACTTCTTGCAGTGGCGACGAGCCTTTTGTGAAGGCTCTTATGCTCTGGTGATGTGTCCGGCGTGAGATCGTCTGGACTGTTGTTTTCGCCGGGGATGGGTTGCTTGTCCAATTCATCCTGTTCGGATGGTTGCTTGGTTGCATGTTCGTCCTCCACTGGTTCACCCTGCTCTACGGCTGGGTCATTATGGGTGCTGTTGTTGTCGAGGCGAGACTTCGGGCGGCGCTTGCGTCGCCGTTTTGGTTGCTTCGCCTCGTCCCGTTGTTCCTTGTTATCGCTTCCTTTTGGTGTATCCACCATGTATATGTCATGAGTTGAGGTGGCTTTCCAGTGCCCTGCAGGCGCTGGTTCTTGGTCGTCTCGGGCATTGTCGTCCATACCGTCGATGTCTTGGAGTCGTAGTCTAGCATGTCGGTTAGATCGTCGACAGTGGCTACAAAGTGGGTGGTGGGTGGGCTTTGAATTTCTTCGTCGTCCGCATCCCAACCCTCTGGACCGCAATTCGGCCAGGGCTCTCCTGATAGCGAGAGATACCTTAGCGAATTCAGAATGTCGCCAAAAGGTGAGTGTTGAAAGATGTCCGTGGCGGTGAACTCCATGATTGGCGCCCAATCGGATTCGATTGGAAGGGGCGCAGGAGGTTCGGAGTCCGGCGAGGAGTCCGGCACCTCGGAGTCACGAGCGTCGCAAGGGACAAGGTCAGTATTCGGCTCCATCACCGTAGAGGTTGCAGCCCCCGAGGCGGTGTCTAGCCACCCATCCTTGATCTGCGCGGTTAGCTCCGAATTAAGGATCAAAGCGGACTCATGTGCGGCTTCCAGGGCACTGTCCGGCAGCAGAGCTAAATCATGCCCATCGAGATAGTGAAGCGCACTCGGCTGTGGCTCGAATCCATCGAAGATCAAGTCTCCGCGAATGTCAGCCGTGAAGTTTAAGCTTCCAAATCTGACCTGATGGCCAAGGGCGTAGCTTTCGATCTGCTCCAGATGGCCAAGCGAATTGGCCCGCAGTGCAAAGCCGCCGAACACGAAGATCTGTCCGGGGAGAAAAGTCTTACCCTGGACTGCGTCGTTGTTGATGATCGAAGGAGCCATCAAGCCTATCGGTGATGACACAGAGGAACTCTCAATGAAAGCACCAATGTTGGTGTCAAAACCGGCGGATCTCGGGTAGGGGGTCCCGAACTGTGCGTCTAGGCGGATGGTAACAGGAGACAAGGGGCACGATGTTTTTACCCAGGTTCGGGCCCTCTCGATGGAGGTAAAACCCTACTCCTGCTTGATTAATATTGATGATATGGGTAGTACAAGAGTGGATCTACCACGAGATCAAGGAGGTTAATCCCTAGAAGCTAGCCTATGGTATGATTGTTGTGATTGTTGTCCTACGGACTAAAACCCTCCGGTTTATATAGACACCGGAGAGGGCTAGGGTTACACAGAGTCGATTACAATGGTAGGAGATCTACATATCCGTATTGCCAAGCTTGCCTTCCACGCCAAGGAAAGTCCCATCCGGACACAGGACGAAGTCTTCAATCTTGTATCTTCATAGTCTTGGAGTCCGGCCGATGATGATAGTCCGGCTATCCGGACACCCCCTAGTCCAGGACTCCCTCATATGTGCTTTGTGAAAGTCCAATTAAGCGTCTTGATCTATCTCTATAGATCTTGATGCCCAATATATAAGCAGCTTCACCGAGGTCTTTCATTGAAAAATTCTTATTCAAGTATCCTTTTATGCTATCCAGAAATTATGTATTATTTCCAATCAACAATATGTCATCCACATATAATATTAGAAATGCTACAGAGCTCCCACTCACTTTCTTGTAAATACAGGCTTCTCCAAAGGTCTGTATAAAACCATATGACTTGATCACATTATCAAAGCGTATATTCCAACTCCGAGAGGCTTGCACCAGCCCATAAATGGATCGCTGGAGCTTGCACACTTTGTTAGCACCTTTTGGATCGACAAAGCCTTTTGGTTGCATCATATGCAACTCTTCTTTAAGAAATCCATTAAGGAATGCAGTTTTGACATCCATTTGCCAAATTTCAAAATCATAAAATGCGGCAATTGCTAACATGATTCGGATAGACTTAAGCATCGCTACGGGTGAGAAGGTCTCATCGTAGTCAACTCCTTGAACTTGTCGAAAACCTTTCGCAACAAGTCGAGCTTTGTCGACAATAACATTACCGTCAGCGTCAGTCTTCTTCTTGAAGATCCATTTATTTTCTATGGCTTGCCGATCATCGGGCAAGTCCATCAAAGTCCATACTTTGTTCTCATACATGGATCCCATCTCATATTTCATGGCCTCAAGTCATTTTGCGGAATCTGGGCTCATCATCGCTTCCTCATAGTTCGTAGGTTCATCATGGTCTAGTAACATGACTTCCAAAATAAGATTACCGTACCACTCTGGTGCGGACCATACTCTGTTTGACCTACAAGGTTTGGTAGTAACTTGATCTGAAGTTTCATGATCATCATCATTAGCTTCCTAAACCCCCATAATTATTGCCTCTAGGGCATATTTCCTTCAGGTAGTGTAGCAGCATCTCAGGTAGCAGTTGTAGGGGCTCGAGCGAGAGTAGGATCTGTTGCTCATGCAGTAGAAGCGCGCGCAAGAGTAGAGCAACAACACAAGCAAGAGCAAGAGCGAGAGCAGCAGCACAAGCAAGAGCAAGAGCAGCAACGCGAGCAAGAGCAGACCAGACAGGGGACTGAGAGCAAGAGCAGAGCAGCAACGGAAATGAGAGCCAAAGCAGCAGCAGCTCCTACTGATGTGGACGTTGCCATCGAGGGAGCGACGCCGTGGAGGAAGTGGTCGGTGATGCCACCATGGATGGAGCCACACCATGTCGGCTCGGGACCGAGCGCCGGCAGCACCGTGAGATCGAATCAAGAAGAAAATGCGGCGATTAGTGTAGAACCTCTTTGATGTCACCGATTAGGCCTCAACTTCATCCAAGGAATTGGTGATGATGCCGCTCTTCCGATGGTGCAGGTGAAGACGGCGGTGTGGGAATGGAGGTGGCGTAAAAGACGAGGGGAATGTCGGGGAAACTCCTTGAAGGTGGAGGACGGGGTGGCTAAACCGGCGGGACAACAAGATCAACGACGGATCCTCATCAGGTGTTGTGTATGAGGGACGTCGAGGTGTTGTTGTGGACGACGTCTTTGGGGAAGAGGCTTCGACTGGTGGCGGACAGAGCAGGGTGTGGTGCTGGTTTTTGCATCCTCGGTGTACGAATGGGTGGGTGGATGGGATGGGAGGGGGGAACTATGGCTTAGGGATGCGCTTGTCCGAAATATGGGGTAAGTTATGAAAGTACCCCCACCGATTTGAGCTAGGCGGTTCTTTCGGTTCAGGGGTATCACGGGCATTTCGTGTGTCGGGATTTCGCAGGAGGTGGGAGTTTTCGCGCGTGTTGTAATTTTGGGATAACAAGGCATGGGTTGAGATGGAGGGAGTTTTCGGAGCGTAACGAGACAAAGATATATCTTAAATATTTCAGGGTAACAAGGCACGGGTTGAAGAGGCGGGAGTTTCACAGCACGATAGACATAGATGCTAGCTTGAAATTTCGGCATAACAAGGTGCAGCTTAAAATTTCTGGGAGAACAAGCTTAACGTGTACAAAAAAAGACAATTCGCACCTCATCACTAGAGAGAGCCATGTCCCATTTTACTATATTACTAGAAATGCATTCAAATACAACAACAACAAAACTAAAAAAATGGGGACAACAAACATAACGTGTACAATACCAAATTAATTTGAACTTCCCTCAACAATAAAAAAACAATTCGTGTTGTCTAGCATATGGACTAAATTTGAGTACATTTTCCCTGTTTGAATGGGATTGTACTTGGATTAGTTATACAACCATCTAAATATTATATTCACAACACATGACATGAATATAGGAGTAGTAAATTCCTATATAAATACGAACTAAATGTACATATGATCTCAAATTCAAATATATGTATCCATTTTATGTTGAATTCAGATCATAGTACATGTATGCTCTAGCTAGATGTTCGGAATCTAAATCCTGTATGATACTACATACAATGTGTTTAACACACATACAAACACTATTTAGACTAGTAAGGTACTCCTGCATTGCACGCATGAGATTTGGCAACCAAATTATAAATAAATACCACATTATAGCATGTAAGCTTTGAGTCATATATGCATGATGTAGATGTTCGTTTAATTCTTATAGTTCATCCCATTCAAAATCAATTAGTTTTATAAAAAAGCTAATCTATTTTAAGATTCATGGAATTATGCGTTCTAAAGCATAAAGTAAAAATAAATAATGACAATTCATGTAAAAAAAAGTTTGGGCAATTATGATACTAAAGATTCTAGAACAAAGAAAAAGTCCTTGTGTTTTGAGGTTTGTGCATGATGCTTAAGTTCAACCATGGAGTCCTCTAGATTGTACATGTGGCAAAATCTAGTGGAATGTAGATGATATCCAACTGCCAGTAGTGCTCGGATTTGCCATCTTTGCACCATTGGATTGGCTTCATCCAACGTTCATCTTTCAAAATTATTCGCACACTATATAGGGGTATAGATATAGACTAGTAAGGTATACGTGCATTGCACGCATGATATTTGGCAACCAAATTATGAATAAATACCACATTATAGCATCTAAGTTTTAAGTCATATATGCATGATGTAGATATTCATTAATTCTTATAGTTCATCTCATTCAAAATCAATTAATTGTTATAAAAAAGGTAATCTATTTTAAGATTCATGGAATTGTGCCTTGTAAAGCATAAAGTAACAACAAATAATGGCAATTCATGTAGAATTTTTTTGGGCAATTATGATACAGAATATTCTATATATCTAGTCACGTCTCACCCTCTTTCCCACGTACACATCAATCAATCTATACCTCCCTATATAGGATTACATATAATACACCCACATTATATATCCATCATCCCCCTCTCATCATCCATGCCTTCCGCTTCATCTCTCAGACGCGTGCACAATGGCGAAGACATGGGGCAGCAAGGGCCCTGCCCCCCTAACATCACTATATATTGAGGCTAATATGAATATGACCAGTAGATCAATTGCTGGTAAAATGGTTTAAGTTGATGAATTGGCCCTCCCCGTAAAGGAATAGCAATGTTTGGCCTCCTAGCTCATTTATTTTTCATGGCTCCACCACTGCGCGCAACCGCGCACTCGCCTCCTCTCTTTAAATATTGATCTCGCACTTGTGCACTCCATAGTCTCCCTCCACTTGGCCCCTCACACCATCTTCTAGCTCCCACCCTCATATCCCAGTGCTTGTACGCTTGTAGAGCTCTTCCTTCTATCTGTCTCTATCGATATCTCTTCGGTCGACCCCTCCCCTCCCTTCTCGTATATCACTCCGGCCCCATGCACATACATATATGTATGTAGGCCTCTCCTTCACACAAATTGCATTGACACGTATTCCCTCACCATATCTTAGTATCTCTCTCACACACGGACTACGTGTGCGAAAGAGAAGAGGTGCACACACGCACTTGTTCCCACATATAAACACGCGGGTGCACGGTGGAGCATATTTGTACAAAAAATGAGCGTGTAGAAAGCCTTTAAATGATGTGCCAAACTAGTCTATATCTATACCTATATATCTATATCTATACCCCTATATTGAGTGCGAATAGAAAGATGGTCGTTGGATGTAGCCAATCAGACGGTGTAGAGATGGCAAATCCGAGCACTACTGGCTATTGGATATCATCTACATTCTACCAGATTCTGCCACACATACAATCTAGAAGACTCCATGGTTGAACTTAAGCATAATGCACACAAGTACTTCTCCTTTGTTCTAGAATCTTCCATATCATAACTGCCCAAACTTTTTTTCTAGTTGAATTGTCATTATTTGTTTTTACTTTATGCTTTACAACGCACAATTCCATGAATCATAAAATAGATTGACTTTTTTATAAAAACTAATGATTTTTAATGAGATGGACTATAAGAATTAAACGAACGTCTACATCATGCATATATAACTCAAAGCTTACATGCTATAGTGTGGTATTTATTCATAATTTGGTTGCCAAATCTCATACGTGCAATGCACGTGTACCTTACTAGTACTTACTTTTTCAGTTAATATATTATGATTAAAATGATGTGGGGCATCCATGAAGTCACGTGACACATGTGGAGGCGTTGTCGCAACCTCCTTGTGTGGATTGATCACAATGACGTGCTGCTGGTTCCAGAAGAATGTACTCATCCTCTCTCACGCACACTGGCAGTACATGCACGAAGCGAAGATGTGCATGCACACACTCATTCCCTCGCACACACACATGGGTACACGGTGCGACACATTTTTGTACAAAGATCCACCACATGCGATAATTTGATGCGTGTAAAGTCGTTCACTTCATTGATGGCCAATTAATACAATGCATGCAAATTGGAGTGGACGTGAGGGAGGAAGTAGTTGAGAAAGACATTACTACTCCACTGCGTGCATGCGAGTAGTTAAATCATGGGTAGCTACTTTCATTGGTCTCCTTCGTATTTTATGCCAAATTGTGACCATAATTTTAAGTAACACAATATTTATGCATGTCATAAAAATTAATGTCATCGAAAACTACTTTCAAATCTGATTCCAATGATATAATTTTTGGTGACATGCATTAACATTTTGTTAGTTATTTTTTGGGTCAAAAATTGGACCATAAAAAGGGCGCCAATAAACCAGGATGCAGGTAGGATGATCAATTTTTGCCAGTGTTACTGTTGATGGCCTTTGTATTTAAATATGGACGAAGTGAAGTGGAGACTATCTTTATCTTAGCCTCGTAGGGCTCTCCCAGTGGCTACGCTCGCCCCCCGCCTCGCCCACCAGATCCCGCCATGGAGGATCCCTTAGATCCCAGGATCCCGCGGGCTACCCTCTCGCTGCAGCCCGTAGCACTGCCGCCTTTGAGCGAAACCTACATGTGTTTCAGAGGGGACCCGTTGCTCTGGAATCATAGATCGGTGGCACCGGAGGACATGTCAGGGCGGCAAGGGAAAATTAGATCGAGGAAGCGTCGCATCGATTGGAGACAAGTTTGAAGGAGCTGCGCCTGGCGAAGCACAAGGCAGAGGCGCAAGTCGATCTCAAGGGAGAGATGGTGAAGGATGTCAGCATCTGGCAGCATCACATTGACTTCGAGCTGGGGCTAATGGCAGAGATCATATTCACGGAGTCAACTGCGGAGGAAAGAACATGCATGCCTGCAGAATGGCATGAGCAGCTGATGCAATTGTTCAAAGGGCGTTAGGAGAAGCCAAATCCCGGGACCAGCTGCGGCGGTGCCGCTGGGCATGCATCGTAGGCGAGATGAGCTGCCCTCCTTCCCCGCCAGTGATGTAGTGACCTACTCGGTTTCTGCTGCAGTGAACTTGCAATGCCATGTCAGTTTGCAACCTTGACAATCACTCCATCCATATGTATTGTATTCCTGTGAAAGTACTTGGTCATTTGGAAAAAGATGTAATTGGTTCATCACTAGTTTTTGAATGCTTGGTCGTGACAATCACCCGAAACCACAACCAGAAGTCTCCATCGCGTAATAACTATGATCGGTCGCACCAACAGACGGTCGGTAGGACTCGCGTCTCACCGAAGGGACACGCATCAGCTTGGTCTAACATGTACGACTAGTTACATCACTGACTTGTGCGACCGCGTTTGAGCAATAGTACTTCAAATTTAAGTTCCACTAAACTCATCGGAAGCCGTTTTGGGCCTCGAAACCAAAACCATCAATTAATCTTTAGCTTGTTCCCATCACATTCCAAAGTAGTACTACCATGCTATAATTAAGTGCAAACCTGCTCACACCTAGTACGTATCAGACCTGAACGTGTTCCTACTATGCAGGTTTTAGTACTAGTGCTAGTACTAGGTTATAAAAAGGGGAACTACCTAGCCGAAAATTACTCTACCTTCGTCCTCATAAGTCTTTCTTGTTCGTCCGTCCTTGCCATGACCAGTGTGCAGCGCCCTAGGTCAAGTACTACTCATAACAAGGCAGCGGCGACCAAGGTCGCGGGAAAAAAGAGGGCTCGCCGCCTCACAGAGACCTCGAAAGATCTCTCACGGGCAGGTGAGGGCTCCCAGGAGCGCCCTAGCCACGGAGGCGAAGATGTCGAGCTGGCGGCACTGGAGTCATTATCCCTCAACGACATGCCCGATCAGCTCAATAAGCAGAAGGAGTTCAGCTTGGTGGAGCTGCTGAAGGAGATCCCCGACGACATGCCCGCTGAGCTCAATGAGCAGTGGGAGTTGACTGTCGGCTTGGTGATGCTGCTGAAGAAGAGCATTGCCTCGGATAAGAAGGCGACCGATGAAATCCTACAACTTCAAGAGGACAATGCGAAGCTCCGCCATGAGCTCGACCTACTGAAGGAGGAGAACGCCGGCTAGAAGAAGCTGCAAGATTCATATTGTGGACTTTCGAAGCAACCTAGGACTTATTTTTATAGAAAAATGTACAATACACTCTAGATTTTAAGACATGACCGACAAATGCACATGGCAAGTATGTACCTAGCAGCCATTGACATGAATATTCCATAATAGCATAAATAAGCAGCACAAAAATACAATCACCAAAGAAACCTAAAGGGAAAATACCATGTCTACACACAAATATCAATAAAGTTGCACATCAGATGGGGAGAAAGAGAACATGGTGTTAAAATAAGCCTACGCATATATACCTTGACATGAACAAAACTCTGAACCTCAGTCACAACCATGTTATGCTAAAAAACAAAGTTCACACGCACAAGTGCATTCACGGAATACATGACGTATATCCACAAGAACAATATGATTCTTTTTTCAACTAGAATCAACTAGAAGAAAATATATTACCTCAACTTCTTGCATGTAGAATTATTGCTTTTCGCTTCAAACCAATCAACTCATTTCCTTGCACCTCATAGCAATTCTCAACATTAACAACCTAGTAAATTATTCGAGAATTCATGTCAGCTGCAATCATCTAATGAGAAACAATCAAGTATTACTTATAGGCTCTCAAGAATTGGCACGAATATAAGAGAAACATATTTGCAATTGATGGATTTTTACTTGTTCCATATGCATGATAGAAAATAATGACAAAATATACAAACAACCCATTCAGATCATGGAGGAAACAAAAATTTCACCACAAATATCTGCAATAGCCTGAGTAGCTCCCTTGTCATTTAGGTCCCGAACATGAGTGTGAGTAAGCATTTCCAATTGGAACTTCAGTGAATCATCAGCCACATTGATGTACACATTTATAGTTGATCAATGATTTGACTGGAAAAAGGGAGGTAAAAAATTTATATACCAGCAGAGGGGACGATCCATGCCTTTAAAACGAATAAACCAAAAAGGAGAGCTCACATAGAGTCTATGATCTTCGATGTGCACTTCATGATGCTCATGATAAAGCCCCTGAGAACTGGATCGCCATCAATAGACCAGAACCACATGTCGCTCCAGAGTTGTATCGACTCAGATAAGGCTATACCATATTTCTCATTCATGTGGTTTAGATGTGCACTCCAATGTCATCTAAACATCACCAGACAAGAACCACATGATGCTCACAAAAAGCTCCCAACTATATTCCACATAACTGAAGCAAAGAAAAGATTTTGAACAAAGGGTTTGATCTGCAACGATGCTGCAAAGGATCATCATCAAATAGTAAATAACTGTTCTAAGAATAGTGCCAATGAGTTGAACATGGGAAGTACTCCTGCCTCCTAGCTTAAAATTCAAACATCAATTTGCACAAATAAATCCATGTTGATAGTTGTATTTTCATAGCCTCGTCAAAAATTAGTTACCTATGATTAAGACATTAAGGTTTAACAATAGAAATAGAGTTAAGCCAGTATAAACTCAAGTTTAGGTCAGCAAAATCGCTCCTAATCAGCTCCAGGTTTGTCAAACACCAACTACTATTATCCAACCTAAGATTCTTTCCATCTACCAAAGTCATTGTCACCTAATCTAGAGATCCAGGGAAAATCTGAACACATCAACAATATCCAGTTAAGATGTAGACCTTGGAAGTACACACTACACAAACTGAATAGTCAAGTCCCATGGTATTCACACTCTTCAGATATAAAAAAATACAAGTGTTCTCTTAAGAAAAAGGAGGTGCATACCACAAAGTTTACACCGAATACTCTAGTCACATGTCAGTCCTAGTGCTTGGTTCATGCAATCAAAATCGCTAAAGAAAATAAGAAGAGCATTAATTGCCAGCAACAAATAAACTAGAATGACATGAACATAAGGATAGCTCAAATCAGAATTGCTTCAA
Organism: Triticum timopheevii; assembly: GCA_963921465.1. NCBI lineage: Eukaryota > Viridiplantae > Streptophyta > Magnoliopsida > Poales > Poaceae > Triticum > Triticum timopheevii. The sequence continues at coordinate 293,892,930 of OY997270.1, forward strand.
ACATATGTAAAGAAACACTAAAATACTGAAATTAGTTGTAATTCAAGTATTTGACATTAGATAAACTCACCCTTTCACATAGAAATATAGAATCTTTTACTTCATTGACCTTGTGTTATGCTCAAGCTTACAATAGAGCTGACCTTCCTCCACATGAGTACATAGCTACATCAAGACCACCACATCTCCTAAACTAAAAGCAAAGTAATTAACCAGTCATCCTTATTGTTTTCCCATTCCCTGTAGGACATTCCCTTTTTTGTATCTTTTACTGAGGAATATATCTTCTGATACCGTGTTAATCTACAAACAAAAAAAAAATCCCCTTTTGTTGGACTAGAAAAGGCTATTCTACATCACCGGAATTTAGGAACACCGCAAATGCAGCAATTGTAACAACAATCCTAAATTGGAACGTGCATCGGCCTATATAATTATTAATCGGAAAACACACTTTCCACAAAATTAATTATCGAACTCAAGAAAACCTACTTAAGATGGATGGAACCAACATTCTTGAGATACACATAGATTGATGGACGATGAATGGCTACCTAGGCGAGACATTGAAGCAAAAGTCACGGATTTATCAAGAAGTGTAGAAAGTAAAAAACTAAACAGGCGACCATCTCCAAGATCACAAAGCAAATATGAAACCTGAAATTTATCTAACATGAGGCCAACAAGAGAACTGCCTGAGTAACAATTTATCAACATAAATTTTTCCTTCCTAATTAAGCCAAGCCCCAGATACTCTTATCCATGCACAAAAGAACAAAAATACCAACATTCCATGCACAAAGGAACAACAATCGTCGGCACTACCAGGAAGGGACAAGAGGCATAGATCTACACTCCACTAAAAACAAGCAAGTAAGCAAGGCAACCACACGAAAAAACAGTGCACAAAGTGAATGCTACTTTTGGCTATACGAGAAACAAGACAAGAAATAGAAGGCTCTTATTCGCCAGCATGCACAACAAGCACGCCGTACAACCGTGTACCTAGCTCTTGAAAAGAAGAGGAGCATAAAGGAGGGGGAGAAGAAGGGTTGACCTGCAGATCAGTGAATGGAGATGATCAGGCATAGATCGAAGGAAGCACCGACCATAGGATCAAGCAACATAGGGCCAATCTGCAGGTATACAAAGGAAAAAATAGAGACGAGCAGCATCCAATCACCAAGAACGTGAGAAAATAGACACATACCTAGAGATCGATGAGTGCATCAGTAGATCCCGCGGAGAGACCGGAAGAAAGAGGGGACCTTCAACCAAACGAGATCCCAAATCAACGAAAGACGGGTACAAACGGAACCATCTCCTTCACCGCCTCCTCCTCATCTTCCTGGCTCTCACAGGGGGCGGCGTACAAGCAAGAGAAGGTGAGGGGGTGGGCTGACCTCAGATCCTCCCGTCCATCCCTGTAGCGTCGCCCTCTAGTGGAGTTGCCGGATGGCTCACGCTGGCTGGTTGTTGAGCGCCGAGCAGAAGGTCGACCACCAAAGCTGTGCGGCCCAGCGATGAGGAGAGGCCGCAGGAGGAGAAGGGTGGGAGCATGGCGGCGACGGTGGTGGTGGCGGCGGCAGGTGAAAGCGCGAAGGGAATGGGAACGAGTGGGAGGCGTCACTAAGTTTCGCTCGGCGCTGGTTTTTATCCCAGGCGTGCAGCTCACCTGTCAGGGCACACCACATACCTGGCGATGAACAACGCACATGCACGTCAACAAGGCGGGCCCCCACCCCGAGCCTCTCCTGACGCATGGCACACTCGTACAAAAACACCCACCCACTTAAATGAGGAATGACCGCGATGCTGCATCCAGGCCCGCCTGTAAATGTTGGGGGTCAACGAGAGGAGGACAAACCGAGCCTGAACTGGAACGAGGGAGCGGCCAAGATCGGGACACGTCAGCGAGGACCACAGATCGAACGGCCCCTATTCCAAATGATCTGGGAGCGCCCTTATTCCGCCATGAATCAAAATTGAGATTTACAGCTCTGTATCCGGGATCTGCCGCAGGGTGGCGCGACCCGCTGACCTCGATGGATTAAAATAGTGGCAGCGGGCCTACTTTTTAGGCGAGATCTGCTTGCGAAAGCGCCAACACCACCAGCCCAGACCAGATCTACGACGTGCTACCGCGGTACCGCCCCGGAGCCCGGACGAGACATTTCCCCGTCACTCAAAACACGCGCGGGCGCCGCGTGTGCGAGCGCAAATTGTAATAAGCCGGTCCTCCTCCTGCCCCGGACCGGAAGCGCTCGCTCGCTCGAGGGGGAGACGTCGCGTCCGCCATGGGGTGCTCCTTCTCCGGGCTGAACGCGCTGTACGACACCGTCGGCGGAGGCGGCGGCGACATCTGGGTCAACGACTACCGCTTCCGCGTGCTCCGCAGGCTCGGCGACGCTGGCCCCGCGGGCTCCTCCGTCTTCCTCGTCAAGGAGGTCGTCGCCGCCGCCGCGGCCTCCGACGGCACCGCCGGAGTGGGACCCGGCGCCGCGGGCCTCGCCAAGAAGAAGGGCGTCGACCCGTCACACATCTCAGGTCTGCACCTTGTTTAGCTCTCTTCACCCCCCTGACCCAGATCTGAGGGTGTTGTCGGTTAGATCACGCATGCACTGGTTTGAATTCGGCGTGGGGCGTGGGGCGTGCGGTGGCGAAATGCCTCTCTATCTTCATTGACTGGGTCAATCCAGATGTGCCCTCCTCACCAACGGAGATCCGCACGGAAACTTTCTCATTTCATTAAAATCCTGCTTCAGATTATGATTGTCTCCTCAATTATGTCAGCACTTGCGTAGTTTTTCGCTCCTACTTTACTGGATTGCTTCCCACATTGTCAACTCGTGTATACACATTTTGTCCTCATCCAAAATTCCGAATGGACCAAACCATGCGGCGATAGATCTACCAAATGATTTTGATTCGGAGAGACAGCCATATCCGTGTCCTAGTTTAAGTTTATGTGGTTACAATCATTTTCAATTGTTGATCCGCTCTATTCTATTGGCATAATTTATGCCTTGTCGAATTTTGGAGAACCATACTGGAAAGTGCATTTTGCTGCAGCATGCTAAACTAGCCACTCCATTAAATTTGGCTTAGGTCCAATAGCGTCAACTTCTTGAGCATCCTGTGAGTTGCATATGTTCAACCAAATACCACCCTTCAAAGCTAGAATCTATCAAACTGCTTTCTAAGATTTACGATAAAACTGACTAGTATATTCTACTAAAGGGTGCAAGACGAATATCATGGCATTTCAGTGATAAGATTACCTGATGAATACCAATCTATTGATAACTTTTGACTCTTCATCTTTTAAAGATCATCATGCTCTGGTTGTTGTATTTTGTTTGGCTTTCCAGGTATTATTTGTTGCACTTATTTCTTGTAATCATCTCATTCTCCTGGATTTTCTTTTCAGCTGACGGGACATATGCTTTGAAGAAAGTTCTTATTCAGAGCGACCAACACTTGGAGCTAGTTCGGCAGGAGATCCGAGTGTCCTCTCAATTCAGCCATCCAAATTTACTTCCACTTCTTGAAAATGCCATTATTGCAGTCAAGGTAAGTTGGGTACAAATAGATATCATGCCTGCATCCAAATCATGATATTAGTACTATATCTTTCATCTTCCAGCTTACTGATATTTACTTAAAAAAAATATTTGGTAACTTATGTTGGGTAACAAAAAAAAACAGATATGGTTGACTATCTGCTGATGGAGATTTAGCAGCTTTAATTGGTATCACAATACGGTAATTGAAGTATCTGTGCTGTTACCAACAGATCTGCACTTATATGTATGTAGGGTGTGCAAGATGGGTCGCAGAACCATGAGGCTTACTTGTTGTTCCCAGTTCACTTAGATGGAACCTTGCAGGATGTAACTAAATCCATGCAAGAAAAGAAGGAGTACCTTTCAACAATCACCATTCTCCAGATATTTCGCCAGGTAAATACTTATTACTTACTGCTGTCTTGTGTACAATACGATATTGTATCCTTACTGGATAACTACAATAGGGGTGCAATGGTAGTTCGACATACCATGTTGGAATAATTAGACATGACCGAAATGGCTCATAATCTTCTACTCTTATTTCCCTTTTTTTTCTATCACTTTAGAGTTTAGACCAGAAGTTTTATTTATATCAAAATTGAGACCCAATTTTTTTATCTTGTTCTTGATCATGAATTGTATTTGTTTGACCTTCCTTGATATAATTTTTTATGTTCTCCATTAATTCAATATTCCTTTGTGATATTACTAAATTTAGTATATAGCAAAAGTGGACTGTACCATCACTAAGGTTGATCAGTGGATTTAGCAAAATCGATTTACTTATGCTTGTAACAACTGTAAGTTATACTCTTTTAGCCCCTTCTGCTGCTGGTAGCAACTTTCTGTGAGGATTAGCCTGTTAGTTATGTGATTTGTGTTGCCTACAGCTATGTGCAGGGCTGAAGCATATGCACAGTTTTGAGCCACCATATGCTCACAATGGAGTTAAACCAGACAATGTCCTCATAACTCAGAGGAAGGAACAGCCTCATCTTGCTATCTTGATGGACTTTGAAAGTGCTCGCCCAGCAAGAAGAGCTATTAGATCACAAGCAGAAGCTTTGCAGCTGCAGGTACCTTTACACTTATAGATGGTAACTGAAATGGTTAATATAGTTTATATTAACAGTTTGTTGAGCCAGTGCTGACTGTAAGGCAATCTAGTGTAATTGATAGAAAGATCGAACTTTTGTTCACATTTCTGTAGTTTGGCAACAAGTATGAGAAATCATTCGGGAGCTAATATGGATTATTTTATGATTTCTTTCTGTAATTATGATGAGTGCTGGACTTCTTACTTTGACTGGCAATTGATTTAATGTAGGAATGGGCTTCAGAGCACTGCTCTGCACATTTCCGGGCACCTGAATTATGGGAGTGCCCACCCCATGCCGATATTGATGAGAGGACAGATGTATGGTCTTTGGGATGCACCCTTTATGCTATGATGTAAGTTCTCTCATGCAGAAACTTTATGAACTGATGCCGTTTGATGTTAATTGTTTTGGGACTGGTAGTTAGTACCTATGCCTAAAACTACTCGCATCGAATTAAGGTTTACTTCATTTATGCTGTTTGCAATAGTTTTTAAGGGGTACTCCCTCCGTTCCAAAATAATTGAAGTTCTAGGTTTGTCCTAAGTCAAACTTGTTTAAGTCTAACATGACCAACTCTATAGAAAGATGCAATCAGATCTACAGCACCAAAATACCAAATACACATAATATGAAAGCATATTTCATGAAGAATCTCATGAGACTAATTTGGTGTTCTACTTCCTCTGTTCCTAAATGTAAGTCTTTTTAGAGATTGCACTACAAACTACATACGGATGTATATAGACATATTTTAGGGTGTAGATTCACTCATTTTGCTCCGTATGTAGTCCACAGTGGAATATCTAAAAAGACTTATATTTAGGAACGGAGGGAGTAGATGCTAATATTTTTTTTTATAAATCGGTCAAACTTAAACAAATTTGACTTGGGACAAACCCGGAACTTCAATTATTTGGGAATGGAGGTAGTAATTAAACAGCATCTTTGTTAAATACTGCTGTAGTTACATAGAAATCCTGCCATGTGTTTGAAACCCTTTTTATATTGTATTTTGTCAAAATTCTCCACAACCCGAAGTAGCCTATTGTGACACAATTCTTCAAAAATTGGCAGCAACATAGTAGACCTGTTCTGTGTTAGTAAAAAGGCCTGTAATTATAAGACCATCCATGCAGAATCCATTATTTAGGGCTATTTTTTTATTTTTTTGTCTGGAACTGGATCAAGACAGCTCATCATGGCGTATTGCCATGGCATGTCATTGTATCTAGTACTTAGTTTATAGATTCTGTAGTGCAAGCTGCTGATCATCTGATCATGTTCTTATTTATTATAGGTATGGAAAGTCACCATTTGATTATGAGCTCGATGAATCTGCTGGCGAAAGCTTAGTAACAGTCATTAAAAGTGCACAGGTGAAGTGGCCTACTGAGACGGGTTCGTCCTATCCTGATACTCTCCGCCAGTTTGTAACCTGGATGCTGCAGCCACATCCTGCGGTTCGTCCCAATATTGACGATATTATCATCCACGTTGATAAACTCATTGCGAAGCACTCAACTTGACGAGTAAATGGAACTGCTTCAACAGAAAGAAGAAAAGGAATTCATATGTAAGTTTATAGAACATCTGCTTGATTCATTAAAAGTGACATGGTCCTTGATAGTTATTGTATGGAAGGAAAAAAGAGGATGTTCTTCTGTAGCAGGCTTCACCGATTTAAGAACTGGCTGTTCCTGATGTCTGTAGATGTATGTATTTTTTGTGCCAAAGTGAGATTCAGGGGTCAATAAATGATATCATTCTCGTGGTTTCTCCTGATTCCGTAAATCTTATTTGAGCGAGACTTGTGCATGTTCTGTTGAGCAGCCTACATATACTACTCCCTCCGTCTCAAAATACTCCTCCCTACATATACTACTCCATCCGTCTCAAAATAAGTGACTCAAGTTTGTACTAACTTTGTACTAAAGCTAGTACAAAGTTGAGTCACTTAATTTGGGATGGAGGGAGTACGTATTAAACAACCATTTCAAAATACTGATATGGTAATGCAAGAATTTAAAGCTAGTACAAAGTTGAGTCACTTAATTTGGGACGGAGGGAGTACGTATTAAACAACCATTTCAAAATACTGATATGGTAATGCAAGAATTTTGAACACAATGACATCTTAGTATGAAATTTAACTATGTTTGAATTTAAGAATTTCACATATATTTTGTAGTAGCATAATTTTTGAGAGAAAGATACTACTCCCTCCGCCCGGAAATACTTGTCGGAGTAATGGATAAACATAGATGTATCTAGAACTTAAATATGTCTAGAGAAATGGATAAAAATAGGTGTATCTAGAACTTAAATACGTCTAGATATATCCATCCCCGCGACAAGTATTTTCGGACGGAGGGAGTATTTGATTTGGATTGCTAAACTTGTGTGGGCAGCGTCCAAATGGAAAATGCGTGGTTGTTAAGGGCACCACTAGCTATAGTGGCAGAGAACGTCAAAAAGTGCAAATAGAGGATGGGCTCCATGGGGCTCCACACTAAAATACCGATTTTATACATTGATTTTTAAATATATGTACACACATTTATACTACATACGTGTGAATTTTTGTAACAATATATTTTCATATGTGGCTTACAAAGATAAGATAAATACATACACGAAAATGGGCCGATTATTTTTGTTGGGCCGGGATTTTGCTTCATTTGTGTAGCTTACAAATCATAATATTTTTGAACAAAATTTTACAGATCTGAAGTGAACATGTATAAGTCTTAACATAACTGTTTTTGAGTGTTTCTGAAACATGGAAATTTCTTTTCCGAGTTTTCCGAAACAAAGGTGTCTCCTAAAACTTCGCACTTATACACATGAAATAATCTTATTGTAGAGGAAGACATACAAGTACAGCGGATGAAATTGCCATAAAATCGGCCAAGCTCTCCTTTTCTCTTTATGGAATATGTACAATCACCTACATGCACTTAGGGCATGTATGCCCGCATAGAGGACAACCAGACCTACGCGGAAAGAAAATATGCTATCTGGTTCCCTGCGTTCACTATTGGTTCTACATCACACGGAACTTAAAGCAACTCCTAGCCAAGCGCGCTAGAAACGTCCAAATCGGCAGTTTTTCCAGAGCCGGGTCCGCGCGATGCACGTGGGCGGCATCGGCTGCACGTGAGGAGCCACACTTGAGAAGCAGTGTTGCTTCTCGAAGCGCCGACAATAATTACCCTTACCTTCCCTCACCACTATCTTCCCTCGCTCCACTCTCCCACTCTCATCGGCGGCGGCGACGTTCAGCGGATCGGAGAACAAGGCGACCACCGGCCTCCATCATCTGCATTCGCAACATCGCCCTCAACACTTCGGTAATGGCGGTAAGCGCTGCTTTGACCTCCTCACTTACTATTTCACATTCGATCCACGTTTAGATTCAATCCGCGTTATAGGGGAATGGGGAATCAGGGAAATAGCCATAGAACTGATCATAACATAATCGCGAGTTCCTAATAGCAATGGACTTTAGGGTTCTGATCTAACCGAGTACAAGCGGGATGGGATTGGGAGTTAATCTTACATAGTAGTTTCTAATCTTAGGCCCAATGACCGTGGAGGCAGTTAGAGCGACGGGTACCCTTGGCCTTGTTCTTGTCCTCCGACTAGACCACCGTCTCGTCGTCCTCACCGGAGTCCAGATCAATTGGCCAAGTATGCTGGCCTAGCTCCGGTGCCCTGACAACCAATCCCACCACTTCTTCTTCTTCCTCCGGCTCCAAACCGATGACCTCCTGTACCACCAAAGTCCTATTCCGGTACGCTGTGACACACTGGTCATGAGGAGCCCTGTACTCCCTGTACTTGGTCCACCTTGGCCTCGTCCAGTGTCACTGGAGTCAGCTTGATTCATGGCCCAGCGAAGGATGTCGGCTGACATAATGCCCTTCACTGGGTCAGGAATCAGCGTCTTCAATTCCTCTGTCGTCGCTTTCTTCACCACAGCATCTGCCTCCTTGCACATGTCTTCGATGCTGCTAAAGTTCGAGCACACTTCCATGTTGTTCACGAACTTGGTGCGGTCACCGAGTGAGCACTCGAGGAAGAAAGCCCTCCATCCAATGGCCCAAGGGAAGGGGTTGGGGTTGAAGTTGGAGTTGGAGTTCATGTCGATGGATAGGAGGAAGAGTGAGAGACAAAGAGGGTTAGATGAGTGTGGTGGTGGGTAAGTAGTGATCGTCAGGTTGGGTAAATATAGGGGATTTGGACGATAGGTTTTAATGTCGATCAACCTTCGAACTTTGTGTTGTTCATAACACCATGAACTTTGTGTTGTTCATAACGCCGTGAGCTTTGTGCTCTTCATAACGTAGATCGAGACGTAGTTGAGGGCAAGGAGGTGGTGCCTTCCTTGGAGGTTGCGCCAACCAGGCATGAGGAGGTTCCGCCCATGGACGATGAGTGGTGCTGGAGGAGCCCCCCGATGGCAAGGTTGGAACTACGTGCACTACCATGAGGAGGGTGGACCAACTCACTTCTGGAAGGTGATCCTTGCCCCGAAGCTCGAGTTCATATCAATGCCCCTAGACTTCACCAAGCACTTCACGGCCGTGCCAACGAAGTTCAAGCTGAAAACGGACACCGGCTGCTCATGAAGGGTCATTGTGAGGCTGATGAATGGCAGGGTCACCCTTGATCAGGGTTGAGTGTAGCACCCCTATGTAATGAGCTACGGTGATCATCATCATTTTGCTAAGTCATCATGATTAACTAGTCTTGATCATCTTTTGATTCATATTTCATTTCAAATTCCATTTTAGATTAAATTCAAATTGCAAGTGAAATTAAGAAATTTACAAACAAGAAAACTAAAAGTTCATGCAATGGCAAATAATCAACGAATAATTGTTATGGTGAAACCAACATTTTATAAAGTGGTTAAATGCCCTAAAATAATTAAAACAGGGGCCAACAAATTTTTAAAATGCCTTTTCTAAATTATAAAAATACAAACTGTTTTAAATAAATCCCCAAACTTTTGTGGCAGTGCCAAAAATTACTATACAAATAATGGGCCAAGTCTCATATTTTATAAAACTAAAATACTATTGAAAATAGAAAGAAAACATAAATGAATAAAAGAAAAACAAAAGAATTAAAAAAGAAAAGAAACCCCCTCCCCCTGGGCCTTAGGCCATAGGGACAGGCCCAGGCCAACCTAGCCCAGCAGCCCCCCTGGTCGTCTCCCACCTTGCTACAGTTTTTTCGCGAATACGCAAAGCTTGCGTATCATTTCATTGATAGAAGAGAATAGAGAAAGTACAAGATAGGGTACAACACACTACACGAACGCAAAGGCGCGAGTATGGTGCCCGGAGCAGAGGGAGAGGGGTGCTCAGCCCGAACAAGGGACACACACACACACGACTAAACCCACCTAGCCCGGCCTCCGGCCAGATAAACAAGGAGACACGGGGCAAGGGACACCCGTACCGCGTCACGACTAACACAAGGCACCACCTCCGAATGGCCGTGGCTTCAGACCTGACATGATCAATGTACTCCCACCGAGAGATCGGCGAGTGGGTTGCAGGACCCGGCCAGGACGGAGATGAAAACCATGGGAGAAGCATCTGGGAGGACGTACTCCCTCCGGTCCTTTTTTCTCTGCGTCTAAGGTCCAGCCCGCATACCAAGGAGAGGAGCAATTAGCAAAAAATGGACTGTTTTGCCCCTGGATTCATCCAAGGAGACCCTGGTTGCATGCGAGATTGGCTCAGACTTTGCATGCATGTCGGCTCTCTCTCTCCCCTGTCCATCTCTCTGCACGCATGCGCCTCTCCCTCTCTCTCTCTCTCCTGTTTCTGCATGCAAGCAGCTCTCTCTGCCTTGGATGATGCAAAGCACATGGGAAAGAGAGATGGGATTACTGCAGGCACGCATGCGGTGGAAAGGGATGGAGGGCATGGTTGGAAAGAGCAGCAAAAAAATGCCAATGCACAGAGCATTGCGGGAAAAACGAAATTTTCTTAGATGCAGAGAAAAAAGGACCGGAGGGAGTACATAGCACCTAGGATGCCCACGCTATGAGATGCAGCCCGAACCGACGCGATCGCTCGCAAGACTCAAGTTCCAACACCGGGGACGCCGAGCAACAAGACAACGCCTTCAAGAAGGGGAACGACTTTATAGCGTCGTTGTTGTCCGATCCTGGGAACGAACCTGGGGTTTCCCTAGATGCTCAAAGGGGTGCATAAAGGGACCATGACAACGCCTCCAAGAAGGTTACGACACCTGCGAGTGTCGCCGCTGCCAGCATCGGCAAGCCGAGCAGAGATTTCGCCCTGGCCGATTCTGAGCAATCCCACATCCGCCGGGTTGAGGTCAAGAGATGAGGAAGAACGTGTAGGTCGAAACTGGCATCACATGGAGGGGGCTGCGCCCGTCACCGAGGGCAATACCGGGCGCCGCCGGACACGCATGCTTTGGATATGGCGAGGGGATGAGGCAAGGAGGTTGGCGAGGTTGGGGAGGCGACGGGAGCTGGCAACAGAGGTGTAGGATCGAAAGTATGTCTAGGGGGGGGGGGTTATTAGACTACTTGATCAAATAAAAATCTAGTCTTTTCCCAATTTTAAGTCTTGGTAGATTTTAGCAACTTAACACAAGTCAAGCAATCAACCTACACATGCAATTCTAAGAGTATAGCAGCGGAATGTAAATCGTTGCATATGAAGGTAAAAGGGGGAGTTTGGAGGGAGCAAATGCAATGTAGACACGGAGATTTTTGGCGTGGTTTCGATAGGTGGTGCTATCGTACATCCACGTTGATGGAGACTTCAACCCACGAAGGGTAACAGTTGCGCGGGTCCACATAGGGCTCCACCCATGAAGGGTCCACGAAGAAGCAACCTTGTCTATCCCACCATGGCCATCGCCCATGAAGGACTTGCCTCACTTGGGTAGATCTTCATGAAGTAGGCGATCTCCTTGCCCTTACAAACTCCTTGGTTCAACTCCACAAACTTGACGGAGCCTCCCAAGTGACACCTAACCAATCTAGGAGACACCACTCTCCAAAATGTAATAGATGGTGTGTTGATGATGAACTCCTTGCTCTTGTGCTTCAAATGATAGTCTCCCCAACACTCAACTCTCTCTCACAGATTTGGATATGGTGGAAAGATGATTTGAGTGGAAAGCAACTTGGGGAAGGCTAGAGATCAAGATTCTTGTGGTTGGATTGGAATGTCTTGGTCTCAACACATGAGTAGGTGGTTCTCCTCAGAAAATGAGTAGTATAAGTGTACACATGTTCTAATAGCTCTCTCTCAAATGGAGAAGAGGGTGGAGGGGTATATATAGCCTCCGCACAAAATCTAACCGTTACACACAATTTACCAAACTTGGTGGGACCAAATAGTGAATTTCGGTGAGACCGACCTGGTTCAAAATGTGAACGTTAGGCTTTTTAGTGGGACCGACAAAACCAACTCGGTGAGACCGATGCGCTACGGTTAGGGAAAAACCTCATCTTGGTGAGACCGATCACATGAACTCGGTGAGACCAATTTCAATAATAAGCAAACAGAGACTTGGTCAGGGCAAACTCGGTGGGACCGATCGCTCATTTCGGTTAGACTGAAACGTTACGAAAAGGAAACAGAGAGTTTGCACTGCAAACTTGGTGGGACCGATCGCTCATTTCGGTTAGACTGAAAGGTTATGAAGGGAAACATGGATTTTGCAATCCCATCTCGGTGAGACCGAGATCCCTATTGGTGAGACCGAACTGATTAGGGTTTCTGGTTATGGCTATGTCAAGTGAACTTGGTGGCGCCGGATAGATCAAGTCAGTGGGGCCGAGTTTGACTTTAGGTTTAGGACATATGTGGAAACGAGAAAATGGTTGAGGGCTTTTGGAGCATATCACTAAGAATTTTGAGCAAGCAAGCCATTAAGCAACACCTCATCCCCTTTTAATAGTATTGGCTTTTCCTATGGACTCAATGTGATCTTGGATCACTAAAATGAAAATGTAGAGTCTTGAGCTTTTGCCAACGTGTGTCCTTAGCATTTTGAGGGGTCCACATCTCTAGTCCATGCCATACCAATCATTGAACTTTATGAAACATTAATCTTGAATGGATGTTAGTTCAATGAGCTATATGTTGTTATGAATTACCAAAACCACCCAGTGATTAGTTGCACTTTTAATCTCCTCCTTTTTGGTAATTGATTACAACATATAGATCAAAGCTTCGACAAATGATAATATGAATGAAGTACATCATCGCTTTTAGAAGTATGTGATAAGCAAGAGCTCCCCCTAAATTTGTGCATTATTTAAAATTTGCTTTTGAATGCAAATGCACAATCGATTAGGATCATGGGTTACTCTTTCATGTCACATACATCTTGGTGGAGCGCTCAAAATGATAGAACATGAAATATGCACTCATTACCAAGATAAGATATGAATGATCATACATGAGAGATAGAATATCATCATTCAAGCACAAACATTAAAGTATGATATGATCAAACACATGATCATAGAAGTATCTCACACACAAGCATAAATAGTGTATCACCCAAACAAGCAAGCAAACAAAGTAGCAAGAGAGGCAAAACAAGCAAAACACACACTCTTTCGAAGCCTATGATCTGTACACTTTCTCCCCCTATGGCAACAAGTTACCAAAAAGCTCGAAAATGCATAGTGCTATGCGGCTCTCTAAGCACGATCTCCGGGAGCTCCAGAGTGTGAAGGTGGCGTGGAGAGGAGTCCTGCAACGAATGAATCTCAAGAGGTCTGTGGAGCTGGTGGAGTTGCAACCGGAGGAGCAACTGAGGTTGTAGCTACAGGTGCTGCCAGTGTAGGTCTGGTATCAGTAGCAACTGGCACAGCTGTGGACCTTGGTCCCCTTGGGACTTGTTGAAAAGCATCTGTTGTAGGTCCCTCATCTCTATCTTCAAGCTGTTCTTGAATCTCCTCCACAGTTGATTGAATTTCTATGACCTTCACATCTAGATCATGTATCTTTGTTTCAATTATCCTCTCAAGACTCTCTTGATTTTGAGTCAGGGTGGCCAATCCTTTCTCAATCCTCAAAGTAGACTGAATGAGATAACCAAGTTGATCTTGTTTGGACTTGAAAAATATCTGGGATGCCTCTTCATCACTTGGTGGCTTGGCTGCCTTCTCTGCTTGTGATTTTTCTTTCTTCTCCTGAGCCTCTACTCAAGTAGGATGTGTACCATCCATGACAACCACATTGTCTTCAAATTCAGGCAACATGGGAAGGTGCTCCTTGTCCAAGAGATATGTGCCTTTGCCCATCTTGGAGTTGATAAGCATCTTAATGTGTGGAGCATATCCACATGATCTCTTCTGATCAGCAACAGTCCTCTTCACTACAAAAAAAAGACACATCCGTGACATTTTGGGCCGTACAATTTTTTTTTCTGTCATACATATGACACTTCTATGACGATAATTATGACAAAACCCGGTATCATCATAGATGTGGTGGGATCCTACTTCTATGACAAAAAATCATGACAGAAAATGTGCTTTTCGTCCTGGGCGGGCCGCAGACGCAGCTGCATGACATTCTTTGGGCCGACCATGACGGAAAAAACCGTGGTAGAAGCGAGGGGGAGGAAAATTTCGGGGAGTTGCCGGTTACGGTGGGAGAGCGATGCGCGTTTCTCTCGTACGTACGCGCGTGTGTGCGAGGCATTGGCTCTAACTGAACCCGAGCGAGGCGTTGGGCTCTAACTGAACCCGAGCAATTGCACTGCAGGCTACACGTTACTGAACCCGAGCGATCGATCAATGGCTGTTAACTGAACCCGATGGAGCGATTCCTTCGCTACTGCTGCTAACTGAAGCCGATCGATTGGATGAACAGTGAGCGTTGTGGGGGGGGGGGTGGATGAACAGTGAGCGGTGGCGTTGCCTCTGGATGAACAGGAACCCGTGGTGTGGAGGGCTGGATGAACAGTAGACGGTGGAGGGGTGGCCGTGGAGGGGTGGTTGAACAGGACCCCATGGTGTGGAGGGCTGGATGAACAGTAGACGATGGAGGGGTGCCCGTGGAGGGGTGGCTGAACAGGACCCCGTGGTGTGGAGGGCTGGATGAACAGTAGACGGTGGAGGGGTGCCCGTGGAGGGGTGGTTGAACAGTAGCCGGTGGAGTAGCGCACGGTGGATGCTGGATGAACAGGAGCCCGTGGAGGCTGGAGGAGGTCGACGGTAGCCCGTGGAGACTGGAGGAGGTCGACGGTGGAGATGAACAGTATCCCGTGGAGTCCCGTTTTGCGGTACGCCACACCCCTCCCGACAAACAGGACCCCCGTTTCGACCGTAGCGCTCCAACACAAGTCCGTTTCGTCCGTTTTGCGGTACGCCACACTCCTCCCGATCAACAGGACCCCCGTTTCGATCGTAGGAGGTCCGTTTCCTCCGTTTTGCGGTACACCACACCCCTCCCAATCAACAGGACCCCCATTTCGACCGTAGGAGGTCCGTTTCCTCCGTTCTGTGATACACTAGGCCTCGTTTCCATCGCCTGTTCCATCCAAGCCGGTTGGCTCCCACGCGTTCCGTTGCCTCCCGATGAACACGACGCATTCCGTTGCCTCCCCATGAACACGACGCATTCCGTTGCCTCCCCATGAACACGACGCATTCCGTTGCCTCCCCATGAACACGATGCATTCCGTTGCCTCCCCATGAACACGAGCCCTCGCCGTACGTATGCGCGACTAGGCGTTCGAGACCCCGCCCGTATGTACACATACATGGCCGTATTTTCTTTCTTGCACCCTGGCCGCTGTACGTACGTGTACATGCTACGTGCGCGCCTCTACTACGACACGTGCGCGCCTCTACATCAACCAGTATATATGTACGTACATGTTTGCGACCAGAATGACAACACTACGTACGCTTCGACCAGGTGGGTCCCGACTGTCAGGCAGTTCCTTGCGTGCGAAAATGTAGCTGGTGGGTCCCAGCAGTCAGAGGGGCGAATCATATTTTTTGCCCGGATGCACTTCCTTTGCATGCAAAGATGTAGCTGGTGGGTCCCAGCAGTCAGGGGGGCGAATCGTTTTTTTGCCCGGACGCACTTCCTTGTGTGCGAAGATGTAGCTGGTGGGTCCCAGCAGTCAGGGGGGCGAATCGTTTTTTTGCCCGGACGCACTTCCTTGCGTGCGAATATGTAGCTGGTGGGTCCCAGCAGTCAGGGGAAACTTTTTTTTCACGAAATACGGTGGCCCGTCCGGTGGGTCCCCGCTGTCAGGTGGAGAAATCATTATTTTCCATGTAATAAGGAGGCACTTCCTTGCTGCGGCCGTGGACCCAGCTGTCAGCCTCTCCACGTACAGTCCACGTCCGATGGAAGTCGTTCCTTGACCATGTTGACCACGCCGTGCCGAGAGCACCACGGCGGTGGATGACGGCGAGGCCTAGGAAGGGGACGACTCGGAGCCGGGAAAGACGCAACAGTGGATGCCCACGCGAAGAGGAGTACGAGGGTTCACTGGTTCGGCTGCGGTGTGAGGCTGCTGTCGCCGTAGATTAACAGGGGGTGTGGGTGAGTAGAGGGATGGCCTGGCCAGCGGTGGGAGTAGTAGGGGGCGGTGAGGCCTCCGCGGCATCACAGCCAGCCACGGGAGGCAGGAGCACGCGGCACGACCGGCGCTGGTTTGGGCGGCTGGAGCAAGAAGACTAGAGGTTGAAGAAGCACTACTACCGTTGGATAAACATTGTACGGTAACAGGAGCTAGAATCGTTCATATTGACTAAGTTAACAAAGCCCTCCGTCCCCGTCAACTTGGTAGGCCCACAAGTCAGCCTCCCAATATGCTGGGTTCCAGCTGGCAGGGGGAGTATTCATTTTTTTGTGCGTAATAAGGAGGCACTTCCTTGCGTGCGAAGATAGCTGGTGGGTCCGACAAGTCAGTGGGGGGCACGCTTTTTTTGCGAAATACAGAGGCCCTTTCGGTGGGTCCCAGATGTCAGGTGGAGGAATCATTATTTTGCGCGTAATAAGGAGGCATTTCCTTGTGTGCAGCCATGGACCCAGCTGTCAGCCTCTCCACGCACAGCCTACTTCCGATGGTGTCGTTCGTTGACCACATTGACCACGCCGCGTCGAGCGCATCCAAGGTGGTGGACGACGGTGAGGCCCCGGACAGCAACGAGCCAGAGATGGGAAGACGCGGGAGTAGAGTCGCAGACGGAGAGGTGTACGAGGGTTAACTGGTTCTAGTGCGGTGTGGTTCGCCAGTCGATGGAGAAGAACAGGAGGTGTGGAGGGTTGGAGGGATGGCCTGGCCAACGGTGGAGTAGTGCTTCATAGCGAAGCGTGCTAAGCAGAGCTGCTAGCAGCAGGAGGCGGGAGGTGGTCCCAGCGGCGCTGGAGGAAGAAGACGAGAGATTGAAGATGGATGCCGGCCGTTGGATGTAAATCCAACGGCTAACATGTCAGAATCATTTGTTGACTAAATTTACAACGACTTGCGTTGGCTTCGACCTATTGGCCCACATTTCAGCCTCCAAAAATGTGGCATGTATTCAACCCATTTTTTCAGAATTTACAGTCTTTTTTTTGCACGGTAGAATTTACAGTCAATTTGATCTTTTTTTGAATTACTGCCATTAGCTGGGCTGGGTGAACAATTAATGTAGCTTTCATGTGGCCCATTTATTTTATTTCCTAAAAAGTTACAGGCCATTTGCACTTTATCTAGATACACGATTTTGCTGGGCTGATTCTAATTATAATGTTGGGTTGGACCAGCAATTTTATCAAAAAATAAAAAAGGGCCGAGCATTTTGTTATAAATATATTTAAATAATAATTGATATTATTACATTCATCCTTAAATCTTACCAAGCTTTTGTACACAATCACTAGGATTTTCGTGCCAAAACAATCCAGGATTTTATTTGTTAAGAAATTATTTTTATAAGTTAATAAGATGTGGGATATTGTTTTTTTACATATGTAAGTATCCGTTAAATATATGATGACAATAAAAATAATATATAATAACATATAAATTAATTTAAATATATATAATATAGTTAAAAGGGAAACATAAGTTGTACCTGGCGTTCCTATTCTTATATAGAAAAATAGAACAGACCGCTGCGTTTTCTTCAAAAAAATACATAAATTGGGCTGCCAAAAATAAAACCTCGGATGAGAGGTCCATAGGCCGGTCGATACATGACGGCCCTAAGAAAATACAACCAGGCCCTCCCATCCGAGGTCGTGGGCTGCGCATGTTAAAAATGAAAGCCTAGACGGGGCAGCCCAAAACCACGTCCAACACTTGCCAAAACTCCGTCCCTCGTTTTCTCTGTGTTTCGCACACTCAACATTGTGTGGGCATTTTGACTGTGCATCATATGAAGATGTGCTATGCATGAATGTTGATCAACATGATGTTAACTGGCTGGTAGTTCCATTTTCGACCATGAATAAAACTTCCAACATGATGTTAACCCTGTTTGAAAAGGCCACGTTAATATAAATGCTCTGCCTCTGAAAGTTGCAGTTTCTTATCTGAAACTGAACTTGCAGTTTCTTATCTGAAACTGAAACTTGCAGTTTCTTCTCGTCTGCACTTTTATACTCCTATGAAACTACATTTTTTTAAGTGCTAAAATTAGATCTCTAGAATTCATAAAATTCTTCATATGCTCAATACTGCAAATCTGAAATTCAAAAGACATTCATATGTGAAAGTACTATCAAAATACACAACACAAAACACAATTCACAACCTGCAAATACTGACAACCCTAAGCTCCTCCTGACAATTCACAACCTGCCCGACTATTGGGCTGGGGGGGCAGTCCCCTCCTATTCCTCGGCAGCAGACAGCCGCCCCGTGAGACGATGTGAACGGTGAGGGAGACGATGGCGGGGAAGCGTCGTCGGGCCAACTGCTTTTCTCCTCTTGCAGTTGGGTTCGGTTGACGAAGACTCCACCGGCTCGCTCTGGCAGGACACCCTCACAAACGGCACCCTATAGATGCTCGATCCTTCAATCTCTGGTGGATGCTTCATCTGGGATCGATACTCCCACCACCGCTCCCACACGATCAGATTCAGTGAATCTGTTTGCTCCATGGCCCAGAAGAGCAGCTCTATGTACTCCGGCGCGACTCCCTCCGGGAGTATCGCCGCCTTTTCGCTCTGTTGCAGATATTTGGCCATGGATGTCGCCGTCGCCGCTAGTTGGTCCTTGTTGTCAAACCAAGACTGTATCTCCAACATCCTAGCTAGCTTCACAGGGTCGCCGTCTGCGATCCTCACGTATCGGTTGTACTCCTCCATCGATCTACTTCTCCACAGCACCTTCACTCGCCGGCGGTGGTTTTTGAATGGAAGAGGAGAGGAGCGGCGCTGGTTTTGGATTAGAATGGGAGATGAGCGACGCTGGTTTTGGACTGGAACAGGAGAGGAGGGGCGGTGGTTTTGAAATGGAAGAGGAGAGGAGCGGCGCTGGATTTAGATTGGAACAGGAGAGGAGCGGCAGTGGTTTAAGAGGAGAAGAGCGGAAGAGCGGTGCTGGTCTTGGAAGTATTTTTTTTGTTGTTTTGCGTATTTTGGGTCAAAGTTTGACCACGTACTGTATGTGACAAGCAAAATGTGAATGCATGTCACCAAAAATTGTATCGTTTGGTTCGTATCTGAATGTACTTTCAAATTATATTATTTTTGCAATGTATAACATATATTTTATGTGCGAAAATCATGGTCAATTATGACCCAGAATAAAAGGGAGACTAGCTAATGTGGGGTCGCTTTCTTAATTGAAGGGTAAATTAATTTTGATTTTGATCCAGTCACAACGCGCCGGCCCTCTCGCTCAATCCTAAATCGCTGCCGCACGCTCCTCTCCCTCTTCTCCATTGCAAAACCACCTCCTCTCCTCTCCATCATCTCCATTCCAAAACCACCGTCTCGCCTCTCCCTCTTCCGATCTTCTCCATTGCAAAACCACCTCCTCTCCTCTCCATCATCTCCATTTCCAAACCACCGTCTTGCCTCTCCCTCTTCTGATCTTCTCCATTGCAAAACCACCTCCTCTCCTCTCCATCATCTCCATTCCAAAACCACCTCCTCTCCTCTCCATCATCTCCATTCCAAAACCACCGTCTCGCCTCTCCCTCTTCTGATCTTCTATCCATTGCAAAACCACCTCCTCTCCTCTCCATCATCTCCATTCCAAAACCACCTCCTCTCCTCTCCCTCTTCTCTATTGCAAGACCACCGTCTCTCCTCCCATCTTCCAAAGCTAGCACCGGACCACTAAGAACGTCATCTATGGAGAGGATGCAGCAGCGAATCAGGCAGATCGCCGGCGGCGACCAGGCAAAGTTAGCCAGGTTGAAGGAGATCCTTAGTTGGTTTGACAATGAGTGGGAGATTTGGAGGACGGTGTGGGACATGTGGCAATGTATGCGAAAGAGAGAGACGGCGGCGATGAGGGCGGCGATGTACATGTACTCCTCGGCGGCAGTCACACCGCAGTCCTTCGAGTTCATCGAGTATCTCCTATGGGCGATGGAGCAGACAGATTCGCCCGAGGCGACAGTCAGGTGGAGGTGGTGGGCGTACAGGTCGAAGGTCGAGCACCCAGAGGATAACGAATCGATCGAGTATGGTGTGCCGTTCGTGAGAGTGCAGAGCCAGCCGGAGCCACAGGAGTATTCGTTCTCCCACCACAAGAGGAGGCCGGATGGTGCGATGTCGCTTCCCCGACGTTCTCCACGGTTCCCTCGACGCTCGCCTCGTTTCAACGGTGGCGGTAGGGTTTAAGGTAAGCTTTGCACTAACCTAATCTTCCACCTGCTCATGCTTACAATCAGTGTGACAGCTAATGAAAATCATGCTTACAATCAGTCTCTGAGTACTACACCAATCACCCTAAAATAGCTTTGGACCTTTGGGTCAAAGTTGTGACACAGTGTACAAATAAAGAAAAATAGATTGGTTCTTCTTTCAGAAAAGGGTACTCCCTAGAAAACTGCCAATATAAGCTACTAGTATTTGGTTAGAGGACTTGCTGCCAAGAAAGATCCATCCACAGAGAGCGCCACACATCCCACTGGTTGTGGTGGATGCCAATGCGTGCATGCAGCATGGTTGGTGTCGGTAATTTTTACTTGGCACACCTCGCACTCTGCATATATGTCGGTTCCATACGTACATTTGTGCAGTTCCACCAAAATGCAGCTGAATAACCCTGTTTGCACAGATAATGAAAAAGCGTGATTACATTATAGTGGCACTAGTTGATGAAACACACAAAATAAATAGAAGAAAATATTGCGATAGTATCATAGTATGCCATGCTGCGAGGGCGAGATGGGCCCAGCGACGCCTCATACGGTACGCCTCATACTGGACATCGTCCCAAGTCTCCCAGATACACCTTCTGCCAGTGATGAACATCAGTGTACAACAGTAGTACAAGGAGGCGCCTTGAGACATTCAAATCTCTATTTTTGTACATATCAACTAAAATTAAGCACCCCAGTTTGCAGAAACGCTTAAACATTAACAATGGGACTAGTTGATGAAACATACTTTAACAAAGAAGCACTTTCTTTATCTACATTGGAAATGAAATGATAGAGATGACACTCGCTCTATTTTAACTGTATTATTACTTCATTTTATCAGTGACACTAGGGTCGAGCAGGTGGCAAACGAGGTGTACCGCGCGTCGCAAGGATGGAGGCCGGGGGTGCTTAGACTGGGATGCTGAAGCTGGCTCTTACAGTCACCAACATGGATGATTCAATTCATGGGACCTTTTGGTGCAGTTCACCTAAAATGAAGCAATGTCCCGTGAGCTAGCAGCTTCTTCTTCAATTTTTTTTTAAGAAAAGGGCTTCAGCCCCGGTTCCATTTCCATCAGAAAACGAAACCCACAGAGCTTCTTCTTCATTAGTTGCAATAAAATTGAGCAACATCAAGGTTGATTGTGAAGCTCCTGGAATGCTCAACTATAATTTGGATATAATTTGTGCAGTTTAACTAAGATCGAGCGTGAAATGTATATCTCTGTTTGCACAAAAAAGGTGGAAAGGAGGGTGACTAACAAGTAACAAGTGATGAAACATGCATCAAATGAAAAGAAGCATGTTCCTTATCTGAATGGCAATCCTACAAGGACAATAGCAATTTCTAAAGCAGTGGCATTGCTAGATATTAGTGTGGGCATCAGGATTAACTATGACAATCGTTAAATACGACATTACTTTGGGCACGGGAGAGTAGGCGGACCAGGACAGTTGCATTTCTAACAAAAAGAACCAACTTATCTTAATGGGAAATTTTAGCAGGACATGTAAAGAGGTGCCATTGATTCATATTACTGGAGGCATTACATTGAAAACGACATTGGTTTAACGTGTCCTTACTTTTAACAATGCGACTGCTACATTTTACCAGTGGCATTACATAAGAATGGCTCAGGGCAACAAACATCAGAACATGATATCTGGGTTGGTCCCATTTTTGTTCGGTATAGCCACCTTATACTGTGTGAGGCTAGCAAATCTAGTGCTGGACTTACTCTGTTGACTTGTCCCCCAGTCCCCAGTTTCTTTCCTTTTTCAAGCAATAGATCGGGTTTATATTGAGTTTGTACTGCGTTTCCCTTTATTTCCGTATTAGACCTAGAGACCAGTTGGATAGCCAGTCTCTGCTACTTTTCGCCCCCATTATTTCCTCTTTCGACCAAGTCCTAGATTCAGGTAACAAATCCTCCCCCACCCCACCCCTTTCTTCCTTGTTTGAACCAAGTAGTACTAGGTTCGAGTGCATGAACTAGTTTTACCTCTTAAACGTAAAAAAATTAGGTGGTTTTCGAACGACCGATCGATCCTATCTATGAGGGGGCCTGAGAAATAGTAAAAGTTACAAATGCAGTGACGTCAGGAGCTCGGGAAGTAGAGCAAGGCCGGTTTCGAAGGAAGTTATACCTGATGGTCGCCGGGATGTCGCTAGGTGGGCGGCGGGAGGCCGGATCTGCCCACACTACGACAGCGAGAAAGAAGGGGTCGGAGGCCCTCCCTCGCCAGCGGTGCTTGGGAGAGAACCCAGCAGTGGGTAAGAGCCGTCGCCGAGGACGACCGCGTGAACGTTGCACCTTCTCACCTTCCCCGGCGGAGAGGATCCGGCTGGATCTATGACCAGCGGTGAGCAGAGAGAGAGTGGCCACCGCTGTTGTGTTTATATCTGGAGAGGCCGAGACGGTGTGAAGAGAGAAACACTAGCAAGCAAGCACGAAGGCTCCTGCCTATATAGTGGAGTAGTACTTAGTTTTCTTTTGTCTATCGGAGTCGGCTTGACCTCGTCAATGACTGTCGAGAAGTCTTCATGCACGTGGCCCGGAGGTGCAGTTGTCATCATTTTGATCTAAAGCGCCGGATTATAACATATAACACAAAAAAATGCCACATGACAAGAAATCATAACCTCACTGCCCAAAGGAGACAACATGAATCCCGACGGACAAACTAGACGAGGAACAAAGCTCAAATTAAAGATAAACTCGTAGAAAAGGGGTCCGTCGATAGATGTCCTAATTAACATAGCCAGCTTGACCTAGATGGCAGCCGAGTAGTCACTGTTCGTGCATGTGCCCCCAATGACTAGCCCAACTCAGTTGTCGCTGTTTAACCCCCGCAGTGATCCGAAGCACATGACACATAATTTTGCGAGATGACAAGAAACCTTTTTTTAGATTTCTCACAACAACTACAGCCATGTACAACACAGCCTGCACGATATGTAGACGATAGCCAATCCAGGCGTGTCTGCTGGAGTCTGGTCACATGCATGGACGAACTGATCTTCCGTGTCTTGCAGGGATCTTCCAGGCACCAACGTAGTACAACACTTCTCTAGTACTATCGCTCGTCTCCCTCTTCTATTAAGTCACCCGACTTGCGGGGCCGGGGAGTGTGCCTATGGTCGGTTCTCAATTGCCGTCCCACATGTGTGTGCGAACGCAATATGACACGCGTTCCATTCGGAGAGCAGCGTGCCAGACCGACCGACCGTCTGGGGTGCGACGCGAACACGACGTGCGTGCTATATACTCCGTACATGTGTACCGCTGTTTTCTAGACGCTTTGCTCCATGGATACAAAATTAGTATACTGTATACTATTTAAAAGTCGAGGGCGGGGCTTTTCCTGCCCGGTAGGCGGCGGGATAGTTCCGCCTAGTCGGTTCGACAGAGACGCGAGAAGATGAGGGAGTAGGCTGCTGCAAACGTAGGGCTGTGTGATTTGACAGCGAGTTACTGCTGGACAGGTGGGGCCCCGTGATTTGACTTGCCATTATCATTTTAACTGCGGCGCTACGACCTGCGTGAGTCTCCAGATTCCTGACCACCTCCATACAGGTGCCTCTCCCAATGCTCCACCATGTAGTAGTAGAGGCTGGCTCTTGCATGAGAGCCCACTTCTCCACTTTTTCCTTGCCTCTCTTTCCTCCACATATGCAAAAATGCCATGTAAAGCGCACTATTGTACTTACTTGCTCCTACAGGTGCTTAAGCTTGCCACATAGGCACAAAGTTTGATGTGGCAAGTTAATCAAGAAGAGAGAGACTAGTTTGGTGACCCAAGGAAGAAATGGTGCTAATCACGTGTACCTAGGTGAAAAGACAATTTTGAGTCTATAGCTAATTAAATGAAGCAAACTTAGCAACACCATTTCATTGGAAGGGGTCACTCCTTGGCAAATGCAATAAATACTAGTACTCCCTATGTCCCATTATATAAGAACGTTTTTGACACTACACTAGCTACTGTCAAAAACGTTCTTATATTATGGGACGGAGGGAGTACAAAGAAAGAGATAGAGAGGAGTAAAAAAAATACACTTGTAGCCAACCTTATAGCCAACCTTGTTGTAGTATGAGTGACTAAGTGATGACTATGTATGACATGCCAACATCAGATAGCCTAACGCACCATGTTAAATCTCCAAGGGCGCGACCACACGAGCAACGCGACGGTCGTGGTAGGCGCGACCATGATACGGGCTGCTGGCAGCCCTTGGATCTGAGATCAAACGGTCGCATGCTAAGTTGCTGAAAATTTGCAGAATAACCCTCCAGGATAGGATATTCACCCATAGGTCTAGAATCACGCCATGCAACCGTTCTATCTCAGATCCAAGGGCTCTCGGAAGCCCGTATCGTGGGAGAATGGAAAGCCACTACCCTGCCGTTCAAACACTGGCAGTTCGCTCCTACTCTTTCCCGCACGTCCTTTAATACTACGGCGGTTCACTCCTAGTCGTCCCGTCCATTCACATTACGGCAGTTCCACTAATCCTAACCCTCCTCCCAAATCCATGGCGTCCCAAATCTCCCCGATCGGCGGTGAGTACAAGGTTAGAACCATCACCGACGATGAGTTCGACGTCATCTACACCCGTACTTCCGCGACGGTGAAAGGATGCCTTTCTCGCTTCAGACGCATGTTCGAAAACTCACATGATGAGTGGGTCGCTGGGCTAGATGTTGAGTACACCACAGTCAGAGAAGGATCTAAAGGACGAAGAGAGGAAGAAGCCCGCCGTGATCCAGGTTTGCGTACATAACGTTTGCTTGGTCTACAACATATGCCATGCCGACGTTGAGTGCTAGGATTTTAAGAACTTCCTCGAGGACAAAACAATAAAATTTGTTACTGTAGACTTTAAGAATGACAAAGAAGTCTTGCGTCGGATAGGCCTCTTTGTAGGCAACCCCTTTGACCTCCAGAAGAATCGGCTAGTGCCCTCTCATTAGCCCTCAATGCTGACCCTGGCAGGAGCCATGGTTCATCCTTCGTACCGCAAACTGGAGAAACCTCATTACACGTTTCATCGTCATGCATGGCAGCGGAATGTACTAGATATAGACCACATCCACTACGCTACAATGGATGGCTACCTTTATTTCAATATCTACAAGGGTTGGATGAAGAGCAACAACCAAGTTGGCGGTTCAAGCAAAGAAGTATCGGCCAAGAGGAAGAGGGACAAGGACGAAGTCGAGGACGTGGACGAGGACTCCGAGTAAGGTGGCAGTGTCGTTGCTCATGGCGGTTCTAAACTTCTAATGCAATGTCTACTGGATTAGTTGCATAGTTTAATTTCAGGTGTTCTTAGTTTAATTTGAGGGGTGTGTTGTGCTGAGCCCCCAACAGAACTATGTTATGTTTTTTCTCGTTACTTTAACTCTTCAGTATGTACATACTAGTACTAGTATTTCTTTAATAGAATTTAGCACCCCAATTAAGCATGTACTAGCTTTTTTAATAGTACTATATGCATAATTTGGCGACGAGCGCTCTCTATATGTACCGCCTTTTTTTTAAAATTTCAATTTTTGCTCCATGGCGCAATCCATCGATAGTGGAGTACTACTGTACAAAAGTATACATTTTTTAAAAGGCTAGCGTACTGTTCATCACACACACACACAGATATATATATATAGCCAGTTAAATTCTCAACCTAGAATGACGTGCATGCCATGTAGTAAACCGATCCGGAGGAAGTATAGTAAAAATGAGGTGATTTTACCCAGCGATCGGCGGGGGAGCATGGCCTGTCATGCGGTCCCATGTGTCATGATATACCAAGGCGATGCGCGTGTCCCTCTTGAGGCAGAAGCAATACTAGTACGTGGTTTGAGATGATGTCGAACCGAAGTGTGAAATAATGGTTGCTTTGTCCGTCTGGGAAGGTGCGGCATTGTGATTTGACGTCTCATTGCTCATTCTAACACTGGGCCGGTACGAGTGGGGTGCGTACCCCCTGCTGTTCTGCACTGTTATTTGGTGCTTGACACGTCGACCCGGTTGCACATGAGATGACCCCCACATCCTTTGTCAAAATAAACAACACCCCGATCAATGCATTTCACTCTTCCGTGCAACGGACGGGCACCTTACTTGCTCCTACAGGTGCTTAAGCTTGCCACATAGGCATAAAGTCTGATGTGGCAAGTTAATCAAGAAGAGAGAGACTAGTTTGGTGACCCAAGAAAGAAACGGTGCTAAGCGCGTGTACCTAGGTGAAAAGACAATTTTGAGTCTATAGCTAATTAAATGAAGCAAACTTAGCAACACCATTTCATTGGAAGAGGTCACTCCTTGGCAAATACAATAAATACTAGTACTCCCTGTGTCCCATAATATTAGAACGTTTTTGGCACTACACTAGTGTCAAAAACGTTCTTATATTATGGGACGGAGGGAGTACGAAGAAAGAGATAGAGAGGAGTAAAAAAAATACACTTATAGCCAACCTTATAGCCAACCTTGTTGTAGTATGAGTGACTAAGTGATGACTATGTATGACATGCCAACATCAAATAGCCTAATGCACCGTGTTAAATCTCCAAGGGCGCGACCGCGCGAGCGACGCGACGGTCGTGGTAGGCGCGGCCATGATATGGGCTGCTGGCAGCCCTTGGATCTGAGATCAAACGGTTGCATGCTAAGTTGCTGAAAATTTGCAGAATAACCCTCCAGGATAGGATATTCACCCATTGGTCTAGAATCACGCCATGGAACCGTTCGATCTCCAATCCAAGGGCTCTCGGAAGCCCGTATCATGGGAGAATGGAAAGCCACTACCCTGCCGTTCGCATGCTGGTAGTTCGCTCCTACTCTTTCCTGCACGTCCTTTAATACTACGGCGGTTCGCTCCTAGTCGTCCCGTCCATTCACATTACGGCAGTTCCACTAATCCTAACCCTCCTCCCAAATCCATGGCGTCCCAAATCTCCCCGATCGGTGGTGAGTACAAGGTTAGAACCATCATCGGCGATGATTTCGACGTCATCTACACCCGTTCTTCCGCGACGGTGAAAGGATGCCTTTCTCGCTTCAGACGCATGTTCGAAGACTCACATGATGAGTGGGTCGCCGGGCTAGATGTTGAGTACACCACAGTCGTGGGACGAGAGAAGGATCTAAAGGACGAAGAGAGGAAGAATCCCGCCGTGATCCAGGTTTGCGTGCATGACTTATGCTTGGTCTACCACATATGCCATCCCGACGTTGAGTGCCAGGATTTTAAGGACTTCCTCGAGAGCAACCTAGTCAAATTCGTTACTGTAGACTTTGGTAAAATCTCATTTGTGATAAGAGCAAGCCTAGAGTACATTTCAGCGACACCTTCACCATCCTTCATTTTGAACTTGTCAAGCTGACTTTGGAGCACATCCAACTTGGATTCCTTGACGGAGTCGGTACCTTCATGCATATCAATCAAAGTATCCCAAATTTCCTTTGCATTCTCAAGACGGCTGATTTTGTTGAATTCTTCGGGGCACAAGCCGTTGAAGAGGATATCACAAGCTTGAGCGTTGTATTACAGCATCTTCAATTCTTCCGCACTAGCTTCACAGTTCAGATCTCTCCCATCAAAGAATTCACCTTGCAAGCCAATACACACAATAGCCCAAACCGCGGGGTTATGTCCGAGAATATGCATTTTCATCTTATGCTTCCAACTAGCAAAATTAGTGCCATCAAAATAAGGACCTCTACGGTGGTAATTTCCCTCGCTGGACGCCATACTCTCCTAGGTTGTGAAACCAAGATTATGACCACCAAAAGCTATGGAAATCAAAGCAAATGGAGACCAAAGCTCTGATACCACTTGTAGGACCTTGAAGTATGTCTAGAGGGGGGGGGGGTGATTAGACTACTTGACTAATTAAAAACTTAACCTTTTCCCAATTTTAGATTGGCAGATTTTAGCTATCTTTGGACACGTCAAGCAATCTTCACACAATTCAAGCAAGCATGCAAAGAGTATATGAGCCGCGGAATTTAAAGCATGCAACTTGCAAGAATGTAAAGGGAAGGGTTTGGAGGATTCAAACGCAATTGGAGACACAGATGTTTTTGTCGTGGTTCCGATAGGTGGTGCTATCGTACATCCACATTGATGGATACTTCAACCCACGAAGGGTAACGGTTGCGCAAGTCCACGGAGGGCTCCACCCACGAAGGGTCCATGAAGAAGCAACCTTGTCTATCCCACCATGGTCGTCACCCACGAAGGACTTGCCTCACTAGCGGTAGATCTTCATGAAGTAGGCGATCTCCTTGCCCTTACAAACTCCTTGGTTCAACTCCACAATCTTGTCAGAGGCTCCCAAGTGACACCTAGCCAATCTAGGAGACACCACTCTCCAAGAAGTAACAAATGGTGCATTGATGATGAACTCCTTGCTCTTTTGCTTCAAATGATAGTCTCCCCAACGCTCAACTCTCTCTCATAGGATTTGAATCTAGTGGAAAGAGGATTTGAGTGGAAAGCAACTTGGGGAAGGCTAGATATCAAGTTTCATATGGTAGGAATGGAATATCTTGGCCTCAACACATGAGTAGGTGGTTCTCTCTCAGAACTGGCAAGTTGGAAGTGTAGGTTTGTTCTGATGGCTCTCTCCACGAATGAAGAGGAGGTGGAGGGGTATATATAGCCTCCACACAAAATCTAACCGTTACACACAATTTACCAAACTCGGTGGGACCGAATCAACAAACTTGGTCGGACCGATTTAGTAAATCTAGTGACCGTTAGGATTTTCGATGGGACCGACATGGTGAACGAGGGATTTTAATCTGCTGGGAGGGGCTGTTTGGATCTTGCCCGGGGTAGCCAAAATATTGGCGACCCTTTTGTCCACCGGTGCTTTTGCCACCGATGAACGAGGAATGGCTCGGGTGCTCCTGCATCCTCCAGCGCGCACGTTGGAGACGAGCTCACACGAGCTGTGTTTTTTTGTTCCTCCACGCTACCCGAGCCGCCCGTAGACCGACCGGCGACCCGCAAATTACGCCATCCAACCGTAGCCTCACACACAACAACTCAACCAACCGGACGAAATTCATGTAAACACGGCGATATTTCATATAAACAATGACGAAAATCATATAAAATACTGGATTTTCATACAAACATGACAGATTTCATTACATTCAAATGAACTACGAGGTGCTAGTTCTGGACAACACAGATATATAATACTTGGCCTAAATGGTCACCCGCCGATCCATTTGTGTTCCTCACGTTCGGCAGCACGATCATCGGACTGCCGGGAGCCTCAGAGGTATATGCTTTAGCGCAAAGGACGGCTCGCTTTCCCACTGCCCAACTGATATCATTGGCTGATGCCGAAGATGATGGTGGAAGGGGGCTTCCCCGCTTCCGTGGAGCCCATGCATGGTCGACGAAGGTCCTCGCAACAAAAGGATCCGGCAAGACACCTGCTGTGTACGCAGGCGTCGCCTCCACGGTGGCCTTCATGGGACCCAAGCGGCGGCGTCCTCCCGTGTTCTACTTCTCCTCGATGATGGCGGCAGATGCGGAGGCGCTGGCCACCGACTCATCGCTCTTCGTGCACCCAGCTTCTGTTGCTGCTTGCATGGCGCGGCCGCCGGCATGGGAGTCTCTGAAAACCTTTTCTCTGAAAAGAAAAGATGTTTGCGATCCCTTGCCCGCTCGATTAAAGAAAGTGGGATCTGGCCTTGCATTTTTTAGATAGGGCTCCCTCACGGCATTCTTGCTCTTGCATTTGAAAGTCGAATCAGGATTCCATCTAGAGAAAGGTTCCGAATGGAACTAGTGAATGTGTATGCCGAACGTAGGCAGGTATACCGAAAATCTATCTTTAATAATTATGTGCAAAAAGTCCAAAATAGCCTATTGGGGTTCAGTTGGCCACAGAAACGGGAGACGCGGTCACAGACACGGGAGGCACGGTACAAGGTGGCGGCATGGACGGCAGCAATGACGCCCGTGTGCCGCTCCTTGTCGAGCTGGCCAGGAGCAGTGAGTTGCTAAACCGCGCGCCGGCTTGGGGCGGCAACTGTCTCCGTCGGGCGAGGGGAGGGAGGTGGATCAGTGAGCTGCATAGCTCGTATCCGGCGGGCTCGGCGGGCCACCCAGCCGGCTTGGATGTGGGATAACTACTCTTCGTAAGCCATTGTAAGAGTGGACAAAATGGTGAAGGAGGAGATAGGGGAGCGGCGGAGGTGTGCAATTCTTGGCCGGCGTTTGGCCTCGTTTAAATAGGAGATTAAATAGACGGTGGACGAGAGGAGCTCGGCCGGCGTTGTATTTAATGCCGGCCCGGTCTTGAACGGGCGTGTGTCCAGAGTGGGCTTCTCGGCTTCCACACAGGTGGGTTTCATGGAGGTGTTTGAATGCGGCAAGGAGGCGTGTTCAGCCGGGCGTGTAGCGAGTGGCACCCTCAGCTCTGACGTACGACACCGCGCCGTTATTCCACTGACGTGTGGGATCTTTGGGTACATGGCATGCATGTCAGCGACCCAACGCAGGCAGTGCACAGCAAAGGAACTTTTGCTGGGCCAGGGCGGTCAGAAGCAGGCATTTCATAAACCGATGATTGTTCATTGAGTGTGACATCATCTATTTCATGTAGATAAGCCTACTATGTTGATAGCCCGTTCAATACATTGTGATTCATAAAGACCGCTGCAAACATCAATGTTCTGCTTATCACAGACAAGATTGATTAATACCCATAACAATCCATGTCCTTAACAAAGGGTGCATGCACGTATAGGTTGAGCGTGTGTCTTGCATCGTGCGCTGTGTGCATGCAGGCGTGCGAGTGTTGCATGTGTGCAAGGGTACGTTTCAGTGTTGCATGCATGTGTGCATACGTGCGTGTGTTCGTGAGTGCATGTGTACGTGTCAGTGTTGCACGCCTGCATGCGTGTGTGTGTGTGTGTTCGTTATGTGTACGTGTCAGTGTTGCACGCCTGCATGCGTGCGTGTGTTGCGTGCGTGCGTGTGTTTGTTATGTGTACGTGTCAGTGTTGCACGCCTGCATGCGTGCATGTGTTGCATGCATGCATGTGTAAGTACGGGGTGAGGCTACACGTCAGTTGACTGACTTTTTCATCTCTGGTCATTAGATTTTCCAGCCATTGGATACGAAATCAAGGGCCTGTAGTTTATCTTCAAACTCCACCCCCTGAGCCGCCAGCCACCATCGGCCGAACCGCCGGCCCCCGACGCCCGCGGCCGGCCCGTGCCGCCACGCTGCCCTGCCCGCCCCGAAACCACTCCCCACCGTCGGTCCGCCGCCGCACCGGCCATCCCTCTAGGCCCCCCGCGCCGAGTCTTTTCTCCGGCGATCCCCATGCCACCGCCCAATCACCGCACCCCCCCTCCCACCACCGGCGACTGCCAACCAGAGGTCTCACGACTTCGAATACCCACCGACCACTAATTTATTACCATTTCTATCCTTCATATACGCGCTGATGGGTGGGCTCTATGGTAATGTGCGCTGCTGAATGTGGATCGTTTGACTGGTCAATTGATCGTGTTATCAACAAATTACGGGGTTGTATGGTGAGCTAGTGACTGTATGATCACCCTAAAATGTATTTTATTAAAACAGTACATAGTCAAACTACCATTTCTATCTTTCATATACGGGCTGACAGGTGGGCCCCATGGTTACGCGCCCCGATGGTGCAACACTAGTTGCGCCACGTGGAACGTTTGACTGGTCAATTAATTGTGTCATCAACAAAATACGGAGTTGTATGGGTGAGCCAGTGATCGTATAATCATGACATGTATTTTTTTAACACGGTACAGATGCAAGGGCTCATATGTATGCGCAAGCACTCACCGCTATAAGCGCACACACGCAGACCCTACCCCTATGAGCACCTTCGAGAGAGTGAGCCAGCATATGATCTTGAGATTTTACGAAGTCACCATAGGTGCCTCGTAGTCGAGTGGAACATCTCCTCCCACTGAACGCACATCACCGGAAAATACTGAAATTAACCCAGGATAAATGCGAGCATTTGGACTTTAACCCTGGTGGGCTCGAGAAACCACTGTCCTCCTAACCATCCAACCACATGTTGGTTAGCACGACAAAATGTATGTGGTGACCGTGATGAGCTTATTCTGAAGTGCAGTGACCATATCGTGCTTTCGCTTCAAATACAATGACCGTAAGTGTCGTCAAAAAAATAAGGAGCACGCATCAAATGCAAAGTCCATCAGTGTCATCAAGAAAATACAGAGACGTAGAGCTAGATACCGTATGATCACCAGGAGAATGTATATGGTGACCGTAATGAGCATATTCTGAAGTCCAGTGACCGTATAATGCTTTAGCTTGAAATAAAGTGACCATCATGCGTGAATGTGTCATGGGCATGCATACTTTTAGAGGGCCGAGAGATAGTTTGTGTGCGTACGTGAAAGTGGTGTAGAAAGAGGGGGTGTCCGGTGGAGACAATGAGAGATATGCCCTTCGTTTCTTTTTCCCATGACTAATATTTTAGGAGAATATATAAACATTCACAATGCAGAACAAATATTTTTGGATGCACCATGCAATTAACTTTCATGTATAATATTGTACTATTGTATATGCTTATTTTTTTAGTGGCCGATTGCGTGTGTGGTGTGGTGTGCACATCATTTCTAGTTGTGGTGGGTCAATGATACGTGTCCAGCGTATCTATAATTTTTGATTGTTCCATGCTTTTATATTACCCGTTTTGGATGTTTATGGGCTTTACTTTACACTTTTATATCATTTTTGGGACAAACCTACTAACCGGAGGCCCAGCCCGAATTGTTGTTTTTTTGCCTATTTCGTGTTTCGAAGAAAAGGAATATCAAATGGAGTCCAAACGGAATGAAACCTTCGAGAGTGATCTTTTTGGAACAAATGCAATCCAGGAGACTTGGAGTGGACGTCAAAAAGCAGCCGAGGCAGCCACGAGGGTGCAAGGCGCGCCCTAGGGGGGTGGGCGCGGCCCCCACCCTCGTGGGCCCCTCGTGGCTCCCCTTTCCGACTTCCTTCGCCTATATATATCTACGTACCCCGAAAACATCCAGGAGCACCACGAAACCCAATTTCCACCGCTGCAACCTTCTGTACCCGTGAGATCCCATCTTGGAGCCTTTTCCGGCGCTCCGCCGGAGGGGGAATCGATCATGGAGGGCTTCTACATCAACACCATAGCCTCTCTGATGAGTTGTGAATAGTTTACCACAGACCTTCGGGTCCATATTTATTAGCTAGATGGCTTCTTCTTCTCTCTTTGAATCTCAATACAATGTTCTCCTCGATCTTCTTGGAGATCTATTCGATGTAACTCTTTTTGCGGTGTGTTTGTCGAGATCCGATGAATTGTGGGTTTATGATCAAGTTTATCTATGAGAAATATTTGAATCTCCTCTGAATTCTTTTATGTATGATTGGTTATCGTTGCAATTCTCTTCGAATTATCCGTTTGGTTTGGCCTACTAGATTGATCTTTCTTGTAGTGGGAGAAGTGCTTAGCTTTGGGTTCAATCTTGCGGTGTCCTTTCCCAGTGACAGCAGGGGTAGCAAGGCACGTATTGTATTGTTGCCACCGAGGATAAAAGGATGGGGTTTATATCATATTGCATGAGTTTATCCCTCTACATCATGTCATCTTGCTTAATGCGTTACTCTGTTCTTATGAACTTAATACTCTAGATGCATGTTGGATAGCGGTCGATGTGTGGAGTAATAGTAGTAGATGCAGAATCGTTTCGGTCTACTTGTCGCGGACGTGATGCCTATATACATGATCATGCCTTGATATTCTCATAACTATGCACTTATCTATCAATTGCTCGACAGTAATTTGTTCACCCACTGTAATACTTATGCTATATTGAGAGAAGCCACTAGTGAAAACCTATGGCCCCCGGGTCTATCTTCCATCATATATGTTTCCGATTTATCTTATTTTGCAATCTTTACTTTCCAATCTATATCATACAAATACCAAAAATATATTTATCTTATCTTATTATCTCTATCAGATCTCACTTTCGCAAGTGGCCGTGAAGGGATTGACAACCCCTTTATCGCGTTGGTTGCGAGGTTCTTGTTTGTTTGTGTAGGTACGAGGGACTTGCGTGGAGCCTCCTACTGGATTGATACCTTGGTTCTCAAAAACTGAGGGAAATACTTACGCTACTTTCTTGCATCACCCTTTCCTCTTCAAGGGCAAACCAACGCAGTGCTCAAGAGGTAGCAGTCAACATGAGGACTCATGGGTCGGTTCCATCCTGCGACACATAGGTTGGACCGAGATGCATTATACGAAGACCCATGTGGAGGACTCGGCTTACAACACGAAGCTACCAGATTCGTGGAGGACTCTATCCCCACTGGTGATAAGCCGACTATATATGATTTGTAACCCTAGGCCTCGAGTATGTTATAGAAGCTTGGGGGCTAGTTCATTGATAGTATACACACACGCACAATGCCTAGTATTCACGTGTACTTTGTACACACCCCTATCACTAATATACAGTACCAAGAGTAGGCTTTTTCCTCAACTGCAAGGGTCCGAACTAGGGTGAAACTTTGCCTCGTATTACCATCCAGCCTAACAGTCACGGATATCCTACCGAATGACATGATGGAATCATATCTGCCAACTACTAAGAGACAGGTGTGTCTGGGGGGGGGGGGGTCGGGGGCAATGTGTGCGAGAGAGGCCTAAAGATAATGTGCGTGAGAGAGACACGTAGGCACATATATGTGCGTACAGAGGGCTATTACAGACCATGCGTGTGTATATATGCATGTGAGAGAAATAGTCTTTTCCAACTGAGATTAGTGAAAAGAGTGGTACATAGTAGTCAGAAAGAGAGAGAGAGAGAGAGGGAGATATAGAGAGAGCATGTGCGTGAGACACCCCGACACCCCGGGAGAGATTGTGAGCATGTGTGAAAGAGAAATGTTGATGCATATAAAGTGTATGCACTTATGCGTTAGATAGAGAGATATATAGCGTGTTTGTGAGAACGGGCCGAGGCATAGTGCATCTACGTGTAAAAGGAAGTTCTATGCATTAAATTAAAATATAATTGTCATTATTATTTTTGGATGAGATCATGATTTTTGCAAATTGCGTATGGACAAAAATCGGTCTATCTGACACCCATACTCTATTTAATTCTAGCATGTGCATGTGTTTATTTCATATTACTGATCCACAGACTGAGAGCGGTTTGAAATACAGGCAATGGATTACTTTTGCAATTCATATATAAACATTAATTAGTGCACTCCATGTTGTTAGTGTGAAGCACTTTATACATTTGTCACTTGCATGGATACATTCCAAATTGCTAGCTACGAAATAGAATACATGTTGAATTCAACATAAAGGGGGTTTCGAAGATTTGAATTGATAGCAAGTGCATTCATCTATTTGAACCCGAGATAATGGCATTTGTAAATCAGATCTAAAAGGGGCATCAATCTTTGTTGTGCGTTTGAACATGCTATATATTCATACGCATGCCTAAATTTTTTTTTGCAATCAAGGAGATTATATCTGGAACCATACATGAAGTGAGGTAAGTTGCATATTTTTTAATATATACTCGTGTACAATGTATATTCAAATGTACCCCCTCCATTCCAAAATAATCGTCGCTTTAGGATTTTCAAGAGTAAAGATTTGTGAAGTTTGAAAAAATCCTAAAAGTTCAATTCAAGAGACCGAAAATGTTAATGCTTCTGCTCCCAAATATTGAACGAAGCGCCAAATAAGCCTCTGGTCACCCCAAACCACGTGAGACTAATGTTTGGTGGTAGGAAATTATTGTCCTGACTCTGGACCGTGTAGCCTATCGGCCCGGTGTCCAAAGGTCTAAACCGGGGTAGGTTTGTAACTTCACCAAGACGCTAGTCTCAACCGCCTCC
Organism: Triticum timopheevii; assembly: GCA_963921465.1. NCBI lineage: Eukaryota > Viridiplantae > Streptophyta > Magnoliopsida > Poales > Poaceae > Triticum > Triticum timopheevii. The sequence continues at coordinate 293,929,411 of OY997270.1, forward strand.
GAGAAGCATTCATACGCTGTGGGTGCCTAAACACCCGTGCGCTCGGCCGAAATCTATCCCGCCCACATTTGGGACACCTGAGATTACTGTCCTACCCCCAACCCGCAATATGTCCGAAATTTTAGATGCGGGCAAAGTTTGTAACTTTCCCCAAATTTCAAACAAGCGCGTCCTGAAACATTGTTCCCCCTTAGTTCCCCCTCCCTTCGTTTCCCCATTCATACTCCGTGGGCGCCAAAACACCCTCTCCACCAGCCGCGAAACCCCAGCCTCCTCCGTCCTCGACCCCATAGCGCCCAATCCACCGCCGCCATCCTCCATCACGCCAGAGCCGGTACCCCGACATCGTCTTCCAATGCAACCGCAACCGCAACGCCCTCAAGGACTTAGCAGCTGAAGCCGAGGCAGAGCTGCCTCCACGACGCCGACACTGATGTGCGCCGTACCAGAACCACTTCGACCATGCTGTCCCGCGCCTCACTGTTGCCACTCCACTGTCGCAACCGTCCTACGCACTAGAGTTGTTCCCGCTATGCTGCCGTTCACTGCCTCGGATCTATTTCCCCGCCGCCGACAAACGGCCACCGCACCACACTCAACAACTTGGCCATGGGTTCGTCTAAGGCTCCACCATCCTCCACAACTTCTCGTTTCCAGCGAACCACAAGAAGATCGTTGGAAAAACAGAAGGAGGACACAGCACTGCCAGTAGAAAGAGGTACTCCTATTCCCTTATTTGTGCAAATCTTACGTCTCTGCTCACACCGTATTCATCCCATGAAAGAAACTAGTTGAGTGCTTCTTACTGCATCTTCTTCGTGATACTAAATGCACAAGGTTCCCTCCCTTTACTATTTCACCTTTGCTAGAGGTCAGTAGCCCGCCTAGATTTCAATTCAGGGTCAGTCGAACCGCAATTAAAAGAAGCAGCACCTGACGGTGTCCTGGACTAGGGGGTACTCACCACATCGTCTCCCGATCAGTTGGATTGGGCCGAGGACCCCCATGGCCGTATACTCATGGGCTAGTTCAGACAACCCCTACCGCATACAAGGAAGACTACACAAGACTTGGCGCCTAAGACAAGGACTCTCCTAAACCCTAGGCCTCCGGTGTCTTATATAAACCGAGGCCAGGCTAGTCAATAGACAATCTCATATTCATTATTATCATCTCGTGGTAGACATATGTACTCTGTACTATCCCCATATGAATACAATCAAGAGCAGGACGTAGGGTTTTACCTCCATCAAGAGGGCCCGAACCTAGGTAAAATCCCGTGTCCATGTTACCATCGCTCCAAGACGCCTAGCTTAGGAGCCCTACTACGAGATACGCCGGATATTGAACTGACATTGGTGCTTTCACTGAGAGCCTGCTGGGTGGTCGTCACGGATCGATGGGATGATCAGGTGACATCTTTTCAGTGAGATCTGTTTTAGGCCGATCTTATTTTTCGCAAATTGTTGCTGTCGGCTTGTATGATTTTTGCTTGCAGAAATCAATCCCGTAGAAGTTTTATGTAGCGGCTGCCGCGCGCAGGGTTCGGCAGCTCGTTGGTCCGCCCGCATACGGCGTGCTAGAGACGATCTCCAGAACAGTGCGCCAGAGGTGACATGTGCGTAGAGCAGCAGTGGCAGGAGCCCTGATGGCCGAACTTGGTGCCAGCCGCCCAATCAGCTCCATGGAAAAATCCAGCCGAAAACCTCCTGTGCGAGCCTATTCGTACTGACCATATGGAGCATGGGGGCTAACAATACTTCGGATCGGCGGCTGTTCAGGGAGATTCTATCCTTTCTTTTTCTGTCTTCTCATTATTTAACTAAGCTGTACTTTTCTTTAATGGTCTGTCTTCCATGAATTCACGTACTGACTGGACCTTAGCTTGATAAGTGGTACTACTATATACCGCTACTACTTTTTGAGACTGTGCTGATCAATTCTTTTGCAAACAACATCGTTGTCGCTCTGTGTTATTTTCCCGCAGATTGGGTTCGGCTTCGCGTGTACACACTACCAAGATGAGAAGTGCACGTAGGTACACCGGCGCTTGATTACAAGGCGCGCCTAGAGCAGTGGCGGCAGGAGGCCCGGTGGCTGAACTCTGCACCAGCACGGGACACATAACCCCGGGTCACCCGATCAGCGCCAGCCCCGTACGCCCGATGGGCGGCAGCATATGTATCTGCTATAAAACAAAAATCCACCTACGGTAGGTTCGCCGAGGAGCTGGTGCAGCAGTTGTACTGCCCATACGGTGCACATGAGCTGACGAGACTTCAAATCGCTGGCAATGCACAGGCTGATTCGGTCCCCTTTTTCTTTTGGCTATTATTTAATTAAGATAAGATAGTCTATGCTTTTTGCTAACCATCTGTCTTCTGGGTACTTCCCGCGTGCAAGTACTAGTATTATCACTAGAGATGCCTTTGTCCACGTAATAGAAGGAACACTCTTAGATTGCTACAGTAATCACCTGGAGACAAAAAAACCTCTGAGTACGGGCAGTACTAGTCCTGCCTTTTTACCTCAGATTTCACCTCCTCAGGACAAGAACATCAGGTTTTATTTTTCTAATTACCTATACTATATGTATTAAATACGTATGGGATGTTTTTCTGCTGGTTTCCATGAATTTTTCTGTGTAGATTTCTCTGCCGGTTACAATTCGGCCCGTTGATCGCATCAGCGTGGTGGTCCGTCTAGTTTCTGACCACCCGGCTTCCTCCATAGTTCGGCGGATACCATGTTCGCGGCCCGTCCTGTTAGATGAATTCAAACTAGGTCGCGGGGTCACCACATTGGGTCAACGTGTCGCCGGACCAACCTCGGACCTTAGGCCATGTTTCTTTATTTATTCACTTTGCATAAACTACTTATGCGTTTTTTTCAATTATTATTCCTTGCTTGCACTATTTTATGTGTGCAGGTAATCAACTTTGACTGTGTCACACAGTCAACTCTATGGGCCGACGGCGTCGTCCTGCCTGCATCGATCTAGTTGTGGCGTCACCTCAGCGCGCGTCCTTGTGCCAGCATCTCCGCGGCAACTCTGTCAGGACGACCTTGGCGTTCAGGCCATATTTCTTTAATTATTTACTTTACTTAAATTCATTAAGTAGAGGATTTTTTTTAAAAAATATTATTATCTCTGGCTTGCACTATTTTATCTGTCCAGGCAATTAACTTAGACCGAGTCGCACTGTCACCTCGGCGTGCCGACGACAGCAACCTAATTGTGTTATCGCCTTGGTGCACTGCCCTATGTTGACAACCCCGCGTCGCTGCTTCATCAACCTACTCGGCCGGAGACTCCGACATCACCCTGCCGACGTGCTCCATCACCTCGGCTAGACTGGGGGCTTCACCTCTTCGGAGTGCCGAGCTCTTCGCTCGGCCACATCGGGCTTGGGGGTTGAGACCTCCAGCCACATTGAGCACGGACTGCGCCATCAATGCCGAACACATTAACCAGCTAAGTCGCTTTCATGCTAAAAAACATTCAGTTTTAAATTTTGTCCGGTTCGGCCAAGCATTATGCTATTTTTGCAAAAGTTGTTTTGAGAATTTTCCTTTTCATAACTTTGTTTGTGACACACAAATTTAAATACCCCTTTTACTTGGGGGCTTCCTTTATGAAGTTTTTCCTCTTGCATATGATTATACTTGTACGGCTTCGTTCCTTGTTCGTGTATTATGCCACAATATGCACCATGTTGACTTAAGCGATTTGCAAGCTGGGTTGCCTTGCTCTTGTGTTTACCCCTACGTTCCCGATTGTTCGGCTAGGGAGTAAAGGGAGCACCTCTGCAATTGTCACGATCGGGTCGTCCGAGCCAGACCTCAGACTGGGTGAAGCCGAAAGCTAGCGCTCTTACTATTTTCAATAATGGTCGGCACACAACGGAACTCATGAGTACAAAAAAATCTATTGCATAAGTCTCACAGTAATAATGAGCAACCGAAGAAAGGTATCGATGGGGGTACTATTTTCTTCGAAGATGCTTCTTACACTTCGTCGGTAATATAGCATAAGTTCCCTGAGCGCGCTTTGTCTGTTACAGCCTTATGACCTAATTGCCTGGTTATCGGAAACACCGTTGATATTCTCGACAGGTGGAGTACATAACACTTTTCGGTCTTTGACCAAAGAGGGAGAAGCCGACGGTCGGTGAAGACGCGTATAAAGTTTGGGTGAACACAGATATGATACTGCTACGTCTCGAGCTTGCGTTGGTTTCCCCCGAAGAGGAGGGGGTGATGCAGCACAGTAGCGTAAGTATTTCCCTCAGTTTTTGAGAACCAAGGTATCAATCCAGTAGGAGGTCACGCGCAAGTCCCTCGTACCTGCACAAAACAATAGCAACTCGCAACCAACGCTTAGGGGTTGTCAATCCCTTCACGGTCACTTACGAGAGTGAGATCTGATAGAGATAATATTTTTGGTATTTTTCATATAAAGATGCAAAGTAAAAAGGTAAAGGCAAAACAAGTAAAATAAAGTAATGGAGATTGATATGATGAGAATAGACCCAGGGGCCATAGGTTTCACTAGTGGCTTCTCTCAAGAGCATAAGTATTCTACAGTGGGTGAACAAATTATTGTTGAGCAATTGATAGAATTGAGCATAGTTATGAGGTTATCTAGGTATGATCATGTATATAGGCATCACGTCCGTGACAAGTAGATCGAAACGATTCTGCATCTACTACTATTACTCCACTCATCGACCGCTATCCAGCATGCATCTAGAGTATTAAGTTAAAAACAGAGTAACGCCTTAAGCAAGACAACATGATGTAGAGGAATAAATTCATGCAATATGATAAATACCCCATCTTGTTATCCTCGATGGCAACAATACAATACGTGCCTTGCAACTCTTTCTGTCACTGACTAAGGACACCGCAAGATTGAACCCAAAGCTATGCACTTCTCCCATTGCAAGAACTACCAATCTAGTTGGCCAAACCAAACGGATAATTCGAAGAGACTTGCAAAGATAACTCAATCATACATAAAAGAATTCAGAGAAGAATCAAATATTTTCCATAGATAAGTTGGATCATAAACCCACAATTCATCGGTCTCAACAAACACACCGCAAAAAGAAGATTACATCGAATAGATCTCCACGAGAGAGGGGGAGAACATTGTATTGAGATCCAAAAAGAGAGAAGAAGCCATCTAGCTACTTGCTATGGACCCGAAGGTCTCAAGTAAACTACTCACACTTCATCGGAGAGGCTATGGTGTTGATGTAGAAGCCCTCCATGGTGGATGCCCTCTCCGGCGGAGCTCCGGAACAGGCCCCAAGCTGGGATCTCGTGGATACAGAAGGTTGCGGCGGTGGAATTAGGTTTTTGGCACTGTCGGTGTCAAAACCGGCGGATCTCAGGTAGGGGGTCCCGAACTGTGCGTCTAGGCGGATGGTAACAGGAGACGAGGGACACAATGTTTTTACCCAGGTTCGGGCCCTCTCGATGGAGGTAAAACCCTACGTCCTGCTTGATTAATATTGATGATATGGGTAGTACAAGAGTAGATCTACCACGAGATCAAGGAGGCTAAACCCTAGAAGCTAGCCTATGGTATGATTGTTGAGATGTATGTTGTCCTACGGACTAAAGCCCTCCGGTTTATATAGACACCGGAGAGGGCTAGGGTTACACAGAGTTGGTTACAATGGTAGGAGATCTACGTATCCGTATCACCAAGCTTGCCTTCCACACGAAGGAAAGTACCATCCGGACACGAGCCGGAGTCCTCAATCTTGTATCTTCGTAGTCTTGGAGTCCGGCGGATATTGATAGTCTGGCTATCCAGACACCCCCTAGTCCAGGACTCCCTCAGTAGCCCCTGAACCAGTCTTCAATGATGATAAGTCCGGCGTGCACAATGTTCGGCATTACAAGGCGGGTTCCTCCCTTGAATAATCCAGAGGAGATCATGAACACCAGGATAGTGTCCGGCTCTGCAAAATAAATTCCACATTCCACCATAGAGAGAATAAAATACACACTTAACTCGATCTGCTGACGTATTATGCGGCGCGACATCACACCGCAACCAAGCCTTTGTTTGAATCGTTTTTTACTATACCACCTCAGCACGTTCAGCGAAGCGGTTTCCTTGGCACGTCTTGTCAAAGCAGAGATCGTGTTCCCCTTATTCTGGGATTCTCATCAATACGTGTGTGGGTAACCCAACCGCGCCATTGATGGTGGTGCTTGGGAGATAAGCGAGTTTTACCAGGCTGGTGGGGGACGCATAGTTTTGTCCGCCTATATATAAGGGATAAGGATTCACCTTCTCACCTACGCCTTCTTCCTCCTTTGCCTATCCATCCCGCGAACTCAAGCTCCAACGCCCGAGCTCGCGCATCTCGCCTCGACCTTCTCCGAATATGTCCGGAGCGGGAGGTAAATGGTTGGCCTCCACCACGAAGGAGGAGGACATCACCAAGCTGCGCAGCGCCGGATATCTTTCCGGCGATATCGCGCATCGGCTGCCCGACGAGGGGCAGCTCATCCCTACCCCAGTGCCTCATGAGAGGGTCGTCTTCCTCCCCCACTTCCTCTGCGGACTGGGCTTTTCGCTCCATCCTTTTGTCCGGGGGCTCATGTTCTATTATGGCCTAGATTTCCACGATCTGGCGCCGAACTTCATCCTCAACATCTCGGCGTTTATCGTCGTGTGCGAGGCCTTCCTCTGCATCCAGCCCCACTTCGGCCTGTGGCTCAAGACCTTCAACGTCAAGCCGAAGGTTGTGAAGGGCACGCAAGCGGAATGCGGCGGCGCTATGTTGGGCAAGTTGCCCAACGTCCCTTGGCTAGAAGGGACCTTCGTGGACTCCGTCTAGGGGTGGCAATCGGGGTGGTTCTATATCACCGAGCCGCGCAAGCCCACATGGGCGGCGGCCCCCGAGTTTAGATCTGGAATCCCCACGCAGCTCACCTCCTGGAAAGAGAAGGGCTTGCAGTGGGGCAGTCCGGTGGAGGTGACGGGACTCCGAGCCTGCATCAAGAAGATGGTGAGCAATAGGCTCCGGCTTGTCGACGTGGTCCAAGTCATGCTCCTCCGGCGGATTCTCCCATGCCAAGAACGGGCATTCAATTTGTGGGAGTTCAATCCGGAACAGCACCAGGCGCTAAACGGGCTCTTCGATACAACATACGAAGGCGCCTGGAGGGTGCTGTTCAAGGGCGCCGAAGCCCCCGCATCCGCGACCGAAGACCGTGGATTCAGCTCGCAGTCTCCGACTGACGAGGTAAGCGATTCAACCCCATTACGGGACACTTGTGGTAATTAGATTGACTCTAGTGAGGTTTTAATCTGCCTCTTCCTTTGACAGGAATAGATGGATAAGGCCAAGCTGCTCATCAGCCCGGCTCCCATGCCAGAAGACCCAGTGGACGCCCGCTTAGCAGGGCTGCTGGTCCCGGCACCGCATGTGGTGCCGGAGAAGAAGGCCAAGAAGGTGGCCGCAGGGACTCGAAAGAGTTCCCGCAATCAGGCGTCTGACGACGACGAGGACTCCTCCCCCGAAGACGAGGAGGAGGAGTATTCTCTCCCGGAGGAGGGAGAGAAGAAGAGGAAGGCTTCCCCAATCGGGGAGGCCGAAGGGTCCAAGAGGGGGAGAACTATCCCCCCGGATAGTTTTGCCAACATCAGCGTTGGCGAAGATGAGTGGCCTCCAAGGGCCAAGCGTCCGGCGAGATCGTAAGTATCCGGATCCTTGATGTGTAATTTCTTTTATGTCGTGGTATCCTTCTAACGCCGCATTCTATCCGTAGTCCGGCCAAGGATGATCTCCCCGACTCATCGAGCGGGTCACTGGCCTCGTCGGATGTGAATTCCATCCCGACTGCCTCTACCCCATGCGCCGACGAGGACGCCGAGGTGGGATCCCAAAGAGGGACCCATCAGGAGGAGGCTCCGGAGACGCCGTCAGGCGACCTCCTGGACTTTGTGCCGGACTCTACATCGGAACCCGCAGTGGTTCCAGAGTCCGGCAAGCGGCCCCTTCGAAGGAAGGGCAGGATCGTGACGCCGGCGGCCTCCGTCCAACCGGAGGCGCTGGATAACCCATTGGAGGCGCTTAAAGGCGCTTCCATCAAGGAAGAACACCGCACTATCATGAGTGCGGTGATTGAGAAGGTCCAGCTTGCTAAGAGCGGGCTGACCGAAGCCTGCAGCAGCCTTCTAACAGGCTTTGAGGTAAGAAGTTAGATTTATATAATGTAATACCGCATAGACAGTAGCCCCTGATGCTTAGTTCGGTGTTCGGCAAGAAAAGCCGGACTAAGGATCTAACAAGATGTACGCAGGGTTGCTAAAAATATGTCAATATGGGTTCGTAGGCTGCGCTGCTGACCTCTGCCGCACTAACGGCGGAGGTCGACGTGCTGAAGAAAGACCTCGAGCGGTCCGAGCAAGAGCTCGGCGATGCAAAGAAGCAGCTCAAGGAGAAAGAAGGTGAGTAACACCTCTTTGAATAAGTACCTTACAGAAAAGGATTTTGGTTGCAAACAAAATTAACAAGGATAATATGTGTATTGCAGGGGCCACTAACGAGGTGGCAGCCCTGAAGGATGCCGTGTCCGCGGCCGAACGCAATGCGGCCACGGAGCGGGCTGAGCGAGAAAAGCAAGAGGCACTGGTGGCGGAAGTCCGGCAAGAGCTCCAGGCTCTCATGGCAAAGCATGAGAGTTTGGTGTGTGACTCCAAGACTAGAGAGTCCGAGCTTGCCTCGGCTCTCGAAAGTGCCAAGTCCGCCAAGGCCGAGGCCCGTAAGGCCCTTCAGGAAGTTGAGGACATAAAGAAGATAGCGGCGGGTAAGGCATTTTTCATGCAAAGCAGGCATGTTAATGTGAACTACCTGACACTTACCCAAATTCGGAGCTCTCCAGGGGCGTTTACAGATCTGCCACGTAGTGCGTCTGATGCCGCCGCATTCTATCGTGGCGAGGAGGGGAGCTCGACGGAGAAGGTCTTCTGGTCTCAGTACGCTGAGGCCGGCCATCCGGTGCCCCCAAGCGACCAGCTGAAGCAGCTGGTCGAACTCCACAAGGTAGCTGGGGAGGCCATGAAGGGCCTCATAGTTCGGCTGTGGCCTGGACAGGCCATGCCTGGCAGCTACTTTGGCCTAGTGCGGCGGCTGGTGGATGCATGCCCCAGGCTGGATGTGGTCAAGCGCTCCGCCTGCATTGAAGGCGCTCGTCATGCCCTTGCCCGCATAAAGGTGCAATGGGGCAAATTGGATGCGGAGAAGCTTCTCACGGACCCACCGCCGCCGGGCAAGGAGTATCGCACGCCGGAGAAGTACTATAAGATTGTCCTGAAGGGAGCCTGCGATATTGCAGATGAGTGCTCCCGAGATGTAATTTTTGAGTGAACTTGCTGTATGTTTATCCTGTGCGCTGAAAACTTCGTTCATATGCGCCATGTGCAACACTTGTTTAATTTAAAATATTACCTTCTGTTCGGTCGTTTATAAAATCTGAGAGATGGCAAGTCGTTGGCTTCAGCCCCCAAGCCGCAAGTGCTGGGGTGTTCGGGATAAACATGAGCACTCTTGTTCCCATTGTTGCGTCCATCGAGGGAGGCGCTCAACACAACGAACGAGGCAACCGGACTTATAATGCTTGAACACTCTCACTTAGCCATAGAATTCTATAATTTTAAATTTCGGCGAAGCCCCTGGTGTTCGGAAGACCGAATCCGGGGCGCTATCCACGCCTTCTTCGGACATCGTCCGGAACTTCGCTCGAAGCGGCGTGAGTCTTTAAGGACCCGAAAAAACCTCTCGAACAGCGACCAGTCTCTCACCTTATCATGCCAGTCAGTTTTAGCTTTATCCACTGAGGCATTAACCCGGCTCAACCGGGGAGCAATTGCAGTGGTTCTCCCAGTGCTACCTTAGCCGACGGAACGGAACGTAAGGCACCAAAACATGGGAGCCGGGCAAACCCAACTATTGACCCAAGACATGATTCGGAGCCGATTCATATAATGCTATAAGTTCGGGGTGCCGCACTTGTGAAAGTGTTCGGACTTAATCACACCATAATGTGGGGAACAGAAGCCCCTGGCGTATTCGGTCGTACCAAAATATACGGGTGCAAGATGTCATATAATGAACATATGTAAAAGATAACGCAATTGCAATAAAAAGGTGCTGCATTATTTATAAAAGAAAGTCTGATAGTAGATCGGACGGATACAAATAGTGCGGTAAGCAAGGGATTTGGACTAAATAAGCATGTCCCCCTCCAGGGATGAGCTGCAGACTTGGTGTATATAATCGAATTTAATGCTCGTAATTGAGACCACCTGAATATTCGTCGCGGCCTTCTTTAGTCACTGACTGTTGTATCATGAGTTCGGCAGGTTCGCCACCGGACAAGGCTTCTGGTTAACAGAGTCCTGTGTACATAAAAGAAGAAGAAAAAAGAATAAAAAGGAAGGAAGGCGCACTTGTGAGCCCCTGGTGTGGTCGAGCCGCACTCTGGGTCCATTGTGATCGTTCCCCTTTCCCTGAACCCATGGTATCTCCAAAGCGTAATGATGTACGCGGAGTGTTATTCTTGCGATTATGCGCGGGTGAGGGTTGGGGCCGCATTGCTACGCGTGCTCTGATCGCGCCAAGTGGTCTTGGTTGGTGTTGCTCCGGGCGCGCTTTGCTGTATCCGGCTTTTTAACTGCCGGACTCGAGAATTGTCTGAGAAGGCTGCTCTGTATGTTCCTCCGTTCGGAGGGAGCGTTCCGTATTACCATTGACCGTGATGACTCCACGAGGGCCAGGCATCTTGAGCGTTAGGTATGCATAATGCGGCACTGCGTTGAATTTTGCAAACGCGGTTTGTCCGAGCAGAGCGTGATAGCCGCTGCGAAACGGGACTATGTCGAAGATTAACTCTTCGCTTCGGAAATTATCCGGGGATCCGAAGACCACTTCCAGTGTGACTGAGCCTGTACAGTTGGCTTCCACTCCTGGGATGACACCTTTAAAGGTTGTCTTTGTAGGTTTAATCCTTGATGGGTCGATGCCCATTTTGCGCACTGTATCCTGATAAAGCAGGTTCAGGCTGCTACCGCCGTCCATCAGGACTCTCGTGAGGTGGAACCCATCGACGATTGGGTCTAAAACCAATGCGGCGAATCCGCCATGGCGTATGCTGGTCGGGTGGTCTCTTCGATCGAAAGTGATCGGGCAAGAGGACCATGGGTTGAATTTTGGGGCGACTGGCTCCATCGCATAGACGTCCCGTAGTGCGCGTTTCCTCTCCCTCTTGGGTGTATGGGTCGCGTATATCATATTCACCGTCCGCACTTGTGGGGGAAAACCCTTCTGTCCTCTATTGTTCGGCGGCCGGGTCTCTTCCTCGTCGTCGCTATTTAGCCCCTTGTCATTGTTTTCGGCAATTAACTTGCCAGACTGCTTGAACACCCAACAATCTCTATTGGTGTGATTAGCTGGCTTTTCAGAGGTGCCATGTATCTGGCATAAGCGGTCAAGTATTCGGTCCAGATTGGACGGACCCGGAGTGGTTCTTTTAAATGGCTTCTTCCGCTGACCGGGTTTAGAGCCTCGGAATCCGGCATTGACTGTCGTATCCTCCTTATCGTCGCCGTTAATGCGGCGCTTGTTTTTGATTCGACGTGACCTGCCGTTGTTGTCCTTAGTATCCGGACTGCCAGAATTTTTACGGAGATTGTTGCTGCGGGCTAGCCAGCTGTCCTCTCCCGCGCAAAAGCTGGTCATTAGCGATGTGAGGGCTGCCATGGACTTCGGCTTTTCCTGCCCCAGGTGCCGGGCTAGCCATTCGTCCCGGATGTTATGTTTGAAGGCTGCAAGGGCCTCTGCGTCCGGACAATCAACGATTTGGTTTTTCTTCATCAAGAACCGTGTCCAGAATTGTCTGGCTGATTCATCTGGCTGCTGAATGATGTGGCTTAGGTCATCGGCGTCTGGTGGCCACACATATGTACCTTCAAAGTTGTCAAGGAATGCGGCCTCCAGGTCTTCCCAGCACCCAATTGACTCTGCGGGCAGGCTGTTAAGCCAATGCCGAGCTGGTCCTTTAAGCTTGAGTGGGAGGTATTTGATGGCGTGAAGATCGTCGCCGCGGGCCATATGGATGTGGAGAAGATAGTCTTCGATCCACACCGCGGGGTCTATTGTGCCATCATAGGATTTGATGTTTACGGGTTTAAACCCTTCGGGGATCTGATGATCCATTACTTCGTCAGTGAAGCATAACGGGTGTGCGGCGCCCCTGTATTGAGCGATATCGCGACGCAGCTCGAGAGAGCGCTGTCTGCTGTGTTCGGCTCGGCCGGGATTATTGTATCCGGCACGACGGTATTCGTCGTGGGTCGTAGGGCGCCCACGTGATCCATAGATGGATCTGGATTGTCTTGCTTTGTCCTCCAATATGTCTCGCAAGTCCGGCGCGTTCCCTCTTGGCTTCGTACTCTTGGAGCGATGCCGGGGTATGGTCTTGGCTGGGGGCCTGGACGCCTCTCTGTCACGACCACGGGGTGGTTGGTCAGCCATATCATGCGCTGGTGATGAAGGTATGTATGCTTCCTCCTCTAATCGGGGGAGAAGCTTGCGTCTTGGGTAACTTTTGGAGGGACGTTCGAGTTTATACTCTTCGGCCGCGAGGACCTCGGTCCATCGATCGGCCAGCAGGTCCTGATCAGCTTGAAGCTGCTGTTGCTTTTTCTTTAGGCTGTTTGCTGTGGCGATAAGCCTGCGCTTGAAGCGCTCTTGTTCGACGGGATCCTCTGGTACGACGAATTCGTCATCGTTGAGGCTTGCTTCGTCTTCAGAGGGAGGCATATAGTTATCATCCTCAACCCCTTCGTCTTCCGCCCTCTCGTGGGGGCTTGCTTCTGCATCCTCCTGCGCTGAGTCTTGCTGGAGGGGATTGTCTTCGGCGCTTTCTGGAGTATTATTGTCTCCTGTGCCGGAATCTCCATTCTTGCTGTGGCGGGATTTAGAGCGGCGCCGCTGACACCGGCGTTTGGGCTGCTTCTTTAAAGAGTCTGCCTCCGCTGCTTCTTTGCCATCCCCTTCTTTTGGGGTATCCACCATGTATACGTCATATGGTGAGGTGGCCTTCCAGTGCCCTGTGGGCGCTGGTTCCTGTTCGTCTCCGGCATCGTCGTCCATAGCGTCGATGTCGTCGGAGTCGAAGTCTAGCATGTCGGTTAAATCCTCGACAGTGGCTATAAAGTGGGTGGTGGGTGGGCTCTGAATTTCTTCGTCGTCCGTACTCCAACCGTCCTGGCCATAGTCCGGCCAGGACTCTCCCGATAACGAGAGATGTTTTAATGAATTCAGGATATCGCCGAAAGGCGAGTGTTGGAATATGTCCGCGGCGGTGAATTCCATAACCGGCACCCAATCCTGATCGATTGGTAGGGGTGCGGGAGGTTCGGAGTCCGGCAGGGAGTCCGGCGCCTCGGAATCATGGGTTTCGCCAGGGACAAGATAGGTGTTCGGCTCCATCGCCGTGGATGTTGAAGCCCCCAGGGCGGCGTCTATCCACCGGCCCTCGATCTGGGCGATCGGCTCCGGGCTAATGGCCGAAGCTGATCCGTGTGCGGCCACCAAGGCACTGTTCGGCGGCAGAGCTAGATCATGCCCATCGTCACAGTGCGGCGCGCTCGGCTGTGGCTCGGGCCCGTCAAAGATCAAGTCTCCGCAGACATCGGCCGTGAAGTTTAAGCTTCCAAATCTGACCTGACGGCCAGGGGCGTAGCTTTCGATCTGCTCCAGATGGCCAAGAGAATTGGCCCGCAGTGCAAAGCTGCCGAATACGAAGATCTGTCCGGGGAGAAAAGTCTCACCCTAGACAGTGTTGTTGGTTGGGGATGCCATCAAGCCTATCGGTGACGACACAGAGGAACTCTCAATGAAAGCACCAATGTCGGTGTCAAAACCAGCGGATCTCGGGTAGGGGGTCCCGAACTGTGCGTCTAGGCAGATGGTAACAGGAGACGAGGGACACAATGTTTTTACCCAGGTTCGGGCCCTCTCGATGGAGGTAAAACCCTACGTCCTGCTTGATTAATATTGATGATATGGGTAGTACAAGAGTAGATCTACCACGAGATCAAGGAGGCTAAACCCTAGAAGCTAGCCTATGGTATGATTGTTGAGATGTATGTTGTCCTACGGACTAAAGCCCTCCGGTTTATATAGACACCGGAGAGGGCTAGGGTTACACAGAGTCGGTTACAATGGTAGGAGATCTACGTATCCGTATCGCCAAGCTTGCCTTCCACGCCAAGGAAAGTACCATCCGGACACGAGCCGGAGTCTTCAATCTTGTATCTTCGTAGTCTTGGAGTCCGGCGGATATTGATAGTCTGGCTATCCGGACACCCCCTAGTCCAGGACTCCCTCAGGCACCGTCCCTAGTCTAATGGGGGTACGTAGGTATATATAGGAGGAAGGAGTACGTCGGTGGAGCTCCGAGGGGCCCACGAGGCAGGGGGGCGCGCCCAGGGGGGAGGGCGTGCCCTCCACCCTCGTGAACGCCTCGTGGCTTTCTTGACGGAGGGTCCAAGTCTCGTGGATCTTATCTGATGAGTAAATCACGTTCCCGAAGGTTTCATTCCGTTTGGACTCCGTTTGATATTCTGTTTCTTCGAAATACTGAAAAAGGCAAAAAATAGCAATTCTGGGCTGGGCCTCCGGTTAATAGGTTAGTCCCAAAAATAATATAAAAGTGGAAAATAAAGCCCATTATAGTCTAAAACAGTAGATAAAGTAGCATGGAGCAATCAAAAATTATAGATACGTTGGAGACGTATCAGGCATCCCCAAGCTTAATTCCTGCTCGTCCTCGAGTAGGTAAATGATAAAAAGAGAATTTTTGATGCGGAGTGATACTTTGGCATAATTTCAATGTAAATCTTCTTAATCATGGTATGAATATTCAGATCCGAAAGATTCAAGACAAAAGTTCATATTGACATAAAAAATATTAATACTTCAAACATACTAATCAAAGTAATTATGTCTTCTCAAAATAACATGGCCAAAGAAAGTTATCCCTACAAAATCATACAGTCTAGTTATGCTCCATCTTCCCCACACAAAGTATTTAAATCATGCACAACCCCGATGACAAGCCAAGGAATTGTTTCATACGTTAACATTTTCAAAACTTTTTCAATCTTCACGCAATACATGAGCGTGAGCCATGGATATAACACTATATGTGGAATAGAGTGGTGGTTGTGGAGAAGACAAAAAGAGGGAAGATAGTCTCACATCAACTAGGCGTATCAACGGGCTATGGAGATGCCCATCAATAGATATCAATGTGAGTGAGTAGGGATTGCCATGCAACGGATGCACTAGAGCTATAAGTATATGAAAGCTCAACAAAAGAAACTAAGTGGGTGTGAATCCAACTCGCTTGCTCACGAAGACCTAGGGCGTTTTGAGGAAGCCCATCATTGGAATATACAAGCCAAGTTCTATAATGAAAAATTCCCACTAGTATATGAATGTGACAACATAGGAGACTCTCTATCATGAAGATCATGGTGCTACTTTGAAGCACAAGTGTGGTAAAAGGATAGTAGCATTGTCCCTTCTCTCTTTTTCTCTCATTTTTTTATTTGGGCCTTTTCTCTTTTTTTATGGCCTCTTTTTTCTCTATTTTTTTTCGTCCGGAGTCTCATCCCAACTTGTGGGGGAATCATAGCCTCCATCATCCTTTCCTCACTTGGGACAATGCTCTAATAATGATGATCATCACACTTTTATTTTTCTTACAACTCAACAATTACAACTCGATACTTAGAACATAATATGACTCTATACGAATGCCTCCGGCAGTGTACCGGGATATGCAATGATTCATGAGTGACATGTATGAAAGAATTATGAAAGGTGGCTTTGCCACAAATACGATGTCAACTACATGATCATGCTAAGCAATATGACAATGATGGAGCGTGTCATAATAAACGGAACGGTGGAAAGTTGCATGGAAATATATCTCGGAATGGCTATGGAAATGCCATAATAGGTAGGTATGGTGGCTGTTTTGAGGAAGGTTTATGGTGGGTGTATGATACCGGCGAAAGGTGCGCGGTATTAGAGAGGCTAGCAATGGTGGAAGGATGGGAAAAAGTGTGTATAATCCATGGACTCAACATTAGTCATAAAGAACTCATATACTTATTGCAAACATCTAGAAGTTATCAAAGCAAAGTATTACGCGCATGCTCCTAGGGGGATAGATTGGTAGGAAAAGATCATCGCTCGTCCCCGACCGCCACTCATAAGGAAGACAATCAATAAATAAATCATGCTTCGAGCTCATCACATAACGGTTCACCATACGTGCATGCTACGGGAATCACAAACTTCAACACAAGTATTCTTTGAATTAACAACTACTCAACTAGCATTACTCTAATATCACCATCTTTATATCTCAAAACAATTATCAAGCATCAAACTTATCTTAGTATTCAACGCACTCAAAAGAAAGTTTCACATATCTTGAATACCAAGTATATTAACATTAAGAAAATTACCATGCTATTAATGACTCTCAAAATAATCTAAGTGAAGCATGAGAGATCAAGTTTCTTTAAAAAAAATCCACCACCATGCTCTAAAAGATCTAAGTGAAGCACTAGAGCAAAAATTATCACGCTCAAAAGATATAAGTGAAGCACAATGAGCAAAACTATCAAGCTCAAAAGATATAAGTGAAGCATATAGAGTATTCTAACAAATTTCAAATCATATATGGCTCTCTCAAAAGGTGTGTACAGCAAGGATGATTGTGGTAGACTAACAAGCAAAGACTCAAATAATACAAGACGCTCCAAGCAAAACACATATCATGTGGTGAATAAAAATATAGCTCCAAGTAAATTACCGATGGAAGTGGACGAAAGAGGGGATGCCTTCCGGGGCATCCCCAAGCTTTGACTTTTTGGTGTCCTTGGATTATCTTGGGGGTGCCATGGGCATCCCCAAGCTTAGGCTCTTGCCACTCCTTGTTCCATAATCCATCAAAAGAATTCACCCAAAACTTGAAAACTTCACAACACAAAACTCAATAGAAATCTCGTGAGCTCCGTTAGAGAAAGAAAACAAAAGACTACTTTAAGGTACTGTAATTAACTCATTCTTTATTTGTATTGGTGTTAAACCTACTGTATTCAAACTTCTCTATGGATCATAAACTATTTTACTAGCCATAGATTCATCAAAATAAGCAAACAACACACGCAAAACAGAATCTGTCAAAAACAGAACAGTCTGTAGTAATCTGTAACTAACGCAAACTTCTGGAACTCTAAAAATTCTACCAAAGTAGGCAGTCCTGGAAAATTTGTTTATTGATCATCAGCAAAAAGAATCAACGCAAAAGCACATTCCTGTGATTTATCATAACTAAATTCGTGCGCGCAAAGTTTCTGTTTTTCAGCAGAATCAAATCAACTATCATCGTAGGTTATCCTATAGGTCTTACTTGGCACAAACACTAATTAAAACATAAAAACACATCCAAACAGAAGGTAGATGGATTATTTATTCTGAAACATAAGCAAAAACAAAAAATACAAAATAAAATTGGGTTGCCTCCCAACAAGCGCTATCGTTTAACGCCCCTAGCTAGGCATTGATAATTTTAACGATGCTCACATGAAAGACAAGAATTGAAGCACAAATAGAGCATCATATAGCATGTGACAAACACATCTAAGTCTAACATACTTCCTATGCATAGGCATATTATAGGCAAACAAATTTGCAAGGCAAGCAAAAACTAGCATATGCAAGGAAGAAGAAGGTGATGATAGCAATCTCAACATGAAGAGAGGTAATTTAGTAACATGAAAATTTCTACAACCATATTTTCCTCTCTCGTAATAATTGCATGTAGGATCATAAGCAAATTCAACAAAATAGCTATCACATAACATATTTTCAACACGATCCACATGCATGTAAAGTTGACACTCTTCCAAAATAGTGGGATTAACATTAACTAAAGTCATGACCTCTCCAAAGCCACTTTTATCAAAAACTTCATAAGATTGAACATTATCCAAATATGTGGGATCTAAAGTTGACACTCTTCCAAAGCCACCTTCAATATTATTGCAAACACTATTATCTATCTCATATTCATCATGGGGATTAAATAAATTTTCAAGATCATAAGAAGAATCACCCCAATCATGATCATTGCAACAAGTAGAGGACATAACAAAACTAGCATCCCCAAGCTTAGGGTTTTGCATCTTATTAGCACAATTGACAACAAAAGATTTTATAACAAAATCATTCCAATCATGTTTTTTATTCAAAGATCTATTGTGAGTCACTTCACGGATTTCAGGCAAAACCTTATAAAGATAATCTAGTCATCCAAATTACTAGGAATTGGTTCATCATAATTGGATCCCTTAAAAAGATTGGCAAGCGAATCAAGATCCATGGACTTTTAACGAGTGAAGATGCAAGCAAAAAGAAGGTACAAGCAAACATAAGATCGAACGGAAGAAGGGCGAATAAAACGGCAAGGGTGAAGTGGGGGAGAGGAAAACGAGAGGCAAATGGCAAATAATGTAATGCGAGAGATAGGGATTGTGATGGGTACTTGGTATATTGACTTTTGCGTAAGCCTCCCCAGCAACGGCGCCAGAAATCCTTCTTGCTACATCTCGAGCTTGCATTGGTTTTCCCCGAAGAGGAGGGGGTGATGCAGCACAGTAGCGTAAGTATTTCCCTCAGTTTTTGAGAACCAAGGTATCAATATAGTAGGAGGTCACGCGCAAGTCCCTCGTACCTGCACAAAACAATAGCAACTCGCAACCAACGCTTAGGGGTTGTCAATCCCTTCACGGTCACTTACGAGAGTGAGATCTGATAGAGATAATATTTTTGGTATTTTTCATATAAAGATGCAAAGTAAAAAGGTAAAGGCAAAACAAGTAAAATAAAGTAATGGAGATTGATATGATGAGAATAGACCCGAGGGCCATAGGTTTCAGTAGTGGCTTCTCTCAAGAGCATAAGTATTCTACAGTGGGTGAACAAATTACTGTTGAGCAATTGATAGAATTGAGCATAGTTATGAGGTTATCTAGGTATGATCATGTATATAGGCATCACGTCCGTGACAAGTAGATCGAAACAATTCTGCATCTACTACTATTACTCCACTCATCGACCGCTATCCAACATGCATCTAGAGTATTAAGTTAAAAACAGAGTAACGCCTTAAGCAAGACGACATGATGTAGAGGAATAAATTCATGCAATATGATAAATACCCCATCTTGTTATCCTCGATGGCAACAATACAATACGTGCCTTGCAACTCTTTCTGTCATTGAGTAAGGACACCACAAGATTGAACCCAAAGCTATGCACTTATCCCATTGCAAGAACTACCAATCTAGTTGGCCAAACCAAACGGATAATTCGAAGAGACTTGCAAAGATAACTCAATCATACATAAAAGAATTTAGAGAAGAATCAAATATTTTCCATAGATAAGTTGGATCATAAACCCACAATTCATCGGTCTCAACAAACACACCGCAAAAAGAAGATTACATCGAATAGATATCCACGAGAGAGGGGGAGAACATTGTATTGAGATCCAAAAAGATAGAAGAAGCCATCTAGCTACTAGCTATGGACCCGAAGGTCTGAAGTAAACTACTCACACTTCATCCGAGAAGCTATGGTGTTGATGTAGAAGCCCTCCATGGTGGATGCCCTCTCCGCCGGAGCTCCGGAACAGGCCCCAAGCTGGGATCTCATGGATACAGAAGGTTGTGGCGGTGGAATTAGGTTTTTGGCTCCGTCCCTGGTCTAATCGAGGTACGTAGGTATATATAGGAGGAAGGAGTACGTCAGTAGAGCTCCAAGGGGCCCACGAGGCAGGGGGGCGCGCCCAGGGGGTAGGGCGCACCCTCCACCCTCGTGACCGCCTCGTGGCTTTCTTGACGGAGGGTCCAAGTCTCCTGGATCTTATCTGATGAGTAAATCACGTTCCCGAAGGTTTCATTCCGTTTGGACTCCATTTGATATTCTGTTTCTTCGAAATACTGAAAAAGGCAAAAAACAGCAATTCTGGGCTGGGCCTCCGGTTAATAG
Organism: Triticum timopheevii; assembly: GCA_963921465.1. Lineage (NCBI taxonomy): Eukaryota > Viridiplantae > Streptophyta > Magnoliopsida > Poales > Poaceae > Triticum > Triticum timopheevii. The sequence continues at coordinate 293,949,579 of OY997270.1, forward strand.
GTTAGTCCCAAAAATAATATAAAAGTGGAAAATAAAGCCCATTATAGTCCAAAACAGTAGATAAAGTAGCATGGAGCAATCAAAAATTATAGATACGTTGGAGACATATCAAATACAAGTACTTCGATACATATAATCATTATACATAAAATTCTTTTACCCAAGTCACTCGGGGGTTCTTAAATTTATGTGAGCTATTTTATAATGAGTGTTCTTCTTCTTAGTCGTTGCAAAGTCTTTTTTCTATCACTCCTTTTTTCGACGTGAGTGTGTGGTCAATAGCCGGGGAGCCTAATTTCTCTCTCAAAGCCGCTAAAGTTTGCTAAACTGGCCTAACGAGAAGTACTCCGCCTTCGGTATAAGAGGTTGAAGCCATAGGCTGACCCGCTTGAAGTCTTGAGATAGGGTGTGTCATGTTAAAGCACGACAGAAGCACAATTTTTTTCTAAGAACAATTTTCTGATTGGCACCAAACAATTGATCTAGTTCGGACTTTTACTGATGTTTTTTTGGTTTTCCAACCCTATGGCACTTTTCAACTATTTGTGCGTTTTCCGCATAAGTCTCGTAGTGCAACGTCGGACACCTTTAGAGATTCGGCAAAAATTCTCGGATATTGCTATATATGCATCAGTTTCAAATTGTGTCTTCGGTCAATAGTTGGGTTGCCCGGCTCCTGTGCTTGCCTCCTATGTCCCGCTTTGTTCGGCTAGGTGTGCAAAGGGAGAACCACTGCGATTGTGCTTCCAGCTCACATGGTTAAGCACCGCAGTGGAGAAAGCCGAAAACTGACTGTCACAATAAGCATAAACTGGTCAGCAGTCCGATGACTTTATTAAATGATGGGCCGTTCATAACATTGGCCGAAGTGTTTACGGCTTGACCTCGGCTGTCGCCGAATACTAAGCGGGGGGCTACTTGCTGGCCTCCCAACTTTAAGCTCCTATGACGAAGTGAAAGTTATAAATCCTGCATATCTGATTGCCTCGTTCCCGCCAACACAACCGCCTTTAGGCACCGAGACGTTGGCTAAGGGTTGTTTTGTTATTTCGGAAACACCCTGCATAGCATCTACAAGGGGGTACAAGTCGACGATGGTCCACTTTCAGATTATAAGCGGTCGCAACGGAAGTGAAAGTTTGGTTTCATTTAGACCATAGAGTTTGGAAGCTTTCCCTGAACTAAATCCTCAGTATTTTCCTCCCACATGGATCGGAGCTGAGGTTTCATGATCATGCTTAGCATGACAACCCAAAGAAAGGAACCGATAGCGGGGCTATTTTCTTTGGACGATGTTTCTTATGTTAAACAATAATATAACATGTCTCTCTGCGTACCTTTGTTTATAAAACCGTATGGCCGGATTGCCTTGTTTGTCGTAAATCTTTGCCCTCATAAAGGCTTTATAAAGTAGGACAAACACTCCTCGGCTGTTGGCCGAGGAGGTTGAAGCCAATGGTCGGTCAACAAAGTTTTGTACAATGCGGATCCGAGCATTAATGATGTAAAGTACCTGGATGCATAGAGTCATTACACATAATTTGTGATTTTACTATGGATATCGATCCTTAATTCGGCCTCCCATGCCCGCATTAAGGCTCGGGGGCTACTGGCTTCGGGCTTATTATTTACAAATATTAAAAGGGCACATAGATCCCCTGATCTGGTGTTGCCACCCGACCAGTGTCTCGGGGGCTACTGCATTGACAATCCAACGCAGAAAATTTAAAGTGCAATATAGTTTTCAAGGAGATTATTATCCTCAGGTTGGTCGGCCACACCCAACCTGAGTCTCGAGGACTTTGCACACCGTGTTTCTATTCCTAAGTATGCTGCCTAGCTGGGAATTGATCCTCAGGCTGATTTTGTGAATCAACCTGAGTCTCAGGGGCTACTAGGGTCCGCGGTTTGATTTTTCCTTTAGGTGCATCCCGGATATTAGGCCAACATGCACCTTGAGGGCTACTGGCTATACATCTCGGCAGAGATTACATTGCATAATTCGGAATTAAATTCATAAAAATCAGTCCATGGCCGAGGTGGTGCACCACCTCGGATACAGTCCAGCGTTGGTGTTCGACTACAATAGACACCCCGGAAGCAGTCCGGCATAAAGCTTGGACGCCAGTGGCTGGCTCCATAGAGGGCATTTCCGGCATTAAGCTCGGCTAAACTCCTTCAACTTTTTTGAACCAAGGTGATCTATGACACCTCGAATAAAGTCCTGCGTTGGAGCTTGGACATAATCCGGCGTTGGAGCTCGGATACATTCCAGCATTGGAGCTCGGAAGCGGTCCGACATTGGTGCTTGGCTGCTAAAGATACCTCGAATGCAGTCCGACGTTGGAGCTTGGACGCAAGAGGACGTTGCCGCTCGGGAACAACTTCAAACCCGAGGTATGGCATAAAAATAACAAGACATTGATAAAGGCCGGAAACTTAAAGGGGCTCCTCGGATACCCGACGTGTAAACTCTTCGGAGTCACCTCGGCGATCCTCAAGATCAAAGACGAGAAGATTTGTTGAACCAGTTTTCAAGACCAACGACCAAAGGTGAAGAACAGTTCAGAAGAATTGAGGAGCGTCCCTAACTTGAAGACCGGTTCAGGGTGCTACTGACGGTGTCCTGGACTAGGGGGTACTCACCACGTCGTCTCCCGATTAGTTGGATTGGGCCGAGGACCCCCATGGCCGTATACTCATGGGCTAGTTCGGACAACCCCTACCGCATACAAGGAAGACTCCACAAGACTTGGCGCCCAAGACAGGACTCTCCTAAACCCTAGGCCTCCGGTGTCTTATATACACCAAGGCCAGGCTAGTCAATAGAAAATCTCATATTCATTATTATCATCTCGTGGTAGACATATGTACTCTGTACTATCCCCATATGAATACAATCAAGAGCAGGACGTAGGGTTTTACCTCCATCAAGAGGGCCCGAACCTGGGTAAAATCCCGTGTCCATGTTACCATCGCTCCAAGACGCCTAGCTTAGGACCCCTACTATGAGATATGCCGGATATTGAACCGACAACACCCGCTTAGGTGCGCGGAGCTCGTAGTCCGCCTGTTCGCCGGGAAAGCGGCGGATCGGTGTCTATCATAGGGGTGTGGGGTGCAGGAGCTGCTTGTGCTTGATCTGGAGGTCGGCGGGGCTTGAATGGATGGCCGGGGGGCGGTGCCAAGCATGGCGGTGCGATGAGGTCGAGGGGAGGGCGGAGGCAGGGGACTGGGCCAGTGGTCGCTGGCGTTTTGAGGAAGATCGTCAACACTGACTGGTTGGAGGTAGATGAAGGCGATCTGCCCATTGTTTGTACATCGGACGGTGCAGAAAAAATGGACTGACCTATTTGTTTTCAGTCCACTGTTATTTTCATAGAATCTTGTAGTAATTCAGTGTGCCATGCATGTTGTAGAGCTATCATATGTCTCCCGTCATTTATTTCTCACCGACCTGCTATCTGCTACCTTTACACTTTACTACTTGTGCACACACTTCACCCATACTCACACTATTGTTTTTTATGCATGGGTATTTTAGACTCTGACGCAGTGTTGATGAATGCAGAAAAGAAAAGACAGAAGTCGCTCCAGTGTAATTCGAAGATAAGCACTAAGTGTTTCAGCGCTCTAAAGGGTGCAGTGTCAGCAGTTGGAGACAGTAAACGTAGCTCTGCAGTTGATGATCTTAGTTGCCACACACAACCATCCTAGGTGCTTGCTTTAACTTCACGCTGTCAAATATGGTTGCATGTTGCATATGGAGTCTAGCTTGTATTGCTTCCAATTTGTTTAAATTGCATCTGCTTACTTTACACATTGTACCTTTGATAATGACATGCCTTCCTGTTTTTGATACATACTACATATGTCTATTAACCATGTTCGTACATCAAACTAATGCTCTTTTGTATCCCTCATCAATCACTTATGATGAGACAGTCACCCTAGTGGGTTACTGTGAGATGCCCTAATCGTTTAAAGAGTGCAGTGTCATCCTCCCCACATGATTCTCAAGAAACAACAAGGCTAAATGAAGATAGTCAACGTAGCTCTCTAGTTGATGACCACAATTCCCCCACACCACCATCGCAGGTGCTTGCTCTTACTTGGCAGTGTGATATGTGGTTGCATGTTGCATATGGTGTCTACCTTGTAATGCTTCTAATTAGGATAAATTGCATCTGCTTAGTTAAAACATTATACCTGTGAATATGAAATGCCTTCCTTTTTTTGGGTACATACTATGTCTTTCTATTAACCATGTTCTTACATCAAACTACTTTTCTTGTGTATCCCTCATCAATCAATTCTGAATATACACCTACAAGTTGACAGTGTAATATTGGTTGCATCTTGCATATCATTTCAAACATGTATTGCCTCTAATTTGTTGAAGTGCCACTTATAATGAGACACATCTAACTTGCTAGAGTGATTTTGGTTGGATATTTCATATGGTGTCTAGATTGCATTGCTTCCAATTTGTTGAAATACCTTCTGCTTAGCGTTTTTCATACATATTCCATCCTCCTACAATGTGGTTGCCATACATAAAAGTTGTGTTCATCAGTGTCATGCATCAACAAATTTGAAAGTGCGAATTTCATTCCTTTTTCTTGTGTGTTTACTTGACAAGGCAAAATATTAAATGACGAAGGCACGGAATGATGGTGGTCCTCTAGAGCAACTGAAATAGATGATCTCTTCAGATTCTCCTACTACTCCTACTGCCATGCAAGTTCCAAATCTCATCTCCTCTACTCCACAACCCAAGGTGCTTGCTCTAACATGGCAGTGTGATATCTGGTTGCATGTTGCATATGGTGCCTAGCTTGTATTGCTCCTAATTTGTTAAATTGCATCTCCTTAGCTTAGAAATTATACATGTGAATATGACACGCCTTCCTGTTTTTGGTACATACTACACCTGCCTATCACACCATGTTCTTACATCACACTACTGTTCTTGTGTATCCTGCATCTATCGCTTATGATGAGACAGTCACGCCCGTGGGGTAGTATGAGATGCGCTACTCTTGTAAAGAATGCAGTTTCATCCTCTCCACATGATTCTCAAGAAACAGCAAGCCCAAATGAAGATATTGAACGTAGCTTTGTACTTGAAGACCGCACTTCCCCTACACCACCATCACAGGTGCTTGCTCTAACTTCGTAGTGTGATATGTGGTTGCATGTTGCATGTTGCATATGGTGTATAGCTTGTAATGCTTCTAATTAGGGTAAATTGCATCTGCTTAGTTTACACATTATACCTATGAATGTGACATGCCTTCCTATTTTTGGTACACACTACATCTATGTGTTAACCTTGTTCTTACATGAAACTTCCTCTCTTCTGTATCCTGTATCAATCACTTACGATGAGTCACCTTTATTGTTGCATATTGCATATTATTTCTAGCATGTTGCCATGTATTGCTTCTAATTTGGTCAAATACATTTGTTAGGGCACCATTTTAATTTGGCAGAGTGATATTGGTTTCATCTTTCACATGGTTTCTAGCTTGCATTGCTTCTAACAAGTTCAAACACCTTGTGCTTAGTTTACACTTTATACATCATACATGTCAATATGTCACGTCATCCTGTTTTTCATACATATTCCATCCTCCTATCATGCAGCGGCCTTACATGAAAGTAGTATTCGTCAGTATCATGCATCAATGAGTTTTGAAGAGAAAATTTTATTCCTTTTTCTTGTGGGTTTGCCTTGACAAGCCAAAATCAAGAAAGAGGAAGGAAAAGAGTAAGGAAGGCGATGATGGTGGTCCTCTGCAGCAACGTAAATGGAGCATATGTACGGATTCTCCCTGTACTGCTAGTGCATTACAAGGTCCAAGTCTCCGCTCCCCTACTCCACCATCCAAGGTGCTTGCTCTAACTTGGCAGTGTGATATCTGGTTGCATGTTGCATATGGTGTCTAGCTTGTATTGCTCCTAATTAGTGTAAACTGCATCTGCTTAGCTTACACATGATACGTGTGAATATGACACGCTTTCCTGTTTTTGGTACATACTACATCTGTCTATCACACCATGTTCTTACATGAAACTACTCTTCTTGTGTATCCTGCATCGGTCACTTATGATGGGACACCTTTAAGTTGGCAGTGTGATATTGGTTTGCGTCTTGAATATGATTTCTAGCATGTATTGCTTCTAGTTTGATGAACACCACCTATGACGAGACAGTTTTAACTTGGCAGAGTGATATTGATTGCACCTTCCATATGGTGTCTAGCTGCTTCTAATTTGTTGAAGTGTCTTCTGCTTAGTTACCACATCATAGGTGTGATTATGTCAAGCCGTCCAATTTTTCGTACATATTCCATCCTTGCATCATGACTTCGCCTTTCATCAGAGTAGTGTTCGTCAGTATCATGCATGAATGAGTTTTGAAGAGCGAATTATATTCCTTTTTCTTGTCGGTTTGACCTCACAATGCAAAATCAATAAAGCTGAAGGAAATTGGCAAGGCATTGGATGATGGTGGTCCTTCCGAGCAACTGAAATGGAGGTTCTCTACAGATTCTACTCCTCCATCCTCCCAATAAGATTCGCAAGACAACGCAAGGCTAGACAGTCAACGTAGCTGTGTAGATGATGAACACATCTCTCCTAGTCCACCATCACAGGTGCTTGCTCTAACTTGGCACTATTATATGTGGTTGCATGTTGTGTATGATGTCTAGCTTGTATTGCTTCTAACTTTGTTGAATTGCATCTGCTTACTTTACACATAATGCCTGTGAATATGACATGTGTTCCTATTTCTAGAACATACTATATTTGATCACACCATGTTCTTACATCAGACTACCGTTCTTGCATATCCTGCAACAGTCACTTATGATAAGGCACCTTTAAGTTGCCACTGTGATATTGGTTGTGTCTTGCATATGATTTCTAGCATGTACTGCTTCTAATTTGTTGAAACGCCATACAGTTTGAACTTGGCAGAGTGATATTGGTTGCAACTTTCATATGGTATCTAGCTTGCAGTGCTTCTAATTTGTTGAAATGCCTTCTGCTTAGTTACCACATCATAGGTGTGAATATGTCATGCCATCCTGTTTTTCATACATATTCCATCCTCGCATCATGTGTTTGCCTTTCATCCGAGTAGTGTTTGTCAGTATCATGCATGAATGAGTTCTGAAGAGCGAATTTTATTCCTTTTTCTTATCGGTTTGAATTCACAATGCAAAATCATTACAGCTGAAGGAGATTAGTCTGGCAGTGGATGATGGTGGTCCTTCGGAGCAACTCAAATAGGGGTCTCTATAGATTCTACTCTGCCATCCTCCCAACAAGATTCGCAAGACAACATAAGGCTGGACAGTCAAGGAAGCTGTGTAGATGATGAGCACATCTCCCCTACTCCACCATCACAGGTGCTTGCTCTAACTTGGCACTATTATATGTGGTTGCATGTTGCGTATGATGTCTAGCTTGTACTGCTTCTAACTTTGTTGAATTGCATCTGCTTACTTTACACATAATGCCTGTGAATATGACATGTGTTCCTGTTTCTAGAACATAAGTGTACATTATGAGCACATCTCTCCTACTCCACCATCACAGGTGCTTGCTCTAACTTGGAACTATTATATGTGGTTGTGTTTTCCGTATGATGTCTAGTTTGTATTGCTTCTGAATTATGTTGAATTGCATCTGCGTAACTTACAACTTATACCTGCAACGATCACTTACCCATAAGACATATTTAACTTGGGACTGTGATGTAGGTTGCATCTTGCATTGTCTTCTAGCTTGCACTGCTTCTAATTTCTTGAAATGGCACTTATGATGAGACACTTTTTACCTGATAGAGTGATATTGGTTGCATGTTCATATGGTGCCTAGCTTTCATTTCTTCTAATTTTGTTGAAATGCCTTCCGCTTACTATTTTTTCATACATATTCCATCCTCCTATCGTACATGTGAATATGCAACGCTGTCTTTTTTTGTATATATTCCATCCTCCTATCCTGCGCTTGCCTTACATCAAAGTAGTGTTCGTCTATATCATGCATCAACCAGTTATGCAGAGCTAATTTTATTCATCTTCTTGTGGTTTTGACTTCATAAGGCAATATCATAAAATAGGAAGGAAAAGAGTAAGTTAGGGGTGGTTGGTGGTCCTCCGCATCGACGCAAACAGAGACTTTCTAGATTTGCCACTGCTACTGCTAATGAAGTTGAAGTCCCAAGTCTACATGATGAGTTCATCTCCTGTACTCCACCATTGTAGGTGCTGGCTCTTAGTTGACGGTGTGATAATTGGTTTCATGTTGCATATGTTGTCTAGCCTGTATTTCTTCTATTTTGATTAAATTGCACCTGCTGAGTTTATACATTATACATGTGCATACGACATGGCTTTCTGTGTCTAGAATACACTGCATCTACCTATCATACCATGTTCTTACATCAAAGTACTGATGTTGTGTATCCCGCATCAATCACTCATGATTGGATGCTTTTAACATGGCAGTTTGATAGTGGTTGCATCTTGCATTGATTTCTATGTTGTACTACTTCTAATTTTTTGAATTGCCACTTACGACAAGACACTTTTAACTTGGCAGAGTAATATTGGTTGCATCTTTCATATGGTGTCTAGCTTGCGTTACTTCTGTTTTCTTGAAAATCCTTCTGCTTAGTTTACACATCGTAGCTGTGAATATGTCACGCCGTCCTATTTTTCTTACATATTCCATCCTCATGCGGTTGTCTTACATCAAAGTATTGCTTGTCTGTATCATGCATCAACGAGTTCTGAAGAGCAATTTTATTCTTTTGTGTTGTGGGTACGGCTTGACATGGCAAAGTCAAAAAAGAGCAAGGAAAATAATATGGTAGGGAGTGGTGTTACTTGTCGGGTGAAACAGGAAAGGGTTTTCCATCGAGATTCTGCTGGTACTTATAGTGCAGTAGAAGGTGCAGTCCACCGGCTAAATCTACAAACACAGTATCACCTCCTCCACCAGCTGCAGCATCCGCTTCTACTATACCAGCATCTTAACGAGTTACTCGTTCGTTTGCTCCGGAACTGGCTGGTTCCCGAGCTGCCTTCACACCTAACACTACTTCCGAAGCAATGCTAACACAACAAGACTTGGCAAGATCAGATGAACCTCATGATCATCAACACCAAGATGGTACCTGACCGAGTCAAGTTGCAGTTGCATGCTCCTTTATATGTACTCTCACAGTTTGATGTACACTAACAGTTTCCATATTCGTTGTTGAACTAGCACCACGGCGCAAGCGGAAACAGACATCAGGGATAATCCTTGATGGATTAACAAAATCTAAAGGAGGAAGAATGTAGATCCATTTTGAGGCAGGTTTAAAAAGGCCACGTAATGCTACAGAGTCAGCCAAGTTAGTATCAGAGGCAACCGTTGTCGTTAGGTGTCATGCACGTATCCTCCCAACGTGGATCGAGTACAGGAACGAGAAAGACAATACCCGGTTTAACACCTTCCTTGACCATTTCTCCGTAAGTAATGTTATTCATCGCAATTAGTAATATTGTCTTTCTCTGTCCCATACTTTCTAGCTTCCTCCTAATAAGACTCACATTGTTTTTTCAACAGATGAGGTTCAAGTTGGATCCAACAGATGATGCATCTAAACAAGCATGCACTCATGTTTTTCAGTCTGCTCTGCGACAGTATCGGTACCACCTTAGAAAATCTCACTTTGAAGGCAAGACTAACAATGAAATCGCCCAAACATCTCCACTGGAATATATTACAGATGAAGACTGGACATCCCTTATTAAATACTAGTCTGATCGAAAGTATCAGGTAGGCTATATGTATTTGATCAGACCACATATTGAACTTGTATTTATGTATGTGCCTTACAAGTGTATCTTCTTCTAGGCTAACTGTTTGAAGAACAAGACCAACCGTTCTAAAGTGAAATTCCAACACACAACAGGATCTCGTAGCTATATTGCGCATCACGAAACTCTTGTAAATAGCTACTACTTCCTTCTTTTTTCTGTGCCATATTATCGTATCTATATTGACTTGTTCCAAATACAGAGGAAAGCCCGTGCGGACCAAAAAGAACCTGAACCAAATGCAGTGCAAACCTTCAAGGATTGCCACACCAGCAAGATGAAGGGCATGAGCACACCAGTTCAAGCCGATGTTGTAAGTCCTTACTCCTCCTGCCTTTGAACTGTTTGGTACTATGATGTGTTCATTTAACTACTTTGTTTGCAGCCAATGTCAGTTAATTTGTTCACTTTTATACACAGTTGTCTTAACGTATCATTTCACCTTACATGGTTTAAAAGAGATGAAGGATATTCTTTTGGTCTTGATCTGTAATCTAGTTGTTATGTTCACGTGCGCACACAATGATAAAATAGCATGTTTGTTTTATATCTGTTTGCCCATGATATGAATGATGTCATACTATGTTCATCCTACTTTAAACCATGTCTTGTTATCCTTAGATGTCAACGAATGTGAGGAAATAGACAATACAGTAGGCATGCTACATGGACATATGTTCCGAAAGTGATTTTATTATGAAGTTGGCACTACAATACATGCTAATGTATTACAGTAGTTCACCCAAATAAGTTATGTATAAACGTGTAACCTACTTTGTTTGTTTTTTTCTCATTAGTAACTTATCTAGTACACTAATCTACAAGTTCAAACTTTCAGCAAGCTATGGAACAAATGATTGAACAGCCACAACCACCTGAAGGTGACGAGGCTACCATAGACACAATGTCACCTCTTGTTGCAGTGCGTCAGTATCTCTCCACTAACAGTGCAAAAAGCACCTTCCTGCGTAATTCTGGGTTGGTTGTCAAGGTAACCTCGTCAAAATCGCCTATTGAACAAAATCATCCGGCTAGACAGAGTGATATATCTGTGCTCCAGACACAAGTCCAATCCCTAATGGATATCGTTTCGGAAACAAGAATAGTGGTTGACAAATGTCGTCAAGATATGAATGGTGTTGAAACCAGACTATCAGACATTTGCTTCATTGTTCAAGAGCAATGGCGGAAAAAGGTGAAGATCGTGTTGCTCCATCAGATTCTACAGCATGAAACATTAGCACTCAGGTCAAATGATTTGTGCTTCTATACATCTGATGGTGCTTTTATCTACAAGGACTGTAAACTTTATGCCAACAGGCCTTTTGTTGTATGGTTGGAATTTATTTTGTTGTGATACAACATTTATGATGCTGCCAAAGGCTGCAGTAATTACGACGCTATTTTTGTATAATGTAGGTTTATTTTAGTAATGTATTCGGCCGAAAGCTTCGTAGGAGCCCAACATGCCAACATTCGTCGGGCCCATTCCAATTGGGCTAAAAACAATTATGGGCCAAAATTTGCATGTAGCCCACTAAAAATATTTGGGCTAAATCAGCATAAGCTTTCATATTTTTTCTAGTAGGCTTGTGCCCATAGTGGGCCTTTAACAGGCCTAAACATAATTTGGGCCCTCAGTAACAATAGGTCGTTTACAGGTGTAAATATCTCGAGCCCATAAAAAACATGGGCCTTTAATAGGCCGAAAGTGAGATTGGGCCCTGATTGTGCCAAATAACCCACTGGTCTTAGCAGGTCGAAATGGTGGCCCATTTACATTGCAGATCTTTCACAGGCCAAAATTCGGACGGGCCGTAAATGCGCCGACCTAATACATGGGCCTTTAATAGGCCGGAAGTTTGTTGGTCTTGATTAGCGTCATTTTTATATGGGTCGTTAATGGTCCTGATGTGACGTTGGGCCACATATGGCCCATGGATTTCGTCCAATGTTAACAGGCCGAAAGTGGCCCAAATCTATAGTGGGCCTCTAACAGGCCGAATGTCAGACATGGCCGAATATGACCCAAATCCTTCACGGTCGTTTATGGGCCGAAAGTTTCAATGGCCTGTAAATGGGCCCAAATGAAGCATGACCTTTAACAGGCTGGAAATACACCGGGCCGTAATTCGGCCCAAATACTTAGCGGACTACTAACGGGCTAGAAGTGACCATGGGCCGCGATGATGACAAGTTTAGGACAAGCCGTTGACAGGCCGATTTGACACTAGCCGTACAGGCCTTAACTAGGAATGTTGGGCCTTTAGCTGGGTCGGCCCATTATGGTCTGCAAAATCTTGTGGGCCTTTAGCTGGGCTGGCCCATTATGGTCCGCTAAATCTTGTGGGCCTTTAGTTGGGCCGGCCCATTATGGTCTGCAAAATCTTGTAGGCCTTTAGCTGGACCGGCCCATTATGGTCCGCTAAATCTTCTGGGCCTTTAGTTGGACCGGCCCATTTAGACTTTATGGGCCACTTTTGGGCCCGTCCATGTGTCAACATATCATAGGCCCATCTCGGCTATTCGATGAGTGAAACCTGTGCCAACACGGAGCTAACGCGTGGTTCCGTCGGCCAATGAGAATTTTACACGTGGAAAATCGACATTGGTCATGGCTGTTAGCGGGTTATCGGATCCCAAACAGGACCAGATAGCTTAACGGCAGTTAACGGCGTTCCGTTACGGTGGATGCCACGTGTCGGTTACCCTTGACGAAAGCACTTCTATGACGTGTGATTTATCATCATGGAAGTGGACACTTCCGTGATGATAATTTTGGCAATGTCATGGAACACTTCTACGACAGCACATGTATGACTATATTGATTCTGTCATAAAATCGTCATGGATGTACATGCATGACAGAAAACGTGACCTACTATGACAAACATGTATCATCACGGAAGTGTATTTTTTTATAGTGATAGTCGACACTAAACCAGCTGGAGCAATAGAGAGTTATCCTAGACATTCACGGCGAAGGCATCCTTGTGCCGCCCGCACTTGATCACACTTCAATGTCGTCGTCGTTGAAGACGATGACCTTGAGCATGTTGGGAGCCAACAACTTGAAGGTCACTATATACCTAGTTTTGATCCGATGGACGGCGGCGAAGGTGGCCCAATGTGACGCCCCAGACTTAATCGTGCACTAATCATACACACAAATGAGCACGATCAAGATCAGAGACTCACGGGAAGATATCACAACACAACTCTAGACACAAATTAAAGTCATACAAGCTTTGTATTATAAATCAGGAGCCTCGAGGGCTCGAATACATAAGCTTGAATAGATGAGAGTCCACAGAAGCAACAATATGTGGGTACAGACATAAGTAAACAAGTCTGCCTTAAGAAGGCTAGCAAAAACAACAACAAGAAGGATCGGAAAGGCAAGGCCTCTTGCCTGGGAGCCTCCTAACTACTCCTGGTCATCGGTGGTCGCCACCTAGTAGTAAGCTCCATCGGGGTAGTAGTAGTCGGCCGCGGTGTCAGCTGGCTCCTGCACTCCATCATATGATCGTAGCAATCGGGTAGAGGGGAAAAGGGGTAGAAAAGCAATCGTGAGTACTCATCCAAAGTACTCGCAAGACTTACATCAGATCTATACTAATTATGCATCATTATCAAAGGAACTAGATCACTGATGGCGTGCGTTGCCGTGCCCGTCTATTTTGGCGGCAGAATTATATGAATTGTTACCGATATATGAAGGCAAAAGCTAAACAAAACTAAAATGAAAACTACAGGGAAACTAAAATATGCTAAAATAACTTGTTCCACACATTCTTCCCCTTTTGTTTTGATATGAGTATTCACATCAGTAATAAGTAGAAACTGAAAAGAGAAATACATTTTGTTAAGAATAACATTATTTTTCTGAAAATGCCCGACACATGAACTCTTTTCTATCAGTTTATACATGATGTGATACACTTATTAAGCATCTACCCAATCCTACCTCTAGAGCACCGGTAAAAGCATGGGCAACTTCACCGTCAGATAAGACTTGTAGTTCATAATATATCAATGAAGTGTTTGCAGTTACAATCTGAAGAAGAGGATCCTCCATAGTTTGTAGTATTTAGCAGTGAGCATCAAATTCAGATATTACAAAGCTGCGTAAATTGCGCACATGAACTACAATGTGTCGTGATTTGGAGAGGGGCATATGCTGCAAAATCTGAATATTAAAGATTTTTGTGTGAAATGATCTAGCTTTTCCTCCTCGAGGCTACTCATTCCAAAATCCTTTCTATAATTCTGCTGCCCGTTTAAATAAGAACAAGATTATTTCCAGGTGAGATTGATAAATGAGATACAAAGATTATCATTAAACGTGATGCAAGTAATTTGTTATTTGTTATCATCCTACCTTCAAGAGCTTGATTGTTAGTTGCAGATCAGCCTTCTCATACCGTAACTTGCAATGTGGAGAACATGGAAAACATAAAATACTGAAATTAAATGATACTCCCTCCGTCCCAAAAAGTGATTCAAGTTTGTGCTAACTTTAGTACAAAGTTAGTACAAACTTGAGTCACTTATTTTGGGACGGAGGGAGTATGTTAGTAGGTTGCAAAATCATAGAGCTAAGAAATCTAGCAATCAACAATACTCAAATGTGTGAAAACTTCTCTTTGGCACTCAATACTCATAGGTGAAATTGGACCCACAGGGTTTAGAGAAAGATGATCCACCGAATGATGGTGTCATGGTGTTATTTATGGCAACATGAACTTAAGATGACGATAAGACTCTCGTATATTGTGCAATATAATTTACTAATTCCAGCATATATTATGTCACCATTTGATTTCTGCTGTAAAAAAAGCATATCTGTTTATTTGCTTTTAGTTGCTTAATCTGCAAAAAAGGTGAAGGAAAATTTAGGAAAATAACAAATTGAAAATACAAAAAAAAGTGAAAAATACTATCTTCTAGAGGGAGAGGTTAATATAAAGTTTGCATTGCAAAGTAAGCAATCCAGCATCATCTACTTGCACTGGAATTAAGTTGGTGCTCGCACGGTGGAATTAAGTCACCGTTATGAAATATTAATAAACCTGAAATAAAAATTCATCACACGAGATATTATTTCATCCAAATGCAAACCAAGAGAAGTCACCTCACGTGGATGGTCTCTGTTTGTGGGAGATTTGGCTTAGCGACAGAGTAATACACCCTGGCATGGCATTTCTGAAGTAAAGAACAATTAATCTCTGCTGATCAGATAAATGGAAATAAAGAAACACATAAGAAACAGACAATTCACAAAAAAATATGATAAAGAAAAACTCTGTTGATGCATATTTTATTATGAGAAAAGGTGTTATGGCTCGCATGAAACATAAATGAAAGGAATCACAAAATATAAAAAGGGAATAAAAAGTAATGAGCATATATGGCGATTACATTTGGATTAAAGGGATTTGGAATGGCATAACATGAGAAGCAAATGGTCTGATGGTTACAAATCCTAACCAAGAATAGTTTGTTCAAACCCTGCGATAGAAAATGGGAAAATAAATTTTGAAGCCACGAAACATATCTTATAGGGGGGGTGATGGAGTGAAAGACAGGTATAAACTGAAGCATGTTCGTATGAATTTGAAACCTAGTTTCTATCACCAATGGCAAGCTAGCAACAGGTAGAAAATACTGAAATGGTTTAAGGGAAGTAAAATACTTAGGGTTTATCACCTTACTTTCATAACAGTAATTATTGAAGAGGGAATTTGAGTTAAACATCACTACAAATAGGGTATTTAGGCCTAAAAATATCTAGTTTAAAGAGAAAAATATTAGGTTTAA
Organism: Triticum timopheevii; assembly: GCA_963921465.1. Taxonomy (NCBI): domain Eukaryota; kingdom Viridiplantae; phylum Streptophyta; class Magnoliopsida; order Poales; family Poaceae; genus Triticum; species Triticum timopheevii. Next base: position 293,965,286 of record OY997270.1, read on the forward strand.
AGGGGAGAGTTGAATCAACAGATATAATTGCCTCGGCACTAATATATTTAGTACTAACAAGTGTAGAATGTATGTAAATGCAGGATTAGTTTGCGGATTTTGCCGCAGCACAAAATAGCAACTTGGCTTACAAAATATGTACGTAAAGTAGAGGAGAGGCAAAGTACTGGAAGTGATAGAGATCGCCAACCAGCAATCGTACAGGAGTCGCTCCGCCGCACTCATGCTCCGGCTCCATCCAACTGCTCAGCTGCGACCACGACCTGCAATCCAAGAACCAGAGACCAAAACCAGGGTGAATTAGAAAGTTAGACCATTAACCAGTGAGGAAATTAGAGTGATAGATCGGGGGGCAGAGGAGAGGTTCAGGATCCATCAGCCAGCATCCATCCATCGTCGTTGGCGGCGCCCGGCCGCATCAGTTTTTTTTGAGCAACGGCCGCATCAGTTAGGTTAGGTCTAGAATGCGAGCAGGGGAAAACGTGACTAGTCCTCTATATTTTCTTCCGGCTAGGTGAAGCCCATTAGGCCCAAATTCACACCAGGCGTCCAAAATAGTCACTGGAGCAGCGGCCCAACACGAAAACGCTCGATGTTAGCAAACAAAACGACTCCAGGCGGGATTAACAGTAAATCTGACTGCCGAAAACGTACCAAAGTGATGATCCAAAGGCTGAAAATGCTAATAGTCTGAGAGGGCTGGAAAGATGCTCGGTTATAATATATCTAAATGGGGCTATATCTTTGGACTAAACTTCAGAAATGTCGGAAGAGGAGGGGAAGGCCTAGCCTACCGAAGACTAGCAGCTTGAAGCATCTGGCAACATTAGAAGAATGCAGATTAACATAACATAAGTAGTAAGTATGTTGTAGTAACGCCTAGATATCCTTCCTCAACTCCCCGCGAGAAAGCAATCCCGGAGCCATCATATCCATTTAGTGTCTCCAGTATCCAGTTCTAGTTGTATAGATTGGGATACAACTCCGAACGGCCGTTACCGTGTACACGGCTATTCGAATAGTTTAACTTTCCTGCAGTTGTGCACAAACTTACCCAACATGCTTGATTAACTCTGGTTGAACACACTTTCCTGGGTCATGCCAGGCCTCGGCAAATCGACACATTATAGTCCTACCTAGGCTCAACAGAGAGGCCAACAAGCCGGTCTACATCCTAAGAGCGCAGGGGTCTTGGGCCCATCGCCCGTTGCACTCCTACGAGTTGCGTACGCGGCCTGGAGCAGACCCACCCCCTTATACAGGTGCAGGTGCTTACCGTCCAACTGGGTGCATGCCGATCAATCACTAACGTCCGAAGAGCTTTCGACGAATCATATGACGCCGAGTGCCCATACTTTTTCCTGTGTGCTGGTTAGTGTGAAAAGGCCAGAGGCCTACTCAGATCACATATCCAAACCCGTTAGTGTCTTGGGAGCGTGCGGAGACGATCAATGATCCACGATCTGTGGTCCCATCACCCCATCTCGCGACTTATGGCAAGGGACAAGAATTCCCGACAGTGTCGCGTAATTATGTCGCGGGTACCCTCCAAGTCAATCCAACTCACAAGATATTGTCGGGAACTCAGGTCCACCTCTACCAGGGTGGTACCATCGGTCCCTTCAGTCCTGCAGAAACAGTAGACGGGGAATAGGTAAAAGTAATAGTGTGCTCGTAACATCAGGGGGGATCCTAGGAATCACCCTCGATGGATTCCCACTTGATGTAGCCATCAAGGTGAACTTGGAGGAATCACCCTCGATGGTTCACGGTTGAGGGGTTGCATGACAGAGTCGTTATCGGGAGTGGGGTATGAGGAATCACCCTCTGTAAGCCATGACCGATTAGTTACACTATAGAGATATCATCAGGAGTGCATTATGAGGTATCACCCTCGACACCCGATGGCAGCTCTGCAGAGTCATACAACTAAGGGGGGTGTGCGATGATGTATTGGTCTCTGTACATCGATCATGTTGATCAAGTCATCCGGTGATGAAGCAAGGAACACTTGGACAAGGTGAGGGGCCATTGTTGGATCACTATGTTGGGGAACGTAGTAATTTCAAAAAATTTCCTACGCACACGCAAGATCATGGTGATGCATAGCAATGAGAGGGGAGAGTGTTGTCCATGCACCCTCGTAGACCGTAAGTGGATGCGTTATGACAACGCGGTTGATGTAGTCGTACGTATTCACGATCCGACCGATCCATGCACCGAACGTACGGCACCTCCGAGTTCAGCACACGTTCAGCTCGATGACGATCCCCGGACTCCGATCCAGCACGGTGTCGGGGATGAGTTCCGTCAGCACGACGGCGTGGTGACGATGATGATGTTCTACCGACGCAAGGCTTCGCCTAAGCACCGCAACGATATGACCGAGGTAGAATATGGTGGAGGGGGGCACCGCACACGGCTAAGGAACGATCACGATGATCAACTTGTGTGTCTTGGGGTGCCCCCTGCCCCCGTATATAAAGGAGGGAGGGGGAGGTGCGGCCGGCCCTCTAGGGGTGCGCCCGGAGGAGTCCTACTCCCACCGGGAGTAGGACTCCCTCCTCTTGCCTTGTTGGAGAAGGAAAGGGGGGAGGGGAATGAGGAAAGGGGGGCGCCGCCCCCCCTTCCTTGTCCTATTCGGACTAGGGGGGAGGGGGTGCGCGTCCTGCCCTGGCCGGCCCTCCTCTTCTCCCTCATGGCCCATGTAGGCCCATTAACCCCAGGGGGGTTCCGGTAACCCCCCGGTACTCCGGTAAAATCCCGATTTCACCCGGAACGTTTCCGATATCCAAATATAGGCTTCCAATATATCAATCTTTATGTCTGAACCATTTCGAGACTCCTCGTCATGTCCGTGATCATATCCAGGACTCAGAACAACCTTCAGTACATCAAAACTTATAAACTCATAATAAAACTGTCATCGTAACGTTAAGCGTGCGGACCCTACGGGTTCGAGAACTATGTAGACATGACCTAGAACTGTTCCCGGTCAATAACCAATAGTGGAACCTGGATGCTCATATTGGCTCCTACATATTCTACGAAGATCTTTATCGGTCAAACCGCATAACAACATACATTGTTCCCTTTGTCATCGGTATGTTTACTTGCCCGAGATTCGATCGTCGGTATGCAATACCTAGTTCAATCTCGTTACCGGCAAGTCTCTTTACTCGTTACGTAATGCATCATTCCGTAACTAACTCATTATCTACATTGCTTGCAAGGCTTATAGTGATGTGCATTACAGAGAGGGCCCAGAGATACCTCTCCGACAATCGGAGTGACAAAACCTAATCTCGAAATACGCCAACTCAACATGTACCTTCGGAGACACCTGTAGAGCTCCTTTATAATCACCCAGTTACGTTGTGACATTTGGTAGCACACAAAGTGTTCCTCCGGTAAACGGGAGTTGCATAATCTCATAGTTGTAGGAACTTTGTATAAGTCATGAAGAAAGCAATAGCAACACACTAAACGATCAAGTGCTAGGCTAACAGAATGGGTCCGGTCAATCACATCATTCTCCTAATGATGTGATCCCGTTAATCAAATGACAACTCATGTCTATGGTTAGGAAACTTAACCATCTTTGATTAACGAGCTAGTCAAGTAGAGGCATACTAGTGACACTATGTTTGTCTATGTATTCACACATGTATTATGTTTCCGGTTAATACAATTCTAGCATGAATAATAAACATTTATCATGAAATAAGGAAATAAATAATAACTTATTATTGCCTCTAGGGCATATTTCCTTCACACTACTCAACCTATACTAACCATATAGGATAACAGGTAAGGTAACAATAGCAGGTTACAAAGAGCAGGCTATGCATCAGAATAGGTACCAATGAACAATAGTAGCAAAATCTAATGCAAGCATGAGAGAGAAGGAATGGGCGATATAGGAATGATCAAGGGGGGTTTGCTTTCCTGGAACTCTGCTGCAAGTGGATGGACATCAGGGTCGTAGCCGTACACGGGAGCAGCGTCAGTCCCAGTGTCTACCGAAGAGATGAGGGGGAAGAAACAATAAATATAAAGAAACAAATGCATCACGATGTATGACACAACAATATGCAGCGCTAGGGGTGACCTAACGCAGTGCTACACGTTACAGAAGAAGCTAGAAAACATGTGGGAATGATTTCCCGATGTTAGGCAGTTTTCGAACAGATGAATCAAAGGGGAAGGATCCATGTTCATTATATTAGAGGCATGTGACAGATGAAAGGATAGAATATTCGAATTCGTCACATTTTTCTGTGCAGCTTTCATATATAAATATTTTCATCTGACTTATAGATCATTTTATATGATTTTTCAAAAATTTAAACATTTTCCGAAATTTCTAGAATTAATTTAATTAGAAAATAAATTAAATACTAAATGCTATGGGTACACATAAGTGTACCCAGAGATGTGCTTTAGAGGCTGACATGCGGGGCTGGTCAAAGCTTAGTCAACAGTCAACACTCGCAGTTGACTGGTTAGACTGACAAGTGGGACCCCACTGTCAGTGACTCGGTTAAATTAATAGGATTTAATTTAAATAAATTTGTTAATTAGCTAACAGGTCCCACTAGTTAGTGTTTAATTAAGTTAAATTAATTAATTTAATTAGTTTAGTTAGTAAAAGGGGGTGGCCCACTGGTCAGTGACTGTGCTGCCCAGTCAGCACAGTTGACCAGCGTCAACGGGTCAACTGGGCCATGGGGCCCACTGGTAGTGACCCTGGGGTGGCCCCAAGCTAGGCCACGTTGGTTGCTTTCGGCGACTCACCGCAGGCGATGCCAGAACGCGGCGGAGGCACGAGAGCGCGTCGGGATTTTGCTACAGGTGGCCAAAACAAGCGTGAGTGGTCGCTTTTGAATGAGGAGAGGGTGCCACGTCGATCTGGAGCGGTGGCAGCAACTGGGGTTGCCGGAGTCGATGGCGGCGAGCTCGCGAGCGGGCGTTGGAGTACGAGCATGGTCAGGTTCGGTGCTATGTGGCTCAGGGAGGAGCATGTGTGGATGCGTTGGGCTCCTAGGAGCCCCAAGAGTTCATGCCAGTGGTCGGACACGGGTTGTGGCAACGGAGGCTACGACGGCGAGCTCTACCGTGGCAGCGAGTACACCAAGATGGCGAGGGGGCTACGGGCGTGGAAAAGAGGGGAGAGGAGATGGGTTTTGTGTCAGAGCTCACCACGGTCCTGCAGGTTAGGAAAGTGGGCACACGGAAGGCTCGATGTGGCCAGGATCGACGACGACGATCGGTGAGGTAGAGGAGGAAGAAGGGTCGAAGGCGGCATTGTGGTGGTCCCCAGCTCCAGCTCGTAGGCATAGAGGAAGTAGGAGAGGACAGTGGAGCCCGTGGGCATGTCAGCGAGGCGCGGTGACGAGGGTGGCCACGAGCTTCACGGGGCAGCGGCAATGGCGGTGCTCGGACAAGGTGGGAAAGCGTGAGGGAGAGCGCGTGGGAGGAGAAGTGGATCTGGGGGGGGGGGGGTAAGGAGGCCGAAGGGGCTGCGGGGGTGGCGTCCTTATCCCCCATCGGCGTGGCTGCGCGGGGCGGCGAGCCAGGTCCGACGGGGATGGGCGAGCGCGCCCTGGTCGTCTAACTGTAGTGAGGTGGGGCAGCCCTAGATCGAGCCCCGCCAGCCCCTCCCCACCTTGCTCCCCACCTCGCCACCACTGGAGGACCGGTCGGCGAAGCCCGCGCCGGATCATGGGAGGGTGGCAGCGGGGGAACCCTGGATCGAGCGCCGCTGGCCCCTCCTCACCTTGCTACCCACCTCGCCGCCACCGGAGGAGCTGCCGGCGAAGCCCGTGTCGGCTCTCGGGAGGGTGGCGGCGGGGCGATTTGGCTGGATCAAGCCACATCACGCGATGTGCTCCCCCCACACGCGCATGCTGCGGTGAAGGCTCCTAGACAGCGGCAACGCTCCTCACCCGTGGTGGTGTTGCCCCCGGGTGGGTCCCCCCCTGCGCATGGTGGGGCTGGCCCTGTGTTGGCTCCCTGGTGGCGCGCGATGCTACAGCTGCGCGGACTCGACAGCAGGACTTGTGTTCTCCAGCTCCTCCGGCTCGTCGACCTCCTCCGCTGGCACAACTCCGACATTAGCGCTCCAAAGGTTGCACACCTCTCCAGCTTTTTCGACTCGCGTGACTTGTCGGTGCGGCTCCGGCCCGGCAGCCCTAGACCTACGCTTTCCAGTGTCCCTGGCTTGCCAGCACCCCCCGCTTGCGCGGCTCCAGCCTTGGTGCCCTCGATGGCTGCGCCCCTTCCAGTCTTGTCGGCTTGCTGGTGTCCTGCCAGACCTGTCCCATCGGCCCGGACCTGCATTCCTTCTAGGTCCTGGCTTGCTGGTGATGCCACTCGCAGCCCTCCTGAAAGTGCAGCTAATCCCTAGGTGGTTTTGGTAATTCATTACAACATATAGCTCACTGAACTAATATCCATTCAAGATTAATGGTTCAGAAAGTTAATGATTGGTATGGCATGGACTAGAGATGTGGACCCCTCAAAATGCTAAGGACACACATTGGCAAAAGCTCAAGACTCTACATTTTCATTTTAGTGATCAAAGATCACATTGAGTCCATAGGAAAACCCAATACTATTAAAAGGGGATGATGTATTGCTTAATGGCTTGCTTGCTCAAAATGCTTAGTGATATGCTCCAAAAGTCCTCAAGCACTTTCACATTTCCACATATGTCCTAAACCTAAAGTCAAACTCAGCCCCACCGAGTTCACTTGACATAGCCATAACCAGAAATCCTAATCAGTTTGGTCTCACCGATAGGGATCTCAGTCTCACCGAGATGGGATTGCAAACTCTTTGTTTCCCTTCGTAACGTTTTGGTCTAACCGAAATGAGCGATCGGTCTCTGTTTCATTTTTGTAACGTTTTGTTCTAACCTAAATGAGCGATCAGTCCCACCGAGTTTGCCTGACCAAGTCGCTGTTTGCTTATTACTGAAATCGGTCTCACCGAGTTCATGTGATCGGTCTCACCGAGATGAGGTTTTTCCCTAACCCTAGCGCACCGGTCTCACAGAGTTGGTATTGTCGGTCCCATCGAAAAGCCTAACGTTCACATTTTGAACCAGGTCGGTCTCACCGAATTTCACTATTCGGTCCCACCAAGTTTGGTAAATTGTGTGTAACAGTTAGATTTTGTGTGGAGGCTATATATACCCCTCCACCCCTTCTCCATTTGAGAGAGAGCTATCAGAACATGCCTACACTTCCACTACTCATTTTCTGAGAGACAACCACCTACTCATGTGTTGAGACCAAGACATTCCAATCCAACCACAAGAATCTTGATCTCTAGCCTTCCCCAAGTTGCTTTCCACTCAAATCATCTTTCCACCATATCCAAATCTATTAGAGAGAGTCGAGTGTTGAGGAGACTATCATTTGAAGCACAAGAGCAAGGAGTTCATCATCAACACACCATGTATTACCTTTTGGAGAGTGCTGTCTCCTAGATTGGTTAGGTGTCACTTGGGAGCCTCCGTCAAGTTTGTGGAATTGAACCAAGGAGTTTCTAAGGGCAAGGAGATCGCCTACTTCGTGAAGATCTACCCAAGTGAGGAAAGTCCTTCATGGGCGATGGCCATGGTGGGATAGACAAAATTGCTTCTTTGTGGACCCTTCGTGGCTGGATCCCTCCGTGGACTTATGCAACCGTCACCCTTCGTGGGTTGAAGTCTCCATCAACATGGATGTACGATAGCACCACCTATCGAAACCACGCCAAAAATCTCTGGGTCTACATTGCATTTGCTCCCTCCAAACTCCTCCCTTTTACCTTCATATGCAATGATTTATATTCTGATGCTATACTCTTAGAATTGCATGTGTAGGTTGATTGCTTGACTTGTGTTAAGTTGCTAAAATCTGCCAACAATTAAAATTGGGAAAAGGCTAGATTTTTATTTTGTCAAGTAGTCTAATCACCCCCCTCTAGACATACTTCGATCCTACAAGTGGTATCAGAGCTTTGGTCTCCATTTTCCTTGATTGACATAGCTTTGGTGATCATAGCCTTGGTTTCACAACCTATGAGAGTATGGCGTCTAGCGAGGGAAATTACCACCATAGAGGTCCTTTGATGGTACAAACTTTGCTAGTTGGAAGCATAAGATGAAAATGCATATTCTTGGACATAACCCCACTGTTTGGGCTATTGTGTGTATTGGTTTGCAAGGTGAATTCTTTGATGGGAGAGAACCAAATCGCGAAGCAACTGCGGAAGAGTTGAAAATGCTATAATACAACACTCAAGCTTGCGATATCTTCTTCAATGGATTGTGCCCTGAAGAATTCAACAAAATCAACCGTCTTGAGAATGCAAAGGGAATTTGGGATACTTTGGTTGATATGCACGAAGGTACCGAGTCCGTCAAGGAATCCAAGTTGGATGTGCTTCAAAGTCAGCTTGACAAGTTCAAAAGGAAGGATGGTGAAGGTGTCGCTGAAATGTACTCTAGGCTTGCTCTCATCACAAATGAGATTGCCAGCTTAGGAAGTGAAGAGATGACTGACAGATTCATCATCAAGAAGATCCTAAGAGCCTTGGATGGAAACTATGATACTGTGTGCACATTGATCCAAATGATGCCCAATTACAAAGATTTCAAGCCAACGTAAGTCATTGGAAGAATAGTTGCTCATGAGATGTCACTCAACGATAAAGAAGAGCTTCACAACAAGTCTGGTGGTGCTTATAAAGCCTCATGTGATGCTCCTGCCACATCAAGTGAAAAACAAGTCTTCAATGAGGAATTGAGCTTATTGGTGAAGAACTTCAACAAATTCTACAAGAGTAGAAGCAAACAGAGAAGCTCCAAGTCAAGATCCTACCATACAAAAGATCTTCTAGTCGTGAACGTAATTGCTACAATTGTGGAAGACCCGGACACTACTCAAATGAGTGTACAGCCCCATACAAAAGAAAAGAAGAATCACCTCCAAAAGAGAGAAGGAGTAGAGATGATTGTTATGAACAAAGAACCTCTCATAGAAGCAAGGATTCGGAAAGGAAGGACAAGTCATCAAGGAGTTACACAAAATGAAGACATCAAGATCATGTTGGTGAATGAGTATCCGGTTCTGATTCCGAGCACCACCCTGAGATAAGTTATCACTCCGACTCCGAATATACTCAAGATGAAGGTGTTGTCGGTCTTGCACTTGTGTCAACCAACTCCTATGACATATTTGACTCACCAAATGAAGGAATTGGAAGATGCTTCATGGCTAAAGTCCCCAAGGTATCACACCACGAGTATATTGATTTCAATAGTGATGAATATGATTTGCTAGGTGATGATGAGTTACTTGTTGACAATGCTAGTGATGAAAACTATGATGAAACTGCTATTAATCATGCTAATCAAGATGGAATGTATGACAATGATAAGAAGGAGATGAGCGTCTAACTAAAGAACTAAACACTCTTAAGTTAGCTCATGAAATTACTTTAGAAGATCATCGAGAACTTTTAAAAACTCATGAGAAGCTACGCTTCAAGAAGCTCAACCCAGAGCAAGAACATGTGTTCTTAAAAGCTATCAATGATGATCTTCAAAAGAAAAGTTCTTCTTACATTGCCAAGCATTTACTCTTGTCTACTTACATACCACAAGTAAAATCTAGCAAAAAGAGTAAGAAAGATTCTTCTTCTAGTATTAACAATAATCATGCTAAATCCGATATTGTTGCTTCTAGTAGTTCTCTTGATTCCACTAATGATTCTCTTAGCCAAGTTACACTTGAGCAAGAAAATAGCTTATTGAAGGGAATTATAGAGAAAGGTGTTTACAAGAGCCTTGCCGGAAGTAAGCAATTTGAGGAAATTTTACGCAAGCAAGGAAGGTACCGGAAGAATCAAGGTGTTGATTTTGAACGAAAGTTCAACGCCAATGGAGTTGAGTGGGAAGAAGATCAATACCCCAAGACGAAGTTTGTTCCTCAACAAGAGAAGTATGATCCTACTTCCTTCAAGGGGACACAAGCTCAAGATGAACTTCCACCACAATACCACAAGCTAAAAGGTAAGGACAAGCTTCAAGAGGAGATTGATGCATTTGAAGAAGCTCCAATGGCCTTGGTCAAGTGGGTTCCCAAGTCTACCTCAAGTTCTACCTCATCAAGTACATCTATAACCCCAAGGATTCCCATCAAGATGATGTGGTTCCCGAAGAGGAAGAACTAGAGAGTTCTTGAGGGTAACTCCGCCAACATACTTCACTCATATTCATATTGGCAAGGACAAGTGCAATCAACTTCCACATCTTGCACTAGTTCAAGGAGTCACAAACCCTCTTGTTAGTAATTCAAGGGGCAAGGTAACCTAATGCTTTCATGGACATCATCTTGTGTGTACTTCACTCTATGTCCATGGATATCCTTGTTTGTACCTTGTGGGACTAACCCATGTAGGTCTTGAAAGTGCAACTCACTCCAATGGATTGCTCCAAATGATCTACATCCACATTGAGCATCCACATCATCAACATCTACATGAATTCATCATCGACAAAACCCAAGGTTAGTTCATCCATCTGAAAGGGGATATCACATCTAGGGGGAGCTTTACTCTAAGAATTGAGCCAAAGAAACTCTAATGGTGTGAACACAACAATGCTTTATGTAAAAGTGGTAACCCCACTTGTGATTAAACGATGAGTATGATCTATGATCAAATGTTCCCATTTGACTCCTAAGTCAATATACTCATATATAGATTACCTAGTCATCGCCAATTGCTTGATAGATGCTAGAGTGTTTGTGCATGCTTTGCCACATATTTCATTTGCTATCTTATTGTGTGAGCATGTTGGTTGCAAATTTTCTTCATTCAAGGACATCCATTTGTTGCTTTGATTCTTTGGTCTTTTCTTTTGCCAAATGGATGGACAAGAATGCCTAAGTACTCCCTCTATCTATCTATGATTTTCTTGTATCAAACTCTATTCATGCTACATCACAATGTTTGATCAAGTCAGATTTGAACCCTCTGGGTGAGGAGCACTCGGAGCCACCGATTTGTCATAGACTTAAACTTCCAAAACCTCTTGATGTATTTCGGTCTGACCGATTCATTCCTTTCGGTCATACCGAGTTCATTGAGTTGATCTAGGTTTCAATCTTGGTGCAACCGATTTGAACATTTCGGTCTCACCGAGTTGCAGTAACCGCTTGCGCTGCATCTCGGTGCCACCGACTTGCTCAACTAGGTCACAGCGACAGGGTCTGGATATATATACCCATGGGTCGAATTTTGGAAATTTCTTTGAAACCCTTCCCCCGTGCTGTCCAGCTCTGCGGACTCGAGGTCTCCGAATAGTCTCCTTCGTTGCCAGCGACCACCGTTAACGGAATCATCGCCGACATTGTCTCCGTAGAGAGTTCACCGCCGAGTTAGAGTATGAACCCGACCCCTTTGTGCAATCTTTACCTCTGATTCCTGCACTTAGGTCTATGCCATGAATCTTACCACGTTTGAGATACTTCTATCCAATCAAAAAATTCCTTTAGATTAGTTTTATTTCGAAAACTTAGGGTTAGGTTTCCGTCAAACTCATCTCGGACCAACCGAGTTGTAGAAATCGGTCTCACCAATTTGGCCCAGGCCATTGCACTTGTGATTTTCGGTCTGACCGAAACTTACAAATCAATGTGACCGAGTTCAATTCTCAGTGAAACCCTAGCAATCTCGAAGTCACCGGACTATGTCTCGGTCTGACCAATTTCACTAGTTTAGACTCTAATATTGCTTCGGTGTCACCGAGTTTAACAAATCGGTAGCTCCGAGATGACTTCTGTAGAAAACTGAAACTTAGTTTTTGGCTCATTTATTTTGCAAAATCTCTGCACTTTGTGATACTCATCCACTCTGTCTCAACTATATCTATTCACAGGGTCAGCCTTCAGCTTTCAGCCATGTCTGACAATAGTGACAGCCAAAACAAGTCTGAGGAACAGGTTCACTTGAGTGAGGGCACTAGTCCCTCTGACAGCTATGATGATGTGAGCAGAAGTACTCCTAGCAACCTGCCTAAGGCTGCAACCAGGTAGAGGAAGAAGGAAACATCTGACTCAGAGGATAAAGATTTTATGGTTGATGAGGAAGTCACTTCAAAGAAAAAGGTTGTCAAGAAAGAATTTGGCACAACAACTACAACCAAGTCAGGTATGAAGAAGAAGGCACCAGCCAGAAGGATACCAATGTCCAAAGCCAGAGCCTCAACACAAGAAACCATTGAGTTCACTCTTGAACCAAAGAAGGCTAGTGAGGGCAAGAAGAGGAAGGAAAGGGTCAAGAAGACCATGGCCAGAGTGATTGGCAGACCATCTATGGTCAGGGATTCAGATGAAGAGGAGGAAGAGCCTGCTGCACCTCCCGCCAAGACTCAGAAGTTGATGGGGGATGCCATCAAGACAGGGGCTGCTTCATCAAAGCCCAAGACTGCCCCCAAGGCTGCTGCTGCTGCTCAAGTTTCTAAGCCTGCAGCACCCAAGAGATCAACTAGGAACATACCAGCTGCTAAGAAGAACAAGGCCCCAGTGCCTGAAGTGGAAGAAGAAGAAGAATCCCAAGTGCTTAGAAAACTGAAGCCCAAGATCCCAGATCATGATTATACACATCATGTGGCTAAAAACATGAAGCTAAAGAAGGATGCAAGCCTTAGGCTATGGAGGCAGACAGACCCATATGCCACCCGGAGGAGGACTGTTGTGGACTACAGGTTCCATACAAAGGAGAAGCAAGATTTCTATGAGATTGTGCTCCTAGACAAGAAGCCCATAGTCAATGATATGAGATGGGTTGACTGGACCTACATTGATAACAATGCAGATCACTTCCTAGGAGTTCATGATAGCTTCAGACTAACTAGAGTTGACACATTTGTTCGCCAGAAGCTAACCAAGTGGAATGATGAGATGGTGATGCAGTTCTACTCCACAACACATTTTTATCCAGATTGTAAAATTGTTTGGATGAGTGAGGGTACAAGGTACCAGTCTACAGCTGCTGACTGGGCCAAGCTTATCAATGCCCCTGAAGAGCAAGAGTATGACACAGATGTGTATGCCAAGCCAAGGAAAGGACACAACTCCATGGCACACATGTATAAGGAGATTCCTAATGGATACTCACAAGTTTGGATCTCTATTCTATCTACTGTCTGGACTGCCCACAATCAACACTATCATCAGGCACACATTGTTGCCCAAGTCTGGAGATGATAGGATGATAAGAGGGCATTCCATCAATTTGCTGCACATGTTTGACATTCCAGAGAAGTTCAAAGTGATGACATTGATTGTAGAGACAATCAAGAGGACTGTTGCTGATCAGAAGAGATCATGTGGATATGCTCCATACATTCAGATGCTTATCAACTCCAAGATGGGCAAAGGCACATATCTCTTGGACAAGGAGCACCTTCCCCTGTTGCCTGGATTTGAAGACAATGTGGTTGTCATGGATGCTACACATCCTACTTCAGTAGAGGCTCAGGGGAAGAAAGAAAAATCACAAGCAGAAGGCAACCAAGCCACCAAGTGCTGAAGAGGCATCCCAGATATTTCTCAAGTCCAAACAAGATCAACTTGGTTATCTCATTCAGGATACTTTGAGGATTGAGAAAGGATTGGCCACCCTGACTCAAAATCAAGTGAGTCTTGAGAGGATAATTGAAACAAAGATACATGATCTAGATGTGAAGGTCATAGAAATTCAATCAACTGTGGAGAAGATTCAAGAAGAGCTTGAAGACAGAGATGAGGGACCTACAACAGATGCTTTTCAGCAAGTCCCAATGGGATCAAGGTCCACAGCTGTGCCAGTTGTTACTGATCCCAGAGCTACAGTGTTAGCACCTGTAGCTACAACCTCAGTTCAATACTACATGATGCTGATAATGCGACACTACGATCAGAGACCCTTTGAAGAAACTGTGTGCGATGCATTAATCGCAAACAGTGGTGTAAAAACCATCAAAAAAGTGCAAAATGTTTGCGATGACGGATGCATCAAACACGGTCCACATTTTAGTTCCGTGTGTGATGTAGGGCATACGGTTTAGTGCAATTAACCGTTTGTGATGAGGAGCAACAAAAGAAACGGACAGCCAGATGAAGGTGTGTGCGATAAACAGCAGACGGTTCACTAGGATGAACTGTTTGTGATTAGGCAACACAAGAGAAATGGTTAGCCAGATCAAGGTGTGTGTGATATACGGCATGCGGTTCACGTGGATGAACTGTTTGTGTTGAGACAAGAGAACATTAACGGTGCAATATAACAAGATGTGTGTGATACGCGGCAAATAGGTCTATAATCAGAAATGTGTGCGAAGATCGATAATAACGCAGACGATTGCTGCTAATAAGGCGTGTGTGTTGTGCGATGGTATTGCATACAGAACAACAACATATATATGTATATATATATGATGTAGATGGCTTTTGTACCGGTCAATCTTTATATCCTTTCTTGTAACATCCCAAATTTTCAATTTGGAATGTTATACATTAGATCATCATGCATTACATATTTTCTTGCATTTGACGATCCTAGAAATTTCACGCAACTCAAGGACCCACGGAGAGAGTTGGAGATTTCGAAGTTTTCATATTTGAGTTCTCTCGAATTATGAAAAGAGGATCATTGATTTTATTTATTTCATCTTTAAATAATTTTTCCAATAACAAATAAGAGAGGGAATAATATGACTTTCCCAAAATTTAGGAAAAATGAAGATTTAATAAATAAATCAAATTTTGGATTTTCTCGGAGTTTATTTGCCTTAGGGAAAAATGTGTGTTTTCAAAAATTGCATTTTAGGCCCCGAGTAAAAGTTCATTTTATTCGACTCATTTTTAAGAGTCGGGGAAAATTTACTTTGTAATTTTTGGAGTTCGTTTAGATTTTATTTTATTCGTTTTTCTGCGCGAGATATTTATAAAAAAAAATGCGCAGCGCCCCGCCTGGGCCAAGGGCCCAGCCGGCCCAGCCGCCCCTCCCCTCGCGCGCCCGCGCGCAGCGCGCCGCCGCCGCCCTAGCCGAGTCCGGCTCGGACTCCGCCACCGCAGCCGCCCTTGCCTTGCCCCCTCCCCCAAGCAGCACCCCCCTCCTATAAATACCCCAGCAACCCCCCTCTCCTCCCCACAACCCGCCGCCGCCGCCCCCAAGCAGCAGCAGCAGCATCTGCGCGCTACCGCAGCCGCCGCCGCCGCCGCTTGCGCCGCCGCCGCTAGCGCCGTCGCCTGCCGCCGCAGCCGCCGCGTCGCCGTCGCCCCGCCGCCTAGCCGCCGCCCCGCCGGAGCCCCGCCTCGTCGAGGTAGCCGCGCCGCGCCACCCTCCCCTTGGTTCGTTTTAAAAAAAAAATGTTCCGGTTTTCTTTTTCGTCGTTTCGGTTTTTTTCCGAAACCCTAGATCGGTTTTATTTCCCGGTTTTGTTGTTTAGCGAGCGTTCGCCAGACTGTTCGTCTTAATGAACGTGATCATCAGTTATTCACGGTAAACAAACGTCCGTTCGTTTAACCGTTCGTCGTTTTCTTTTAATCGGATTTATTCCACTATTTTCTGATCGCGATTTCAGATCCGATCTTCGTTCTAGTTTATCTTCTCGCTCGTTTATCAGAATCAGGTGATTCAAGCGCCTGGAGTTTTGTTTCGAAACCGCTGTTCCGACTAATCAATTTAAACAAAGTTTTGCTACTGTAAAATTTGACCTAGTTTTCAACTTGCTAGAACCGAGTTGTTTTCTTTTGCCGTTTGACTTTCGTTGCTTTATTTGATTTGATTCTTTTGCCACCAGGGTTCTTAAGTTGAACTTTCTGGTTAGATCTTTTATTCGAGATTTACCTGTGCATTAGATGAGTACTTATTGTATGCTTGTTTTTTGTCTGCGATAGATCACCCGGAGTGCGCCGCTTGTTACTTCGAATCTCTAGGTTTCGCGGATCATCAGCAAGGCAAGTAACACTTTGATCATAGTGTTTCAACTACCTAGTTTTGATGCATTAGATCAATCCTCAAACATTGCATGATTAGGATCTAATTAAATTGTGGGATGGGAAGTAGATGAGGTAGTACCTATTACCTATTTTACTTATGAAACCTTTGGGAGTTACTTCTGCGTTTGCTTATTATGCCATGCTATGCTAGTAGACGTGGATTGGGTGAGTGAATATCCATGACAGATGTGAGATTGTTAATTAATGGTTTATCTAAGGTGGCAACTTAAATACACATCTGGGTGGATTGAGGCACCTGGGGTATCCAGTGATTGCCTGTTTTTTGGAAATCCCGGGGTTACCGTGTGATTTTCCTATGGACCGCCACCCAGGCTCAAAGGGACCATAAGATAATTCATGCTAGTAACTTCCGTGTGCAGCCACAAGCCATTATGGGCTCTGGCATAGTTGACTAAGTTGTGCGAACTCTTATAGTGGTGGACTAGCAGATGTAGGGGATGTAGGTGTACCGATCTACCCATCGTAAGGTGCTAGCGCTTCTGAAAGACTATGTCTCGGTCATCCGTTTCTCAAACACCATGTAGTGCGAGAAACCAAACGGAGGCGATCGAGTCTTGTGGGGAAAAGTGCGCAAACCTCTGCAGAGTGTACAAACTAATCATGATTAGCCGTGTCCCCGGTTATGGACATCTTGAGTATCTAGTATTTGAATATCATGTGAATCTCAACATGTTACTCTAATTTAATATTGTTGGGTTTGTTAATGAGTATTTTTAATTGGGATTGAGGATGCTGTCAACCATTCTCAATGTTTAACAACCACCATGATAGTTAAATAGATTTATTCCTTTGCAGTAGGGAAAAATTGGCTTTATGCAAAAACTGTAACCATAGAAGCTTTTCCACCAGCCATATATGCATGTAGTATAGGCTTACCATTCATTATTCTCTATGTGTTACATTGCCAGCATAGTCCATGTGCTGACCCGTTTTCGGGCTGTAACTTTCATGTTGCAGACTTTTCAGACGACGAGTAAGGTGCTTTTAGGTCGTGGTTCTATACTCAGTGATGCCGTTGGAGTTGATGGACTCACTTATCTTCCAAGTCTTCCGCTGTTATCGTTATTAGATCGCCTTAAGCCATATTTATTGTAATAAGTCCTCTTTTGGACAACGATGTAATAAGTGTGTGATTGCTACTCTGTTATAAATCCTTTGAAGTACTGTGTGGTGTCAGCATTACTGATCCAGGGATGACACCTGAGCACAGAGACTTGACCATCTGAGGTCGGGTCGCTACAGAGATGGTATCAGAGCACACGCTGACTGTAGGACACGACCACTAAGTTAAAGCCATAGATCACTATTCTCTTCTCATTTTCTAACTCCTCAACTTTTCTACTCTTTTAGGATGACGGACGCAAAGATCAAGTACGCCCAACCAGATGAAGGCACACCTTTTGGATCCCACTTGAAGGAAGTCGCCAAGTACCTGAACATTGGACTACCAAGCTTCACCGGGACTTTCGACGCCACTCTGCCTGAAGAGGAACGCTGGAAGATTCAAGCTCATGTTCTGGGAAGGACATTCGCGCCAATCACCAAGCCTATAGATAGTGTTTTCAGTGCACCAACCTGGAGTCTGGGAAAGAGCATGGCAGCTCATATCACCATGGGACGCATTGGAGAAGTTTATCAAGAAGACCTCAAGGACACTATCTACCAGATTTGCGGACGCCGAAATGAACAATGGGAGATAGTCAGCACCAAGAAGGATAGATCCATTGCAGCTTTCATCTAGGAGTTAAACCAGCACATTCGACACCAGGAGAACCAGATGTGCAATGATATGATAGAGTTGAAGAATGCTAAGGGAAGGATCATCGAACTTGAAGGAGAACTGAAGTCTACACGCAAGGACTACATGGACGAGATCGTAGCTGTCATAAGGCACAACAGCGATCTTAAGTATGAGATTGGAGAACTCAAGAAGAAATTAGAGCTCAAGAATGAAGACAAGTACGTCGACTGTCCGAGAAACTACATCATCATCGACAACACCGATTCGGATCCAAGTGAACCCGACTTTGAAGACGAAGCTGGAGCAGACATCATGGAGTCTTCCACCGGTTCAAATTAGTAGATGACCCCCACATGAATAGTATTTCCCTCCATGTAAACATTATAGTATAAGCACTTTTGCGATAGTTAGACCGTTGTATGCCCTTTGTTTGAAATGAATGAAGTGATTTTGTGTGCATTTGTCTCATGAGCATTTGGGTAGTGTTTTCTCCTTAGACCTCACTCTATTCTTAATTTCTCGTCTTTTCTAAACCCTTCAGATGCCTCCGAGATGCGACCCCGAGTTTGTTTTCCCGCCAGAGATCACTCAGTTGATTCAGAAGCAGAATACTTTGATTCAAACATTGGTACAGAACCAAGGCAACAACAACAACAACCCACCACCACCACCACCTGCGGATCACTTGACTCGTTTTCTTAGGCTGAATCCGCCGGTGTATTCCAGTAGCACCGAGCCGATTGTAGCAGATGATTGGCTCCGCAAGATAGGAAGGGAGTTGACCACTACAGGATGTACAGATGGTGAGAAGGTGAAGTTGGCTGCACATCAGCTTGACGGACCCGCAGCAGCATGGTGGGAGAATTTCACAGCCACTTACCCTGTAGACACTATCACATGGGATCAGTTTCAGCAAGCTTTCTGCACTGCCCATGTTTCAGCAGGAGCTATGGCCATGAAGAAGCGTGAGTTTCGCAACTTATGCCAAGGAGGAAGGACTGTTGGCCAGTATGTGGATGATTTTAGTAAGTTAGCACGTTATGCCCCAGATGACGTTGCTACAGACGCAGCTAAGCAGGAGAAGTTTCTGGAAGGACTGAATGATGAGTTAAGCATGCAGTTGATGGTAGCAAGATTCAATAACTACCAGGAGTTGGTAGACCGCACCCTCATGATTGAAGGAAAGCAGCAGCAGATTGAGAATCACAAGAGGAAGTATGGGCAGGGGAAGTATAACTCTGGAGCTCAGCAGAAGCCCCGTTATGCACCTAAACAGGGAGTTCAGTTTCAGCATACCCATGGAGGAGGTAGTTCACACAACCATAATGGCCACAAGAATGGTAATGGGAATGGAGGAAGCAACGGCCAGAACCGGACCACACCATCAACCCCAGCCAAGAAAGACCTGAGCCATGTCACCTGTTACAAGTGTTCCAAGACCGGACATTATGCAAATGACTGTCCCAAAGGCCAAGGTGGAAATGGAAGCTCTGGAAAGAAGCTTTACCCTTTCAACAGGGGACAGGTGAACCACATTGATGTGGAGGAGGTTGAAGCTCAGCCCGATGCAGTAATCGGTAAGTTTTTGGTTAAGTCATTTACTACACTTGTTCTTTTCGATACTGGTGCATCGCATTCATACATATCAAGGGGATTTGTAGAAAAGTATAGCCTGCCAACTCAGATTTTTAAAACCCCTATGCTAGTAAGTTCACCAGGAGCAGACTACATGGCCAGACAAGGATGTTTTCAAGTGCCATTGAGTATAGGAAGGCATGTGTTCCCGACGGATTTGATTATTCTGGAATCCCAAGGTTTGGATGTGATTCTCGGTATGGATTGGCTGTCGATGTATGGAGGAAACATCGATTGCGCAAGTAAGACTATTTTGCTCACGACGCCAGAAGGAAGAAGGATTAGGTATGTATCACGACATGGACCAAATAGGAATCAAGTAAATTCCTTATCAGGAGTTGTGCAGGAAGAGGTACCAGTGGTGAAGGATTATCCTGATGTATTTCCTGAGGAATTGCCAGGAATGCCACCAGATAGAGACATTGAGTTTTTGATTGAGCTTTTGCCAGGTACAGGCCCAATATCGAAGCGACCATACAGGATGCCTGCACAGGATTTGGCAGAAATCAAGAAGCAGATTAAGGAGCTATTGGATAAAGGTTATATACGCCCAAGTTCTTCGCTTTGGGGATCACCCGTACTTTTAGTGGAAAAGAAGGATGTATCGTTAAGGATGGTTGTTGATTATCGTGGATTGAATGAAGTAACAATCAAGAACAAGTACCCACTACCAATGATAAATGATCTGTTTGATCGTTTGTAAGGAGCTAAAGTGTTTTCCAAGATCGATTTGCGATCAGGGTACCATCAGTTGAAGATTCGAGAGAAGGACATACCTAAGACAACGTTCACCACAAGATATGGACTGTATGAGTATACCGTTATGTCATTTGGGCTGACTAACGCACCTGCCTATTTCATGAACCTGATGAACGAAGTGTTTATGGAGTTTTTGGATAAGTTCGTCGTGGTGTTCATTGATGATATTTTGGTTTACTCGAAGAATGAAGAGGAACATAAGGAACATTTGCGATTGGTTTTGGAGAAACTGAGGGAACATCAGTTATATGCCAAGTTCAGCAAATGTGAGTTTTTGGCTAAAGGAAGTTGGATTTCTTGGACATGTTATATCCGGAGAAGGGATAGCAGTTGACCCCACAAAGGTTGAGACCGTAACCAAATGGGAAGCACGAACGACAGTTGGAGAAATCCGGAGTTTTCTTGGACTCGCAGGATACTACCGGAGATTCATTGAGAATTTCTCAAAGATTGCAAAACCTATGACGGAGTTGCTGAAAAAGGATACCAAGTTCATATGGATTGAGGATTGTGAGGCAAGTTTTCAGGAGTTGAAGAAAAGATTGGTTACCTCACCAGTGTTAATTTTGCCAGATCAAACCAAGGATTATGAGGTGTATTGCGATGCTTCACGTCGAGGACTTGGAGCAGTGCTTATGCAGGAAGGAAGAGTTGTTTCGTATGCTTCACGACAACTGAAACCTCATGAATTAAATTATGCCACACATGATTTGGAGTTAGCAGCCGTAGTGCATGCATTGAAGACATGGAGACATTTCCTCATTGGAAATCATTGTGAGGTGTACACGGATCACAAGAGTTTGAAGTACATTTTCACGCAGAAGGAGTTAAACCTTAGACAAAGGAGATGGTTGGAACTCATCAAGGATTATGATATGAGATTGCATTATCATCCCGGAAAGGCTAATGTAGTAGCTGATGCATTGAGCCGCAAGAGCCATGTCAACACGCTGATGACGGGAGAGATACCAAAGGAATTAGCAGAAGATCTTCGTGAGCTATGTTTAGAAATAGTTCCGAGAGGCTATGTAGCAGCATTGGAGATTCAGTCTACCTTGATAGACAAAATCAGAGAAGCTCAGAAAAATGACAAAGAGATCGCGGATATAAAGAAGAAAATGAGCGAAGGAAAAGCAAAGGGATTTCATGAGGATGAACACGGCACCCTATGGTTTGAGGACCGTGTTTATGTGCCAAATGACCCGGAGATCAGGAAGTTGATTCTGCAAGAGGCACATGATTCACCCTATTCGATTCACCCAGGAAATACCAAGATGTATTTGGATTTGAAGGAAACATTCTGGTGGACCGGAATGAAGAAGGATATTGCGGAGTATGTAGCAGTTTGTGATGTATGTCAGAGAGTGAAGGCAGAACATCAAAAGCCAGCAGGATTGTTGCAACCATTGGCGATACCCTAATGGAAGTGGGATAAACTAGGCATGGATTTCATCACGGGTTCGCCAAAGACTCGTTCAGGCTACGACTCGATTTGGGTTATAGTCGACCGCTTGACGAAGGTAGCTCATTTCATTCCAGTCAAGACTACCTATAGCAGTGCTAAGTTGGCAAAGATATACATGACCAGAATTGTGTGTTTGCACGGAGTTCCGAGGAGTATCGTATCAGATAGAGGAACCCAATTTACCTCAAAGTTTTGGAATCAGTTGCATGAAACATTGGGAACCAGGCTGGAATTCAGTACAGCTTTTCACCCACAGACAGATGGACAGACTAAGAGAGTCAATCAGATTTTGGAGGATATGCTGAGAGCTTGTGCACTAGATTATGGATCTAGTTGGGATGATAACCTGCCGTATGCGGAGTTTTCTTATAACAACAGTTACCAAACCAGCTTGAAGATGGCACCTTTCGAAGCTTTATACGGAAGAAGGTGCAGGACACCGTTGTCATGGGACGAAGTTGGAGACCGTCAGTTGTTTGGACCAGATTTGATTAAGGAGTCTGAACAGAAGGTTAAGATGATTCGCGATAGGCTCAAGGTAGCACAGTCCAGACAGAAGAGCTATGCGGATTCAAAACGCAAGGCGATAGAATATGAAGTTGGAGACAGAGTTTATCTTAGAGTATCCCCACTTCCTGGAGTTAAGCGTTTTGGAGTTAAAGGAAAATTAGCACCACGTTTCGTTGGACCGTATAAGATCTTGCAACGCATGGGTGAAGTCGCTTATAAATTGGAATTACCAGAAGGACTGTCAGGAGTTCACGAGTATTCCATGTTTCTCAGCTGAAGAAATGTCACGCCGAGATGGCAGAGGTACCGCTGAGAGATACAGTGCCACTGGAAGCAATACAATTGAAGGATGATTTAACATAGGAGGAGAAACCAGTCAAGATTCTCGATTTTGCCAGCAGAGTTACTCGCAACAAGGTTATCAAGTTTTGCAAGGTTCAGTGGAGCCACCACACTGAGGATGAAGCCACCTGGGAGTGAGAAGAAGATTTGCTCAAGGACCACCCTCACCTATTTTCTAGCCAACCCGAATCTCGAGGGCGAGATTCATCTTAAGGGGGGTAGGTTTGTAACATCCCAAATTTTCAATTTGGAATCTTATACATTAGATCATCATGCATTACATATTTTCTTGCATTTGACGATCCTAGAAATTTCACGCAACTCAAGGACCCATGGAGAGAGTTGGAGATTTCGAAATTTTCATATTTGAGTTCTCTCGAATTATGAAAAGAGGATCATTGATTTTATTTATTTCATCTTTAAATAATTTTTCCAATATCAAATAAGAGAGGGAATAATATTACTTTCCCAAAATTTAGGAAAAATGAAGATTTAATAAATAAATCAAATTTTGGATTTTCTCGGAGTTTATTTGCCTTAGGGAAAAATGCGTGTTTTCAAAAATTGCATTTTAGGCCCCGAGTAAAAGTTCATTTTGTTCGACTCATTTTTAAGAGTCGGGGAAAATTTTCTTTGTAATTTTTGGAGTTCGTTTAGATTTTATTTTATTCGTTTTTCTGCGCGAGATATTTATAAAAAAATAAAAAACGCGCAGCGCCCCGCCTGGGCCAAGGGCCCAGCCGGCCCAGCCGCCCCTCCCCTCGCGCGCCCGCGCGCAGCGCGCCGCCGCCGCCCCAGCCGAGTCTGGCTCGGACTCCGCCACCGCCGCCGCCCTTGCCTTGCCCCCTCCCCCAAGCAGCACCCCCCCTCCTATAAATACCCCAGCACCCTCCCGCTCCTCCCCACAACCTGCCGCCGCCGCCCCCAAGCAGCAGTAGCAGCAGCCGCGCGCTACCGCAGCAGCCGCCGCCGCCGCGCAGCAGCCGCCGCCGCCGCCGCTAGCGCCGCCGCCTGCCGCCGCAGCCGCCGCGTCTCCGTCGCCCCGCCGCCTAGCCGCCGCCCCGCCGGAGCCCCGCCTCGTCGAGGTAGCCGCGCCGCGCCACCCTCCCCTCGGTTCGGTTTTTTTTTTAAAAAAAAACTGTTCCGATTTTCTTTTTCGTCGTTTCTGTTTTTTTTAAACCCTAGATCGGTTTTATTTCCCGGTTTTGTTGTTTAGCGAGCGTTCGCCGGACCGTTCGTCTTAACGAACGTGATCACCGGTTATTCACGGTAAACGAACGTCCGTTCGTTTAACCGTTCGTCGTTTTCTTTTAATCGGATTTATTCCGCTATTTTCTGATCGCGATTTCAGATCCGATCTTCGTTCTAGTTTATCTTCTCGCTCGTTTATCGGAATCAGGTGATTCAAGCGCCTGGAGTTTCGTTTCGAAACCGCCGTTCCGACTAATCAATTTAAACAAAGTTTTGCTACTGTAAAATTTGACCTAGTTTTCAACTTGCTAGAACCGAGTTGTTTTCTTTTGCCGTTTGACTTTCGTTGCTTTATTTGATTTGATTATGTTGCCACCAGGGTTCTTAAGTTGAACTTTCTGGTTAGATCTTTTATTCGAGATTTACCTGTGCATTAGATGAGTACTTATTGTATGCTTGTTGTTTGTCTGCGATAGATCACCCGGAGTGCGCCGCTTGTTACTTCGAATCTCTAGGTTTCGCGGATCATCAGCAAGGCAAGTAACACTTTGATCATACCTTTTCTACTACCCAGTTTTGATGCATTAGATCAATCCTCAAACATTGCATGATTAGGATCTAATTAAATTGTGGGATGGGAAGTGGATGAGGTAGTACCTATTACCTATTTTACTTATGAAACCTTTGGGAGTTACTTCTGCGTTTGCTTATTATGCCATGCTATGCTAGTAGACGTGGATTGGGTGAGTGAATATCCATGACAGATGTGAGATTGTTAATTAATGGTTTATCTAAGGTGGCAACTTAAATACACATCTGGGTGGATTGAGGCACCTGGGGTATCCAGTGATTGCCTGGTTTTTTTTGGAAATCCCGGGGTTACTGTGTGATTTTCCTATGGACCGCCACCCAGGCTCAAAGGGATCATAAGATAATTCATGCTAGTAACTTCCGTGTGCAGCCACAAGCCATTATGGGCTCTGGCATAGTTGACTAAGTCGTGCGAACTCTTATAGTGGTGGACTAGCAGATGTAGGGGATGTAGGTGTACCGGTCTACCCATCGTAAGGTGCTAGCGCTTCTGAAAGACTATGTCTCGGTCATCCGTTTCTCAAACACCATGTAGTGCGAGAAACCAAACAGAGGCGATCAAGTCTTGTGGGGAAAAGTGCGCAAACCTCTGCAGAGTGTACAAACTAATCATGATTAGCCGTGTCCCCGGTTATGGACATCTTGAGTATCTAGTATTTGAATATCATGTGAATCTCAACATATTACTCTAATTTAATATTGTTGGGTTTGTTAATGAGTATTTTTAATTGGGATTGAGGATGCTGTCAACCATTCTCAATGTTTAACAACCACCATGATAGTTAAATAAATTTATTCCTTTGCAGTAGGGAAAAATTGGCTTTATGCAAAAACTGTAACCATAGAAGCTTTTCCACCAGCCATATATGCATGTAGTATAGGCTTACCATTCATTATTCTCTATGTGTTACATTGCCAGCATATTCCATGTGCTGACCCGTTTTCGGGCTGCAACTTTCATGTTGCAGACTTTTCAGACGATGAGTAAGGTGCTTTTAGGTCGTGGTTCTATACTCAGTGATGCCATTGGAGTTGATGGACTCACTTATCTTCCAAGTCTACCGCTGTTATCGTTATTAGATGGCCTTAAGCCATATTTATTATAATAAGTCCTCTTTTGGACAAGTGTGTGATTGCTACTCTGTTATAAATCCTTCGAAGTACTGTGTGGTGTCAGCATTACTGATCCAGGGATGACACTTGAGCACAGAGACTTGACCATCTGAGGTCGGGTCGCTACATTTCTGGCATAGTTTTGTAACAGATCGGCAGGTGATCCGTCCTTTCTCCTCTGCCGTGGTTCATGCATTTCTCCTTTTTGGAAAGCGGATTATATATATATATATATATATATATATATGTATACACACACACGCACGCACACACACACACACACACACACACACACTTATAAGGACATGGTTGCATAACCAAATTAAACATCCACTTACATAGGTGGCTACTATAACCATGGCATTTGCACACACCAAAGTAAACTATTACATGCATAATTACATAGGTGTCTACTACACACATGCCGTTTCCACACACCAAAGTAAACTATATATTACATGCATAATTAACTAGCATAAACAATCATCTGATCATCATCTACTGGTTGTGACGCTTGCGCTACTTGTGGCTCGATCCGGGCTCGTCGATTTGGGTAACGAGGCACTTCCTCATGTCAACGATCCACCTGTGCATCTCATAGCATGTGTACACGCTCTTGGCCATGAACCTGAGGTGAGGTTCATCCAGTTGCCGCATCCAGGCCCTGTGCCAGGATACGAGACTTGTTCTCTGGGCATCCTGCTTCATCTTTTCGTAGTAGGGGTCGATGATGGATGAGGCGAGTTCGACCAGGGAGTCCTTCTTCATGCTGCCCCAGACCCAGTAGTGGTCACGGATTTCGACAAGGTTCTTGTAGGCCAAGCCCATAACACTGAGCACTTCTACATCGTTGGTGGTTGCTACGTCTTGAGCTTGCGTTGGTTTTCCTCGAAGAGGAGAGGGTGATGCAGCAATAGTAGCGTAAGTATTTCCCTCAGTTTTTGAGAACCAAGGTATCAATCCAGTAGGAGGCTCCTCAAAAGTCCCACGCACCTACACAAACAAACCGAGAACTCGCAAACAACGCAATAAAGGGGTTGTCAATCCCTTCACGGCCACTTGCGAAAGTGAGATCTAATAAAGATAGTATGATAAGATAAATATATTTTTGGTATTTTATAATATAGATGCAAAAAGTAAAGATGCAAATAAAAGTAAATTGGAAGCAAATATGATAAGAGATAGACCCGGGGGCCATAGGTTTCACTAGTGGCTTCTCTCAAGATAGCATAAGTATTACGGTGGGTGAACAAATTACTGTCGGGCAATTGATAGAAAAGTGCATAGTTATGAGATTATCTAGGCATGATCATGTATATAGGCATCACGTCCATAACAAGTAGACCGACTCCTGCCTGCATCTACTAATATTACTCCACACATCGACCGACTCCTGCGTGCATCCAGAGTATTAAGTTCATAAGAACAGAGTAACGCATTAAGCAAGATGACATGATGTAGAGGGATAAACTCAAGCAATATGATATAAACCCCATCTTGCTATCCTTGATGGCAACAATACAATACGTGCCTTGCAACCCTTTCTGTCACTGGTTAAGGACACCGCAAGATTGAACCCAAAGCTAAGCACTTCTCCCATGGCAAGAAAGATCAATCTAGTAGGCCAAACCAAACTGATAATTCGAAGAGACTTGCAAAGATAACTCAATCATACATAAAAGAATTCAGAGAAGATTCAAATATTATTCATAGATAAAGTTGATCATAAACCCACAATTCATCGGATCTCGACAAACACACCGCAAAAAGAGTTTACATCGAATAGATCTCCACAAGAGAGGGGGAGAACATTGTATTGAGATCCAAAAAGAGAGAAGAAGCCATCTATCTAATAACTATGGACCCGTAGGTCTGTGGTAAAACTACTCACAACTCATCGGAGGGGCAAGGATGTTGATGTAGAGGCCCTCCATGGTCGATTCCCCCTCCGGCAGAGTGTCGGCGAAGGCTCCAAGATGAGTTCTCGCGGATACAAAAGGTTACGGTGGTGGAAATTGTGTTTCGTCCGCCTCCTGGATGTTTTCGGGGTACATAGGTATATATAGGAGGAAGAAGTACGTCAGTGGCCGCCCGAGGGGCCCACGAGACATGGGCGCGCCCTCCTATCTCGTGGGAGCCTCGGCTGCTTCTTGACTTGCACTCAAAGTCCTCTGGATCACGTTTGTTCCAAAAAATCATGCTCCCTATGGTTTCATTCCATTTGGACTCCGTTTGATATTCCTTTTCTTCGAAATACTGAAATAGGCAAAAAACAGCAATATGGGCTGGGCCTCCGGTTAGTAGGTTAGTCCCAAAAATGATATAAATGTGTAAAATAAAGTCCATAAACATCCAAAAGGGTTAATATAATAGCATGGAAAAATCAAAAATTATAGATATGTTGGAGACGTATCAAGCATCCCCAAGCTTAATTCCTGCTCGTCCTCGAGTAGGTAAATGATAAAAAGAGAATTTTTGATGTGGAGTGCTACCTAGCATAATTTATAATGTAATTTTTTTTATTGTGGCATGAATGTTCAGATCCAAATGATTCAAAATAAAAGTTCATATTGATAAAAGAAATAGTAACACTTCAAGCATACTAATCAAAGTAATCATGTCTTCTCAAAATAGCATGGCAAAAGAAAGTTCATCCCTACAAAATCATATAGTTAGGCTATGCTTCATTTTCGTCACACAAAGATGTTCCCAACTTCTATACCCCCGATGACAAGCCAAGCAATTGTTTCATACTTAAATAATCTCAAACATTTTTCAACCTTCACGTAATACATGAGCGTGAGCCATGGATATAGTACTATGGGTGGAATAGAATATGATGATGGGGATTGTGTGGAGAAGACAAAAAAGGGGAAAGTCTCACATTGACGAGGATAATCAATGGGCTATGTAGATGCCCATCAATTGATGTCAACATGAGGAGTAGGGATTGCCATGCAACGGATGCACTAGAGCTATAAATGAATGCTCAACAAAAGAAAACTAGTGGGTGTGCACTCTATTGGAAAAGGCAGTGCCTAGGAGGCGCTTAGGCACGCCTAGGCGCTAGGAAATGGCCAAACGCCTCGCCTAGGGCATAAATGGAGGTCTAGGCAGGGATTGCCTACCCAAGGAAGAAATCATGCACATACTGCACTCATATGCCAAACGGGTTATATTCCAATGGCGGTAGATGGTAATTAACTTATTTATATGCCCTAAACTAATATCAACACCCATATAATAATCATAAATACACTACGCGTAAAAACTATATTATCGCCTAGGCCGCACCTAGGGCGCTTAGGCACCGCCTAGGCACTAGGCGAAGGCCAACTGCCTTGCTTACGCTTACCTTTTTTCCAACCTGGGGTGTGCATCCAACTTGCTTGCTCACGAAGACCTACGGCATTTGAGTAAGCCTATCGTAGGAATATACAAGCCAAGTTCTATAATGAAAAATTCCCACTAGTGTGAAAAAGACAACTTATGAGACTCATTACATGAAAAACATGGTGCTACTTTGAAGCACAATATATGAGACTCACTACATGAAGGACAAGGTGCTACTTTGAAGCACAAGTGTGGAAAAAGAGATAGTAACATTGCCCTTTTTATTTATTTTCTTTTTTTTCTTTTTTTTCTTTTTTTGGGGCCTTTCTTTTTTCTTTTGGCCTTTCTTCTTTTTTTCCTTTTTTTTCTTTGGGAAATGCTCTAATAATGATGATCATCACACTTTCATTTATTACAACATAAGAATTACAACTCAAAACTAGAACAAAATATGACTCCATATGAATGCCTCCGGCGGTGTACCAGGATGGTGCAATGAATCAAGAGTGACATGTATGAAAAAATAATGCATTGTGGCTTTGCCACAAATACGATGTCAACTACATGATCATGCAATGGCAATATGACAAAAGTAAAGTATGTCATGATGATGAAGAACGGAATGGTGGAAAGTTGCATGGCAATATATCTCGGAATGGCTATGGAAATGCCATAATAGGTAGGTATGGTGGCTGTTTTGAGGAAGATATAAGGAGGTTTATGTGTGATAGAGTGTACCATATCACGGGGTTTGGATGCATCGGCGAAGTTTTTACCAACTCTCAAGGTGAGAAAGGGCAATGCACGGTACCGAAGAGGCTAGCAAAGGCGGAAAGGTAAAAGTGTGTATAATCCATGGACTCAACATTAGTCAAAAGAACTCATATACTTATTGCAAAAATTTAGAAGTCATCAAAAACCAAGTACTACGCACATGCTCCTAGGGGGATAGATTGGTAGGAAAAGACCATCGCTCGTCCCCGACCGCCACTCATAAGGATGCACAAGCCAGGTACACTTCATGTTTGAAATTTGTTACACAACTTTAACCATACATGCATGCTACATGACTTGATAACTTCAACACAAGCATTCTTTAAATTCATAATCACCCAACTAGCATGACTTAATATCACTACCTCCATATCTCAAAACAATTATCAAGTATCAAGTTGATCATAGCATCCAATTCACTTCCTATGATAGTTTTTATTATATCCAACTTGGATGCCTACCATTCTAGGACCAATTTTATAACCATAGCAAATACCATGCTGTTCTAAAAGACTCTCAAAATGATATAAGTGAATCATGAGATACTAGTAATTTCTTCAAAATTAAGACACCGCCGTGCTCTAGAAGATATAAGTGAAGCACTAGAGCAAAAACTATCAAGCTCAAAAGATATAAGTGAAGCACATAGAGTATTCTAGCAAATTCTAATCAAATAGGCTTCTCCAAAAAGGTGTGTACAGCAAGGATGATTGTGGTAAACTAAAAAGCAAAGGCTAATATAATACACGACGCTCCAAGCAAAACACATATCATGTGGCGAATAAAAATATAGCTCCAAGTAAAGTTACCAATGAACAAAGACGAAAGAGGGGATGCCTTCCCGGGGCATCCCCAAGATTAGGCTTTTGGCTATTCTTGAATATCTTGGGGTGCCATGGGCATCCCCAAGCTTAGGCTCTTGCCACCCTTTATTCCATAGTCCATAAAAGCTTTACCCAAAACTTGAAAACTTCACAACACAAAACTCAACAGGAAATCTTATAAGCTCCGTTAGTGAAAGAAATCAAAACCACCACATAAGGTACTGTAATGAAATCATTCTTCATTTATTTTGGTGTTAAACCTAATGTATTCCAACTTCCCTATGGTTTATAAACTATTTTACTAGCCATAAATGCATCGAAATAAGCAAACAACACACGAAAAACAGAATCTTTCAAAAACAGAACAGTCTGTAGCAATCTGTAACTAACGCAAACTTATGGAACTTTAAAAATCCTACCAAAATAGGAAGTCCTGGAAAATTTGTTTATTGATCAGAAGCAAAAAAGAATCAACGCAAAAGCATGTTCCTGTGATTTAACAAAATTATATTCATGCGCGCAAAGTTTCTGTTTTTCAGCAGAATCAAATCAACTATCATCGTAGGTTATCCTATAGGTTCTACTTGGCACAAACACTAATTAAAAGATAAAAACACATCTAAACAGAAGGTAGATGCAAGATTTATTACTAAACAGGAGCAAAAACAAAAAACATAAAGAAAATTGGGTTGCCTCCCAACTAGCTCTATCGTTTAACGCCCCTAGCTAGGCATAAAAGCGAAGATAGATCTAACGAGTGCCATCTTTGGCACTAAATTCATAAGTAGCCCGCATGATAGATTCATAAGGTAATTTGACTTTCTTTCTTGGAAAGTGCTCCATGCCTTTCTTTAATGGAAACTGGAATCTAATATTCCCTTCCTTCATATCAATAATCGCGCCACTCGTTCTAAGGAAAGGTCTACCAAGAATAATAGGGCAAGAAAGATTGCAATCTATATCAAGAATGATAAAATCTATGGGCACCAAATTGCCATTTGCAACAATAAGAACATCATTGATCCTTCCCATTGGCTTTTTAATTGTGGAATCCGCAAGGTGCAAATTTAAAGAGCAATCATCAAGATCATGGAAACCTAGAATATCACATAAAGTTTTTGGAATCGTGGAAACACTAGCACCCAAATCACACAAAGCAAAACACTCATAATATTTAATTCTAATCTTTATAGTAGGTTCCCACTCATCATTAAGTTTTCTAGGTATAGAAACTTCCAAATTAAGTTTTTCATCATAAGATTGCATCAAGGCATCAATGATATGTTTGGTAAAAGCTTTATTTTGACTATAAGCATGAGGAGAATTAACAACGGATTGCAACAAGGAAATACAACCTTTTAAAGAACAATTATCATAATCAAAATCCTTGAAATCGGAGATAGTAGGTTCAATGTTATTAGAAGTTGAGGACTCTCCAATCCCTCTTTTACCAAATTTAGCATCAAGATCTAAAAACTCCGAATTCTTGGGACGCCTTTTAGGCAAAGTTGATTCATCATCAGTCCCATAATCATCAAAATTCATATTGCAAAACATAGATCTAATAGGAGACGCATCAATAACTTTAAGATCCTCATCATTATTTTCATCTAACTTTTCTGGTTTAGCGGCCATCTTATTGACTAAAGGGGCTTGCTTATCAGAAATTTTGGCTATAGCATTTTCAAGGCGGGTAATTTGAGCGGTAACACCTTAAAATTCTTTATTCATATCATCAAGCTCTTTGTTCATAAAACCCAAAAAAAACTTTTTGTTCCTTAAGCTCTTTTCTAAAGAAATTATTATGCTCAAATTGCAAATTCATAAAGCTTCTGATATTTGATTCAATCTCATCCATCCTTCTAAGAAGGTGGTCAGGACCCTTAGCCGAAGCCATAAGGACAAACAGGCACACAAGCAAACAGAAAAAGGCAAGCGAAAAGAGAGGAGGAGATTGGAAAAGAGAGGGCGAATAAAACGGCAAGGGTGAAGTGGGGGAGAGGAAAACGAGAGGCAAATGGCAAATAATGTAAATGCGAGGGAGATGGGTTTGTGATGGGTACTTGGTATGTCTTGACTTGAGCGAAGACCTCCCGGCAACGGCGCCAGAAATCCTTCTTGCTACGTCTTGAGCTTGCGGTGGTTTTCCTCGAAGAGGAGAGGGTGATGCAGCAATAGTAGCGTGAGTATTTCCCTCAGTTTTTGAGAACCAAGGTATCAATCTAGTAGGAGGCTCCTCAAAAGTCCCACGCACCTCCACAACACAAACTAAGAACTCGCAACCAACGCAATAAAGGGGTTGTCAATCCCTTCACGACCACTTGCGAATGTGAGATCTAATAAAGATAGTATGATAAGATAAATATATTTTTGGTACTTTATAATATATATGCAAAAAGTAAAGATGCAAATAAAAGTAAATTGGAAGCAAATATGATAAGAGATAGACCCGGGGGCCATAGGTTTCACTAGTGGCTTCTCTCAAGATAGCATAAGTATTACGGTGGGTGAACAAATTACTGTCGAGCAATTGATAGAAAAGAGCATAGTTATGAGATTATCTAGGCATGATCATGTATATGGGCATCACGTCCATAACAAGTAGACCGACTCCTGCCTGCATCTACTACTATTACTCCACACATCGACCGACTCCTACCTGCATCTAGAGTATTAAGTTCATAAGAACAGAGTAGCACATTAAGCAAGATGACATGATGTAGAGGGATAAACTCAAGCAATATGATATAAACCCCATCTTGTTATCCTCGATGGAAACAATACAATACGTGCCTTGCAACCCTTTCTGTCACTGGGTAAGGACACCGCAAGATTGAACCCAAAGCTAAGCACTTCTCCCATGGCAAGAAAGATCAATCTAGTAGGCCAAACCAAACTAATAATTTGAAGAGACTTGCAAAGATAACTCAATCATACATAAAAGAATTCAGAGAAGATTCAAATATTATTCATAGATAAACTTGATCATAAACCCACAATTCATCGGATCTCGACAAACACACCACAAAAAGAGTTTACATCGAATAGATCTCCACAAGAGAGGGGGAGAACATTGTATTGAGATCCAAAAAGAGAGAAGAAGCCATCTAGCTAATAACTATGGACCCGTAGGTCTGTGGTAAACTACTCACAACCCATCGGAGGGGCAAGGATGTTGATGTAGAGGCCCTCCATGGTCGATTCCCCCTCCGGCAGAGTGCCGGTGAAGGCTCCAAGATGAGATCTCGCGGATACAGAAGGTTACGGTGGTGGAAATTGTGTTTTGTCCGCCTCCTGGATGTTTTCGGGGTACGTAGGTATATATAGGAGGAAGAAGTACGTCGGTGGCCGCCCGAGGGGCCCACGAGACAGGGGGCAGGGGCGCCCTCCTATCTTGTGGGAGCCTCGGCTGCTTCTTGATCTGCACTCCAAGTCCTCTGTATCACGTTTGTTCCAAAAATCACGCTCCCGAAGGTTTCATTCCGTTTGGACTCCGTTTGATATTCCTTTTCTTCGAAATACTGAAATAGGCAAAAAAACAGCA
This sequence comes from Triticum timopheevii, assembly GCA_963921465.1. Classification (NCBI taxonomy): domain Eukaryota; kingdom Viridiplantae; phylum Streptophyta; class Magnoliopsida; order Poales; family Poaceae; genus Triticum; species Triticum timopheevii. The sequence continues at coordinate 293,999,172 of OY997270.1, forward strand.
ATATGGGCTGGGCCTCCGGTTAGTAGGTTAGTCCCAAAAATGATATAAATGTGCAAAATAAAGCCCATAAACATCCAAAAGGGGTAATATAATAGCATGGACCAATCAAAAATTATAGATACGTTGGAGACGTATCAGTGGTTTCCACCGTGGCAAACTTGTAGTCGGTGATGTTGACAAACCTGTTGAAACGGTCGCAAGGCTCTGTGGCCATGCATTAGTGGTAGTTGAGTACATGATGGTGCACGCACAACTGGGTGATGGCAACCTTTTGATCTTTGTCGGGACGATCGGCGGTGTACTGGAGGTCGATGTCGACCACCTTGTACTTGTCTCTAGCAAGAAACTACTCAACGGTGTTGATGTAATCATCCACCACTGGATGGTGTACACCACTGAGAGATCCCTCTCCCTTGCGTGTGTATCCACTTTATGCTCGCCGAACTCCATTGGAGCACCGCTAGACATCCCCTCTCTATTTGCCGTCGTGGGTGTGCTTGTTGTGTTGTGAGGCGCAATCGAAAGGTTGAAGAGACTAAGGTTATAATGGACGCGGGAATTAAAGGGGAGGCCGGACGGCCTGGAATATCGATCGGCACGCCCTGATGGCAGTTCTAATTCGCAGCATGTAACTCCATCGTGCCGCACGTAACTGCATTGTGTGGCAACATGCATGGTGCAACCGCATGCATATGGGGCCACTGACGTGATCGTGCGCAGGCCCAACCGCTGGCAGAGTGCACGCAAAGGGACACGAGTAGAGCGCTCCGCGGTCGCCTCAACGGCGAGCAACCATATATCCATATAGCAGTTGAACACGCAAGGAAAAGTTGTCCACAAGCTGAGCGCGCCGACAGACACGAGCAGAGCGCGCCACGGCGCCTAACAGCGAGCAACCATATATATGCATATAGAAGTTGAACTGTTTGTATAAATTAAGCACGACTGTTTAATCTAAGAATGAAATCTATGCTTAATTACTGAATTTTAGTTGCAAAAATTAGATAGTGCTAGTGATTTTTAGCTGCATATTTTGACAAATCACCATTGGAACCGCTGGGTGTCCTCTCTGTATGTGTCGTCGTGGGTGTGCTTATTGTGTCGTGCGCCGGCCCCAAACACTGGCAACAGAACTTATAAGTTGAGGAATGGAGTACTAGTTACAATGCTGCATATGATTTAGCAAAGGGATCACACATGTCTGTATTGACTAGAACGAGAATGCAATAGCACAATGAGAATTAAGGCCACGATGATGCGATCGCAGTGGTGGTTACAGGAACCTCCTCCTCCTCAACTCAGTGCACCGGGTCACCAACCGCCGGCTAAGGAGCGGTGGCTTTTGTGGCGAGGTCAAGGTGCTTCTCAGCAAAGGCATCCAAGGCTTCCAGCCGGTTGAAGAAGGCCAACGTCGTAGGTCCTCGCTGGCCTTGTAGATACCTATGTACACGATTTGCTCATACACGTGGATGTATAGGTCGACGAATTCTCGTAGGGCGAGGCGCCTCGCAGCAAGCGCGACCTCCAGGTGGACATTCTTTGTGGCGTCGGCAGGCAGTCGCAGGGCCACCAGTGCTTGAAAGAGGTTCCGACCATGGAGGCCGATTAGGGTGGAAGGCAATGAGGAGCCCGGGCGCGCGGGCTCGAGGAGTACGGAGATGTCGTCCGTGAGCTCCTTGATGATGGTGAATTTGTTGGTGGTGGCAACGATCATCTGGTCCAACTGGGAGTCATAGCTGGCATTGACGACAACCATCCACCAGCCGGTCGCCAACACCGTTTGGAGATGATCCTCGATGCCATTCTGTAGGCCGGCATCGTGGACCGTCTAGCACAGCCGCTGGCCACTCACGCATTGCCGCCATGGGCCTGGCGTGAGCACTTTTGCGCTTAGTGTAGGTGCTTAGGCAAATGCTTAGGTGCGTACGATGTGGTAGATACATTGGAATGGAGGGGCGCCTTTATATGAGTGCAAACTGCATTGCATTCACATCGTGCTGCCTCTTTTCCCGGTCCTCCTCCCATTACTTCCCTCATGCATACATGATGCTAATTGAAGGAGGATGCATCATTGGCCGCTCAACTTTTCGGGAACCGCTACCCTCTCCCTCGTCTGCACTCAAGCCGTATCGGGGACTGCGCCACCCGCTATCAAATCGAATAGTACTGCGCCGCCCACTGCACGCCCGGCTGAACACGCCTCCTCACCTCCATCTATGCTTAATTATTGAATTTTAGTTGCAAAAATTAGATACTGCTAGTGATTTTTAGCTTCATATTTTGACAAATTGCAGTGTTACAAGGTTGACAAATGGCAATGTTACTCGATCAACAAACGTCAATCTTTCCAGTTTGACAAATGGCAACATACCCAATATGACAGATGCAAATCTTACCAAATTGTTTGGAAGTGGTTGCACACAGGTCATCCAAAAGAACCGTTTGCATTGAAGAGATGCACAAATCCTGCTCTCACTTTGCGTACGGGTGTTCTTTCTAAAACGTTTGCGGTCAAGAGCCACTAGAACCTATAGCCATTAAAACCAAGACATGTGGCGTCATGTAAATGGTTAAGATTGAATTATGCACATAAATGCATTGAAAACTCAATTAATGCATAAAAATGTCCAAACAAACCCCGAAAAATCCCCAAAATTAACGCAACACTCATGTTGTTCTGTGTTGACACGAGGAAATTTTTGGAAGCAATAATAGGCGATGGATATCGTTTCGTCCCCAAAGGTGGGACATTCCCTACCGAAACCATCATGCTTGTTGTGAGAAGCTCTGGTTTGTGAGAAGCATATACCCAAACCTGCCCCAAATGGGACAAAAAATTTACCATGGCATGTTGATGCCGCTCCATGATAGCATGCCAAGTTTCATGAATTTCAAACAAGTTTTGGATTTACTTGAATTTAAAAACCAGGTATCTCAATGTTTGCGGCTGAGTGACAGTGGCAGGGTGTTTGACATTCATTCCCATTTCTTGCATGGGACCTAAGCATGCAACCAAGGACACAGATTTGAATTTTCAACCAATTTATATGCATTAGAGCATGTGCTTGTAGTTCACATTTGAATTATGCACATGAATGCATAGAAAACTCAGTTAATGTATGAAAATATCCAAGTGAACCCCCAAAAATCCAAAAAATTGACACAACACCCCTGTTGTTCTATGTTGACACTAGGAAAAAATTGAAATCGAGAAGAGGCAATGCATATCGTTTCGTCCAGAAAAGTGAAGCGGTCCCTACCAAAACCATCGGGCTTGTTGTGAGAAGCTCTAGTTTGTGAGAAGCATATCCCCAAACTGCCCCAAATGGGACAAAAAATTACCACGGCAAGTTGATGCCGCTCCATGACAGCATGCCAAGTTTCATGAATTTCAGACGAGCTTTGGATTTACTAGAATTTAAAAACCAGGTATCTCAATGTTTGCGCCCGAGTGATGGTGGCAGGTGTTTGACATTCATTCTCATTTCTTGTATGGGACATAAGCATGCAACTAAAGACACATATTTGAATTTTCAACTAATTTATATGCATTAGAGCATGTGCATGTGGTTCAAATTTGAATTATGCACATGAATGCATAGAAAACTCAATTAATGTATAAAAATGTCCAAGCGAAACCCGAAAAATCCGAAAAATTGACACAACACTCATGTTGTTCTATGTTGACACTAGGAAAAAAATTGGAAATCGAGAAGATGCAACGGATATCGTTTCGTCCAGAAAGGTGAAACGTTCCCTACTTGTTGTGAGAAGCTCTGGTTTATGAGAAGCTTATACACAAACCTGCCCCAAATGGGATAAAAAATTTACCACGGCATGTTGATGTCGCTCCATGATAGCATGCCCAGTTTCATGAATTTTGGACGACTTTTGGATTTACTAGAATTACAAAAGCAAGTACGTCGACGTTTGCCAGAGAGCCACAGTGCCGTGGTATTCGAAATTCATCCCCATTTCTTGCATGGGACATAAGCATAAACCCATGGACATATATATGATTTTACAACCCATGTTGGTGCACCGGAGCACGTGCATGTAGTTTAATTTTGAATTGTGCACCTGAAATGGATAGAAAACCAATTTAATGTATAAAAATGTCCAAATGAACCCTGAATAATTCCAGTTTTTTTGACGACACACCTATAGTTGCATGTTCACTACAGATAGAAGTTCTAGCAATTCAAACACCATCCTTTGCAGTTATGACCTCATTATGTAATTCAAATCAAGAAGAAAAATCAAGTAGATCCTACACAGTTTATTATCACCAAACATGTGAGATGCACTACAAAATATCCTGGAGCACCGTCGATGTATAGTACGCCTATGGCTTACGCGAGAAGGTGCGACGGCTACAGTCCACAACCCACTCTGGATAAGGGACCGTGTGTGATGACACTTTGCGCACCAGTTTTTGCGCTGAAGCGATTCCAAATTTTCGGCTTCCACGGAAATATCTACCTCCCCGCCCCCTCCCCCTTACCAAAATCCACATTACCCCTGTTTCCGCCTTCCTTTCCAAGTTGAAACCTTCACTCCTTGCTTGCAGCGCCGCCTCCTCACCAGCGTCCCTACTTCACACTGCTCGGCCTCACCTATCCAGGTAGGTAATCCACACCCGACCCCCATCCTCCTCCTCCTTCTACATCCCACATGCCCCGACCGTCGGTGCGAGCACGACACCTTCCACCCAGATCACCAAACCCTCCACCAAATAAGCGCCGCCCTAAGCCATGCTGCACGAAGTATAGCCAGGATCTCAAGGGGCATTTGGCAGTGGAGAAGCAAATCGCGGCCGCACGCGCGGATGAGGTCGCAATGGGTGCCATTCGTGCCGACCCCCAGATCTTAGGGGAGCACCTCGCCGTCGAGGCAATTGTCGACGCCTCACGCACCAACGCCGCGGAGTGGTTGGCTGCTTTAAACGATAGTTCGTGGCATTTTCTCGAGGCCACCATCGGTGCCTTCGACGAAGACTACGAGGTGTTTTCTCAGCGTGCACATGCTTACCTCATCTCGAGAGCCAGCAGGTTGGTGGCCGGACACTACTGGGGAAAACCTTATACACAGAAATATAGCAACAACACGGGTCAAAAAACTGCGCTAGTGCTATATAGCAGTAGCGATCAAATAAAAACCGCGCTACAGACACAAACTTAGCAGTAGCGCCTGTTGTAGAGAAAGCGCTACTACTAATATTCCCATTGGCAGAATGCTAGGCTACGCATAGCAGTAGCGAGCTTAACAGAAACGCGCTACTGCTAGAGCACAGTTAGCAGCGCGTTTCCTAAGAAGAGCGCTACTACTAACGGAAATAAAATAAGATGATAAACAAATAGAAATTTAAATGAAAATGAAAGAAATAGAAAAAGGAGAAAGGGAAAATAAAATGTAAAGCAAAATAAATGAAAAAGCGAAAAATCGGAGGAAGGCATAGCAGCAGCGTTTGTTTGTAAGAGGCGCTATAGCTAACGTAGCTGCAGCGCATGTCCTAGACCCCCGCTATAGAAACAGAATAGGAAATTAGCAATAGCAGCAGCGCGTTTTCAGGAAAGCGCTATAGCTAACTTAGCTATAGCGCGTTTTGCGAAACGCGCTACTGCTAAGTTTGACTTAGCCAAAAAACCGTTTCCCCCCGGCCACCACTTCCCCCAAATCCCTCAAACCCACCGCCCCGCGCGCGCGCCGCCGTCTCCTGATTCATAGTCGCCCCACACTTCGCCGCCACCGCCGACGCCACCAGAGCCATGCGCCGTCGACGACACCGGAGCCGCCCCCAACGCCACGGAGCCGCGCGGCCTCATCAACGCCACCGGAGCCGCCGTCGACGCCACCTTCCTCGCCGTCACCGGAGACTCCCCTGCCTCCCTCGCCGTCACCAGAGACGCCCCTGCCTCCCTCGCCACCACACTGCCTCCGTCGCCACCACCGGAGCCATCATCTGTAAGCCCCCACCCCTCCTCTCTCTCTCATGCATAGGTTAGCCAGTTTAATTAGGTTAATTATCTAGGTTAGGGCAAAAATTTAGTTAGGGCATTGACAGAGAAGTAGTTAGGTTAACTAGTTTAATTAGGTTAATTATCTAGGTTAGTGCAAAAACTTAGTTAGGGCTTTGACAGAGAACTAGTCAGGTTAACTAGTTTAATTAGGTTAATTATCCATGTTAATTAGTGCAAAAATTTATTTTAGGCTTTGACAGAGAACTAGCTGCGTTAACTAGTTTAATTAGGGTTAATTATCTAGGTAAACTAGATTAACTAACTAGGTTAAGTAGGTAGGTTAATTAGGTTCGTTGGATTAAGAAGCTAGGTTAAGTAGATTGGCAAAGGTTTTTGATTTTTCAAAAGACCACTATTTTTCAAGGAAAAGAATTTAGGCAAATTTTATTTTTCATTGAATTGGTCATGTTATATCTTTTCATTGAAGTTGTTCGATTGTGCCCAAGTGGTGGCTTTGTTGTTTCCAGGGAATGATGCTGAGTGGCCTATGTTTTGCCAGAATGTTGATTCATTTCTGTTCCGGCAAATTTCAGGTTCTCGATTTGTCCACTTTTTAGCAAAGGTCATGCCGAAATTTCCCGTGAATTTCGGCATGACTTGTGCTACAAACTAGGACATATCGAGTGCCCGGGATTTGCCGCACCAGGAAGGAGTCAACATTCCTCGACTGGCGAAAATCACTCTAGTTAGGTCATTTGGGTACGATGAACTTTGTTATTTATGCTTATGATATGTTGTTTCTATTTTTGCCAAGTCTGTCTCTTTCTGTTGCTCAACTATATATGTTGCATATCATCGACTCATGTGACGATGCAGGTGCATAGATCATAAATGGTGAAGAAGTGCTACGCCAGGAGTATATATACGACAAGTGGCCGGAGTGTCAGGCCCAGGTGTACCGGTTTTCGGTTTCCGAGCGACACGCAGTACTTAGTTTAGGTTCACGCTAATGCGAGAGAGGGATACGAACTCATGTACTCAAAGTGATAGCTATTCTCATGTATATCATTGTTTAGATGGATGACGATGTATTTGCAAGTAAGCAAGACTTGTATCGCTATTTTCGAGATTGATGACGAGAGACCACTTTGTGTTGGATGATGATTATGATGATGAGATGATTTGATGAGACTAATTGTATGTATATGCTATGATTACATTTGTATGTGGATGATATGCTAAAGATTATTGTATAAAGCCTATTCAAATGCAAAACAAACAAAAAACAAATCTGTAGGAAAAAAAACTAATAAAACTAGTAGTAGCGAGGGGGGATTTAGCAGTAGCGCCGACTTACCAGTAGCGCTTACCTGTAAACGGCGCAGCAGATAATACCAGTAGCGTCCTTTTCTAAAGAGCGCTGTAGCTATTCATGTGTAGCAGTAGTGTGTGTCAACACGCGCTACTGCTATACGTTAGCTGTAGCGCCTTATTAGTAGCGCCGGTACCCGCGCTACTGAGAGGGCCAAAACCCGCGCTGCTGCTAGGCTTTTCCCTAGTAGTGGGAGCGGCTCAGGCAACTCACCACTATGACGAGGGCACCCACGATGCGGAGGCCTCGCCGTCTTCCATGTCCAAGGAGCCAATCATTATCGATATCTCCGACAATGTGTAGATTGTCTTATTAGCTCACTATAAGGACCCACGTTCAGTTTGCTAGCTACTGCCTTTCCTTAACAAATTCTTGTGAATTGTGCTATCTACTTTTACCATGCAATCTTCTGCTCTAGTGTATATGTTCTATATGTCATGCAATGTGGTGTTCAGTTAACTATTTGGTTCAATTCTGCAAATGTGATGTTCAATTCTTTAGGGTGCAATTTTCCAAGTTGTCAAGCATGCTTGGTTTGATTAACTGTCGGATCTTCTATTAGGAGTATGTTATATTGTGCAATGTGGTGCTCAGTTAACATTTGGTTCATTTGTTGTGGTGTTTAGTTAACTATTTGGTTCAATTCTGCAATGCGATGTTCAATTGTTGTGTGTGCACTCTGTTATTGTATACCATGTGAGAAATAAATCAAATTTGGTTGTAGTAAATACATGAGAAACAAATACAATTGCTATATTTCCAAGTTGTTAAGCATGCTTGGTTTGGATAACTGTTTGATCTTCTACTAGGAGTATGTTATATTGTGCAATGTGATGCTCAGTTAACGTTTGGTTCATTTGTTGTGGTGTTTGGTTAACTCCTTGGTTCAATTCTGCAATGCAATGTTCAATTGTTGTGGCTGCATTCTGTTATTGTACCATGTGAGGAATAAATTAAATTTGGCTGCACTTAATACACGAGAAACATATACAAGTGCTATGTTTCCTAGTTCTTAATCATGCTTGGTTTGGATAAAGGGTTTTTTACATCTGTGCCCCTGGTTCCTTAGCTCTGCTCATTCATCCCCGGGCTCTTAACTTTTCCTCACTTTTCCCCACTCCCTTGCCCGTAACCCTCAGAACAGGTCAGAACAGACATCGTTTTCGGGTCAGTGCTTTGACCGTTAACTCTGATGAGTGGGGCCGCGTTGGGCGGTGTAGCTGTTCGACCATTGGGTCGTGGTTTTCTTGGGCCGTCCCTTGCATTAAATGCCTGCACACCCCACCACGACAGAAGCCTACGATGCATGCACCCAACAATCCTGCCTGCATCGTCGTTGCGTGCCGGCACGATGCATCGACCGATCATACATGTGCTGATGCGTGCTGCCATGATGCATTGACCGGGCCGCTTTCGTGCACGCCAGCCGCCACAGATGTAGCAACGGTCGCTGCTGTTGGTTCCTCTCTTCTCGCACTCTTGTCTCCTCAATTTGGAGCATCATTTTTTACAATCAGTTGCATCCTTTTCGATCCACTCACATCTGCACCCGTGCTACGACAAATAAATTGAAAAAATATGTTGTGGTTGCATGCACTAGGTAGGTGGCTACATATTTGTGGCTTGTGTAAAAAAAGAAGGGTCTGTTGTGGCTGCATGCACTAGGTGGTTACTAACAAAGCGAGCTCTCTAAGAAAACAATCAACAAACATGTAGATAGGGCCAGCAAGCCCATAGCACGATCACATAGTTGAAACTAGGACAAACTTCATAATAGAATAGATAGAAAGCTTAATAATAGAACTTGATAAAAGGGCCAACAAGCCCATAGCATCTCCAACATAGTTCAATTACAACTTGACATAACATAGACTCAAAAAAAAAGAAAAATAGATAGAGGGTTTAGAACCCTAGACGCTGCCTTCTCCACCTCGCTCCTCCTCTAGGTGCCCTTCACTTCTCCTCCAGGGCGTTGTCGATGGGGTACAGAAGAGTGTGCATGCACAACGCGGTGGGGAAGATGTTGGTGTACTCCGTGAACATGTTGTGGGTGGTGAAAGCGATGAACTCGCAGCCACACCAAAACATCCGGCCGAGGAGGTAGAAGGTGTCGAATGTGTTGGTGAAGTGGGCAAGGAGAGCAACCACCATCCCGTTTTGGATGTCCTCCTCGACACAGAACATCCTTGGAGATCCCCGCGGGAGGTGGTGGTAGCCGGATGCGAGGAAGAATTCGGTGAAGTTCCTTGCGGTCCTCCACCTTGATATCGCCCACACACGTAGTGTGCGCTCAACGTACATGCCAGGAGGGTAGAGCCTCTCCGGCACGGTGGGTGGGAAGTGGTAGGTTGGTCCGGTGTACTGCATGGCTGAGGATGTGCTAGAAGAAGGAGAAGTGGTCGAAGAGAAAGAAGGGCAAATGGCAGAGGGGATGGGAGATGGATGAGAGATGGCAGAGGCAGAGGGTGGCTTAAATAGCCGTGGTGCTACGTGTTATTTGGCCATGGCAATAACGGGGTCAAATGTGTTCAAACCCACCGCAGCATCGAGAGTGTACACTCGTGGGAAACGATAGTTTGAAAAAGAAGAAGAAAAAGAAGATAATTGCATGCATGGGAATCCGTGGTCATATATATTATATGAACAAAAAGAGACAATTTTCGAACAAATTTTGGTCATTTTGCATTTGTGTAGAACAAAAAGAACAGAGCCAGCACATTCACAAAAACAGAGCAAAATGTGCAAAAATACAGGGCCAGCATGTTCTCAGAAAATAGAGCAAATGATGCAAAAAAATGACGCAATTCGATGGTCCAACCAGAGCTTGGTTTCCTTTTGGGCCCAGTAACAATGTTTTTTTCATGGAGTCAGTCGTGGGCGAGCAGCCGAGCACAACCAATAGGATCACCTCTCGCGGGGCGCCCCATGATCCAACGGTGCGGAGCCCTCCTTGTGATCCAACAACGCGGATCCTACACGCAGCCAGCCCACCTAATTCCTTCTAGAAGACCAGATCTGAGGGATGTCGCTTGGTGCGAGGGTATGATCGAACGGCTGACATTGGGAGCTACAGTTAGGCGAAACCCCGTAGGGTTTACAGGGGTTTTGAGCTGGTCAACAGGGTTTCGAAGGCTTTGACTGAGCATAACTAATTTAAAAAAATCGAAAAAATATGAAACCTTCACCGTTCATTGTTTTATAAGACAAACTAATGAGGAAAAATACTAAACTTGGTCTATGGTCATTTTCATGAAAAAACCCTAGCTAGCATGATCGAGGTCAAATGAGCACCATTAATTTAAAAAAAATCAAAAATATATAAAACCTGCACACAATTTTGTCTTATGTGACATGTTACCAACCAAAAATCATAAACTTGGTCTATGGTCATTTTCATGAGAAAACCTTCACAAGTATGAGCTATCATGTACATGATTTCACAGAGTTCAAGGAGAGGAGGTAGGGTTACCTTCTGTTTTTGAAAAATTAAAAGAAACACCAAAGCTTTATTTCATAGTGAATAAGAATGATCTGAAGTTACTTTTCCATTTTCATATTTCAAACGTGTTTTTAATAGTTTTTATATTAAAGCATATGTTTTCAAAAGAAAATGTAAAAATATGAAGATTAATTCAAAAAATAGTGAGACTTCAAATCTACACTATGGAAAGTGAATATGTGTTAATAAAAAAACATTTGGCTCATTTAGAGTAGGTCCAAAAAAATTGATTACAAATGGGTTGTTTACCATAGCCTGGGAGCTCATTTGGAGCATATTTCTCAAATTCAAATTTATTTGACCTCCTATAAATCACTTCAAATTTTGCACACATGATCTACTACGCAAACATAGATAGTTTGCCAAGGTTTTACTTGTTTTTGCATTTTCTTGAATTTATGCTGCCCAGGTTTGCCAAGGTTTACATGATCTCATTTGGAGCATGCATTTGATTTCCTACACAACATGTGTGATCATTGTAGCACATAAAATCATAGTTCACAACATCTAAACATAACTAACCATAGATTCAGGACAAACAAATATACCACAGGCAAATTTAAGGACAGACAAATATAAATAGCAACCAGATTACTAGCATCAACATAGCCAACCATAACCAAATTCATGAAAACTAAATTCAGTTCAACAAACCATAAGCAACGAGATTTAGTTCAACAAACCAAAAGTAACCCAACAGATAAACATAAAGATTCAATTCACAGCATCACATCATCAATCACATCACTCCGGAGTCAGGGCCTTCGTGAGGGCGGCATGCTGCCCCCTGATCATGTAGTCCTCCCCGCGAATCACTACATCCTCCGCATGAGACAGCAGCTGATCGAAGCAGCCATCCCTTGGCTTTGGCTTGGTGGTGCAGTAGGGGCAATGCCACTTCTCGGTCTTGCGGTTGTAGAAGGAAGCAACTCCCTTAGCCTTGATCTTCACCACCTCCTTGGCTGTGAAGGATGCGACGTTGCCCTTGTACACTTCTTCTCCAGAATCATATTGCACACATGAATGAGTTACATTAATACATTATAGAATCATGGATACACTATGTCGAAGGAACTAAATGAACAATCTAAATTTCAAGTAGGCTTACCTCATATTCTTCATCATCACTTTCCTCTGGATCATACGGGTTGTACTGGGCCAGCTCTCTTTCTACCCCCCCCCAACCATCATCCTCCTGAACATACAATTACATCCATCACTAGTAAATACGGAAGCTAATTGAAAATTTAGATATGCACACACGACACATTGATCATAGGGCTAATATACTCCCAATATACTATGATCATTGTTTTGCATTTTCCATTGCCATGCGCACAAATTGAACAATAGAGCTAATATAACTACATATTGTGGACAAATTTATATACTAATGAATCAAGGGTTACTTTTGGTTATGACATTCAAATTTATATTGTGATTCATAGGGTAGGATTGTGGTTCTAAACATAACTAACTTCTTAATCAATGGATTCCATTTGGGCATATGACATTCAAAACCCCAATCTGAGTAGCATTCAAAAACAAATCTAATAGGGACTCAATCTAAGGCAACGAATCTGAGTAGCATTAAAAAACCCAATCTATGAGCACTAAAAACAAATCTAATAAGCATGCATCTGTTCACAACATCTAGCATTTTTGCAATGAATTTTTCCAAATCTAAAAACAAATCTAAAACCCCAATCATTGTAGCACCTAAAATCATAGTTCACAACATGTAGCATTTTTGCAACGAATTTATCCAACAAACCCTAGTCCAAAAACCTCCACCCCCCAACCCATACAAAAAACCCTGGCCCATCCGTCAAACCAACTACTCTAACCATCTGAACTACTATATGAATCACAATCTAACCAATGCAACTAGGGAGCAACTAACTCTACAAGCTAAGCAAGTGCAAATACCTGCTGCTCCATGGCAGGCGGTGCATCGGGGGTATCCGGATGGACTGCACCACTCGATGTTGTCACCTTCTGCAGCGATGAGGCAGAGCCCGCCACATCCATAGCGGTTGCGAGTTTCCTCGCACCGCCGTGGACGCCGCCAATATCCGCGGTCACCGCGCCCTGACCCTGCAGCTCCACCACATCTCCGGCCACTGCTCCGGCGTCGCCATGAGCGTCGGCCATCTGACAGATGGAGGCGATTAAGGTGAGGAAGAGGATGCAGTGGGGGAGAGCGAGACGGTGCAGTGGAGGCAGTGGAGGAGAGCGCGACGACACCAGTGGGGGAGAGGAAGACGATGCGACAGGGAGGGGGTTTGGTGGAAAATGGTAGGGGTGATGGAGGTGGTTGCCCCTCTATATATGATGGGACGTTTCGGGCATGTCCATGGACACGTGCTACCCCACGACCGCGCACGCACGACCGCGGTCTTGCATGCGCCCATGTATATGCGTCCCCACTCGTCAGAGTTAACGGTCAAAGGCATTGACCCGACGGCAACGCCCGTTATAACCTGTTCTGAGGGTTTCAGGAAAGGGAGTTGGGAAAAGTGAGCAAAATTTAACCGAGTGGGGATGAATGAGTAGAGCTAAGGAACCAGGGGCACAAAAATAAAAAATCCTTGGATAAATTAGTTTTCCATGTGGCTTGAATCAATCTGATGAATCTGCAACGTGCTTATTTTTCATCAACATATTTTCTATACCACTATATAGTGTGCCAATAGCTTCAACTATTACTCGTTGGATATGCCCATCCAACGGTGAAGAGATGGAAAATCCGAGCATTATCATCCGTTGGATATAGTTTTTAACTCATAGGATACTGCCACGTGGCCTTCTAATTGAAAACCCAACTCTACCATCTCATGTGTTCTAGAAGTATCTATCCACATGCTTATCCGATACTCTAATAAAAAGAGGCTAGAACAATCTGGATTCTAGAGAGGTAAGAACCAAGTTGGATCTTGTCCAGTACGATTCTAGAAAAGGAAATACATATTCAAATGTATTTTTCCATGCTTTTTATATATATTTAAATAATGTGCAAAGCACGTACAATTTACTAGTACTGATAGCATGCGAACCCTTACTTAACTTGATGACTAACTACTTTATATGTGTTGCCGGAAAACAATGGGAAGCACTAAGGTTTACAAGATGGTACTAACTATTATACCTTACCTTTTTTATTCCTTTGCCCCATTTCCAATATAGAGAAGATATTTATGCACATCCTTGTTTTCAGGCCTTTCCAAAGCAGTTCATTGATGATTACCTCTCAAACCACCTCTATGGTCAGGAGGCAAGGAAATTTTTCATACAACACCCACTGTTCAATATTAAAGTGTTCCTAAAGAAGACGAAGGATGAACGGTCAATCATCCACAGGCACTGGCCAAAAGTTGCAAAGACCTTCAACATGAATGAAGGATCAATATTCGCCTTCCGCTTTAGCAGTTTTCCAGATGAGATGCATCTGTCTATGTACCGTCTATGAAGCTAATTTTGAAAGGTTCTAGATGTTGCATGTGAAACTTGGTGTTGGTGCAGGTGTGTAATGGGGTAGCAGAGTGCTGAAGCTATATCATGTTGTACTCGGATGTATTTCAATTATGAAGTCTTGCTTCCTTAATATAGAAATGAAATATATTATGTGCTTAATATGAATGTCAATTAGATTAATAAATGGATTATTAATAATAGGGCAGTTAGCCTGCTAAGGCCAATTAGCCTGCTAATTGGGTTTTCCTATTGCAAACGGTTATTGAGAAAACAACGTGGGCGATGACCTCAGGCAACGCACACAGTTTCTAGGAATAAACCGTGTTGGATCAATGAATAATCACACACGACATTCCCTTGAAAATTGTTTGCATTACGCCACCTTGTGCAAACGTTTTCCTTGGAGTGACTATGTGGGATGTATATACGAACGAAAATGTTTAGCGGGGACTAATTATGTGGGATCTACTTACGACCGAAATCGATTTCGCCTGTATAATTGTATTTTTAGCACTACTATACGTATAATCGTATTTGGTCACTCCCGGTCACACACGACCTCATTTTGCCTAGCGTGTGTGCCAGGAGGGCATATCCCCGACGTTTTCTGGGTTGTGTGGGAAGGACCCCCTATCACAATCACTCACTAGGTGACGGTTCCGAACGCCATCGTGGAAAGGGGTTAAAAACCATTTGTATAGCACCGACGCGTACCAGGGGTTGCAACTCCACCAGCTCCACAAACCTCTTCAGATGCATTCGTTGCAGGACTTCTCTCCACACCACCTTCGCACTCTGGAGCTCCCGGAGATCATGCTTAGAGAGCCGCATAGCACTATGCATTTTTGAGCTTTTTGGAAACTTGTTGCCAAAGGGGGAGGAAGTGTATAGATCATAGGCTTCGAGAGAGAGTGTGTTTTGCTTCTTTTTCCTCTCTTGCTACTTTGTTTGCTTGCTTGTTTGGGTGATACACTATTTATGCTTGTGTGTGAGATACTTCTATGATCATGTGTTCGATCAGATCATACTTTAATGTTTGTGCTTGAATGATGATATTCTATCTCTCATGTATGATCATTCATATCTTATCTTGGTATTGAGTGCATATTTCATACTCTATCATTTTGAGCACTCCACCAAGATGTATGTGACATGGAAGAGTAACCCATGATCCTAATCGATTGTGCATTTGCATTCAAAAGTAAATTTTAAATAATGCACAAATTTAGGGGGAGCTCTTGCTTATCACATACTTCTCAAAGCGATGATGTACTTCATTCATATTATCATTTGTTGAATCTTTGATCTATATATTGTCATCAATTAACAAAAAGGGGGAGATTGAAAGTGCAAATAATCCCTGGGTACTTTTGGTAATTCATAACAACATATAACTCATTGAACTAATATCCATTCAAGATTAATGTTTCAGAAAGTTCAATGATTGGTATGGCATGGACTAGAGATGTGGACCCCTCAAAATGCTAAGGACACATATTGGCAAAAGCTCAAGACTCTACATTTTCATTTTAGTGATCCAATATCACATTGAGTTCATAGGAAAAGCCAATACTATAAAAAGGGGATGAGGTGTTGCTTAATGGCTAGCTTGCTCAAAATGCTTAGTGATATGCTCCAAAAGCCCTCAACCACTTTATCATTTCCACATATGTCCTAAACCTAAAGTCAAACTCGCCCCCACCGATTTGATCTATCCGGCGCCACCGAGTTCACTTGACATAGCCATAACCAGAAACCCTAATTAGTTCGGTCTCACTGATAGGGATCTCAGTCTCATCGAGATGGGATTGCAAACTCTCTATTTCCCTTCCTAAGTTTCGATCTAACCGAAATGAGCAATCGGTCCCTCCGAGTTTGCAGTGCAAACTCTCTGTTTCCTTTTTGTAATGTTTTCGTCTAACCGAAATGAGCGATCGGTCCCACCGAGTTTGCCTGACCAAGTCTTTGTTTGCTTATTATTGAAATCGGTCTCACCGACTTCATGTGGTCGGTCTCACCGAGATGAAGTTTTGCCCTAACCCTAGTGCATTGGTATCACCGAGTTGTTATTGTCGGTCCCGCCGAAAAGCCTAACGTTCACATTTTGAGCCAGGTCGGTCTCATCGAGTTTCACTATTCGGTCCCACCGAGTTTGGTAAATTGTGTGTAATGGTTAGATTTTGTGTGGAGGCTATATATACCCCTCCACCCTCTTCTCCATTTGATAGAGAGGTATCAAAACGTTCCTACAGTTCCACTACCCATTTTCTGAGAGAGAACCACCTACTCATGTGTTGAGATCAAGACATTCCAATCCAACCACAAGAATCTTGATCTCTAGCCTTCCCCAAGTTGTTTTCCACTCAAATCATCTTTCCACCATATCCAAATATGTGAGGGAGAGTTGAGTGTTGGGGAGACTATCATTTGAATCACAAGAGCAAGGAGTTCATCAACACACCATCTATTACCTTTTGGAGAGTGGTGTCTCCTAGATTGGTTAGGTGTCACTTGGGAGCCTCCGTCAAGTTTGTGGAGTTGAACCAAGGAGTTTGTAAGGGCAAGGAGATCGCCTACTTCGTGAAGATCTACCCAAGTGAGGCAAATCCTTCGTGGGTGACGGCCATGGTGGGATAGACAATGTTGCTTCTTCATGGAACCTTCATGGGTGGAGCCCTCCGTGGACTCCCGCAACCGTTACCCTTCATGAGTTGAAGTCTCCATCAACGTGGATGTACGATAGCACCACCTATCAGAACCATGCCAAAAATATTCATGTCTACATTGCGTTTGCTCCCTCCAAACTCCTCCCTTTTACCTTCATATGCAATGATTTACATTCCGCTGCTATACTCTTAGAATTGCATGTGTAGGTTGATTGCATGACTTGTTTTAAGTTGCTAAAATCTACCAAGACTTAAAATTGGGAAAAGGCTAGATTTTTATTTTGTCAAGTAGTCTAATCACCCCCCTCTAGACATACTTTCGATCCTACAGGTGGCACCAGAGCTTTGGTCTCCATTTGCCTTGATTTCCATATCTTTGGTGATCATACCCTTGGTTTCACAACCTAGAAGAGTATGGCGTCTAGCGAGGGAAATTACCACCGTAGAGGTCCTTACTTTGATGGTAAAAAATTTGCTAGTTGGAAGCATAAGATGAAAATGCATATTCTTTGATGTAACCTCACCGTGGGCTATTGTGTGTATTGGTTTGCAAGGTGAATTCTTCGATGGGAGAGAACTAAATCGCGAAGCAACTGCGGAAGAGTTGAAAATGCCACAATAAAATGCTCAAGCTTGTGATATCCTCTTCAATGGATTGTGCCCCATAGAATTCAACAAAACAAGCCGTCTCTAGAATGCAAAGGAAATTTGGGATACTTTGATTGATATGCATGAAGGTACCGAGTCCGTCAAGGAATCCAAGTTGGATGTGCTTCAAAGTCAGCTTGACAAGTTCAAAATGAAGGATGGTGTCGGTGTACTAAAATAGGGACGCTCATTGTATACCCCTTATTTGTGCACGGGCAGTCAGAGCTGCGCCCACGGCCACACTTGAGCAAGGCAGAGACAGGAAATCAGAGCCACAACACAGAATCGAAGCAAACGCCAAGACAGAAGCATAAAGAACAAGAAGGCGAAGCGGTTTCCCCCGGCAATATCCTTGCCGGGGCAGCCCCCACGGCCCCGGCAAGGCCCTTGCTAGGGCAGCCTACCTTACACCAGCAGGGCGCGCCACCCTTGGGCCCCAGTTTCTCCAGCGTCACCAACCACGTTGGGACATGGTCTCGGGTGGCTCCTCCATGGTGGCATGCAAATCTTTGTGAAGACAAGGAACACCTCAAATCAGAAGAGCAGAAGACGATGAACCTCGGTAAGATCCTCGCCGAGGAAACCCATGAGACCCCCGGTGAGACCCTTGCCGGGGACGACCGCAACGCCGCGGCAAGACCCTTGCCGGGGCCCCCGGCAAGGCCCTTGCCGGAGACGTCCGCGAGGCCACAGCCGGGCCCGCGCCCGCCAAACCTTTGCCACCGCTCCCATGCAGCCGCTAGCCCACCAGCTGGGTAGGCACTTGCGTGCCGACACAAGGCTCCTCAGCCAACTCAGCGCATGCCTACGTGGTGGCATGCAAATCTTCGCGAAGGCCCCGCCATCGTGCCACCTCAGCATCTTGCCAGCCAACATGGCACCGCCACTCGCTGGCCCAGGCGCGTGTCGAAGCAGGGCGAAGCGGCGGTAAAGTGGAGGGGACACGTCTGAGGCGCATTAAATGTGTCTTGTCCCGTAATAGCTAGCGATAGGCTTAACCACAGTACCCCAATGCCACCTCCTATTTGCCACTGTGGCGACCCCCTTGCCTATAAAAGGAGGCCCGAGGCATCTAGGAGGAGGATTCGGACTTTGGGACAAGTTACGCCCATTGTAGCTAGTTCAAGAACCTCAAGAACACAAATACACACATCAAAGCAGGACGGGTGTTACGCATCTCTGCGGCTCGAACCTGGGTAAATGATCCGCGTGCTCATACTGACTGCTGATCCTGCTCTCCTCACTGCGCAGCGCCCCGCAACCGTAGTAGGGATCCTTGTGATCCCATAGGTGTCGTTTCCCATCGACATCTTTGGCGCACCAGGTAGGGGGCGCAGCAGTGAGCATCTAGTTTAGCAGCTAGTAGCACAACTCTTCATCGCCATGGCTCCGAAGAAGAAGACGACCATGGCGATTGGTTCGTCCGGGACCGGACTGCCTGTACCGATGCGGACCAGTAGCGGGCCAGTCGCGGAGAGAACCTGTGGTGCAGCCCGCAAACATCCACACCACCCTGGCAGTCCGGGCCTGGTGAGCGGCATCGTTCGTGCGCCAGGCGACGAGCTACACGTCACGAACTCCAGAGATGGAGTCGGGCCCCCCGCAGGCGGCGCGGGGCCCTCCAGGGGCGTCTTCGTGCCGCCAGAAGGTGATGCGGCGACCTCCAAGACACCAACACCGGCGCCCATGGCGCGCTCTTCTCAGGTCGTGTGCGATGAGCAGCGCCGCCCTGCTGGTGACCCTGGGCGCCGCCATGGGAAGAGTCCCGTGCGCCCTTCACGTGACAAGGAGGGCCAGCATGTGAGCCGAGGTGTTGGCGGAGGTGGCGGATGGCCGCAGGCCGTGACGGAGCTCCTTCTAACACAGTTAGAACTTGAAGCGCATCATTCTCCCCGCAGATATCGCCACCGCCTACGCCAGCAGAAGCCCTAGCACACATGCAGCTGCTCCTCGACTTTCCTCCCGCTGCTGAGAAGCTCGACGAATGGAGGGCCACCGTCCGGAGCCTCGTCGGCATCGCTAACAAGGATGAGTCGCGACCGGCGGGGCCAATAGGTCGTCACTCAATTGGACCACCGCATGCCAGCGGTGGACAGGCCGGAGGTGATGCGGCCACGATGCACTCCCCTCCTCCACACCAGCCGCCGCGGGTGTCGATCCGTCGCAACAACGCTCGTGATGACATCTCCATAGCGTCGTCCGACCCACGAGCCCACTGCGATCAGCGTCAAGTTCTTCGGGAGCGAGATCATGAAGACGGTCGAACCACCATCGAGCGCCTACGTGATGCGCGCCACCAGTCGGACAGGCGGGTAGGGCCCACTATGGACCACCCAGCCCCGGGAGGCTACGGCGGCCTACCCTACGAGGTGGGCTATCCCGACTTCACCCCTGAGCTGCGGTAGTTCCAGTGGCCCTCCCACCGCACGTTCAAGCCCGATGTTGGCGAGAAGTACAACGGCAAGACTCACGCGACGGAGTTCCTCAGCATCTATACCATAGCAATGCAAGTTGCTGGGGCTCGCGACGATAAGGTGCTTGCCAATTACTTCCCGCTTGCACTCAAGCCTAATGTTATGTCATGGTTGATGCACTTGCCAATGGACTCCATTTCTTCTTGGGCAGATCTGTGCCATGAGTTTGTCGGTGCCTTTACTGGAGGCCACCAAGCTCATGGCCAGGCGAGCGACTTACATATCATCCCCGAGAAGGAAGAAGAAAACTTGCGCAAGTACATCCAAAGGTTCAGCCAAGTGCAATACAACATTCCCGACGTTCATCCTGCCGCCGTGATCAGTGCATTTCATCAGAATTTGTGCAACCACAAGATGCGTGAGGAGCTAGCGATGAACAAGGTCAAGGATGTGGCCGAGCTTTATGTTATGGCCGATCGGTGCGCTCGAGCTGGAGAGGGGAGGAAGTACCCCGGCGAAGATGCCGGCGTGGAAACCGACTCCACGGATGACACCGCCGCCCCGGCAAAAAAGGGTCGGCACCGTAACAGGAAGCGCAAGGGCAAGACTGTGCTTGCCGTCGAGGGGTCTGACGACACCGGCACCACCAAGAAGGCCAAGGCAAGCGACCCCGGCAAGGAGGTTGCCGGGTGTGTCGCTTGCTGGGCCTTGGCGGCTGCCTACAAGCCACGAGGCTCCGACAAGTAGTATTGCAAGATCCACCACACCAAGGGCCATGACCTCCAGAACTGCCGGCAAGTCGAGCCGCTAGCTGAGAAGCAAAAAGCCGAGTATGAGCGGCGGGACAAGGAGAAGGGCCAAGAGGGAGCCGGGGGATCCGACAAGAAGCGTGACAGCCAAGGATGCCGCCGCGGCAAAGATAATCAGCAGGAGAGGCCTGCCCGTGGCCGCGACAAGAAGCAGGAAGACGATGAACATGATGAGGACGATGAGTCCGGCGACCACGAGTTCCAGAAGGCTACAGAGGCCATGTGCATCGGTGGTGGCGCCTCGCTGCATACATCCCACCGCCAGCTCAAGCAGTGGGCGCATGACATTACAGCGGTTGAGCCGTCGCTTGACGCACGGAGGCCGCTGAAGTGGTCCAGCACGCCCATCATCTTCGACACCGAGGATCACCCTGACCGCACTACTGCGGTTGGGTGCTTGCCGTTGTTGGTCTCACCAACAATCCGCAACGTCAAGGTGACGAAGATGCTAGTTGACGGCGGGGCCGGTCTGAACTTGATCTCACCTCTTGTGATCAAGAGGCTGCAGATCCCTGATGGAGACCTCGTAATGCGGAGCATCCTTCGGTCATCCCCATGGACCTTCCATCGTCTTACCAAGAACCAAGAGGACCCATGACTAGAGCACGAGCTAGAGCTCTCAAGACCGAGGTGACTTCTCTCCTTAGTGATATCTCATATGATCCTCTCGAGACATGGTTACTACCTAAATCAGGAATGTTGTGCATGATTAGGTACCAAGAGGACCCTCCCAAGGATGTACGTGAAGATCGTCAAGACCCCAAGTCCACGGAAGAAGGCGAGAACAGCCTCCAGGCCCCGGACATCCGGCCCCTGGAGATCTACATGGCCAGGCGTCTGCAGAAGAAGCTATAGGGACAGGACATCCGGCGTCCAGCCCGGACATCCGACCCTCCTCACCGGAAATCCGGCCTCTAGCCCGGACATCCGGACACGCCTTCCAGGGAGCACAGAAGCATGCTCCGATAGCCCGGACATCCGGCCTCCACCTCGGACATCCGGCCCCTCCTAAAGCCTTGGACATCCGGCCCCTCTGCCCAGACATCCAGCCCCGTCCATCCAGAGAGCAGCAGGGCCAACTCCACCAGCCCGGACATCCGGGCCGTCAGCCAGGATATCTGGCCCGTTGTGAGCGCCTGGACATCCAGCCCCCTCCTGCCTGCATGTAGCGCCTCCGGGCCGTGGCCCATGTACCCCTTTGCCCCGTAGACTATATGTACTCCCCCTCCACCTACGCTCTAGGGTTAGCGTTGATTTAGCTCATTTGTGAGATAGAGCTTTGCTCATCCATACGGATCTCCTCCTCGTGAGAGACCGCGGCCTCTTCGGAGAAGATCCACCTGGATTCAAGACCCCTTTATGGGAAGATCCCTCATGGATTCAAGACCTCCTCTTGGAGATGAGCTACCGCCACTTGTATCGTCCTTTGTTGGATTTGGACCGTGTATCTCTTTGTGTTTCTTGGATCTAGCACATGTGTGATCATATTCGTGCTGGTTGAGTGTTTTCTCTTGCGTTTCCCCGTGATTTACCTCGTTCCACTCCGTGCGTTCATCGTGTTCCTCGTAGGGATCCTCTCCAAACGTGAAAGATCGGCCCCTAGGGTTCCGCCCTACATCATCTTGGTATCATGAGCCACATTGATCACGTTTTTGGAGCCCCTACCCCGTGTTTTCTAGCTTGATTTTTTTGTTTTCGTCCTAAATCCAAAAATTCGCCACCAAAAATAGCCCCAATTTTTTTGTTATTTGTTGGATTTGATACACGGATCTGCTTTGCATCGAGTGGATCTAGCTTTCCCCCACCTTCTCCGCGATTTCCATCCACAAATTCGTCTGAATTTTTCCCCGGAGTTGCCCTTTTTCCCGTGAATTTCTTCGTATTCATCCCCCATCCAAGATCCCGGACATCCGCCCGAGTCCCCAGACATCCGGCATCCCGGACATCCGGCAGCTGGCCCGGACATCCGGTCCCTGGCAGCAGCAACTCCATCCCCCGCGCCATTTCTGCATAGTTGCGTCAAATTTTGCCCCGGTGCCCATGCTTAGTTCCGCATACCACCACTGCTCACCACTACCTCCTATGATGATTTTGACACGTTTTGGTCTTTAGATTTTGGGTTGTGGTTCCCGTGTCCTATTGTGTTTCGGCTATATAGGTACGGTTCGACGTCAACATCACCACCGCTCATCTCCATTACTCATCATCGCCAAGGACGGTAACTTCGACACATCTTTGTCATACATTGCAATTGCATTGATACCCACATGGCCTTACTTTTGCATAGCTTACCCATCGAGACTAGCCATTGAGTATTGTCGGCAATTTGACTTGTGCACATTAGTGATCATACTCCATAGCATACATACCATACCATAGTGGTGCATATCTTGGCATCAACTTTTGTGTCACAAGGTTGTCATAGCATACACAATTGCTATCTTGGTTCGTGAAGTTTTGCATGAGAAAAGAGCTCAAAAGTGAAAGAGCCACCCAAGCTTTTAAGCAAAGAGGAAAGATAAGCAAAGAGCTTATAAGCAAGAACCATAGCATCATACTACATTAAGATTGTCATATCCGATCATCTTGGATCATAGCACCGAAATACCATACGAATAGCATACTTGGGATAGAGGTCGTTGCATTTTTTCCTATTAGGTTGTGCACAAGTTCCGTATCTGTCTATTGTGCAATCATGCTAGCATCTCTCTTGTATTGTGCAACAAGAGCATTTTCGTGGATTCCACATTTTGGCTCACTTTTGGTTTGCACAATCCCAGTTATCTATTTGCGTGTGTGTTTCCGTGTACCACTACTTGCTTGGTCTACTTGTTGCCTTTGCAAATTTGTGAATCTTTTCCAACATTATTGAAGCTCACTTACAATTGCATCAAATTTTGTGCCACCATCCTAACCAAGCTCCACCATAAGCTTTTACTTGCGTAGGTGTGAGAACCGACAAGAATTGGTACCAATAGTGCTATTTCATTGTCCGCATTTGAGTGAACTTGATTCATCGTCAACATCGGTCAAGGTACATTGGTATAAGTTCTTCTCCTTTCTACCACTCACATTTTTGCTTGGAATGATGGATAGGCCAAGTACTTCTACCAACCAACTCTTCATTGACCAAGACGATGACATGTCATCATACGTCACCAAGAGCCACCTCTTTGGTGCACAACGAGCGTTGCATCAAGAGCAACAAGCTATGACCGACCGCATCGACAACCTTACCACCGACTTGCGACTCTCCGAGCAACATACAAAGGACTACTTCGACAACAAGCTCGACGCTCACAAGCAAGAGAACGATGCAAGGATGGATGAGATCCGCGCCTTGTTGGTGAACCATCCTCCTTCAACTTCTTCATACTCAAGACGAAGCCGCTCAAGTCGACACTCCAACGACACATTCTCCGGATCAAGTACACCGACATCAAACACTCTTCGACGAGCCGCGCGTCAAGACCGTCATGCTTCTCGCAATCCTCTACCCGACAAGCATTCACAAGAGCAAGTCGATGAGCAAGTACCTTGTCCTCAACCACACCAAGTTGCTTTTGCTCAAGCTCAAGAATGACAACGTCAACATCGCCAAGAGGAAGAACGAGCGCGTCTACATCAAGAGGAACAAGACGCCGAGGCTCAACGTCTTCAACAACAACAACAACGTGAAGCACAAGCTCTTGAGGCGCAATGTGCCCTTCAAGAATCAAGTCAAGCCATTGCCAACCGCAACCGAAATCGGCGCAATCAAGAGGAAGCACTTCGAGAAGAAATCCAAGAGCGGAACTACCAACCGCGCGTGCAACGTCAAGTTCCTCAAGCTCCTCCACAAGCTCGACAAGTTCCTCCTCAACCTCAAGTTCAACAAGAGCAAGTTGATCATTGACTGCCTCCACGCCAAGAGCAACATGAGGATGATTACCCTCCACGTCAAGGGTGTCATCATCAGCATCACCAACAACACAATGAAGAGCAACGCTATGGCAAGCTAAAATTCACAATGCCCAAGTTCAATGGAAGCAATGATCCCGAAGAGTACCTATCATGGGCATTGAAGGTCGACAAAATATTTCGTTTTCACAACTATGAGGAAGAGAAGAAGATCGCTATGGCATCACTTGAGTTCCAAGACTATGTGCTCATATGGTGGGAACATGTCCTTGAGGGCCGAGAAGCAAGAGGTGAAC
This sequence comes from Triticum timopheevii, assembly GCA_963921465.1. Classification (NCBI taxonomy): domain Eukaryota; kingdom Viridiplantae; phylum Streptophyta; class Magnoliopsida; order Poales; family Poaceae; genus Triticum; species Triticum timopheevii. The sequence goes on from OY997270.1 coordinate 294,024,210, forward strand.
CACCTATCACCACTTGGGCTCAAATGAAGGATGTCATGCGAGCACGTTTTGTGCCCACCTACTACAACCGCGGTCTCTTCAAGAAGTTCTAACTCCTCAAGCAAGGAACAAAGAGTGTTGAAGAATACTACAAGGAAATGGAGATAGCCATGATTCGAGCCAATGTCACGGAAGATGATGAGCAAACTATGGCACGTTTCTTGAATGGACTCAATCATCCCATCAAGAAGATCGCCGACTTCCAACCCTACTCCAACCTCATTGAGCTCGTGCATCATCTACAAAGGCGGAACATCAAGTGCAAGATGACTTCAAGTACGCCAAGTACTCATCCAAGACCTACGGCTTCTCCAACAACCAAGCTTCAACGACTCCTCCAACTTCTACCTCAACCAAGCCATCTACAAGCAACGACGACAAGTCAAGTTATAAGAAAGCATTGACAAGCAAAAGTCGTCTTCCTCCTACTATAAGCAACTTCAAGCCGCGTGCTTCATTATCTACTCTGACTGATGAGACCGTTAAAACAAGCTCCTTCAAGTGTTTCACTTGCGGCGGCCGAGGCCACAAGTCCTACGAATGCAACAACAAGCGCACCATGATCCTCAACGACGATGACACCTATGACTCCATGAGTGACGAGGAGATAGAAGCCCTTGAGCAAGTGGCCATGCACCGGCGCGTGAATGAGGATGAAGATGATCAAGTCTTTTGTGATGAGGATTCGAGCCTCGCTCTCGTTGTCTCCAAAGTCTTGACTCTTCAGCATCAACAAGAAGAAGACCAACGATGCCACGTCTTCCACACAAAGGCCGGCATCAATGGAAGGTCCATCAAGGTCATCATCGATGGAGGTAGTTGTCATAACTTGGCAAGTGAAGAACTATGCTCCAAGCTTCAATTGGTCAAGATGAAGCACCCGCACCCCTACAAAGTCCAATGGCTAAGTGACTCCGGCACTATACGAGTTGAGCATACGGTCCAAGTCTCCTTCAAAATTGGTGCGTATGAGGACACTTTGGAGAGTGATGTCATCCCGATGTCCGTTTGCCACCTCCTTCTTGGTAGGCCTTGGCAATTCGACCGTGGTGTCATCCACAACGGGTGTACCAATCACTATAGCTTCAAGATGTAAGGGAAGGAATATGTGCTAAGACCTATGTCTCCTAGTCAAGTGATAGCCGATAAGCAAGCCACCCATCGTGGAGAGAAGAGTGAGAAATGATCCACCAAAAAGTGAGTGAGAGCCACAAGCCAAACTTGAGCGCCTCTTCGCCTAGAGAGAAAAACCTAGTCCTATTTGCCACAAAAAGTGAGATGAGAGAAGTATGTGAGAACCCATCGAGTGTTATGCACTTTGTCCTTGTGTGCAAGGATGGGGACCCAAAAACTAACACCTCTCACGATCTACCTCTAGTGTTTCAATCTCTTTTGCAGGAATTCCAAGATGTTTTCCCTGATGAAATACCACCGGGACTACCTCCTCTACGAGGCATTGAGCATCGTATCGACCTCATCCCCGGAGCGCCCCTACCAAACAAAGCTCCATACCGCGTCAACCCCGAAGAAACTAAGGAGATCCAACGGCAAGTACAACAACTAATCGACAACGGTCATGTACGTGAAAGCTGAAGCCCTTGTGCCGTTCCAGTTATACTTGTGCCCAAACAAGATGGTAGTTTTCGCATGTGCTCTGATTGTAGACTGATGTCTACTACACAACCTTCTTCTTGTAGACGTTGTTGGGCCTGCAAGTGCACAGGTTTGTAGGACAGTAGCAAATTTCCATCAAGTGGATGACCTAAGGTTTATCAATCCGTAGGAGGCGTAGGATGAAGATGGTCTCTCTCAAACAACCCTGCAACCAAATAACAAAGAGTCTCTTGTGTCCCCAACACACCCAATACAATGGTAAATTGTATAGGTGCACTGGTTCGGCGAAGAGAGGGTGATACAAGTGCAAAATAGATAGTAGATATAAGTTTTTGTAATCTGAAAATATGAAAACAGCAAGGTAACTAATGATAAAAGTGAGCGTAAACAGTATTGCAATGATAGGAAACAAGGCCTAGGGTTCATACTTTCACTAGTGCAAGTTCTCTCAACAATAATAACATAGATAGATAATATAACAAGCCCTCAACATGCAACAAAGAGTCACTCCAAAGCCACTAATAGCGGAGAACAAATGTCGAGATTATGGTAGGGTACGAAACCACCTCAAATTTATTCTTTCGGATCGATCTATAAAAGAGTTTGTACTAGAATAACACCTTAAGATACAAATCAACCAAAACCCTAATGTCACCTAGATACTCCATTGTCACCTCAAGTATCCGTGGGCATGATTATACGATATGCATCACACAATCTCAGATTCATCCAACCAACATAAAAGTACTTCAAAGAGTGCCCTAAAGTTTCTATCGGAGAGTCAAGAACGTGTGCCAACCCCTATGCATAGGTTCCCAATGTCACGAAACCTGCAAGTTGATCACTAAGGGAGTCCTGGACTAGGGGGTGTCCGGACAGCCGGACTATCATCGTCCATCGGACTCCAAGACTACGAAGATACAAGATTGAAGACTCCGTCCCGTGTACGGATGGGACTTTCCTTGGCGTGGAAGGCAAGCTTGGCAATACGGATATGTAGATCTCCTACCTTTGTAACCGATTCTGTGTAACCCTAGCCTCCTCCGGTGTCTATATAAACCGGAGGGCTTTAGTCCGTAGGACACAACATACATTACAACAATCATACCATAGGCTAGCTTTAGGGTTTAGCCTCCTTGATCTTGTGGTAGATCCACTCTTGTACTACCCATATCATCAATATTAATCAAGCAGGACGTAGGGTTTTACCTCCATCAAGAGGGCCCGAACCTGGGTAAAACATCGTGTCCCTTGTCTCCTGTTACCATCCGCCTAGACGCACAGTTCGGGACCCCCTACCCGAGATCCGCCGGTTTTGACACCGACATTGGTGCTTTCATTGAGAGTTCCTCTGTGTCGCCACCGATAGGCTCGATGGCATCTTCAATCAACAACGCTGTCCAGAGTGAGACTTTTCTCCCCGGACAGATCTTCGTATTCGGCGGCTTCGCACTGCGGGCGAATTCACTTGGCCATCTGAAGCAGATCGAAAGCTACGCCCCTGGCCATCAGGTCAGATTCGGAAGCCTAAAATTCACGGCCAACATCCGCGGGGACTTGATCTTCGACGGGCTCGAGCCAAAGCCAAGCGCGCTGCACTGTTGCGATGGGCATGATCTAGCTCTGCCGCCGAACAGTGCCTTGGTGGCCGCACACGAATCCGCTTCGGCCCTTAGTCCAGAGCCGATTGCCCAGATCGAGGACCGGTGGATGGACACCACCTCGGGGGCTTCAACTTCCACGGCGATGGAGCCGAACACTGACCTTGTCCCTCGCGAAACTCGTGGTTCCGAGGTGCCGGACTCCTTGCCGGACTCCGGACCTCCCACGCCCCTACCAATCGAATCGGATTGGGCGCCGGTTATGGAATTCACTGCCGCGGACATCTTCCAATACTCGCCCTTTGGCGACATCCTAAATTCACTAAAGCATCTCTCGCTATTGGGAGAGTCCTGGCCGGACTATGGCCAGGATGGTTGGGATACGGACGACGAAGAAATTCAGAGCCCACCCACCACCCACTTTGTAGCCACTGTCGATGATCTTACCGACATGCTAGACTACGACTCCGAAGACATCGACGCTATGGACGACGATGCCGGAGACGAACAGGAACCAACGCCTACAGGGCACTGGAAGACCACCTCGTCATACGACATATACATGGTGGACACCCCAAAGGACGGGGACGGCGAAGAAGTAGCGGAGGCAGATTCCTTAAAGAAACAGCCCAAGCGCCGACGTCAGCGGCGCCGCTCTAAATCCCACCACAGTAAGAATGGAGATTCCAGCACAGGAGATAATAATACCCCAGAGAGTGCCGAAGATAATCCCCTCCAGCAAGACTCAGCGCAGGAGGACGCAGAAGCAAGCCCCCACGAGAGGGCGGCAGACGAAGAGGTCGAGGATTATAACTATATACCTCCCTCCGAAGACGAGGCAAGCCTCAACGACGACGAACTCGTCGTGCCCGAGGATCCCGTTGAACAAGAGAGTTTTAAATGCAGGATTATCGCCACGGCAAATAGCCTAAAGAAAAAGCAACAACAGCTTCAAGCTGATCAGGACCTGCTGGCCGATCGATGGACCGAGGTCCTCGCGGCCGAAGAGTTTAAACTCGAATGCCCCTCCAAAAGCTACCCCAGACGCAAGTTGCTCCCCCGATTAGAGGAGGAAGCATACATACCTTCATCACCAGCGCACGATACGGCCGACCGACCACCCCGTGGTCGCGACAGAGAGGCATCCAGACCCTCCACAAAGACCATACCCCGGCATCGCTCCAAAAGTACGAAGCCAAGATGGAATGCGCCGGACTTGCGAGACTTATTGGAGGACAAAGCAAGGCAATCTAGATCCATCTATGGATCACGAGGGCGCCCCACGACCAGCGACGAATACCGTCGCGCCGGATACAATAACCCCGGCCGGGCCGAACACAGCAGACAACGCTCTCTCGAGCTGCGTCGTGATATTGCTCAATATAGAGGCGCCGCACACCCGCTATGCTTCACTAACGAAGTAATGGATCATCAAATCCCCGAAGGGTTTAAACTTGTAAACATCGAATCCTACGATGGCACAACAGACCCCGTGGTTTGGATTGAAGATTATCTCCTTCACATCCATATGGCCCGCGACGACGATCTCCATGCCATCAAGTACCTCCCACTCAAGCTTAAAGGACCAGCCCGGCATTGGCTTAACAGCTTGCCCACAGAGTCAATTGGGTGTTGGGAAGACCTGGAAGCCGCATTCCTCGACAATTTCCAAGGCACGTATGTGCAGCCACCAGACGCTGATGACCTAAGCCACATAATTCAGCAGCCAGAGGAATCGGCCAGACAATTCTGGACACGGTTCTTGACAAAGAAAAACCAAATTGTCGACTGTCCGGATGCAGAGGCCCTCGCAGCCTTCAAACATAACATCCGCGACGAGTGGCTAGCCCGGCACCTGGGACAGGAAAAGCCGAAATCCATGGCAGCACTCACATCATTAATGACCCGCTTTTGCGCGGGAGAGGATAGCTGGCTAGCTCGCAGCAACAACCTCAATAAAAATTCTGGCAGTCCGGATACTAAGGACCACAACGGCAGGTCACGTCGAAACAAAAATAAACGCCGCATTAACGGCGACGACAAGGAGGATACGGCAGTCAACGCCGGACTCCGAGGCTCTAAACCCGGTCAGCGGAAGAAGCCATTCAAAAGAACCACTCCGGGTCCATCCAACTTGGACCGAATACTCGACCGCTTATGCCAGATACATGGCACCCTCGAAAAGCCAGCCAATCACACCAACAGAGATTGCTGGGTGTTCAAGCAGGCAGGCAAGTTAATTGCCGAAAACAATGACAAGGGGCTAAACAGCGACGACGAGGAGGAGACCCGACCACCGAACAATAGAGGATAGAAGGGTTTCCCCCCACAAGTGCGGACGGTGAACATGATTTATGCAACCCATATACCCAAGAGGGGGAGGAAGCGCGCACTAAGGGACGTCTATGCGATGGAGCCAGTCGCCCCAAAGTTCAATCCATGGTCCTCTTGTCCGATCACTTTCGATCGAAGAGACCATCCGACCAGCATATGCCATGGCGGATTCGCCGCATTGGTTTTAGACCCAATCGTCGATGGATTTCACCTCACGAGAGTCCTGATGGACGGCGGTAGTAGCCTGAACCTGCTTTATCAGGATACAATGTGCAAGATGGGCATAGACCCCTCAAGGATTAAACCTACAAAGACAACCTTTAAAGGTGTCATCCAGGTGTGGAAGCCAATTGTACGGGCTCAGTCACACTGGAAGTGGTCTTCGGATCCCCGGATAATTTCCGGAGCGAAGAGTTAATCTTCGACATAGTCCCATTTCGCAGCGGCTATCACGCTCTGCTCGGACGAACCGCGTTTGCAAAGTTCAACGCGGTGCCGCATTATGCATACCTCAAGCTCAAGATGCCAGGCCCTCGTGGAGTCATCACGGTCAACGAAAATACGGAACGCTCCCTCCGAACGGAGGAACATACAGCGGCTCTCGCGGCAGAAGTACAGAGCAGCCTTTTAAGGCAATTTTCGAGTCCGGCCGTTAAACGGCAGAATACAGCAAAACGCGCCCGAACCAATACCAACCAAGACAACCTGGCACGATCCGAGCACGCGTAGCAATGCAGCCCTAACCCCTGCCCTCGCATGATCGCAAGAACAACCCTCCGCGTACATCATTACGCTTTGGAGATACCATGGGCGCAGGGGAAGGGGCACGATCACAACGGATCCGGAGTGCGGCTCGACCACACCAGGGGCTCGCAAGTGCGCCACCCTTTTTTATTATTATTATTTTCCTTCTTTGTTTACACAGGGCTCCGTTAACCAGAGGCCCTGTCCGGCGGTGAACCTGCCGAACTCACGATGCAACAGCCAGGGAAGAAAGAAGGCTGCGACGAACACTCAGGTGGTCTCAGTTACGAGCATTAAATTCGATTATATACACCAAGTCCGCAGCTCATCCCTAGAGGGGAACATGCTTAATTAGTCCAAATCCCTTGCTTACCGCACTATTTGTATCAGTCCGCACTCATAGCAGACTTCCTTTAATAAATAATGCAGCACTTTTTGACTGCAATTACATTACTTTATATATATATATGTTCATTACAGGACATCTTGCACCCGTATATTTTGGTATGGTCTAATACACTAGGGGCTTATGTTCCCCACATTATGGTGTGATAAGTCCGAACACTTTCATAAGTGCAGCACCCCGAACTTATAGCATTATATGAATCGGCTCCGAATCATGTCTTGGCTCAATAGTTGGGTTTCCCCGGCTCCCATGTTTTGGTGCCTTACGTTCCGTTCTGTCGGCTAAGGTGGCACTGGGAGAACCACTGCGATTGCGCCCTGGTTGAGCCGGGCGAGCGCCTCAGTGGAGAAAGCTAAAACTGACCGACATGATAAGGCGAGAGACTGGTCGCTGTTCGAGAGGTCTTTTCGAGTCCTTAAAGACTCATGCCGCTTCGAGCGAAGTTCCGGATAAATGTCCGACGAAGGCGTGGATAGCACCCCGGATTCGGTCTTCCGAATACCAGGGGCTTCGCCGAAATTTAAAATTATAGAATTCTATGGCTAAGTGAGAGTGTTCAAGCATTATAAGTCCGGTTGCCTTGTTCGTTGTGTTGAGCGCCTCCCTAGATGGACCCAAAAATGGGAACAAGAGTGCTCAAGTTTATCCCGAACACCCCAGCACTCGCGGCTCGGGGGCTGAAGCCAACGACTTGCCATCTCTCAGATTTTATAAACGGCCGCACAGAAGGTAATATTTTAAATTAAACAAGCGTTGCTTAATGCGCATACGAACAAAGTTTTCAGCGCACAGGATAATACATAGCGAGTTTACTCAAAAATTACATCTCTGGGGCATTCATCCGCAATATCACGGGCTCCCTTCAGGACAGTTTTATAATACATTTCGGGCGTACGATACTCCTTGCGCGGTGGCGGCGGGTCCGTGAGAAGCTTCTCCGCATCCAGCCTGCCCCAGTGCACCTTTGTGTAGGCAAGGGCCCGACGAGCACCGTCAATGCAGGCGGAGCGCTTGATGACCTCCACCCAAGGGCACACATCCACTAGCCGCCGCACGAGGCCGAAGTAGCTCCCAGGCATGGCCTGTCCAGGCCACAGCCGGACTATAAGGCCCTTCATGGCCTCGTCAGCTACCTTGTGGAGTTCGACCAGCTGCTTCAGCTGGTCGCTTGGGGGCACCGGATGGCCGGCCTCAGCGTACTGAGACCAGAAGACCTTCTCCGTCGAGCTCCCCTCCTCGCCACGATAGAATGCGGCGGCATCGGACACACTACGCGGCAGATCTACAAACGCCCCTGGAGAGCTCCGAATGCGGGTAAGTGTCAGGTAGTTTACATTAACATGCTTGCTTTTCATGAAAAATGCCTTACCCGCCACTATCTTCTTTACATCTTCAACCTCCTGAAGGGCCTTACGGGCCTCGGCCTTGGCGGACTTGGCACTTTCGAGAGCCGAGGCAAGCTCAGACTCTCGAGTCTTGGAGTCACGCTCCAAGCTCTCATGCTTCTCCATGAGAGCCTGGAGCTCTTGCCGTACTTCCGCCACCCGTGCCTCCTGCTTTTCTCGCTCTGCCCGTTCCGCGGCCGCACCACGTTCGGCCGCGGACACAACCTCCTTCAGGGCTGCCACCTCGTTCGTGGCCCCTGCAATACCCATATTATCCTTGTTAATCTTATTACAACCAAAATCCTTTTCTGTAAGGTAACTATTCAAAGTGGTGTTACTCACCTTCTTTGTCCTCGAGCTGCTTTTTGGCATGGCCGAGATCTTGCTCGGACTGCTCGAGATCCTGCTTCAACGCACCAACCTCCGCAGTCAGTGCGGCAGAGGTCAGCAGCGCAGCCTGCAAACCCATATTGACATATTTTAAGCAACCCTGCGTATATCTTATTAGATCCTCAGTCCGGCTTTTCTTTCCGAACACCGAACTGAGCATCAGGGGCTACAGTCTATGCGGTATTACATTACATAAATATAACTTCTTACCTCAAAGCCTGTTAGAAGGCTGCTGCAGGCTTCGGTCAGCCCGCTCTTGGCGAGCTAAACCTTCTGAATCACCGCACTCATGATAGTGCGGTGTTCTTCCTCGATGGAAGCGCCTTTAAGCGCCTCCAACAAGTTTTCCGGCGCCTCTGGTTGGACAGAGGCCGCCGGTGTCACGATCTTGCCCTTCTTTCGAAGGGGCTGCCTGCCGGACTCTGGAACCACTGCAGGTTCCGATGTAGAGTCCGGCGCGAAGTCCGGGAGGCTGCCTGGCGGCGCCTCCGGAGCCTCCTCCTGATGGGTCCCTCTCTGGGATCCCACCTCGGCGTCCTCATCGGCGCGGGGGGTAGAGGCAGTCGGAAGTGAATCCACATCCGACGGGGCCAACGACCCGCTCGATGAAGCGGGGAGATCATCATCGGCCGGACTGCGGACCGTATGCGGCATTAGTAGGATGCTATGTGACACGAAAGAAATTGCATATCAGGGATCCGGATACTTACGATCTCGCTGGAGGCCTGGCCCTTGAAGGCCACTCCTCCTCGCCAACGTTGGTGTTGGCGGAGCTGTCCGGGGGGATAGTTCTCCCCCTCTTGGACCCTTCGGCCTCCCCTATTCGGTAAGCCTTCCTCTTCCTCTCTCCCTCCTCCGGGAGAGAGTCTTCTTCCTCCACCTCGTCTTCGGGGGAGGAGTCCGCCTCGTTGTCGGACGCTTGATTGCGGGAACTCTTTCGAGTCCCCGCGGCCACCTTCTTCGCCTTCTTCTCCGGCACCACGTGCGGTGCCGGAACCAGCAGCCCTGCTAGACGGGCGTTCACTGGGTCTTCTGGCATGGGAGCCGGACAGATGAGCTGCACGGCCTTCTCCATCCATTCCTGCCAAAGGAAAAGAGAGATTGAGACCTTCTTAGAATCAATCTATTTACCACAAGTGTCCTGTAAAGGGGTTGAATCACTTACCTCGTCAGTGGGATGCTGCGAGCAAAATCCGCGATCTTCCGTCGCGGATGCGGGGGCTTCGGCGCCCTTAAACAGCACCCTCCAGGCGCCTTCATACGACGTGTCGAAGAGCCCGCTTAGCGCCTGGTGCTGTTCTGGATTGAACTCCCATAGATTGAATGCCCGTTCTTGGCATGGGAGAATCCGGCGGATGAGCATGACTTGGACCACGTCGACGAGCCTGAGCTTATTGCTCACCAGTTTCTGGATACAGGCTCGGAGTCCCGTCAGCTCCTTCGGATTGCCCCACAGCAAGCCCTTCTCTTTCTAGGAGGTGAGCTGCGTGGGGATGCCAGATCTGAACTCGGGGGCTGCCGCCCATGTGGGTTCGCGCGGCTCGGTGATGTAGAACCACCCCGATTGCCACCCCTTAACGAAGTCCACGAAGGCCCCTTCGAGCCAAAGGACGTTGGGCAACTTGCCCAACATGGCGCCTCCGCATTCCGCTTGTGTGCCCTTCACAACCTTCGGCTTGACGTTGAAGGTCTTGAGCCACAGGCCGAAGTGGGGCCGGATGCAGAGGAAGGCCTCGCACACGACGATAAACATCGAGATATTGAGTATGAAGTTCGGCGCCAGATCGTGGAAATCCAGGTCATAATAGAACATGAGCCCCCGGACGAAAGGTTGCAGTGGAAAGCCCAGTCCGCGGAGGAAGTGGGGAAGGAAGACGACCCTCTCATGGGGCCCAGGGGTAGGGATGAGCTGCCCCTCGTCGGGCAGCCGATGCGCGATATCGCCGGAAAGGTATCTGGTGTTGCGCAGCTTGGTGATGTGCTCCTCCTTAACGGTGGAGGCCAACCATTTGCCTCCCGCTCCGGACATGATCGGAGAAGGTCGCGGCGAGATGCGCGAGCTTGGGCGTTGGAGCTTGAGTGCGCGGAGATGGATAAGCAAAGGAGGAGGAAGGCATAGGTGAGAAGGTAAATCCTTATCCCTTATATATAGGCGGACGGAGACTATGCGTCCCCCACCGACCTAGTAAAACTCGCTTATCTCCCAAGCGCCACCATCAATGGCGCGGTTCGGTTACCCATGTCCGTATTGATGAGAATCCCGGAATAAGGGGAACACGATCTCTGCTTCGACAAGACGTGCCAAGGAAACCGCTTCGCTAAACGTGCTGAGGTGGTATAATAAAAAACGATTCAAGTAAAAGCCTGGTAGCGGTGTGATGTCATGCTTCATAATACGTCAGCAGATTGGACTTGTGTACATTTTATTCTCTCTACGGTGGAATGTGGAATTTATTTTGCAGAGCCGAACACTATCCTAGGGTTCATGATCTTCTCTAGATTATTCAAGGGAGGAACCCGCCTTGCAATGCCGAACATTATGCGCGCCGGACTTATCGTCATTGAAGCCTGGTTCAGGGGCTACTGAGGGAGTCCTAGACTAGGGGGTGTTCGGACAGCCGGACTATCATCGTCCGCCGGACTCCAAGACTACGAAGATACAAGATTGAAGACTCCGTCCCGTGTCCGGATGGGACTTTCCTTGGCGTGGAAGGCAAGCTTGGCAATACGGATATGTAGATCTCCTACCTTTGTAACCGACTCTGTGTAACCCTAGCCTCCTCCGGTGTCTATATAAACCGGAGGGCTTTAGTCCGTAGGACACAACATACATTACAACAATTATACCATAGGCTAGCTTTAGGGTTTAGCCTCCTTGATCTCGTGGTAGAACCACTCTTGTACTACCCATATCATCAATATTAATCAAGCAGGACGTAGGGTTTTACCTCCATCAAGAGGGCCCGAACCTGGGTAAAACATCATGTCCCTTGTCTCCTGTTACCATCCACCTAGATGCACAGTTCGGGACCCCCTACCCGAGATCCGCCGGTTTTGACACCGACAATCACCAAAACATACATCAAGTGGCACATGATATCCCATTGTCACCACAGATAATCACGGCAAGACATACATCAAGTGTTCTCATAAAAGACTCAATCCGATAAGATAACTTCAAAGGGGAAACTCAATTCATCACAAGAGAGTAGAGGGGGAGAAACATCATAAGATCCAACTACAATAGCAAAGCTCGGGATACATCAAGATCGTATCACCTCAAGAACACGAGAGAGAGAGAGAGAGATCAAACACATAGCTACTGGTACATACCCTCAGCCCCGAGGGTGAACTACTCCCTCCTCGTCATGGATAGCGCCGGGATGATGAAGATGGCCACCGGTGATGGGATCCTCCTCTGGCAGGGTGCCGGAACGGGCTCCCGAGAGGTTTTTGGTGGCTACAGAGGCTTGCAGCGGCGGAACTCCTGATCTATCTTCTGTTCTGGAAGTTTTAGGGTACAAGAGTATATATGGGTGCAGGGGGTACGTCGGTGGAGCTATGGGGGCCCCACGAGGCAGGGGGCGCGCCCGGGAGGGGAGGGGGGTGGGCGCGCCCCCCACCTTGTGAGCACCTCCCGTATCTCCTGACGTGCACTCCAAGTCCATCGGGTGGCTTTCCTTCCAAAAATAACTTCTCCAGTTGATTTCGTTCCGTTTTGACTCTGTCTGATATTCCTTTTCCTCGAAACACTGAAATAGGCATAAAACATCAAATATGGGCTGGGTCTCCGGTTAATAGGTTAGTCCCAAAAATAATATAAAAGTGGATAATAAAGCCCAATATTGCCTAAAACAGTAGATAAAGTAGCATGGAGCAATCAAAAATTATAGATACGTTTGAGACGTATCAAGCATCCCCAAGCTTAATTCCTGCTCGTCCGCGAGTAGGTAAATGATAAAAAAGAATTTTTGATGTGGAGTGATACTGTGGCATATTTTCAATGTAAATCTTCTTAATTGTGATATGAATATTCAGATCCGAAAGATTCAAGATAAAAGTTCATATTGATATAAAAAATAATAATACTTCAAGCATACTAATCAAAGCAATCATGTCTTCTCAAAATAGCATGGCAAAGAAAGTTCATCCCTACAAAATCATATAGTTAGGCTATGCTTCATTTTCGTCACACAAAGATGTTCCCAACTTCTATACCCCCGATGACAAGCCAAGCAATTGTTTCATACTTAAATAATCTCAAACTTTTTCAACCTTCACGCAATACATGAGCGTGAGCCATGGATATAGCACTATGGGTGGAATAGAATATGATGATGGGGATTGTGTGGAGAAGACAAAAAAGGAGAAAGTCTCACATTGACGAGGATAATTAACGGGCTATGGAGATGCCCATCAATTGATGTCAACATGAGGAGTAGGGATTGCCATGCAACGGATGCACTAGAGCTATGAATTCTCAACAAAAGAAAACTAGTGGGTGTGCATCCAACTTGCTTGCTCACGAAGACCTAGGGAATTTGAGGAAGCCCATCGTAGGAATATACAAGCCAAGTTCTATAATGAAAAATTCCCACTAGTATAAAAAGACAACTTATGAGACTCACTACATGAAGAACAAGGTGCTACTTTGAAGCACAATATATGAGACTCACTACATGAAGAACAAGGTGCTATTTTGAAGCACAAGTGTGGAAAAAGAGATAGTACCATTGCCCCCCTTTTTTTGTTATTTTTTTCTTTTTTTGGGCCTTTCGTTTTTTTCTTTTGGCTTTTTTTTGGGGGGCAATGCTCTAATAATGATGATCATCACACTTCTATTGATTACAACATAAGGATTACAACTCGAAACTTAGAACAAGATATGACTCTATATGAATGCCTCCGGTGGTGTACCGGGGTGGTGCAATTAATCAAGAGTGACATGTATGAAAAATAATGCATGGTGGCTTTGCCACAAATATGATGTCAACTACATGATCATGCAATGGCAATATGACAAAAGTAGTGTATGTCATGAATATGATGATGGAAGTTGCATGGCAATATATCTCGGAATGGCTATGGAAATGCCATGATATGTAGGTATGGTGGCTGTTTTGAGGAAGATATAAGGAGGTTTATGTGTGATAGAGCGTATCATATCACGGGGTTTGGATGCACCGGCGAAGTTTGCACCAACTCTCAAGGTGAGAAAGGGCAATGCATGGTACCGAAGAGGCTAGCAAAGGTGGAAAGGTGAGAGTGCGTATAATCCATGGACTCAACATTAGTCAAAATAACTCATATACTTATTGCAAAAATTTAGAAGCCATCAAAAATTCATGTACTACGTGCATGCTCCTAGGGGGATAGATTGGTAGGAAAAGACCATCGCTCGTCCCCGACCGCCACTCATAAGGATGCACAAGCCAGGTACACTTCATGTTTCAAATTTGTTACACAACTTTAACCATACGTGCATGCTACGGGACTTGAAAACTTCAACACAAGCATTTCTCAAATGCACAATTACTCAAATAGCACGACTTTGATATTATCACCTCCATATCTCAAAACAATTATCAAGCATCAAACTTATCTTAGTATTCAATTCACTCAAAAGAAAGTTTCACATATCTTGAATACCAAGTATATTAACATTAAGCAAATTACCATGCTATTTAAGACTCTCAAAATAATCTAAGTGAAGTATGAGAGTTCATCTAGTTCTTCAAAATAAAACTACCACCATTCTCTAAAAGATATAAGTGAAGTACTAGAGCAATAACAAAAACTACTCCGAAAGATATAAGTGAAGATCAATGAGTAGCTAAATAATTATGCAACTATGCGAAGACTCTCTCTCATTTAAGAATTTCAGATCTTGATACTTTATTCAAACAGCAAGCAAAGCTAAAGAAAACTACATTGCAAGGATAGCACAACTCATGTGAAGAAGCAAAAACTTAGGCTCAACCGATACTAACTGATATTTGTTGAAGAAGAAAGGTGGGATGCCTACCGGGGCATCCCCAAGCTTAGATGCTTGAGACTTCTTGAAATATTATTTTGGGGTGCCTTGGGCATCTCCAAGCTTGAGCTTTTGTGTCTCCTTAATTCCTCTCATATCATGGTTTCTCTTTTTATCAAAAGCTTCATTCACAACAAACTCAACAAGAACTCGTGAGATAGGTTAGTATAAACCAATGCAAAACCTTATCATTTTCTACTGTAACAAATCACTTAAATAATTATTCAACATTGCATACTAAATGCCTCTGCATATTTAATACTCCTATCTTCAAATAGAATCATTAAACAAGCAAACATATGCAAACAATGCAACCATAACAGCAATCTGCCAAAACAGTACAGTCTGTAAAGAATGCAAGAGTATCAATACTTCCCTGACTCCAAAAATTATGAACTAAAATTCCCACAGTAATAAATTTGTCAGAGCTCAATATGCAAAAAATATTCAACATTATATCTTTCTGTGACTTTTCTAGGGAATTTTTGCAACAGCAGTAAACTTTCTGTTTTTCAAACAGCAACATGTATACTAGCAAAATAAGCATGGCAAAGGCTATCCTGGACTTTTTTATTGAAACTAAAGATGCAAAACATTAATCTAAATAACAGCAAGCAAATACTAACAGAAGAAAATGACGCTCCAAGCAAAACACATATCATGTGGTGAATAAAAATATAGCTCCAAGTAAAGTTACCGATGAACGAAGACGAAAGAGGGGATGCCTTCCGGGGCATCCCCAAGCTTAGGCTCTTGGTTGTCCTTGAATATTACCTTGGGGTGCCTTTGGCATCCCCAAGCTTAGGCTCTTGCCACTCCTTATTCCATAGTCCATCGAATCCTTACCCAAAACTTGAAAACTCCACAACACAAAACTCAACAGAACACTCGTAATCTCCGTTAGTATAATAAAGTAAAACCACCACTTCGGTACTGTAATGAACTCATTATCAATTCATATTGGTGTAATATCTACTGTACTCCAACTTATCTATGGCTCATACCCTCCGATACTACTCATAGATGCATCAAAATAAGCAAACAACACATAGAAAACAGAATCTGTCAGAAACAGAACAGTCTATAGTAATCTGTATCAAACGTATACTTATGGAACTCCAAAAATCCTACCAAATTAGGAAGTCCTAAGAAATTTGTGTACCAATCCAGATAAAAAAGAATCAGATCATAATATCGTTTATGTGAATTAACAAAACTAATTTACTGGGTGCAAAAGTTTCTGATTTTCAGCAGGATCAACACAACTATCACCGTAAGCCATCCTAAAGGTCTTACTTGGCACTTTATTGAAACAAAAGCTATAAAACATGATTAATACAGTAGCATAATCATGTGAACACACAAAAACAGTAAGGATAAGTATTGGGTTGTCTCCCAACAAGCGCTTTTCTTTAATGCCTTTCTAGCTAGGCATGATGATGACAATGATGCTCACATAAAAGATAAGAATTGAAACATAACGGGAGCAACATGAAGCATATGACTAGCACTTTTAAGTCTAACCCACTTCCTATGCATAGGGATTTTGTGAGCAAACAACTTATGGGAACGATAATCAACAAGCATAGGAAGGTAAGACAAGTATAGCTTCAAGAATTTAAGCACATAGAGAGAAAAGTTGATATTATTGCAATTCCTACAAGCATATATTCCTCCCTCATAATAATTTTTAGTAGCATCATGAATGAATTCAACAATGTAACCAGCAGCTAAAGCATTCTTTTCATGATCTACTATCATAGAAAATTTACTACTCTCCTCATAAGCAAAATTCTTCTCATGAATAGTAGTGGGAGCAAACTCAACAAAATAACTATCATATGATTTAAAATTAGGATCAAGATGACAATTTTCATATTTATCATTATTGTTTAAAGCATACGTGTCATCACAATAATCATCATAGATAGGAGGCATGCTTTCATCATAGTAAATTTGCTCATCAAAGCTTGGGGGACAAAAAATATCATCTTCATCAAACATAGCTTCCCCAAGCTTGTGGCTTTTCATATCATTAGCATCATGGATATTCAAGGAATTCATACTAAAAACATTGCAATCATGCTCATCATTCACATAATTAGTGCCAAGCATTCTATGTAATTCTTCTTCTAGTACTTGAGCACAATTTTCCTTCCCATCATTTTCACGAAAGACATTAAAAATATGAAGCATATGAGGCATCCTTAATTCCATTTTTTTGTAGTTTTATTTTATAAACTAAACTAGTGATAAAACAAGAAACAAAAAGATTCGATTGCAAGATCAAGATATACCTTCAAGCACTCACCTCCCCGGCAACGGCGCCAGAAAAGAGCTTAGTTGACGGGGTGTGAGTGAGTGCCCTTTACCTAGCCTCCCCGACAACGGCGCCAGAAAAGAGCTTGATGTCTACTACACAACCTTCTTCTTGTAGACGTTGTTGGGCCTGCAAGTGCACAGGTTTGTAGGACAGTAGCAAATTTCCCTCAAGTGGATGACCTAAGGTTTATCAATCCGTAGGAGGCGTAGGATGAAGATGGTCTCTCTCAAACAACCCTGCAACCAAATAACAAAGAGTCTCTTGTGTCCCCAACACACCCAATACAATGGTAAATTGTATAGGTGCACTAGTTCGGCGAAGAGAGGGTGATACAAGTGCAAAATAGATAGTAGATATAAGTTTTTGCAATCTGAAAATATAAAAACAGCAACGTAACTAATGATAAAAGTGAGCGTAAACGGTATTGCAATGATAGGAAACAAGGCCTAGGGTTCATACTTTCACTAGTGCAAGTTCTCTCAACAATAATAACATAGATAGATAATATAATAAGCCCTCAACATGCAACAAAGAGTCACTCCAAAGCCACTAATAGCGGAGAACAAATGTAGAGATTATGGTAGGGTACGAAAACCACCTCAAAGTTATTCTTTCGGATCAATCTATAAAAGAGTTCGTACTAGAATAACACCTAAAGATACAAATCAACCAAAACCCTAATGTCACCTAGATACTCCATTGTCACCTCAAGTATCCGTGGGCATGATTATATGATATGCATCACACAATCTCAGATTCATCCAACCAACATAAAAGTACTTCAAAGAGTGCCCCAAAGTTTCTACCGAAGAGTCAAGAACGTGTGCCAACCCCTATGCATAGGTTCCCAATGTCACGAAACCCGCAAGTTGATCACCAAAACATACATCAAGTGGCACATGATATCCCATTTTCACCACAGATAATCACGGCAAGACATACATCAAGTGTTCTCATAAAAGACTCAATCCGATAAGATAACTTCAAAGGGGAAACTCAATTCATCACAAGAGAGTAGAGGGGGAGAAACATCATAAGATCCAACTACAATAGCAAAGCTCGGGATACATTATCACCTCAAGAACACGAGAGAGAGAGAGAGATCAAACACATAGCTACTGGTACATACCCTCAGCCCCGAGGGTGAACTACTCCCTCCTCGTCATGGATAGCGCCGGGATGATGAAGATGGTCACCGGTGATGGGATCCCCCTCCGGCAGGGTGCCGGAACAGGATCCTGATTGGTTTTTGGTGGCTACAAAGGCTTGCGGCGGTGGAACTCCCGATCTATGGTGCTCCTCGATGTTTTTGGGATATATGGATATATATATATATATATATATATATAGGTGAAAGAAGTCGGTCAGGGGAGCCACAAGGGGCTCACGAGGATGGGGGACGCGCCCAGGGGGTAGGGCGCGCCTTGGACCCTCATGGCTTCCTTGAAGCTTCCCTGACGTCTACTCCAAGTCTCCTCGGTTGCTTCCGTTCCAAAAATAACTCTCCCGAAGGTTTCATTCCGTTTGGACTCCGTTTGATATTCCTTGTCTTCGAAACACTGAAATAGGCAAGAAAACAACAATTTGGGCTGGGCCTCTGGTTAATAGGTTAGTCCCAAAAATAATATAAAAGTGCTTATTAAAGCCCATAGACATCCAAAACAGGTAATATAATATCATGGAACAATCAAAAATTATAGATACGTTGGAGACGTATCAGGGTCCGGCGAGGGGTGGCCACAGCGGATTCGGGCGAGGGGCGGAGAGGCGGACTCTGGCAAGGGGGCGGCCATGGCGGAGCCCGGCGAGGGGCGGAGAGGAGGACGAGGCTGGGGAAGCTCGGCTGCCATGGGGTCTGGCGAGGGGCGACGACGGAGGGGGTCCGGCGGGGGCGGCCACGGGGAGTCTAGCGAGGGGCGGAGAGGTGGAATCCGGCGAGGTTGTTGCTCTGTTGTGCGTTTTTTTGAAGGGTTGCTGCTGCATTTTTGTGGAGGAGGGAATAGATCGAGGGAGGTGTGCTCGTGAGGTGGGAACGTGAGACGCATGGTGGACTGGTGGGTGTGGGGCGTGGGGCAGCCCCGCCACGTCATTGATCCAGGGGAAGTTGTTTCCAGCCAATAGGAAACGTTCAAATAATTTGTGTTTGTTTACCCTATTACTTTTGGCAAAATAAGCATGTTAAAATGTAGTAAATTTTCTCAAACTTTATCTATGCATTATAGAAACTATAAACCAATACCATGCCAAATTTCATATACTTTAGGCATTGTTTACATTTTCAAATAATTTGAGAATTCGACACTATTATTTTGCCTGCTGTAAAAAAAATAGACGGTGAAGTCTTTGCCGTCTGCCAAATGAAAATAGATGGTACGGGTGGGTGAGGTGGGGGGAGAGACAGAGAGGGAGTAGGTAGGGGCAACCATTTTTTAACCCACAAAAAATAGCACACCTCTTTGCCGACTGCCAGCAAATGGCAAAGAATCTTTGTCGTCTGCTAGCATATGGCAAACATGTGGGGCTAGTGCGCCGTTACAGCACTAACATCCACTAGACCCCACCCCCTCTTTGCCGTGTGCCAGCAGATGGCAAAGAATCTTTGCCATCTGCTGGCAGATGGCAAAGAGGTGGGGCTGGTGGGCCGTTACAGCGCTGGTGTCCACTGGATCCACCCACCTCTTTGCCGTCTGCCAGTAGAGGGCAAAGAATCTTTGTCGTCTACTAGCGGATGGCAAAGAGCTGGCTGATGGCAAAGACACTCTTTGCCATCAGCCTGCTCTTTGACGTCTGCTTTCCTAAAGCAAACAACAAAGAGGTTGTTTGTCGTCTGCCAGCAGATGGCAAAGAGCTGACAGACGGCAAAATACTAGATTCCAGTAGTGAGAGCTTCACAGCAAGTCTAGTGGTGCTTATAAAGCCTCATGTGATGCTCCTGCCACATCAAGTGAAAAACAAGTTTTCAATGAGGAATTGAGCTTAATGGTGAAGAACTTCAACAAATTCTACGAGTAGAAGCAAACAGAGAAGCTCCAAGTCAAGATCCTACCATGACAAAAGATCTTCTAGTCGTGAATGTAATTGCTACAATTGTGGAAGACCCAGACACTACTCAAATGAGTGTACGGCCCCATACAAAATAAAAGAAGAATCACCTCCAAGAGAGAGAAGGAGTAGAGATGATCGTTATAAACGAAGAACCTCTCGCAGAAGCAAGTATTCGAAAAGGAAGGACAAGTCATCAAGGAGCTACACAAAACAAAGACATCAAGATCATGTTGGTGAATGGGTATCCAGTTCTGATTCTGACCACCACTCCCAAAGAAGTTATCACTCCGACTCCGAATATACTCAAGATGAAGGTGTTGCCGATCTTGCACTTGTGTCAACCAACTCCGATGACATATTTGACTCACCAAATGAAGGAATTGGAATATGCTTCATGCCTAAAGGCCCCAAGGTATCACACCCCGAGTATATTGATTTCAATAGTGATGAACAGGATTTGCTAGGTGATGATGAGTTACTTGTTGACAATGCTAGTGATGAAAACTATGATGAAACTGCTACTAATCATGCTAATCAAGATGAAACGAATGACAATGATAAGAAGGAGATTGAGCGTCTAAGTAAAGAACTAAACACTATTAAGTTAGCTCATGAAACTTCTTTAGAAGATCATCGAGAACTTTTAAAAACTTATGAGAAGCTACGCTTCGAGAAGCTCAACTTAGAGCAAGAACATGGGTTCTTAAAAGCTATCAATGATGATCTTCGGAAGAAAAGTTCTTCTTACATTGCCAAGCGTTTACTCTTGTCTACTTACATGCCACAAGTAAAATCTAGCAACAAGAGTAAGAAAGATTCTTCTTCTAGTAGTAACAATAATCATGCTAAATCCAATATTGTTGCTTCTAGTAGTTCTCTTGATTCCACTAATGATTCTCTTAGCCAAGTTACACTTGAGCAAGAAAATAGCTTATTGAAGGGAATTATAGATAAAGGTGTTTACAAGAGCCTTGCCGGAAGTAAGCAATTTGAGGAAATTGTACGCAAGCAAGGAAGGCACCGGAAGAATCAAGGTGTTGGTTTTGAACGAAAGTTCAATGCCAATGGAGTTGAGTGGGAAGAAGATCAATACGCCAAGACAAAGTTTGTTCCTCAACAAGAGAAGTATGGTCCTACTTCCTTCAAGGGGAGACAAGCGCAAGATGATCTTCCACCATAATACCACAAGCTAAAAGGCAAGGACAAGCTTCAAGAGGAGACTGATGCATTTGAAGAAGCTCCAAAGGCCTTGGTCAAGTGGGTTCCCAAGTCTAGCTCAAGTTCTACTTCATCAAGTACATCTACAACCCCAAGGATTCCCATCAAGATGATGTGGATCCAGAAGAAGAAGAACTAGATAGTTCTTGAGGGTGACTCCGCCAACATACTTCACTCATATTCATATTGGCAAGGACAAGTGCAATCAACTTCCACATCTTGCACTAGTTCAAGGAGTCACAAACCCTCTTGTTAGTAAGTCAAGGGACAATGTAACCTAATGCTTTCATGGACATCATCTTGTGCGTACTTCACTCTATGTCTATGGATATCCTTGTTTGTTCCTTGTGGGACTAACCCATGTAGGTTTTGAAAGTGCAACTCACTCCAATGGATTGATCCAAATGATCTACATCAACATTGAGCATCCACATCTTCAACATCTACATGACGTCATCATCGACAAAACCCAAGGTTAGTTCATCCCTCTAAAAGGGGATATCACATCTAGAGGGAGCTTTACTCTAAGAATTGAGCTAAAGCAACTCTAATGGTGTGAACACAACAATGCTTTATGTAAAAGTGGTAACCCCACTTGTGCTTAAGCGATGAGTATGAACTGTGATCAAATGTTCTCATTTGACTCCTAAGTCAATATACTCATATACAGATGACCTTGTCATCGCCAATTGCTTGTTAGATGCTAGAGTGTTTGTGCATGCTTTGCCGCAAATTTTATTTGCTATCTTATTGTGTGAGCATGTTGGTTGCATAATTTTCTTCATTCGAGGACATCCATTTGTTGCTTTGATTCTTTGGTCTTTTCTTTTGCCAAATGGATGGACAAGAATGCCTAAGTACTCACTCTAGCTATCTACGCTTTTCTTATCTCAAACTCTATTCATGCTACATCACAAAGTTTGATCAAGTCAGATTTGAACCCTCTGGGTGAGAAGCACTCGGAGCCACCGATTTGTCATAGACTTAAACTTCCAAAACCTCTTGATGTATTTCGGTCTGACCGATTCATTCCTTTCGGTCATACCGAGTTCATTGAGTTGTTCTAGGTTTCAATCTCGGGGCAACTGATTTGAACATTTTGGTCTCACCGAGTTGCAGTAACCGCTTGCGATTCTGCATCTCGGTGCCACCGACTTGATCAACTCGGTCATACCGACAGGGTCTGGATATATATACCCACGGGTCAAATTTTGGAAATTTCTACGAAACCCTTTGCCCGTGTTGTCCAGCACTGCTGACTCGAGGTCTCCGGATCGTCTCCTCTGTCGCCAGCGACCTCCTGCCGCTGGTCTCCACTACTGTCAACGGAATCATCATCTGCGTTGTCGTCGTAGCGAGTTCACCGCCGAGTTAGGGTATGAACTCGACCCCTTTGTGCAATCTTTACCTCTGATTCCTGCACTTAGGTCAATGCCATGAATCTTACCACGTTTGAGATACTTCTATCCAATCAAAAGCCTCCTTTAGATTAGTTTTGATTCGAAAACTTAGGGTTAGGTTTCCGCCGAAATCATCTCGGACCGACTGAGATGTAGAAATCAGTCTCACAAATTTGGCCCAGGCCATTGCACTTATGATTTTCCGTCTGACCGAAACATACAAATTGGTGTGACCGAGTTCAATTCTCAGTGAAACCCTAGCAATCTCGGAGTCACCAAACTATGTCTCGGTCTGACCGATTTCACTAGTTTAGACTCTAATATTGCTTCGGTGTCACCGAGTTTAACAAATCGGTAGCCCAAAATGACTTCTGTAGAAAACTAAAGCTAAGTTTTTGGCTCATTTGTTTTGCAAAATCTCTGCACTTTGTGATACTCATCCACTCTGTCTCAACTATATCTATTCACAGGGTCAGCCTTCAGCTTTCAGCCATGTCTGACAACAGTGACAGCCAAAAAAAGTCTGAGGAACTGGTTCACTCGAGTGAGGGCACTAGTCCCTCTAACAGCTATGATGATGGGAGCAGGAGTACTCCTAGCAACCTGCCTAAGGCTGCAACCAGGCAGAGAAGAAGAAAACATCTGACTCAGAGGATGAAGATTTTATGGTTGATGAGGAAGTCACTTCCAAGAAAAAGGTTATCAAGAAAGCATTTGGCACAACAGCTACAACCAAGATAGGTGTGAAGAAGAAGGCACCTGCCAGAAGGATCCCAATGTCCAAAGCCAGGGCCTCAACACC
Source organism: Triticum timopheevii (assembly GCA_963921465.1). NCBI lineage: Eukaryota > Viridiplantae > Streptophyta > Magnoliopsida > Poales > Poaceae > Triticum > Triticum timopheevii. Next base: position 294,047,545 of record OY997270.1, read on the forward strand.
GAAAACCATTAAGTTCACTCTTGAACCAAAGGAGGCTGGTAAGGGCAAGAAGAGGAAGGGAATGGTCACGAAGACCATGGCTAGAGTGATGATACACATCATGTGGCTGAAAACATGAAGCTAAGGAAGGATGCGGGCCTCAGGCTATGGAGGCAGATAAACCCAGATGCCACCAGGAGGAGGACTGTTGTGGACTGCAGGTTCCATACAAAGGAGCAGCAAGATTTCTATGAGATTGTGCTCCTGGACAAGAATTCCATAGTCAGTGATATGAGATGGGTTGACTGGACCTACATTGATAACAATGCAGATCACTTCTCAGGAGTTCATGACAGCTTCAGACTAACTAGAGTTGACACATTTGTTGGCCAGAAGCTCACCAAGTGGAATGATGAGATGGTGATGCAGTTCTACTCCACAACACATTTTTATCTAGATGGTAAAATTGTTTGGATGACTGGGGATACAAGGTACCAGTCTATAGTTGCTGAGCGGGCCAAGCTTATCAATGCCCCTGAAGAGCAAGAGGAAGACACAGATGTGTCTTCCAAGCCGAGGAAAGGACACAACTCCATGGCGCACATGTATAAGGAGATTCCTAATGCTGCCCTGGATACTCACAAGTTTGGCTCTCTGTACTATCTACTGTCTGGACTGCCCACAATCAACACTATCCTCAGGCACACATTGTTGCCCAAGTCTAGAGATGACATGATGATAAGAGGGCATTCCATCAATTTGCTGCACATGTTTGACATTCTAGAGAAGTTCAAAGTGATGACATTGATTGTAGAGACAATCAAGCACTACAAAAAAATACACTTCCGTGATGATACGTGTTTGTCATAGTAGGTCACGTTTTTTGTCATGCATGTACATCCATGACAAATTTATGACAGAATCAAGATAGTCATACCTGTGCTGTCGTAGAAGTGTTCCATGACATTAACAAAATTATCATCACAGAAGTGTCCACTTCCATGACCATAAATCGCGCGTCACAGAAGTGCTTTCGTCAAGGGTGGCTGACACGTGGCATCCACCGTAACGGAACACTGTTAAGCTATCGGGTCGGGTTTTGGATCCGATAACCCGTTAACAGCCCCGACCAATGGGGATTTTGCATGTGTAAAATCATCATTGGCTAGAGGAAACACTTGTCGGCTCACCGTTGGGACAGATGTCATCCACTCATTGGACAGAAGGCGCCTATGATAAGTCGACACCTGGCACGGCCCAATAGAGGCCCATTCCTGTGAAAAGGCCGGCCCATTTGACTTGGTAAAAAGGTGGCGGGCCGGCCCATGTAAAGCCTGTTAACGGCATGTTCGCATATAGCCCATTTACAGCCCGCTAACCCAAGGCCCGTTACGCACTATCCGAATTAGGCCCAGTAGCGTCATTTGGGCCACCCAATATGATTCCAGCCTGTTTTCACTTCTGGCCCATGTATGGCCCATGACGTCTTTCGGCCCATATGAGGCCCTATGTAACTCTTGGCCTATTAACGGCCCGTGGTGAAACTGGCCCGTAATGAACAGTGTATTACTTTACACCCATTAACGGCCCGTGGTGAAACTGGCCCATGATGAACAGTGTATCACTTTATACCCATTGAGCCATTTCCAGCCCATGTTATCTTTCGGCCTTCTCAGAGCCCATTTATACTTGGGCTCATTTCCAGCATTCGTTTACTTACGGCCCGTTACTGTCATTTTCTGCTTATAGGCCAAATTCAGCCCGTGGTTACAGTCGGCCTGTTTGTGGTCCGTTAACACGTTGGGCCGTTTTCATAGCGTCATGAAATACACCCTATTAAAGATGGCCCGTTATGGTCGGCCCATGAACGGACGATTCCAACTCTAGCCCGTTTACGGCCATAATGCGGCCTGTTATTGGCCCATGTTTGGCCAATCGATCATACTACCCGTATAAGGCCCATTGATGATACGGCCCATCGAAGGCCCATTGTTTCTGCGGGCCGTAGAAGGCCCATTGTTTATACGGCCCGTGGAAGGCCCACTGTTTATACGGCCCGTAGAAGGCCCACTGTTTCTACGGCCCGTAGGTGTAGTGTCACTACAGTAAATATTAGCCCATGGTTATTGTGGCCTAGTTTTAAAAAATAGGTTGTTGCAGCCACTAGCAAACCGCAGAAAAAGAACTGCACTGACTACAAGCAAACAAATAAACAAGACAACAAGGAAATAAATAAGCAAGGAACTTACACTAGGCTATCACGACTATTACACATATTACATCCACTGGGCATCAAAGTTCGCCACCAGTGCAAATATAGGGAACAAAGCAACATATAAACACCGCAGCAAAATAAGTCCAGAACCGAAACCACTTCAGAAGAGCTCAAGAAACAATATCCTGGGTACCCATAATACTGGCAAGATGCTTAGCAAGCTTATTAATTTTCTCTTGTTTGGCACTTAAGTCCTCCAGCGCCAGCTGTTGCATCAGAAAGTATGCATCTGATCGATGTCTTTCAACTTGAAGTTGAGACTCAAGAAGCCGAACTGATTCAGGCAACGAGTTCGAAGAGCTGGTGCCAGCAGTGGTAGCCAGTAACTCGAACACTACATCAAGACAGGACTTCGGGGTTGTCTCAGTGTCCTCAATATAGTTTTTACCAGCTTTGTCGGCGTTCTGGGAATGGGGGTACCCAGACTTGCCTGCCTGCGGCCCGCGGCGTGGCTCAAGGAGTGGCCTAGCACGACCCATCTTCGTCAACACATGCTCAAGACCCTCGCAAGGGGCCAAGCCTCGCGGGGCGGACGACAGGAGGCTTCCTCAGGCACGACCTCATCAGGCTAGCTCGTGAGGAGGCGGAGAGATCAAGGCGGGGTACCTCACGAGGTGCCCGTGACGCAAGCCATGATGACCAGGGCACAGGCGGGTGCCAGGCGGGCGCCGGCCTGCGCAGAGTCCTTGTTTCCCCTTTGGTGCAAAGGGGGCAAGCGCAGGAAGGGTATCAAGCAAAGGCAACCATTTCGGTGCAACAAGACCAAGACCAGCAGGACGGCAGAACGGAGGTCATCGTGGAGCCCAAGCCAGCGTCATCGTCAGGGCCTTTGGCAGGCGAGGACCAACTTTAGTCAGGATAAGTGTACTGGATGTTCCCTTTCAAAATGGCCAATTGTTGGCGCCCTTCCCGCTCAATATTTGGGAAGAGGCCTGGGGCCTTCGCCTATAAATAGGACTAGCCACCCACAAGGTAGAGGCATCTAGAGAGGAGATTGGATCCACACCCAAGACAGAGAGAGAGAGAGGCGACTGAACTCCCCTAGCAGTTCATCGCAGCAACCAAGAACAGACCCTCGCGAGGCTGTTCTTCCCTTGTACTGTTCCTCATCAGCCCCAGAGGCAATCCACACACCACAAACTGGAGTAGGGTATTACACCACAATGGTGGCCTGAACCAGTATAAATCTTGCGTCCTTTGTGTTGTTCTTCGGGTAGTTTAGATCCTAGCGAGGCGGTGAAACATGGGTAGGCTGAGGGTGTGATCTCTGCGCGCATCCCAGTGTTTGAACCTCAAGGTGTTGGGGAACGTAGTAATTTCAAAAAAATTCCTATTCACATGCAAGATCATGGTGATGCATAGCAACGAGAGGGGAGAGTGTTGTCCATGTACCCTCGTAGACCGTAACCGGAAGCGTTATGACAACGCGGTTGATGTAGTCGTACGTCTTCACGATCCGACCGATCCAAGCACCGAACGTACGGCACCTCCGAGTTCAGCACACGTTCATCTCGATGTCGATCCCTGGACTCTGATCCAGCAGGGTGTCGGGGATGAGTTCTGTCAGCACGATGGCGTGGTGATGATGATGATGTTCTACCGACGCAGGGCTTTGCCTAAGCACCACAACAATATGACCGAGGTGGAATATGGTGGAGGGGGGCACCGCACACGGCTAAGGAACAATCACGATGATCAACTTGTGTGTGTTGGGGTGCCCCCTGCCCCCGTATATAAAGGAGGGAGGGGGAGGCGCGGCCGGCCCTCTAGGGGTGCGCCTGGAGGAGTCCTACTCCCACCGGGAGTAGGACTGCCTCCTCTTGCCTTTTTGGAGAAGGAAAGGGGGGAGGGGAAAGAGGAAAGGGGGGCGCCCCCCCTTCCTTGTCCTATTCGGACTAGGGGGAGGGGGCGTCCGGCCTGCCCTGGCCGGCCCTCCTCTTCTCCCTCATGGCCCATGTAGGCCCATTAACCCCCCCGAGGGGGGGGGGGTTCCGGTAACCCCCCTGTACTCCGGTAAAATCCCGATTTCACCCAGAACGTTTCCGATATCCAAATATAGGCTTCCAATATATCAATCTTTATGTCTCGACCATTTCGAGACTCCTCGTCATGTCCGTGATCATATCCGGGACTTTGAACAACCTTCGGTACATCAAAACTTATAAACTCATAATAAAGCTGTCATCGTAACATTAAGCGTGCGGACCCTACGGGTTCGAGAACTATGTAGACATGACCTAGAACTGTTCCCGGTCAATAACCAATAGCGGAACCTGGATGCTCATATTGGCTCCTACATATTCTAGAAGATCTTTATCGGTCAAACCGCATAACAACATATGTTGTTCCCTTTGTCATCGGTATGTTTACTTGCCCGAGATTCGATCGTCGGTATCCAATACCTAGTTCAATCTCATTACCGGGAAGTCTCTTTACTCGTTACGTAATGCATCATTCTGTAACTAACTCATTAGCTACATTGCTTGCAAGGCTTATAGTAATGTGCATTACTGAGAGGGCCCAGAGATACCTCTCCGACAATCGGAGTGACAAAACCTAATCTCGAAATATGCCAACTCAACATGTACCTTCAGAGACACCTGTAGAGCTCCTTTATAATCACCCAGTTACGTTGTGACGTTTGGTAGCACACAAAGTGTTCCTCTGGTAAACGGGAGTTGCATAATCTCATAGTTGTAGGAACTTTGTATAAGTCATGAAGAAAGCAATAGCAACATACTAAACGATCAAGTGCTAGGCTAACAGAATGGGTCAAGTCAATCACATCATTCTACTAATGATGTGATCCCATTAATCAAATGACAACTCATGTCTATGGTTAGGAAACTTTACCATCTTTGATTAACGAGCTAGTCAAGTAGAGGCATACTAGTGACACTATGTTTGTCTATGTATTCACACATGTATTATGTTTCCGGCTAATACAATTCTAGCATGAATAATAAACATTTATCATGAAATAAGGAAATAAATAATAACTTTATTATTGCCTCTAGGGCATATTTCCTCCAGTCTCCCACTTGCACTAGAGTCAATAATCTAGTTCACATCGCCATGTGATTTAACACCAATATTCATATCTGTATATGATTAACACCCATAGTTCACATCATCATGTGACCAACACCCAAAGGGTTTACTAGAGTCAATAATCTAGTTCACATCGCTATGTGATTAACATCCAAAGAGTACTAAGGTGTGACCATGTTTTGCTCGTGAGAGAAGCTTAGTCAACGGGTCTATCACATTCAGAGCCGTATGTATTTTGCAAATATTCTATGTCTACAATGCTCTGCACGGAGCTACTCTAGCTAATTGCTCCCACTTTCAATATGTATCCAGATTGAGACTTAGAGTCATCTGGATCGGTGTGAAAGCTTGCACCGATGTAACTCTTTACGACGGGCTCTTTTATCACCTCCATAATCGAGAAATATTTCCTTAGTCCTCACTAAGGATATTCTTGACCAATGTGCAGTGATCTACTCCTAGATCACTATTGTACTCCCTTGCCAAATTCAGAGCAAGGTATACAATAGGTCTGGTACATAGTATAGTGTACTTTATAGAACCTATGACTGAGGCATAGGGAATGACTTTCATTCTCTTTTCTATTTTCTGCCGTGGTCGGGATTTGAGTGTTACGCAATTTCACACCTTTGCAACACATGCAAGAACTCTTTCTTTGACTGTTCCATTTTGAACTATTTCAAAATCTTGACAAGGTATGTACTTATTGAAAAACTTATCAAGCGTCTTGATCTATCTCAATAGATCTTGATGCTCCATATGTAAGTAGCTTTACCGAGGTCTTTATTTAAAGAACTCCTTTCAAATACTCCTTTATGCTTTCCAGAAAAATTCTATATCATTTCTGATTTACAATATGTTACTCACATATATTTATCAGAAAGGCGGTAGTGCTCCCACTCACTTTATTGTAAATACAGGCTTCACCGCAAGTCTGTATAAAACTATATGCTTTGATCAACTTATCAAAGCGTATATTCCAACTCTGAGATGCTTGCACCAGTCCATAGATGGATTGCTGGAGCTTGCACATTCTGTTAGCACCTTTAGGATTGACAAAACCTTCTGGTTGTATCATATACAACTCTTCTTTAAGAAAACCATTAAGGAATGCAGTTTTGACATCCATTTGCCAGATTTCATAAAATGTGGCAATTGCTAACATGATTCGGACAGACTTAAGCATCACTACAGTTGAGAAAATCTCATTGTAGTCAACACTTTGAACTTGTCGAAAACCTTTTTGCGACAAGTCAAGCTTTGTAGATAGTAACACTACTATCAGCATCTGTCTTCCTCTTGAAGATCCATTTATACAATATGGCTCATACATGGGCAACTCCACCAAAGTCCACACTTTGTTCTCATACATGGATCCCATCTCAGATTTCATGGCCTCAAGCCATTTCGCGGAATCTGGGCTTATCATCGCTTCCTCATAGTTCATAGATTCATCATGGTCTAGTAACATGACTTCCAGAACAGGATTACTGTACCACTCTGGTGCGGACTGTACTTTGGAAGACCTACGAGGTTTTGTAGTAACTTGATCTGAAGTTTCATCATCATCATCATCATCATCATTAGCTTCCTCACTAATTGGTGTAGGAATCACTGGAACTGATTTCTGTGATGAACTACTTTCCAATTCGGGAGAAGGTACAAATTACCTTATCAAGCTCTACTTTCCTCCCACTCACTTCTTTCGAGAGAAACTCCTTCTCTTGAAAGGATCCCTTCTTAGCAACGAATGGTTTGCCTTCAGATCTGTGATAGAAGGTGTACCCAATAGTTTCCTTTGGGTATTCTATGAAGACGCACTCCTCCGATTTGGGTCTGAGCTTATCAGGTTGAAAACCTTTTTCATATAAGCATCGCAACTCCAAACTTTAAAAAACGACAGCTTAGGTTTACTGCTAAACCATAGTTCATACGGTGTCGTCTCATCAGATTTAGATGGTGCCCTATTGAACGTGAATGCAGCTGTCTCTAATGCATAACCCCAAAACGATAGTGGTAAACCGATAAGAGACATCATAGATCGCACCATATCTAGTAAAGTACGATTACGATGTTCGGACACACCATTACATTCTGGTGTTCCAGGTGGCGTGAGTTGTGAAACTATTTCACATTGTTTCAAATGAAGACCAAACTCGTAACTCAAATATTCGTCTCCACGATCAGATCGTAGAAACTTTATTTTTCTTGTTATGATGATTTTCCACTTCACTCTGAAATTCTTTGAACTTTTCAAATGTTTCAGACTTATGTTTCATCAATTAGATATACCCATATCTGCTCAAATCATCTGTGAAGGTCAGAAAATAACGATACACGCCGCGAGCCTTAACACTCATCGGATTGCATACATCGGTATGTATTATTTCCAATAAGTCAGTAGCTCGTTCCATTGTTCCGGGGAACGGAGTTTTAGTCATCTTGCCCAAAAGGCACGGTTCGCAAGCATCAAATGATTCATAACCAAGTGATTCCGAAGATCCATCTTTATGGAGTTTCTTCATGCGCTTTACACCAATATGACCCAAACGGCAGTGCCACAAATAAGTTGCACTATCATTAACTTTGCATCTTTTGGCTTCAATATTATGAATATGTGTATCACTACAGTCGAGATCCAATAAACTATTTTCATTGGGTGTATGACCATTTGAAGGTTTTATTCATGTAAACAAAACAACAATTATTCTCTGACTTTAAATGAATAACCATATTGCAATAAACATGATCAAATCATATTCATGCTCAACGCAAACGCCAAATAACATTTATTTAGGTTTAACACTAATCCTGAAAGTATAGGGAATGTGCGATGATGATCATATCAATCTTGGAACTACTTCCAACACTCATCGTCACTTCCCCTTCAACTAGTCTCTGTTTATTCTGTAACTCCTGTTTCGAGTTACTAATCTTAGCAATCGAACAAGTATCAAATACTCAGGGGCTACTATAAACACTAGTAAGGTACACATCAATAACCTGTATATCAAATATACCCTTGTTCACTTTGCCATCCTTCTTATCTACCAAATATTCAGGGCATTTCCGCTTCCAGTGACCATTTCCTTTGCAGTGTAAGCACTCAGTTTCAAGCTTTGGTCCAGCTTTGGGCTTCTTCACGGGAGTGACAACTTGTTTACCATTCTACTTGAAGTTTCCCTTTCTTTCCCTTTGCCCTTTTCTTGAAACTAGTGGTCTTGTCAATCATCAACACTTGATGCTCTTTCTTGATTTCTACCTTCGTCGATTTCAACATCACGAAGAGCTCGGGAATCATTTTTCGTCATCCCTTGCATACTATAGTTCATCATGAAGTTCTAGTAACTTAGTGATGGTGACTAGAGAATTCTGTCAATCACTATCTTATCTGTAATATTAACTCCCACTTGATTCAAGCGATTGAAGTACCCAGACAATCTGAGCACATGCTCACTACTTGAGCGATTCTCCTCCATCTTTTAGCTATAGAACTTGTTGGAGACTTCATATCTCTCAACTCGGGTATTTGCTTGAAATATTAACTTCAATTCCTGGAACATCTCATATGGTCCATGACGTTCAAAACGTCTTTGAAGTCCCGATTCTAAGCCGTTAAGCATGGTGCACTAAACTATCAAGTAGTCATCATATTGAGCTAGCCAAACGTTCATAACGTCTGCATCTGCTCCTGCAATAGGTCTGTCACCTAGCGGTGCATTAAGGACATAATTCTTCTGTGCAGCAATGAGTATAAACCTCAGATCACAGATCCAATCCGCATCATTGCTACTAACATCTTTCAACACAATTTTCTCTAGGAACATATCAAAATAAACATATGAATGCAATAACGCGAGCTATTGATCTACAAGATAATTTGCAAAATACTACCAGGACTAATTTCATGATAAATTTAAGTTCAATTAATCGTATTACTTAAGAACTCCCACTTAGACAGACATCTCTCTAGTCATCTAAGTGATCACGTGATCCAAATCAACTAAACCATGTCCGATCATCACGTGAGATGGAGTAGTTTTCAATGGTGAACATCACTATGTTGATCATATCTACTATATGATTCATGCTCGACCTTTCGGTCTCCGTGTTCCGAGGCCATATCTGTATATGCTAGGCTCGTCAAGTTTAACCTGAGTATTCCGCGTGTGCAACTGTTTTGCACCTGTTGTATTTGAACGTAGAGCCTATCACACCCGATCATCACGTGGTGTCTCATCACGAAGAACTTTCGCAATGGTGCATACTCAGGGAGAACACTTCTTGATAATTTAGTGAGAGATCATCTTAAAATGCTACCGTCAATCAAAGCAAGATAAGATGCATAAAGGATAAACATCACATGCAATCAATATAAGTGATATGATATGGCCATCATCATCTTGTGCTTGTGATCTCCATCTCCGAAGCACCGTCGTGATCACCATCGTCACCGGTGCGACACCTTGATCTCCATCATAGCATCGTTGTCGTTACGCCATCTACTGCTTCTACGACTATCGCTACCGCTTAGTGATAAAGTAAAGCAATTACAGGGCGTTTGCATTTCATACAATAAAGCGACAACCATATGGCTCCTGCCAGTTGCCGATAACTCGATTACAAAACATGATCATCTGATACAATAAAATATAGCATCACGTCTTGACCATATCACATCGCAACATGCCCTGCAAAAACAAGTTAGACGTCCTCTACTTTGTTGTTGCAAATTTTACGTGGCTGCTACGGGCTTAGCAAGAACCGTTCTTACCTACGCATCAAAACCACAACGATAGTTCGTCAAGTTAGTGCTATTTTAACCTTCGCAAGGACCAGGCGTAGCCACACTCGGTTCAACTAAAGTGAGAGAGACAGACACCCGCCAGTCACCTTTAAGCAACGAGTGCTCGTAGCGGTGAAACCAGTCTCGCGTAAGCGTATGCGTAATGTCGGTCCGGGCCGCTTCATCTCACAATGCCGCCGAACCAAAGTATGACATGCTGGTAAGCAGTATGACTTATATCGCCCACAACTCACTAGTGTTCTACTCATGCATATGACATCTACGCATAAAACCAGGCTCGGATGCCACTGTTGGGTAACGTAGTAATTTCAAAAAAATTCCTACGCACACGCAAGATCAGGGTGATGCATAGCAACAAGAGGGGAGAGTGTTGTCCACGTACCCTCGTAGACCGTAAGCGGAAGCGTTATGACAACGCGGTTGATGTAGTCGTACGTCTTCACGATCCGACCGATCCAAGCACCGAACGTACGGCACCTCCGAGTTCAGCACACATTCAGCTCGATGACGATCCCTGGACTCCGATCCAGCAGGGTGTCGGGGATGAGTTCCGTCAGCACGATGGCGTGGTGACGATGATGATGTTCTACCGATGCAGGGCTTCGCCTAAGCACCGTAACAATATGACCGAGGTGGAATATGGTGGCGGGGGGCACCGCACACGGCTAAGGAACGATCATGATGATCAACTTGTGTGTCTTGGGGTGCCCCCCTGCCCCCGTATATAAAGGAGGGAGGGGGAGGTGCGGCCGGCCCTCTAGGGGTGCGCCTGGAGGAGTCCTACTCCCACTGGGAGTAGGACTCCCTCCTCTTGCCTTGTTGGAGAAGGAAAGGGGGGAGGGGAAAGAGGAAAGGGGGCGCCCCCCCTTCCTTTTCCTATTCGGACTAGGGGGAGGGGGCGCGCGGCCTGCCCTGGCCGGCTCTCCTCTTCTCCCTCATGGCCCATGTAGGCCCATTAACCCCCGGGGGGTTCCGGTAACCCCCCGGTACTCTGGTAAAATCCCGATTTCACCCGGAATGTTTCCGATATCCAAATATTGGCTTCCAATATATCAATCTTTATGTCTCGGCCATTTCGAGACTCCTTGTCATGTCCGTGATCATATCCGGGAGTCCGAACAACCTTTGGTACATCAAAACTTATAAACTCATAATAAAACTGTCATCATAACGTTAAGCGTGCGAACCCTACGAGTTCGAGAACTATGTACACATGACCTAGAACTGTTCCCGGTCAATAACCAATAGCGGAACCTGGATGCTCATATTGGCTCCTACATATTCTACGAAGATCTTTATCGGTCAAACCGCATAACAACATACGTTGTTCCCTTTGTCATCGATATGTTTACTTGCACGAGATTCGATCGTCGGTATCCAATACCTAGTTCAATCTCGTTACTGGCAAGTCTCTTTACTCATTACGGAATGCATCATTCTGTAACTAACTCATTAGCTACATTGCTTGCAAGGCTTATAGTGATGTGCATTACCGAGAGGGCCCAGAGATACCTCTCCGACAATCGAAGTGACAAAACCTAATCTCGAAATACACCAACTCAACATGTACCTTCGGAGACACCTGTAGAGCTCCTTTATAATCGCCCAGTTACGTTGTGATGTTTGGTAGCACACAAAGTGTTCCTCCGGTAAACGGGAGTTGCATAATCTCATAGTTGTAGGAACTTTGTATAAGTCATGAAGAAAGCAATAGCAACATACTAAACGATCAAGTACTAGGCTAACAGAATGGGTCAAGTCAATCACATCATTCTCCTAATGATGTGATCCCGTTAATCAAATGACAACTCATGTCTATGGTTAGGAAACTTAACCATCTTTGATTAACGAGCTAGTCAAGTAGAGGCATACTAGTGACACTATGTTTGTCTATGTATTCACACATGTATTATATTTCCGGTTAATACAATTCTAGCATGAATAATAAACATTTATCATGAAATAAGGAAATAAATAATGACTTTATTATTGCCTCTAGGGCATATTTCCTTCACAAGGGTCTGCCGGAACCCGAAATCTGACATTTGGCGTGCCAGGTAGGGGTGTGCCGGAATCTGCCTTCCGTCGCCTCGTGTTTTCGCCGCCCATCCCATCCATGTCAGGCGCACGTCGCGCCCGCGCCGAGTGCCGGGCCGCTCTCGCCGCTCGCGTCGCCCAGACGGCCCCCGTCGGAGGGCGCCCCCGTCATTCCCCGTCGCCTGTCGTCAACGCCGCCACCGGCCCGGCGGGGAATGAACAGCAGGCGTCGTCCCTGCATCCATCGGTGCGGCGAGAAGGCCACACCACCACTCCGTCGCTAACTCCGGCTGGATCCTCGTCCCACGCCCGTCGCGCTCCTGCGGACGTGCACGCTGCGCTGCTCCTAGCGCGGGAGCTCCTGCACTACCGTCCCATCGACGACCTCTACGACGAGTGGCTCGCCCGCATCACCGATCTCGTCAGCGCCGCTGGGGGTTCCCCTGCACCGTCCCTCTCGTTGCACCGCGCACCGCCCTACGCGGGCGACGAAGCTCCGGGGGCGCCTCGGCCGCCTCCACCTCAAGAAGGCGCCCTGGCTCCAAGGCGCATGGCCCCTGGGCGGAACCCACTCCGTCCGGCGCCAGCACAGCAAGAGAAGAGTTGCCAAGAGATCCCTCGTCCTCAGGAAGCCACCGGTGTGCTCCCCGCACCGGCTCGTCACGAGCACGCACCCGCTCCGGCGCATCAAGACCCCGCGCTGCACCCGGCAGCAGCGCACAGAGACCTGCAAGATCAAGCTCTCCATTACCAAAGGGCTCCCGCGGCCACTGCAGGCTGTCATGCCTTCTCCGCCGAGCTGCACAGCGTGGCCTGGCCAGGCAAGTTCAAACCAGACCTGCCCCCGTGCTATGGTGGCACGGCCGACCCTGCTGAGTTCCTCCAGCTCTACGAGCTGGGCATCGAAGCCGCCAATGGAGATGAGAAGGTCATGGCAAACAGGTTCCCCATGGCGCTCAAGGACGACGCCCGCACCTGGCTCCTGAACCTGGCTCCTGGCACGATATCCTCCTAGGACGAGATGCGCACCCGATTCATCGCCAACTTCCAAGGCACTCGCGACCGGCCCCCGGCCATGAGCGACTTGCGCCGCATCAAGCAGCAGCCGGGGGAGACCCTGCAGAAGTTCATCCAGCGCTTCAAGAGCGCTCGCCTTAAGATCCCCAAGGTGTCCGAGGAGGCCATCATCTCAGCCTTCTCCGATGGCGTGCGTGACGTAAAGATGAAGGAGTCACGATCCATGAAGACTTGTGCACCTCCCTGGAGCTGTTCAAATTTGGCGACCAAGTGCGCAAGGGCTGAGGAAGGGCGCCTGTCCCTCCTCGAGCTGCCAGCCACTGACCCAGAAGAGAAGCAGCCCAAGACCAAGGACGTGAAGCGCAAGGGGGCTGTCGTGCTTGCAGCAGAGCCAAACACCAAGCAAGGCAGGGATCAGCCTGAGTCATCCAAGGGAAGCCGGTACTGCGTGTACCACGACCTCCACACCCACAACACCAATGAATGCCAAGAGCTCAGAGCCGTGCGAGACGTGTGTGCCGGCCGACGCCCTGAGCGCAGCGACAGGGGCTATGGCCGAGGAGGAGGAAGAAATGGAGGAAAATGGGAAGACCGTGGCCCACGCCAAGGGTGGCGTGACTGTTCTCGCGAGGACCGCTGGCAGGATCAACCTCGCAAGGGAGGTTGGAGGGACCCACCTCGTGAGGGGGGTTGGAGTGATCAGCCTCGCGAGGATCGCCCACAAGGCAATGCGAGACTCCCTCCTCTGCCACCACAGCCAAGGAGGAATGAAGACCATCACCAGGACGAGGGGGCTAGAGGCTTCCAGGAGCCACGCGCAATCGCTTGCATCTTGGGCGGCGCACAAGCCCCGGCCTCTCAGCGCATCTTCAAGCAGTTTCCCCGCGAAGTGAATGCAGTCCTCCCCAAGCTTGAGGCCACATGCCCCCTCAGGTGGTCATCGTGCGGTATCACGTTCAGCTCAGCGGATCAGCTCAAGTGCGCGGCCACAGCAGGAGTCCTCCCGATGCTTTGTTCCCCAATCATCAGCAACGTGCAAGTCACCAGGACCCTCATCGATGGCGGAGCAGGGCTCAATGTCCTATCCATCGAGACGTTGAACAATCTCCAAGTTCCATACAATCAGCTGCAGCCAACCAAGCCCTTCTCAGGAGTCACCGATGGTTCCACGGTTCCGATAGGGCAGGTCCGCCTTCCTGTTACCTTCAGGAACCGCAACAACTACCGCACCGAGATCAGTGACTTCGACGTCGCTCGCATCCGCCTGCCGTACAATGCCATCCTCGGGTACCCAGCCCTGGCCAAGTTCATGGCCGTGACCCATCACGGCTACAATGTCCTCAAGATGCCAGGAAGCGGCGGAGTCATCACTGTGCCTTGTGAAGAGAGAGACGCTGTGTGTTCCCTGGAACGTGCCTTCCAAGCCGCATCAATTGAAGACCCAGATCACAGGAACGGGAGGCCTCCCGAGGCTGCTCCTAAGAAGAAGAAGACATCGCCTGGCCCAACCCCTTGGGAGGCAGGCCCCTCAGGGTCCGCGCCCGTTCAGGGGGCACCTCCTTCTGTCGCATAGGAAGGCGTGCCCAGCGCCCTCCTCGGGCAAGGCTCGGGGGCTCTCTTCTGGAGGGCCATTGACTTTGCCAAGATTACGAGGGAGGCGCTCGGGCACCACTTGGAGGCGTGCTTCGACGCATGTTTCCCTCAGGAGGAAGCAAGGCAAGGAGGACCAAACCCTCAGGAATTCATCAGCGAGATCATTCAGGAGTTGCAGGAGTCAAGAGTCATGAGTGGCAGCCGCCGCTTGCCCGTCGTAGCTCCCCATCCAGGCGAGGATGGTGGGCTGCGCGTCTGCATCGACATCCCAGGACTCAACCGAGCCGCCTCTCAGGACCGCCTCTGGCCCTTACGCGTGGGGCGCTGCGAAGGCCCACCTCACAGCTATGTTCGCATGCCTCACGGCCTGCCGAACGCGGCCGCTGTGCGTCAGCGCCTCATGAGGAGCATCTTGGAGGCTCAGGCGATCAGGCAGTCCGCAGTCCTCGCGGAGATGGAGATGGTTCGTGAGGAGCCGCCAGCGCCCCCGGAGCCTCCTGAGGCCCCTGGAGCTGGGGGCTCATGAAGATCGTCTCCCGCAGCGCACACCATTCGCGCTTCAGCATCCCTCCATCTTCAGCATCACCAGGTGACATCCTTCCAGTTTCATTTTCAGCTGGGAGCGCCCCCCTGGGCTGCATCATTCCCTGGCCGCGTGGGTCCGTCCCTGCGGCGTATACCCCCTTTAGTTCATGTTTTCAGCTTACTTTATCAGGGGTGCCCCTCGGGCTGCATCAACCCCAAGGACGCTTAGGTCCGACCCAGCAGCGATCGTTTCTTTCTGCGCCTATCAAAATGGTTTTGCTTCTTCCTGGCTAACGTGTTTGACCTAATCGCCCGCTCAATCGACACCAACTGATGGAGCTGCTCCCTCATGGCACGACGCTTACGCATGGGTCCGACCCTGCAACATCGACAAACCTTGACGGCTGAGCTCTAGCCGCGGCAACCCTACAGGGCGCCACCTCACCAAGCCTTCAGTGCCTCGTCACCCTCCTAGAGCAACCAACAGCTGGCCGGCAGTTGTAACGGCAAACCCTCATTTTTCTCATGATGAACCCGCATGATCGTTTTAAGGAGCAGCGTCCGGCGGGGCCTCCATGGCGTCTCCTTCGCTCCCGTCCACGCGAACCGCTTGCACGTTAAAGGGAGGGTACCTGAGCATCGCGACTCATGGGCTCTTACCGCCTCTCTAGTCCTCACCCTCTGGCCTTGTCCACGGCATCGCGACCTAGCATACCAGCGACGGCTGAGTCCCGCTCGAGGGCCGGGACCTGAGGACGTAGAGCACGAAGGGGAGCAAAGACGAGAGGGAGGAGGCACGTGGGGGACCTCACCAGGCAACTCCTCGGCAGCTAACGCGCGGTCCCAGCATCGCGACAAGGAATGGTTCCTGACCTCCGAGATAAGTCATCCTCCCGAATCACTAGCTGTCACAGCACCGACCTCGCACCTAATGCAGTCCCGTTTTTAGCAACATCGCACTCCTTTCTCACTAAGCGATGGCTGCTTGAGCGCTAAAGGGGACCTCCTGAGCATCGCGACTCACGGGCTCTTACTGGACCCCGGGCCGCTCACCTCCTGGCCTTGACCACGGCATCGCGACCTGGCATACCAGCGACAGCTGAAGCCTGCCTTGGGACCGGGACCTGTCAGCGCAGAGCGTCAAATCCTCACGAGGTTCGAAAGGAGGAACTAAGCTAAGACGGGACGAGCACCCTTCACCGTTTCATGATAAGGATCATATTAACAAATGGAACTACAAGCATCTTACAAACCCCCGCGGGGTGTGTTCTTTGATTCCTTGCAGGAAACAAAAGGTGTAGATCCTAAGGAGTGCTAACTACGCGCGCCACCGCAAGAGACGCCATCATCAACAGTGGGCCGTCAGTCACCGGTGCCAGCCCCATACAGATCAGTGGCGACGGCGGCCCGACGAGCCCGCCCTGCTCCGGGAGTGACGCAAGCTCGGGGGCTCGTAGCTGTCATCGCTCGTCTCTGGGGTCGCAAGGAGCTCGGCGGAGTCGCTGGATCCTCCGATGCCTCCGCTGCCTGAGGAGCTGCTGGGGAAGCGGTTGACAAGCCTAGTCCTCGCCGCGGCAGGATCCCAGCCGCCTTCCTCAGGGCAGCACTCCAGCCGGCGCCCCTCCACGTCGAAGACCTTGAAGGACATTAGGGAGGCGCCATTCTACTCGAGGTGGATTGTGAGGGCGCCACCCGACCTGCCGACCCGGGCTATCTCGCCCCAGCCACGGTCAGGTAGACCCTGCCCGGAGCGACGACCTCAACCTCCGCTTCGGTCGCGGGGGCACTACAGCCAGCATGCTGCAACCAAAGCTCGATAGCCCCCCTCGGCGGGATCTCGAAGGCGAAAGAAGGAGGGAGGCGAATCCAAGACCGAGGAGGCATGGCGGCGTGAAGCACGAGCTCGCGAGCAGAGCCCATGGCGTGAACCCCAGGAGGAACGACGTGCACCGCCATAATCCACCGGCGGCGACGGCGCCTCTGGCGGTGCTGCTCGGCACCAGCATCTTCAGGGCCCTCGATCCGGGCGTACAAGGGCAGTGGGAATCCCGGCGGCGGCCGCTCAAACCACGGCCTCGACACCTCCTGCCAAGCACCTCCTTCCCCGTGGCAAGAGACGAGCCGTTTCTTCAGAGGAAGCGGGACAGGACTCTCTCAGGGGGCCTTCCCTTTTTCTTCGGCAGAAAACCGGCGGATCAGTGCCATTGGCGAAGGGAGGAGCAAGGACGAAGAGGAAGACGAAGGATAGCGGGAAGAGATGGATTGGAAGGGCTCGCGCCGTTCCGTACATATAGCCAAGGGAGGCCAACCGTCGACCCCCACGATCACAGGTAATCATGACCCGTTTTGCATGCAGGGACTTGTCAAATCGTGCAGTTGCCGAGGCATCATGGGGAACAGGGACGCCCACGTCCAATCAACCGCCACGCGGCGCCCAAGGCCGCAGGCTATTGGGGCCGCGGCGCTTCGCACTTGCCTCTTCGCTTCTCTGCTAAGCCAAGTCCAAGCGCGCCTTGGGCCCGGGGGCTATTGTCGGCGTTCTGGGAACGGAGGTACCCAGACTTGCCTGCCTGCGGCCCACGGCGTGGCTCAAGGAGTGGCCCAGCACGGCCCATCTTCGTCAACACATTCTCAAGAGCCTCGCGAGGGGCCAAGCCTCGCGGGGCGGACGACAGGAGGCTTCCTCAGGCACAGCCTCATCAGGCTAGCTCACGAGGAGGCGGAGAGATCAAGGCGGGGTACCTCATGAGGTGCCCGTGACGCAAGCCATGAAGACCAGGGTGCAAGCAGGCGCCAGGCGGGCGCCGGCCTGCGCAGAGTCCTTGTTTCCCCTTTGGTGCGAAGGGGGCAAGCGCAGGAAAGGGTATCAAGCAAAGGCAACCATTTTGGTGCAACAAGACCAAGACCAGCAAGACGGCAGAACGGAGGTCATCGTGGAGCCCAAGCCAGCGTCATTGTCAGGGCCTTTGGCAGGCGAGGACCAACTTTAGTCAGGATAAGTGTACTGGATGTTCCCCTTCAAAATGGCCAATTGTTGGCGCCCTTCCCGCTCAATATTTGGGAAGAGGCCCGGGGCCTTCGCCTATAAATAAGACTAGCCACCCACAAGGTAGAGGCATCTAGAGAGGTGATTGGATCCACACCCAAGACAGAGAGAGAGAGGCGACTGAACTCCCCTAGCAGTTCATCGCACCAACCAAGAACAGACCCTCGCAAGGCTGTTCTTCCCTTGTACTATTCCTCATCAGCCCCAGAGGCAATCCACACACCACAAACTAGAGTAGGGTATTACACCACAATGGTGGCCTGAACCAGTATAAATCTTGCGTTCTTTGTGTTGTTCTTCGGGTAGTTTAGATCCTAGCGAGGCGGTGAAACATGGGTAGGCTGAGGGTGTGATCTTCGCGCGCACCCCAGTGTTCGAACCACAAGGGTCTGCCGGAACCCAAAATCCGACAAGCTTTCTTGGAGACCAACAGGGATGTCTCACTATCTTGAACTTTATCTGCATTACTTCCTTTACCATTGCATAACAGGGTACTCTTCTCCAATATTTTATCCGCGTTCTAAAAGGGAAACAAACAAACACATCTCAGGTTTACAATGTAGTATATGAAACTCATTTGGGTAAACCAGTTCAGTAGTAAGGTGGACAGGATAACAACATGAAACAAACATATATCTATGTAGTATGGTCACTGTATGGTCTATATCATTCTAGTTTATGTTGCCAAATCAAGATAGATACAGTTCAAATCATATCTATTTAAGACAAAGCAGCATAGACAGAATATAAGTGTGGGAAACTACACAGCAATAACAACACTTGTAATGTGCATGGCATGAGAACATAGCTGTTTATTCAATTGAAACTGAAATCCACGTAGAGCAAGTTACAATAGCAAACAGCCAAACACGTTGAAGAAACAGGTTTAAAACATACCCGTTGCGCCATTGGAGTTTCAATTGCATCCTTCAAATTTGAAATTGGTTGGTATCAGTAAATACAGTGATGCAAGAGCAAAGTAGTATGAACCATATCTACGGAAACTGACCTGAGAACAATTCTTCTTCTGCTTTAAGCGTTGACTTCGGGTTCGGAGTGGTGGTCCTCGTGATTTGGGCAGTGCAGTTGCCTTACTAACTGCTCGTGTTTGGGTGCTCTGTGGTGGAGACAGTGCTGTGTCAACGGGAACTGGGTGTCTATCTGTTGGGGTTGGGGTTAGAAGGGGTGTAGCTGGTTCTCTGTCCAACTAGGTAGGGGTACAATCTGCATGAGTGTGGGTTATGTGTGGTGGGGCTGATTCTTGGGCAAGTACAACCGTGGTTCTATCTGCATCGACAGGTAGCACGATCTTTTCTGAAGACCGTGTTTCTACTCCCACAAATACTGCCATCACTCCCTCCAATTGAAATGGCTGATAAACAAGAAAAGTAATTGAATGTACAGACATTGTAAGATAGAAAGGTGCAATGGATAGTAGGGAAGAAAACAGGGCATGAAATAATTCACATTTATATTGTCTAAGCAAATAGAATAGCAGGACATAATTTCACATATATGATGGCTAATTAAACAGGATAACATGACACAATTTCACATGTACGATGGCTAACTAAACAGGATAGAATGACATACTTCAAAATATGATGACTATGTAAACAGGATGACATGATATAACTATACGATGTGTCTATTAAAGTGGTTGGCATG
Source organism: Triticum timopheevii (assembly GCA_963921465.1). NCBI lineage: Eukaryota > Viridiplantae > Streptophyta > Magnoliopsida > Poales > Poaceae > Triticum > Triticum timopheevii. The sequence goes on from OY997270.1 coordinate 294,067,543, forward strand.
CCATAAATCACAAACATGTTGTCGATGGAAACATGATGGCATGATATAATTCACGGATAGAATGACATAATTAAAAATATGATGACTATGTAAACAGGATGAGATGATATAACTATATTATGTCTTCAGAAAATGGGTTGGCATGCCATAATTCAGATACATGCTGTCTATGTAAACATCATGGCATGACATAATTCAAATATATGATTTATATATTAAGGAAGTGAGCAGGGGGCAATTGCATATATAATGTGTCAACTAAGGAGATGGCATTCAATATTGTGTATATGATGTAAAAAAATAAGCATTGCAATACAACATATGCATTATATGAGTAATATAACCCTGCCAAGTTTGAGCATACACCTCAGGGGGATAATAGGACTGGTCATCTGCCTCTGAATCCTCCTCTGAAGAGATATCTGTAACCAGCAAGATATCTGCTTCAGCAGGTAGCATCGTCTGCTCTGAAGACCTTGTTTTCACTCCAGATTTCTCCATCACCAATTCAAATGGCTGATGCACAGGAAGAGCAGTTGAATATACAAACATTGTCGACAAAAGCAATGAGAAATACAAAAAAGGATGGCATGATATAATTCACATATATGACGCTTGCCTAAACAGCGTGGCATTGCATAATTCACATACATAATGCCTTGCAACAAGATAACATTGCATAATTCACATATATAATGTCTTGCAACAAGATGGCATTGCATAATTCACATATATGGTAATTAGACACTAAACAGGTGGCATTCACACAAAGCATGTCTAAACTAAGCAAATGACATAGCAATGCAAGATACCATACGCACGACATGAGTAACATGACCCTGCCAAGTTAGGGCATGCACCTCAGGGGGGAAATATGACTGGTCATCTGTCTCTGAATCCTCCTCTGAGGAGCTATCGGTAACCGGCAAGACATGCGCTTCGTCAGATAGCATTGTCTGCTCTGAAGACCTTGTTTCCACTCTAGATTTTTCCATGACCGTGCCGAATGGCTGATGCACAGGAAGAGTAATTGAATGTACTAAAATTGTTGACAAATTTAACACATAATAAAAAATGATGGCATGATATAATTCACATATAAGATGACTGGCTAACCAGGGTGGGATTGCAAAATTCACATATATGATGCCTGGCTAGACAAGATGGCATTGCATGATTCACATATACGATAAAGAAACAAAACAGATGGCATTGACACAAAGCATGTCTAAACTAAGCAAATGACATCTTTAATGTATACAATAAGCAATGCAAGGCACCGTATGCATGATATTACCAACATCAGCATGCCAAGTTAGAGCAAAGACCTCATGGGGTAAATAGGAGTGGTCTTCTCCTTCTGAATCGATCTCAGAATAGTTATCTTCCTCTTGATTACGATCCGAAATGGGTGGAGGGGGGGGCTGCCTTTGCGCCCACCATGGAACGACGTCTGCATGAAATTTTATTGCCACGCAAGGCTCGTCTCTTTTGCTCTACATGATCAGTTCCATTGTGTACAATAACTGGCATGGATAGGAATAAAACATAGTGAGATTATGTAAGGAGTGCATGCACAAATCCAGAGTGACGGTAGCAAACTGTGGATAGACCCAAAACCAATGATAGCAGGCAGATAATAGCTTTAGTTAAAAAATACAGATAATGGCTCCTTTAATGTTTGTTTGCACCCAACATGAAACTCATAGTAGACACCGGAGATTAACTAGATAGTAGACAGATAGTACTGATTGCTGCCCCAATATGTACCCCACAACCATTTAAAAACTCAAGTTTCAGCATTAGTTTGGACCTGACTCCGAGTCTAATAGGTTAACACGATGATAATGTAGCATGTCATCATATTAAGCGACGCAGAACGTAAGCAGACACGGAAGAGTGCGACCTCTCTTGCGGACCCGTGTAGTCCTCAAGGTCATCTGCTTAGTTGATGATGGTAATGCAGTTGTCGTGGCTACCGGCAGCGGGGAAGAAGATCTGAGGCGGCGAAAGACCGTCTAGAGAGCGGATCCCTGCTGTGGTGAACCCTTTCGTCGTTGGAGCAGCTGAGCTGGGGTGGAACACAGCGCCGCAGGAGCAGGACAAACCACGCAAGGTTTTCTTTGCACATATCTGTAACAAAAGTAATTGAGTAAGGGCTTGTTTGAATTTGAGGATTCCAACAATGCAGGGATAGGAAATAGACATGAATAGGATAGGAATGGACGTGCAAAACAGAGAATTTAAAAACACAGGATTTCTGCCAATCTGGGTGTTTGATTCACAACAATTGGAAGATCACAAGATGCAAAAAATCATGGTGAGATTAAGTCAAACCACAAGAAAATGTACGGTTATAATGCTATTATGCTACTATCTCTTAGTCTTGTGCTTGATGAATAGGAATATGAAAAGGAGGAGAAGTGGAAATTAGAATTCCTACGGTTTTTCTTTCAAGGAGACACTAAAGGAACAAATCCTACAGTTTTCCTTTGCTCCATTCCTTTGCACCAAATTCATGAAAAGTAGTACCATAGGAAACTTTCCAATTCCTATGTTTTTCATTCACTTTTCCTTTCAAGCACTGGCGATTCTAGTAGGCAGGCTTGAGCAAGGAAAATCCTACACTAAAAAAATGTTTTTGTGCTACTTCTATTACTTTGGACCCAGGCCACTGCCATACTAGCTCAACTCCCAAGCCCATCGACAAATGCATAGCTCAAACACGCAGAGATAAAAAATGATGGCGTTCAAGAGAGTCCATCACGGATAGCTAAGTTGCCTGGTACCTCACTGCCTGTCATATAGTAGGATAAAATAATCGTATTTCCCGTTACTACAAGTGCTTAGTGGACAATATATATAACATGTAGAGTAAAAAAGTGATGCAACAAGTGTACAACCTCTTTGGTGAAGCCATGTCGATCTCAGCGTGATTGGGTTGGCTGGTGAGGAGGCTCTAGCTGACTTTGCTGTTGAAGGAGGGGAAGAAGATCTTAGGCGTATGGAGATGGAGCCCGAGGTACAGCTCCACTGTAATGGAGGGTTTCGTTGTTGGAGCAGCTCCGGTGAGTTGTACGACGCCGAGGCTGAAGCAGGACAAGAGAGACAACGAACAACGTTAACTTGAGTGGAATTCTAATAGCATCTCCAATACATGATGTAAAATACATAACCACAAAGTGCTAGATGTTAAATACATCAGCCGCTCATCTTTGAACTTAACTGTCGAAACTAAACTTAACTGTCGAAACTGAACCTAACTGTCCAAACTGAATTTTGCTGTCGAAACTGAATTTTGCTGTCAAAACTGAACGCACTAGCAAGGTGAGGCCAAACGTCGGTCGACTGAGTTTTTCATCTCTAGTCAGTCGATTTTGCAGCCATTGGATACGAAATCAAGGGGTTGCGGTTCATCTTCAATCTCCACCCCCCCTGAGCCGCCAGCCACCACCGGCCAAACAGCAGCCCCCCGCCGCCCGCGGCCGGCGGTGCGCCGCCCCGCCCGCTCCGAAAACACTCCCCACCGCCGGTCCGCCGCCGCCCCGGCCATCCCTCTAGGCCCCCCCGTGTCGAGCTTTTTCTTCGGTGATCCCCACGCCACCGCCCCGCCACCGCCGGCGACCACCGCCCCCATCCTGAACCCTAAGATAGATAGTGGGGTACCTCTCAGACGAGCCCCCCTCCCCACTGCGGCTGGTTCTTCCTTCACCCAGGCGAGCCCATCCCTTGGAAATCGACTGACCCAAAAGTCGATTCAGTCGACTGAAGTGTAGCCAAATCAGAGCAGCATCGCAAGCAAGAGCAAGAGCGAGAGCAGCAGCGCGAGCAAGAGCAATAGCAAGAGTAGACAGGGCAGGGGACTGAGAGCAAGAGCAGAGCAGCAGCGCGAGCGAGAGCTAAAGCTGCAGCAGCTCCTACTGATGTGGACGTCGCTGCCGAGGGAGCGACGCCGTGGAGGAAGTGGCCGGTGACGCCGTCGTGGATGGAGCCGCGCAGTGTCGGCTCGGGACCGAGCGCCGGCAGCACCGTGAGATCGAATCAAGAAGAAAATGCGGCGATTAGTGTACAACCTCTTTGGTGGCGCCGATTAGGCCGCAGCTTCATCCGAGGAAACGGTGATGATGATGCTCTTCCGGTGGTGCAGGTGAAGACGGCGGTGTGGGAATGGAGGTGGCGCGAAAGACGAGGGGAACATCGGGGCAGCTCCTTGGAGGTGGAGGACCGGGTGGCTGAACCAGCGGGACGATGAGATCGATGACGGATCCTCATCTGGTACGGTGGATGAGGGACGTCGAGGTGTTGCTGTGGACGACATCGTCGGGGAAGAAGCTCCGGCTGGGTGGCGGACGGAGCAGGGTGTGGGGTTTCGTCGCGGGTTTTCGCGGCCTCGGTGTATGAATGGTGAGCGGATGGGATTGCAGTGGGGAACCATGGCTTAGAGACGCGCTTGTCCGAAATGTGGGGTAAGTTATGAAAGTACCCCCCACCGATTTGAGGCGGTTCTTTCTGTTCAGGGGTACCACGGGCATTTCGTGTGTCGGGATTTCACAGGAGGTGGGAGTTTTCGCACGCGTTGTAATTTCGGAATAGCAAGGCGCGGGTTGAGATGGAGGGAGTTGTCGGAGCACAACGAGACAAAGATATATCTTAAATATTTCGGGCTAACAAGGCGCGGCTTGAAGAGGTGGGAGTTTCGCAGCACGATAGACAGAGACGCTAGCTTCAATTTTCGGCATAACAAGGCGCGGCTTGAAATTTCGGAAGAACAAGCTTAACGTGTACCCCAAAAAAGACAATTTGCACCTCAACACGCACCACACACACACACAAACACCATTTAGACTAGAGTAAGGTACACGTGCATTGCACGCATGAGATTTGGCAACCAAATTATGAATAAATATCACATTATAGCATGCAAGCTTTGAGTCATCTATGCATGATGTAGATGTTCGTTTAATTCTTATAGTTCATTTCATTCAAAATCATCTAGTTCTTATAAGAAAACTAATCTATTTTAAGATTCATGGAATTGTGCGTTGTAAGACATAAATTAAAAACAAATAATGGCAAATCATGTAGAAAAACATTTGGGCAATTCTGATACGGAAGATTCTAGAACAAATAAGAAGTGCTTGTGTTTTGATGTTTGTGCATTATGCTTAAGTTCAACCATGGAGTCTTCTAGATTATACATGTGGCGAAATCTGGTGGAATCTAGATGATATCCAACGGCCAATAGTGCTCAAATTTGCCATCTTTGGACCTTCGGATTCGCCTCATCCAACGACCATCTTTCAAAGTTAAAGTTACCCGCACACAATATAATATAGTATATATAGGGGTATAGATATAGATATGTGATGCGAAAGCCGCCCATCATCTCCAATTACATGCATGGATGCGACATGGGCAAATGATGTCTTCCATCGGTATCTCAAATTCAAAATCAGTCTGACCTTGTTCAATGTGTATACATTACAACATGCTCGTTTCCAAAGCACACCGCGCAGATCTCCGTTATATTCATGCATGCATGGGTTTCAAACATCAGGATCTCTTATTCAAATATTTGAATTCAACTTTACATTGATTATGACCTCACCTATTCTTTTACACCCACACAGTAGTCTTCTCTTTATAATTGTACCACTAACTTTCTCTCGTGCATGCATGCACACACACTACCAGTCGGCATTATCTATCGCACACATGCAGTCTTTTTCTTCAGGTCGCTCTCCCATGAAGGCACACACCCACACACATCCCCCTCTCCCTCATATCGGGCATTCTTTATCTCTCACGTGTGCATGCACAATGATCGACGTTCCTCTATGTATGTGTGTATATAGCTAGGTCTTTCATAGTTTTCCACACAAACCGATCAATCGATATATCCAGTGAGGTCTCATCCTCTTTCCCACGTCCACATCGATCAATCTATACCTCTCCCATGTCCACATCGATCAATCTATACCTCTCTATATAGAATTAACATAAATAGCTAATACACCCACATTAATTATATATCCAACGTCCCCCTCTCATCATCCATGCCTTCCACTTCATCTCTCAGATGCGTGCACAATGGCGAAGACAGGGGGTAGTAAGGGCCCTGCCCCCCCCCCCCCGCCTAACATCACTATATATCGACGCTAATATGAATGTGATCATTAGACAATTGCTGCTAAAAAGGTTTAATTTCATGAATCGACCCTCATCGTAAAGGATTAGCAATGCTTGGCCCCCTAGCTCATTTATTTTTCATGGCTCCGCCACTGCGTGCAACAGCGCACGGGTTCGCCCCCTCTCTCTAAATATCGATCTCGCACTTGTGCATTCCTTCATAGTCTCCCTCCACTCGGCCCCTCGCACCATCTTCTAGCCCCCCACCGGATTTTGCCACATGTACAATCTAGCAGACTCCATGGTTGAACTTAAGCATAATGCACAAACCTCAAAACAACATTGGTTCTCTTTTGTTCTAGAATCTTCTGTATCATAACTGCCCAAACTTTTTTTCTAGTTGAATTGCCATTATTTGTTTTTACTTTATGCTTTACAACACACAATTCCATGAATCATAAAATAGATTAAGTGCTTCTTTGATTCAAAGGATTCTCAAAGGAATTTTGGAGGATTCTAATCATTAGGAATTTTTTCCTATCTTGGTTGTTTGATTCGTAGGATTGTAAACCATAGGAATTTTTCCATATGATTCATTTGCACTAGATTTCATAGGAAACATCCCATCCACTCAAACCTCTTTGAAAGAATTATGCGTTTTTTCTATGCACAATCAAACACTCGTACAATCCTGTAGGATTCAATACGACATTCCACTATAATCCCATGTTTTTCCTATTCACGCGTTCTTAGCTTTTTATAAAAACTATTTTGATTTTGAATGAGATGAACTATAAGAATTAAACGAAGGGCTACATCACGCATATATGACTAAGAGCTTACATGCTATAGTGTGGTATTTATTCATAATTTGGTTGCAAAATCTGATGCGTGCAATGCACGTGTAAATTACTAGTACTTCGAGTATGTGCAAAACACGTAAATTAGAATACCAATGGCACGCTACACAGTGTCTCTCTTACAGTTCATGAAGCCACGTGGCACATGTGGAGGCATTGTCACGACCTCCTTGCGTGGATTGATCACAGTGACGTGCTGCTGGTTCATGAATAATGTACTCGTCCCCCCTGAGCCATACTGGCGGTACATGCACGAAGCGAAGATGTGCACACACGCCACGCACGCACTCATTCCCTCGCACGCACACGCGGGTACACGGGCGGACGCAATTTTGTACCAAGATCCACACCATGTGATAATTTGACGCGTGTAAATTCGTTCACTTCATTGATGGTCAATTAATACAGCGCATGCAAATTGAGTGGACGTGAGGGCGGAAGAAAGACATTATTACTCCACTGCGCGCATGCGAGTAGTTAAAATCGTGGGTTGTTAGTAGTACTTCCATTGGTCCCCTTCGTATTTGTGCCAATTTTTGACAGTAACATAATATTTACGCATTTGAGCAGTGTAGTATACTTGAAATTTATGTTCCACTAAACTCATTGGGAGCCGTTTCGGGCCTCGAAACCAAAACCACCAATTAATCTTTACCTTGTTCCCATCACATTCGAAAGCCTGCTCACACCTACTAGTACTACGTACCAAACCTGAACGTGTTCCCACTATGCAGGTATTAGTACTACTAGTGCTAGTACTTAGGTTATAAAAAGGGGAACTACCTAACCGAAAATTACTCTACCTTTCCTCCTCATAAGTGCTTCTTCTTCGTCCGTCGTTGCCATGGCCGGTGAGCAGAGCTCTAGGTCGAGAACTACTCGTAACAAGGGAGCAGCAACCAAGGCTGCGGGAAAAAAAGAGAGGGCTCGCCGCCACGCAGAGACCTCGAAATATCTCTCACAGGCAGGCGATGGCTCCCAGGAGCGCCCTAGCCGCGGAGGCGAACATGCCGAGCCGGCGGAGCTGGAGTCATTATCCCTCGACAGCATGTCCGATCAGCTCAATAAGCACCTCAATAAGCAGAAGGAGTTCATCCAAGGCTTGACGGAGTTGCTGAAGGAGAGCCTCGACGACATGCCCGCTGAGCTCAATCAGCAGGGGGAGTTGACCGCCGGCTTGGTGATGATGCTGAAGAAGAGCATTGCCTCAGAGAAGAAGTCGACCGGCGAAATCCTACGACTTCAGGAGGACAAGGCGAAGCTGTGCCACATGATTGACCTGTTGAAGGAGAAGAACGCCGGCTGGAAGAAGCTGCATGAGAATAGTAGTTCCTCGATGAAGATGCTGCAGGCCCTCGTCATGGAACAGAAGGAGGAGTTGGCGAAGCTCCGCATCGAGCACCTGGCTGCTGTCAAGGTACGTAATGCGGCCGAGGAACAGATGATGAAGGCTCGCGTCGAGAAATCTTGCGTCATGGACAGAATGAAGAAGACGGCAGAGGAGACGCGCAGGGAGATGGAGGTCATGGAGGCGATGAAGAAGCAGTTACGACTCCGCGGGGAATTAGATCATTTGGGGTGATAATCTTCCTTCTTCTTTTGCCGTTGTGTTTCATCTTTTGCTTCGGGTGTTTCGCCGCACGTGTCGCGTTCTCTGCGAGGCATGAATAGAACAATGGTTTTTGTTTTTTGAGGGAATGAATAGAACAATGCTAACAATGAGATGACTAGCAAATTAGATGATTTTTTATCGCCATATGGCACTAGGCTGTCGTGTTTCGTGCTCCTCCGTCGCAGTACTACTCCAGTGAAAAACTTGAGTATACCGCACGGTTCTTTGCTCCTCCTCGATCAGGTCGTCGGCGCATTTATACGAGCAGTCAAATCACAACGCCCCGCCTTCCAGTAGTAATGAGCCGTCAAATCACAAAGGCCCTCGCCTCTCGTGAAACTGACCAAGCTAGACTGCCCCGCCCTCTAGCCTTTTAAAAAATGTATACTTTTGTACAGCAGTAGTATCGATGGATTGTGCCATGGAGCAAAACTTAAAATTAAAAAAAAGGTGGTACATATAGAGAGCGCTCGTCGCCAAATTATGCATATAGTACTATTAAAAAGGCTAGTCACAATAATGGTGTCCAGCACAACCCACCCCTCAAATAAAACTAAGCACCCTGGAATTCTTTGACAAAACTAAGCACCCTGAAATTCTTGGACAACTAAACTACTGGCTATATGATGTTGGCCATATATATTATACGTATATAATGTGAATAAACGAGTGGTAGTACTATACCAACTAAAAGATGAAATGTAAGAAATACTAGTATGTACTTACTAAAGAGTTAAAGTAACAACAAGAAACATAACATAGTTCTGCTGGGGGCTCAGTACAACACACCCCTCAAATTAAATTAAGCACACCTGAAATTAAACTTTGCAACTATTCCGGTAGACACTACACTAGAACCACCATGAGCAACGACACTGCCACCTTACTCGGAGTCCTCGTCCATGTCCTCGACTTCGTCCTTGTCCCTCTTCCTTTTGGCCGATACTTCTTTGCTTGAACCGCCAACTTGGTTGTTGCTCTTCATCCAACCCTTGTAGATATTGAAACAAAGGTAGCCATCCATTGCAGCGTACTGGATGTGGTCTATATCTAGTACATTCCGTTGCCATGCATGACGATAAACGTGTATGGAGGTTTCTCCAGTTTACCGTACGAAGGATGAACCATGGCTCCTGCCAGGGTCAGCATTGAAGGCTGACGAGAGGACACCAGCCGATTCTTTTGGAGGTCGAAGGTGTTTCCTACAACGAGGCCTATCCGACGCAGGACTTCTTTGTCTTGCCGACTTAGGAAGTGAAGAGATGACCGACAGATTCATCATCAAGAAGATCCTAAGAGCATTGGATGAAAAGTATGATACCGTGTGCACATTGATCCAAATGATGCCAAATTACAAAGATCTCAAGCCAACGGAAGTCATTGGAAGAATTGTTGCTCATGAGATGTCACTCAAGGATAAGGAGGAACTTCACAACAAGTCAAGTGGTGCTTACAAAGCCTCATGTGAAGCCCCCACATCATCAAGTGAGAAACAAACCTTCAATGAAGAATTGAGCTTAATGGTGAAGAACTTCAACAAATTCTACAAGAGTAGAAGCAAAGAAAGAAGCTCTAAGTCAAGGTCCTACAATGACAAAAGATCTTCTAGTCGAGAACGCAATTGCTACAATTGTGGGAGACCCGGACACTATTCCAATGAGTGTATGGCACCCTACAAAAGAAGAGAAGATTCTCCAAAAAGAAGAAGTAGAAGAGAAGAATCACCTCCAAGAGAGAGAAGGAGTAGAGATGATCGTTATGAATGAAGACCCTCACGGAGAAGCAAGGATTCGGAAAGGAAGGACAAGTCATCAAAGATCTACACAAAACGAAGACATCAAGCTCATGTTGGTGAATGGGTATCCGACTCCGACTCCGACAATCACTCCGAGAGAAGCTATCACTCGGACTCCGAATATACTCAAGATGAAGGTGTTGCCGGTCTAGCACTTGTGTCAACCAACCACTACGACATATTTGATTCACCAAATGAAGGAATTGGAAGATGCTTCATGGCCAAAGGTCCTAAGGTAACACACCGCGAGTATGTTGATTTTAATAGTGATGAAGATGACTTGTTAGGTGATGATGATTTACTTATTGACAACTCTAGTAATGAATACTATGATGAAACATCAATTAATCATGCTAATCAAGATAAAACGAATGACAATGATAAGGAGAAGATTAAGCTTCTAACTAAAGAACTAAACACTCTTAAGTTCGCTCATGAAACTATCTTCGAAGATCATCGAGAACTTTTAAGGGCTCATGAGAAGTTACGCTTTGAAAAGCTCAATCTTGAGCAAGAGCATGAGTTCTTAAAGGCAATCAATGATGATCTCCGTAAGAAAAGTTCTTCTTATATTGCCAAGCGTTTACTCTTATCTACTTACATGCCTCAAGTCAAGTCTAGTAACAAGAACAAGAAAGATTCTTCCTCTAGTAGTAACAATAATAATGCTAAATCCAATATTGTTGCTTCTAGTAGTTCTCTTGATTCCACTAATGATTCTCTTAGCCAAGTTACACTTGAGCAAGGAAATAGCTTATTGAAGGGAATTATAGAGAAAGGTGTATACAAGAGCCTTGCCGGAAGTAAGCAATTCGAGGAAATTGTACGCAAGCAAGGAAGGCACCGGAAGAATCAAGATGTTGGTTTTGAACGAAAGTTCAATGCCAATGGAGTTGAGTGGGAAGAAGATAAATACCCCAAGACGAAGTTTGTTCCTCAACAAGATAAGTATGATCCTACTTCCTTCAAGGGAACACAAGCACAGGATGATCTTCCACCACAAGACCACAAGAACAAAGGCAAGGACAAGTTTCAAGAGGAGATTGATGCATTTGAAGAAGCACCTAAGGCCTTGGTCAAGTGGGTTCCCAAGACTACGTCAAGTTCTACTTCATCAAGTACAACTACAACTACAAGGATTCCCATCAAGATGATGTGGATCCCGAAGAAGAAGAACTAGAGAGTTCTTGAGGGTGACTCCGCTAACACTCTTCACTCATATCATTATGGCAAGGACAAGTGCAACAACTTCCATATCTTGCACTAGTTCAAGGAGTCACAAACCCTCATGTTGGTAAGGCAAGGGACAAGGTAACCTAATGTTTTCATGGACATCATTTGTGTGTGCATCACTCTATGTCTATGGATATTCTTGTTTGTTCCTTGTGGGACTAACCCATGTAGGTATTGAAAGTGCAACTCACTCCAAAGGATTGCTCCAAATGATCTACATCAACGTTGAGCATCCACATCTTCAACACCTACATGAAGTCATCATCGACAAAACCCAAGGTTAGTTCATCCCTCTAAGGGGGGATCTCACATCTAGGGGGAGCTTAACTCTAAGAATTGAGTCAAAGCAACTCTAATGATGTGAACACATTAATGCATTATGTAAAAGTGGTAACCCATCCTGAGCTTAAACGATGAGTATGACCTATGATCAAATGTTCTCATTTGACTCCTAAGTTAATATACTCATATATAGATGACCTAGTAATCGCCAATTGTTTGATAGATGATAGAATTGGTGGTGCATGCTTTTCCACGTACTTCATTTGCCATTTTATTGTGTGAGCATGTTGGTTGCATATTTTACTCATTCGAGGACATCCACTTGTTGTTTTGATTGATTGGTTTCTTTTTCCTTTTGACAAGTGGATGGACAAGAATGCCTAAGAACCTTCTCTAGCTATCTATGCTTTTCTCGTCTCAAACTCTATTCATGCTACATCACAAAATTTGATCAAGTCAGATTCGAACAACTCTGTGTGAGGAGCACTCGGAGTCCCCGATTCGTCATAGACTTAAACTTCCAAAACTTCTTTGTGCGTTTCGGTCTGACTGATTCTTCCATTTTGGTCATACCGAGATCACTGAGTCGATCTAGGTTTTCAATCTCGGCGCAACCGATTTGAACTTTTCGGTCACACCGAGTTGCTGTAACTGTCAACAGTTATGCATCTCGGTGCCACCGAGTCGTTCCACTCGGTCACATCGACAGGTCGGGCTATATATTCACACGGGCAAAAATTTGGAAAACTTTCTCCAAACCTCTTCCCCCGCGCATAACTCGCTCTGCCTTCGAGGTCTCCGGATCGTCAACTTCATCTCCAGCCGCCTCCTGTCACTGGTCTCCGCCACCGTCAACGGATTTCATCTCGGCCGTTGCCGCCATAGCGAGTTCATCGCCGAACTAGGGTATGAACTCAATCACAGTGCTATCCTCGTCTGATTCTCAGCACATTGTGTTCATTATGATTCTTGCCACGATTGAAACACCTCTATCCAGTCAAAACAATCCTTAGAATAGATGCGATTTGAAAATTTAGGGTTAGGTTTCCGCCGAAACCATCTCGGACCCACCGAGTTGAAAAACTCGGTCCCATCGATTTGGCTAACGCCATTGCACTAGTAACTCTCGATCTGACCGAGAATTGCTAATCGGTGTGACGATTTTAGAACTTTGTGAAACCCTAGCAGTCTCGGTGCCACCGAACTGTGACTCAGTCTGACCGAGATCACTAGTTTAGGTTCCAAAACTGCTTCGGTATCACGGAGTTTGAAAATCGGTTGATCCGAAATGCTTTCTGTGGAAAACTAGAACTAAGTTTTTGAATCATTCTTTTGCAAAAATCTCTGCATTTTGTGATGCTCATCCACTCTATCTCATCTATAACTATTCACAGGGTCAGCAGTCAGTGTTTGTAGCATGTCAGACCAAAGTGACAGCCAAAACAGGGAAGATGAGCAGATTCACATGAGTGAGGGCACTAGTCCCTCTAGCACTTCAGATGATGGCAGCAGAAGCACTCCCAGCAATTTGCCCAAAGCTGCCACCCGGACAAGGAAGAAAATAACCTCAAAATCTGAGGATGAGGACTATGTGGCAGCTGAAGATGAGGCCACTTCCAAGAAGAAGGTGCTCAAAAAGGAGTATGTCACAGCTGCATCCATTAAGCCTGGAATGAAAATCAAAGTGCCTGCAAAGAGAACTCCTATGTCTAAAGCCAGAGCCTCCACTCAAGTTCCTTTGAAATCTCAACCCAAAGAGGTTGCTGTAGAAGGGAAGAAGAAGGAAAGAAAGAGAGGGAGATGGTGCAAGAAAGTTGATCCCATGGCAGAATTTGAGAAGCGTTCTTCTGATGAAGAAGAGGAAGAAGAGGTTGCTGCACCAACACCCAAGGCACAAAAGCTTATGGGTGATGCTATAAGATCAGGGGCTTCAACATCAAAGCCCAAAGAAGCACCCAAAGCTGCCTCCAAGCCCAAGAGTGCACCTAAGAGGAATACTAGGAGTATACCAGCTACTGAGAAGAACAAGGCCCCAGTGCCTGAAGTTGCTGTTGAAGAAGAAGATGAAGAGCATGTGTTGAGAAAGCTGAAGCCCAAGATTCCAGACCACAATGATGCTCATCCTGTGGCTGAGAATATGAAGCTGAGAAAGGATGCAGGACTCAGACAGTGGAGGTTGTCTGATCCCTATGCTATCAGGATAAGGACTAATGTTGACTACATGTTCCACACTAAGGAACAGCAGGATTTCTATGAGACAGTGTTGTTGGACAAGAAGCCTATAGTTTGTGACATGAGGTGGGTCGACTGGACCTACATGAAGGAGAATGAGGAACACTCTCCTGGAGTGCAAGACAGTTTCATTGCTTGTGGAGTTGCAGACTTTGTTGGGCAGAAGCTCACAAAGTGGAATGATGAGCTCATTATGCAATTCTACTCCACAACACATTTCTATCCAGATGGCAGGATAGTGTGGATGTCTAAAGGTACAAGGTACCAATCAACTATTGAGGAATGGGCCAATCTGATCAATGCCCCAAAGGAGAGTGAAGATGACTTGGATGTCTATGCCAAGAAGAAGATGGATCACAATTCCATGGCTCATATGTACAAGGAGATCCCAGATGCTGCAATTGAGACACAGAAATTTGGATCTGTACATTATCTTCTGTCAGGGCTACCAACGATCAACTGGATCCTCAGGCGTACTCTTTTGCCCAAGTCAGGTGACTACAACATGATCAGAGGGCATGCAATTAATTTGCTACACTTGTTTGATGTGCCACAGAAATTCAAAGCCATGAGCCTCATTGTTGAGACTATCAAGAGGACAGCAGCAGACCAGAAGAGAAGTTGTGGGTATGCCCCACAGATTCAGGAGCTGATTAACTCCAAGATGGGAACAGGAACATACTTGCTGGACAAGGAACATTTTGCTATCTATCCAGAATTTGAGGACAATCAAGTTGTGATGAATGAGAATGAACCATCTTCTGTGCATGCTCAAGCCAAGAAGGAGAAGGCAAGGACAGAGAAGGCCACCAAGATGCCAACAATGGAAGAGGCATCTCAGTACTTTCTGGAAAGCAAAAAGGATCAACTAGGCTACTTGATTGCATCCACTCTGAGGATTGAGAAGGGGCTGGCCACCTTGACTCAAAACCAGGAGAGCCTGGAGAGGATCATGGAGAAGAAGTTCTACAATTTAGATGTGAAGGTGACTGAGATCCAGTCTGTTGTTGAGCAGCTTCAGGATGACATGGAGGAGAGGAAAGGCAAGACAACCACAGATGCATTTGCCAGAGTGCCTAGAGCTCAGAGATCAGCTGCAGTGCCAGTGACAGACACCAGAGCCACTTCATCTGCACCAGCTACAGCTCCTACAGCTCTAGTGCAACCAGCTTCAGCACCCACACCTCCAGCTCCATCTACATCAACTGATGCTTTCGTCCTTGGCGTTCTATCTACACCACCACCTGAAGACCAAGCCTGAGAGTCGATCTAGTACTATGCATTTTCTATGAACTTTTTGGTAACTTGTTGCCAAAGGGGGAGAAAAATGTATAGATCATAGGCTTCGAGAGAGAGTGTTGCTTTTTGTTCTCTCTTGCTTTGGTGGTTAAACTTTATTTGCTTGCTTGAGATACTATGCTATTATTTGTGAGACATTGATGATCATGTGTTTGATCATATGCTACATTTATGCTTGCTATTATTTGCTTGCTTGTAATACTTTATGTCTGTGTGATACCTGGATGATCATGTGTTTGATCATATGCTACATTTATACTTGTTGGATGACATTATCCCAATTATCTATATATGATCATTCACTTTGCTTTATGATCATTCTCTTTGCTTGGTGATGTGTGCATGTATTCAATCTTTATTATTTTGAGCGCTCCACCAAGATGTATGTGACATGGAAGAGTAACCCATGAGGCTAATTCCTTCTGCATTTGCAGTCCAAAGAAAATCTTAAACTATGCACAAATTTAGGGGGAGATTGAAAGCGACGATGTTTTTCAATCTTATTATCATTTGTCGAAGCTTTGATCTATATGTTGTCATCAATTACCAAAAAGGGGGAGATTGAAAGTGCAACTATCCCTAGGTGGTTTTGGTAATTCATTACAACATATAGTTCATTGAGCTAATGCTATTCCCAGACAAACATTTCAGGAAAGCTCAATGAATGGCATGGCATGGATGATGAAAGTGGATCCCTCAAAATATTAAGGACAAAGGATTGGCTCAAGCTCAAAAGCTCAAGACTCTACATTTTACATTTTAGTGATCCATGATCACATTGAGTCTATAGGAAAAGCCAATACTATCAAGAAGGGATGAGGTGTTGCTTAATGAGCCTCTTGCTTCGAGTGCTTAGTGATGTGCTCCAAAAACCCTCAACTACTTTCTCACATCCACATATGACCTAAACCCATAGTCAAATTCGGTCCTACCGATTCTTTCTATCCGGCGCCACTGAGTTCAGATGTCATAGCCACTGCCACAAACCCTAGGCAAATCAGTCTCACCGATAGGGATCTCGGTCTCACCGAGATGGGATTTTAATCTCTCTGTTTCCCTTCGTAACATTTTGGTCCAACCGAGGTGAGCGATCGGTCCCACCGAGATTGCAATGTAAACTCTCTGTTTCCCTTTCGTAACATTTCGGTCTCACCGAAAAGAGCGAATCGGTCCCACCGAGTTTACCTGACCAACTCTCTGGTTAGCTAATTACCAAAATCGGTCTCACCTAGTTTGTGTAATCAGTCTCACCGAGATTACATTATGCCCTAACCATAATGATATCGGTCCTACCGAGTTGCATGTTGGTCCCACCGAAAATCCTAACGGTCACTATATTTACTAAATCGGTCCGACCGAGTTTGTTGATTCGGTCTCACCGAGTTTGGTAAATTGTGTGTAACGGTTAGATTTTGTGTGGAGGCTATATATACCCCTCCACCTCCTATTCATTCGTGGAGAGAGCCATCAGAACAAACCTACACTTCCAACTTACCAGTTCTGAGAGAGAACCACCTACTCATGTGTTGAGGCCAAGATATTCCATTCCTACCATATGAAACTTGATCTCTAGCCTTCCCCAAGTTGCTTTCCACTCAAATCCTCTTTCCACCAGATTCAAATCCTATGAGAGAGAGTTGAGTGTTGGGGAGACTATCATTTGAAGCACAAGAGCAAGGAGTTCATCATCAACGCACCATTTGTTACTTCTTGGAGAGTGGTGTCTCCTAGATTGGCTAGGTGTCACTTGGGAGCCTCCGACAAGATTGTGGAGTTGAACCAAGGAGTTTGTAAGGGCAAGGAGATCGCCTACTTCGTGAAGATCTACCACTAGTGAGGCAAGTCCTTCGTGGGAGACGGCCATGGTGGGATAGACAAGGTTGCTTCTTCGTGGACCCTTCGTGGGTGGATCCCTCCGTGGACTCACGCAACCATTACCCTTCGTGGGTTGAAGTCTCCATCAACGTGGATGTACGATAGCACCACCTATCGGAACCACGACAAAAACATTCATGTCTCCAATTGCGTTTGAATCCTCCAAACCCTTCCCTTTACATTCTTGCAAGTTGCATGCTTTAAATTCCGCTGCTCATATACTCTTTGCATGCTTGCTTGAATTGTGTGAAGATTGCTTGACTTGTCCAAAGATAGCTGAAATCTGCCAAAGTCTAAAATTGGGAAAAGGTTAAGTTTTTAATTGGTAAAGTAGTCTAATCACCCCCCCTCTAGACATACTTCAAGGTCCTACACAACCTTCAAGCGGAAGCCCAATGAGGGTGTCGGCCAAGGCCTACCTAAACACTCAAGTCTCTAGTCCAGGTTTATCGCCTATCCAGGTTCCATCTGCAGGGAGTCCGGCCGAGGTTTCCACATACGGCCCCAAACGATGTGTATAGGGTTCCGAGACACCTAATGGGTGCCCGGCATATCAGGCCACGTACCTACCACATCACAGCCCACCCCGAGGGTCAGCGCTACCCACGGCATCCAGTATGCTACAAACACCAGAAACTACTTGCAACTCCTGGACAGAGGACTAGGGTGATTAAGAAGCCGAGAGGGTCCATTGGTTTCGGGCCCAATGCATGGTAGTAGTTGATTATTAAATCACACATACAGATCACAATGCTTAAGGACGGTTCCAATGAAACAACCCAGCATGTACTCCTACATGGCCTCTCATCGATACCTTTACCAAATCGTGTTCAACACAACACTCTCATTACCGACATGATCATTTCACTCTAGCCCATCACCCAGATGAACCAGACCTGACACGACTCTAAGCATAGTAGGCATAGCAAGGTAGGAAACACAAACATGGCTCAATCAACTCCTACACATGCTAGTGGGTTTCATCTAGTTACTGTGGCAATGACAGGTCATGCAGAGGAAATGGGTTCAACTACCGTAGCACACAGCAATTTGAAATGCGGTTGTCTTAGATGTAGTAAATGAGAGCAGGAGCGAGAACATGGGATTTTATCGATATGATCAAATGGGTGGTTGCTTGCCTGGCAGGTCCGTAGTCTGATACTGTTCTTCGATCGGGTACTCGCGGTATTCCTCTGGGGTAGAACCTACCTCAGAGAGCACCGATAGCACAATCAATACCAAACAATATGCAACAATATAATGCATGCATGTGACATGGCAAAATAAGTGTGTTGGTCTAGTGCATCTATAACCATATGGGTTTGAGCTATTTTGAACCAAAGATTCAAAGTCCAAACTCATTTGTGATCTTAAATAGTGCCTTATCATGTTTTGCACTAAACAACAAGTTAACATGCTTAAACATGCATGAAACCAGTACAGATGGATAGACTGGATTTTTTGATCATTTTTCATATATAACACTTTGCATTTGGAGTTACAGATTAATTTCTATGAATTTTTGAAGTTAGCACTATTTTCTGAAATTTCCTGAATAAGAATAAATCCAGAAAATGAATTAGTGCATAAGCATGGTGTCAGCAGGTCAACTGGGGCGGTCCAGGTCAAACCTAACTAGTGGGACCCACTGGTCAGTGACACTGTTAGTTAACTAACTTAATTTAGGATTAGTTTAACACTAAGCTAGGTTTGACTAACGGGCAGCACCCACATGTCACTGACCCAGGGGAGTCAAATCCCTGGTCAATCTGGGCTGACTCGCCGGCGACGTCCAGACGCGGCGGAGGGTGCGGGTTTCGCCCTCTGGCGACCAAATAGACGGCGGAGGCCACCTACGAGTAGCTGGGAGCGAGCCGCGTCAAGGGGTGCTGGTGGTTGAGCTCAAGGTCACCAGAAACAACGCCTTCGACGAGCTTTGCGACTGCCGGAGTTCGGGCGAGGCCGAACTCGTCATTGCAGTGGATCTGGAGGCACGAGGCCAGCTCCTACGTGGCCTACGCGGTGCAGTGAGCTTGTTGGGCAAGGTGGTGTGGCCGTTGGGTGGCCGGAGCTGCATCAGCATGAGCTCAAGCGGCAACGCGTGTGGTGGTGCTTGTTGTAGTCGCTGCAGAGGACGGCAGCGAGAATGGAGAGGATGGGAAGAGGCAGGAGCTCACGGTGGTCTCAGTGAGCTAGTCGGCAAGGTCGGGGATGAGCTGGTGCAGGCGTGACGGCGAAATGGATATCCGGCGATGGCGAGGTCGGGCGAAGCTGTTGCGGTGGCTCCGGGGTGAACGAGCGCTCGGGGATCGGTCTGCTCGATGGAAAGGAGGGCCGCGGAGCTTCTAGACACGGCGAGACAATGTGGAGTCGACGGTAGCCGTGGCTACGACGGCGGAGTGGCTGCGGCTGCGTCGGCCATGGTGGGAGAGAGCGAGGGAGAGGTGCTGGGGGGAAGTGAGGTGTCTAGGGGGTTGGGGCGACGACGTGGAGGACGTGCAGGCGTCAGGGGCGCGGGCGGCAAGCAGCTGGCGCCATGGCGAGCTCGCGCGCACCGGCGTCACCTCCCTGCCTGCCTAGCAGGGATGAAGCAGCTTGGCTGGCGCGGGCCAACACAATGCTGGGCCGCCAGGTGGGCTGGCTGGTGGGTATGGCCAGGTAAGCTTCTTTCCTTTTTATTTTGTTTTTCTTTTCTTTCTGTAAGTTTGTAGCTTTTCTAAAAATGCCTAAGCACTTTCAAAAATCACCAAACTACTCATGTCCACTATATAGAATATATCCAACAGTAAACATTTTAGTTTAGGATTATTTGGACATTTAGAATATTTTATAGCATTTAAATTCCCAAATGCAATTGACATATGATTTAATCCAGTGACCTTAGGATGACCTAGAAAATTGTGCACCATTTTTGTCAGAGATTTAAGACCAAGGCAAAGATGATGAACATTTTAGAAGGGCATTTCAGGTTCATTGAAAATGATTTTATTAAACCCTAGTTGAATTAAAGGGGGTGCTGGGGGTTCTGTCATCCCCACTTCCAAGTTTCTGATCAAGGTAAACATGATGCAAACACTCTAATGCATGAACTAGCTAGGGTTGTGACAACTCACCCCCACTCAGAAAAATCTCATCCCGAGATTTAGGATCCTTCAGGAAGAAGGTGGGGTACTCAAGTCGAAGACGATGCTCCCTTTCCCAACTGGCTTCTTTCTCGGAATGGTGTGACTATTGAACCTTGAGAAACTCGATGTTATGGGGTCGAGTGGTACGCTCGGCTTGATCAAGGATACGAACGGGATTTTCTCGATATGTGAGATTATCTTGGAGATCAAGCATTTCGTGGTCCACTCCATGGATAGGATCCGAGAAGCAACGCCTGAATTGAGAAGCTTGGAAGAAATCATGGACTCTAGAGAGGTGCGGAGGTAGTTCCAATTGGTAAGCAATTTCTCCTCGTTTGCCAAGAATGCGAAAGGGACCTATGTAACTAGGAGCCAATTTGCCTTTGATACTGAAGCGTTGGGTTCCCTTCAGAGGAGTAACCCAAAGGTAAGCCTTCTCGTCAACTTCAAAATTCATAGCCTTATGTTTACGATCATATTGGCTCTTCTAACGAGATTGGGCTATTTTCAACTTTTCGCGAACAATTCGAACTTGCTCTTATGCTTCCTGGATCATATCCGGGCCAAAGAATTGTCTTTCCCTAGTTTCTGACCAGTTAAGAGGCGTTCGGCACCGTCGTCCATAGAGAACTTCAAAAGGAGCTTTGCCCAAGCTAGATTGATAGCTATTGTTATAAGAAAATTCGGAAAATGGAAGGCATTTCTTCCAATCCATTCCAAATGAGATAACAGAAGCTCGGAGCATATCTTCCAGAATTTGATTGATACATTCTACTTGACTACTTGCTTGAGGGTGGAAGGCGGTGCCAAAGGGGAGATGAGTTCCCATAGCATTTTGGAAACTTTCCCAAAATCGAGTGGGGAAGAGGCTTCCACGATTTGAGTTAATTTCCAATGGAACACCATGGAGAGACACTATTCGGGAGATATACAAATCTGCTAGCTGACTAGCTGTTATACTATCACGAACAGGCAAGAAGTGGGCTACTTTGGAAAGACGATTGATAATGATGAAGATAGAGTTATTCCCTTTCTTGGTCCTGGGAAAACCGGTGATGAAATCCATACCAATTTTATCCCATTTCCATTCCGGAATAGCTAAAGGTTGAAGGGTGCCGACAGGCCGTTGATGCTCTGCTTTAACGCGATGATAGACGTCGCAATAAGCAATATACTAAGCAATTTATCTCTTTTTCGTAGTCCACCAGAACCTCTAGCGTAGGCCCTGCTACATCTTAGTACTATCGGGATGAATGGTGAGAGGATATTCATGAGCTTCCTTAAGGATCAATCGCCTCAGGTTTTGCACCTTGGGAACCACTAAGCGGTTTCCGAAGTATACGACTCCTTGATCATCAACAGAGAAACAATCCGCAACTCCTTTCTTGATGTTTCTCTTGATACGGGAGATTCTCGGATCTACCTTCTGAGCTTTGATGATTTGATCCGTAAGGGTAGGCTTCGCCACCAAGGTGGAAAGGAATCCTTGAGGAACAATGTGAAGGTTAAGCTTCCGAAATTCCTCATGGAGAAGTGGTTGACTTTGTTGTAACATCAGATTGTTACAATAAGATTTATGAGTTAGTGCATCAGCCATGACATTGGCTGTTCCTGGGGTGTAAGTTATTCCTAAGTCGTAATCCGAGATCAACTCGACCCAACGTCTTTGCCTGAGATTCAAATCCGGTTGGGTGAATATATATTTCAGACTTTGGTGATCGGTGAAGGTTTCACAACGATTACCGAGAAGGTAATGTCGCCAGGATTTGAGTGCATGGACTACAGCTGCAAGTTCTAGATCATGTGTAGGATAATTTTCCTCATGTGGATGCAACTGCCGCGAAGCATAGGCAATTATGTGACTATCTTGCATGAGTATGCAACCTAGTCCTTATTGTGAGGTGTCACAATAGATAACAAAGTCCTTGGAGAAATCTGGTGGTACAAGTACGGGAGCAGATGTCAGGCATCTTTTCAGTTCCTGAAAACTGTGCTTGCACTGTGGGGTCCACTCAAACCTTTTATCTTTCTTGAGGAGTTCAGTTAGAGGTTCAGCAACTTTGAAGAAGTTCTCAACAAAGCGGCGACAACAGCTGGCTAAGCCAAGGAAACTCCGAACTTGCTTGACCGATTCAGGTGGATTCCAATTAAGAACGGCTTGAACTCGCTCGGGATTGACAGCAATACCCTTACTAGAGATTACATGACCTAGATAGGTCACTTCTGGCAACCAAAATTCGCATTTAGAGAATTTGGCATAAAGGCAATGCTCTCGAAGTTTCATCATCACTAGCCTTAGATGATCAGCATGTTCTTCCTCATTCTTGGAGTAGATGAGTATATCATCGAGGTAAACCACGACGAACTTATCCAAATAATCCATGAAGATCGAGTTCATTAACCGAGAGAAAGTGGCTGGGGCATTGGTTAAACCGAAGGACATGACGGTGTGCTCATATTGGCCATATCGAGTAACAAAGGCCGTTTTGGGAATGTCCCTGTTCTTGATTTTTATTTGATGGTAGCCCAACCTCAAATCCATCTTAGAGAAGACTGAGGATCCAGCAAGCTAATCATACAGGTCGTTGATCCTGGGGAGCCGATACTTGTTCTTTATTGTGACCAAGTTGACGGGTCGATAATCTACAACCATCCGATCCGTACCATCCTCCTTCTTGACTAAGAGGACGGGACAAGCCCATGGATAAGAACTTGGACGGATGAAACCCTTTTTCAAGGACTCATCAAGTTATTTCTTAAGATCAACTAGTTCTAGTGGTGCCATCTAATAGGGTCTCCTAGAAATTGGGACAGTTCCTTGGATAAGATCTATCACGAACTGAACATCCCTGTCAGGTGGAACACCTGGCAGTTCTTCTGGAAACACATCCGGAAAGTCACGGACTACCGAAACATCTTCAAGGTCCGGCAAAGTACTAGCATTAAGAGAGTAGAGCTATCATTTTGCTACTCGGGTCAAGACGTTGACTACCTTGCCCGATGGATGTGTGAGTTGAACAGTCCTAGAGAAACAATCAATCTTAGCATGATGGGTTGACATCCAGTCCATACCAAAGATGATATTACACTACAAAAAAATACACTTCCATGATGATACATGTTTGTCACAGTAGGTCGCGTTTTTGTCATGCATGTACATCCATGACAAATCTATGACAGAATCAAGATAGTCATACCTGTGCTGTCGTAGAAGTGTTCCATGACATTACCAAAAATATCATCACGGAAGTGTCCACTTCCATGACGATAAATCGCGCGTCACAGAAGTGCTTTCGTCAAGGGTGACCGACACGTGGCATCCACCATAACGGAACGCTGTTAAGCTATCGGGTCGGGTTTTGGATCTGATAACCCGTTAACAGCCCCGACCAATGGGGATTTTCCACGTGTAAAATCATCATTGGCTGGAGGAAACACGTGCCGGCTCACCGTTGGGACAGATGTAATCCACTCATTGGACGGAAGACGCCTATGGTACGTTGACACGTGGCACGGCCCAAAAGAGGCCCATTCCTGTGAAAAGGCCGGCCCAATAAAAATTAGCAAGCCAGCCCATATAAAGCCTACTTGTGTCAGGTCCATTTAAGCCCACGACCCATACGAGATGAGCCAATTTGGCCCGTCAACGGCCCATTAAAGATTTGACACCATTGCAGCCCATCATCAGTTCGAGCCCGTTAACAGCCCGCTATATATCTGGGCTCAATTTTGGCCTGTTAACGGCCCGTTTAATGGATGGGCCAATTTTCAGGATGTACATCTTTCGGCCTTTTAGTGACCCATTTAAATGTTGAGCTAGTTTCTGGTCCGGTGTGTCTTTCAGCCTGTTGACGGCCCATAAATCTGATGGGCCATTTGTTGTCGGACCTGAGTTTCGGCCTTTTAGCGGCCCATTTAAGTGTCGGGCCAATTTTCTGGCCCGGTGTCACTTTCAGCCTGTTGACGGCCCATAAATCAATTGGGCCATTTTTAGTCGGACCTGACTTTTGGCCTTTTAGCGACCCATTTAAGTGTTGGGCCAATTCCCGGCCCTGTGTGACTTTCGTCCTGTTAACGGACCATAAATGAGTTGGGCCATTTGGCCCTTTAACGGCCCATGCCCTTCATGGTCCAATACCAGCTCGGTTTCTCTTTCGGCCTGCTAAAGGCCCACAACACAGTTGGGCCATTTACAATACGACCTGACTTTCGGCCTCTTAGCGGCCCATGGTCTTCATGGTCCAGTACAAGCCCGCTGTCTCTTTCGGCCTGCTAAAGGCCTACAGTATAGTTGGGCCATATGTAGCCCAAACTTAGTAACGGCCTGTTAATGGCCCGTGAAATAAACTGGGGCCACCTGTTGCCCGCTTCGATGTCGGCCTGTTAACGACCCGGGAGGTAAGAGGGCCGACCATTAACTTACGGCCTAGTAACGGCCCATTAACTTAATGGGCCCACTAAAGTTTGTACATGTCTTTAGGCCAAATTAGATAATTTGAGCCCATTACGGCGAGCAATTATGCACAGGACCAAAACCGATCACGCAAAGGTACGGCATACAGGGAATAACGTTGCACATCCAGCATATATTACAACAAATTACATCCACTGGGCAATCAAAGATTGATGCCAGTGCAAATAAATGAGCAGAACCTAACCATCTACAAAGTCACAATCTGCAACCTCAGCACAGATGACGCCCATAAGCATGTGGGCAAGTTCTTTCTGCTTTGCTACACTGTCTCTGAAAACATTGATCAGTTGTTGTGCGCACGACTCTGCACCTCTGATTCATCCACCATTTCCATCATTGCTTCAGCCATTAATTGGTTCACAAACATACATTTATTCCATTGCATTCGAGACAGAGGATACTGAATAGATTCAGATGGCGATTTTGGCAGGCTTGTATTATTGATAGTGGAGAGTGTCTCGACCACTGCATCATAACATAAATTAGGACGGGAACCAAACAGGTTAATCATGAGTTATTGCCATATTACCTGGCCTAGATTTACTGGAAAGAAACAATGGGGTTGCCTTGCTATTTTCAGAGTTTGTCTTCTTATCTTCAGCAGCCTGCACAAAATTAACACACTAGAATTGCTATCATTGGCCAAGTCAGATAATAGGAAAGCAACGTTGACACAACGAACGTTTGGGCAAGTAGCCTACACCAAATTAACACAATATGGCACAGCTATCATCAGCCAGGTAAGGTAGTACGAAAGCAACATTGACACAATGAATGAATGGGCAACCAGAGAACCACTACAATTCAGTAATGTGCGTGATATGAGATAGTACATTCATCCAGCTCAGTATGCAAAACTACCAGGCAGTTTTCCTTACAAAAATCAACATTGGCGCTTTTAACATTTTGCTACAACTAATTTTAGATTAGATAAAGGTTAGATTCACGCCGATTAACAAAATACATGTTGATGTAAAAATATGGTGATATACAACAGGTACTTACATCAGCATTGGAGCACAGAGAATTCCCGCAAGATATTTTCCTCGAATACGATCCCAATGGAGGAAGTCTTCTATTGTTTAACCTTATTTTCTAAAAGAGAGATGGGTAAGAAACATGTAGAAAATATGATCAGAATGCTATAAAATTTCATGATGCGAGGATAGGCACACGCTTCTTAGAATGGAGTTGACATTCTTTTGCTGGACTGGAGCGGACTAGTTCTTTGGCCACTGGAATCTGCTTATTATTAGTGGGAGTTGGGTTTCTCTGTGCTGGAGTAGTATCTATGAAAAATGGAGTTGGTTTATTATCTCCTGGCGTTTGGATCTTTTGCAAAGACCTGGTTTGTAACCCTTCAGATTCTAACAAAGCCGTCTTCCCCTTGCATGCCTTATATAGAAGAATGGTGATTCAGTTATAAAACATGCTACAACAGAGATGGAATAGGTGCTGAAGAATAAAAAGGCATGACATATTGACATGTATTCCCTCCATCCGGAAATAAATGGACGGGTCTAGGCGTATTTCAGTTCTAGATACATCCAGTTTTATCCATTTCTGCGACATTTAATCCGGACGGAGGGAGTATGATGTAAGAGCTAGGGATACGACAGGACAACACAGTAAAAAAACACTGAAAAACCCACTGCAGAACCAAAGTATTCAAACCCACTGATATGAGATAGTACACTCATGCAGCTCAGGATGCAAAACTACCAGGCAGTTTTCCTTACAAAAATCAACATTGTGGCATTTAATCATACATTTTTCTACAACTAAATTTAGATCAGATAAAGGTTGGATTCACGCCGATTAACAAAATACATCCTGATGTAAAAATATAGTGATATACAACAGGTACTTACATCTACATTGGAGCACAGAGAATTCCTGCAAGAATCTTTCCTCATAAACGATACCATTGCATAAATTCTTCTATCTGTTAAGCTTATTTTCTAAAAGAGAGATGGGTAAGAAACATGTAGAAAATATGATCAGCATGCTATAAAATTTCATGATGCAAGGATACGCACACGCTTCTTAGAATTGAGTTGACATATTTTTGCTCGACTGGAGCGGACTAGTTCTTTGACCACTTGAATCTGCTTATTATCAATAGGAGTTGGGTTTCTCGGTGCTGGAGCAGTATCTATAAAAACTGGAGTTGGTTTATTATCCCCTGGCGTTTGGATCTTTTGCAAAGGCCTTGTTTGTAACCCTTCAGATTCTAACATAGTCGTCTTCCCCTTGCATTCCTTGTATAGAAGAATGGTGCTTTAATTATAAAACATGTGACAGCAGAGAGATGGAATAGGTACTGAAGAATAGAAAGGCATGACATATTGACATGTATTCCCTCCATCCGGAAAAAATGGATGGGCCTAGGCGTATTTCAGTTCTAGATACATCCTTTTTATCCATTTCGGCAACATGTAATCCGGACGGAGGGAGTATGGTGTAAGAGCTAGGGATACGACAGGACAACACTATATGCTAGCGGAATACGTATAGAAATAACCAAGGCAACATACACGTGTATGATTGGGAAATAAGATGGCATTGCAACAGAGCACTAGAACGGCACTTCAATGTAAAAAAACATGGTATGGCAGACAGATGAAGTACATACTGATGAATAACAATGCATAAGATATTCAGAAGCATGATGTCCAAATTAAGCAGATGGCTTTGCGATAGAGTAGAATGACAGTACTTGAATTTGAAAACATGTTATCATGAATGGAATAGGTACTGAAAAACAGGAAGGCATGACATATTTACATGCATGATCAGCATGCTAAGCACATGGCATTGCAACAGAGTAGATACACTCCAGGACATTATATGCATGTTGTACCCATATCACAGGCCAAGTTAGAGCAAGGACCTTGTGGGGTGAAGAGGATTCATCATCTTTCTGCAAGTCTTCTGAAGAACTGCCTTTACATGTTCCATCATATTGGGTACCATTGACATCAAGTTTATTGGCCTTTACATTGCTCCGTGAGGTTCTTGTGGATATATCAGTGTGTGCAATTATATCTGACATGCAGGAAGACAACTAGTAGTTAGATTTATGTAAATGACTGCATGTAGGAGACGACATAAATAGTAGGACTGGGGTTAACTAGCAGCAACAGGTCTCATAAACTAAAGGGAGAACACAGATGAAAGCTACAGAATATGTCTCGTTTGTACTCGAGGTTAACTAGATGGCACACAAAAGTATTAAAGAACAACATAGGTAATACTAGAAGTGGTATAATACTATAATCACCAGCCTGTGGGATAGCATTGGCTGTTGGATGATAACTATGGAACAGTGTTACCTAAAGAACAAGTATCTTAGCTGAACTATGGAACAGCGTGAACTCCTGAACAAGACCCGTAAGAGATTAGCATGAATATACAGTGAAATGTGATGATCTATTTTCCATGCTTAGATGAATAACAAAGCCATAAATGTTGCACACAAGTAAGATGAGGGTACAACCTATCTGGCTGCCATCCATAGGAGTGAGCATCATGTGCTGACTTGTTGATGGCCCTGCAGTTGTTGTGGCTGTCCATGTCGGGCACGCGCATTCGATGCAGGGAACTGTTGAGTGGGGACTGTAGCTCCCTTCTGGTGTATTCTTCCCTTGTTGGAGCAGCTGCGGTGAGTCGGAAGACGGTGTGTCTGAAGATGCAGATAACGCATAAAGTTAAGAATGACATATCTCTTTGATCCGAAGAAATAGACTAAGAGATCAACAGCAAGGTAGAATAGTGGTCACACGTCTGTTGACTGAAGACTAAATTGGGGTCACACGATTTTATTTTATTTTGGTACTGTCCAATCTACGCCAGATGGCTTGATGGCCGTCTTGTGCCTCCCGGCTGACACTGTTCGGAATCTTCCCCGAAGAGCCAGCGACCAACGGCAGAGCAGCTTGCCTCCGCCATCCGTGGCCCCGTCCAAAACCCCGCTCCCCGCCCCACCGCACTGCCGTGGTTGCGCCGCCCCCGGGCCAATCCAAAAAGACTCCCTGAGGGAGTCCTGGATTAGGGGGTGTCCGGATGGCCGGACTATAACCTTTGGCCGGACTCCCGGACTATGAAGATACAAGATTGAAGACTTCGTCCCGTGTCCGGATGGGACTTTCCTTGGCGTGGAAGGCAAGCTTGGCGATACAGATATGTAGATCTCCTACCATTGTAACCAACTCTGCGTAACCCTAACCCTCTTTGGTGCCTATATAAACCGGAGAGTTTTAGTCCGTAGGACAAACAACAATCATAACATAGGCTAGCTTCTAGGGTTTAGCCTCTCTGATCTCGCGGTAGATCTACTCTTGTACTACCCATATCATCAATATCAATCAAGCAGGAGTAGGGTTTTACCTCCATCGAGAGGGCCCGAACCTGGGTAAAAACATCGTGTCCCTTGTCTCCTGTTACCATCCGCCTAGACGCACAGTTCGGGACCCCCTACCCGAGATCCGCCGGTTTTGACACCGACAATGGTGCTTTCATTGAGAGTTCCTCTGTGTCTTCATCTTTAGGCCCGATCGCTCCTCCGATCATCAACAACAATGCGGTCCAGGATGAGACTTTTCTCCCCGGACAGATCTTCGTATTCGGCGGCTTTGCACTGCGGGCCAATTCGCTTGGCCATCTGGAGCAGATTGAAAGCTACGCCCCTGGCCATCAGGTCAGATTTGGAAGTTTGAACTACGCGGCTGACGCCCGCGGAGACTTGATCTTCGACGGGTTCAAGCCACAGCCAAGCGCGCCACACTGTCACGATGGGCATGATCTAGCTCTGCTGCCGAACAGTGCCTTGGAGGCCGCACCAGTGTCCGCTTCGACCCTTAGCTCGGAGCCGACTACGCCGATCGAGGACGGGTGGCTGGACACCACCTCGGGGGCTGCGATCTCTACGGCAATGGAGCCGAACACCAACCCTGTCCTTTGCAAGGCTTGTAACTCCAAGGTGTCGGACTCCTCTCCGGACTCCGAACCTTCCGCGCTCCTGCCAATCGAATCCAACTGGGCGCCGATCATGGAGTTCACCGCCGCGGACATATTTCAGCACTCGCCCTTTGGCGACATCCTAAATTCACTAAAGTCTCTCTCTCTATCAGGAGAGCCCTGGCCGGACTATGGTCAGGAAGGTTGGGATGCGGACGACGAAGAAATTCGAAGCCCACCCACCACCCACTTTGTAGCCACTGTCGAAAGTTTAAACGACGTGCTCGACTTCGACTCCAAAGACATCGACGGTATGGACGACGATGTAGAAGACAAACACGAACCAGCACCTATAGGGCACTGGACAGCCACCTCATCTCACGATGTATACATGGTGGACATACCTAAAGGAAGCAACGGCGAGGAACAACGGGACGTCACGAGGGATCATTCCCTCGAAAAGCAGTCAAAACGGCGACGTAAGCGCCGCTCAGAATTCTGCCTCGACAAAGACAGCAGCCATGCAGACCCAGCCATAGAGCAGGGCGAACCGGTGGACGACGAACATGCTATCGAGCAACCGTCCAAACAGGACAATCTGGATAAACAACCCGTCCCCGGCGAAGATAATAGTCCGGACGATCTCACGCCGGACAAGTTACTGGAGCACAAGAACCTCCACAAAAGGCTCATCGCCACTGCATGTAGCCTGAAAAAGCAGAAGCGGAAGCTCAAAACAGCGGAAGATGCACTCAGAATCAGATGGAGCAAAGTACTCAACACCACAGACAAATACGGTGACAGTCGCCGAACAAAGAGCTACCCGAAGCGAAAACTACTGCCCGAATTCGATGAGGAGGCCGTAGAGCCCCTGCAATCAAAAAACAAGGAGACCACTCAGTCGGATGGACGACCCCATGGCAAACATAGAGCGGCAAACGGCGCCGCCCACAAGCCGTCTCGCGATCCGCACATGGATTCGCATCAAAAAGGTGGCCCAGTTAGATCTATCTACAGGCCAAGAAAGCAAGCTCTAGTAAGCAATGCAACACATCAAGTATCAGAATACTACCGTACACCTAAATACAGGGGTGCCGCACACCCCCTATGTTTCACCGATGAGGTTCTGGATTATGAATTTCCAGCGGGATTCAAGCCCGTAAACATAGAGGCATACGACAGAACAACAGACCCTGGAGTCTGGATCAAGGATTACATCCTCCACATACACATGGCTAGAGGAGATGACCTCCACGCCATAAAATACTTACCCCTCAAGCTCAAAGGGCCAGCCCGGCATTGGCTCAAAAGCCTCCCCGGAAACACCATTGGAAGTTGGGAAGATCTCGAGGATGCTTTTCGGGCAAATTTTCAAGGGACCTATGCCCAACCTCCGGATGCAGACGATTTAAGTCACATAACCCAACAACCCGGAGAGTCAGCCCAAAAATTCTGGAACAGATTCCTTACTAAAAAGAACCAAATAGTCGACTGTCCGGACGCTGAAGCCTTAGCAGCTTTCAAACACAACATCCGAGACAAATGGCTCGCCAGACACCTCGGCCAAGAAAGGCCAAGAACAATGGCCGCATTAACAAGCCTCATGACCCGCTTTTGCGCGGGAGAGGATAGCTGGCTGGCAAGATGCATTATCAGCAACCCAAGTACATCCGAAGTCAGGGATGGAAATGGGAAACTGCGACGCAGCAAGGACCAGTGCCGAACCAAGGGAAACAGCCCGAAGAGCATGGCAGTCAACGCCGGATTCAAAAGCTCATGGCAGAATCATAAAAAACTGCCCCTTAAGGATAACAGGGACGAGCTATCTAACTTAAAAAAAATCTTGGACAAGGTATGCCAAATCCACAGTACCCCCTGGAAGCCTGCAAATCATACCCACAGAGATTGTTGGGTCTTCAAGCAGTCCGGCAAACTCAATGCCGAACACAAGGGGCTCGACACACCAAGCGAGGACGATGACGAACCCCACAAGCAGAGCACCGAACAATAAAAGAATTTCCCACAAGAAGTCAAATCAGTAAACTCACTTTACGTAACAAAAGGGAAAAACAGAACGGCGCCCATAGATATACGTGCCATACGGCCTATCCCAGAGGAGTCCCGCCATTGGTTGTCAAAACCAATCACCTTCGACCATCAGGATTACTCTAGAAGTATCCAGAATGCAGGATGGACTGCCTTGATATTAGATCCGATAATCGACGGACTCCAATTTACACAAGTCCTAATGGACGGCGGCAGTGATCTAAACCTGCTATATTAGGACACAATCCGCAAAATGGGGATAGACCCAACCAAAATTCGCCATAGCAACACTTCCTTTCAAGGGGTAATGCCAGGCCAATATGCCCATTGTACGGGCTCCCTATTGCTAGAAGTTGTGTTCGGATCACCTGACAACTTTCGCCGCAAAAAGTTAACCTTCCACCTCGCCCCATTTACAAGTAGCTATCAAGCACTACTAGGGCGCGAAGCTTTCGCTCGCTTTAATGCAATACCGCATTATACATCCCTCACACTTAAAATGCCCGGTCCACGAGGCATCATCTCCTTAAAGGGAAATATCGAGTGTTCCTCGAGCGCGGAAAATTGTGTGACTGCCTCGACGGCCACACACTAAATCGGCTTCACTAATCCAAGCACCTAAACAGGTCGTTCAGACCCCGGACACGGTTAGACGAGTCTGGCGTAAACATACAGGGGCTTACCGGCCGCATACCCCCGCACTAGGGGCTCCGTGCATATACGTACTTTGTTTATTTAATATAACGTACACTTTCGCACGATCTTTTTCAACTAAGTTCCTCTCTTTTACAGATGAACACCGTGCGACACCCGTCCAGGATACGGCACAACGGAGACACAGGCGCAGACGTGCAGTAGAGACCCGTTGCAAGGATTCTTTTCAGATTAAGACCCTGCATAAACCTTTTTTTACTGTCTCTTGTTGATACACATCCCCTGGTTTCTTACTATAACCGAGGAGGAGGCTGGCGTTTTGGCATAGGCCATGTCAGAACTTTGCGTGTACCTGGACACCAGGGGCTTACTACAAAGGGCGTTGTTCGGCCCATTTTCATAAAGACCGAATACCTTAGGGAGTGTTCGGCGTCTTGAGTTAGGCCTTATATGCATCAGCTCCGAATCATGTCTTTGGTCAAATGTTGGGTTTGCCCGGCTCCTATGTTTTGCTGCCTTACGTTCCGCTCTATCGGCTAACGCGGCACCAGGAGAACTACTGCGATTGTGCCCCGGTTCGGCCAGGCGAGCACCTCAGTAGAGAAAGCCAAAAACTGACTATCATGATATAGCGTGAGACTGGTCAACCACTCGATGACCCGCCGGAATCTATAGGATTCCTCCGCATTGACAAAGGGCCATTTCCCGGTCAGGCACATACGCGCCCCGCATTCGGGTGAGCGCGGTGTCCGGTTGCCTAGTTTGCTGTGCTACCACCTCCTTTGTAGGACCAAGACATTGGATCAAGTGTGAAAATGCGCCTTTTGCAAACACC
The DNA here is from genome assembly GCA_963921465.1 of Triticum timopheevii. Classification (NCBI taxonomy): domain Eukaryota; kingdom Viridiplantae; phylum Streptophyta; class Magnoliopsida; order Poales; family Poaceae; genus Triticum; species Triticum timopheevii. The sequence continues at coordinate 294,100,953 of OY997270.1, forward strand.
CCCGCATTATATGCGTGGGGGCTGAAGCCGAAGACTGCCATCTTTCAGGTTATATACACATATACATCAACGGCCGCACAGGATGTATTTTAATTCTTGCCGGCACAAGTATAAAAAGCTTTTATATTTCATCGAAACGTTGTTTCACAATAAATACATGTTATTCGAACATAATATCCTTCGAGCACTACGTCTCTATTAAACGAGCGCCCTGCAGAACTTCCTAAAAATAGTGCTCGACAGGTACTCGGCTTCCGTCCAAATCTTGGGATGCAACATCGGAGGCCTTCATCTCCGCCCAGTATGTCTTGACACAGGCAAGAGCCATCCGCGCACCCTCTATGCATGCCGACCTGCTCATTACATTGATATGTGGCACCGCACCAAGGAACTGCTGCACCAAGCCAAAATAACTCTTCGGCTCGGGCCTCTTCGGCCACAAAAGACTCACGACATCCTTCATGGCAAGTACGGATAACCTATTCAGCTCCGCCCATTCGGCCAAGCGATCGGTTAATGGAAGAGGGCGCTCTAGATTATGGAACTGACCAAAAACCTTTTCCATTTCATGATATCTTTAATCTCGGAAGTGCTCGGCCGCGTCCGCGGCACTTGCCGCCAAGTCTAGATAAGCATCCTCCGAACTCCACAGCCGGTCCAACTGAGCATATTTAGGATCCGTGAACTTCCTCCGCAGTAGGATGGGCTTTCCAGCCGCGATATCTCCGGCCAGACGTAGCTCCTCCTTCACGGCTCTCATCGCAGAGCGAGCATCCTTGGCCTCGGTAGTGGCCCTCTTCAGGTCCTCTTGCACCACTTGATCTTCCTTTTCAAGAAGCTTGCAGCGGTTGATAACCCACAAGTATAGGGGATCGCAACAGTTTTCGAGGGTAGAGTATTCAACCCAAATTTATTGATTCGACACAAGGGGAGCCAAAGAATATTCTCAAGTATTGGCAGCTGAGTTGTCAATTCAACCACACCTAGAAACTTAGTATCTGCAGCAAAGTGTTTAGTAGCAAAGTAATATGATAGTGGTGGTAACGGCAACAAAAGTAAAGACAGCAAAAGTAATGTTTTTGGTATTTTTGTAGTGATTGTAACCGTAGCAACGGAAAAGTAAATAAGCGAGAACCAGTATATGGAAAACTCGTAGGCACCAGATTAGCGATGGATAATTATGCCGGATGCGGTTCGTCATGTAACAGTCATAACATAGGGTGACACAGAACTAGCTCCAGTTCATCAATGTAATGTAGGCATGTATTCCGTATATAGTCATACGTGCTTATGGAAAAGAACTTGCATGACATCTTTTGTCCTACCCTCCCGTGGCAGCGGGGTCCTATTGGAAACTAAGGGATATTAAGGCCTCCTTTAATACGGAACCGGAACAAAGCATTAGCACATAGTGAATACATGAACTCCTCAAACTATGGTCATCACCGGGAGTGGTCCCAATTATTGTCACTTCGGGGTTGCCGGATCATAACACATAGTAGGTGACTATAGATTTGCAAGATAGGATCAAGAACACACATATATTCATGAAAACATAATAGGTTCAGATCTGAAATCATGGCACTCGGGCCCTAGTGACAAGCATTAAGCATAGCAAAGTCATACCAACATCAATCTCAGAACATAATGGATACTAGGGATCAAACCCTAACAAAACTAACTCGATTACATGATAAATCTCATCCAACCCATCACCGTCCAGCAAGCCTACGATGCAATTACTCACGCACGGCGGTGAGCATCATGAAATTGGTGATGGAGGATGGTTGATGATGACGACGGCGATGAATCCCCCTCTCCGGAGCCCCGAACGGACTCCACATCAGCCCTCCCGAGAGAGATTAGGGCTTGGCTGCGGCTCCGTATCGTAAAACGTGATGAAACTTGCTCTCTGATTTTTTTCTCCCCGAAAGCCAATATATGGAGTTGGAGTTGGCGTCGGAGGGCCACCAGGGGGCCCACGAGGTAGGGGGCCCGCCCAGGGGGAGGGGCGCGCCCCCCACCCTCATGGACAGGGTGTGGGCCCCCTGGTCTTCATCTTTGGCGAGGAGTTTTTATTATTTATTCTAAGATATTCCGTGGAGTTTCAGGCCATTCCGAGAACTTTTGTTTTCTGCACATAAAACAACACCATGGCAATTTTGCTGAAAACAGCGTCAGTCCGGGTTAGTTCCATTCAAATCATACAAGTTAGAGTCCAAAACAAGGGCAAAAGTGTTTGGAAAAGTAGATACGACAGAGACGTATCAACTCCCCAAGCTTAAACCCTTGCTTGTCCTCAAGCAATTCAGTCGACAAACTGAAAGAGAAAAAGAAAAACTTTTACAAACTCTATTTGCTCTTGTTGTTGTAAACATGAAAAGCCATCATTGAAGTTTCAGCAATTATTATGAACTAACCATACTCACAATAACACGTAGGTTTCACAATTACTCATATCAATAGCATAATCAGCTAGCGAGCCATAATAATAAAACTCGGATGACAACACTTTCTCAGAATAATCATAACATGATATAACAAAATGGTATCTAGCTAGCCCTTTCTGAGACTGCAAAACATAAATGCAGAGCACCTTTAAAGATCAAGGACTGACTAAACATTGTAATTCATGGTAAAAGAGATCCAGTCAAGTCATACCCAATATAAACTAATCATAATGAATGCAAACGACAGTGTGCTCTCCAGCGGGTGCTTTTTAATAAGAAGGGTGATGACTCAACATAAAAGTAAATAGATAGGCCCTTCACAGAGGGAAGCAGGGATTTGTAGAGGTGCTAGAGCTCGATTTTGAAATAGAGATAAATTATATTTTGAGCGGCATACTTTCATTGTCAACATAACAACTAAAAGACGACGATATCTTCCATGCTAAACAGATTATAGGCGGTTCCCAAACAGAATGGTAAAGTTTATACTCCCCCTCTTCCACAAGCATCAATCCACGGTTTGCTCGAAACAACGAGTGCCTCCAACATTCAACGGGTCCCAAGGGGAGTTTTGTTTGCAGTTATTTTGATTTAGTTTGCACGAAGCATGGGACTGGGCATCCCGAATACCAGCCATTTTGTCGTGAATGAGGAGCGGAGTCCACTCCTCTTGAGAATAACCCGCCTAACACGGAAGATAAGGGCAGCTCTAGTTGACATATGAGCTATTCGAGCATGCAAAACAGAATGTTTATTTGAAGGTTTAGAGTTTGGCACATACAAATTTACTTGGAACGGCAGGTAAATAACGCATATAGGAAGGTATAGTGGACTCATATGGAACAACTTTGGGGTTTAAGGAGTTTGGATGCACAAGCAGTATTCCCGCTTAGTACAGGTGAAGGCTAGCAAAAGACTGGGAAGCGACCAACTGAGAGAGCGACAAAGTCGTAAACATGCATTAAAATTAATTCACACCGAGTACAAGCATGAGTAGGATATAATCCACCATGAACATAAATATCTTGAAGGCTATGTTGATTGGATTCAACTACTTGCGTGAACATGTGCCAAGTCGAGTCACTCAATGCATTTAAAGGAGGATACCACCCCATCATACCATATGATAATCATTCTAATAGCATGTTGGCACGCAAGGTAAACCATTATAACTCATAGCTAATCAAGCATGGCACAAGCAACTATAATCTCTAAATGTCATTGCAAATATGTTTACTTCATAATAGCTGAATCAAGAACGATGAATCATCATATTTACAAAAACAAAAGAGGTCGAGTTCATACCAGCTTTTGTCTTCCCAATAAGTCCATCATATATCATCATTATTGCCTTTCACTCGCACGACCGAGCGGTGTATATAATAATAAGAGTGCACGTGCATCGGACTAAGCTGGAATCTGCAAGCATTCAACTCAAGAGAGAAGACAAGTGATATGGGCTCTAAGTTAAATAAACGATCATGCATATAAGAGCCACTAAGCATTTTCAATATAGTCTTCTCGACCCCCAAAGAAAAGAAAAGAAATAAAAACTATTTACACGGGAAAGCTCCCAACAAGCAAAAGAAGAACGGGAAATATTTTTGGGTTTTCTTTTTAATTACTACAGCAAAGAAATAAACTACTACTTATTTTTGGGTTTTTCTTAAGGTTTATCAAACACACAAGAAGAAAGCAGGAAAAAGAAATTTAAACCAGCATGGATATTACAGTGAAAAAGTATGAGCACCGACATCTAGCAATGAGTGTGTGTGAACATGAATGTAATGTCGGTGAGAAATACGTACACTCCCAAGCTTAGGCTTTTGGCCTAAGTTGGTCTATTGCTAGGGATGGCCTGGCGGATATCTGTAGGTGAAGCTGGGGTCATACTATGACGCGGAATAGTTAGGATCATAATGTGATGAAGAGGACTCTGATTGCCATAGGCTGGCAACCGCCTCGGGATCCCAAGAATAAACAGATAGTCGTGGAGGCTCATCTTGTCGCTCCGGCTCCAGGGCTGGTGCAGGGTTCCGATAGGCTTGAACAGCCGACCATGGAACAATGTGAGGCTCTGCATACAAGTTAAACAAAGAAGGAGCAGGCAAAGTAATAGTCTTAGGGTGATGTTTATCAAAGTATAATTTATATTTAAGCTCCCCATCGCGACTCTTAACGAGAAAATCATGCGCTATCATACTCTTGTAATCTAGATAAGCACGGGGCAACGCTGTTTATTCTTTCTCCACATGCCTAATAGGTATTTCAAAATGTCCAGCTAGGAGCGAAGCATAAATGCCTCCAAAGATGGGGCCCTTAGTACGGTTCAGACTTAACCGTCTAGCAACAATTCCACCCATACTAACAGAGTTATCGCGGTATAGACCATGGAGCAAAATAATAATATAAGGAATACTAAGGTTCCCACAGTTCCCGCGTCCAATCAAGCAATGACTAGCAAATATGGCAAACTAGCGTAAAACAGGATAATGAATGCTAGTGATCCTCGCATCAGAAACCTTCCTGGTTTCTCCCACCGTGATAGTGTTAATAAAAGCTTCTACTTCGTCACGGTGGGGTTCATCTAAGGTGCCCTCAAAGGGTATTCTGCAGACCTCGCAGAATTCAGCTAATGTCATCTTTTTAACAACATCATATAAATGAAACTCTACTGATGGAGGTGATTTCTTAGGGAAAAAGTAGAAGTTTTGCACAAAAGTATTTGTGAGTAAGAGATACTGATGACGTTGGTCGCGGAGGAAGTTGGTGAGGCCGGTGTTCTCAATCAATAAATAGAAATCTTCATGAATCCCAGCTCTCCTCAAGAAGTCATCAGAAGTCCATTCACACGGCCGGACCTCCGAAGTGCGAGGTAAATTAAATTTCGGCTTCTCCTCTTCTTCATTTTGTTTTTCCTTAGAGCTTCGGCTTGACGAGCCCCTCAAAAGTCTCTTCATTATTTCTGAAACAATCTGAAATTTTTAGTAACCTCAAATAAAAGTAAACCAACTTCAATAAAATTGATAGCAACAACTCCTACAAGTGCCTAGGGCATATATCAAGCATTAGAACTACTTGGAACCATATAAATTTGACATGCAAGCTCAAGAACATGGTCACCTATGCAGCACAAATTTGCAATGAATAAAGCACTAGAACAAAAACTAATTGGACCAATGGAGGAGTCACATACCAAGGAACAATCTCCCCAAGCAGTTTTGCAAGAGGTGCTTTAAGCAAGGAGATCGAAAATCACAGCAACGGGGGCTGGAACTCGTGCTTGAGTTGGTTTTTCGTGTTTGTGTGAGGCAGAGGAAGAAGATGGGTGCAGGAATAAGTGGAGGAGGGCCACCATGGGCCCACGAGGCAGGGGACGCGCCCAGGGGGGTAGGGCGCGCCCTCCACCCTCGTGGCCAGGTGGTAGCTCCCCCCGTGATAATTTTTGCACAGTAAATTCTCAAATATTCCCGAAAAAATCATATTAAATTGGCATGGCATTCTGAGGACTTCTATTTTCGGGATATTTTTATATTGCACGGGTAAGTCAGGAAACAGACAGAAAAATATTATTTTACTTTATTTCTACTAAATAATAGAAAATATAAAGAGGGTACAGAAGGTTGTGCTTCTAGTTTCATCCATCTCATGATCATCAAAATGAACCCACTAACAAGGTTGATCAAGTCTTGTTAACAAACTCATTCCGAATAATCCCGGAACCGGAGAAATTTCGAATGACACTAAGTTACCTCAACGGGGATGTGAAAATCCCCAACAATAAGAATATCATACTTTTTCTTGACAGGAGGGAGAGGAAATTCAAAACCTCCAAATATAATCGATGGAACTTTTCCAATAGAGTTGATACTATAAACTTGAGGTTGTTTCTTCAGAAAATGTATCGTGTGCTCATTACCATTAACATGAAAAGTGACATTGCCTTTGTTGCAATCAATAACATCCCCTGCAGTATTAAGGAAAGGTCTTCCAAGAATAATAGACATACTATCATCCTCGGGAATATCAAGAATAACAAAGTCCGTTAAAATAGTAACGTTCGCAACTACAACAGGCACATCCTCACAAATACCGACAGGTATAGCAGTTGATTTATCAGCCATTTGCAAAGATATTTCAGTAGGTGTCAACTTATTCAAATCAAGTCTACGATATAAAGAGAGAGGCATAACACTAACACCGGCTCCAAGATCACATAAAGCAGTTTTAACATAATTTCTTTCAATAGAGCATGGTATAGTAGGCACTCCGGGATCTCCAAGTTTCTTTGGTATTCCACCCTTAAAAGTGTAATTAGCAAGCATGGTGGAAATTTCAGCTTCAGGTATCTTTCTTTTATTAGTAATAATATCCTTCATATACTTAGCATAAGGATTTGTTTTGAGCACATCAGTTAATCGCATACGCAAAAAGATGGGTCTAATCATTTCAGCAAAGCGCTCAAAATCCTCATCATCCTTTTTCTTGGATGGTTTAGGAGGAAAAGGCATGGGTTTCTGAACCCATGGTTCCCTTTCTTTACCATGTTTCCTAGCAACAAAGTCTCTTTTATCATAACGTTGATCCTTTGATTGTGGGTTATCAAGATCAACAACAGGTTCAACTTCTACTTCATTATCATTACTAGGTTGAGCATCAACATGAACATTATCATTAACATTATCACTAGGTTCATGTTCATCACCTGATTGTGTTTCAACATCAGACATAGAGATATCATTTGGATTATCAGGTGGTTCAGCAATAGGTTCACTAGAAGTTTGCACAGTCCTATCATTTTTCTTTTTCTTCCTCTTAGAAGAACTAGGCATATCAATATTATTTCTCTCAAAATCTTGCTCGATTCTCTTAGGTTGGCCTTCAGGATACAAAGGTTCCTGAGTCATTCTACCAGTTCTAGTAGCCACTCTAATAGCATAATCATTTTTCTTACTATTCATTTCATCAAGCACTTCTTTCTGAGCATTAAGTACTTGTTCTACTTGAGTGGTAACCATAGAAGCATGTTTGCTAACAAGTTTAAGTTCACCTCTAATATCAGCCATATAATCACTCAAGCGTTTAATCATAAAGGCATTCTGTTTCAATTGTCTACCAAAATAAGCATTAAAGTCATCTTGTTTAAACATAAAGTCATCAAACTCATCCAAGCACTGACTAGCAATTTTAGTAGGAGGGACTTCAGCTTTATCATATCTATAGAGAGAATTTACCTTTACTACCTGTGTCAGGATATCGGGAGGTTCTTCATTAAATAAGTAATTGAGATCATATACTTCTTCAATAGGCGGTAAATTAAGACCATGTATTTCTTCAATAGGAGGTAAATTCTTAGCATCTTCAGCTTTAATACCTTTTTCTTTCATAGATTTCTTTGCCTCTTGCATATCTTTGGGACTGAGAAATAGAACACCTCTCTTCTTCGGAGTTGGTTTAGGAATAGGCTCAGTAATTGGCTCAGGAGTTGGCTCAGGAGTTGGCTCAGGAGTTGGCTCAGGAGGTGCCCAATTATTTTCATTAGCCAACATATTATTCAATAGAAGTTCAGCGTCATCCGGTGTTCTTTCCCTGAAAAGAGAACCAGCACAACTATCCAGGTAATCTCTGGAAGCATCAGTTAGTCCACTATAAAAGATATCAAATATTTCAGGTTTCTTAAGAGGATGATCAGGCAAAGCATTAAGTAACTTGAGAAGCCTCCCCCAAGCTTGTGGGAGACTCTCTTCTTCAATTTGCACAAAATTGTATATTTCCCTCAAAGCAACTTGTTTCTTATGAGCAGGGAAATATTTAGCAGAGAAGTAATAAATCATATCCTGGGGACTTTGCACACAACCAGGATCAAGAGAATTAAACCATTTCTTAGCATCACCCTTTAATGAGAACGGAAATATTTTAAGTAAATAAAGGTGGCGCGATCTCAGATTATTAGTAAACAGGGCAGCAATATCATCTAACTTACGAAGATGTGCCACAACAGTTTCAGATTCATAGCCATAAAAGGATCAGATTCAACCAAAGTAATTATAGCTGGATCGACAGAAATATCATAATAATCGTGATCAGGAACACAGATAGGTGAAGTAGCAAAAGCAGGGTAGGGTCTCATCCTACCTCTAAAAGATTCTTTACTCCACTTAATTAGCAACCACTTACGTTCAAGACTATCCTGGCAAGCAACAACAGCTTCAAAAGATTCAGCATTAAAAAGATAACCCTCAGGAATAGCAGGCATAGGTTCATCATCACTAACATCATCGTGTTCAGGTTCAATAATTTCTCTTTCTCAAGACCTAGCAATTTGCTCATCAAGAAATTCACCGAGTGGCACAGTAGTATCAAGCATAGAAGTAGTTTCATCATAAGTATCATGCATAACAGAAGTGGCATCATCAATAACATGTGACATATTAGAATCAATAGCAGAAGTAGGTTTAGGTGTCGCAAACTTACTCATAACAGAAGGAGAATCTAGTGCAAGGCTAGATGGCAGTTCCTTACCTCCCCACGTAGTTGAGGGCAAAATAGTAGTTCGATCATCTTTCAAGTTCTTCATAGTGCCCAGCAGATATAAATCCAAGTGACTCAAAGAATAGAGCTATGCTCCCCGGCAACGGCGCCAGAAAAAGGTCTTGATAACCCACAAGTATAGGGGATCGCAACAGTTTTCGAGGGTAGAGTATTCAACCCAAATTTATTGATTCGACACAAGGGGAGCCAAAGAATATTCTCAAGTATTACCAGCTGAGTTGTCAATTCAACCACACCTGGAAACTTAGTATCTACAGCAAAGTGTTTATTAGCAAAGTAATATGATAGTGGTGGTAACGGTAACAAAAGTAAAGACAGCAAAAGTAATGTTTTTGGTATTTTTGTAGTGATTGTAACAGTAGCAACAGAAAAGTAAATAAGCGAGAACCAGTATATGGAAAACTCGTAGGCACCGGATTAGAGATGGATAATTATGCCGGATGTGGTTCGTCATGTAACAGTCATAACATAGGGTGACATAGAACTAGCTCCAGTTCATCAATGTAATGTAGGCATGTATTCCGTATATAGTCATACATGCTTATGGAAAAGAACTTGCATGACATCTTTTGTCCTACCCTCCCGTGGCAGCGGGGTCCTATTGGAAACTAAGGGATATTAAGGCCTCCTTTTAATAGAGAACCGGAACAAAGCATTAGCACATAGTGAATACATGAACTCCTCAAACTATGGTCATCACCGGGAGTGGTCCCGATTATTGTCACTTCGGGGTTGCCGGATCATAACACATAGTAGGTGACTATAGACTTGCAAGATAGGATCAAGAACACACATATATTCATGAAAACATAATACGTTCAGATCTAAAATCATGGCACTCGGGCCCTAGTGACAAGCATTAAGCATAGCAAAGTCATAGCAACATCAATCTCAGAACATAATGGATACTAGGGATCAAACCCTAACAAAACTAACTCGATTACATGATAAATATCATCCAACCCATCACCGTCCAGCAAGCCTACAATGCAATTACTCACGCACGGCGGTGAGCATCATGAAATTGGTGATGGAGGATGGTTGATGATGACGACGGCGACGAATCCCACTCTCCGGAGCCCCGAACGGACTCCAGATCAGCCCTCCCGAGAGAGATTAGGGCTTGGCGGCGGCTCCGTATTGTAAAACACGATGAAACTTTCTCTCTGATTTTTTTCTCCCCGAAAGCCAATATATGGAGTTGGAGTTGGCGTCGGAGGGCCACCAGGGGGCCCACGAGGGATGGGGGCGCGCCCAGGGGGGAGGGGCGCGCCCCCCACCTTCATGGACAGGGTGTGGGCCCCCTTGTCTTCATCTTTGGCGAGTATTTTTTATTATTTATTCTAAGATATTCCGTGGAGTTTCAGGCCATTCCGAGAACTTTTGTTTTCTGCACATAAAACAACACCATGGCAATTCTGCTGAAAACAGCGTCAGTCCGGGTTAGTTCCATTCAAATCATACAAGTTAGAGTCCAAAACAAGGGCAAAAGTGTTTGGAAAAGTAGATACGACGGAGACGTATCAGTGGTCGGCAGCATTCTTCAACTTCATGGCCATCTCGGCCATTTCCTTCTTGCTTCGGCAGTGAGCAGCCTGTTCAGCTTTTAGCTCTTCGGCCGCCTTTAAGGCAGCCACATCACTTTTTCTGGCCTGCTCCTTGGCTCGGGCGAGCTCCGCCCGAAGGTTCTCCATGGCAGCGGCACCATCTGCATCAAGCATACATGTTGTAAGGCGCGGGCATCAAGCTCCCTTACCAGGTGTCCGTGGAGAAATCACATACCTTGTGACTCATCAAGCCGCTTATTGACAAGCGCGATGTCGGCATCCGCCACGTCAAGCTGCCGCCTTATTTTGGCAAATTCATCAGTCCAGCCAGCCACCGAACCGTTCACCACCTACATAGGAAGGGCGACATATTATACCTGGGATTATGATCCTCGGCGCGCTGTCATTTTCTGGCAACACACCGAGCCTCTGGGGCTACTATCTACGCAGGGCACATTTTATATGCGGAACTGCGAAGGTACATCATTTTGCGTACCTCAAAACCTGTCAGTAAACTTCTGACGGCTTCGTGCAATTCGCTCTCAGTGGATGAAATCCTTTCAATCACCGTACCCGTTAACGCACGGTGATCTTCTGAGATAGACGCTCGCTCGAGCAGATCCCTCAGCTCCTCCGACCGTACACCAGATGGTGCCGGACTCGTCAGATGTCCTTTTTCGAAGGCCGGACGTGGAGGGCTTTGAGGGGAAATATGACTGCCTTCCGGCCCAACCGGACTCTGAGAAACCCTCCGCGACGACACCTCAGGGTCACCCGCCTCGCACGACGGTACTGTAGGGGGAGGCGTTTCGCTCTCTATCATCTCCGGACGAAGATCCCCCGGAGATGAGCTCTGCTGAGAAGGGCTGAGATCCGAACTACAAGGTAAAACTTCGGTTATCTTCATCAGAAACAGGGCAGGGATATCCTTTATTTTAATAAAAACTTCCGTTTTTACTTACGACTCGGTGGAGGGCTGATCCCCTTGGGGGCATAATGCGGCCGAGGCATCTCTCGGCGCAGGACCCTCTGACGAACATTGCTTCCCCCGCTTTGAGGCCATGGTCTCCGGGTCTTCAGAGGCGGTCCTCTTCTTCCCTTGGATGGATGGATTCTCGATCCCTCCTTTCCTGGCAGCCTCCTTCGTGGAGGCGGTAGCTTCCTTGTTCCCCCCTTCACCTTCTTCCGAAGGCGCAACCTCGAGCATCCTGGTTAACACGGGATCCGACGTGGTCTTAGGGAGGGGGGCCGGACACTTGATTAACTTTGCTTTCGCTATCCACTCCTGTTCAAGGGACAACTCTTTTAAAGGGCAAGTTTGTGATATATATGGGATAGCGTGTCCGGGTATAGGGCTACTTACTTGAGTATCCGGGCGATTGCAGCTCAGACATGCGTCCTCGGTCAAGTCCGGACACATCTCTTGTGATCCGAAGAAAAGCTTGTACATCTCCACGAGCGTCGCCCCCATAAAATGTTGGAGAGCTCGTGGTCCCTCCGGGTTAAATTCCCACAGGCGGAGGGGGCGACGTCTGCAGGGCAGGATGTGGCGAATAAGCATGACCTGCTCTACTATGACCAGGGTGATCTCTCTCTCTAGGAGGTCTCGAATGCGGCCATGCAACAAGGGCACGTCCTTGGACGGCCCCCAGTCAAGTCCTTTATTGACCCATGACGCCAGCCGCGGTGGAGGACCCGAGCGAAAGGCAGGTGGCGCCACCCATTTGGTGCCCCTGGGAGCTGTGATATAAAACCACTCTTGTTGCCATAAGCTGAGCTCCTCTTGTAAAGAGCCCTCAGGCCACAGATCATCAGCATTCTTGCTCATAACAGCCCCTCCGCACTCTGCCTGCTGCCCCTTGATCATCTTTGGCTCCACCTTGAAGGTCTTGAGCCACAATCCGAAGTGAGGGGTAATGCGGAGGAAGGCTTCGCATACGACAATGAACGATGAGATGTGGAGGATGGACTCCGGATCCAAGTCATGAAATTCCAACCCATAGTAAAACATGAGCCCCCTCACGAAGGGGTCCGTCGGGAAGCTTAGCCCCTGAAGGAAGTGGAGACGCGAACATCACGCTTTCACCAGGCTTGGGAGTGGGAATAACCTGCCCTTGGGCAGGCAGCCTATGCAAAATTTCGCTGGTTAGATACCTGGCATCTCTTAGCTTTAGCACGCCTTCTTCCGTAACAGAGGAAGGCACCCACCGGCCATGCAGGTCGGAGCCGGACATCATCAAAGGTCCGAAGTGCCTGAATCTGGAGCTTTGGGTGTTGGAACTCGAGGCGAAGCGCGGATTCGATTGAGATTAAAAGAAAAGAGTGGAGCCTTGGTCTCTTTATAAAGAGGTTGAATACCAAGAGCCTTCCCCATGACCGTTTGGGACTCGCCTTCGATAGAGGAGACGTGCCAACGGGCACGGTTGGGTTACACACGCCCGTATTAATGAGAATCCCGGAATAAGGGGACACGATCTCTACTTTGACAAGACGTGCCAAGGAAACCGCCTCGCTAAACGCGCTGAGGTGGGACAGTAAAAACAATTTGAATAAAGGCTTGGCAGTGGTGTGATGTCACGCCACGGAATACGTCAGCAGATTGAATTTGTGTAAATATTATTCTCTCTACGATGGTATGTGGAGCTTATTTTGCAGAGCCAGACACTATCCTGGTGCTCAAAATCTTCTATGAAGTATTCGGAGGAGGAACCCGCCTTGCAATGCTGAAGACAATATGCGCGCCGGACTCGTCGTCATTGAAGCCTGGTTCAGGGGCTACTGAGGGTGTCCTAGATTAGGGGGTGTCCGGATGGCCGGACTATAACCTTTGGCCGGACTCCCGGACTATGAAGATACAAGATTGAAGACTTCGTCCCGTGTCCGGATGGGACTTTCCTTGGCGTGGAAGGCAAGCTTGGCGATACGGATATGTAGATCTCCTACCATTGTAACCGACTCTACGTAACCCTAACCCTCTTTGGTGCCTATATAAACCGGAGGGTTTTAGTCCGTAGGACGAACAAAAATCATACCATAGGCTAGCTTCTAGGGTTTAGCCTCTCTGATCTCGCGGTAGATCTACTCTTGTACTACCCATATCATCAATATCAATCAAGCAGGAGTAGGGTTTTACCTCCATCAAGAGGGCCCGAACCTGGGTAAAAACATCGTGTCCCTTGTCTCCTGTTACCATCCGCCTAGACGCACAGTTCGGGACCCCCTACCCAAGATCCGCCGGTTTTGACACCGACACTCCCCGTCATCCAGATCCGGCGGCGGAAGTACCTTCAACCCACGCAACTCTAAAAGATAGCCATCTAAGCGCTGCTTCCGCGGCAAACTTGCGGCCCCGCACCCTTATGTTAGACACCAGCCAACCGGCAGCCTAGGAGCTCCGCCGCCTCGAGGGGTGCTGCTTCCCATTGGGAATCGATTGGCCCAGAATAAAAATTCAGACAACTGACGCCTAAATAGAGTGATTTCAAATGAGGGTGTGACCTATCTGGCGGCATGGTGAAGTAGGCAGGTCCAGCTGCCGAGTTGGTGAGGCCGGCGCGGTTGCGGTGGTGACCAGCGGTAGGGAAAGAGTGATGTCGTGATGGTCGACGGCTACGCGGAAGCAGCGCCAGGACTCTGGACGGATCCGAAGTTGGAGCCGCTCTGGCGCCGTGAACAATGGCGGGGGTGAATCAGCTCCGGTACGGTTCACGCGGCCGTCGTCAAGGCAGCAACAACAACACAGAGTAAGAGGCACACAGCCCAGTGCACGAAGGCAATTGGACAGCGTCTCCGGCATTAGGGAGGAGGGCGGCTGTGAAATTGGTGCGGTGGGGGGCGCCATGGAGGTGGGGTTGAGGTTTCGCGGCTCGGGAGAAGGGAGCTTCCCAGGGAGAAGGTGATTTGGCGCCCACGAGGTATGAATGGGGGCGGGTGGGGGGGAATTGGGAGGGGAGTGGAACCATGTCTTACGAACGCATTTGTCTGAAATGTGAGGGGAAGTTACAGTTCTACCCTTGACTATAGGCTTCTCGGCTTGGGTCTGTGTACTGAGGGTCGGGGATAGTAGAGTAACTTTGCTTCTCCCCAAATAGTGGGCGGGAGCGATTTCGGGCGAGGAGGGCATGTTTTGAACTATAGTGGGCGCAAGCAAATTCGGGCAAGGAGAGCGTGTTTTGAAATAGTGAGCGCGAGCTATTTCGGGCGAGGAGAGCGTTGTTTTGCCGACCATGGTTTATGAATTATTCGGCACATGTCATTCCGGCCGAGGAGAAGGCGCGCTTGGATGAAGTTACAAACCTACCCTCGATGTACAACGGGCCAATTGATGCGTGTCCCACATAGGACGGTAATTTCGCGTCTCCCATTTATTTGCTTGGGCGAATTCCACCGAGCAGAGAGGATGTTTAACGGTTCGTTCAAATTTTGGGAGAACGAGCATCCACGTCTACTTTACCAAGTCGATTCGAATCAAATTTTGAAATACTAGCTTGCCACTTCTTTTTTAGATGGAGAGATGATGCTCGGGAGTAATGTGTTTTTACATGCTCGTTGCTAGCGATTTACTATATGACAAATAGTTGACCCACTCAAAAACGCGAATCAAACCCAAAATCAAATATCTCGATTCAATGAACTAGCTCGTTCAATAGGTCAAAATAGTGAACTAAATCCAAAATTGAACACCTCAATCGAGTAGCATGTTGTACAGTATTATAGTACTCCATGAACATGTTGAAAGTCAAATTAATGAACTTGTTTGATATATGCATATATCCGTTCATGTGTGGATTGCAGACAACATGGTTTCCAATTTAAATATTTGAATGCAAGTTTATATCAGTCTTTGATGCATAAAACGCGACCTCCCCCTCTCCCGGACTCCTGTTCTCTCTCTCTCTCACACTCTCACTCTCTCGCCGACAATCTTCAATTCTGTCGCACGCATCCGACACAAAAACCTTGTTGGTCCCTCTCCCTCTCTGTGTGTGTGTGGGGGGGGGGGTCTTTCTAGTCCGCATTCATATATACACCATCTATAGGTCTCTCTCGCACACTATGTATGATACTCTAGCTAGTCCAAGCTAGATATCTTGGGTGCACTCATCGTACGCACACAAATTCCTTGGCTCTTTTCCCGTAACTCTCACGCACCACTATGTCGTCTCGGAGCTCTTCCCCCCGTCTCTCAAACTCTCCATCCACCCGGGTCACACATACACATGCATATCTCACTCGCACCCGATAGGCCCATCTAAAACTCTATCTCTCTCCATCATTCTCTCTCCATCTCACACGCACACACACACACACACAATCTCATGCCCAGCTAGCCAAGTATGATGGTCTCTCACTCAATTGTAGGCACACACAGTCCCCCCTATATGTATATGACTAGCTAATCTTAGTCTCCATCACAAACATGTGCATGGTCTATCTCGATTTCTCTCAGGGCATCTTTCTATCGCGCACGCACTCCCTCGATCTCCCACCCATATAGTCCCCTCACGATCTCGAGGGGATCTCTCTATCACAAACACACCCTCTCTCCCTCCCCATGCGTCCATGCCATCCATGTGTCCCTCTCGACCTTTTTTCCTTGTTGGCCAGACCTCTATTGGACATGTGCTACAGGGGTGTCTCTCTCCGTTGCAAACAATCACACACTAGCTATCTTCGTGTATCTCCTCGCCTCACTTTTCCATCTCGGAGATGCATGCGTGATATGTTCACATAAGAAACGAAAAAACACACACTCTCTCTCTCTAATTTATTGTTTGTTGTCACTTTCTCTTTCACACACATACTCTTTTTGCACACTTACTCATTCTCCTTCACACGCACTTGATCTGTCTCGACTGAGGCACTCACCTCCGTCCATAGCACATAAATTTATTGAAAAGTCAAACATCACAAAGTTTGACCATGTACGTGGAGAAAAAGAATTACATCTAGTACGGCAAACATATACCATTAGATTCACCATGAGATGTAGTTTTGTATGATGTATCTTTGGTATTGTAGATATAAACAACATTTGCGTAAACCTGATCAAAGTTTCCAAAGTTTGACTTCTAAAAAATTTACATGCACTGCATTATCGAGCGGATGGAATATCTCTTTCCCCCTCTCAGCAATCTGACGCACCACTCGGCCTTATCGGGGCTCCTCAATCTCTCTCAAACTTCATTGGCCAGTTTGGTTCGTGACCTGACATTCATGCCTTGATGGTCGGTACTTCCTGGTGTGGACGTGAAGCGTTTGGTTCATGCCTGGGCCAGGCAAAGCATCAACGTCCCATCAATCAATCCATGCATCAATTATTTAATGCTAATATCCATCCATGTTGCTGTTAGCCTCGTGGCCGCACGACCAGGCACGGCCAGGCGTTTGAAATCGGTCGCTTGGGCCAGGCTACTTGCAGTGTCTGGAGTTCAGCTAGGCTAATTAAAGTGCAAGGGAACCCAGCCCAGGCGGGCTTTCTTTTTCACAGGGTAGCAACCAAACAAGTGTGCATGAAATCCAGCCACAACCCCAGGCCACGCAAAAGATGCTCACGATGCAAGCCAAACGGGCCTTATATCTCCCTGGTTCACACATACACATGTCCCGCTCGCGCTATACATATAGACCCATCCAACACTCTCCGCCCTTGTTCTCTCTCCATGTGACACGCACCCCCCTAAGTACCATAATCCCTCACTCCATCATAGACTCTGTTTGGATCCATGGGCTAGAGTTAGTTTGGGTTAGTTTGGAGTCAACTAACCCAAAAAGATCCAGACAGGAGGGTTAGTTTAGGTTAGATGCATCTAACCCATCCAAAAAAATAACCCATCCAAGAGGTGCTTATTTGGGTTAGTTCTTCTCGGGACCACTAATAAACACTTTTTTTCTCTCGCTCCCCCCGCAGCAGATCCCTCCCCACTTCCTCAAAGCTTCTCGTCCTCTCCCTCCCTCCCTCTCGCACCGCCCGTGAAGGTGCCTCGCCGTATCCGCACTCCATCTAACCCTGCCATCCAAACACCTCTTTACTTAGAGTTAGTTCAGGGTTAGAATCTAACTCTAACCTCTAACTGAGTTAGAGTATCCAAACAGGGCCATGGGCGCAAGCACTCCCCCCACCCCTCCTAAGTATGATTATCTCTTACTAGCCATCAGGAACACACGTATTGTCTCCTTCCATCCATACGTCTATCTCGATATCTCTCGGGGCATCTTCTATCGCGCACACACCTTGTCACTCGATCTCCCCCCATGTAGTCCCATCACGATCTCCAGGGGATCTCTCTATGACAAACATACACTCTCTCCTCCCCATGTCTGCATTTTCTCCGTACGTCTCTCTCGACCTCTCTCCCTTGTTTGTCAGACCCCTCTTGGCCACGTGCTAGGGGTCTTCCTCTCTCGGTTCCAAACAACCACACACTATCTCCTCACCTTGCCTCCGTTGTCGAAGATGCATGTGTGATATGTTTGCATAAGACACGCACGCTTTTTATCCACTTTTATCGTGTGTTGTCCATGTCTCTTTCACACACACACACACACACACACTTTTTTCACTCTCTCTCTCTCACTCTCTCTCTCTCTCTCCCTCTCTCTCGTCAGGGACTCTGTCACGTCCATAAGCATATGGATGTTTTGAAAAGTCAAACCTCAGAAAAGTTTGACTAGGTATATGTGGAGAAAAACATTTACATCTGGAACGATCATTAGATTCATCACAACATGTACTTACTTCATACTATCATTTATCTTTGGTATTGCCGATATAAGTAATTTCCTTATAAACTTGGTCAAGGTTTCAAAACTTTGACTTTAAAAAAATGTTGTAACTACATTATTGAACGGAGGGAGTAGCTCTTTCTCTCTCTCTGCTATCTCTCATGGGCCTCCCCTCTCATTCGAACTCTCTATACCGACGGATTATATGCTCACTGTGTCAGCGTATAGCTCTGTATATTGTTTAGTTGACCGGTCAACCAATCCACATGCTACGTTGTCAGCTCGTGTTCTGTATCTTGGTGTGCTGGCCCATGTGGCAGTGGGTGAAAATAAGTAAACTAGAGGCCCATCTGACACGCGGTGAAGGAAACAAAGTTGAAACCACTCGGGGTAGCACCCCGCACGCTAGTAAATTGAGGGCGCATTGAGGACAAACTTCTTGTGCGCGAAGGACGCACTCGCGCACAATTCACCACTGCGCGGTGGCATGCACAGAATGATGCACTCGCGCACACCCAGCACACAACACACACCAGCACACGTGTACACCGGCGTCGCCACCAGTTGAGATGGACGGCGAGGCAGCCAACAAGCCGAGGCCGCTCGAGCCAAAACCGCATCCGGCGAGCCTGGAATTCATCAGCAGCCTCCCCGACAACATGCTCCTCGTCATCATCAGTCTCCTCCCCACCGAATCTGCCGTGCGGACCACCCTGCTCTCTCGGTGGTGGCGCCCCCTCTGGCGCTGCGTTCCCCTCAACCTCACCGTCGACAGCTGCCTCTGCGACTGGGATTGCAAACGCATGGCCGCAGTCTCCAAGATCCTTTCATCGCACCCTGGGCCAGCCAGACGCCTTGACATCCGCATGTTCAGTACCAACTGCAAGGTCCAACCCAAGTTCGATGAGTGGTTCTTATCCCCCGCCCTAGATCAGCTCGAGGAGCTCAGCTTTGAAGGTGGACGATGTCGCTCTCTGCCGCCGTCCGCGCTCCGCCTCACGCCAACGCTGAGACGCGCCAGCTTCAGCTCCTGCTATCTTCCCCAGATTAATGCTGCGCCCGCCCTTCTTCTCCCTCAACTCAAGCAGCTCGACCTCTTCAACGTTGTCATCTCGAAGAAGGCTATGGAGCACCTGCTCCGCAGCTGTACTGCGCTCGAGTACCTTCGTCTTGAGCAGATCCACGGGTTCATTAGCCTCCACATCGCCTCGACGAATCTCTGATGGATTTATGTGTCTTGCTGGCCCCGCAACAAGACATCAATTGGGAAGGGATCACTCCAACTGTTCCACGTTATGGTCATTGAGAATGCGCCTTTCCTTGAGAGATTGCTTGTATTGAATCTAGAAGGTCCAACAAAAATCAGGGTCATTGACACGCCGAAATTGACAGCATTGGTGTACTCGTCTGCCAAATTCTCCGAACTCTTTATTGGATCCGTAATCGTTCAGGTACAGCACTCATCTTCTTCTCCGTCTTCTTGAAATTCACATTTTTAAATTTCTTCTTGATGTATTTACGACCGTCTTTTAGAAAATGATTCCCACAAGCTTGACTCAGTCCATGCGCACAGTGAAGATCTTAGCACTAAAATCTATCGGCCCCAATCTGGATCAAGTTGTTGGATTCCTTACATGCTTTCCATGCACAGAGAAGCTACACATCGAGGTGAAACTTCTTTCCTATTAGTAAATGGTAATCACAACGTAGCTCAATTTTTTCGTAATTTTCCCAAATTACGATGACAAGTGTAGTGTTCAAAACTACATCTACGCACTGCACCAAAAGAAATGTTTTTAGTATTTTTTTCTCACGTGATCACCTGCATCATTTTTATGCTATACTACTATAGTAGCCTAGGCTAGTCATAGTGGAAAGTAACTTAGACTACTCCAGTAACTCTATGGTTACCCTAAGGGAAAGTACTACCTCCATCCTGGTTTACTCTTCCAATTTTGTACTATCAAAATTTGACCATAGATTTAACTGACAGAATGTTAATGCATGTCACTAAGAACTATATCATTGGATTCATATTTGAACATAATTTCAAAAGGTGTAGTTTTTAGTGACATGCATTGGCATTTTCTTAGGTAAATCTATGGTCAAAATTTTATACTAAATACGAGGTAGTATTCCCTCCGTCCCAAAATTCTTGTCTTACATTTGTTTAGATACGGATGTATCTAACACTAAAATGTAACTAGATACATCCGTATTTAGAAAAATTTAAGACAAGAATTTTGGGACGGAGGGAGTACAAAAGTGGGCTATGTAGGCCAAAACATCTGCCAAATTCACTTGTGATGCATTTGGCATTGATGCCCCTCCATTGCTCACCTGGTGCCCCAATCTGGAGCACCTACTTTGCTCCGGTGCCAAATTAACTCACGCAATGAAAAAACACTGCGTGGGAGAGAGAGGACTGAGGCAATAAAAAACACTTGTTTGGGAGAGTGAGAGGCTGGTGTAGTTGGTTTGATTGATTTGTTTATACATGTGGGTCTGTGTGCACAGCGGTGCCAACTCTCTCACATCGCGAGAGCGGTGCGAAAATCTTCTGATTTGACATCGATGCGTATTATGTGGCATACTTTTGCGAAATATGGCATCGACCACATAGTGGAAGGCAACAAATGCCCAAGCTCTTCACGTGCTCCTAGTTAAATGAGAGGAAACAGAAACAGAGAGAGAGAGGGCGGGATAGAGAGAGAGAGTGTGTGTGTGTGTGAAAAAATATCACTAGCCAGCCAACCCTATTGTATGAGCGAATGATATTGGTACCTCTTGATGACACGGCAATCTTATGCAGCCAGCTGCTCTAATATGTTCTCTTCTTTTGCAGATAAAAAAAGACCCGAAAGTGAAAAATGTGCTGCACTATAACAATCTCATCGAATGCCTTGATCTCCATCTTACAGAAATTGATTTGATCGACTACCGAGGCAGCACATCTGAGATTAAATTGGCCAGGTTCTTTGTTCTTGAGGCAAGTGTGCTCAAGGTAATGAGGTTTGGCGTTCTCTGGCACAACAATGAATGGCGTGCTGATCACCGCAAGCGTCTAAGCCTAAATGACAAAGTCTCTGTAGAAGCTGAATTTGTTTTTGAAACATCAAGTGGCCATAGACTCGAAAACTTATTTGCCCATTAGTGACTTGTCAGGGTGGTGGATTTTAGTTTGTACGATAACGCTGCATCCACCTAAAGTAACGAAAGTTCTTACGTGAACTTCCTAGTAATTCCCTCTTCCTAGGTGCAGCATTACTCCTAACATTTGTAATATCAGTTTGAAACTTGTAATATTGCCGTGTCCTATTCCTGCGTTTTCAAAATCCTGCGAATCAAACAGGTCCTGAGTTGGTGATGGTGTTGTGCCTCCCATCTTTCACCAGTAGTCGTCGGATCTAGATCTGACGCATACAAACCAAGCTTCTCCATTTTTGCAAAAAGATGCCCGCAGTTGTTCCCTATTTACAAACAACTCCTTGTCTCTCACAATCAGCCTTATCTCCTCCCCACCACATCTAGAAGGCCGTGGAAAAATCTGGCGTGATGGCCGCTCCGGAGCAGTCCACCCCCAATCTTGGTGTTCCGTGCAATGCATGGGCATCTACGCACGGAAATTATGTCGAACAGGGCTAGTTGTAAGCAGGTTAGCTCTACAGCCATGATGATAGTGACTGCAGACGGTGAGGCTGACTATGGTATGCCGAACACGGCGCCTATACTCAGGTGTCATCTCCGGCGCAGGGTCTTGTCACTTCACTGTGAGGAGCAGCACGTAATAATTTGACCAACGGGTAGTACAGTGCTAGTACTCCTAGGAGTACTACATTGGTAGTACTACTACTAGTACTAGTAGCACCACCGTCTGGATTTAGGAGTACTACCACATCCATCTAGATTTTAGTATTTGACTAGCAATATCTAGTAATGCATGTCACAGAAAATGTACTACTCTCTCTGTAAATGAATACATGGTGTTTTATTCCTATCGACGAGAGAACTTAATGTTTTCTTGCTAACTAGAGTCTTAATAGGATTACATGCAATGAACTAAACACTGCATGTCATGTTTGGTAGTCTCAAGTCATTGAAAGCATGCACACCCCACATCTCTCATTGGTTGATATGTCACGAAATAAGAAACAAGGAGGGAGTAAATGCACCGTGCCTAAGTGTTTTGGGATTATTTGGTTTTCGTAATGTGACTTACACAACATTTTTGTTTACATGCATTAACATTTTATTAGTTAAATCAAAGGTCAAAACTTGGCGCAAAATGGGAAGGGGACCAATAAACCAGTAAACATCAAACTTCTCTCGTTTGGCCCCAACTAGAGGTCCGGTGAGATGACTATACTGCACCGGCACGGAGGGGGGCGCAACTTCATTGACTTACGGCAACTGCCTTTGGGTGAATGACACGTGGGCCCAGGGGGTGGCTGGCCCACCTATCATACAGCCAAAGGCAGGTGCAGTAGAGGGCTGAGGAGTAGTACGAAACCCTACGCACCTATGCACGCTAACCAAGGGCAAGAGTGATCACTCGAATCGCAAGATCAGTTGACTAGTAGAAGCTAAGCTAGACCCATGGAGGCGATGAGCGCGAGCATCAGCCGGCCGTCCCAGATGGTCCACGACACCGGCCTGCGGCCCGGCAACGAGGAACATCTCCAGTAGTATTGCTTTCAGCCAGCAGGGCAAGGGGCCGCTTGGACGACAGCTTCGTCTCCTTGTTCGACGAGGTCCTCGTCGGTTTCCACGACAAGTTCACCATCGTCAAGAAGCTCGCGGACGACTTTGACGTAAGCCTTCAGCCGACGCGCCCAGGCTCTGCGATGCCCGCCACCCTCAACGGCCACTATGGTGACAACCTCTTTGACGCACTGGTGGCCCTGCGACTACCCGCCGTCGCGCCGGAGAATGTCCACCTTGAGGTCGTGCTCGCCGCGCAGCGCCTGGCGCAGCAAGACACCATGGACATAATCACCCACGTCTACGCGCATGCAAGAGGAGGACGATAGGACGCTGGCCTTCTTGGACCGCAGGGAAACCTTGGACGCTCTGTTCAGAAGCACGTTGAGCTTCACCAACGCCGCTACTCCTCACACGTCGGTTGGTGACCCGGCGCACTAGGGTGTGAGGATGTCGTTGATGGATTCATATGTATTTTTATCTTTCCGTCAAATCCATGTAGTATTATATGATACTACAGTAATTATCTTACCTTTCGCATCAAATTCATAATTTTCGTACGTACTCCATGCATGAACGGCGCCAGAACCAAACTTCTCATTACTCTAGGCAAAATTGTTATTTTCTATCTATCGATCGCGCCATGGAGCAGAACCAAATTTTACAAGTTACGAGTTCAAAAGGAAAAGCCTGTCGTGTCCGCGTCACACCCCCACACGGTTGGTCCGGCACGCCGCTCAAGCGGGAATGCGTGCGGTGTTTCATTTTCACTTACAAGTGGGACCGTAGTTGAGAAAACCGACTATCGGCAAACCCCCACCCCGCCCACCGCGCGATGGCTGTGAAAACAGGAGGGAGAAGAGATGGTTGTAGCACGGACTCCAAGAAAATTGGTGTCGGATGGGACTCGTGTGGGTGGCATGTGCCGCGTACTGCTAGACGTGAATGCTAGTTATGGCCCATGCCACCCCACTATATCGAGCCTATATCGAGGTACAGTACGTAGAACAAATTTCCTGCAGTCCATGCTCAGCACTCCTCTATCTCTCTTCTCAGCCAGTCAGCGGACGCGCGGAGCCCATCGTCCGTTTGCTCACATGCGGTCCCACATGTCAGTGAAAACGCAAGCGGACCCACTAAACCTGCACATCTTTCACCTCGACATGCTGGTGATGAAAAACAAATCCAAGAAAGATCTTCGGTGGCCGCTTTGGAGTTACTCAAGAGTAGTAAGATTCTATTTACAGTTTTAACCCAAGATGCACATCTCGTGGCTTCAGCTTATCAACTACCACTCTATTTTCTTTCATGACATGACCTGGATGCTGGATGTCCCACGTGTCGGCAAAAGGAGGAAGAACTCGACCAAATCTTCGGTTGTGCTCTCGGATTAGACTAGTTGTGCTGACTTAAAAATTTTATTGTGTACTCCCTCCGTTCCAAAATACTTGACTTCCATTTGTCCAAAAATGGATGTGCCTATATACTAAAACATGTCTAGATACATATATATTTTGACAAATAGAAGGCATGTATTGTGCAACGGAGGGAGTAGAATGGATGCAAGTTTTTGTATTGGGAAGAAGAGTACATCCATATATTGATAGAGCGCAATTTAGTAGATGTTCTATCACTTTTAGCTAGCACAGAGGCTATAGATGAGATTAGTGCACTTGTTGATACTCCTACTTGGTATGTGTGTTGCTGCTTAGACGCAGAGAACAATGGACCGGAGGGAGTACTAGAATAGAGGCTAGACATGAGACTAGATGCGAGGGAGCAACGTCTACTTCTTTACACTCGAAGAAGAAAGAAGCACGCAAGATCGAGCCTCCGCAGATCAACAATGAATGCATCGAGAAGGCACTAATCCAACTTACAGGAGTAGTAAAATGTATTCTTGTGGTTCTTGTTTTCTTTGGTCTTGCTTTTCTAGTCAAAATTATCGTTGGAGTTCGTGCAAAACGGAGGTCCATTTGGGGTCGTGCGTTGCAGTTGGCCTTACAAGTGGGACCGCAGTTAAGGAAACCGACTATCGGCAAACCCCCACCTCGCCCGCTGTGCGATGGCTGAGTTAGAGAAATGATGAGGTTGAAGAGATTGCTCTAGCACGGACTCCAAGAAATATGATGTCAGATGGAAGTCGTGCTGGTGGCGTGTGCCGTACTCCTGGACATGAATGCTTGTTCTGGCCCATGCCACCCTACTACTCCTACTACTCCTAGTTAGTACTACTATATAGTACTACTAGTATCGAGGATTCGAGGTGCTGGTTACGTAGTACAGTATGGCTACAGTAAAAACACCCGCACGACGCGCAAAGCATGTGAAGCTAGTACAAATAGGGTGCTACTATTGTTGATTGGCCTCATCCGATAACCTGTTGCAATGCACGTACAATTATGTATTCAGAAAATATTTTTTTGCCTCGTCGCACCACTCACTCACAGAAGCAACTCGAAAGTCATTCATAAATTTAGTAAGTTTATCACAGGCATATCATTTTATTACATACAACAGGTCATCAACCCACATCGACAATGAGGATAAATTATAAATACTAAATTTTTCACCAAACAACAAATAACAAGCAATGAAATGAACTTCAACTCAACCATTCCTCGGCATTGGAAATGCTTGCTTTGAACCACAAGTGATTCTCTGGGACGGGCCATCCATTGTCGATCTGGAGACCAACGCGGGACTGATCATCCAGGCTGAAGCGGCCTACTATATTAGTACCAGGGTAGGGAACCACCAAAATGTCCGAGGTATAGACACAGTTGCTTCTCATAAATGGTAGTAACATTGTGTCAACAGCAGTTGGATCACCTTTCACCATCATTGGATAGTTTTGTCCAAGGAAGAGTGAGTTTTCTCCAAGACTATCAATTCTGTACCAGGGAGAAGGAGTCGGCGCTAGCACACTAGTATCCATCCCGAATACCATGCAACGGGTGTTGGAATAGTTCCGGAGAGTGCGACCATGGGAGACTACACCTGCTTCCTTAGCAGTAACATCATTAGTGGGCTGTATACACACGAGAAGAGGTGATCCATCGGAATTAGTTGCCAGGCGCCAAATAGTATATGGGTGCTGCTCGTCCTCATGCTCGTGATCATCACCATCATCATCTCCCCCTTGGTTATAAAAATCTTCAAGTATAGGTGGTGGAATGTTCACAGGACCTTGGAAACACAAGAAGAAGGTTAATTAGTAAGGCTGGCCATAGTGGGGGTAACATAAGTAGTATCATGCACTTGGGACTCGCAAACATGCTTATGTGGCAGGCAATTAAGGAAGAGAGAGATCGTTATAGTAACATAGGTAGATACCGTAACATAATAAATGTGATGCTACTATGTGTCATGCATGGCAATAAATGAGACCACCTATGATACTAATCTAAGATACTATGCACTATAGAGGTAGTAACATAAACTAGTAACATATGCATGTTACTAGTCTAAGTTACTCCCCACCATGACCAGCCTTGCTAACCCGCATGCATGTGGATGAAACAATTATAATTACGGTGGAAGACAAACGTACCGAAACAACGAGGATGCCATGCAAAAACAGTGCCACAAGTGGTGGCAGCAAACACAAGGCCCTCGTATTGAATTGCATCATAGTACTCATCCGTGTACAGAAACTGATTTTTGAGCAATATCCATCCAGTCAAACCACTGACGACGGTAACAAGCTTGTCGAAGATAGAAACAACTTCATAGTTGTTGTAATTCCAAGAGCGGTTGGGGACTCAAGAAATTGCTATCTTCCGTAGAAGACAGTCACCATGATTGTATTTGAACGTGCGTATAATACCAGTGTGCTCAACCTCTAGGCAGTCTGCTAAGATTTTTGGAAGTGGAACCCGGTCACGAGTGTACACATTCACAAGTTCCCACTCGCAGTTGGACCCAATGTAAACAACCCAATCTCCATTTGCGCCTGCCCAAGCCTTGCCCTCAAGCGATGGCATCTTAACATCATACGTATCATTATCAAGCGGCATCAACTTGCACAGGGCGAGGCCTCCGTCGTGACGGCGCCAGTCATCAGGGTCACGGCGAAGAAGATAGGGGAGATCAAACTGCTCCTTGACTCTTGGGTTCCTTGTAATGATGTTATTAGTTGAGTCGAGAATGGGCTTGAACGAAACTGCCATGCTAGCCGAGGTGATGACGTCGCACCGATCAATGAGTTCCTCCACCATGTCATCTTTCAGATCGGGGCAAGAATAACAGGGTTGTTTTCGTCCTGTTCCCTCCATGGAGAAGACAATCGAACAATGGCAGAAGAAAGGATGAAGGGCTGAAGGAAAATGGAGGAGGGAGAGGAAGAGCGTGCGACAGCAGTTCCAAATCGAGAGGGAAAGGCGAAGAGTCGGTGGACGGTTGCCAGTTTGCCACGGTTCACGAAGGGGCGCCCCGGCCTACACGTCGGTTCGGAAATACTCCTACCACTCGCCGTCATCTCACTGATATGTGGAACCGGACCACATGTCAACGAGACGTGGTGTGTAATTTCTCGTGCAAAATGCGATCTGGCCGCGTTGGCCCGAGGTGCCACATTAGTTATCGGCCTTTATTTTTTTAATGGCGCGCCGTTCAGTTTTGAAGCATGACTAACTGGTACTGTATGCAGAGAAAATATAAACTACTCTACCACTACTCCACCTCCAGTACTAGTAGTATAAAGAAGATATATAGGCTGGAGCTTCAGCGCTTTCTTGCCAAGGGCTGCCCACTTGCTTCTCACACTACCACCCTCTCTCCAGATCTAAAAAGACGACCCCTCTCTCCCTCCTCAACGGTGGTCACAGATCCGCCGGGGAAGAAAAGGACGTGCAGCGTTGACGCACTCGTCGTCGGCGAGCGAGGTCACGCACTGACGACAAGGCCGTCCTCTCAGACCTAGCGCCCGTGCGGGATCGCTGCCGTAGTGTGTGCGGAGGACGACGACCACGAGCGAAGCCACTTCCCGCCGACCCTTAGGTATGCTACCTCTTTTCGAACCATACCCTTGTTTTATTGCCCCATCTGGCACGTGGTTGCATGTGGATCTTTTTGCACTCCACCATCTTCCCAATTTGCTATCCTCTGCTCTGCTGGCCACGCAGACGAAAACCATAATTTGCACTATTAAAGGAAACCCTACTTCATGCAGACTAATGCATGTCTGGGTTGAATAAGGAAAGGAAGGGAGACTGTACTGTCCAAGAGAGTAGGCATCGAACCCGCATCTAGGTTGAAAAGGGGAAAATCAGTAGCTAAGGAACGAGTCTCATGTCTCTTGGTTGAAGAAGGGTAGAAAGGCATGACAACACAATAGAGAATGACCAGGTCGATTGGTTTGTTGTCCTCACATAGAAAAAGGTGGCTAAAGAGAACAAAAATGGGATGTAATCCACATATGCTGCCTGGATATTTGTTGCTCTGGGCAACCATACCTCCCTCACCACTTTGCGTCCGTGGAGGTACATCGTACTGGTGCGCCCACTGTCCGAATGGGCCTCCCATGCTCTTATTGCCACTTTTTTTGTTGTTAGTATAACGCCAGCAGTCAAGTCAAGCAATGCTACTTCTAAAGTGATGACACATTTAACTAATGCTGCTCTCAGTCTAATGCCACAGATAAATTTAAGCAGTGCCATTTAATGTCACTGGATCATTTCAAGGTTAGCTGTTGATTGTGGATGTATTAAAGATTTTTCAGCTAAAGCATTCTAATGCTGTTACACAGCCAGTATAGCAACGATGAAACTTGTTACTACCTTCAGATTTTTGCACTGTTAATGCTTATAGATTACATACCTCACTTTCATGAGATAAGTTAATTTTTTTGTACAGTGTCACCAAAATGCCAAGGCACTGATGTCATTTTATTTTGGTTAAACTGCACAGACAATTATGAAGACAAGAGGAAAGGTCAAGAGTGGGCACCTCCTCCTCCGGCTGTTCTCTTGATTATCAAGAGGAAAGATCAAGTTTTTATGTTTGATCGATTATCAAGATTGGGATAGCAATTTTTAAGGTCCCCCCCCCCCCCGAGTTCGAAATGATATTTACCTTGGAGGTACATGGTTTCCAATTTTTTTATACTGTCATTAGTTAATAATGCTAGTTACCTTTAGACTTTTGTATTTGGTTTAATGCTCATGCACAGCTAGTATACCAATGCTGAAACTTGTTACCTTTACATTTTGTATTGTTAATTCTTATAGAAACCTTCCAGTGCTAGAGTTTATTGAAATCTGTTAAGTAAAACCATTGTACTGTACCCTATAATAAACTAACTACTCTATTGTTGCACTAGCCACTGGATTAGTGTATATTTGTAGTATTCGAATGGTGTTGCATTAGCGTATGGACATAAATAAAGTGTGGCAAGCTTTCCCAGATATGTGCTCAAGAAAACTACTACCTGTTTTTCTAAATACTAGACGTTTGGGTACTTTAAATTGAACCGCGAAAATGTCTTATATTAAGGAATAGAGGGTGTAGAGTTCACTCAAATTATCCTGATAAAGCTAGTTACACCTTTGTTAAAATTAATGTTCATTATGTTATCGGAGGAGGTCTGTATGTTTGCCTCTAATGCCTGTCTACTACATACCCGACATCGTGATGTAATGTTAAGTCATTTCCTTTTGTACAGTGTAACTAAATTGTCAAGGCGGTGATGGCATTTTATTTTAGTAGAACTGCACAAATTTTTCTTAAAAGAAGAGGAAAGGTCAGGAATGGCTCAGTTTTTCAGAAAAAAACTATGTATGCCTTCCTGACATCAG
Source organism: Triticum timopheevii (assembly GCA_963921465.1). Classification (NCBI taxonomy): domain Eukaryota; kingdom Viridiplantae; phylum Streptophyta; class Magnoliopsida; order Poales; family Poaceae; genus Triticum; species Triticum timopheevii. Next base: position 294,130,725 of record OY997270.1, read on the forward strand.
CCGTTGTTGCTTTATTTATTCCTTCAAATAGGTGGTTAGAAACAACCTTGCTACATGTTCCCATTAAGAAATTGGAATGCTTATATTTGTGAGTCTATGCTTCAACTAGCGCCACTTTTATAGTAATCACACTTTCAATATCTATGCAAACAGGGATGCCCGATTTTAGTGGAGCTGCACAAAAAGTCCAACTGGTTCAACATTAGGAGCATGTTTTTTTCCAAACCTTTATATCCAATTGGTGGCACTATGAGCTGTTCATTACGAAGGTACATGGTTTGCTACTATCTTGCTACTCTTTTTGTACTGTCATTAGATAGTAATACTAGTGGTTTGCATGTGAACTTATTGGCAGGGTGGACCTACATTGGAGGTGCAGGACAGGATTCCATGATTGGATGCTCAATTTCGGTTGTATCGATTTCACTTCTTCCATCACTGCGAACATGGTGTGGTATATGTTTACTAGTTGCTTGATATTTGTGCAGACAGAGATGTCTGCCCGTTGCTATTTGGCAAACAAACAAAGTGTCCACAATTTTGGTTGAACTGCACAAGAGAATAGTATAGTCACTGCATGCAGTGCCATTTGAAAATAGACACAAAGATTGGATAGTCACTTCATGGACTGCAGAAAAGTAGTACTGTACTATTTACTGGCCAACAATTAGTGCTTCATTGCTTTGGTCTGATTATACAATGGGCATCATTTTCCCTAAGTTAAAGTTTGTATTCCGAAAATAGTCTCGCAGTGTGATCGAGAGAAGACCAAATCATATTGCAGTGGATGTTCCTCCATCATGTGTGGTTCATTCTCATGGTTCTTGCTGTTGGTGAAACCACTTACGTTTGCAAGAGGAATTGTAGACTTCACAAACAAATTTGTCTTTCAGTCTGTACTGAATGTTGGCCAAGAGAAGCATCCATGTTAGTAGGAACAACAGATGTTTTTTCTAGATCTTTGCTTTTGGAGCTACATATTTGTATATGATCTGTGAATCATGGAGATGCATTAACATGTTGATCTTATGTATGGGAATCGTACTAGTTAGTTTTAGTTGCGACGCAAGATCCGAAGTGGCTGATCTTTGCTTTTAGAGCTACATATTTGTATATGATCTGTGAATCATTGAGATGCATTAACAGTTACTTATTTCTGTTCGCTCAGTGTTTACAAATTACTGATCGATCACTAGCTAGCATACAAATGCGCACCTGGCAGTTTTATTTGCGACGCAAGATGCGAAGTGGCAGTCTTTTGAATAAAAATGCCTACCTATGAAGAAACTGACAAACTACACTATCGATCCTACACGGATAAAAATGCCTACCTCTGAAGAAACTGACAAGCTACACTATAGATCCTACACGGATAAATAGCGTACCACGCACGTACTACCTCCTTTCCGGTTTGCAGGGCTCAATTCAAGAAACGACCTACTCGATCCTACACAAATAAATAGAGGATCACGCACGTACTAGTACCTCCTTTCTGGTTTGCAGGGCTTAATTCAAACCTCTCACCAACCAAGGCACTCCCTCCGTCCGGGTTTATTAGTCCCGTGAGCAAAGCAGCAAGACCAAGGCATGGCAATAATTAACGGCATGCAGAAGTTTAAACCTAATTAATTCCAGCGATTTAAGTGGCTGCATGCGTGCCCTCGGCTGTGACTCGTTGCATGCTGCTTCGTGTACTGCCTGCGAGCGATTCTGAGTGTCTGCATGCAGCCGGCCGTAATTAAGGCAGCTAACTGATGCGAAAAAAGATACGCTTTAATTGTTGCGGGCTTTTTAAATCCATGTAATCATTATTGACAAGGAGGGAGATGATTCGAGTGCACTCGTTTGACCGCCATGCCGGCGTGCGACCCAGATGGGACGGGACGGCACAGTCATAATTTCAGTTTCCCAAGTTTTCCACGGCAAGCTGGCGCGCTAAGCCATTATGCATTGAATTCAGATGACCGTCATGTTACATTCCCCCTATAAGTACTGTTTCCCGGCATTCTCCAGTGCCACCGTGACCCAACTCGTCATATCCTCATAAGCCCCCACCAGCCCGAGGTCGCTCGCCACGTCCGCCATGCCCCCGCCCGTCCGCGGTAGGCGACGCCGGAGGCGGTAACCGCCGGAACTAGTGTTCGATTTTTCACCGAAAGGCAGACGGAGGGAGGAGGCATTCTATCTGTCTTTAGATGGCAATGCGCAGATCGAGGAGTTGTTGGAGCGCGACCTCATGGCGGAGGAGCAAGAGTTGTTGTAGCGCGACCGCCTGGCAGAGGAGCAGCGTAACGCCGATTTGTGCCGCCAGCAGGACATGGAGCAGCAACGCACCGACGCTCTGAGTCGCGAGCAGAGCGCCCGCAACTGGGCCGACTACGTGGAGGCCGGCGCCTGGCAAATAGCCCTGGAGGCTGTCGGGCACGCACGCGTTCGCGACGCCAATTTTTACTACCAGCTCTTCAAGTGGGTTTCCCGCTTGGAAGCCGAAGCTTCAGTGGACCACGCCGGCATGGAAAGGGCCAACGCGCGCGAGCAATGCGCCCTATCGCACCTCTGGAAAGTCTGAGGCGAGGCGCAGGACGCCGGTGCCGGCGTTTAGCGTGTACCGCCGGCATCGTCTAGTTAGCTAAGAGTAAGTTAGTACTTGTCTAGTGGGAGTAGATAGTTAACTTGGCTATGATGGTTGTCAATGTGGAAGGTCAGTACTCTATATGTGGATCAGACCTGTTACTTTGCTCTGAATGTTGAACTTTCCGTTTGAATGTATGGAATGGGCTGTTATTTTTTTAAATGGGTTGTATTTGTCCTCCACGGGTTTAGAGGCTGACTTGTGGGCCTAGCAAGTTGACGCGTACACAATTAGGAGACGATTGTACGTGGAGAGGATGACAGCAGGGACCCGCCAAGGTCATGGCAGTACGGAAGCAAGTGCCTCCTTATTTCAAGCCAATAAAAATGGCTCCTCCTAGTGGATTTCTGACATCTGGGTCCCATGCCATTGTCAACGTAGTCAATAAATGAGAGAATTGCACAATGAGCGGCTAACACCAGGGACCCAGCAGCTCACCCAGTTATTTTTGTTTTGGGTTAATTTGATAAATGCCTCTGAGAAATGCGACTGCAATTTCCAAACTTTGAAAAATGCCATTTCATGCCATTTCTAGTGGCATTTTTTGAAGTCTGGAGTGGCGTTTTTCAAAGTTTGCAAACTACAGTGGCGTTTTTCAAAGTTTGCAAAAATTGCAGTGGCATTTTTCAAAGTTTGGAAATTGTAGTGGCATTTTTATGAATCGCCATAATTGGAGTGGCATTTATCTAATATGTTTTTGAGGCGGAAGCAGGGTGTCAACTGGGTTGTGCGGGACACTCTGGCCTGTCTAGACAACCTTTGCTTTTATGTTTACCACAGACCAGCCTAGTAGTTTTTTTTCTTTTTGAAAATGGCTAGCCCAGTTTTTTTGTGATTTGTCAAGTAAGTCACTTTATCAGTCCTATTGGGATAGACGAGGAGAGCTTCATTCGGCTGGCCGAGAAAATGGCCTATCAGTAATGAGAAATGGGTTGTACATTTTTAAAATGCATCAAACCGACAATTAGTTTCAAATATCTTTTTTTCATTTCAAGATTTTAAATTGCATTGATTTTTATGCGTGGACAATTTATTGGATTTTATATTGATATACATTTATTTTTAAAATCAGTCTGAATGTGACCGGAAATTTCGGGATTAAAAAAAGTTCAGACCGCACCAACATATGCAAAATTTTGTATAATTTTGTAAACGTGGCCACAATATGGGCTGTAATGCTAACAAAAAGAATATGGGCTCCAAAAAACCCGTAAGAATTAGCAAATGGGCTGTAAACTATTTGAAATAATGGAAGATGGGTTGTATGCTGTTTTCCGCAGATTTGAGGCTTTCCACAGATGTCCTGTATACTGTTGGATGTCCATCCAACGACCGTCGTGCTTCTTCAATCTCTGCTCTTCCTGCTCCAGCCGCTCAAACAAGCGCCGGCGGGACTGCCTGCTCCCTCCTCCCTGCGGCCGGCTGTGCTGCTGCGCAGGCCTCACCGCCCCACCGTACTCCCATCGCTGGCCTAGCTATCCCTCTACTCACCCCCAGTCCCACACATGCTGTTATTCTCCGGCGACGGCAGACGAGCCAGTAAACCCTCGTACTCCTCCGCGTGGGAAATAACTGCCGAGTATTCCCTGGCTCCGTGTCATTCCCTTCCTAGGCCTCGTCGTCGTCCACTGCCCTGGTGCTCTCGGCGTGGCCTGGTCAACGTGGTCAATGAACGACATCCATCGGAAGTGGACTGTACGTGGAGAGGCTGACAGCTGGGTCCACGGCCGCACGCAAGGAAATGCCTCCTTATTACGCGCAAAATAATGATTCCTCCACCTGACATCTGGGACCCACCGAAAGGGCCTCTGTATTTCACAAAAAAAATGTTACCGTCGCTGACAGCTCGGACCCACCAGCTATATCTTCACACGCAAGGAAGTGCCTCCTTATTACGCCCAAAAAAAGAATACTCCCCCTGCTAGCTGGGACCCAGTATAGTGGGCCTACTAAGTTGATGGAGACGAAGGGCTTTGTCAACTTAGTCAATATGCATGATTCTAGCTCGACTGACCGTACGATGTCCATCCAACGGCCGTAGTGGTTCTTCAACCTCTGGTCTTCTTGCTCCAGCCGCCCAAAGCAGCGCCGGTCGTGCCGCCTGCTCCTGCCTCTCGTGGCCGGCTGTGCTGCCGCGGAGGCCTCACCGCCCCCATACTACTCCCACCACTGGCCAGGCCATCCCTCCACTCCACTCACCCACACCCCCTGTTATTCTGCGGTGACGGCAGCGCAGCCGAACCAGTGAACCCTTGTACTCCTCTCCGCGTGGGCATCCACAGCCGCGTCTTCCCCGGCTCCGCGTCGTCCCCTTCCTAGGCCTCGCCGTCGTCCACCACCATGGTGCTCTCGGCGCGGCGTGGTCAATGAGGTCAACGACCGAATTCCATCGGAAGAATACTGTACGTGGAGAGGCTGACAGCTGGGTCCACGGCAACCGCAAGGAAGTGCCTCCTTATTACGCGGAAAATAATTATTCCTCCACCTGATAGCAGGGACCCACCAGATGGGCCACCAGTATTTCGTGAAAAAAATGTTTGCCCCTGACTACTGGGACCCACCCCCACCGTATTTCATGAAAAAATGTTCCCCCTGCTGTCAGCTTGGACCCACCGGAAGTGCCTCCTTATTACGCACAAAAAAATGAATGCCCCCCCAGCTAGCTGGGACCCACCTTGGTGGGAGGCTGACTTGTGGGCCTACTAAGTTGACAGGGACGGAGGGCTTTGTCAACTTAGTCAATATAAACGATTCTAGCTCCAGTGACCATACGATGTCCATCCAACGGCCGTAGTGCTTCTTCAACCTCTGGTCTTCTTGCTCCAGCCGCCCAAAGCAGCACCGGTCGTGCCGCATGCTCCTGCCTCCCGTGGCCGGATGTGCTGCCGCGGAGGCCTCACCGCCCCCTACTATTCCCACCGCTGGCCAGGCCCTGCAGCGACGGCAGCCTCACACCGCAGCCGAACCAGTGAACCCTCGTACTCCTCTCGGCGCGGGCTTCCACTGCCGCGTCTTCCCCGGCTCCCCGTCGTCCCCTTCCTAGGCCTTGCCGTCGTCCACTGCCCTGGTGCTCTCGACGCAGCGTGGTCAACGTGGTCAAGGAACGATTTCCATCAAACATGGACTGTATGTGGAGAGGCTGACAGCTGGGTCCACAGCCGCAGCAAGGAAGTGCCTCCTTATTACGCGGAAAATAGTTATTCCTCCACCTAACAGCGGGGACCCACAGGACGGGCCATCGTATTTCGCGAAAAAACGTTTCCCACCTGACTACCGGGACCCACCAGCTACACCTTCACAGGCAAGGAAGTGCGTCTGGGCAAAAAAAGATGATTCGCCCCTCTGACTGCTGGGAGCCACCAGCTACATTTTCGCATGCAAGGAAGTGCCTGACAGTCGGGACCCACCTGGTCGAAGCGTACGTAGCGTTGTCATTTTGGTCGTGAACATGTACGTACATACTGGTCATTGTAGAGGCGTGCACGCGTCGTAGTAGAGGCGCGCATGTGTCGTAGTAGAGGCGCGCACGTAGCATGTACACGTACGTACAGCGGTGAGGGTGCAAGAAAGAAAATACGTCCACGTACGTACATACGGGCAAGGTCTCGAACGCCTACTCGCGCATACGTACATGGCTGGGTCGGAATGGAGAAACGGTGTTGTCGTCGTGTTCACGAGGAGGCAACGGAATGCGTCGTGTTCATCGGGAGGCAACGGAATGCGTCGTGTTCATGAGGATGCAACGGAATGCGTCATGTTCATCGGGAGGCAACGAAACGCGTGGGAGCCAACCGGCTTGGATGGAACAGGCGATGGAAACGAGGCCTGGCATACCGCAGAACGGAGGAAACGGACCTCCTACGGTCGAAACGGGGGTCCTGTTGATCGGGAGGGGTGTGGCGTACCGCAAAACGGACGAAACGGACCTCCTACGGTCGAAGCGGGGGTCCTGTTGATCAGGAGGGGTGTGGCGTACCACAAAACGGACGAAACTGACTTGTGTTGGAGCGCTACGGTCGAAACGGGGGGGAGGGGTGTGGCGTACCGCAAAACGGGACTCCACGGGATACTGTTCATCTCCACCGTCGACCTCCTCCAGCCTCCACGGACTACCGTCGACCTCCTCCAGCCGCCACGGGCTCCTGTTCATCTAGCCTCCACCACGCGCTACTCCACCGGCTACTGTTCAACGACCCCTCCATGGGCACCCCTCCACCGTCTAGTGTTCATCCAGCCCTCCACACCATGGGGTCCTGTTCAACCACCCCTCCATGGGCACCCCTCGACCGTCTACTGTTCATCCAGCCCTCCACACCACGGGGTCCTGTTCAACCACCCCTCCACGGCCACCCCTCCACCGTCTACTGTTCATCCAGCCCTCCACACCACTGGTTCCTATTCATCCAGAGGCAACGCCACCGCTCACTGTTCATCCAAACCCCCCGCAACGCTCACTGTTCATCCCAGAGGCAGCATCGATCGGCTTCAGTTAGCAGCAGTAGCGAAGGAATCGCTCCATCGGGTTCAGTTAACAGCCATCGATCGATCGCTCGGGTTCAGTAATGCGTAGCCTGCAGTGCAATCGCTCGGGTTCAGTTAGAGCCCAACGCCTCGCTCGGCTTCAGTTAGAGCCAATGCCTCGCACACACGCGTGTACGTAGGAGAGAAACCCGCATCGCTCCGCCCCGACCTCCCACCATAACTGGCAACTCCCCGAAATTTTCCTCCCCCTCGCTTCTACCACGGTTTTTTCCGTCATGGACGGCCCAAAGAATGTCATGCAGCTGCGTCTCCGGCCCGCCCAGGATGAAAAGCCCATTTTCTATCATGATTTTTTGTCATAGAAGTAGGAGCCCACCACATCTATGATGATACCGGCTTTTGTCACAATTATCGTCATAGAAGTGTAATATGTATGACAGAAAAAAAAAATCGTTCGGCCCAAAATGTCACGGATGTGTCTTTTTTTTTGTAGTGTTAATGTCCAAGGATTTTAGAGCTATCAAAGATGCAAGGAAAACAAGTCTATCGACATGAATTTCATTTCCATGGCTCACTCTAGAAGTTTTCCATTTGGATCCTGGGGTTTGAATTATCATGGAAGTGTGCATATCACAAAATGCGGTGTTATGCAAACGAGCATAGCTCTCGGATATAAATGAATGAGATGCTCCAGTATCAAAAAGAACAGATGCCGGATCATAGTTAACAAGGAGCATACCAAGAACAACGTTGGGATCGTCCTAAGCCTCTTCAACTGAGACACAGTTCACATGGCCACGTGCAGCGGTGGCCGGCTTGGCGTTGTACACCTTCCTTGTTGTCTTGTCACGGCCACCAGCCTTTCCGGACTGGTTGGGTTGGGGTTTATCTGGGGACACTCTCGCATTTAGTGACCCGGTTCTCCACACTTGAAGCATGTCATGGTGCTGGTGCATGGGAGATCATTGGTGGTTAATCCACCATAAGACTTGGGTGGTGCATACTGCTGGGCTGGATGAGGCGCCTGATAGGATGGCCTCGGTGTGAACCTGGGTGGCAGAGCTGTGTTAGGCACCCACACCCGGCGCTTCTGAGAGCCAGAACCATATGAGGAACCAGTGTCACGAACGTGCTTGCGTGTAGCTTCGAAGTTAGTCTGACCTGTCTCAGCACTGATAGCCTTGATCACTAGCTTCTGGAAGGAAGTGCACTCGTGCAGTTGGAGATCACGGCAAAGCTCGGGTCTAAGTCCCTTGTGGAACCTCACCTGCTTCTTGGCATCGGTGGATACTTCTTCAGTTGCATAACGTGCTAGGTTTCCAAACTCTCTGTTGTATGCATCCATGGTGAGTCTACCCTTGGTGAAGTTGCAGAACTCCTCTCGCTTACGATCCATAAGACCTTCCGGAATGTGGTGCTAATGGAAAGCCTTGCTGAACTCTACCCAAGTGGTAACCTGGCCAGCTGGGCGCATGGCCTCATAGTTCTCCCACCAAAGGCTGGCGGGGCCTTCAAGATGATAAGCAGCGTAAGTGACCTTGTCAGCTTCGACTACGTGTGCAGAGCGTAGCTTGTGGGTGATGCTACGGAGCCAATCATACGCATCAAGAGGCTCGACGGAATGATGGAAGGTGGGTGGGTGTAACTTGATGAAATCACTGAGAGACACCAAGTCGTTCCTCTGGTGTAGTGCTGTGTTCTCCTCAATGCGTTCCAGCAAACGGTTGGTCTCACGTTTGTTCCTCTCGGCCTCCAACATGACCTCATCCAAAGAAGGAGGTTGAGGCAGATTCGCATCTCTAGCCCTACTGCCTTCAGCCTGCTCCGGGACAGCAGGGTTGTTTCGGGTGTTGACCATCCTAGGAAAACAAGACAACGGTTTAGACAAGGTTGACAAAATTCTAACATAGAAGTGCAGAATGTAATGGATGACTCAGAACGCAAGATGTTCATCCGTACGACATGGTAATATAGAAACTGCCATATTTATACCATCGGTCATACACACCATATACGGTTTAGTACAAGACCAAGCTAAAGTACAACTGTGGTGAAAGGAAGATTACATCTCATCGGAGGCATTCCAAGCTCCTATACATTATTTTTCTACACCTCCAGAATCTAGTACACACGAAGTCATATTCCACAAGACGCGTAGGACTGTGGAAATACAACTACTACATACTACTAGTGTCATGATCCAGCTCAGTCGTCTCTGGCTCCGCAGTAGTCCTCATAGAGATCCCCCGCATCGCCTGGAAGCGGAACATGCGGATCCGGGAACTCACGGTCACGTCGGTCCTGTGGACCATATGGGCTCGGATGAGGCCTCGGCCCCACAAAGGGTGGAAGACGGCGCCCACGTGGAGGCGTGATACCCCCAACATCTGGATAATCCATGCGAGCTGGCAGACGTGTGCGGACGGGGTACAAATCCCGCATATCCAAGTAACCGGTCTGCACGGCTGGTGCGAGCCGTGTCAGGGTAGCCCGGTGGTCCTGGCGGGTGTTGTACAGCTCCATGCGTAAGGCACGGTTCTCTCGGTCTCTATCCTCCAACATCTCAATGGTGGTGCGAAGACGTGGCTCCTCCTGAGAAGCATCGGCATAAAGCCCAGTGTAATAGCTCTCCTGGCCAGTGTGTGCCGCCGGCAGATAGCGAAACTTGGTATCCTGAATTGATGCATACCCGGCTCGAATGATGGAGATCATAGAGTAGGCAGCATCCTGCACGGACATCTCCACGGTGATACCAAGCCCGTAGGATCAGTGCAGAGGCTCGATAGCTCCGGGATAATAAGGGAAGATCATCACGGTGCAGATAAACTGACTCTGATTGAAGTCACGAAACTGCTCTTCGACGGTATATTCAGGATACCATATGTAACATGTCTTAGTCATTACTCGAACTAACATGGCCATGTGCCCGGGCACGTCAATGCACCGGGTCAGTCGTACCACCTGGTGAACAGTGCGAGAAGACATCTGAAACACCAAATAATGCGAAGGCATTAGAATTTCTATCAGAAATTGGACAGCATAATGGTTGTAAATGCTCAAAAAGGATTTTGAGACACTTGCAAAAGATTGCATAGACACTCAACAACATCATATCAAGGTCCTTAGTCCAACTAACAACATACTGAAGTAGTAGAACTGAACTAGGGCTTGTAACCATCAATCCTATAAGTTACTACAGATTAGTAACACGTGAACCTGATAGAGAGAAGAGATCCTAGTCCATAACCCCCGTGGAAAGGATGGACTGACTCAAAATAGAATGCCATGAGGTAAATGAGTAAAAAGAGCCTTATGTTCCATCCCACAAACAATTCCCCTACATATAACTAAAGCATTTCTAGACTCGACATCAACCAGTTTGGCTTGAAGAATCTACAGGCAGTCCGGCTCTGATGCCAACGCTGTCAGAACCCCGATCCAATGCCACACTAGCATGTAACACCTCATGTCACTTTGCGGCCTCACGCACGGTATTCCCACGAGTGTCGCCTTACCAGGCCCGGGACCGTTTGCGCCTTTTGGCTCACATATATGATAGTGTCGCTAGCATCGATATGACAAAGAACTCGGGCTAACATGGCTAGTCGTGAACCCAAAGTGGCACTAACTTACAGGGACAGGCATACATGGCCCAGCAACGAATGTGTCGATCAACAACGAATGAATCCCAAGTCGTAGCAAGCTACAAGGACTTAAAGGATCACCGCATGACATTTCTCTGAAGGGACAGACACAAGAACGAAGAAGGACACATGCCTGCCATCCTAAGTGTTCCGGAGCAGTAGAAGCTACCATGGCTCAGTGGAAGCACTAGGAGACATTTCCCGGTAAGAGAGGCTACCAAGGATAAACAACTAGATAGTCAGATCCCACACATACCAAGCATTTCAAACATACACACAATATGCTCGATATGTGCAAATACAACATGGAATCATAACAAAACTCTACAACTCAACTACTTTATTTAAAGGCTCTAGAGAGCCATACATATCATTCATACAGATAGGGGTCACACGACCCATCACTCAAGTCATACAAACATACATGCCATAAGCAGAAGCAACATGTCTGGGTACAGACATCTAGAAAGTAAAAGGGCTTGAGGAAGCCTATCTATCCTACAAGGGTTCATCATGTGCTCAGGATCACCACCTGGGCCTCAGGCTACTCGTCGACATAAAGGTCTACGTAGAACCCATCAGAAGGGGTTGCAGCATCTTTTGCAATTGTAATTAAGCAAACATGAGTACAAAGGTACTCAGCAAGACTTACATCAGATCCTACATACATGCACATTATCAACAAAGGGATGGTGGGGTTATTGCAGCAAGCCAGCTTTGACTCTTGGCTAAACTATCTTACGAGACTCCAACTTGTAATTGTTTTGCGCACTTGAGTCCACTACACACCACATCAATACACTACCTAGGATCCACTCCTGTCATCCTACGGAAGGGCCATCCATGGCACTCACACCTGTCTTGAGGCTTTTAGTAGTTTCCATTTACTTGTCTATGAACTGTATAGGCAACCAAGTAGTCCTTTACCGCGGACGCGACTATTCGAATAGATGATGTTAACCCTGCAGGGGTGTACTTCTTCACACACGCTTCCACCACTTATCACCGTTTACACGACATGTACTCGGCAACCTTCAAGCGGAAGCCCAACGAGGGTGTCGGCCACGGCCTACCTAAACACTCAAGTCTCTAGTCCAGGTTTATCGCCTATCCAGGTTCCATCCGCAGGGAGTCTGGCTGAGGTTTCCACATACGGCCCCGAACGATGTGTACAGGGTTCCAAGACACCTAACGGGTGCCCGGCATACCCGGCCACGTACCTACCGCATCACAGCCCACCCCGAGGGTCAGTGCTACCCACGGCCTCCAATATGCTACAAACACTAGAAACTACTTGCAACTCCTGGACAGAGGACTAGGGTGATTAAGAAGCTGAGAGGGTCCATTGGTTTCGGGCCCAATGCATGGTAGTAGCTGATTCTTAAATCACACAAATAGATCTTAGTGCTTAAGGACGGTTCCAATGAAACAACCTACCATGTAATCCTACATGGCCTCTCATCGATACCTTTACCAAATCATGTTCACCACATCACTCTCATTACCGACATGATCATTTCACTCTAGCCCATCACCTAGATGAACCAGACCTAACACGACTCTAAGCATAGCAGACATAGCAAGGTAGGAGACACAAACATGGCTCAATCAACTCCTACGCATGCTAGTGGGTTTCATCTAGTTACTGTGGCAATGACAGGTCATGCAGAGGAAATGGGTTCAACTACCATAGCACACAGCAGTTTGAAACGCGGTTGTCTTAGATGCAGTAAATGAAAGCAGGAGCGAGAACATGGGATTTTATCAATATGATCAAATGGGTGGTTGCTTGCCTGGCAGGTCCGTAGTCTGAACTGTTCTTAGATCGGGTACTCGCTGTATTCCTCCGGGGCAGAACCTACTGCAGAGAGCACCGATAGCACAATCAATACCAAACAATATGCAACAATATGATGCATGCATGCGACATGGCAAAATGAGTGTGTTGGGCTAGTGCATCTATAACCAGATGGGTTTGAGCTATTTTGAAGCAAAGATTCAAAGTCCAAAGTCATTTGTGATCTTAAATAGTGTCTTATCATGTTTTGAACTAAACAACAAGTTAACCTGTTTAAACATGCATGAAACTAGTACAGATGGATAGATTGGATTTTCTGATCATTTTTCATATATAACACTTTGCATTTGGAGTTACAGATTAATTTCTATGAATTTTTGAAGTTAGCACTATTTTCTGAAATTTCCTGAATAAGAATAAATCCAGAAAATGAATTACTACGTCAGCATGGCGTCAGCAGGTCAACTAGGGCAGTCCATGTCAAACCTGACCAGTGGGACCCACTGATCAGTGTCACTATTAGTTAACTAACTTAATTTAGGATTAGTTTAACACTAAGCTAGGTTTGACTAACGGGCAGGGCCCACATGTCAGTGACCCAGGGGAGTCAAATCCCTGGTCAAACTGGGCTGACTCGCCGGTGTTTAGCTACTGGCGACGTCCAGACGTGACGGAGAGTGCGGGTTTCGCCCTCCGGTGACCAAATGGACTGCGGAGGCCACCTATGAGCAGCTAGGAGCAAGCCGCGTTGAGGGGTGGTAGTGGTTGAGCTCAAGGTCGCCGGAAACAACACTGGCGACGAGCTTTGCGGCTGCCGGAGTTCCGGCAAGGCCGAACTCGTCATTGCAGTGGATCTGGAGGCACGAGGCCAGCTCCTATATGGCCTATGCGGTGCAGTGAGGTTGTTGGGCAAGGTGGCATGGCCGTTGGGTGGCCGGAGCTGCGTCGGCGACGAGCTCAGGCGGCTGCGTGTGCGGTGGTGCTTGTTGTAGTCACTGTAGAGGACGGCAGCGAGAACAGAGAGGATGGGAAAACTAGAATTTAAAAAGAAGTGGATGTGGGTTGCGAAAGATTTTCAGCTGCCCCCCTCACGCTCCGCCTTCGACCTCGAAAACCCAAAAGCCCTCGCTCTGCCCTGTCCCGTCAACATTGTAGTCACTCCACTCCTCCCCACCCGCGACCATGGCCAACTATCCTCTGAACCCCGTCCCCTTCCTCCCGCCGGGGTTCACCGTCGAGCCCGGCCCGGCGGATCGGGTGGTGCGCAGCGGTATGGTGGTTAGCCCCATTGCTCCGCTCAACCACGACTACCTGGCAATCGCAGAATCAAGCCAATATGTGCCTCTGCCTCACCGAACTAGCATCCGCAACCAGATCGTCGCGGCGCTTCATGAACTGCAGTTGTTCACCACATAGGTCAGTGATCATCCACTAGGGATTGGAATCTTTGGGTTTGCGGATTCGTTCATTAGAGATACTGCGGTGGCCACCCCGATTGAGCTTGAATCCGAAGATTTGCTGATTTCATTTGTCCCCCACAATGAGGCGCTTAAATGTCGCACCACCTCTTTTGGTCCAGAAGTTTGGTTGATGTTCTTTGGTTTCCCCTATGATTACCAAACTGATTACTTCATCACCAAAGAGCTGGGTGGTTACGGTTCCTTAGTTTCTTGGTATAACCCCAGACAGGACCATAGATTCATGTTGATCAAAGCCCGTGTCCTCCGCCTCTGTTTGATCCCTAAAAGCTTAGTTGTTTGGAAACTTGGTGGCGCCCGGGACTGTTGGACAGTGCAGGTCACCGTACTGCGTAGCAATGATTGGAACGGTCTGTTGCCGGAGGTGCTACCTGCGGGAGAAGAACCACCACCCCCTGATGGAAATCCTCACCCACAATTTGGGCCCGAGCTCACGGCAGAGCAGTTGTACCAGCAACAAGTTCACAACTGGCTGGTGCAAAATGGAGCACCTCAATCTAACCCCAATGCTAATCAGGGCCCGGCTCACAATGCCCATGACAATGGTGGCTGGGGCCACTGGCCAGCCCCTCAACATGTGCAGTTGCCCCCAATGCCTCCGCATCTTGTGAACTATCAGGCGTGGTTGGCTGCACAAGGTCTGACTATTCAGCATGGCTTGGTTTCTGAAGACAATCTCATTGATAACGCGTTTCAGGCTTGGAATGAGTCCATTACTGCCTCTGATTCCTCCAGCTCCACCTAGTATGATCTTGGTTTTCTGCATGTTATGGATGCTGCTGATTTGGTTATGGATGTGGTCCCTGACTCTTTGTCAATTACTATGAATGTTCACTCTCAGGGTTTCAGATTTGGGATGTCTACAGATGGTGATGCGCTTCTGATAGTCCTTCTCAATGACCCAATCCCCGGGCAGCAGCTCAACACCTTTATTTTCAATGCTCTGTGTCCAATCATTGCCAACTTTGGTCCTTGGACTGATGGTTATGGGTTAAGGAACAATTCTGCGTTGGTCGATGTCAGGGTTTCCCAGGATTCTGTTGGTTTACAATTCTCTCTGATGCAGCCCGACAGTTATACCCTGCCTTCTTCCTCGTCTGTGATCATTGAGGGGCTGTTAGATCCTGAGGCCGTTTCTGAGGAGCTGTCTGAATTCTCTGATGGATCACACAATGTTCAGCCCTCTGATTTTGCTGTTGGCACGCACATTGCTGATACTTCTCTGATCCAAGGGGAGGCTGATATTCCTGCTGTGTCTGGTGCTGACGCTTCTGATCTCTTAATTTCTGACAGTGTGCCTCCGCCTGTGCTCTCTGGTCCAAGGAACATGCGTCCCAAAGCTGCAGCTCCTATTTCTACCTCCGAAGTGAGGCGCAGCCAGCGCTCCAACAAGTTCAACGGTTTCAAGATCCATGCTCCCAAAGACACACGTGTGGCTACCTCCAAGGTTAAGCCTCGCCTGATGCCATCCATTGGATCTTCCAGTTCTGCCCCCAGGATCGATGATGCAGTCCCTCCTCCTACTTCAATTGCCACACTGCAGGAGATTGGTATCCATAGATGTGCTATTCTTGCTGAGGAGCTTACTGCTGAAGCCCTGCATGCCACTCCGTCGGTTGCTAGCCCGTCTGATGATCAGGGTCAGGCGGCTTCCTCTCCCCTGGAGTGATATTTGCATCTGTCATGCTGCCTCTACGTTGCTGGAATGTGCTCTCTTGGAATATCAAAGGGCTCAATTCGGAGAAGAAGCAGTTGGCTCTTTCGAATGCTATCACCACTAGTGGTTGTCTGGTGGTTTGCCTGGAAGAAACTAAAATGTCTGAGGTTTCTTTTGTGTTTATTAAAACTTGTTTCCCTAAAGAATTTGATCGCTTAACTTTTGTTCCTTCCCATGGATCATCTGGTGGTATTCTCACTATCTAGAAAAGCACGTTATTTATGGGTACGGTTGTGTTCTCTGACGTTTTTGCGCTAGTTGTCAGTTTTTTCAGCACTCAGTCATCGCAATTGTGCTCGCTCGCTAATGTTTATGGCCCATGCACGGGGGGCGATCGCAACATGTTTACTTCCTGGTTATATGATGTCCAGATACCCAATGCGCACGATTGGCTACTCCTTGGTGATTTTAACTATATGCGCACACCTAACAACCGCAACAAGCCGGGGAGAAATCTGAATGACATGATCACTTTTAATGATATTATTCGCAAGCAACAACTCATTGAAATATCGATCCAGGGTAGATCTTATACGTGGAGTAACATGCAGCAGGACCCCCTCCTCGAGCAGATTGACTGGTTTCTCATCTCCCTCCATTGGACCCACTCGTATCCTAAAACCCTGGTTAAACCTCTTGGCAAGCCAGTCTCCGATCATATACCCTGCATCATTTCTATTGAAACTGAAATCCCTCACAGTAAGCTATTCCGCTTTGAATCATACTGGATATTACATACTGGGTTCATGGAGGTGGTGCAATGCACCTGGGACAAGCCAGTTCCAAACAAAAAATGATGCGGCCACGCTTAGTCACAAATTCAAAGCCCTCCGACATGCTCTTAAGATTTGGAGTAATAATATATCTCGCCTTTCTGTGGCGATCACCAATTGTAATGAGGTTCTTGCGGATCTAGATGAACTGGAAAACAAGCTTTGTCTTTTTCTCCCAGAAGCAAACTTTCGGAGCATTCTTAAAGCTCATCTCCTCCGGTTGCTTAAGTACCAGAAAGTTTACTAGAAAAAATGGTGCACCATTCGTTGGATCAAGTTTGGAGACGAGAACACTAAATTCTTCCAGGCGATCGGCACTGAACGATACCGTAAGAACAACATTGCCTCTCTTCGCACTAATGATGACAGGGTGATTGAAGATCACCCTGGTAAGGAGGCTCTCCTTCACTCCACTTACAAAGCCAGGTTGGGGACAACTGCTCAATGTGAGATGAAGTTTGACCTACCGTCACTTATCCATCGGGCCCATAATCTGGACATCCTCACTGAGCCGTTCACTCCAGAAGAAATCGATGGTGTTGTCAAGGAAATGCCTCCGGATCGTGCTCCGGGGCCTAATGGTTTTAGTGCATCTTTCCTCAAAGCCTGCTGGCCAATCATCAAGCATGACTTTTATTTACTATGCTCGCAATTTTTTGAAGGAAATCTTGACATCACCAGTATCAATGATGGCCTCATCATGTTGATCCCCAAGGTTAATGCACCTGCCTCAGTCATTGATTACAGGCCGATCACCCTGCTTAACTGTTGTATGAAACTTCTGACAAAGCTTCTTTCCAATCATTTGCAATGCATTATATTACAACTGGTACACCACAACCTGTATGGATTTCTCAAGGGGAGAACCATACAAGACTGTCTTGCATGGGCCTATCATTATATACATCAATGCCACACATCAGGTAGGGAGATCATCCTCCTTAAGCTCGACTTTGCTAAGGCATTTGACACTGTTGCACACAAACCTATGATCAACATCATGCGACATATGGGCTTTAATGAACGATGGATCTCCTGGATTAACTGCCTTTTCTCATCTGGCCGATATTCTGTCCTCTTGAATGGTGTGCCCGGCCGACAATTCCCATGCACATGCGGGGTTCGCCAAGGGGACCCCCTCTCGCCGCTCATCTTTGTCCTTGCAGCGGCGTTACTTCAAGCCGCAATCAATTACGTGTTTCGTCATGGCAGGCTTACCCTTCCCTTCCCATGCATTGGTCACACTGACTACCCGATTCTTCAATATGCGGATGATACGCTCATTTTTCTTCCTGCATGCATCCAACAAGCTACGCTGCTTAAGGAGATTCTATCTGACTATGCATCCTCCATTGGCCTGAAAATTAACTTCCACAAGTCAACCATGATCCCAATTAACCTTGATGCTGCTTCCACGGCTAATCTGGCTAGAGTCTTCGGCTGTGTTGTTGGTTCTATGCCATTCACCTACTTTGGCCTTCCCCTGGGCACGACTCGACCTACAATCCAAGAATTTATGCCCTTGGTCTGCAGATTGGATAGACAGCTGACTCCCAACATTGCGATGACGATGTACGGCGGTAAACTCTCCTGGTTAAATGCCCCGGTCACGTCTTTGCTGGTGTTTGCCATGTGTACTCTCAAATCCCCCCCCCCCAAGCTCATCGAGATCTTTGACAAGATTAGGCGCAGATGCCTTTGGACCAAGAAAACTAAACAAGGTGACAAGTGCAACTCTTTGGCTGCTTGGGATTTGGTTTGTCGACCTAAGAAAAAAGGTGGCTTAGGAGTGATCAAACTACAGATTCACAATGAGGCTTTGCTACTCAAATTCCTTCACAAATTCTTCAACAGAATTGATGTGCCTTGGGTCAACCTTATCTGGGATAATCATTATGATGGGAAAATTCCACATGCTATAGACCCTGTTGGCTCGTTCCGGTGGAAGGATATTCTTAAGCTGACCCTCATTTATCGTGGAATCTCTTGAGTTCAACTGGTTGACAGCAATTCCACCATTTTTTGGAAAGATCTCTGGAGAGAGGAGGTGCTCCAAATCTCGCGCCCTCGTGCCTTCTCGTTCGCCATGCAGGAGGACGTGTCGGTCGCTGATGCGATGGCCAATATGGACATGCATGCAACCTTTCATTTGCCTGTCTCTTGCTGAGATCCAGGACATTGGTCAGCAGCCTTGGATATCTCCATCTACCTCTACTCATGATGTGTGGCATTATTCCTGGGGAGCCACGCTGTTCAAACCAAAAGACTACTACAATAACTACTTCCGAGATGGTGTGGCACATCATGCCTTCAGTCAACTCTGGAGATCCAAATGCACAATGAAGATCAAAGTTTTTGGCTTGCTGTTGTTTCATGATAGACTCAACACACGCAACATGCTGAAGAGGAGGCACTACAATATTGGTAGTAACTTCAATTGTATCCTATGTGACCAGCCCATTGAAGAAACTGTGGATCATATGATTTTTTTCCTGCCCGTTTAGCCAAAGCTGCTGGGCTAGACTTAATATTGTTTGGCCACCATTCCTCTGCCGCCTCAACCTTCTTCAAACCATCAAGGATACTTGGTCGAACTCATTCTTTTATGAAATATTATTGACCGCAGCGTGGAGCATTTGGAAGGAACGAAACAACAAACATTTCAGAGGGGTGGCCCCTAGTGTGGTCTCTTGGCTCACAAGATTCAAGGAAGACTTGTCCTTGTTGCAGCATAGGGTTAAGGCAGCACATAGAGCTGCTCTGATCAACTATTGTACTTCTGTAGTGTAGCCCTCTCCTCTCTAAGAAACCAGTTGGATATCCACCCCCCCCCCCCCCAAAGTGGATTGGCAGTGTCCTGCTTGTGTGTAACTGATATGTCTATGTAAACACCCCATTTATATAGATATATAAAGTGATCACAGTAGGGGTTTTCCCCCTACTGTCTTTTGTGTCAAAAAATAGAGAGGATGGGAAGAGGCAGGAGCTCACGGTGGCCTCAGTGAGCTAGTCGGCGAGGTCGGGGATGAGCTGGTGCAAGCGTGACGGCGAAAGGGATCTCCGGTGACGGCGAGGTCATGCGAAGCTGTTGCGGTGGCTCCAGGTCGAACAAGCGCTCGAGGCTCGGTCTGCTCGATGGAGAGGAGGCAACGGAGCTTTTGGACATGGCGAGATGGCGTGGAGTCGATGGTGGCCGCGGCTATGACGGTGGAGCGGCTGCGGATGCGTCGGCCATTGTGGGAGAGAGCGAGGGAGAGGCGTTGGGGGAGAAGTGAGGTGTCCAGGGGCGCGGGCGGCAAGCAGTTGGCACCATGGCGAGCTCGCGCGCACCGGTGTCACCTTCCTGCCTGCCTGGCAGGGACGAAGCAGCTGGCTAGCGCGGGCCAGCACAGTGCTAGGCCGCCAGGTGGGCTGGCTTGTGGGTTTAGCCAGGTAAGCTTCTTTCCTTTTTATTTTGTTTTTCTTTTCTTTCTATAAGTTTGTAGCTTTTCTAAAAATGCCTAAGCACTTTCAAAAATCACCAAACTACTCATGCCCACTGTATAGAAATATATCCAATAGTAAACATTTTAGTTTAGGATTATTTGGACATTTAAAATATTTTATAGCATTTAAATGCCCAAATGCAATTAACATATGATTTAATCCAGTGACCTTAGGATGACCTAGAAAATTGTGCACCATTTTTGTCAGAGGTTTAAGACCAAGGCAAAGATGATGAACATTTTATAAGGGCATTTTACGTTCATTGAAAATGATTTTAGTAAACCCTAGATGAATTAAAGGGGGTGCTGGGGGTTCTGTCATCCCCAT
Source organism: Triticum timopheevii (assembly GCA_963921465.1). Lineage (NCBI taxonomy): Eukaryota > Viridiplantae > Streptophyta > Magnoliopsida > Poales > Poaceae > Triticum > Triticum timopheevii. The sequence goes on from OY997270.1 coordinate 294,151,062, forward strand.
TTCCAAGTTTCTGATCAAGGTAAACATGATGCAAACACTCTAATGCATGAACTAGCTAGGGTTGTGACATTATCGCCCATAGGTTGGTTTGTTGAACTGTGTGCCCTGACGAGCACACAATTCACAAAAAAGACTGTATGGGCTGTCTATAATGATCGCATACAATTCTGATTACAAACCTGTTTGCCAGGTATCACACACATCTTGTTATGTAGAATCATTTGTGTTCACCTCGATCATCACGAACGGTTCATCGGAGTGAATTGTATGCCAAATATTGCACACACCTTGATCTGGCTGCCCGTTTCTGTTGTTATCTCATCGCAAACAGTTTGTATGGATCAACTATATGCCTAGCATCGCACATGCAACTAAAATGTGAACCATGTTTGATGTATCATTCATTGCAAACGTTTTGCATCTTTTTAGACTTTCTTTTACATTGCCATTTTTGATTAATGCATCCCACACAGTTTCGTCAAAGGGTCTCTGATCGTAGTGTCGTGTTAGCAGCATCCTGCAGTAGTGATGGTCCGTGAATATGAATGCTTCAAACCAACTATTTTTATGTGAAAATTCTTCACACCCCAAAAATAAACAAAGTTCATAATAAATTTCAAGGGTGATCAAGTTATTGCTATATTTGGACACAATTCGATCATGAAAAAGTTTGCATTGGAAATTAAGATGATCAATCCTATCGCAAAGTTCACAGGTAATGGGATGAAGAGGGCGTAATTTTGTAGAAAATTTATCTATCACTTTAAGCCACAAATTGGTTTTATCATGTCTATGCTTCTTACCAAATCTATCATCCCTATAAGGCATGTCTTCACAAACTCTATGGACTCCACAAAAATGCATGCTTATAAGAAACATCTTTATCATGACTAGTGCAATCACCATTGGTATCATGAATATTCATAGCAAGCACACTAACAACATTGCAATCATGTTTATCATTCAAAGATTTAGTGCCAAACAGTTTATTGACTTCTTCTTCTAACACTTGAGCATAATTTTCCGATCCATCATTTTCATGAAAGACATTAAAAAGATGAAGCATATGAGGTAACCTCAATTCCATTTTTTTGTAGTTTTCTTTTATAAACTAAACTAGTGACAAAACAAGAAACTAAAAGATTCGATTGCAAGATCTAAAGATATACCTTCAAGCACTCACCTCCCCGGCAACGGCGTCGGAAAAGAGCTTGATGTCTACTGCGCAACCTTTCTTCTTGTAGACTCGTGTTGGGCCTCCAAGCGTAGAGTTTTGTAGGACAGTAGCAATTTTCCCTCAAGTGGATGACCAAAGGTTTATGAATCCGTGGGAGGCATAGGATGAAGATGGTCTATCTCAAACAACCCTGCAATCAAATAACAAAGAGTCTCTTGTGTCCCCAACACACCCAATACAATGATAAATTGTATAGGTGCACTAGTTCGGCAAAGAGATGGTGATACAAGTGTAATATGGATAGTAGATCTAAGTTTTTGTAATCTGAAAATATAAAAACAGCAAGGTAAGCAAAAACGGTATTGCAATGCTTGAAAACAAGGCCTAGGGTTCATACTTTCACTAGTGCAAAGTCTCTCAACAATGATAGCATAATTAAATCATATGGCAATACCTCAACGTGCGACAAAGAGTCACTCCAAAGTTCCTATCACGAAGGACATAAGATGAAATTGCTTGTAGGGTATGAAACCACCTCAAAGTTATTCTTTCCAATCAATCCATTGAGCTATTCCTATAAGTGTCACAAGCAGCCCTAGAGTTCGTAGTAAAATAACACCATATGACACACATCAATCAACCCTAATGTCACCTAGATACTCCAATGTCACCACAAGTATCCGTGGGTCAATTATACGATATGCATCAAACAACTCCAGATTCATAATATTCAATCCAACACAAAGAACTTCAAAGAGTGCCTAAGATTTGTACCGGAGAAACAAGGACGAAAATGTGCATCAACCCCTATGCATAGATTACCCCAATGTCACCTCGGGAATCCGCGAGTTGAGTACCAAAACATACATCAAGTGAATCAATAGAGCACCCCATTGTCACCACAGGTATCCCACGCAAGACATACATCAAGTGTTCTCAAATCCATAAAAGTATTTAATTCGATAATAGTGAAACCTGAAAGGTAAAACTCAATTCATCACAATGAGATAGAGAGGGAGAAACACCATATGATCCAACTATATTAACAAAGATCGCGATACATCAAGATCATGTCAAATCAAGAACACGGGAGAGAGAGAGAGAGATCAAACACATAGCTACTGGTACATACCATCAGCCCCGAGGGTGAACTACTCCCTCCTTGTCATGGAGACCGCCGAGATGATAAAGATGGCCTCCAGTGATGAATCCCCCTCTGGCAGGGTGCCAAAACGGGCCCTTGATTGGTTTTTCGTGGCTACAGAGGCTTGCCACGGTGGAACTTCTCATCTAGGGTTCTTTTTTGAGGTTTCTGTATATAAGAGTATTTGGCATCGGAAACAAGTGAGGGGGACATCCGAGGGGCCCACAAGCCCTAGGGGTGCGCCCTGGGGGGTGGGCTTGCCCCCTGGCTTGTGGCCTTTTCGGTCACCCCTAGCATAGCTCCGGTGCTCCATGGGTCTCTTTGGTCCATAAATGATCATCATAATTTTTTATTCTGTTTGGACTCCGTTTGAGATTCCTTTTCTACAAAACTCCAAAACAAGAAACAAATAGAAACTGGCATTGGGCTCTAGGTTAATAGGTTAGTCCCAAAAATAATATAAAATAGCATATACATTCACATAAAACATCCAAAATAGATAATATAATAACATGGAACAATAAAAAATTACAGATATGTTGGAGACGTATCAGGACACAACATTAGCATTAAAGAACTCACATACTAATTGCAAAAGCTTATTAGCCATCAAAACAGAGTACTACACGCATGCTCCTAGGGGGATAGATTGGTAGTAAAATACCATCGCCCGTCCCCGACCGCCACTCATAAGGAAGACAATCAAAAAATAAATCATGCTCCGAGTTCATCACATAACGGTTCACCATACGTGGATGTTACGGGAATCACAAACTTTAACACAAGTATTTCTACCAATCCACAATTACTCACTAGCATGACTCTAATATCACCATCTTTATATCTCAAAACAAATGCAAGGAATCAAACTTCTCATATATTCAATGCTCTTTATATGAAAGTTTTTATTATGTCCCTCTTGGATGCCCATCATATTAGCACTAAATTCATAACCTAAGCAAATTACCATGCTATTTAAGACTATCAAAATAATATAAGTGAAGCATGAGAGTTTGATAATTTCTATAAAATGAAACCAACAACGTGCTCTAAAAGGATATAAGTGAAGTACTAGAGCAACTATATAGCTCAAAAGATATAAGTGAAGCTCAAAGAGTATTCTAATAAATTCATGATTAATGTGTGTCCCTCTAAAAAGGTGTGCATAACAAGGATGATTGTGGCAAACTAAAAATCAAATACTCATATCATACAAGACGCTCCAAGAAAAACACATATCATGTGGTGAATAAAAATATAGCCTCAAGTAAATTTACCGATAGATTGAAGACGGAAGAGGGGATGCCATCCGGGGCATCCCCAAGCTTAGATTCTTGGTTGTCCTTGAATATTACCTTGGGGTGCCTTGGGCATCCCCAAGCTCAGGCTCTTGCCACTCCTTATTCCATAGTCTATCAAATCTTTACCCAAAACTTGAAAACTTCACAACACAAAACTCAACAGAAAACTCATAAGATCCATTAGTGTAAGAAAAGTAAATCACCACTTAGGTACTGTTGTGAACTCATTCTAAATTTATAATGGTGTTATAACTACTTTATTCCAAGTTCTCGATGGTTCTTACCCCCCGATACTACCCATAGATTCATCAAAATAAGCAAACAACACAATAAAAACACAATCTGTCTAAAACAGAACAGTCTGTAGTAATCTGAAAAGTTCGTATACTTCTGTAACTCCAAAAATTCTTAACAATTAGGAAAACGTAGGCAATTTGTATACCAATCTTTTGTAAAAAATTTAGAACCAGATCACGCTCCTGTGAATTATCAAAATTCTTCTACTGGGCGCAAAAGTTTCTGTTTTTCAGCAAAATCAAATCAACTATCACCATAGATCATCCCAAAGGTCTTAGTTGGCTCAAACACTAATTAAACACTAAAACACAATTACTACAGAGGTAATAATGTGTATTTATTCAAGAACAATATCAAAACAAAAAAACACAAAAAAATTGGGTTGCCTCACAACAAAAGCTTTTGTTTAAAGCCCCTAGCTAGGCATATTGCAATAGATCTAGGTGTTGTCATCTCTGGTATGCAATCCATAAGTGGCCCTCTAATAGATTCATATGGCAACTTAATTTTCTTTCTTGTAAATTGTCCCATGTCCTTCCTTAACGGAAATTGAAATCTAATGTTTCCTTCTTTCATATCAATAATTGCACCAATCATTCTAAGGAAAGGTCTACCAAGAATAATAGGACATGTAGGGTTGCAATCTATGTCAATCACAATAACATATACGGGCACATAATTCCTATTTGCATTAATAATAACATCATTAATCCTTCTAGGTTCCTTAATAGTGGAATTCACTAGATGCAAATCGAAAGAACTATCATCAAGTTTATGGAAACCTAGCACATCACATAAAGTTTTCGGAATAGTGGAAATGCTAGCACCCAAATCACACAAAGCATTGCAGTCATAATATTTAATTTTAATCTTAATAGTAGGTTCCCACTCATCATAAAGCTTTCTAGGGATAGAAACTTCCAATTCAAGTTTTTTTTCAAATATTTCATCATAGCATGAGGTGAGTTAAGCATGGATTGCAACAGGAAATACAATCTATCAAAGAACAATTATCATAACTAAAGTCCTTGGAATCCAAAAGAGTGGGTTCATCGCTACTTAAAGTTTTGACCTCTCCAATCCCACTTTTATAAAAAAATCATTAAGACCTTTAATCTCCAAATTATTGGGACGCTTTCTAGCTAAAGTTGACTCATCTCCAGTCCCATCTTTATCAAGATTTGTATTATAAAACAAAGATTCAATAGGAGTCACACCAATCACTTTAAGATCCTCATCATTATTATCTAAAGACTCTGGTTTAGTGGCCATCTTATTTACCAAAGTGGTTTGCTTATCGAAAATTTGGCCTACTAAATTTTCAATATGGGCAAATTGAGATTTAAGTCCATATAATTCCTTAGTAACATCATCCAGCTCTTTATTAATATATTCCATCATAGTTTTTTGTTCTTTAAGTTCGGTCCTAAAGAAACTATTATGCTCAAGTTGTAAGGACATAAAACTTGCATTATTTTTAATTTCTTCCAACTTCCTATAGTAAGGATCAAAGCTCTTGGGTTGAGCCGTAAGGGCAAGCAAGCAATCTAACACACAAGCAAACAAAAAGAAAATGAAAAGAAGAAAGAAAGAAGGGTGGAAAAAAGGCAAATATTTTTGTATTTTTCTAAAAACGTTTTAGAAGTGTGGGAGAGGAAAACGAGAGGAAAATGGCAAACAATGTAATGCAAGAGATAAGAATTTATGGTAGGTACTTGGTAGGCTTGATGTAGAACCTCCCCGACGACAGCGTCGGAAATTCTTCCTACTATTTCTGGACCTTGCATTAATTTTTCCCTTAAAGAGTAAAGGGCGATGCAGCAAAGTAGAGATAAGTATTTCCCTCAGTTAAGAACCAAGCTATCAATCCAGTAGGAGTCACAAGCAAGTCTCCAATATATGCACCTGCATAAACTAACAAACACTTGCACTCAACGTGGAAAAGGGGTTGTAAATTGATAAATCATATGGTGGGTAAACAAGTTACTGTTGAGCAATTGATAGAAAAAGCGCATAGTTATGACGATATCTAAGGCAATGATCATGAATATAGGCATCATGTCTGTGACAAGTAGACCGAAATGATTCTGCATCTACTACTATTACTCCACACATCGACCAACTCCTCTGTGCATCTAGAGTATTAAGTTCAAAAGAACATAGTAGTGCATTAAGCAAGATGACATGATGTAGAGTGATAAACTCAAGCAATATGATATAAACCCCATCTTTTCAGCCTCAATGGCAACAATGCAAGACGTGCCTCGCTACCCCTACTATGTCACCGGGTGAGGACACCGCAAGATTGAACCGATCATAAAGCACCTCTCCCATTGCAAGATAGATCAATCTTGTTGGCCAAACCAAATCAATAGATCGGAGAGAAATACAAAGCTATCTAATGTTGGGAAATGTAGCATGCAATTTCAAAAAAAAACTCCTACGCTCACGCAAGATCTATCTAGGAGATGCATATCAACGAGAGGGGAGAGTGTGTCCACGTACCATCGTAGACCGAAAGCGGCAGCCTTAACTTAATGCGGTTGATGTAGTCAAACGTCTTCTCGAATCAACCGATCAAGTACCGAAAGTACGGCACCTCCGAGTTCTACACACGTTCAGCTCGATGACGTCCCTCGAACTCTTGATCCAGTAGAGTGTCGATGGAGTTGATGAGTTCTGTCAGCATGTTGGCATGATGATGGTGTTGGTGATGTGGTCCGCCCAGGGCTTCGCCTAAGCACTACGATGATACTATTGGAGGAGTAAACGGTGGAGGGGGGCACCGCACATGGCTAAGACAATTGTTGTGCCTTTGGGGTGCCCCCCGCCCCCATATATAAAGTAGGAGGGGGATGAGGCCGGCCACCAGGGGTGCACCATGGAGGGGGGAGTCCTACTAGGACTGCACTCCTAGTAGGATTTGCCCCCACCCTCTTTTTCCTTCTTACGGAGGGGGGAAAGGGGAAAGAGGTGGAGCGGGAGATGGAAAAGGGGGCCGTGCCCCCCACCCCTTGTCCAATTCGGACTGGTAAGGGGGGGCGTGCGCCACCTCCCGTGGCTTCCCTCTCCACTCCACTAAGGCCCATGTGGCCCATTAACTTTATCGAGGGGATCCTGTAACCTCCCGATACTCCGAAATATCACCGAACCTCTTCAGAACTATTCCGGTGTCCGTATATAACCTTCTAATATATCAATCTTTACCTCTCGACCATTTCGAGACTCCCGGTAATGTCCGTGATCTCATCCGGGACTCCGAACAACGTTCAGTAACCAAAATACATAACTCATATAATACCAATCGTCATCAAACGTTAAGCGTGCGGACCCTACGGGTTCGAGAACTATGTAGACATGACCGAGACACCTCTCCAGTCAATAACAAACAGCAGAACCTGGATGCTCATATTGGTTCCCACATATTCGATGAAGATCTTTATCGGTCGAACCGCAATGTCAATATTGTTTTTCCCTTTGTCATCGGTATGTTACTTGCCTGAGATTTGATCGTCGATATCTTCATACCTAGTTCAATCTCCTTACGGCAAGTCTCTTTACTCATTCCATAGTGCATCATCCCATGACCAACTCATTAGTCACATTTCTTGCAAGGCTTCATATGATGTGCATTACCGAGAGGGCCCAGAGATACCTCTCCGATACTCGGAGTGACAAATCCTAATCTCGATCTATGCCAACCCAACAAACACCTTCGGAGATACCTGTAGAGCATCTTTATAATCACCCAGTTACATTGTGACGTATGATAGCACACAAGGCATTTCTACAGTTTCCAGGAGTTGCATAATCTCATAGTCGGAAGAATATATATTTGACAAGAAGAAAGCAGTAGCAATAAAATGGAACGATCATTATGCTAAGCTAACGGATGGGTGTCGGTGTCAAAACCGGCGGATCTCAGGTAGGGGGTCCCAAACTGTGCGTCTAAGGCTAATGGTAACAGGAGGCGGGGGACACGATGTTTACCCAGGTTCGGGCCCTCTCGATGGAGGTAATACCCTACTTCCTACTTGATTGATCTTGATGATATGAGTATTACAAGAGTTGATCTACCACGAGATCGTAGAGGATAAACCCTAGAAGCTAGCCTATGATCATGATTGTTGTTGTCCTACGAACTAAACCCTCCGGTTTATATAGACACCGGAGGGGGCTAGGGTTACACAGAGTCGGTTACAGAGAAGGATATCTACATATCGGAATTGCCAAGCTTGCCTTCCACACAAAGGAGAGTCCCATCCGGACACGGTACGAAGTCTTCAATCTTGTATCTTCATAGTCCAACAGTCCGGCCAAAGTATATAGTCCGGCTGTCCGAGGACCCCCCCTAATCCCGGACTCCCTCAGTAGCCCCTGAAACAGGCTTCAATGAAGATAAGTCCGGCGTGCAGATTGTCTTCGGCATTGCAAGGCGGGTTCCTTCTCCGAATACTCCATAGAAGATTTTTGAACACAAGGATCGTGTCCGGCTCTGCAAAACAAATTCCACATACCACTATAGAGAGCACAATATTCCACAAATCTAATCTGCTGACAACTTTTTATAGCATGACATCACGCCGCGACCCGGTCATTATTCAAATCGTTTTTCTCAACTTGCCATCGCACATATCGTGAGGCGGTTTTATTGGCACGTCTTGTCAAAGCAGAGATCGTGTCCCCTTATCATGGGATTCTTATCAATACAGGTGTGGGTAACCCAACCGTGCCATCAATCATGGCGCTTGGTAAATAAGTGATTTTAACGGGCAAGTGGGGAGGCGCGGGATCTCTGCTGCCTTTATAAGGGGATCAGAACTCCCTTTTTCACCCACGCCTTCTTCTTCCTCTGCTCATTCTTTCCTTCTCGCTCGAGCCCTAATGCCCAAGCGTTCGTCTTCTCTTCCCAAAAAAGGTTTCCCGAAAATGTTCGGATCCGGAGCAGGAGGCAAGTGGATGGCCTCAATCGTCCGGGAAAAGGATATCAAAGCTTTGGGGGCCCGGGTATTTGGCCAAGAGAATCGGCCACCGTTTTCCAACTGCGGGACAGGGTGGTATTCCTCCCTCATTTTGTCCGCGGGCTAGGGTTTCCCCTCCACCCATTCGTTCGCGGCATCATGTATTTTTTACGGGATTGATTTTCATGATCTATCCCCCCCCCCAATTCCTTCCTCAATATCTCGACATTCATCGTCGTGTGCGAGGCCTTCCTCCGCATCCCACCACACTTCAGCTTATGGCTGAAGGTTTTTAATGTGAAGCCCAAGGTAGTGAGCGGCGAGCACGCCGACTGCGGAGGCGCCACAGTGAGCAAGATGCCCAACGTTACATGGACAACAGGTACTTTCAATGATTCCGTCAAGGAGTGGCAGCAGCAATGGTTTTACACCACTGAGTCGTGCGGCAAGGAATGGGTCGTTGCTCCGGAATTCAGATCCGGAGCCCCCCTGCGACTCACGTCCTGCCCAAGAAGGGCCTGAACTGGGCCTCGTCCGATGAACTATCGGTGCTCCAGATGCGTGTCCAGGATATGGAAGACAAGAACATCAAGCTCGTCAATGTAGTCCAGGTGATGTTAGTTCGCTGGATTCTACCTTATCAACATCGGGCTTGCAATTTATGGGAGTTCGACCCGGCGAAGCACCAGACCCTGCTGGAGCTCTTTGGCTCCTCACACAAGGACATCTGGAAGGTGCTATTTAAGTCCGGCAAATCATGGCCGGACTCCGCCAAGGACAGCGGGTACCAACTGTCCCGCCTTGCAAGTTCGGTAAGTCACTGTATGTTGACAATTCATATGTTTTATTCGTATATCCTTAGGGAAATGCTTAATGTGTTTCCCACAACTCTTCTAGGGCTGGGCGAATCAGGCGGGGCAGATCTACTGTCCGGACCCGCTGCCAAAAGAACCGGCCGACCCACTTCTGACGAAGATGCTGGTCCCGGCGCCTTATAAGGCGCCGGAGAAGAACGCCGAAAAGGAGGTCAAGAAGACCAGGGGAAAAACTCCTCTTCCAGAGGAGTCCACCACCGCCGCCGATAGCAGCCCGGAGTGGGATCCCAGGGCCCAGCCCCTGCTGAACTCGTGAGTATAAAATCCAAACACGCTTATGCGTCCAGACTTGTCATGGCATAATATTTTAATCTGAGCCGTATTTTTTACAGTCCGGCGAGGTCCCGTGCCAAACAATCCTCGTCGGAGGATTTGTTGGGTTCGGATGCAATGGAGAGCGGGACACCCCTGAAGGCCCCCTCCCCCAAACATGTGAATGACACCGAGGTTTCGTCCCAGAAGGACCCAGGCCACGGAGGGGGGAGATTGCAAAGGTGGCGCCAGGAGGCCAGACTTTAGGGTCCGGACACGAGGGAGAGAAGGCTCCCATGGACATCGACGGCGGGGGTCATCTTGAATCCGGCCCCCAGCCGGACACGATTCCGAAGACTAATAAGGCCCCAGGATTAGGCAGGCAGCCTCCATCGGCTAGAGGGGGTGTGTCTGTTCCATCGGCAACCTCTGTCCAACCAGAGGTGCAGGATGCTTTATTGGCGGCACTGAATAGCGCCTCCATCGTTGATGAACATCGTGTCCTTATGGGTGCGGTGATTGAGAAGATTCAGTCCACTGAGAGTGGACTGAATGAATCCTGTATCAGCCTCATAAGAGGCTTTGAGGTATGTTTTATGAGGTTTGGAAGAGTGTCATGGTATAGATAGCAGCCCCTGATACACTGTTTGGTGAAAGAAAGAACCGGATAGAGGATCAAATTTATGTTCGCAGGAGACTCACTTGATGACATCTATCTCTCTTTTTAATATTCAGGCGTCTGTAGCGACTGCCGCCTCTCATGCTGCGGAAGTATCCGAACTAAGGCATAATCTGGAGCGGGCCAAAGGAGAACTTGGCCGAGTGAAGAAACATCTGGAGGATAACCAAGGTATGCAGAAACCTTGTTCATTGAGCACAAATGAATAAGTATGCATGATCAAAATATTTTTCTGATGTGCTTTAGGGGCGATGGCCAAAATTGAGGCTCTTAAGAAGGCTGTGGCCGAAGCCGAGAAGAAGGCCGCCGCAGAGCACGCTCTTCACGAAAAGAACGAGGCCCGAGTTATTGAAGCTGAGCGAGAGCTTCAAGAGGCCGTGATGAAATGCGAGACCTTGGAGCAGAGTTTATCAGGGAAAGAATCCGAACTCTCCCAAGCTCACCAAGCCGCAAGTGATGCCCGGGAGGAAGCCCAAGGGGCCCTGAAGGAAATCCAGGAGGCAAGGAAAATTGCGGCTGCTAAGGCTTTTTCTATACAAAGCGCGTATTTGAAAGGAGAAAATCAAGTTGATAGTTTGAATTCTGATTTCTCCAGGGGTATTTGCGGAGCTGCCATTGTAGGACCTTGAAGTATGTCTAGAGGGGGGGTGATTAGACTACTTGACCAATAAAAACTTAACCTTTTCCCAATTTTAGAGTTTGGCAGATTTTAGCTATTTTAGGACAAGTCAAGCAATCATCACACAATTCAAGCAAGCATGCAAAGAGTATATAGGCAGCGGAAATTAAAGCATGCAACTTGCAAGGAAGTAAAGGGAAGGGTTTGGAGGATTCAAACGCAATTGGAGACACGGATGTTTTTGGCGTGGTTCCTATAGGTGGTGCTATCGTACATCCACGTTGATGGAGACTTCAACCCACGAAGGGTAACGGTTGCACGAGTCCACGGAGGGCTCCACCCACGAAGGGTCCACGAAGAAGCAACCTTGTCTATCCCACCATGGCATAGCCCACGAAGGACTTGCCTCACTAGCAGTAGATCTTCACGAAGTAGGCGATCTCCTTGCCCTTACAAACTCCTTGGTTCAACTCCACAATCTTGTCGGAGGCTCCCAAGTGACACCTAGCCAATCTAGGAGACACCACTCTCCAAGAAGTAACAAATGGTGCGTTGATGATGAAATCCTTGCTCTTGTGCTTCAAATGATAGTCTCCCCAACACTCAACTCTCTTTCATGGGTTTTGGATCTGGTGGAAAGAAGATTTGAGTGGAAAGCAACTTGGGGAAGGCTAGAGATCAAGATTCATATGGTAGGAATGGAATATCTTGGCCTCAACACATGAGTAGGTGGTTCTCTCTCAGAAATGGTAAGTTGGAAGTGTAGGTTTGTTCTGATGGCTCTCTCCACGAATGAAGAGGAGGTGGAGGGGTATATATAGCCTCCACACAAAATCTAACCGTTACACACAATTTACCAAACTCGATGGGACCGAATTGTTAAACTCGGACGGACCGATTTAGTAAACCTAGTGACCGTTAGTGATTTTCGGTGGGACTGACATGCATCTCGGTGAGACCAATTCGGTTAGTGTTAGGGCATAACGTAATCTCGGTAAGACCAATTACATAAACTCGGTGAGACCAATTTGATAATAAGCTTCCCAGAGAGTTGGTCAGGTAAACTCGGTGGGACCGATTTGCTCTTTTCGGTGAGACCGAATTGTTACAAAAAGGAAAAAGAGGGTTTACATTGCAATCTCGGTGGGACCGATCACTCACTTCGGTTAGACCGAAACATTACGAAGGGAAACAGAGAGATTACAACCCCATCTCGGTGAGACCGAGATCCCTATCGGTAAGAGCGATTTGCTTAGGGTTTGTGGCAGTGGCTATGACTTTTGGAATCGGTGGCACCGAATCGGAAGAATCGGTGTGACCGATTTTGGCTTTGGGTTTAGGTCATTTGTGGATGTGGGAAAGTAGTTGAGGGTTTTGGAGCATATCACTAAGCACATGAAGCAAGAGGCTCATTAAGCAACACCTCATCCCTCCTTGATAGTATTGGCTTTTCCTATAGACTCAATGTGATCTTGGATCACTAAAATGTAAAATGAAGAGTCTTGAGCTTTTGAGCTTGAGCCAATCCTTTGTCCTTAGTATTTTGAGGGATCCACTTTCATCATCCATGCCATGCCATTCATTGAGCTTTCCTGAAATAATAGTATTGGAATAGCATTAGCTCAATGAGCTATATGTTGTTATGAATTACCAAAAGCACCTAGGGATAGTTGCACTTTCAGCCATGCAGCATATCTGATGCCACCCAATTCTACCAAGCCGAAGAAAGGAACACTGCGGATAAGCTCTTCTGGATGCAGTATCTGGCACCGAATTATCCAGTGCCTTTTGCCGATCAACTGAAGCAGTTGATCGAACTGCATAAGGCGGCCGGGCTAGCCATGAAGGATTTAATTATCCAGCTATGGCCTACCGAGCCGATTCCAAGCAGTTACTTCGGGCTCATGAAGCGGCTTGTGAGCACCTGCCCTCGACTCAAAGTTATCAAGAGGTCGGTCTATATAGAGGGTGCGCGAATGGCCTTCGCCCGCGCAAAGGTGCACTGGGGGAAGATGGATGCGGAAAAGCTGATGACCGAGGGACCGCCGGAGGGCAAGGAGCACCGCAAGCCCAAATTATATTATGGTGGTGTATTGAAAGGAGCCTGCCTTGCGGCGGAGTAATGCACCAAGGACATTATATTTCCATGAATACAGTCATGTTGTCCTTTGTAATGTTGAACAAGGTCATTTATATTATTTATTGCTTGTTATTTGAAAGTTTTTTCCTCCTGGGCGGCCGTTTTTATATATTAATCCTGAGAGTTGGCCAGTTGTCGGCTTCTGCCCCCACATAGTAAGTACGGGGGTGTTCAGGATAAACCTGAGCACTCTTTATCCCAGTGTTGGGTCCTTGAAGGAGGTGTTCAGCACAACAAACCAAGCAATCAGATTATGGGGCTTTATCACTCTCACTTAGCCATAGGAGTTTTAACAAAAGGAAGGTAGGCGCAACCCCTGGTGTTCGAAAGACCGCACGAGGGGCTCTATAAGCACCTAATCGAAAGAAAAGCCGATCCATCGCACACTGCATTGGTTATGGCATTATGCGGAACAAATCCTTAAAGATTTTACAACTTCTCGAACAGATGACCGACTCTCGCTGTATCATGACAGTCAGTTTTCGGCTTTCTCTACTGAGGTGCTTGTCCGGAAGAACCGGGACACAATCGCAGTAGTTCTCCCTGTGCTACCTTAGCCGATATAGTGGAACGTAAGCTACTAAAACATGGGAGCCGGGCAAACCCAACTATTGACCCAAGACATGATTCGGAGCTGATGCATATAGTGCTATAAGTTCGGGGTGCCGAACTGCCGTGAAGGTGTTTGGACTTTATTGCCATATTATGGGTATAATGAAGCCCCTGGCATATTAAGGCATATCGCGATGTGCAGCTGCCTTTCGACAAAAGAGTTTCAATAAGAAATAACAGCAGACAAGCATCATATAGATCCAGATGTTGTATTTGAATAATACGTCGATGCGTATGAGTACAAGTAATGTGATAAAAATAAGTATGACTGCGGAACATGCTGAGACCAGGCGGGAGGAAGTTGTGTGCGGATCCGGAGTGTAGTTGGATGGTCATCGAGGGGAATATCTAGAGATTCCATTACACGTTCGAACTGTTTCCATGCCATCCGTCCTGGCCTACACAAAGGTGAACCTGCAAAGAAAATGCAAGAAATGGTTTTGTGCCACAGAGCGGTTGAGCCGCTGTATGTGGCATTTCTTAACTTTTGCTGTAGTGTTTTAATTGAGCTCTAGATGAGTCGGGCTATCCTGCCGCACAGTAGTTCGGACTCCTTTGGTGGTGTCCGGGAGCTTGGCCGTTGACTCGAGGTTCGATTGAAAGGTGCCATACATTGCTTCTGTTGTTAAAGTGGTGGTGGACTCTTTGGCAGTGAGGGGAAGTTCGGCCCTACCATTAACCGTGATGACGCCGTGCGGACCGGGCATCTTGAGTTTACGGTAGGCATAATGTGGCACCGTGTTGAATTGAGCGAACGTGGTTTGTCCGAGCAGTGCCTGATAGTCACTGCAGAAGGGGACGATGTCGAAGACTAACTCTTCAGTATGGTAATTGTTTGGTGATCCGAAAACTACCTCCAGAGTGATGGAGCCTGTACAATTAGCCTCCACACCTGGTATGACACCAATTTAAAGGTGGTTTTAGTGGGGTTGATCATTGAATGATCGATACCCATCTTGCGCACTGTGTCCTGATACAGCAGGTTTAGACTGCTGCCTCCGTCCATAAGGACTCGTGTGAGGTGGAATCCATCAATTATTGGGTCAAGGACGAGTGCGGCTGGATTGCCCTAATTGGTATTGGCCGGACGATCCTTACGATCGAAGGTGATCAGCCATAGGTTGTATTGTGGGGCGACTGGTTCTTTTAAGTCGATATCCCTAAGAATGCACGTTCGTTCCAGCTTGGGAATGTGGGTGGCATTTATCATGTTCACCGTTTTGATTTGCGGGGGAAATTTCTTTTGCCCTCCTATATTCGGTGACCGGGGCTCCTCATCGTCATCGTCGCTTTGAGACCCCTTCCCCTTGTTTTCGGCACCTGACCTACCGGCTTGTCTAAAGACCCATCATTCTCTATTGGTATGATTGGCTGGTGTTCCTGGGATGCCATGAATTTGGCATGGACGGTCGAGTATGCGGTCCAAACTGGACGGGCCCGAATTGTTTTTCTTGAATGGCTTTTTCCGCTGACCGGACTTAGAGCCACTGAATCCGGCATTGACTATCGTATCTTCGGCGCTATCACCGTTTTTGCGATGCTTGTGTTTGTTGCATCGTGGTTTGTCGTTGCTATCTCTGGCTTTCGATGTGCCAGGATTGCTTGTTGTGTTGTTGCTGCGAGCCAATCAGCTATCCTCGCCCGCACAAAAGCAGGTCATGAGTGTCGTGAGGGCTGCCATGGACTTTGGCTTTTCTTGGCTGAGATGTCGGGCAAGCCACTCGTCACAGATGTTATGCTTAAAGGCCGCTAGGGGCTTCAGCATCCGGACAGTCGACAATTTGGTTCTTTTTAGTTAGGAACCGAGTCCAAAATTTCCTGGCTGGCTCTCCGGGTTGTTGGGTTCTGTGACTTAGATCATCAGCATCCGGTGGCCGCATATAAGTGCCCTAGAAGTTGTCCAGGAATGCATCTGCCAGGTTCTCCCAATTCCCGATGGAGTTTACCAGCAAGCTATTCAGCCAATGCCGAGCCGGTCCCTTGAGTTTTAGTGGGAGGTACTTGATGGCGTGTAGATCATCTCCGCAGGCCATGTGAATGTGGAGGAAGAAATCTTCTATCCATACCGCGGGGTCTGTAGTACCATCATATGATTCAATATTCACGGGTTTAAACCCTTCTGGGAATTCATGATCCATTACTTCATCAGTGAAGCATTGGGGGTGTGCGGCACCTCTGTGCCAGGCTACATTGTATTCAGTCTGGCCGGATTTGTTGGTATATCTGGCGTGATGGTCATCGTCATGCGTTGGGGCGCGCCCCCGTGATCCATAGATCGATCTTGACTGTCCTGCTTTGTTTTCCAATAGGTCTCGCAGGTCCTTCGTGTAGCCCCAGGCCTTAGTGTTATTGTTTGATTGGCGACGGGGTGCGGGCTAGACTTCGGGCTAGTACGCCGCTTTGTCTCGGCCATGGGGTGGCCGGTCAGCCGCATCATGCGCTGTTAGTGTGGGCTTTAACGCCTCCTCCTCGATTTGAGGTAGCAACCTGCGATTTGGGTAACTTTTGGTAGGGCGCTCGAGTCCGTATTCCTCGGCAGCCAGGACCTCGGTCCATCTATTAGTTAGCAGATCTTGATCAGCTTGAAGCTGTTGCTGCTTTTTCTTCTGGATTTTTACAGTGGCTATAAGCCGTCGCTTGAAGCGCTTCTGCTCGATGGGATCCTCAGGCATGATGAATTCTTCGTCGCCAAGGCTCACTTCGTCTTCAGAGAGGGGCATATAATTGTCATCCTCTGATTCTCCATCTTTTGCATGTTCCTTAGGGCTAGCTTGCCCATCTTCCTGCTTGGCCTGATCGAAGCCTGGCTGGGCAGGATTGTTTTCGTCTTCGGCACCATCCGGATTGCTATCATCTCTGGTGCTGGTATCACTAGTTTTGCTATGGCGGGGCTTAGAGCGGCGCCTATGACGCCGGTGCCTAGATTGCTTCTCCAAGGGATTATCCTCCGTTGCCTTATCGCCATTGCTTTCTTTGGGGGTGTCCATATATATATATATATATATATATATATATATATATATATATATATATATATATATATATATATATATATATATATATATATATATATATATATCATATGATGAGGTGGCCGTCCAGCGCCCTGTGGGCGGTGGTTCCTGTTCTTCTCCTGCATCGTCGTCCATACCGTCGATGTCTTCGGAGTCAAAGTCAAGCACGTCGGTTAAGTCATCGATAGTGGCTATTACGTGGGTGGTGGGTGGGGAACGAATTTCTTCTTCGTCCGCTTCCCACTCCAGCCAGACATAGTTCGGCCAAGAGCCTCTGGACAAGGAGAGAGACCTCAATGAATTTAGCACGTCACCCAAGAGCGAGTGCTGAAAGATATCCGCGAAGGTGAACTCCATGATCGGTGCCCAATCAGATTCGATAGGCACATATGCACGCGGTTCGGAGCCTGTAGCCGGAGACGAGTCCGAGGTCCGATGACACCGGCCTCATAGGAGATGGGGTCAGTGTTCGGCTCCAACACTGATGAGTGTGCGGCCTCCGTGGCGGGGTCCATCCACCAGTCCTCGATGGCACGATCTGCTCCAGATTGATTCCCGGGGCTGCCGCAGGCGCGATCTCCGAACACTGTCCGATGGCATATCTAAGTCATGCTCATCGTGACTGTTTGGCACACCTGACATGGGCTCGAATCCGTCGAAGATCAAGTCTCTGCGGATGTCGGCAGTATAGTTCAAGCTTCCAAACCTGACCTGATGGCCAGGGGCGTAGCTATCGATCTGCTCCAGATGGCCAAGCGAGTTGGCCCTGCAGTACGAAGCCGCCGAATACGAAGATCTATCCGGGGAGGAAACCCTTCCCCTGGACCGTGTCGTTGAAGATGATTGAAGGAGCCATCAAGCCTTATCGTGACGACACAGTGGAACTCTCAATGAAAGCACCAATGTCGGTGTCAAAAACAGCGGATCTCGGGTAGGGGGTCCCGAACTGTGCGTCTAAGGCTAATGGTAACAGGAGGCGGGGGACACGATGTTTACCCAGGTTCGGGCCCTCTCGATGGAGGTAATACCCTACTTCCTGCTTGATTGATCTTGATGATATGAGTATTACAAGAGTTGATCTAACACGAGATCGTAGAGGCTAAACCCTAGAAGCTAGCCCATGATTATGATTGTTGTTGTCCTACGGACTAAACCCTCTGGTTTATATAGACACCGGAGGGGGCTAGGGTTACACAGAGTCGGTTACAGAGAAGGAGATCTACATATCGGAATTGCCAAGCTTGCCTTCCACACAAAGGAGAGTCCCATCCGGACACGAGACGAAGTCTTCAATCTTGTATCTTCATAGTCCAACAGTCCGGCCAAAGTATATAGTCCGGCTGTCCGAGGAGCCCCTTATCCCAGACTCCCTCAATGGGTCTTGTCCATCACATCATTCTACTAATGATGTGATCCCGTTATCAAATGACAACTCATGTCCATGGCTAGGGCATATTTTCATTAGTCTCCCACTTGCACTAGAGTCAATAATGTAGATTACATTGTATTGAATCTAACACCCATGGAGTCTTGGTGTTGATCATGTTTTGCTCGTGGAAGAGGCTTAGTCAAGGGGTCTCCAACATTCATATCCGTATGTATTTTTCAAATCTCTATGTCTCCCTCCTTAACCAAATCTCGGATGTAGCTGAAGCGTCTCTTGATGTATTTGGTCTTTTTTTGTGAAATCTGGATTCCTTTGCCAAGGCAATTGCTCCAGTATTGTCACAAAAGATTTTCATTAGACCCGATGCACTAGGTATTGCACCTAGATCGGATATGAACTCCTTCATCCAGACTCCTTCATTTGCTGCTTCCGAAGCAGCTATGTACTCTGCTTCACACGTAGATCCTGCCATGACGCTCTGCTTGGGAGTGCACCAACTGAAAGCTCCACCATTCAATAAAAATACATATCCGGATTGTGATTTAGAGTCATCCGGATCAGTGTCAAAGCTTGCGTCGATGTAACCATTCACGACAAGCTCTTTGTCACCTCCATAAATGAGAAACATATCCTAGTCCTTTTCAAGTACGTCAGGATGTTCTTGACCGTTGTCCAGTGATCCACTCTGGATTACTTTGGTACCTCCCTGCTAGACTTATAGCAGGGCACACACCAGGCCTGGTACACAACATAGCATACATGATAGAACCTATGGTTGAAGCATAGGGAATGACTTTCATTTTCTCTCTATCTTCTACAGTGGTCGGGCATTGAGTCTGACTCAACTTCACACCTTGTAACACAGGCAAGGACCCTTTCTTTAACTGATCCATTTTGAACTTCTTCAACACTTTATCAAGGTATGTGCTTTGTGAAAGTCCTATCAAGCGTCTTGATCTATCTCTATAGATCTTGATGCCCAATCTGTGAGCAGCTTCATCGAGGTCTTTCATTGAAAAACTCTTATTCAAGTATCCTTTTATGCTATCCAGAAATTCTACATCATTTCCAATCAACAATATGTCATCCACATATAATATTAGGAATGCTATAGAGCTCCCACTCACTTTCTTGTAAATACAGGCTTCTCTAAAAGTATGTATAAAACCATATGCATTGATAACCTCATCAAAGCGTATATTCCAATTACAAGATGCTTGGACCAGTCCATAAATGGATCGCTAGAGCTTGGACACTTTGTTAGCACCTTTAGGATCGACAAAACCTTCTGGTTGCATCATATACAACTCTTCTTTAAGAAATCCATTAAGGAATGTAGTTTTGACATCCATTTGCCAGATTTCATAATCATAAAATGCGGCAATTGCTAACATGATTTCGACAGACTTAAGCATCGCTGCGGGTGAGAACGTCTCATCATAGTCAACTCCTTGAACTTGTAGAAAACCCTTTTGTCAGGGAAACCAATCACCTATGGGGTCACAAGGATCCCTTCTACGTTTGGCGGGGAATTAGTTGCACGCAGAGCAGGTCGAGTCTTTAGCACACAGAGGATTTTTATCTAGGTTCGGGCCGCGGAGATGCATAATACCCTAGTCCTGCTTTATCTAGTTCTATGAGTGTTCTTGAGCTTTTGAACTAGCTACAGTGTGTGCCTTGTTCAAAAGTCTGAAATCCTCTCTCTGTGCGCCTTGGGCCTCCTTTTATACACAAAGGTGTTGCCACAGTGGCACACAGGAGGTGGCAAGCTACAGTGGTATGATCTTATCGCTCGATCAACGTAGCACAAGCGCATTTGATGCGATGCCTACATGTCCTCTCACTTTATTGGGGACGACAACAGAGGCCATCCCCTCTTTCACCGCTTCCCCTTGCCTTGCCACGCGTCTGGGTCGATGAGGCATGCAGTGCCACGCTGGCCAACCAGCTGCTATGTTGGCAAAGTGGTAGGCTTCGACGAAGATCTGCATGCTGCCACGCAGGCGCCTGCTTCTCTAGCATGCTTATAGTTGCGTTGTAGGGGTGGTGAGGTGGCGGAACCCTGTCGTGCGCTGGCCTGGCCGCGGCCCAGCGGTCGTCCTCGGCAAGGCTTGTCGGGGGCCTTGGAGTCGTCCCCGGCAAGGGTCTTGCCGGGGATCTTCTTCATTTGATCCCACGTGGACTCGTGGGTTGTCGATCTCTGTGAGGAGCCGCATGCTACCAGGCATGTGCTCTTCAAATCTTGGTCTTTAACATTGTCGATGGTGTCAGAGCCCTCAAGCCCAAGGGTGGTGGCCTTGTTGGTCTCTTCACAAGCTTCCTTGGCAAGGGGCTTGCCGGGGGCCGCGCAGGTCACCTCGGCAAGGCTTGTTGCCGGGCGTGGCCCTGCTTGCCTCTTGCTTCTTGCTACTATGGGCAGCTGTCTTGATATTCTTTGTACCTGTCTTGCCTTCTGCTGTCTTCCTCTGCCTCGCCAAGCCTTGCTGTAGGGGTGGCTGCGACCGTCCGCGCACAAGTAAGGGGTACAGAAGTACCCATACTTTTGTACACCGACACCTTTGCAACAAGTCGAGCTTTATAGACAGTAACATTACCATCAGCGTCAGTCTTCTTCTTATAGATCCATTTATTCTCTATGGGTTGCCGATCATCGGGCAGATCCACCAAAGTGCACACTTTGTTCTCATACATGGATCCTATCTCAGATTTCATGGCCTCAAGCCTTTTATCGAAATCTGGGTTCATCATAACTTCTTCATAGTTCGTAGGTTCATCATGATCAAGTAGCATGACTTCCAGAACAGGATTACCATACCACTCTGGTGTGGATCGTGCTCTGCCAGACCTATGAGGTTCTGTAGTAACTTGAGCTGAAGTTTCATGATCTCTATCATTAGCTTCCTCCAATTGGTGTAGGCATCACAAGAACAGATTTCTCGGATGAGCTACCTTCCAAATTGAGAGCAGGTACATTTACCTCATCAAGTTCTACTTTCTTCCCACTCACTTATTTCAAGAGAAACTCCTTCTCTAGAAAGGTTCCGTTCTTAGCAACAAAAATCTTGCCTTCGGACTTGTGGTGGAAGGTGTACCCAATTGTTTCTTTAGGGTAACCTATGAAGACACATTTCTCCGACTTGGGTTCGAGCTTATCGGGTTGAAGCCTTTTGACATAAGCATCGCATCCCCAAACATTAAGAAACGATAGCTTAGGTTTGTTTCCAAACCACAGTTCATACGGTGTCATCTCAACGGATTTTGACAGTGCCCTATTTAAAGTGAATGCAGCTGTCTGATGACCCACAAGTATAGGGGATCTATCTAGTCCTTTCGATAAGTAAGAGTGTCGAACCCAACGAGGAGCAGAAGGAAATGACAAGCGGTTTTTAGTAAGGTATTCTCTGCAAGCACTGAAATTGTAGGTAATAGATAGTTTTGTGATCAGATCATTTGTAACGGGTAATAAGCAATGAAAGTAAATAAAGTGCAGCAAGGTGGCCCAATCCTTTCTGTAGCAAAGGACAAGCCTGGACAATTTCTTATAATGAGAAAAGCGCTCCCGAGGACACATGAGAATTATCGTCAAGCTAGTTTCATCACGCTCATATGATTTGCGTTCGTTACTTTGATAATTTGATATGTGGGTGGACCGGTGCTTGGGTACTGCCCTTTCTTGGACAAGCATCCAACTTATGATTAACCCCTATTGCAAGCATCCGCAACTACAAAAGAAGTATTAAGGTAAACCTAACCATAGCATGAAACTAGTGGATCCAAATCAGCCCCTTACGAAGCAACGCATAAACTAGGGTTTAAGCTTCTGTCACTCTAGCAACCCATCATCTACTTATTACTTCCCAATGCCTTCCTCTAGGCCCAAATAATGGTGAAGTGTCATGTAGTCGACGTTCACATAACACCACTAGAGGAGAGACAACATACATCTTATCAAAATATCGAACGAATACCAAATTCACATGACTACTAATAACAAGACTTCACCCATGTCCTCAGCAACAAACATAACTACTCACAAAGCATATTCATGTTCATGATCAGAGGAGTATTAATATGCATTAAGGATCTAAACATATGATCTTCCACCAAGTAAACCAATTATCATCAACTACAAGGAGTAATCAACACTACTAGCAACCCACAGGTGCCAATTTGTGGTTTTGATACAAGATTGGATACAAGAGATGAACTAGGGTTTTGAGAGGAGATGGTGTTGATGAAGATGTTGATGGAGATTGACCCCCTCCCGGTGAGAGGATCGTTGGTGATAATGATGGTGATGATTTCCCCTTCCCGAAGGGAAGTTTCCCCGGTAGAACAGCTCCGCCGGAGCCCTAGATTTGTTCCGCCAAGGTTCCGCCTCGTGGCGGTGGAGTTTCGTCCTGTAAGCTTGCTTATGATTTTTTTTTCTAGGGTAAAAGCCTTCATATAGCACAAGATGGGCACCGGAGGGCCACCAAGGGGCCCACGAGACAGGGGGCACCCAGTAGGGGGGCGCGCCCCCCACCCTTGTGGCCAGGGTGTGGGCCCCCTCTGGTACTTTATTTGCTCAAGAATTCTTATTAATTCCAAAAATAACTTTCGTGGAGTTTCATGACTTTTGGAGATGTGCAGAATAGGTTTCCAATATTTGCTCCTTTTCCAGCCAGAATCCCAGCTGCCGGCATTCTCCCTCTTCATGATAAACCATGTAAAATAAGAGAGAATAGCCATAAGTATTGTGACATAACGTGTAATAACAGCCCATAATGCAATAATTATTGATATAAAAGCATGATGCAAAATGGGCGTATCAACTCCCCCAAGCTTAGACCTCGCTTGTCCTCAAGCGGAAGCCGCAATCGAAAAATATGTCCACATGTTTAGAGATAGAGGTGTCGATAAAAATAAAATACGGACATGTGGGCATCATGATCATTATTATAACAACAACATATATAGATTTTGTCATATGATTTCTTATGCTCAAGTAACAATCTATTCCCAATGTCAAGTATGATTCAGAAACTTCATTGAGAACTAACAAACTATAATCTCATTCATTGAAGCAATTGCAATTTATCATAACATCAGAAAGAGTCAAGAATAGAGCTTTTCAGCAAGTCCACATACTCAACTATCATATAGTCTTCTACAATTGCTAACACTCATGCAATACTTATCGTTATGGAGTTTTATTCGGACACTGAGAAAGATAGGGGCTTATAGTGTTGCCTCCCAACATATTCACCTTTGGGTGATGTCAACAATAATAGTTCATGCTAACTTACATCCAATTGGATATATATATCAGGATCTTTCCAACACGAGGTGCTTGCCAAAGGATAAAATGAAAAAGGGAAAGGTGAATATCACCTTGACTCTTGCATAAAGTAAAAGACATAAAGTAAAAGATAGGCCCTTTGCAGAGGGAAGCAGAGGTTGTCATGTGCTTTTAGGGTTGGATGCACAAAATCTTAATGCAAAAGAACGTCACTTTACATTGCCACTTGTGATATGAACCTTTATTATGTAGTCCGTCGCTTTTATTACTTCCATATCACAGGATCGTATAAAGCTTATTTTCTCCGCACTAATAAGTCATACATATTTAGAGAGCAATTTTTATTACTTGCAACATGACAACTTACTTGAAGGATCTTACTCAATCCATAGGTAGGTATGGTGGACTCTCGTGGCAAAACTGGGTTTAAGGATATTTGGAAGCAAAAGTAGTATCTCTACTTGGTGCAAGGAATTTTGGCTAGCATGAGGGGGAAAGGCAAGCTCAACATGTTTGAATGTTCCATGACAACATACTTTAACTGAGATGTGAGAAAACATAACCCATTACATTGTCTTCCTTGTCAACCATCAACTCTTTAGCATGTCATACTTAATGAGTGCTCACAATCATAAAAGATGTCCAAGATAAAACCTCTCTTTCTTTATTACTTCCTATTAATTGCAACGATGACCAAAACTATGTTTGTCAACTTTCAACAACATTTAAGTCTCATACTCTTTATATGTGAAGTCATTACTATCCATAAGATCAATATGAACTCTTTTTTTCTTCTTTTTTTCTTTCTATTT
The DNA here is from genome assembly GCA_963921465.1 of Triticum timopheevii. Taxonomy (NCBI): domain Eukaryota; kingdom Viridiplantae; phylum Streptophyta; class Magnoliopsida; order Poales; family Poaceae; genus Triticum; species Triticum timopheevii. The sequence continues at coordinate 294,175,613 of OY997270.1, forward strand.
TCTCAAGATCATAGCAAGATAGCAAAGCCCTTGACTCAACACTAATCTTTATTATATAGCTCACGGACTCGATTACATAAAGGGATCACAAAGCAAAACTCAAAACTAATTCATACCAAAACTTCATTCTACTAGATCTAGATATTACTAAAAGGATCGAACTAAGAAAAACAGTAAAGATAGGAGTGTGATGGTGATACGATACCGGGGCACCTCCCCCAATCTTGGTAGTTTCCAAGGGGAGTGCACATACCCATGTGATTATGTCCTTGTAGGTGGTGAAGAAGGAGTTGTCGATGATGGTGGATAATTGCACATTGAGCGTAAAAGCTCCTCCAACTTGCGGATAATGCCCTTGAGTGCGATGATATGATCCTTCAACAAAATATTTTCCAGGGTGAGAAACCAATTTTGTATGCGAGCTAACTCAATCATCTTGAAAGCTTCAATCGCAATTGGGGTAAAGAGGTTAGGTAGAGGTTGAGAGATGTTTTCTTCTGCCGCCACCGGAGCTTGATCCTCCATGGCCTTCTTGATCCCTTCATCCTTGTTGATCTTCTCCAGTTCTTCTCTTTTCACATCTATCTTCAATACCAAGCATCCTTGTCTTCATTGTTGGAGGAGGGTGCCGTCATGATGCTCTGGATCTGTCAGAAAAATAGCTCGAAACGAAAACATAAGATTTTCGTGTGATATGGTGGTCAAAACCTTTGGGAGATTATATAATGAATGTTTACCGACCAAGAGAAGTATTGTGCAAGAAAACAGAGTCCGGGAGGCACACGAGGTGCCCACGAGGTAGGGGGCGCGCCCAGTAAGGGTGGGCGCGCCCTCCACCCTCGTGGAGGCCTCGTGTCCTTCCCGAATTACTTCTTGCTTTCCTAAATTCTAAAATATTCAAAATGGAGAAAATTGCCATTAGAATTGTTTTGGAGTCGGTTTACTTACCGTAGCACATACCTATTCCTTTTCGGAGTCTGGAACATTCTGGAAAGTGTCCCTTATGTATTCCTCCGGGGTTACGGTTTCAATAATATTAGTTTCAACATTTATAGGATTACCTGAGATATAATGTTTGATTCTTTGACCGTTCACCACCTTTGGATTTGTGCCTTCGAAGTTGTTGATTTTTATGGCACCGAAACAATAGACCTCCTCGATAACGTAAGGACCTTACCATTTAGAGAGAAGTTTTCCTGCAAAAAATCTTAAATGAGAGTTGAATAGCAACACATAATCACCTACGTTAAACTCATGCTTTTGTATTCTTTTGTCATACCATCTTTTAACTTTTTCTTTGAACAGCTTGGCATTCTCATAGGCTTGGGTTCTCCATTCATCAAGTGAGCTAATATCAAATAACCTCTTCTCACCGGCAAGTTTGAAGTCATAGTTGAGCTCTTTAATAGCCCAATATGCTTTATGTTCAAGTTCAACAGGTAAGTGACATGCTTTTCCATAAACCATCATATACGGAGACATACCCATAGGATTTTTAAGTGCAGTTCCATAGGCCCATAATGGATCATCAAGTTTCTTGGACCAATTCTTTCTAGATCTATTAACAGTCTTTTGCAAAATTAATTTGATCTCTCTATTACTCAATTGTACTTGAGCACTAGACTGTGGGTGATATGGAGATGCAATTCTATGATTAACATCATACTTAGCAAGCATTTTACGAAAATCACCATGAATAAAATGTGAACCACCATCGGTCATGAGATATCTAGGGACTCCAAACCTCGGAAAAATAACTTCTTTAAGCATCTTAATACAAGTGTTATGATAAGCACTACTAGTTGGAATAGCTTCTACCCACTTAGTAACGTAATCAACAGCAACTAAAATATGTGTGTGTCCATTAGAGGCATGAAAAGGTCCCATATAATCAAAGCCCCAAACATCAAATGGTTCAATAACAAGAGAATAATTGATAGGCATTTCTTGACGTCTACTAATATTAACAATTCTTTGACATTCGTCACAACACAAGACAAACTTACGGGCATCTTTGAAGAGAGTAGGCCAATAAAAACCGGATTGCAATACCTTATGTGCAGTTCAATCTCCAGCGTGGTGTCCTCCATATGGTTCGGAGTGACACTTGCGTAGGATCTGTTCCTGTTCATGCTCAGGTACATGACATCTAATAACACCATCTACTCCTTCTTTATAAAGGTGTGGGTCATCCCAGAAGTAATGTCTTAAATCATAAAAGAACTTTTCCTTTTGCTGGTATGTGAAACTAGGTGGTATAAATTTAGCAACAATGTAATTAGCACAATCAGCATACCATGGAGTAGTATGAGAAGCATTAATGACCGCTAATTGTTCATCAGGAAAGCTATCATCAATAGGTAGTGGGTCATCAAGAACATTCTCTAACCTAGACAAGTTGTCTTCAACGGGGTTCTCAGCTCCCTTTCTATCAATAATATGCTAATCAAATTCTTGGAGCAAGAGAACCCATCTAATAAGTCTAGGTTTATCATCTTTCTTTTCCATAAGATATTTAATAGCAGCATGATCAGTGTGAATAGTAACTTTAGAATCAACAATATAAGGTCTGAAGTTATCACAAGAAAATACAACTGCTAAGAATTCTTTTTCAGTGGTAGCATAATTTCTTTGGGCACTGTCAAGAGTTTTGCTAGCATATTGGATAACATTTAATTTCTTATCAACTTTTGCCCTAGAACAACACCTACAACATAATCACTAGCATCACACATAATTTCAAAGGGTAAATTCCAATCAGGTGGCTGAACAATAGGTGCAGTGATCAAAGCTTTCTTAAGTATTTCAAATGCTTCTACACAATCATCATCAAAGACAAAAGGAATATCTTTTTGCAATAAATTAGTCAAAGGCCTAGAGATTTTAGAAAATTCCTTAATGAACCTCCTATAAAAACCGGCATGACCAAGGAAACTTCTTATACCTTTAATGTCCTTGGGACACGACATTTTTTCGATAGCATCAACTTTAGCTTTATCAACTTCAATACCTCTTTCAGAAATTTTATGCCCCAAGACAATGCCTTCATTAACCATAAAGTGGCACTTTTCCCAATTCAAGATGAGACTAGTGTCTTCACATCTCTGCAAAACTCGATCAAGGTTGCTCAAGCAATCATCAAAAGAGGATCCATAAACGGAGAAATCATCCATGAATACCCCACAAATCTTTTCACAGAAGTCAGAGATTAGAGCCATCATGCATCTTTAAAAGGTAGCAGGTGCATTACATAAACCAAAAGGCATACGTCTATAAGCAAAAGTACCGAAAGGGCAATCAAAAGTAGTTTTTGATTGATCCTCCGCTGACACACGTATTTGAGAGAAACCAGAATAACCATCTAGAAAGAAGAAATGTGTATATTTGGATAGTCTTTCTAGCATTTGATCAATAAAAGGTAAAGGGTAATGATCTTTCTTAGTAGCTTTATTTAATTTACGGAAATCAATTACCATCCTATAACCTTTAATAATTCTTTGCGGAACCAATTCATCTTTATCATTAGGAACGACAGTAATAACTCCCTTCTTAGGGACACAATGGGCAGTACTTACCCAATCACTATCAGCAACGATATAAATTATACCTGCCTCAAGGAGCTTTAGTATCTCCTTTCTTACCACTTCTTTCATCTTAGGATTTAACCATCGTTGATGATCTCTAACTGGTTTGGAGCCTTCGTCCAATTTAATTTTGTGTTGGCATAGAGTGGGACTAATGCTTGTCGGTGTCAAAACCGGCGGATCTCGGGTAGGGGGTCCCGAACTGTGCGTCTAGGTGGATGGTAACAGGAGACAAGGGACACGATGTTTTTACCCAGGTTCGGGCCCTCTCGATGGAGGTAAAACCCTACTCCTGCTTGATTGATATTGATGATATGGGTAGTACAAGAGTGGATCTACCACGAGATCAAGGAGGCTAAACCCTAGAAGCTAGCCTATGGTATGATTGTTGTAATGGTTGTTCGTCCTACGGACTAAAACCCTTCGGTTTATATAGACACCGGAGAGGGCTAGGGTTACATAGAGTCGGTTACAATGGTAGGAGATCTACATATCCGTATTGCCAAGCTTGCCTTCCACGCCAAGGAAAGTCCCATCCGGACACGGGATGAAGTCTTCAATCTTGTATCTTCATAGTCTTGGAGTCCGGCCGATGATGATAGTCCGGCTATCCGGACACCCCCTAGTCCAGGACTCCCTCAATAGCCCCTGAACTAGGCTTCAATGACGATGAGTCCGGCGTGCATGTTGTCTTCGGCATTGCAAGGCGGGTTCCTCCTCCGAATAATTCATAGAAGATTGTGAACACCAGGATAGTGTCCCGCTCTATAAAATAAATTCCACATACCACCGTAGAGAGAATAATATGTACACAAGCTCAATCTGCTGACGTATTTTGTGGCATGACGTCACACCACTGCCAGGCCTTTACTTGAATCATTTTTTCTATACCACCTCAACATGTTTAGCAAAGCGGTTTCCTTGGCACGTCTTGACGAAGCAGAGATCGTGTTCCCCTTATTCCGGGATTCCCATCAATACGGACATGGGTAACCCAACCGTGCCCGTTGCCACGCCCCCTCAGATTCGAGCGCCTCGGACCTTCAATGATGTCCGGCCTCGACCAACAGGGCCGGTGGATGCCCTCCTCCGTTACGGAAGAGGACGCGCAAAAGCTGAGGGAAGCCAAGTACCTCACTTACGAGATTTCGCATAGGTTGCCCGCAAAAGGGCAAGTCATTCCTACTCCCGAGCCCGGTGAAAGCGTCGTGTTCGTGTCCCACCTCCGTCGGGGTTTAGGCTTCCCGATGGATCCTTTTGTGAGAGGGCTCATGTTTTACTATGGGTTGGAATTCCATAACCTGGCTCCAGAGTCCATCCTCCACATCTCGTCATTTATTGTCATCTGCGAGGCCTTCCTCCGCACTACCCCCCACTTCGGTTTGTGGCTCAAAACCTTCAACGTGGAGCCGAAGATGATCGAGGGGCGTCAGGCAGAGTGCGGCGGGGCGGTTGTAAGCAGGAGGGCCGATGCTCCATGGCCCGAGGGCTCTTTCCAAGAGGAGCTCGGCTTGTGGCAACAAGAGTGGTTTTATATTACCGCTCCCAGGGGCAGCAGGCAGAAGCCGCCGCCCATCTTTTGCTCGGGACCTCCACGACGGCAGATGTCATGGGTCAACCAAGGGCTCAACTGGGGGCCGTCAAAGGATGTACCCCTATTGCAGGGCCGGATTCGAGACCTCCAAGAGAGGGAGATCGATCTGGTCGTGGTGATGCAGGTTATGCTGATTAGGCGTCTTCTGCCCTGCAAACGTCGTCCTCTCCGGCTGTGGGAATTCAATCCGGAGGGACCATGAGTTCTTCAACACTTCATGGGTACGACACCCGTGGAGATGTACAAATTGTTCTTCGGATCACAAGAGGTGTGTCCGAAATTGACCGAGGACGCCGGCCTAAGCTGCAATCGCCTGGATACACAAGTAAGTAGCTCTGTGTCCGGACATACCGTTCATTTGCATATCTTGGATTTGCCTTTTAACCAGTTGTCCTCTAAACAGGAGTGGATAGCGCAAGCAAAACTGATACGGTGTCCGGCCCCCCTCCCGGAGACCACGCCGGATCCCGTGTTGGTCAAGATGTTGGAGGTTGCGCCTTCGGAGGAAGGCGAAGGGGAAAGCAGAGAAGCTACCGCCTCTACCAAGGAGGCTTTCAAGAAAGGAGGGATCGAGAATCACCCCTTCTAAGGGGAGAAGAGGTCCGCTTCTGGAAACCCGGAGGCCAAGGCCTCAAAGCGGGGGAAGAGATCTTCACCGGAGGGTCCTGCGCCAGGGGAAGCCCCGACCGCACCCTCTCCCCCAAGGGATCAGCCCTCCAGCGAGCCGTAAGTAGAAAAAAGGGGAGTTTTGTAATAAGGGACATCCCTATTTTTGCTTCTGAGGATAACCGAAGTTTTTACCTTGTAGTTCGGATCTCCGTCCTTCTCAGTTGAGCTTGTCTTCGGGGGACCTTCGTCCGGAGATGATGGAGAGCGAAACGCCTCCATCTGCCGCACCGTCAGGCGGGGCGGACGACCCTGAGGTGTCATCACGGAGGGTATCCCCGAGTTCGGCCGGGCCGGAGAGTTCGGCGCCAACTGGTGTACGGCCGGGGGAGCTGAGGGATCTGCTTGAGAAGGCGTCTATCTCAGAAGGTCACCGTACATTGATGAGTACGGTGATTGAAAGAATTTCATCCGCCGAGGGCGGGTTGCATGATGCCGTCAGAAGTTTGCTGGCGGGGTTTGAGGTACGTAAAAATGACATACCTTTTCACAGTTTTACACATAAAGTGAGCCCTGTATAGATAGTAGCCCCTGAGACTCGGTATGTTGTCAAAAGCGACAGCGTGCCGAGGATCATAATCTCAGGTATTAATTCTCGCATTTCCTACACAGGTGGCGGATAGTCCGGTGGCCAGCCGAACTGATGGAGTTGCTGAACTAAGGCGGCAACTCGACGTTGCGGATGCGGACATCGCGCTAGTCAATAAGCGACTTGACGAGTCGCAAGGTAGGTTGTTTCTCCGTGGTCACCTAATAAGGGAGCCGAAGCTCACTCTTTACAACATGTGTGATTGATGCAGATGGTGCCGCTGCTGTGGAGGACCTTCAAGCAGAGCTTGCTCGAGCCAAGGAGCAGGCCAGGAGGAGTGATGCGGCTGCCTCGAAGGCGGCCAAAGAGCTAGAAGCCGAAAGGGCTGCTCACTGCCGAAGCAGGGAGGAGATGGCCGAAATGGTCGTGAAGCTGAAAGACGTTACCAACCGCTGTGAGGTTCTTGAAAAAGAACGCCAAGTGGAGCAAGAAAGCCTGAAGAAGGCCACCGCCGAAGCCGAGGATGCCCGTTCTGCAATAAGGGCTATAAAGGAGGAGCTGCGCCAAGCCGGAGATATTGCGGCTGGCAAGCCTTTTCTGCCGCGCAGGAGGTTCACAGATCCGAAGTATGCTCAGCTTGGCCAGCGAGTGCGGCAGATGCTGTTGTGCACTTCCGAAGTCAAAAGGATCACGAGACGGAAGAGCTTTTTTGGTCTCAATTCCACAGTCCGGAGCGTTCACTTCCGCTGACCGATCGGTTGGCTGAGTGGGCTGAGCTGAATAGATTGTCCGGACTTGCCATGACTGATGTAGTGACTCATATCTGGCCGGATAGGCCCAAGCCGAAGAGTTATTTTGGCTTATTGCAGCAATTCCTTGGGGCGGTGCCTCATATCAAGGCGATGAAGCGGTCGGCCTGCATAGAGGGTGCACGGATGGCCCTCGCCCGTGTGAAGACATACTGGACGGAGATGGATGACACCGATGTTGCAACCCGGGGTTCGGACGAGAGCCGGTTACCCGCCGAGCACTATTTTTGGGAAGTTCTGCGGGATGCTCGTGCAATAGAGTCGCAGTGCTCAAAGAATGTCATGTTTAGATGATTTTTATGATTTGTAAGACGATATATATAATATAAGTGCTTTTTATACTTGTGCGTTCAAGTATTGAAATATCTCCTGTGCGGTCGTTAATGTATACTTGTGTATAACCTGAAAGATGGCAGTCTTCGGCTTCAGCCCCCACGCACATGGTGCGGGGGTGTTTGCAAAAATAGCGCACTTTCACACTTAATCCAAAGCCTTGGTCCTGTGAAGGAGGTGGTAGAGTAGCAAACGAGGCAACCAGACTATAATGCTTTATCACTTTCACTTAGCCATAGGAGTTCGAGGGTGGGGCTACGATATAGCCCCTAGGGGCACCGCGCTCTCCGAATTCGGGGCGCATATGTGCCTGACCGGGAAACGGTCCTTCATCAAAGCGGAGAAATTCTAAACATTCCGGTAGTCGATCGAGTGGTTGACCAGTCTCTCGCTGTATCATGACAGTCAGTTTTCGGCTTTCTCTACTGAGGTGCTCGCCCGGCCGAACCGGGGCACAATCGTAGTAGTTCTCCTGGTGCCGCGTTAGCCGATGATACAAAATGTAAGGCAGCAAAACGCAGGAGCCGGGCAAACCCAACATTTGACCAAAGACATGATTCGGAGTTGATGCATATAAGGCCTAACTCAAGACGCCGAACACTCCCTAAGGTATTCGGTCTTTATGATAACGGGCAGAACAATGCCCTAAGCCCCTAGTGTCCAGGTACAGGCTAGAATTTCTGACGCGGCCGATGCCAAAACGCCAGCCTCCTTGTTGGTTATGGTAAAAAACCGTGGGATATGAATCAACAAGAGACAGCAAGAAAGGTTCACGCGGGGTCTTAATCTGAAAAGAATCCTTGCCACGGGTCCCTGCTGCACGTCTGCGCCTGTGTCTCCGTTGTGCCGTATCCTGGACGGGTGTACACGTTGTTCATCTGTAAAAAGAGAGGAACTTAGCTTGAAAAGAAATCGTGCAGAAAATTTATTGAAAGCAAAGTATGAATGAATGAATAAAGCTGAGCTTTTAGTGGCTCTTTATTGTTTGTACGCGCAGCCCCTTGTGAAGGGGTATGTGGCTAGGGAGCCCCTAGTTTATCTGTGCCAGACTCGCCTAGCCGTGTCCGGGGTCTTGAACGACCTTTTAATGAGATGATGTCGCGTGGACCGGGCATTTTAAGTGTAAGAGACGCATAGTGCGGTATTGCGTTAAAGCGGGCGAAAGCTTCGCGTCCCAATAGTGCTTGATGGCTACTTTTGAATGGGGCGACATGGAAGATTAGCTTTTCGCGACGGAAGTTGTCGGGTGATCCGAACACAACTTCTAGTAGTAAGGAGCCCGTGCACTTGGCGTAAGGGCCTGGTGTCACTCCTTTGAAGGAAGTGCGGCTGTGGCGAATTTTAGTAGGGTCTATCCCCAACTTGCGGATTGTGTTCGGATATAGCAGGTTTAAATCGCTGCCGCCATCCATTAGGACTTGTGTAAATTGTAGTCCGTCGATTATAGGATCCAATATCTGAGCAGTCCATCCTGCGTTTCGAATACTTCTGGAATAGTCCAGGTGGTCGAAAGTAATTGGTTTTGAAATCCAATCTCGGGGTTCCGCTGGGATGGACCGTGCGACACGTACTTTAGCGGGTGCCGCACTATTGTTCCGTATTATCACATGAAGTGAGTTTACTGTTTTGACTTCTTGTGGGAAAGTCTTTTGTTTTCCGGCGCTCTGCTGGTAGGGTTCGTCGTCATCCTCGCTTGGCGCGTCGAGCCCCTTGTGTTCGGCGTTGAGTCGGCCGGACTGTTTGAAGACCCAACAATCTCGGTGGGTGTGGTTTGCAGGCTTCCCGGGGGTACTGTGGATTTGACATATCCAATCCAAAATTTTGTTTAGGCTGGATAGTTCGTCACCGTTGTCCTTAAGAGGCAGTGTTTTGTTGTTCGGCTGCGAGCTTTTGAATCCGGCGTTGACCGCCGTGTTCTTTGGGCTCCTTTCTTTATTTCGGTGCTGGTCCTTTCTGCACTGTGATTTTCCGTTTCCATCTCTGATCTCGGATGTACTCGGGTCACTGGTCCTGCATCTTGCTAGCCAGCTATCTTCCCCTGCGCAAAAGCGGGTCATGAGGCTTGTTAGCGCGGCCATTGTTCTTGGCTTTTCCTGGCCGAGGTGTCTGGTGAGCCATTCGTCTCGGACGTTATGTTTAAAAGCTGCTAAGGCTTCGGCGTCCGGATAGTCGACTATTTGGTTCTTTTTGGTGAGGAACCTGTTCCAGAATTTGCGCGCTGACTCTCCGGGCTGTTGGGTTATGTGACTTAAATCGTCTGCATCCGGAGGGCGGACATAAGTCCCCTGAAAATTTGCTCTAAACGCGTCCTCGAGCTCTTCCCAACTTCCAATGGTATTTTCTGGGAGGCTTTTGAGCCAATGCCGAGCTGGCCCTTTGAGCTTGAGGGGCAGATATTTTATGGCATGGAGATCATCTCCTCTAGCCATATGTATGTGCAGGATGTAATCCTCAATCCAGACTCCGGGGTCTGTTGTTCTGTCGTATGCCTCTATGTTTACGGGCTTGAACCCCGCTGGAAATTCATGATCCAGCACCTCATCGGTGAAACATAGTGGGTGTGCGGCGCCTCTGTATTTGGGTGTGCCGTTGTCTGCGAACACTCGGCGTGTTGTGTTGCTTCCTGGGGCCCTCTTTTTTGGCCCATAAATGGACCTGACCGGGCCATCCGTTTTGCGAGGATCATGTGCCGGTTTGTGTGCGGCGCCGCTTGTCGCTCTTGGCCTGTCATCTGGTCGTCTATCCGGCCAGGCGGCCTCTTTGCTTTTTGACTATGGGGGCTCTACGGCCTCCTCGTCGAATTCGGGCAGCAGCTTGCGCTTCGGGTAGCTCTTTGTTTGGTGGTTGTTGCCATATTTGTCCGCGGTCTTGAGTACTTTGCTCCACCTCATTCTGAGTATGTCTTCCGCTGTTTTGAGCTTTCGTTTCTGCTTCTTCAGACTTCTTGCAGTGGCGACAAGCCTTTTGTGAAGGTTCTTATGCTCCAGTGGTGTGTCCGGCGTAAGATCGTCTGGACTGTTGTTTTCGCCGGGGATGTGTTTATTATCCGATTCATCCTGTTCGGATGGTTGCTTGTTTGCATGTTCGTCTCCCACTGGTTTGCCCTGCTTTACGGCTGGGTCATTATGAGTGCTGTTGTTATCGAGGCAGGACTTGGGGCGGCACTTGCGTCGCCGTTTTGGTTGTTTCTCGGGGGAATTATCCTTCGCCGCGTCCCGTTGTTCCTCGTTATCTCTCCCTTTTGGGGTATCCACCATATATACATCATGAGTTGAGGTGGCCTTCCAGTGCTCGGTAGGCGCTGGTTCTTGGTCGTCTCCGGCGTCGTCGTCCATACCGTCGATGTCTTCGGAGTCGTAGTCTAGCATGTCGTTAAATCGTCGACAGTGGCTACAAAGTGGGTGGTGGGTGGGTTTTGAATTTCTTCGTCCTCCACATTCCAACCATCCTGACCGCAGTCCGGCCAGGGCTCTCCTGATAACAAGAGATGCTTTAGTGAATTCAGGATGTCCCAAAGGGTGAGTGCTGAAAGATGTCCGCGGCGGTGAACTCCATGATCGGCGCCCGATCGGATTCGATTGGTAGGGGCGCAGGAGGTTCGGAGTCCGGCAAGGAGTCCGACACCTCAGAGTCACGAGCTTTACGAGGGACAAGGTCAGTGTTCGGCTCCATCGTCGTAGAGATTGCAGCCCCCGAGGCGGTGTCTAGCCACCAGTCCTCGATCTGCGTGGTCGGCTTCGAACTAGGCGTTGGGGCGGACTCATGTGCGGCCTCCAGGGCACTGTCCGGCGGCAGAGCTAAATCATGCCCATCGCGACAGTGCGGCGTGCTCGGCTGTGGCTCGAATCCATCGAAGATCCAGTCTCCGCGGATGTCGGCCGTGAAGTTTAGGCTTCCAAATCTGACCTGAAGGCCAGGGGCATAGCTTTCGATCTGCTCCAGATGGCCAAGCGAATTGGCCCGCAGTGCAAAGCCGCCGAACACGAAGATCTGTCCGGGGAGAAAAGTCTCACCCTGGACTGCGTGGTTGTTGATGATTGAAGGAACCATCAAGCCTATCGGTGACGACACAGAGAAACTCTCAATGAAAGCACCAATGTCGGTGTCAAAACCGGCGGATCTCGGGTAGGGGGTCCCGAACTGTGCGTCTAGGCGGATGGTAACAGGAGACAAGGGACACGATGTTTTTACCCAGGTTCGGGCCCTCTCGATGGAGGTAAAACCCTACTCCTGCTTGATTGATATTGATGATATGGGTAGTAAAAGAGTGGATCTACCACAAGATCAAGGAGGCTAAACCCTAGAAGCTAGCCTATGGTATGATTGTTGTAATGGTTGTTCGTCCTACGGACTAAAACCCTCTGGTTTATATAGACAGCGGAGAGGGCTAGGGTTACACAGAGTTGGTTACAATGGTAGGAGATCTACATATCCGTATTTCCAAGCTTGCCTTCCACGCCAAGGAAAGTCCCATCCGGACACGGGATGAAGTCTTCAATCTTGTATCTTCATAGTCTTGGAGTCCGGCCGATGATGATAGTCCGGCTATCCGGACACCCCTAGTCCAGGACTCCCTCAATGCCCTTAAGATCATGTATAGTATATCCAATAGCAGCACGGTGCTTCTTCAGAGTTTTCAATAATCTTTCCTCTTCTTGCTCTGAAACGTTAGCACTAATAATAACAGGATATATCTTCTTTTCATCAAGATAAGCATATTTAAGATTATCAGGTAAAGGTTTGAGCTCAAACACGGGATCGCCCTTGGATGGAGGAGGATCCTCTAGGATTTCAACAGGTAAGTTGTGTTTCAGAATAGGACCCTCTTGAAGGAATACTTCATCTATTTCCCTTCTTTCATTCATAAACATATCATTTTCATGGTCTAGCAAATATTGTTCTAACGGATCAGTAGGAGGCACGGAAATAGAAGAAAGACCAATAATTTCATCCTTATTAGGTAATTCTTTATCATGGGGTTGTCTACAAAACTTAGCAAAATTAGACTCATGAGACATATCCCCTAAGCCAATTGTAACAACATCCTTTTTGCAATCAATCCTAGCATTAACAGTATTCAAGAAGGGTCTACCAAATATAATGGGACAAAAGCTATCTTGTGGGGAACCAAGAACAAGAAAATCAGCAGGGTATTTAACCTTCCCACAGAAGACTTCAACATCTCTAACAATCCCAAATGGTGTAATAGTACCTCTATTGGCAAGCTTAATTGTAACAATATCTTCCAACTCAGTGGGTGCAATATCATGCATAATTTCATTATATAAGGAAATAGGTATTGCACTAGCACTAGCACCCATATCACATAAGCCATGATAGCAATGATCTCCTATTTTAACAGAAATAACAGGCACGCCTACAACAGGTCTATGTATCTTAGCATCGCGTTTAGCAATATTAGCAGCTTCATCACAGAAATAAATAACATGCCTATCAATATTATCAGCTAAGAGATCTTTAACTATAGCAATACTAGGTTCAACTTTAATTTGCTCAGGAGGTGTATATGTTCTAGTATTACTCTTACGAACAACAGTTGAAGCTTTAGCATGATCCTTTATCCTAACAGGGAAAGGTGGTTTCTCAACATAAGTAGTAGGAACAATAGGATCATTATAAGTGATAGTCTTTTCTTCAACTGTAACAGGTGCAACTACTTTTACTTCAGTGGGAGGATTATATTTAAACCACTTCTCCTTAGGGAGATCAACGTGAGCAGCAAAAGATTCACAAAAAGAAGCTACTATCTCAGAGTCAAGTCCATATTTAGCGCTAAATCCACAAAAAGCATCGGTATCCATAAAAGATTTCACACAATCAAACTTAGGTGTCATACCTGACTCCTTACCATTGTCAGAACCCCAATCTTCAGCGTTGCGTTTAATTATTTCCAGTAAATCCCACTTGAATTCAGTAGTCTTCAGCATATAAGAACCAACACGGGAAGTATCAAGCATGGTGCGATCATTGAGAGATAGCCGAGCATAAAATTTTTGAATAATCATTTCTCTTGAGAGCTCATGATTGGGGCATGAATATAACATTGACTTAAGCCTCCCCCAAGCTTGAGCGATGCTTTCTCCTTCGTGAGGCCAAAAATTATATATATAATTACGATCACGATGAAAAAGATGCATATGATAGAACTTCTGGTGAAATTCCAATTTCAATCGTTTATAGTTCCAAGATCCCATATCATCACATAGCCTATACCATGTCAATGCATCTCCCTTCAAAGATAAAGGGAAGACCTTCCTCTTAACGACATCATCGGGAATACCTGCAAGCTTAAATAATCCACAAACTTCATCCACATAGATAAGGTGTAAATCGGGATGCAATGTTCCATCTCCTGCAAAGGGATTAGCTAGCAGTCTCTCTATCATACCCGAAGGAATCTCAAAGTAAACATTTTCAGTAGGTTTAGTAGGTTGAGGAGAAACTCTTTGCTCTACTGGTCGGGGCGAAGATGCCCCGAACAAGCCCCTCAAAGGATTAGTTTCCATAGTAACAAGTGACAGGAAATTTCAGCACACTATATAAATGTTTCCTTACCAAGTTCCACTCACCAAAGGCGCTTCACTCCCCGGCAATGGCGCAAGAAAATAGTCTTGATGACCCACAAGTATAGGGGATCTATCTTAGTCCTTTCGATAAGTAAGAGTGTCGAATCCAACGAGGAGCAGAAGGAAATGACAAGCGGTTTTCAGTAAGGTATTCTGTGCAAGCACTGAAATTGTAGGTAATAGATAGTTTTGTGATAAGATAATTTGTAACGGGTAATAAGCAATGAAAGTAAATAAAGTGCAGCAAGGTGGCCCAATCCTTTTTGTAGCAAAGGACAAGCCTGTACAATTCTTATAATAAGAAAAGCGCTCCCGAGGACACATGGGAATTATCGTCAAGCTAGTTTCATCACGCTCATATGATTCGCGTTCGTTACTTTGATAATTTGATATGTGGGTGGACCTGTGCTTGGGTACTGCCGTTTCCTTGACAAGCATCCCACTTATGATTAACCACTATTTCAAGCATCCGCAACTACAAAAGAAGTATTAAGGTAAACCTAACATAGCATGAAACAAGTGGATCCAAATCAGCCCCTTATGAAGCAACGCATAAACTAGGGTTTAAGCTTCTTCACTCTAGCAACCCATCATCTACTTATTACTTCCCAATGCCTTCCTCTAGGCCCAAATAATGGTGAAGTGTCATGTAGTCGACGTTCACATAACACCACTAGAGGAGAGACAACATACATCTTATCAAAATATCGAACGAATACCAAATTCACATGACTACTAATAGCAAGACTTCACCCATGTCCTCAGGAACAAACGTAACTACTCACAAAGCATATTCATGTTCATGATTAGAGGAGTATTAATATGCATTAAGGATCTGAACATATGATCTTCCACCAAGTAAACCAATTAACATCAACTACAAGGAGTAATCAACACTACTAGTAACCCACAGGTACCAATTTGTGGTTTTGATACAAGATTGGATACAAGAGATGAACTAGGGTTTTGAGAGGAGATGGTGCTGATGAAGATGTTGATGGAGATTGACCCCCTCCCGATGAGAGGATCGTTTGTGATGATGATGGTGACGATTTCCCCCTCCCGGAGGGAGGTTTCCCCGGCAGAACAGCTCCGCCGGAGCCCTAGATTGGTTCCGCCAAGGTTCCGCCTCGTGGCGGCGGAGTTTCATCCCGTAAGCTTGCTTATGCTTTTTTCCAGGGTAAAAGCCTTCATATAGCAGAAGATGGGCACCGGAGGGCCACCAGGGGGCCCACGAGACTGGGGGCGCGCCCAGTAGGGGGCGCGCCCCCCACCCTCATGGCTAGGGTGCGGGCCCCCTCTGGTACTTTCTTTGCTCAATAATCTTATTAATTCCAAAAATGACTTTCGTGGAGTTTCAGGACTTTTGGAGCTGTGTAGAATAGGTTTCCAATATTTGCTCTTTTTCAAGCCAGAATCCCAGCTGCCGGCATTCTCCCTCTTCATGATAAACCTTGTAAAATAAGAGAGAATAGCCACAAGTATTGTGACATAACGTGTAATAACAACCCATAATGCAATAAATATCGATATAAAAGCATGATGCAAAATGAACGTATCACTGTCTCTAATGCATAACCCCAAAACAATAGTGGTAAATTGGTAAGAGACATCATAGATCACATCATACCCAATAAAGTGTGGTTACAACGTTCGGACACACCATTACGCTTTGGTGTTCCAGGTGGCGTGAGCTGTGAAACTATTCCACATTGTTTTAAATGAATGCCAAACTCGTAACTCAAATATTCTCCTCCACGATCAGATTGTAGAAACTTTTTTTTGTTACGATGATTCTCCACTTCACTCTAAAATTCTTTGAACTTTTCAAATTTTTCAGACTTGTGTTTCATTAAGTAGACATACCCATATCTACTCAAATCATCTGTGAAGGTCGGAAAATAACGATACCCGCCATGAGCATCAACACTCATTGGACCGCACACATCGGTATGTATTATTTCCAATAGGCCAGTAGCTCGTTCCATTGTTCTGAGAACGGAGTTTTAGTCATCTTTCCCATAAGGCACGGTTCGCAAGTATCAAGTGATTGCAAAAGTCCATCTTTATGGAGTTTCTTCATGCGCTTTACACCGATATGACCCAAACGGCAATGCCACATATGAGTTGCACTATCATTATCAACTTTGCATCTTTTGGCATCAATATTATGAATATGTGTATCATCACGATCAAGATTCAACAGAAATAGACCACTCTTCAAGGGTGCATGACCATAAAAGATATTACTCATATAAATAGAACAACCATTATTCTCTGATTTAAATGAATAACCGTCTTGCACTAAACAAGATACATATATAATGTTCATGCTCAACGCTGGCACCAAATAACAATTATTCAGGTCTAAAACTAATCCTGAAGGTAGATGTAGAGGTAGCGTGCTGACGGCGATCACATCAACCTTGTAACCATTTCCGACGTGCATCATCACCTCGTCCTTAGCCAATCTTCGTTTAATCCTTCGTCCCTGCTTCGAGTTACAAATATGAGCAGCCGAACCGGTATCAAATACCCAGGAACTACTACGAGAATTAGTAAGGTACACATCAATAACATGTATATCAAATATACCTTTGTTCACCTTGCCATCCTTCTTATCCGCGAAATACTTGGGGCAGTTCCGCTTCCAGTAACCAGTCCCTTTGAAGTAGAAGCACTCAGTTTTAGGCTTGGGTCCAGACTTGTGTTTCTTCCCGGGTGTGATAACTTGCTTGTCAGTCTTTTTGAAGTTCCCTTCTTTTTACCCTTGCCCTTTTTTTTAAACTAGTGGTCACTTTAACCATCAACACTTGATGCTCCTTCTTGATTTCTACCTCCACGGCCTTTAGCATCGCGAAGAGCTCGGGAATAGTCTTATTCATCCCATGCATATTGTAGTTCATCACGAAGCCTTTGTTGCTTGGTGGCAGTGACACAATCATCTGGGGATTAACTCCCAGCTGAGACAAGCGATTATGGTACCTAGACATTCTGAGTATGTGCTCACTAACAGAACTGTTCTCCTCCATCTTGCAGCTATAGAACTTGTCGGAGACTTCATATCTCTCAACTCGGGAATTTGCTTGAAATATCAACTTCAACTCCTGGAACATCTCATATGGTCCATGATGTTCAAAATGTCTTTGGAGTCCCAATTCTAAGCCATAAAGCATGGCACGCTGAACTAACGAGTAGTCATCAACACGTGACTGCCAGGCATTCACAATGTCTGCAGTTACTGGGGAAGGTGGTACACCGAGCGGTGCATCAAGGACATAATTCTTCTGAGCAGTAATGTGGATAATCCTCAAGTTACAGACCCAGTCCGTGTAGTTGCTGCCATCATCTTTCAACTTAGCTTTCTCTAGGAACGCATTAAAATTCAAAGGAACGGTAGCACGGGCCATTGATCTACAACATAGATATGCAAACACTATTAGGACTAAGTTCATGATAAATTAAGTTCAATTAATCAAATTACTAAACAAGTCCCACTTAAATAGACATCCCTCTAGTCATTTAAATGATGCGTGATCCAAATCAGCTAAACCATGTCCGATCATCACGTAAGATGGAGTAGTCTTCAATGGTGAACATCACTATGTTGATCATATCTACTATATGATTCACGTTCTACCTTTCGGTCTCTAGTGTTCCGAGGCCATATCTGTATATGCTAGGCTCATCAAGTTTAACCCGAGTATTCTGCGTGTGCAAATCTGGCTTGCACCCATTGTATTTGAACATAGAGCCTATCACACCCGATCATCACATGGTGTCTCAGCATGAACAACTTTCACAAGGGTGCATACTTGGGGAGAACACTTATACCTTGAAATTTAGCAAGGGATCATCTTATAATGCTACTGCCATACTAAGCAAAATAAGATGCATAAAAGATAAAAATCACATGCAATCAAAATATGTGACATGATATGGCCATCATCATCTTGTGCTCATGATCTCCATCACCGAAGCAATGTCATGATCTCCATCATCATCAGATTGACACCTTGATCTCCATCGTAACGTCGTGGTCCTCTCGCCAACCATTGCTTCTACGACTATCGCTACCACTTAGTGATAAAATAAAGCAATTACATAGCGCTTGTATTTCATACAATAAAGCGACAACCATATGGCTCCTGCCAGTTGCCGATAACTTTTACAAAACATGATCATGTCATACAACAATCTTTATATCACATCATGTCTTGACCATATCACATCACAACATGCCCTGCAAAAACAAGTTAGACGTCCTCTACTTTGTTGTAGCAAGTTTTACGTGGATACTACGGGTTTCTAGCAAGAACCATTCTTACGAACGGCACAAAACTACAACGGTGATTTATCAAGTTTGTTGTTTTAACCTTCGCAAGGACCGGCCGCAGTCAAATTCGATTCAACTAAAGTTGGAGAAACAGACACCCGCCAGCCACCTTTATGCAAAACTAGTTGCATGTCTTTCGATGGAACCTTTCTCATGAACGTGGCCATGTAAGGTTGGTCCGGCCGCTTCATCCAACAATAGCGCCAAATCAAAATAAGACATCGGTGGTAAGCAGTATGATGATCACCGCCCACAACTCTTTGTGTTCTACTCGTGCATATCATCTACGCATAGACCTGGCTCGGATGCCAATGTTGGGAAACGTAGCATGCAATTTCAAAAAATTCATACGCTCATGCAAGATCTATCTAGGAGATGCATAGCAACGAGAGGGGAGAGTGTGTCCACGTACCCTCGTAGACCGAAAGCGGAAGCGTTAACTTAACGCAGTTGATGTACTCGAACGTCTCCTTGAATCAACCGATCAAGTACCGAACATACGGCACCTCCAAGTTCTGCACACGTTCAGCTAGATGACGTCCCTCGAACTCTTGATCCAACAGAGTGTCGATGGAGTCGATGAGTTCCGGCAGCACAATGACGTGATGACGGTGTTGGTGATGTGATCCGCGCAGGGCTTCGCCTAAGCACTACGATGATACTATAGGAGGAGTAAACAGTGGAGGGAGTACCGCACACGGCTAAGACAATTGTTGTGCCTTTGGGGTGCCCCCTGCCCCCGTATATAAAGGAGGAGGGGGAGGAGGATGGCCACCAAGGGCACGCCATGGAGGGAGGAGTCCTACTAGGACTCCACTCCTTGTAGGATTCCCCCCCCCCCCTCTTTTTCCTTCTTATGGAGGGGGGAACGGGAAATAGGTGGAGAGGGAGAAGGAAAGGGGGGTCGCGCCCCCACCCCTTGTCTAATTTGGATTGGTAAGGGGTGTATGCGCCACCTCCTGTGGTTGCCCTCTCCCCTCAACTAAGGCCCATGTGGCCCATTAACTTTATCGGGGGGTCCGGTAACCTCCCGGTACTCCAAAGAATCGCCGAACCTCTTCGGAACTATTCTGGTGTCTGTATATAACCTTTCAATATATCAATCTTTACCTCTCGACCATTTCGAGACTCCTCGTCATGTCCGTGATCTCATCCGGGACTCTGAACAACCTTCGATCACCAAAACACATTGGGATAATTAGATTTATGCCCCTAGTTGTGTCCCACTCATCTGTTTTACCCCTAATTCCCAAAAGTCACCAGTTCTGTCCAAGTCACTTTGCTCCTCTTATGATTTTTCCCTTTGACCATTTGACCGTCAGTTTGAAAACTCCATAACTATCATACCAAATCAGAAAAATGCAAATAAGATACCAAAATGTTCAGAAAAACATCACCTATATGTCAGTGTCATTTGCATTCATGAAATTAGTGTTGAAAAGTGCACATCTGAGGTTTAGCTCTTTTGATACCACCATCAATAGTAAACTCTAAAAAATTCAAAAAATTTTAAAAAAATATGGTGGCAAAGAACGACAAATGTTCTAAGTGCTTGCCAAGTTTCATTAGGGAATGACATTCGTGGAAGTCATGGCAAAAAACAATCTATTTTGGAGAGCTGATTGTTTTTTTTTGCCGCAGCACCCACGAATGTTATTCCCTGATGAAACTTGGAAGGCACTTAAAACATTTGTCATTCTTTGCCACCATTTTTTTTATTTTTTGAACTTTTTTAGAGTTTACTATTCATGGTGGTATCAAAAGAGCTAAAACTCAGATGTGCACTTTTCAACACTTTTTTCATGTATGCAAATGACACAGACATATCGGTGATGTTTTTCTGAACATTTTGGTATCTTATTTGCATTTTTCTGATTTAGTAAGAATTAGTTATGAAGTTTTCAAACTGACGGTCAAACGGTCAAAGGGCAGAAGCATAAGAGGAGCAAAGTGACTTGGACAGAACCAGTGACTTTTGGGAATTAGGGGTAAAACAGACGAGTGGGACACAACTAGGGGCATAAATCTAACTATCCCAAACACATAACTCATATAATACCAATCGTCATCGAATGTTAAGCGTGCGGACCCTACGGGTTCGAGAAGTATGTAGACATGACCGAGACACCTCTCCGGTCAATAACCAATAGCGGAACCTGGATGCTCATATTGGTTCCCACATATTCTACAAAGTTCTTTATCGGTCGAACCACAATGTCAATATAGTTATTCCCTTTGTCATAGGTATGTTACTTACCCGAGATTCAATTGTCGGTATCTTCATACCTAGTTCAATCTCGTTACTGGCAAGGCTCTTTACTCATTCATAGTGCATCATCCCGTGACCAACTCATTAGTCACATTTCTTGCAAGGCTTCATGTGATGTGCATTACCAAGAGGGCCCAGAGATACCTCTCCGATACTCGGAGTGACAAATCCTAATCTCGATCTATGCCAACCCAAAAAAACACCTTCGGAGATACCTGTAGAGCATCTTTATAATCACACTGTTACGTTGTGACGTTTGATAGAACACAAGGCAATCCTCCGGTGTCCGGGAGTTGCATAATCTCACAGTCGGAGAATATATATTTGACACGAAGAAAGCAGTAGCAATAAAACTGAACGATCATTATGCTAAGCTAACAGATGGGTCTTGTCCATACATTCTACTAATGATGTGATCCCGTTATCAAATGACAACTCGTGTCCATGGCTAGGAAACTTAACCATCTTTTGATCAACGATCTAGTCTAGTAGAGGCTTACTAGGGACACATTGTGTTGTCTATGTATCCACACATGTATCAAGTTTCCGTTTAATACAATTCTAGCATGAATAATAAACATTTATCATGAATAAGTAAATATAAAAAAACAACTTTATTATTGCCTCTAGGGCATATTTCCTTCATTTAAATCATGCATAAAAGAGTTCAGAGGAGACTCAAATAATATTCATAGATAATCTGATCATAAACCCACAATTAATCGGATCTCACCAAACACACCGTAAAAGAAGATTACATCAGATAGAACTCCAAAAACATCGAGGAGAACATGGTATTGAAGATCAACGAGAGAGAAGAATCCATCTAGCTACCAGCTATGGACCCATAGGTCGATGGTAAATACTCACACATCATTGGTAGGGCAACAAGTTTGATGTAGAGGTCCTCCGTGATCGAATCCTACTCTCGCAGATTGCTGGAAAAGGCCCCAAGATGGGATCTCACGAGAATAGAAGCTTGCAGCGGCGGAAAAGTATTTTTGTGGACGCTTCTAATTTTTGGGGAATATTCGAGACTGTATAGAGGTGGAACTAGGGTTAGGGGACTCTCGAGGGACCCACAAGCTAGGGGCGTGCCCTGAGGGCTTGTGGCCTCCTCGGGACTCTTCTGGCCCTCTCTCCAAGTCACGTAGGTGTCTTCTGGTACAAGAAAAATCATCGCGAAAGTTTTATTCCGTTTGGACTCCGTTTGATATCTTCCTTTTTTGAAAAAGTCAAAAACAAGGAAAGAACATAAACTGGCACTCGGCTCTAGGTTAATAAGTTAGTCCCAAAAATAATATAAATTAGCATATTAATGCATATAAAACATCCAAAACAGATAATATAATAGCATGGAACAATAAAAAATTGTAGATACGCTGGAGACGTATCACCCCGCAGTCCGCCTGCTGGCCATCTACAATCTTTGGCTTCACATTGAAAACTTTCAGCCATAGGCCAAACTGTGGTTGCACCCGAAGAAAAGCCTCGCAAATGATGATGAAGGCCGAGATGTTGTGGATAGAGTTCGGGGCTAAATCATGAAAGTCTAGCCCGTAAAGAATAATATCCCTCAGACGAAGGGGTGAAGCGAGAAGCCTAGTCCTTGCACGAAGTGGCGGACAAACACCACCCTCTCGCCGGGAAGTGGTGTGGGGATGACCTGGCCTACTTCTGGAGCTCGGTGAACAACGGCGGCCAGAAGGTAGCCGGCGCGCTTCAGATCCTCGATATCTTTGTTGGTGACAGTCGAAGCCTCCCACTTGCCTCTCTCGCCAGATCCGACCATCATCAGGTATTGGGGGAGGGGAGCCCTGGGGGAAAGGTGGATTGGAGCACTTGAGCTCTATGTATTGAAAAGAGTAGTGGCGAGAGGAGGAACAAAGCGTGAGGAGATAACTATGGCTGGTATCTTTTTATAAGCAGTCATGATACCAAGAGTCCTTTAAACACGCCGCTAGCCTCGCCACTTCCTAATAAACTCGTGACATTATGCATGAGTGGGATACTAGGAATCATTGGTCAAATCCCTTGAAAAGTGGAACACGATCTACGCCTCGATGGGACGTGCCATTAGATGGACTGCCTCGAACCACCACATCGAGTTCTCATCTTTATGGCCGGCGGCGACCCTTTGCTGAAAAATGTCAGTTATCGGCACTGCATATGTTTGAGCCGTTGGCCTTCGAGGTTAAGTAGGAGATGTTGGCCCGAAGTCCGGATTCAGTGTGGTTCAGCACATGGCTGGATTAGACCAGGTGTCGCCCGAAGACTTAACCAGATGAGGTCGTTCTGAATACTCAAAAGGAGGGAACTCACCTGTAAGCCAGAGTCTTCAGATGCGGAGGATGCAGAAATCCGGTGTTGGATGCTAGTTCGGGGGCTACTGAGGGAGTCCTGGACTAGGGGGTCCCCGGCGGTCCGGCCTATCTCTCATGGGCCAAATAGTTGGGCGCGCTGTATCCGGACCGAAGACCTTTTTATGCCTTGGTGTGTACCCCAAGTCAAGGTGGAAGATTCAGCGTCTTTGTTCCTTCTATGTAACTGACTATGTGTAAACCCTCGTACCCCTAGTATCTATTTAAACCAGAGGGTTTAGTCCGCATAGTAAAAAGAGAACATCCACAATCCTATTAGCCTAGGGTTTAGTTCATCTGATCTCGTGGTAGATCGACTCTGTAATCCTCATATACAAGCAATATAATCAAACAGGACATAGGGTTTTACCTCTTAGAGAGGGCCCGCACCTAGGTAAATATCATGTCCCACGTCCCTTGTGCCCCATCGATCCAAGGTGCACAGTTCAGGACCCCCTACCCGAGATCAGCCGGTTTTGACACCGATAGAAACCCCAACAAGTTTACATAGATAAGCCCATCCCTCATCACCATTCCTTCGGCCATCATTGCATCAGATGTATGTATTATGTATTTGCATTGCGTATCTGATAACTGTTGTTGTTGCTCCCACCGCCTCATGGCAAAAACAATGTTGACATGTACATTAACAAATCTAAGATCAGGTTTCATCCACCTTGATGCACTAGTGGCATTCCGGTTAAGATTCACCTCATAGTAGTTACTAGTGATCGCCCAACACAGCCGTATGCCATCTCGTAAGTGGTGGTGGATTACCATCATGTGTGAGGAAGTGTATTGATTGATACGTCGCCACGAAAAGAATAATCCCCCTTTGTTGTTGTTGACACCAGATTTTGGCATGACATAAAAAGAAAATGAGATGGCTTCGAGTGAAAGGGTTTTCAGCATGGAAAGTTTCACATCGCCGAGAGGAACAACTTTGATGTTTAAGTCATAGCCATCCGACCGCATCTCTAAGACCGAAGTTGTGCTCAAAGTACTGGATTTTGTATTCAGAACACTGTTCGGCTTATTATGCCCCCAAGACGGCCTCGTATGGAAGAATTATCTACATAAATTGTCTTCGTCTCGTCAAAACGATCGATTTTTATACAAAGATCATTGCAATCCGAGGTCGTATGCAAAAGTTAGAGCCCGCACAATGAGACCCTCCAGCAAGCAAAATATGACGCCCGGAACCAGACACATATGTGGGTGTGTCTGATGAGATGTGTGAATAATTTGCTGTTTTGCACAAGCGATTTGACCCTCGGGATGACGTCTAATGAAAAAACGTTCAACATGAAAGATGTTCGTCTCGTCGAAACGGTCAAGATTGCTATTGGACTCGTTTCCATCAGAGGTTGTTTGCCATCACAAAAAAGACCCGCAAGGTACAGTCAATTTAAACTGAACAGTTTTGGAAAGTTCGGATAAAACCAGTCCGAATTTGACTAGGGTTTTGGACGTGAATTGATGCAATTTTCTTGTAAGGAAAGCCTAGATGAATCCTTTTCTTGTACGGGAAGTCCAGCCGCCTCTTATATATGTTGGGGGTGACGGCCGATTGAACAACACCAATCGAACCAATCAATCTATTACACTTTTGTGTTCATCTATCTTTATCCCCTACCCTTGTATCTTTCTTTCTCGTTCTTCGTTCATTCCTCGTGTTGGAGAGCAGCGATCCACGAGGCTCTAGGGGCGAGCGAATCGACCTAGGGAAGCCCATTGCCGCCGCACTCCCTGACGGGGTCCCTCCCGGGCGTGTGGGGTTTCGGGTCTACAAAAGCGCCCGCCGACTGTCTTGCATATCACGCTGTCGGTTGGGTCTCCTTCGATGTGAGCTGCGGTGCATCACCCCCGGCGTCGAGGGTACATGTGACGTGTTCGTGTGTCAACACACTTTTTGGTGACTCCACTGGGGAAGAAGCTTTGAACAGTCTCCAGCCTGTTCTTGCTACGAGGAGAGCGTCATCAAGCGGCTGCAATCTACAACGGTAACATGTATCATCAATATCCTTACGTTGATGCAAATAGCCATTATGTCGATGTTGCTAGATCTTTCAATGGACATGTCATGTCGGCTAGCCCTAACGAGCAAAGGCCGACTAGTTATTCCGTTGGAGAAACATGGAATTTACAGAATCGCGACATGCAACTTATGAATCTGAACTTTCGTGCATCAGCAACATCTTTCAATATGCCGGTGAACAACACGATTTGTTCGAGTGATCAATATATGACACCTCATGTACAGGAGGGAGTTTCACAGTTTTATCCATCGGCAGCCGACTCGCAATATGCGGGTTCATCCCCAAACATGCCGATGGATGGGAGAATCGACCATGCTTCCATTAGCTATTTGGCTGGTTATCCTCAATCATCATATACTACACCTCATGAGATTAATTGTTCGGTGGCATATGAAACTAAAAATATTAATGACTCGGCTCACCGTCACGGTTATGGCCGAGTGAATGGAGATTCTGCAGGAGCATATGTGCCTAATATTGCAGGAGATGAGGTGGCTCTAGTTGCATTAAAAAGTTTAGCCCAAATAAGAAGATTAGTGCTATTTGCCTTGAGCAGCATGAAAAGGGATTGGTTCCTGATTATGAGTCAATAAGAGCTAGGGTTTTGAAAGAAGACGAAGTGTTGCCAATTGATCAAATTGGCGTGAGAAAATATTCAACAACAGTGCACATGTCTTCACCTATCATTGCAGCATGTTATACACCCCCTATACAATCGCAAAATTTCGGCAACATCAATTCATTGCCGAAATATCGTAAAAGTATTGGGGGGCAAGCCGATCCAAGCAGGTCTGAGTTTAAAGAAAAATATGTGGCCCAAGTGGACAAGCCAGAGCTCACAGGAACAATGAATTTACTACACCTACCCTCGAGGAATTACCAGCAGAATATCGACAGGCTTATGAAGCACTCAAGAAGAAGCGTGGAGAGGAAGATTTGCAAGAGTACATCAAGTGCCTTTCTCCATGTGTCAACCATGTTGGCCCTTCTACACTCTTAAGGCAAGATAAAAAAGAAGCTTTGCAAGCAAATCAGCAAAAAAGGATTCACTCGGGTTATACAGTGGATTCGGTTGAAACCAGATTGAGCACGGAGATAGCTAATGCCGAGTGCATCAAGCCATTTATTACCAAGTGTACCAAAATAGAAGATGCAAGCTTCGCTGAGCAAAGGAATGACAAGAGCAACAAATTGGCTGTCCTCGATTTTTCTATATGCAAGGGAGCTTACCTGCTACCCTATGAGTTTCGTGCCAAAAATATTGATGAGCATCAAGAACAAAGTAATATGGCCGAACACAGTTCCGTTAATGATGAAAATCAAGAACAAGAAAATGCAGCTGAGCAAAGTTCAACTAACAAAGAGCATCCGAGTGAAATCCACTCGGGCAATCCGACTGAAATATACCCGGGCAATTCGAGTGAAATCTACTCAGACAATCCGAGTGATGAAGCACGAGATCCAGAAAAAGAGGACGAGGCGTTGGAGAATTATTCGGAAGTGGAGCAAGGTATTGTTCTAGTGGTGCAACCATCTCTTCCTTCCAACGTCTTCACAAAGGTACACCTAGCAGATAGTTTATTCAATTTTTGATTCGGTCAAAATCATATTGTTGATGCACCTGTTAGTAAGATTCCAATTAATTTTGAAAGACCAATCGAAATGAGTAACCTGTTTGTTAGGAATGATCTTGTCACTAATCATGATAGTCAACACATGGTATCATTCATAGAGACTGGTAGTGATAACTCATCGCAACCAAAGCTTTTCCCATTATGCTGACTTAAAATTATGTTCATATGGTAGCTTTGCTTGTTTCATGCCTGGCTAACATTTGGTCTCAAATGAGACGTATATTCTGTAATTGTTTTTGTTGTGGAAACATAAAGACAGGTCCAAAGTCCTTCGAGATAGCCGATTCAAGAGCACCGGGAAAACAGGATGAAAATCAATGCATAGCCGAGTCGGATGACGCTAATCCAGCACTACTCGGTTATTTTGTTTCAGAACCAGTATCACAGTATCACTTAATGGACAGACAATGTACCTTCAGTCCGAGCATGGGTAATCACATCATTGGTGCATCATCGACAAATCCTATTATAATTGATCATGATGTCGAGCCATCAGGACAAGAACAAATGCAATGTTTGTTTGAAGAGAATATCAAAGACAACAACGTGATTCATCAAGCCGCACAATCAGACAACATAGGACGATTGGAGTTTGTTGAGGCACGAGCATATGGCCAGTCGTATCAGATTGGTCTTGATGGTGATCAAATGTTGACTCGGATATCTCAAGCCGATTCATCTAAAGGTCAACAGGTACACACCGACGATGACGGGGTCAAGTCTTCGAGCAAGGATATGGTTAAAAAGTGCATCAACAACATTCTTGAAGATGGGAATTCCATCAAAGCTACAATGGCGACATCTAGCACTGGTGGGCAACAAGAAAATTCAAAGATCGATGCATGCACAACTAAACAAAGCAAAGGCAATGGTAAGCACAAAGGTAAAAAGCTGAAAGTCACTTTCGCACAGTTATTAGAAAAATATCAGAATATAAGTGAGGCAAAGAGTGCTTATCGGTCGAGTGAAACAAAAGCATCGAAGTCACCCCCAAGGCATAAATTTGAAGACCGGGATTGGCGAAGGAAGAAGTTGAGCAAACAGACTCCATATCCTCCTTTTGGGCCACCAATGCCGATGTCATGGATACCCCCCTATGCTGACTATTATTCAGATCAATCATGGAACAAGTATAAATCAAGCGCACACTATCCATCATATTCAAAACCACCTCACCATAATTATGCAGCTGCGAGAGGATCATCATTTATTCAACAACCACATGTTAAAGACCGTCTCAATCATAAGGAATCGGTCCAAAACTCAAGGAAGAAGAAAGAGGTGGTCAAACAAGTTTACCGTGTTAAAAGAGATGGTCGTAAGAGTGCAACTATAGATTTGATCTCAAATGAAAAAGAGCCAATTAAATTGTTGACATTGGCTACTAAAGGCAATGAGACGAAGCAACCAATTATTGCGAATCAAAGTGCCAAATCTGAAGAAAAGAAGTTGAGAGTGCACAAGGACAAAAAGTAATTGCCATTGGTCAAAATAGAATCACTGCCGAGATGCCCACTCGGCTTATCGTATTGGCAAAAGAGGGAATTACACAAACTTAGTGCACAAGAACTTGAAGAAAGGAACATGGCATGGGTTCCCAAAGGAAGTGCTCAAAATAAGAATTATGTGCAAGCCTCCATTACAAGAAGTGCGGCAAAGGTGAAGAAGGAAAAGAGTGAAAACTATGATGGACCAAGATTAAGGTTTCAGCATCTTCGGTCTACACATTGGCCATATTCTTCAACTATGCCATTAACGCATATGCCATGGAATTTATCATCAGGTATGATTGATAACCCTCAATGGGCTTATTTTAATCCATGGATGCAATATAATTTCTTACATCATGAAAGGGTATTACCAAGTCACTATACATTTGATTAGCTACAAGTTTGTTGCCGATCCAAAGGGCCGAAATACTTGATTTGTCATTTCATTTGTTTATTTCGGATATATGTGCTTTGAATGAAGTTTACTTGGTAACAGCCGATATTTATCTATCGTCCTAAGAATATGTCAATGCATGGCCGATGTAGTATTCTAAACATCATCCTTAGTTCGATTGGAGAGTGAGACAAGGTACGTGCTCATGGAAATTTATATGCATGCTTATATTATGATTGAATGGAGTTGAGACATCATGACCGATGTCATTGAATATATTTTTCATAGACCAATTCATAGTTACAGAATTGGCTACTGGGCTTATACTCTGTTTGGATATGATTTGGCTTGTGCATCATTGAGATCTATAAGAGGCCAAATCATAGCTGATTTTATTGTTGAACATCGGATTGATGACAAGCATGATGTTGATATAAACCTTGTCTCACTAGTACCATGGAGATTATATTTTGATGGTTCAGTTTGTAGTAATGGCCAAGATGTTGGTATTGTTTACATATCTTCTCATGGTGCTGTTTTTGAAGCCTCATGCCGCTTAGAATATTTTTGTACGAACAATCAAGCCGAATATGAAGCATTATTATTCGGCCTAGAGATGTTACTAGCTATAGATGTTACACATATTGAAGCTTATGGTGATTCGTTATTATTAGTACAACAAATATCCAAAGTCTTTCAATGCTTTGACGAATCACTTAATGTTTATCTTGATAAATGTATAGATATAATTTCTACTTTGGATTATTTTAGCATTGCTCATATATCTAGACATGACAATTGGAAAGCAAATGATATGGCACAACAAGCATCCGGCTATCATGTTGATTGTGGCATGTTTCATATTTCTGAAAAGCCGATGTCTAGTCTTTCCAACATAGGGGAGGCCGAACCGGAGCCCACCGTTTCGGCCACTAATGAAATATTAAATGCAGGAGAAAATCAAGACTGGAGGAAGCCCATCATTGATTATTTGTGTGATCCTAGTAGAAGGGTGGACAGGGCTGTTCGGCGTATGGCTTTCAAGTACACAATGAGAGATGATGGTCTATCGCCGAACGGTTGATGATGTTCTTTTAAAGTGCTTGGACGAAGACCAAGCGAGAATTGCTATGGGAGAGGTCCATGATGGTATTTGTGGCACTCATCACTCGGCTCCCAAGATGAAATAGTTACTACAACGTGCTGGGTTTTATTGGCTGACCATGATTAATGATTGCTTCAGATATTATAAAGGGTGTGAAGCTTGTCAAAAATTTGGTGATATTCAGTTGGCTCCTGCTGTTATGCTACATCCCATTATCAAGCCATGGCCTTTCAGAGGATGGGGTTTAGACTTTATTGGACAAATTCATCCGTCTTCATCAAAGGGGCATCGGTTCGTCTTAGTAGCAACCGATTATTTCACTAAATGGTCTGAAGCAGTGCCTCTCAAGAACATGACACATACAGAGGTAATTAAGTTCATAACCGAGCACATTATTCATAGATTCGGCATTCCTCAAACGTTGACTACAGATCAAGGCTCATCTTTCATGTCACACCAAGTCAGAGAATTTGCCGAATCTTATAACATAAAGTTGCTCAATTCCTCTCCATATTATGCCCAAGCCAATGGACAAGCTGAGTCTAGCAATAAATTTTTAATCAAACTCATCAAGAAGAAAATCGAGGATAATCCGAGGAGATGGCATGAGTTGTTGTCTGAAGCATTATGGGCACATAGAATCTCAAGGCATGGTGCTACGGAAGTGACTCCATATGAGCTAGTATATGGTCAAGAGGCCGTTTTACCAGTGGAAGTAAATTTGAATGCTTTGAGAATAGCCAAACAAAATGATTTATCGGCAGTAGACTTTTATAACTTGATGATGGACAATATTGATGAGGTTGCCGATAAATGTTTGGCTGCTTTGAAGGCCATAG
The DNA here is from genome assembly GCA_963921465.1 of Triticum timopheevii. Lineage (NCBI taxonomy): Eukaryota > Viridiplantae > Streptophyta > Magnoliopsida > Poales > Poaceae > Triticum > Triticum timopheevii. Next base: position 294,206,181 of record OY997270.1, read on the forward strand.
AGAGCGACAAGTTGAGGGTAGCAAGAGCTTACAATAAGAAAGTTAAGTTCAAGAATTTTCAAGTTGGTGATCTCGTCTGGAAAGTGATTCTGCCGATTGGTTCAAGAGATAAAAAATTCGGGAAGTGGTCTCCAAGTTGGGAAGGTCCTTTTAGGATTACAAGAGTAGTTCCTGGAAACTCATATTTGGTGGAATCCGTACAAGGGGCATTGTTACCTCGAGCTCTCAATGGCAAGTACTTGAAGAAATATCATCCGAGTGTGTGGCAAGAAGCCTGAGTAGGCAATGGCAGATGTACGATTATCGCCCTTAGCACAAACATGGCCGATACATAATTATCGCCCTGAGAAAAATAAATGGTCGATGGAAGGTTGACATCGTCCTTAGAACAAACACCGTGCAAATTATTTTTCGGCGTGCAAGCTTTGCCGAAAAATAGGGTGGCATGTGTTGACACCAGATTTTGGCATGACAGAAAAAGAAAATGAGATGGCTTCGAGCGAAAGGGTTTTAAGCATGGAAAGTTTCACATCGCCGAGAGGAACAACTTTGATGTTTAAGTCATAGCCATCCGACCTCATCTCTAAGGCCGAAGTTGTGCTCAAAGTACTGGATTTTGTATTCAGAACACTGTTCGACTGATTACTCCCCCAAGACGGCCTCGTATGGAAGAATTATCTACATGAATTGTCTTCGTCTCGTCGAAACGGTCGATTCTGATATAAAGATCGTCGCAATCCGAGGTCGTATGCAAAAGTTAGAGCCCGCACAACGAGATCCTCCAGCGAGCAAAATATGACGCCCGGAACCAGACACATATGTGGGTGTCTGATGAGATGCGTGGATAATTTGCTGTTTTGCACGAGCGATTTGACCCTTGGGATGACTTCTAATGAAAAAACGTTCAACATAAAAGATGTTCGTCTCGTCGAAACAGTCAAGATTGCTTTTGGACTCGTTTCTATCCGAGGTTGTTTACCATCACAAAAAAGACCCGCAAGGTATAGTCAGTTTAAACCGAACAGTTTTGGAAAGTTCGGATAAAACCAGTCCGAAGTTGACTAGGGTTTTGGACGTGAATTGATGCAATTTTCTTGTAAGGAAAGCCTAGATGAATCATTTTCTTGTACGGGAAGTCCAGCCGCCTCTTATATATGTTGGGGGTGACGGCCGATTGAACAACACCAATCGAACCAATCAATCTATTACACTTTTGTGTTCATCTATCTTTATCCCCTATCCTTGTACCTTTCTTTCTCGTTCTTCGTTCGTTCTTCACGTTGGAGGGCAGTGATCCACAAGGCTCTAGGGGCGAGCGAATCGACCTAGGGCAGCCCATTGCCGCCGCACTCCCTGACGGGGTCCCTCCCGGGCGTGTGGGGTTTCGGATCTACAAAAGCGCCCGTCGACTGTCCTGCGTATCGCGCTGTCGGTCGGGTCTCCTTCGATGTGAGCTGCGGTGCATCACCCCCGGCGTCGAGGGTACACGTGACGTGTTCGTGTGTCAACAGTGGTGTTGGCCAATTAGTTGGATACGTCCAAGTTTTCTCTCTCTCTCTCTCTTTTTAATTGACGTCCAAGTTTTCTTAAACCTACATCAAACAGGGAAAGTTTGAGGCGGCTGGACGTCTGCCCACGGTTAGTTGGACCACACCGCCCACACCATCCATGTGTTTCACTTAATTTTTTCTCTTGATTCACCTGGCTCACTGCCAGTCATAGCTCATTGTCTGAATTTGATGACTACAGTTAGATGAATGGCGCCCTGTCTGTTAAATGTGGCACGTTTGAACGTGTCTGCGAAGATGATAAGGTGATTTCTAATAGGCGATCACCATTGGAGTTGTCCTTAGCCATCGCAACTAGTAATTCTCTGCCTTTTTCTAGAGGCACGTAACTTTAATTGCCTTAGTCATCTCATTCAAGACACACATTATTAGAGCATCTTCAATAAATGATGTATTTACATCACTAAATTGTAGTTCGAGTAAAATATACATCACCTAAAAGTGCACTTTTACATCACCAAAAACCTTCAACTCCATAATGATATAAAATAGTCAGCGCTCCAATAGGTGATGTAAAATACATCAGCCGCATGGCAGTTGCTCCAAAAAATTGTTGTCTCCCGTGACTACTAGTGCATGCGAAGCAGTAGCTACCGGCGACACTGGCGACGAAGTAGGAACTATCGGCGTGACCGCCTTCGTCTTCTTCTCCCAGGACGACGTCGTCACGGGGTCGCGCGGCGACCACTTTAAGCTGACACCTCGTGGTTTGGTTTCGGCTGCCATCTTCCTCGCAGGCGGTTCCAACATGACGGTGGCAGCGGGACGAGGGGCTGCAAATCCACTGCGTGATTTGGGGGAGGCATCATGGAGGAGGTAGTGAGACCGGTGGTAGACGCGCAGGCGACCATCGCCGGAGGTGAGTAGGGGGGGGTCGGAGGAGGCGTCCATGGGGACTGGTGGCAGCGGACGACGATAGGGGGTGGTCAGGTGCGGCGCTGAAAAGTCCCATAGAGGAGTTGGGCTACACACGTGAATTCTCGGGTTTTATTCGAGAGGTACAAGTGATACAAATTTGCATCACCAAGTGCCCTATTTTTCATCTAGAGCAAATCTAGAGTACTTTTTTGCATCCACATAATGTTGAAGCACAGTTTTTGGGCATTCCTGATGTAAAACTCAGTTATTTATACATCTACATCATTTGTTGGAGATGCTCCTATGAGGCTAGTCAGCCGTATGTGCCTTTTACCTATGACACGTCACCTTAGTTGCTTCTAGCCATATGATATAAGGCATGCATTATTATGATGCTAGCGAGCGGTTGCGTGTTTTACTATTTTCTAGTATTTTGTTTGTTTTTATTTACTATGCATATTAGTTTTGACCTAAAGCAAACTTTATGTTGTTTGATTAAGTTTATAAAAAACAATATGAACTTTATAGTAACTGTAAGGCCCCACCATGGTGCTATTCTAAATATAAAACTTTTGATCCATTTCTAGAATAGTAATAGGTATAGTGCCACCGTAACATATGACTTTGCTTCATGCATGCACTTCATATGTCGCGGACTTTATAAATTAAATATCACAACATTTTCACTATCCAAGATGCAACATCATATATATGAATAGGGCATACAAGTGCCAAGATCCAAATTTAGTACACTCAGAGACCACTTGGTCCAACATTATATTTTGAAATCCTATGTACCATGTTGTATGGACCATGATTTAAAAGGATGGAGTATGATTGGATTTATATTGTTGCGTGGGGGTCACAAGGTGTGGTAGTTATCGGCTATTGGCAAAAAGTACATAGGGTCTCAAGCTATGACATGAAACCGACGATAGGATCTACGTAAACACTCATGACACTATCGATGATCCATGCCCATTATTAAAGTTACATGCAAAATTACAAAAAGATTGTGCATCACAGACCTATAAGGCTCACCATGAATATTTGAGAAACATACTTCTTCATCAACACATTATAATTTTTTTAAACCATCTCCTAATGCCCAAGATATGACCCCATGCATAACTTCAACTTCTTTTATAGTTTATTAAGTCTTTTTTATTTTTTACATGAAAATGACAATAAATGCAACAAAACACTCAATAGTATCATACCATGTGGTATGGATCATGATTAAAAATGATAAAACACATTTGGATTTATGTTGTTGCAAGGGGGTCACAAGGTGTGACAATTATTGGTTATCGGCAAAAACTATGTAGGATCTCAAGCTATGACAATACAATCGACAACATGATAGCATATGTAAACACTCATGACACTTCACATGATTCTTTTTTATTATTGAAGTTACATGCACAAACGAAAATAATATGCATCACAAACCTCTAAGATTCACCATGAACATGTGAGGAAGATGCTTCGACATCAACACATTATAAAACATAGTACAACCAAACACATGTCCAATGCAGAGAGGAAAGTTTAAACTAGCAAATGAGATGTAAATAATCTAAATGCTCAAAGTTTTTTTGAAAGCGCATGTAGACAAGTCTGGAATTGTTAAGACGTTTGCTGAAGATATGGTTAAAGATGTAGAGGACAACAGTCATGCAAACTCTTCATCTATGATCAGTACTGTTACATGCAAAGGTAGTCAAAATTGTATATTATAATCTAATATCTTGAAATACATTATAGTGGGCATGTTCTTGTTACAAAATCGAACGAACAAACGAAGGGTATACAAAAATCTATCACATCAAAGAGAAAGCGGATTGAACTGGTTAGTCAGCACACTTTTTTCTCTCGTAAACACTTCTTTAACTGGACGATACCCCGTACATTGTTGCAGGAATGTTTTGCAATATATTCAGTTAGAATTGGTTGTATGAAACATGAATATTTGGAGTAATAATATGAGAACTAAATCTGAAAACAAATATGATTTGTAGTGTTTGATTATTGTATAATGTAAATATCATAATAGAATGTAAATTCTAATGCACGTTTGCATGTCGAGGTGGCTTTTTATTATGCATGATTGCATGTTATGGTGAACCTTTCTCCATGCATATTGAATGATGAGGGGCATACTTGCATGTTGAGAGGGGGCTAGCTATTTAGATATAGAAGATTGATATAGTATCTTTGGTTATTGTACCACCATATATTGCCAAAATGCATCTATATTTTAAAATTCCTTCATACCTAACTATTAAACCGATCGTTCAATATGTTGTAACCTGGATATATGATTTATATAGAGAAAGTTGGAATTCACAAATGTTGAGTTGAATGCCAGTCTAGCAGCCCAGCTAAAATAAAATGGATCTATAAAGATGTAGCATGAAGAAGTTGAAGCAGTCAAGAATGCCCTGTCCAGGGGCGGAGCCAGGATTTAGACATGATGGGGCAAGAAAGATAATACTCCCTCCATTCCCTTATACAAAGCCACTATGAAAAATACATTTTGCATCTATATCAGGCCACTAACAGTAACCGAGGCAAAATTTAATGATGTTTTCTCGTACTAGCAACTTGTTTAATACTTGCATGCATGTAGTCATAATGACACTGTGCTACTTCCTTCTTATTCCTTCCTTGCATGCATATGGGCGTATTAATGATACCAGATAACAAGAAGAAAAGTTGGCTTGCAAAATAGTCATTAAATATTATCTAGGTACCTGTAATTTGAGTTTGTGGCCTTGTATAAGGGAACGGATGGAGTAATCCACTACTAGGGAAAAGCCTAGCAGCAGCGCAGGTTTTGGACCTCTCAGTAGCGCGGGTACCGGCGCTACTAATAAGGCGCTACAGCTAACGTATAGCAGTAGCGCCTGTTGACCCACGCTACTGCTACTGATGAATAGCTGTAGCGCTCTTTGGAAAAGGGCGCTACTGATATTATCTGCAGCGCTTTTCAGCAGGAAGCGCTACTGGTAAGTCGGCGCTACTGCTAAATTTCCCCCCTCGCTACTACTAGTTTTATTAGTTTTTTTCTTGCATATTTGTTTTTTATTTGTTTTGTATTTGAATAGGCTTTATACAATAATCTTTAGCATATCATCAACATACAAATGTAATCGTAGCATATACATACAATTAGTCTCATTAAATCATGTCATCATCATAATCATCATCCAACACAAAGTGGTCTCTCGTCATCAATCTCGAAAATAGCGATACAAGTCTCGATTACTTGCAAATACATCGTCATCCATCTAAACAATGATATACGCGAGAATAGCTATCACTTTGAGTACATGAGTTCGTATCCCTCTCTCGCATTAGCGTGAACCTAAACTAAGTACTGCGTGTCGCTCGGAAACCGAAAACCGGTACACCTGGGCCTGACACTCCGGCCACTTGTCGTACATATACTCCTGGCGTAGCACTTCTTCGCCATCTATGATCTATGCACCTGCATCGTCACATGAGTCGATGATATGCAACATATATAGTTGAGCAACAGAAAGAGACAGACTTGGCAAAAATAGAAACAACATATCATAAGCATAAATAACAAAGTTCATCGTACCCAAAATGACCTAACTAGAGTGATTTTCGCTAGTCGAGGAGGAGGACGATTTAATTACATCACAAATAAAGTTTCACCATGCATAACTCAAAGTTTTGTCATAAAAGAAAGTATGGACTAAACGGACACATTGTCATATATCGACAATCACTCCATAATCTCGTGCCATCCATCCATGTCAGGGAGATAGTCATCGAGCTTAGTGAAAGGCTTCATGTCGAGACGCTGAGAGGCTATCCATGTTCGGACGTCTTCCCGCGACATTTGTCCTTCTGCATGGAACATCCCTGTTTTTTCGATGACCTCATTCATGATGATTTGGGCAAATTCGCGCTGGATGTTATAGAACTCAGCTCGAAGTCGATGATCCTCGATATCTCCTATGTCCTTTGCCCATTGCAGAATATGGGCATCGCCAGATCTAGGTGCCATGTGAAGGTTCTGGTGATCCCGTCTGTACTCCAGCATGTGGTGTAGGACATAGAATCCATCATTAAGAGAATCGTTCGGTTGCTGGATGCAGCAGAAGTCGGTCTTATGGCTGAAGGCGGCCCTGCCGCCCCTTCTCTTCTTGTCCCTAACCTCTCCACCCCTTGCTTGGTAGTAAAACATAGCACTGTCGAGAACATCTTTGATGTGGGTGTAATCCTTTTTGTGAATGTTCTTCGACGAGTCCAAGTAAAGAGCGTGGGAGAATCGGGGGTAGAGGATGATGAGGACGGCGCGCCCGCCGTTGCGCAAAATAAGTACACCTCAAATTAATTAGCCTCCACCGTGCAAATGAATTATTGAAATTGAAGGAAGGATAGCAGCGCGGATGACTTACACAGGATGATAAGGCACGAGAATCGCCTCCTTGTCCTTATTGGCGAGCATGAAACTGACGATGTAATCCTCGCATATTCACGATGTTGTGCACAGACTCCCAAGAAGCCCTCGTGCATGTAGTACGGGTCAGCGACACAGATAAAACGTATCTGCTCAACCCCAATGATGTAGTTCATGTGCAAGGCATAAAGGCGGACAAATGTAAAATCCAGCTTCTTCACGTGAAACATGTCGAATATGTAATCGAATCGGAGGAAGAACTTATCCGCGGGGAAGCCGTCGACGTACGACATTTGCCGCGGAACGTTAACCACGTAGAGTGGGTATCCTGGATCTTTCGAGGCGATGAGGCCTTTCTCTACCCGCAGCACATCGTCATGAAGTCTCCTTAGATCGCCGAATCTGGCCCGTAGCGCTGTTTCAGGTAGGATTGGTCGACCGGGGATATGCCATTTATCCGCATCGGGGATATCTCCACGGTCCTGAAGCCGAGGCTGCTGAGGCGGCTGGATCATAGAATCAGCTTTTTTGCCCTTCCTCGCTCTCTTCCTAGACTTCTTTACCACCGGATGGTCGTCAATAATACGTTGAGACGGTAATTCAGGCACCGACTCATGATGCTCAAACCCTGAGGAGGCGCCAGTATAGACATACTGTTCAGCGCCATCGTCATCCTCATCCTCATCCATGGCGACATCATCAGCGACTAATGGAGCCACCTGCTTACCCCATCCGCTATCACCCAACCCGACACCCGACGCTAATTGGGTAGGTGGGGTGTTGATGTTCATACCTTGCTGAGGCTGCGTGCTCATGGGTGTGCTCCCGGCCGCCTCCAGACGAAGCAGACTCTTTGGCCACAACAGGACCCACCCATTGCAACAATCACCAAGCCGCCGCGGGGTCTCGTCGTCATCCCCCACTAGTATTAGAGGAGGCAAATTCTCGTGGCCCGGTTTGACACTGGCCACGGAAACCTTGAAGACGTTCGGGGGGATCGACCGGCTGTGGAACAATGGTTCCTTCGGCTCCATTATCGTCCCCTTCCCCACGTCCACCTTCTGTTCGCCGATGGTGTACAATATGGTGCATGGGGTTTCGTCGGCCTGCAAAGAAAAGTCTGCGACGTGAGACATCCGAAAGGCAACGAAAACGGGAGATTATACACTTATATTGAAGGGGGCCGGTGTGGCAGATACCGTGAGGGCGTCGAGCTCAGCCAAAGAGGAGGCACCACCGAGCACGTCCGGTGCGGGAGCCGGTGCGGGAGCCGGTGCGGGAGCAGGTACGGGAGCCGGTGTGGGAGCCCGTGCGGGAGCAGGTGCGGGAGCCGGTGCGGGAGCAGGTACGGGAGCCGGTGCGGGAGCAAGTGCTCCCAAGAAGTCAGCAAGGGGAAAGTCCTCTGCATTTTTTCTGGATTTTGCCTTGTCCAAGTGTAAACGCCCGTCACCAAGGAAGTAGATATATCTGCAATCGCCTGTTTTGCGGCAGCTACCGCTATTGCGACTGTCTGAGATGATTTCTTCTCAACCGCAATCTCAACCTTCTTGTCGATGCTTTCTTCTGTTAACCTCCGTCTTTCCTTTTTCTCCTCCGTGGTCTCATGGTAGTACTTCTTCCACGTGGCGCCGTCTCCGACACCGTGCACGCGTCCATACGACGGTCGAGTGGCCACCGGTTGTTGTTTCAATATGTTCAACGCCCAGTTGAATGGAGTGTCCCACTTGGGCCTCGCCAATGCCTCAGACGGCGAGTCGCTTTCGGCCGCAATCCGGTGCTGCTCTCTTTGCAAAAGGCACAAGGATCGTTTACAAATATGACTAACGTGTGCAGTCGAATTGATCAGAAACTAAAATTACCAGCAGTCTCATGAACTCCGTAATGACCGGTGTTGTCTCGTAAACCTTCTTCACTGGGTCCCAACGGTGTCGGGCCCTCAGGACGTCACGCTCCTGCGGGACGGTGAAATCCGCCAAGGGGTCTGGGATGCCCAGACTTGCGGCTTCTGCGTCCTCCTTGGCCCATTTGGACCTCTTTCCGCCGTAACCACGGCTTCCGAGGTGGTGGGTCCCAATGTTCCTCTTTTGAAGCCCCTTCATGTACTTAGACTTTTTTTGGCAGCTTCGGCCTCGCAAGCCTCCTTGAATATTTGAAACTGCTCTTCCGTGATTGTCGGACTATCCTTTACAATCTCGGAGTAGGGTTCCCCGTCGTTGATCTTTGCTTTCACTCGATTTTTCCAGGCGGCCAACGCGACTTGGTCATGGCGTGTTTGTTTATCTTCTTCATTGCCGGGTCCTTGTCTGGATCTTCATAATCCTTCTCATTCCGGCCCGGGAACAAGAATATCTGGTGAAACTTCTTTAGGAGGGAGCTCCTCATATTTTCTATCTTCTTTAGATTCTCATCGTTGATGGTGGCGGTTGTCCGTATGATGCAGCCTATTTGATTGCCGTAGCACGCGCGCGCTTCCTCGGGCGCCTTTGGCTCAAAATTGCCGTCGTCCACCTCCGTGACCACCAGTCTAGTAGTCCTGAGTTTGTTAGGAACCTGTTGCCTCTTTGCTTTCGGTTCTACACCGGCTCCGCTCCTCGAGGCAGCACCGGTCTCAGCGTCGGTCTCGATGCCGGTCTGAATCTCAGCGCCGGTCTCAGTCTCAGCACCGGTCTGCGTGTCGGTCTCAGCACCGGTCTGCGTGTCGGTCTCAGTCCCTGATGCCACCGGTGGGCCCAGCAACAACATTTGTTGATCGTCGGTAAGGCTAAAAAATTCGTCTGCCACCTGGTAGACGTCGTCGCAATCACCAGAACCCTGTCCTTCATCGTTGCTAGTCATGTTTCCTATGATTAAATCTAGTCAATTAATTCTAGACCTAATAAAATGAATAATGACATAAAAAGGACTATTGTTTTGCAGGAATGTTGACTCCTTCCTGGTGCGGCAAATCCCGGGCACTCGATATGTCCTAGTTTGTAGCACAAGTCATGCCGAAATTCACGGGAAATTTCGCATGACCTTTGCTAAAATTGGACAAATCAAGAACCTGAAATTTGCCGGAACAGAAATGAATCAACATTCCGGCAAAACATAGGCCACTCAGCATCATTCCCTGAAAACAACAAAGCCACTTGGGCACAATTAAACAACTTCAATGAAAAGATATAACATGACCACTTCAATGAAAAATAAAATTTGCCTAAATTCTTTTCCTTGAAAAATAGTGGTCTTTTCAAAAATCAAAAACCTTTGCAAAATGACCTCACTAAACACAGAACCCAATTAAATTGCAAAGGAACTCCATTTCTCTAACCCTTCTGACCTAATGCTCTAAAATAAAAATTTCCTCTAACCTAGCCAATCTACTTAACCTAGCTTGTTAATCCAATGAACCTAATTAACCTACCTATTTAACCTAGTTAGTTAATCTAGTTTACCTAGATAATTAACCCTAATTAAACTAGTTAACGCAGCTAGTTCTCTGTCAAAGCCTAAAATAAATTTTTGCACTAATTAACCTGGATAATTAACCTAATTAAACTAGTTAACCTAACTAGTTCTATGTCAAAGCCCTAACTAAGTTTTTGCACTAACCTAGATAATTAACCTAATTAAACTAGTTAACCTAACTACATCTATGTCAAAGCCCTAACTAAATTTTTGCCCTAACCTAGATAATTAACCTAATTAAACTGGCTAACCTATGCATGAGAGAGAGAGGAGGGGTGGGGGCTTACAGACGATGGCTCCGGTGGTGGCGACGGAGGCAGTGGTGGCGAGGGAGGCAGGGGCATCTCCGGTGACGGCGAGGGAGGTAGGGGCATCTCCGGTGACGGCGAGGGAGGCAGGGGCATCTCCGGTGACGGCGAGGAAGGCAGTTGTGGTGAGGAAGGATCCGGTGGCGTCGACGGCGGCTCCGGTGGCGTTGACGAGGCCGCGCGGCTCCGTGGCGTTGGGGGCGGCTCCGGTGTCGTCGACAGCGCACGGCTCTGGTGGCGTCGACGTCGGCGGCGAAGTGGGGCGACGGTGAATTGGGGAGACGGCGGCGCGCGGGGTGGGTTGAGGGATTTGGGGGAGAAGTGGTGGCCGGGGGGAAACGGTTTTTTGGTTAAGTCAAACTTAGCGGTAGCGCGTTTCGCAAAACGCGCTATAGCTAAGATAGCTATAGCGGTTTTTGCAAAACGCGCTGCTGCTATAGCTATGTAAATTTCTTCCTTTTTTAATTTCCTTTTCAGTTTCTATAGCGGGGTTGTAGGACACGCGCTGCAGCTACGTTAGCTATAGCGCCTCTTACAAACACACGCTGCTGCTATGCCTTCCTCCGTTTTTTCGCTTTTTCGTTTATTTTGCTTTACATTTTATTTTTTCCTTTCTCCTTTTTCTATTTCTTTCATTTTTATTTACTTTTCTATTTTTTTATCTTATTTTATTTTCGTTAGTAGTAGCGCTCTTCTTGGGAAACGCGCTGCTAATTATGCCCTAGCGGTAGCGCGTTTCTTCGAAGCCCGCTACTGCTATGCGTAGCCTATCATTCTGCCAATGGGAATATTAGTAGTAGCGCTTTTGCAACTACACGCGCTACTGCTAAGGTTGTATCTGTAGCGCGGTTTTTCTTCAATCGCTACTGCTATATAGCACTAGCGCGCTTTTTTCACCCGCGCTGTTGCTAAATTTCTGTGTATAAGGTTTTCCCTAGTAGTGATCGTTTGAGAGACACAACATAAGATTGTAGTCTCAAAGTAGAATTGATATGAATTTATGGTAACACATATCTGGTAATATGTAAAATACTTACATTTTTTAGTAGCATATCGACTGGATTGTGGTTGGAATTATTATCTACAACGGGTTGCTGTATTTGCATTTTCTGTAATATTTGAGGTAGAAGCAATGTGTTTTAGAAACGAAATTGTTTTTATTGTATTCTTTCTCTTTCTCCTTCATTCATTGAAATATTAAACAATGAGTAAAATTAGATTCCTAAACTATAATCCTACCTTATCTGAGGATTAAAATTAAATCATTATCTTCAAAAAAAATGTACTAATTCACAAAAATATAATTTACCGGTGACGTTCCTTGCTTCCTTGAAGTTGATTTTGGGATGCATGATGACAACGAAGTAGACAAACTGTCATGAACACTATCCTAGATTCAATCGCCGCTGAAGTAGAGGGCCATCTGCCCTGCGCCACAGCAGCGGAAGCAGCGAGAGCCGAGAGGCGACGGGCGACGGCGTACGGAGCCATCTGACCTAGAATTCGCGATGCCCACGAACAAAATTACGGGAAGGATAGGGAACTGACTAGCCGATCTCACGTCTGCACCTAATCCCTTTTTCTGATGTGTACAACTAGCGATAAGGCTTCAAACATGCTTTCTTACGTTGGGACTGGGTGAAAAATTATTATGTTAGCCCATTAGCGTCAGACGTATACATACAGACTACTGAAACTACTATACCTGGACGAAAAATCATAGGGGGGCGAGGCGATGGGGGGTGTCTAACCCATGCTCGCACCCCTGCCTCCGTCTTTGGCCCTAGCAGAGCAGCAACAAGAACCTGAAGTTGTCAAGGAGGCCCTAGCAGAGCAGCATGAATAGCCTAAAGTAGTCAAGAAGACCCTGGTAGAGCAGCAATAAGAAACTGAAGCTGACAAGGAGGCCCTGACAGGGCAACAGGAAAAACTTGAAGCTATCAGGACAACCCTAGCAGAGCACCAACAAGAACTTGAAGCTGTCAAGAAGGCTCTGTGAGAGCGGAAAGATGAACTTAAAAGGTTTCAAAATTGCCCTGGTAGAGCACCATGAAGAAATTTAAAATCCCTTTGAGATCAGTACGAAGAACTTCAAGCTGTCAACAAGGCCCTTCCAGAGCAGCATAATGAAATTAAAGCTACTAAGAGTTTTATTTTCTTGTGCGCTACTCTGTCCCATGGTTCATTATTGTAATGTCTCATATGGTCCGTGTGGAATTTTATACTTTGTATTCAAATTTAATTGTTTCACAAATTCATATTTAATTTTCAAAAAATGTGAATTTATTCAAATTGTCAGCAAAATGCAATATAAAACAAATTATCAGCGTATGCAAACTGTGATGGTAATGCATGTTGTTACCAGCGTATGGACCCACATGTAAGGAGCCAGGGCGCCACGTCTGGGCCCACATGCAGGCAACCAGATCACCCATGTATGGGCCCACCTGTAAGTAGCAACATCATCATATTCCTGGCCCATGTGTTAGGATCTTTGATTGGTCAAATCTGACGAAACTTCTTGTTAGTGACAGCCACCGTCACACGAAAAAACCCACAAGACCCACATATAAGCAGCCACATCAACATGTACTCAATCCATATGTCCGAATCGATGACTGGTCAAACCTGACGCATTAGTTGTTAGTGACAGATTGTCATCACCGAAAACGGTATTAGCTGACAAGTCGGTCGATTGAAGGTGATAGTCTTGATTGTCACCGAAAATGAACTTTTGTGACAAAATCGAACAGTCACCTATGATCTTAGGTGACAGAAAAAGGTACCATAAAAAAATGCTCTTCAGCGGTGGTGGAGTGACGTCAGAAAACCACTAGCAACACATTTTCAGTGACAAAATTCAGTTTTGCCTGACACATGTGATCCGCCGCTAAAAGTCCTCCATTTTGCAGTGTCTCCTCCAAGACCACCTTTGTGTCCTTGAAGAAATTCCTTGAGACGCTCGTCGATGGTGTCGCTGGCACATCCTGCCTCGGTGAGCTCAGTCTCATCACCGCTACCGCCCACCTCGAAATTGTGTAAATGTGGAATTGGGTTAGGACTAAGAGAGAAGTAGAGAGGGGGATGAATGCAGCTGAATCTATAGTAGAGATACTAAGCTCCCATGATTTGAAGCGTTGTGGTGCTTTGGGGTTGTGGGGTCGCTAAGGGCCCCGCATGTAAGGTTATGTGCTACATATTTAGTTTTGTTTCTTATTCTCTTTTTTCACATTCTTGTTCATGAGAAAATTTGTAAGTATTAAAAACATTTTTTTGAAAATGTTAACATTTTGTTCAGATTCATTATTATTTATTAAATTCATGGGTATTTTGAAGTTCACCGTCATTTTTAATGTTTGTGTACATTTTAAATTTGAAACCTTATTTACTTTTTGAATATTTTTTGAAATTCAAGAACTGTTTTCTAAAATTAATGATTTCTAAATTTTCAACAATTTTAAATCCTTGAAAATCTTCTAATTAAACTAACACTTTCAAATAAAAAAGATACCAATTATTACGGAGTTGGGTTTACGACGAGCGGAAAAAGAAGCTAAGCAACCGAGAGCTTCATGGGGCGGCCCATATGCAAGTGTTATAGCACCAATTCCATGGTTTTCGCGTGGTAAAGGAACTCCCAAGAGGCCCAAACACCACCAACGGCTGATATCGAGGTCGAAACTGATAAATACATCACAATCACACATCAAACAACTCCATTCTCCTCTCGGAACAAATATTGTCTCCAGAGACAACCTGACACGAGATATACGAACGAAAAAAACACCACCAAAACATAACTAAAACACAAGCCAACAAGGATAAAATCCAAACAAAACAACCGATCACAATAATCTACCAAATATAAAAAAGTTAATCTTGGGAGTGAAGAATGACGCTGCGAAGCGCGCGTTAGTCTCTAGTAGGAATAGAGGCGAGAACGACGAGGAGTAATTGGGATTGTGTTCGCTTTGAAGCCCAGTTTCAGCGAACGGTCTTCGGAGCTGATGTGGCGACAGGCCTGCTTCAAGATTCGTGCTCATCCAACAACAACCAAAGCGTTCGTGTGAATTTGCTTGTTATCTGACGTCAGTTCATTAGCTTTTTATAGGTAGAAGAAGAAGAAAGATCTATCCGGCATCTTTCCATATATTTACAGGTGAAGCTTTGACGCCTCCAATAAATGTCTGAATATTCGGCAAATTAAGGAGAGCCAACCAACATGTAGGCGTCGATCGACCATGGAAGGAGGAACGTTCATGGTCTCTCCACCGAGCCGGCCTAGAAAGTCGGCACAACGCCGCAGCTGGAGTCGGACAGCACGGCTGCGGAGAAGTACTGGTCCACCTCGAGGTCGGCGTCGGCGCGCTTGGCGAACCGCCCCTTGATCCGTGGCCTGGTCTCGGCGTAGGCCTTCCGCGACGCGTACCTGATGGTCTTCTCGAACCGCCTCATCTTCCTCTTCTCCCTGTACCGGTGCACCCTGGCCTCCCTGTCCATGGCCATGCCCATGAACTGCGGCGACATGTGCGCCGCCGCTGAGAAGAGGTCGACGCTGCTCTCGCTGCGCCTCATGTACGAGCTGGTCACATCCTGGACGGTGCTACTGTTGTCCGGTGATGATGACATTGAAAGCTGGAAATAATAAGATGAGACAAGTAGTACGATAAGATGGGCATGCATGGAGATCAAGCACTCTTGGTCGATCTTAAGATTTCCATGGTTACCTACTGTGACATTAGAAGGGAGTTGAGATCAAGGTTTTGCATATCTAGAAATTGTTAACAGCTATGTGGAGATCTTATAGGCTTGTAGATAGAGATCAAGTCCATAGAATTCATGCAAGTAACTCACGCTGCGTTGGAATGTTGCGCCAAATCCGTACCCATGGTTAGAATTTTGTGCATCGTACGACATCTCCGCCGTGAAGCCCTGCCGCTCATGCAGCTGCGCCACCGGCTCGCCGGGCACGACGAGCTCGTGGCTGCCCTCGTTGCTCTCGACACCGTGGCCGCGGTACTCCTTGCCCGACGCGTCCTTCTCGCCTGCTCGTCCGAGGTCAAGGAAGTCAGCGACGAGCGCGTCGCCGAACGCCGGCGCATCCCCCTCCGGGCCCCGGAGCGGGTCGAGCAGCAACCACGACGTCGCTTCCTCCTCATCTCCATCTCCCTCGCCGTCGTCGTAGTAGGACCTCCGGCCCTCGCGGATGGGCCAGGAGGAGTTGACGCCGCCGGGGCGGACGACGAAGGCGCCTCCGGCAGGGGAGGCCGGGGCCACCGCGCCCATCGGGACGCGGCGGTGGCGGCTGGCCAGCGTGTTGGCCGAGTGCACGTCCGCGTCGCACGCGGCGCAGAGCGCTGCCGAGTCGGCGCGGCAGTAGAACGCGCACGGCGCCGACCGGCACGAGTCGCAGCGCTGCTGCAGCATGCCGCCGCCGCCGCGCAGCTGGCCACGGAGCTCCGGCTCGGCCTTGATCATCGCCGCGCGCGAGGTCGATCGGTCCAGTTCACCCACCGCTCAGGCGGGCTATATATACGCTTATCCTGTATCTCACTCACCTCCGTCTGACTATCACGCGCAGTGAACAAGCTGGAGCGCAGGGTGCAGCGTGCGGCCTTGTGTTTTGATCTGGTTGGGTTTTCGTCTTGTGGACGAGAGTTAGACAAGTCTGCATGGCGGGACGTCGGCGGGAGAATCCCGGCGGCGACACGTTCGCGGGGTTCGAACGGCTGAGAGAGCCTGGTCCCTTATCTTGTGGCCTGGCGCGCTCACGGTGGGACCGGCCAAGAGGGCTTGGTGGGCCCCATAGGATAACGGGTTGCTGCTCCTGGCCAATGCTGCCTTGCACTTTCGACACGTCTCTATGCCGGTCTCCCATGGCGGACTAGTCAAATCTTATCTGCAAGTTCCCATTGTCAAGGCTGTTGTGCCATGTCAGTCTTTGTAAGCTGCGTTCTTAAAAAAGAAAGTCTTTATAAACTGCCAAAAGGATGTGCAATGCAATTATAGATCAAATGTTAGGATTTTGGTTGGCTGATGATGAAGAGAAGAAGAAAATGTTTTGTGTGTTTGAAGATGAGCATTCCGAATAAAGAAGGGGGCACCGATTTAGGGACGTTCACGGTTTTTCGGAAAAGGCTTCTGCTCCGTTTTATAGATAAAGCAACGATCAACTTACAACTCGACACAACCAACCACACAACACAACGCCCCACACAAAACCCAAAGCAAGATACGTAGGTGCCAGAGAACAAGTACAACCCCCACCAACTCTACGAAGACAAAGGATGAACAATAAATCACACCATGGAGTCAATGGAGCCCTCAACCGATCCAACAACAAAGAGGCGAAGTTGATACCCGGCGAACCAAGAGTGCCAAAGCAATGCCATGTCAGTCTTTGTAAGTTGTGTTCTAAAATAAAGTCTTTATAAATTGCCAAAAGGATATGCAACGCAATTATAGATCAAATGTCATGATTTTGGTTGGGTGGTGATGAAGAGAAGAAGAAAATGGTATGCGTGTTCGAAGATGAGCATTCCAAAGAAGGAAGTGGGCACCGATTTAGGGATGTTCACAGTTTTTTAAAAAAGGCTTATGCTCTGCTTTATAGATAAAGCAACGATCAACTTATAACTCGACACAACACACCACACAACACAACATCACACACACCCGACGCAAGATACATAAGTGCCAGAGAACAACTACAACCCCCACCAACTCTGCGAAGACAAAGGATGACCAATAAAGCACACCATGGAGTCAATGGAGACCTCAACCGAGCCAACAAGAAGAGGCGAAGTTGATACCCGACGAATCAAGAGTGCCAAAGCGGTGTCTTCAGGAGGATTACGACACCAAAGTGCCACCACCACCCGATTCAAAGGATCAAGATTTTCACCTGAAGCATGACGAAGGGCAAGAAGCGGCCGTGACAGAGACTCCACGAAGTTGACGACGTCCATGGATGCCGCCTCCGATGATCCGGCCAAGCCAACCAGGGCGTTCGCCCCGGCAAGAACGCTTCACCTCCACCCACGATGCGCCAAGACACAACATCTATCGCACCACCAGCACAGATGTCAACCCCCGGCCACCACGCCACCCCCACGGCCATGGTAGCTAGGTCGCACCTGAATCACGAGTTCCACCTATGAACACCGGAGTTCCCACCAGCAGGGCCGCCGCCCTAGAACCAAGCATCCTAGATCCCCATCCATGGCCACAGGAGAAGCAACAGACAGGGCCCCTACTGCCGGAGAGCCGCCAGCAGCCGGCTTGGCCAAATCGACCAGGGACTGATAGCAATTAGGTCGGAGAAGAGGTGAAAATGCAGGGCGGACCTCATCCATGACCAACATCATCTGTGCCGGCGATGGGCGGCCTGACCTCATCGGAGCTACCCATCCCTCTCCCGCCACCTGTCCACACACCACCCCCTATGGCGTCCCTCCGTGGTCCCCTCCCCAGATCCGCACGAACATGCCCGACCTTCATAGTTTCAATCTTATTAGGTTAGTAAAGCAGTGGTGACGACTAATATTGAACCCAGATTTCTTTGTGTGCACGTGTTTTCGGCGCAAACTAAAGTATTACCTAATTGGAAATATCTATTGTTGGAATTATTGGGTCTAGCCCATATAATAATTCATATTTTCTTCCAATAATTCAAGGGAAATCTTAAAGGCTTATGTGGCCCATTCATGCATGACAAGGTGGTGTGAAAAATACATGTATGTGCTGCTTTGTTTCTATCATGCAAGAAAGAAGTTGAAACGAATGATGCATAAATGGGAGAAGAAACAGAACACTTTGTGTGTTTTTAGTGCGCTCATTTCTTCTCTACTTAATGGTGTTTAGTGCGTCTGTTTAATGATGTTTATTGCACCGGTTTCTCTTCTACTAACGAAGGGCCAGTTTCAACTTTTCTCACGTATAAGAGGTCGCTCTTCTATTTCACAAGTACTACTACTCTTCGTCTCATTCCAAAGCATTGTGCCGCTTATCTATTTCCCATCTCGCTTCCCGACGTGCACCGGGGAGTGAGATAGCAGGCCTCTGAAACCCCTCCCTCTTGTGATTTGGTACGGGAGAGGGGTGATTAGATTTTTGGGGAGTGCCTCCGCACGACTGCTGGATTTTTGTTCACGACTGCTGGATTTTTGTTCATCGTGGCTGCGAACGACGACATCCTCGACGACGAGTTCCCCAACGACGACTTCTTCCCCGACATCGATGACCTCTTCGACGACATGACGAACGAGATGTCTGCATCTTCTGTTGTTGTTTCGTACATCATCTTATCCTCTTTGTTGGGGCTAGCATTTGGTTTACTGCTACTAGTGATCGACATAGATATGTTGCTCGTTGCTTATTATCTCAACTACATGACTAGTTTCACCAATCAGTTGCATGTCTCAATTGTTCTCTCTATCATGTTGATCATGTTTTACCTATTGTTTTTATGGACAAAACATAATGGAAAATGCCTAATTATTCAACATCTTGAAAGCTGGACCTAAAGCGGGATCATCATACACAAGGCAGCGCATTTTTGTTGGAATTCAAACATTTTAGAGGGATTGTATTTGGTGTGTGGACACGGGACCTCAAATCAATATCTAACAAGATCCTTGGATCCCATCCAATGTCTCTCGTAAAGTTGTTACGCCTAGGGGATATATCATGCTATCTTGTGTCGAAGAGCTGATAAACCCCTATTCATGTGCATGGGATTATGCTTGACATATTATTTCGGTGGATGTTGAACGAATACAACAGATCCCTCGAAATGTCCAAGAAATCGATGAATCTGTGGCAGGGAAATACACTAGACCAGGTACATTATCTGCTCGACGGCGTACTGAAAGGAGTGGGAGCACGAATAGAGCCACCAATAGTCTTGTGAAGATGGATTGGGAGCGGATTCCTAGGCCCTTTGCCATCTTTGAGTTCCAGGAAAAGTTAAGCACTTCGTTTGGAAGGTACTCCATGGCACGCCTTGTTGCCTTGGTGTACTTGCTGGTAGGCATGTCTCACCAACAAGTTAGTGCCCAGTCTGCCTAATGAGAGTTGAAGACATCCAACATTGCCTTTTTTTTCGTGCCCACTTGTAAAGAACATTTGGAAGGAAATTAGCTTACATGGAGATATATCGCAAGCCATCACACCATCCAAGCATGGTACAGATGACAAGTTCCTCACCAGGGACTTCTGTCAATTCAAACCCAAGGCTATGCCCGAGCTCAGGGAGATGATGATCATATTTTTCTCCGGTTAAGATACATGGTCGTGGAGAAGCAGGAAATCACGACGCAACTACAGGAAGAAGCGCCGGAACAACAACAACAACAACGAAGATGGCGAGGTCAACATCAGATTCAACAACCAGCGCCAAGGTGGCGGTGGCAAAAAGAAGCAGTTCCAAGGCAAGAAGGGCGGGCGGCACCTTGGCGCTTGACAAGATTCTGGACCGGCCTTATGCCATCCACCCTGGCGACGGAGATCGACCAGCCACCCACACTAACCGAAATTGTTGGGTCCACAAGAAAGTCATGCAGATCAGAAGAAGCAATGCGGATAAGGTGAACCCTCATAACAATAACGATGAGGATGAGCCCGGCAAAGGGAACGACGGGCAGACGCATTGCCCGCTACAAATAAAGGACGTGAATATGATATATGCATCTCACACCTCCAAGAAGGATTGGGAGTGCGCCTGATACGTCTCCAACGTATCTATAATTTTTGATTGTTCCATGCTATTATATTACCCGTTTTGGATGTTTATGGGCTTTACTTTATACATTTATATCATTTTTGGGACTAACCTACTAACCGGAGGCCCAGCCCGTATTGCTGTTTTTTTCCTATTTCAGTATTTCGAAGAAAAGGAATACCAAATGGGGTCCAAACGGAATGAAACCTTTGGGAGCGTGATTTTTGGAATGAACGTGATCTAGAGGACTTGGAGTGCACGTCAAGAAGCAGTCGAGGCAGCCACGAGGGTGGACGGCGCGCCCACCCCTACAGGGCGCGCCCCCTATCTTGTGGGCCCCTCGGGCGGCCACCGACCTACTTCTTCCTCCTATATATACCCATGTACCCCGAGAACATCCATGGAGCCAACGAAAAACTATTTCCACCGCCGTAACCTTTTGTATCCGCGAGATCCCATCTTGGAGCCTTCGTCGGCGCTCCGCCGGAGGAGGAATCGACCACGGAGGGCTTCTACATCAACACCATAGCCCCTCCGATGAGTTGTGAGTAGTTTACCACAGACCTTCGGGTCCATAGTTATTAGCTAGATGGCTTCTTCTTTCTTTTTGGATCTCAATACCATGTTCTCCTTGATCTTCTTGGAGATCTATTCGATGTAACTCTTTTTGCGGTGTGTTTGTCGAGATTCGATGAATTGTGGGTTTACGATCAAGTTTATCTATGAGAAATATTTGAATCTCCTCTAAATTCTTTTATGTGTGATTAAGTTATCTTTGCAAGTCTCTTCGAATTATCAGTTTGGTTTGGCCTACTAGATTGATCTTTCTTGCAATGGGAGAAGTGCTTAGCTTTGGGTTCAATCTTGCGGTGTCCTTTCCCAGTGATAGCAGGGGCAGCAAGGCACGTATTGTATTGTTGCCATCGAGGATAAAAAGATGGGGTTTATATCATATTGCATGAGTTTATCCCTCTACATCATGTCATCTTTCTTAATGCGTTACTCTGTCCTTATGAACTTAATACTCTAGATGCATGCTGGATAGCGGTCGATGTGTGGAGTAATAGTAGTAGATGCAGGCAGGAGTCGGTCTACTTGTCGCGGACGTGATGCCTATATACATGATCATGCCTAGATAATCTCATAATTATTCGCTTTTCTATCAATTGCTCGACAGTAATTTGTTCACCCACCGTAATACTTATGCTATCTTGAGAGAAGCCACTAGTGAAACCTATGGCCCCCGGGTCTATCTTTTATCATATAAGCTTTCAATCTACTTTTATTTGCATCTTTACTTTCCAATCTATATTATAAAATACCAAAAATATATTTATCTTATCATACTATCTCTATCAGATCTCACTTTCGTAAGTGGCCGTGAAGGGATTGACAATCCCTTTATTGCGTTGGTTGCGAGTTCTTTGTTTGTTTGTGTAGGTGCATGGGACTTTTGAGGAGCCTCCTACTGGATTGATACCTTGGTTCCCAAAAACTGAGCGAAATACTTACGCTACTATTGCTGCATCACCCTTTCCTCTTCAAGGAAAACCAACGCAAGCTCAAGACGTAGCAAGAAGGATTTCTGGCACCGTTGCCGGGGAGGTCTTCGCTCAAGTCAAGACATACCAAGTACCCATCACAAACTCATCTCCCTCGCATTTACATTATTTGCCATTTGCCTCTCGTTTTCCTCTCCCCCACTTCACCCTTGCCATTTTATTCGCCCTCTCTTTCCCAATCTCCTCTCTCGCTTTCGTTTGCCTCCTTTTGTTTGCTTGAGTGTTGGATTACTTGTCGCCAAGGTGCAAGATAATACCAAATTGTGTGATTTCTCCAATACCAATAATAATGATTTCCTTAGTACTCCGATTGCTCCTCTTAATGATGTTGAGTCTTGTGAAATCAATACTGCTTTGCTGAATCTTGTTATGAAAGATCAATTCGCCGGCCTTCCTAGTGAAGATGCCACTACCCATCTAAACAACTTTGTTGATTTGTGTGATATGCAAAAGAAGAAAGATACGGATAATGATATTGTTAAATTGAAGTTATTTCCGTTTTCACTTAGAGATCGTGCTAAAGTTTGGTTTTCGTCTTTGCCTAAAAATAGTATTGACTCTTGGAACAAGTGCAAAGATGCTGTTATCTCTAAGTATTTTCCTCCTCCTAAGATCATCACTCTTAGGAATGATATTATGAATTTTAAACAACTTGATCATGAGCATGTTGCCCAATCTTGGGAAAGAATGAAATTGGTGATTCGCAATTGCCCTACTCATGGTTTGAATTTATGGATGATCATACAAATTTTTTATGCCAGATTGAACTTTGCTTCTAGAAATCTTTTAGATTCGGCCGCGGGAGGCACGTTTATGGAAATCACCTTAGGAGATGCTGCAAAACTCCTTGATAATATTATGGCTAATTATTCTCAATGGCACACCAAAAAATCTACTAGTAAAAAAGTGCATGCTATAAAAGAAATTAATGTTTTGAGAGGAAAGATGGATGAACTTATGAAATTGTTTGCTACTAAGAATGCTCCTCTTGAACCTAATGATATGCCTTTGTATACTTTGATTGAGAATAATAATGAATCTATGGATGTGAATTTTGTTGGTAGGAATAGTTTTGGAAATAATGCTTATAGAGGAAACTTTAACCCTAGACCGTTCCCTAATAATTCCTCTAATAATTATGGAAATTCCTACAATAATTCTTATGGTAATTTTAATAAGATGCCCTCTCATTTTGAGAATAGTGTGAAAGAATTTATGATCTCTCAAAAAAAATTAATGCCTTGTGATACGTCCATTTTGCATCATGCTTTTATGTCAATATTTATTGCATTATGGGCTGTTATTTCACGTTATGTCACAATACTTATGGCTATTCTCTCTTATTTTACAAGGTTTACATGAAGAGGGAGAATGCCGCCAGCTGGAATTCTGGGCTGGAAAAGGAGCAAATATTGAAGACTATTCTGCGCAACTCCAAAAGTCCTGAAACTCCACGGAATACCTTAAAATAAATAAAGAAAAATCGTCGCCAAAGATGAAGGCCAGGGGGGCCACACCCTGCTCACGAGGGTGGGGGCGCCCCCTGGGCGCGCCCCCTACCTCGTGGGCCCCCTGGTGGCTCTCCAACGTCCATCTTCTCCCATATGAAGTCTTTCGATGAGAAAAAAATAGAAGAGAACCTTTCGGGACGAGACTCCGTCGCCACGAGGCGGAACCTTGGCGGAACCAATCTAGGGCTCCGGCGGAGCTGTTCTGCCGGGGACACTTCCCTCCGGGAGGGGGAAATCATCACCATCGTCATCACCAATGCTCCTCTCATCGGGAGAGGGCAATCTCCATCAACATCTTCACCAGCACCATCTCATCTCCAAACCCTAGTTCATCTCTTGTATCCAATTATTGTCTCCAAGTCCGGGATTGGTACTAGTAGGTTGCTAGTAGTGTTGATTACTCCTTGTAGTTGATGCTAGTTGGTTTATTTGGTGGAAGATCATATGTTCAGATCCTTTATGTACATTATTACCCCTCTGATTATGAACATGAATATGCTTTGTGAGTAATTACGTTTGTTCCTGAGGACAAGGGAGAAGTCTTGCTATTAGTAGTCATGTGAATTTGGTATTCGTTCGATATTTTGATAAGATGTATGTTGTCTAACCTCTAGTGGTGTTATGTGAACGTCGACTACATAACACTTCACCATTATTTGGGCCTAGAGGAAGGCATTGGGAAGTAATAAGTAGATGATGGGTTGCTAGAGTGACAGAAGCTTAAACCCTAGTTTATGCGTTGCTTCGTAAGGGGCTGATTTGGATCCATATGTTTCATGCTATGGTTAGGTTTACCTTAATACTTTTGTTGTAGTTGCGGATGCTTGCAATAGAGGTTAATCATAAGTGGGATGCTTGTCCAAGTAAGGGCAGTACCCAAGCACCGGTCCACCCACATATCAAATTATCAAAGTACCGAACGCGAATCATATGAGCGTGATGAAAACTAGCTTGACGATATTCCCATGTGTCCTCGGGAGCGCTTTTCCTATTATAAGAGTTTGTCCAGGCTTGTCCTTTGCTACAAAAAGGATTGGGCCACCTTGCTGCACTTTATTACTTTTGTTACTTGTTACTCGTTACAATTTATCCTATCACAAAAACTATCTGTTACTACTTATTTCAGTACTTGCAGAGAATACCTTGCTGAAAACCGCTTATCATTTCCTTCTGCTCCTCGTTGGGTTTGACACTCTTACTTATCGAAAGGACTAAGATAGATCCCCTATACTTGTGGGTCATCAAGACTCTTTTCTGGCGCTGTTGCCGGGGAGTGAAGCGCCTTTGGTAGGTGGAATTTGGTAAGGAAAATTTTATTTAGTGTGCTGAAATTTTTGTCACTTGTTACTATGGAAAGTAATTGTTTGAGGGGCTTGTTTGGGGTATCTTCACCCCGTACGGTTGAGCCAAGAGTTGCTCCTCAACCTACTCAACCTACTGAACCTATTGAAAATGAAACTTCTTTTGAGATTCCTTCGGGTATGATGGAAAAACTGCTAGCTAACACTTTTGCAGGAGACGGAACAAAGCATCCTGACGAACATCTACGCTTTGTGGATGATATTTGTGGACTATTTAAGCTTGCAGGTATACCCGATGATGTTGTTAACAGGAAGGCTTTCCCTTTATCTTTGGAGGGATACGCATTAACATGGTATAGGCTATGTGATGATACGAGATCATGGAACTATAATAGATTGAAATTGGAATTTCATCAAAAGTATTACCCTATGCATCTTGTTCATCGTGATCGCAATTATATATATAATTTTTGGCCTCGCGAAGGAGAAAGCATCGCTCAAGCTTGGGGGAGGCTTAAATCAATGTTATATTCATGCCCCAATCATGAGCTCTCAAAATTGACAATTCTCCAAAAATTTTATGCTCGGCTTTCTGATAATAATCGCACCATGCTCGATACTTCTTGTGCTGGCTCTTTTATGATGAAGTGTATTGAATTTGGATAGAATTTATTGGATAGAATTAAACGCAACTCTGAAGATTGGGACCTCGACAAAGGTAAGGAGTCAGGTATGACACCTAAGTTTGATTGTGTTAAATCTTTTATGAATACCGATATTTTCTGTAAGTTTAGCACTAAATATGGACTTGACTCTGAGATAGTAGCTTCCTTCTATGAATCTTTTGCTACTTATGTTGATCTCCCCAAGGAGAAGTGGTTTAAATATCATCCTCCCATAGAAGTAAAAGTAGCTGCACCTATTAAAGTTGAAGAAAAGATTGTCGCTTATAATGATCCTATTGTTCCTACTTCTTATGTTGAGAAACCCCCTTTCCCTGTTAGAATGAAGGATCATGCCAAAGCTTCAACTGTTGTTCGTAAAAGCAATACTAGGACTTATACACCTCCTAAGCAAGTCAAAGTAGAACCCAATATTGCTATTGTTAAAGATCTCTTGTATGATAATATTGATGGGCATGTTATTCAATTCACTGGTGAAACTGCTAGAATTGCTAAACCCTGTGATAGAGATAAACATAGACCTGTGGTAGGCGTGCCTGTTATTTCTGTTAAAATAGGAGATCATTGTTATCATGGCTTATGTGATATGGGTGCTAGTGCTAGTGTTATACCCATTGGCTTATACAAAGAAATTATGCATGAGATTGCACCTGCTGAGTTAGAGGAAATTGATGTTACAATTAAACTTGCCAATAGAGATACTATATCTCCAATGGGAATTGTTAGAGATGTTGAAGTCTTGTTTGGGAAAACCAAATATCCCACTGATTTTCTTGTTCTTGGTTCTCCACAAGATAGTTTTTGTCCCATTATATTTGGTAGACCCTTCTTGCGTACTGTTAATGCTACGATAGATTGCGAAAAGAATGTCGTTACTGTTGGCTTGGATGATATGGTTGTTGCGGAACGCAGTAATTTCAAAAAAATTCCTACGAACACGCAAGAACATGGTGATGCATAGCAACGAGAGGGGAGAGTGTTGTCCACGTACCCACGTAGACCGTAAGCGGAAGCGTTATGACAACGCGGTTGATGTAGTCGTACGTCTTCACGATCTGACCGATCCAAGTACCGAACGTACGGCACCTCCGAGTTCAGCACACGTTCAGCTCGATGACGATCCCCGGACTCCAATCCAGCAGGGTGTCGGGGATGAGTTCCGTCAGCACGACGGCGTGGTGATGATGATGATGTTCTACTGACGCAGGGCTTCGCCTAAGCACCGCAACGATATGACCGAGGTGGTGGAGGGGGGCACCGCACACGGCTAAGGAACGATCACGAAGATCAACTTGTGTCTATGGGGTGTCCCCCTGCCCCCGTATATAAAGGAGCAAGGGGAGGAGGGCCGGCCAAGGAGGAGGAAGCGCGCCCAAGGGGGGAGTCCTACTCCCACCGGGAGTAGGACTCCTCCTTTCCTAGTAGGAGTAGGAGAGAAGGAAGGGGAAGAGAGAAGGGAAGGAAGGAGGGGGTGCGGCCCCTCCCCCTAGTACAATTCGGACTAGGCCTTGGGGGGGGCGCGGCCTGCCCTAGGCAGCCCCTCTCCCTCTCCCGTATGGCCCAATAAGGCCCAATACTTGTCCCCGACGAATTCCCGTAACTCTCCGGTACTCCGATAAATACCCGAATCACTCAGAACCTTTCCGAAGTCCGAATATAGTCGTCCAATATATCGATCTTTACGTCTCGACCATTTCGAGACTCCACGTCATGTCCCCGGTCTCATCCGGGACTCCGAACTCCTTCGGTACATCAAAACTCATAAACTCATAATATAACTGTCATCGAAACCTTAAGCGTGCGGACCCTACGGGTTCGAGAACAATGTAGACATGACCGAGACACGTTTCCGGTCAATAACCAATAGCAGAACCTGGATGCTCATGTTGGCTCCTACATATTCTATGAAGATCTTTATCGGTCAAACCGCATAACAACATATGTTGTTCCCTTTGTCATCGGTATGTTACTTGCCCGAGATTCAATCGTCGGTATCTCAATACCTAGTTCAATCTCGTTACCGGCAAGTCTCTTTACTCGTTATGTAATGCATCATTCCGTAACTAACTCATTAGCTACATTGCTTGCAAAGCTTATAGTGATGTGCATTACCGAGAGGGCCCAGAGATACCTCTCCGACAATCGGAGTGACAAAACCTAATCTCGAAATACGCCAACTCAACATGTACCTTTGGAGACACCTGTAGAGATCCTTTATAATCACCTAGTTACGTTGTGAGGTTTGGTAGCACACAAAGTGTTCCTCCGGTAAACGGGAGTTGCATAATCTCATAGTTATAGGAACATGTATAAGTCATGAAGAAAGCAATAGCAACATACTAAACGATCAAGTGCTAAGCTAACGGAATGGGTCAAGTCAATCACATCATTCTCCTAATGATGTAATCCCGTTAATCAAATTACAACTCATGTCTATGTCTAGGAAACTTAACCATCTTTGATTCACGAGCTAGTCAAGTAGAGGCATACTAGTGACACTATGTTTGTCTATGTATTCACACATGTATTATGTTTTCGGTTAATACAATTCTAGCATGAATAATAAACATTTATCATGAAATAAGGAAATAAATAATAACTTTATTATTGCCTCTAGGGCATATTTCCTTCAGTCTCCCACTTGCACTAGAGTCAATAATCTAGTTCACATCGTCATGTGATTTAACACCAATATTCATATCTGTATATGATTAACACCCATAGTTCACATCGTCATGTGACCAACACCCAAAGGGTTTACTAGAGTTAATAATCTAGTTCACATCGCTTATGTGATTAACACCCAAAGAGTACTAAGGTGTGATCATGTTTTGCTCGTGAGAGAAGCTTACTCAACGGGTCTGTCACTTTTGCAAATATTCTATGTCTACAATGCTTTGTACGGAGCTACTCTAGCTAATTGCTCCCACTTTCAATATGTATCCATATTGAGACTTAGAGTCATCTGGATCAGTGTAAAAGCTTGCACCGATGTAACTCTTTACGACGGGCTCTTTTATCACCTCCATAATCGAGAAATATTTCCTTAGTCCTCACTAAGGATATTCTTGACCAATGTTCAGTGATCTACTCCTAGATCACTATTGTACTCCCTTGCCAAATTCAGAGCAAGGTATACAAAAGGTTTGATACATTGCATAGCATACTTTATAGGTTGCCTTTGTTTGGGCTGCAGCTATAGATTCTCAGATTCTAGGTACTAGAAAATCCGAATCTAAAACAAACATACAGATTTTGAACGTAGCTTTGGAGAATCGCTTCCAGAAAAACAACTAGCGTACACGTCCAGCTAGAAGCTGCGATTTCGGTGATTCTAGCGATTCCCGAGCTGCCACTTATCCCCTTAGCAGTATACCCGATGTTCTGCCAGTTATTACACGAAAAATGCCCTTCCACCCCCACTGGAAACCAGTGCCTTCCTCATTTGCTTCCTCCCTATTTCTTTTCGAGCGCACGCACGAGCCCACAAGAGAGAATGGGGAACTAGGGTTTCGGTCATCATGACCTTCGCCGGCCTTGTGCGCACGACGGCGGGCAGATCCGGGCACCTCCCCACCCCAACATACTCCGGCCATGAGGTCCGCCGCGCCGCCGTCCCGTAGCTCCGCCTGAGCCGTGCCACCCCTGACCCCGCCTCCCCTGCCCCTCCTGATCTCGACCTGCACCGCCCGGCCGAGCTCTCCCTGCACCGCACTGCAGGTCAACCTTGGCCCCATCTCCACGCCTGACCTGAAGCTTAGCTCCAGCGGCGACACCCACAAGGTCACCTCATTTGTGTATTCGAGGGTGTTGCAGACAAATCTCAACACTTCTGATTTTTCTAAACCAGGGCAAACAAACAGGCTGGTTCAGATTCTCAGAATCTGGAGCTGCAGCTGATTCTCAAAATCCAAGCAAAAGCAGATTTTCAAGAATCCATAGCTCAAACAAAGGGGGCCATAGAACCTATGACTGAGGCATAGGGAATGACTTTCATTCTCTTTTCTATTTTCTATCGTGGTCGGGATTTGAGTCTTACTCAATTTCACACCTTTGCAACACAGGCAAGAACTCTTTCTTTGACTGTTCCATTTTGAACGACTTCAAAATCTTGACAAGGTGTGTACTTATTGAAAAAACTTATCAAGCGTCTTGATCTATCTCAATAGATTTTGATGCTCAATATGTAAGTAGCTTTACTGAGGTCTTTCTTTTAAAGAACTCCTTTCAAATACTCCTTTATGCTTTCCAGAAAAATTCTACATCATTTTTGATCAACAATATGTTACTCACATACATTTATCAGAAAGGCGGTAGTGCTCCCACTCACTTTATTGTAAATACAGGCTTCTCCGCAAGTATGTATAAAACTATATGCTTTGATCAACTTATCAAAGCATATATTCCAACTTTG
The DNA here is from genome assembly GCA_963921465.1 of Triticum timopheevii. Lineage (NCBI taxonomy): Eukaryota > Viridiplantae > Streptophyta > Magnoliopsida > Poales > Poaceae > Triticum > Triticum timopheevii. Next base: position 294,235,992 of record OY997270.1, read on the forward strand.
AGATGCTTGCACCAGTCCATAGATGGATCGCTGGAGCTTGCACATTTTGTTAGCACCTTTAGGATTGACAAAACCTTTTGGTTGCATCATATACAACTCTTCTTTAAGAAAACCATTAAGGAATGCAGTTTTGACATCCATTTGCCCGATTTCATAAAATGTGGCAATTGCTAATATGATTCGGACAGACTTTAAGCATCGCTACAGTTGAGAAAATCTCATTGTAGTCAACACCTTGAACTTTGTCAAAAACCTTTTTCGACAAGTTTAGCTTTGTAGATAGTAACACTACTATCAGCGTCCATCTTCCTCTTGAAGATCCATTTATTTTCTATGGCTTGCCGATCATCGAGAAAGTCAATCAAAGTCCACACTTTGTTCTCATACATGGATCATATCTAAGATTTTATGGCCTCAAGACATTTCACGGAATCTGGGCTCATCATCGCTTCCTCATAGTTCGTAGGTTCATCATGGTCTAGTAACATGACTTCCAGGACATGATTACCGCACCACTCTGGTGCGGATCTTACTCTGGAAGACCTACGAGGTTTGATAGCAACTTGATCTGAAGTTTCATGATCATCATCATTAACTTCCTCACTAATTGGTGTAGGAATCACTGGAACTGATTTCTGTGATGAACTACTTTCCAATAAGGGAGTAGGTATAGTTACCTCATCAAGTTCTACTTTCCTCCCACTCACTTCTTTCGAGAGAAACTTCTTCTCTAGAAAGGATCCATCTTAGCAACGAATAACTTGCCTTCGGATCTGTGATAGAAGGTGTACCCAATAGTTACCTTTGGGTATTCTATGAAGACGCACTTCTCCGATTTGGGTTCGAGCTTATCAGGTTGAAAAATTTTCACATAAGCATCGCAGCCCCAAAATTTAAGAAACGACAATTTTTGGTTTCTTGCCAAACCACAGTTCATAAGGCGTCATTTCGACGGATTTTGATGGTGCCCTATTTAAAGTGAATGCAGCTGTCTCTAATGCATAACCCCAAAACGATAGTGGTAAATCAGTAAGATACATCATAGATCGCACCATATCCAATAAAGTGCGGTTACGACGTTCGGACACACCATTACGCTGTGATGTTCCATGTGGCGTGAACTGTGAAACTATTCCACATTGTTTAAAATGAAGGCCAAACTCGTAACTCAAATATTCTTCTCTACAATCAGGTTGTAGAAACTTTTTTTTCTTGTTATGATGATTCTCCACTTCACTCTGAAATTCTTTGAACTTTTCAAATGTTGCAGACTTGTGTTTCATCAACTAGATATACCCATATCTGCTCAAATCATCTATGAAGGTCAGAAAATAACGATACATGCCGCGAGCCTTAACACTCATAGGATCGCATACATCTGTATGTATTATTTCCAATAAGTCAGTAGCTTGTTCCATTGTTCCGGAGAACGGAGTTTTGGTCATCTTGCCCAAAAGGCACGGTTCGCAAGCATCAAATGATTCATAACCAAGTGATTCCGAAAATCCATCTTTATGGAGTTTCTTCATGCGCTTTACACCGATATGACCCAAACGGCAGTGCCACAAATAAGTTGCACTATCATTATTAACTTTGCATCTTTTGGCATCAATATTATGAATATGTGTATCACTACGATCGAGATCCAACAAACTATTTTCATTGGGTGTATGACCATTTGAAGGTTTTATTCATGTAAACAGAAAAACAATTATTCTCTTACTTTAAATGAATAACCGTATTGCAATAAACATCATCAAATCATATTCATGCTCAACGCAAACGCCAAATAACATTTATTTAGGTTTAACACTAATCCCGAAAGTATAGGGAGTGTGCGAAAATGATCATATCAATCTTGGAACTACTTCCAACACTCATCGTCACTTCCCCTTCAACTAGTCTCTGTTTATTCTGTAACTCCTGTTTCGAGTTACTAATCTTAGCAACCGAACAAGTATCAAATACTCAGGGGCTACTATAAACACTAGTAAGGCACACATCAATAACCTGTATATCAAATATACCCTTGTTCACTTTGCCATCCTTCTTATCTACCAAATATTCAGGGCATTTCCGCTTCCAGTGACCATTTCCTTTGCAGTGTAAGCACTCAGTTTCAGGCTTTGGTCCAGCTTTGGTCTTCTTCACGGGAGTGACAACTTGTTTGTCATTCTACTTGAAGTTTCCCTTTCTTTCCCTTTGCCATTTTCTTGAAACTAGTGGTCTTGTCAATCATCAACACTTGATGCTCTTTCTTGATTTCTACCTTCGTCGATTTCAGCATCACGAAGAGCTCGGGAATCGTTTTCGTCATCCTTGCATTATAGTTCATCACGAAGTTCCAGTAACTTGGTGATGGTGACTAGAGAACTCTGCCAATCACTATCTTATCTGGAAGATTAACTCCCACTTGATTCAAGCGATTGTAGTACTCAGACAATCTAAGCACTTGCTCACTAGTTGAGCAATTCTCCTCCATCTTTTAGGCAAAGTATTTGTCAGAGGTCTCATACCTCTTGACACGGGCATGAGTCTGAAATATCAATTTCATCTCATGGAACATCTCATATGTTCCGTGACGTTTCAAAAACATTTTTTGTAGTCCCAGTTCTAAGCCATAAAGCATGGTGCACAAAACTATCAAGTAATCATCATATTGAGCTAGCCAAACGTTCATAACGTCCGCATCTGCTCCTACAATAGGTCTGTCACCTAGCGGTGCATTAAGGACATAATTCTTCTGTGCAGCAATGAGGACAAACCTCAGATCACGGATCCAATCCGCATCATTGCTACTAACATCTTTCAATACAATTTTTCTCTAGGAACATATAAAAAATAAACATATGAAAGCAACAACGCGAGCTATTGATCTACAACATAATTTGCAAAATACTACCAGGACTAAGTTCATGATAAATTTAAGTTCAATTAATCATATTACTTAAGAACTCCCACTCAAATAGACATCTCTCTAGTCATCTAAGTGATCACGTGATCCAAATCAACTAAACCATGTCCGATCATCACGTGAGATGGAGTAGTTTTCAATGGTGAACATCACTATGTTGATCATATCTACTATTTGATTCATGCTCGACCTTTCGGTCTCCATGTTCCGAGGCCATATCTGTATATGCTTGGCTCGTCAAGTTTAACCTGAGTATTCCGCGTGTGCAACAGTTTTGCACCCGTTGTATTTGAACGTAGAGCCTATCACACCCGATCATCACGTGGTGTCTCAGCACGAAGAACTTTCGCAACGGTGCATACTCAGGGAGAACACTTCTTGATAATTAGTGAGAGATCATCTTAAAATGTTACCGTCAATCAAAGCAAGATAAGATGCATAAAGGATAAACATCACATGCAATCATTATAAGTGATATGATATGGCCATCATCATCTTGTGCTTGTGATCTCCATCTTCGAAGCACCGTCGTGATCACCATCATCACCGGCACGACACCTTGATCTCCATTGCAGCATCGTTGTCGTCTCGCCAATCTTATGCTTCTACGACTATCGCTACTTCTTAGTGATAAAGTAAAGCATTACAGGGCGATTGCATTGCATACAATAAAGCGACAACCATATGGCTCCTGCCAGTTGCCGATAACTTCGGCTACAAAACATAATCATCTCATACAATAAAATATAGCATCACGTCTTGACCATATCACATCACAACATGCCCTGCAAAACAAGTTAGACGTACTCTACTTTGTTGTTGCAAATTTTACGTGGCTGCTACGGGCTGAGCAAGAACCGTTCGTACCTACGCATCAAAACCACAATGATAGTTCGTCAAGTTAGTGCTGTTTTAACCTTCGCAAGGACCGGGCGTAGCCACACTCGGTTCAATTAAAGTTGGAGAAACAGACACCCGCCAGCCACCTGTGTGCAAAGCACGTCGGTAGAACCAGTCTCGCGTAAGCGTACGTGTAATGTCGGTCCGGGCCGCTTCATCCAACAATACCGCCGAACCAAAGTATGACATGTTGGTAAGTAGTATGACTTCTATCGCCCACAACTCACTTGTGTTCTACTCGTGCATATAACATCTGCGCATAAAACCTGGCTCGGATGCCACTGTTGGGGAACACAGTAATTTAAAAAAAATCCTACGCACACGCAAGATGATGGTGATACATAGCAACGAGAGGGGAGAGTGTTGTCCACGTACCCTCATAGACCATAAGCGGAAGCGTTATGACAACGCGATTGATGTAGTCGTACGTCTTCACGATCCGACCGATCCAAGTACCGAACGTACGGCACCTTCGAGTTCAGCACACGTTCAGCTCGATGACGATCCCGGGACTCCAATCCAGCAGGATGTCGGGGATGAGTTTCGTCAGCACGACGGCGTGGTGATGATGATGATGTTCTACTGACGCAGGGCTTCGCCTAAGCACCGCAACAATATGACCGAGGTGTAATATGGTGGAGGGGGGCACCGCACACGACTAAGGAACGATCACGAAGATCAACTTGTGTCTATGGGGTGTCCCCCTGCCCCCGTATATAAAGGAGCAAGGGGATGAGGGCCGGCCAAGGAGGAGGAGGCGCGCCCAAGGGGGGAGTCCTACTCCCATCGGGAGTAGGACTCCTCCTTTCCTAGTAGGAGTAGGAGAGAAGGAAGGGGAAGAGAGAAGGGAAGGAAGGAGGGGGTGCGGCCCCTCCCCCTAGTCCAATTCGGACTAGGCCTTGGGGGGGCCGCGGCCTGCCCTAGGCAGCCCCTCTCTCTTTCTCGTATGGCCCAATAAGGCCCAATACTTCTCCCCGGCGAATTCCCGTAACTCACCGGTACTCCGATAAATACCCGAATCACTCGGAACCTTTCCGAAGGCCGAATATAGTCGTCCAATATATCGATCTTTACGTCTCGACCATTTCGAGACTCCACGTCATGTCCCCGGTCTCATCCGGGACTCCGAACTCCTTCGGTACATCAAAACTCATAAACTCATAATATAACTGTCATCGAAACCTTAAGCGTGCGGACCCTACGGGTTCGAGAACAATGTAGACATGACCGAGACACGTTTCCGGTCAATAACCAATAGCGGAACCTGGATGATCATATTGGCTCCTACATATTCTACGAAGATCTTTATCGGTCAAACCGCATAACAACATACGTTGTTCCCTTTGTCATCGGTATGTTACTTGCCCGAGATTCGATCATCGGTATCTCAATACCTAGTTCAATCTCGTTACCGGCAAGTCTCTTTACTCGTTATGTAATGCATCATTCCGTAACTAACTCATTAGCTACATTGCTTGCAAGGCTTATAGTGATGTGCATTACCGAGAGGGCCCAGAGATACCTCTCCGACAATCGGAGTGACAAAACCTAATCTTGAAATACGCCAACTCAACATGTACCTTTGGAGACACATATAGAGCTCCTTTATAATCACCCAGTTACGTTGTGACGTTTGGTAGCACACAAAGTGTTCCTCCGGTAAACGGGAGTTGCATAATCTCATAGTTATAGGAACATGTATAAGTCATGAAGAAAGCAATAGCAACATACTAAACGATCAAGTGCTAAGCTAACGGAATGGGTCAAGTCAATCACATCATTCTCCTAATGATGTAATCCCGTTAATCAAATGACAACTCATGTCTATGGCTAGGAAACTTAACCATCTTTGATTCACGAGCTAGTCAAGTAGAGGCATACTAGTGACACTATGTTTGTCTATGTATTCACACATGTATTATGTTTCCGGTTAATACAATTCTAGCATGAATAATAAACATTTATCCTGAAATAAGGAAATAAATAATAACTTTATTATTGCCTCTAGGGCATATTTCCTTCAATGGTTCATGAGTTTAATTTCTCTAAATTTAGTAAACAACATCGTGAGGAAGAATTGCCTAGTAAGGATGAAATTATTGGTCTTGCTTCTATTGCTGTACCTCCTAGTGATCCTTTAGAACACTATTTGCTAGACCATGAAAATGATATGTTCATGAATTAAAGAAGGGAAATAGATGAAGTATTCTTTAAACAGGAACCTATTCTGCAACATAATTTGCCTGTTGAAATCCTAGGGGATCCTCCTCCACCCAAGGGTGATCCCGTGCTTGAGCTTAAACCGTTGCCTGATAATCCTAAATATGCTTATCTTGATGAAAAGAAAATATATCCTGTCATTATTAGCGCTAACCTTTCAGAGCATGAAGAAGAAAGATTATTGAAAACTCTGAAGAAGCATCGTGTCGTGATTGGATATACTCTGGATGATCTTAAGGGCATTAGTCCCACTCTATATCAACATAAAATAAATTTGGAAGCGGATGCCAAACCGGTTCATGATCCTCAACGACGTTTGAATCCTAAAATGAAAGAAGTGGTAAGAAAAGAAATACTCAAGCTTCTGGAGGCAGGTATAATTTATCCCGTTGCTGATAGTCAGTGGGTAAGTCCTGTCCATTGTGTCCCTAAGAAGGGAGATATTACTGTTGTCCCTAATGATAAAGATAAATTGATTCCGCAAAGAATTATCACAGGTTATAGGATGGTAATTGATTTCTGTAAATTAAATAAGGCTACTAAGAAAGATCATTACCCCTTACCTTTTATTGATTAAATGCTAGAAAGATTATGCAAACATACACATTATTGCTTTCTAGATGGTTATTCTAGTTTTTCTCAAATACCTGTGTCGGCTAAGGATCAATCAAAGACTACTTTTACATGCCCTTTTGGTACTTTTGCTTATAGACGTATGCCTTTTGGTTTATGTAATGCACCTGCTACCTTTCAAAGATGCATGATGGCTATATTCTCTGACTTTTGTGAGAAAATTTGTGAGGTTTTCATGGATGACTTTTCCGTCTATGGTTCCTCTTTTGATGATTGCTTGAGCAATCTTGCTCGAGTTTTGCAGAGATGTGAAGAAACTAATCTTGTCTTGAATTGGGAAAAGTGCCACTTTATGGTGAATGAAGGTATTGTCTTGGGGCACAAAGTTTCTGAAAGAGGTATTGAAGTTGATAAAGCCAAGGTTGATGCTATTGAAAAGATGCCATGTCCCAAGGACATCAAAGGTATAAGAAGTTTCCTTGGTCACGCAGGATTTTATAGGAGGTTCATCAAGGACTTCTCAAAAATCTCTCGGCCTCTGACTAATTTATTACAAAAAGATGTACCATTTGTCTTTGATGATGATTGTGTAGAAGCATTTGAAATACTTAAGAAAGCATTAGTCTCTGCACCTGTTGTTCAGCCACCTGATTGGAATTTACCCTTTGAAATTACGTGTGATGCTAGTGATTATGCTGTAGGTGTTGTTCTAGGGCAAAGAGTTGATAAGAAATTGAATGTTATCCATTATGCTAGTAAGACTCTAGACAATGCTCAAAGAAATTATGCTACTGCTGAAAAGGAACTTTTAGCGGTTGTATTTGCTTGTGATAAATTCAGACACTATATTGTTGATTCTAGAGTAACTATTCATACAGATCATGCTGCTATTAAATATCATATGGAAAAGAAAGATGCAAAACCTAGACTCATTAGATTGGTTCTCTTGCTCCAAGAATTTGATTTACATATTGCTGATAGAAAAGGAGCTGAGAACCCCGTTGCAGACAACTTGTCTAGGCTAGAGAATGTTCTTGATGACCCACTACCTATTGATGATAGCTTTCCTGATGAGCAATTGAATGTCATAAGTACTTCTCATAGCACTCCATGGTATGTTGATTATGCTAATTATATTGTTGCTAAATTTATACCGCCTAGCTTCACATACCAACAAAAGAAAAAGTTTTTCTATGACTTGCGACATTACTTTTAGGATGACCCACATCTTTATAAACAAGGAGTAGATGGTGTTATTAGACGTTGTGTACCTGAGCATGAACAGGAATAGATCCTACGCAAGTGTCACTCCGAGGCTTATGGAGGACACTACGCTGGAGATAGAACTGCACATAAGGTATTGCAATCCGGCTTTTATTGACCTACTCTCTTTAAGGATGCTCGTAAGTTTGTTTTATCTTGCGGTGAATGTCAAAGAATTGGTAATATCAGTAGACGTCAAGAAATGCCTATGAATTATTCACTTGTTATTGAGCCATTTGATGTTTGGGGCTTTGATTATATGGGACCTTTTCCTGCCTCTAATGGTTACACTCATATTTTAGTTACTGTTGATTACGTTACTAAGTGGGTAGAAGCTATTCCAACTAGTAGTGCTGATCATAACACTTCTATTAAAATGCTTAAGGAGGTTATTTTTCCGAGGTTTGGAGTCCCTAGATACTTAATGACTGATGGTGGTTCACACTTTATTCATGGTGCTTTCCGTAAGATGCTTGCTAAATACGACGTTAATCATAGAATTGCATCTCCATATCACCCGCGGTCTAGTGGTCAGGTAGAATTGAGCAATAGAGAGCTCAAATTAATTTTGCAAAAGACTGTCAATAGGTCTAGAAAGAATTGGTCCAAGAAACTGAATGATGCATTATGGGCCTATAGAACTGCGTACAAAAATCCTATGGGTATGTCTCCGTATAAAATGGTTTATGGAAAAGCGTGTCATTTACCTCTTGAACTTGAACATAAGGCATATTGGGCTATCAAAGAGCTCAATTATGACTTCAAACTTGCCGGTGAGAAGAGGTTGTTATTAGCTCACTTGATGAATGGAGAACCCAAGCTTATGAGAATGCCAAGCTATTCAAAGAAAAAGTCAAACATTGGCATGATAAAAGGATACAAAAGCGTGAGTTTAATGTAGGTGATTATGTATTGCTATACAACTCTCGTTTAAGATTTTTTGCAGGAAAACTTCTCTCAAATGGGAAGGTCCCTCTGTTATCGAGGAGGTCTATCATTCCGGTGCCATAAAAATCAACAACTTCGCAGGCACAAATCCGAAGGTGGTAAATGGTCAAAGGATCAAACACTATAGCTCAGGTAACCCTATAAATGTTGAAACTAATATTATTGAAACCGTAACCCCGGAGGAGTACATAAGGGACACTTTCCAGAATGTTCCAAACTCCGAAAAGGAATAGGTATGTTGTACGGTAAGTAAACCGACTCCAAAACAATTTTTAAGGCAATATTTCTCCGTTTTGGAATATTTAGAAAAATAGAAAAATAAGTAGCAGCCCGGGGAGGACACGAGGCCTCCACGAGGGTGGAGGGCGCGCCCTACCCCCTGGGCGCGCCCCCTACCTCGTGAGCCCTCCGGACTCTCGTATCACGCAAATATCCTCTGTTTTGTTTCGAGCTATTGCTGCTGCAGATTAGGGCAAGATGTATTCCCAAGATTCGGAGGGAGAGAGCTACATGGATGATTATATTGCAAATCCAAAAGTATATGGGGATGCAGAACATTATGGCTGGACCACGGAGGAAGAAGAATACTATGATCCAAAGAGGAAGGAGAAAACGAGTTTCGACGGGGAGGACTATCCCCTACCTCAACCTGGTGATATGCATGTGGAGTTCGAAAAGTCAAGCCTCCCTAAGGTCCAATCTATCCCACCTCGTTTTTCGCAGGACAGCAAGGCAGCACTATGCAAAAAGATAATGAAACTTGAGCTCGAGAATGAGGATCTAAGGGAGGAAAATTTTAGCCTCAGACGCAAGCTGGAGAAGATAAATGCAACACCTCCATCACGTCCGAGGACATAATCATATGGGCACTCCCCTTGGCAACTGCCAAGCTTGGGGGAGGTGCCCTGGTATCGTATCACCATCACAACTCCTATCTTTACCGTTTTTCTTAGTTCGATCCTATTAGTAGTATCTTGATTTAGTAGAATAAAGTCATGGCATGATCTAGTTTTGAGTTTTGCTTTATGATCCTTCTTTGTAATCGAGTCTGTGAGTTATATAATAAAGATTAGTGTTGAGTCAAGGGCTTGAGTATTTTGCCATGATCTTGGGTGATTAGAAGAAAAAGAATAAAAAGAATCAAAGAGTTTGTATTGATCTTATTGAAAGTAATGACTTCACATAGAAAGAGTATGATGATTTAAAGTTTTTGGGAGTTGGCAAATATAGCTTTGGTCATTGTTGCAATTAATAGGAAGTAATAAGGAAAGAGAGGTTTCACATATAGATATATTATCATTGACATCTTTTATGATTGGGAGCACTCATTAAAATATGACATGCTAAAGAGTTGATATTTGACAAGGAAGACAACATAATGAGTTATGTTTTCTTATATCTGAGATAAAGTATGTTGTCATAGTTCCTCTACCGTGTTGAGTTTGCCTTTCCCCCTCATGCTAGCCAATTCTCAGCACTAAGTAGAAATACTACTTGTGCTTCCAATTACCCTTAAACCAGTTTTGCCATGAGAGTCCACCATATCTACCTATGGATTGAGTAAGATCCTTCAAGTAAGTTGTCATCGGTGCAAGCAATAAAAATTGCTCTCTAAATATGCACGACTTATTAGTGCAGAGAAATAAGCTTTGTACGAACTTGTTGTGGACGCAATAAAAGCGATGGGCTGCATAATAAAGGTTCACATACAAGGGGCAATATAAAGTGACGTTCTTTTGCATTAAGATTTGTGCATCAACCCTAAACGCACATGACAACCTCTGCTTCCCTCTACGAAGGGCCTATCTTTTATTATTATCCTCTACCTTATGCAAGAGTCACGGTGATCTTCACCTTTCCATTTTTATTTTATCCTTTGGCAAGCTCAGCATGTTGGAAAGAACATGATATATATATATATATATATATATATATATATATATATATATATATAATTGGATGTGGGGGAGCGTGAATTATTATTATTGACATTACCCTTGAGGTAAAAGGTTGTGGGGCAGAATTATAAGCCCCTATCTTTCTCTGTGTCCGATTAAAACTCCGTAACCACAAGTATCGCGTGAGTGTTAGCAATTATGAAGGACTAAGTGATAGTTGAGTATGTGGACTTGCTTTTAAGCTCTGACATAGACTCTTTCCGATGTTATGATAAATTGCAATTGCTTCAATGACTGAGATTATAATTGTTGGTGCCCAATAAGGTTTCTGATTCATATTTTGGCTTTGTGAAAAGATCATCACTTGAACATGAGTAATCATATGACAAAATCTATATATGTTGCTGTTATGAAATAATCATGATGCCTTCATGTCCGTATTTTATTTTTATCGACGCCTCTACCTCTAAACATGAGGACATATTTATTGTTATCGGCTTTTCGCTTGAGGACAAGCGAGGTCTAAGCTTGGGGGAGTTGATACGTCCATTTTGCATCATGCTTTTATGTGAATATTTATTGCATTATGGGTTGTCATTTCACGTTATGTCACAATACTTATGGCTATTCTCTCTTATTTTACAAGGTTTACATGAAGAGGGAGAATGCCGGCAGCTGGAATTCTGGGCTGGAAAAGGAGCAAATATTGAAGGACTATTCTGTGCAACTCCAAAAGTCCTGAAACTCCACGGAATACCTTAAAATAAATAAAGAAAAACCGTCGCCAAAGATGAAGGCCAGGGGGCCCACACCCTGCCACGAGGGTGGGGGCGTGCCCCCTGGGCGCGCCCCCTACCTCGTGGGCCCCCTGGTGGCTCTCCGACGTCCATCTTCTCCCATATGAAGTCTTTCGATGAGAAAAAAATAGAAGAGAACCTTTCGGGACGAGACTCCGCCGCCATGAGGCGGAACCTTGACGGAACCAATCTAGGGCTCCGGCAGAGCTATTCTGCCGGGGACACTTCCCTCCGGGAGGGGGAAATCATCACCATCGTCATCACGAACGCTCCTCTCATCGGGAGAGGGCAATCTCCATCAACATCTTCACCAGCACCATCTCATCTCCAAACCCTAGTTCATCTCTTGTATCCAATTCTTGTCTCCAAGTTCGGGATTGGTGCTAGTAGGTTGCTAGTAGTGTTGATTACTCCTTGTAGTTGATGCTAGTTGGTTTATTTGGTGGAAGATCATATGTTCAGATCCTTTATGCACATTATTACCCCTCTGATTATGAACATGAATATGCTTTGTGAGTAATTACGTCTGTTCCTGAGGACAAGGGAGAAGTCTTGCTATTAGTAGTCATGTGAATTTGGTATTCGTTCGATATTTTGATAAGATGTATGTTGTCTAACCTCTAGTGGTGTTATGTGAACGTTGGCTACATAACACTTCACCATTATTTGGGCCTAGAGGAAGGCATTGGGAAGTAATAAGTAGATGATGGGTTGCTAGAGTGACAGAAGCTTAAACCCTAGTTTATGCGTTGCTTCATAAGGGGCTGATTTGGATCCATATGTTTCATGCTATGGTTAGGTTTACCTTAATACTTTTGTTGTATTTGCGGATGCTTGCAATAGAGGTTAATCATAAGTGGGATGCTTGTCCAAGTAAGGGCAGTACCCAAGCACCGGTCCACCCACATATCAAATTATCAAAGTACCGAACGTGAATCATATGAGCGTGATGAAAACTAGCTTGACGATATTCCCATGTATCCTCGGGAGCGCTTTTCCTATTATAAGAGTTTGTCCAGGCTTGTCCTTTGCTACAAAAAGGATTGGGCCACCTTGCTGCACTTTATTTACTTTTGTTAATTGTTACTCGTTACAATTTATCCTATCACAAAAACTATTTGTTACTACTTATTTTAGTACCTGCAGAGAATACCTTGCTGAAAACCGCTTATCATTTCCTTCTGCTCCTCGTTGGGTTCGACACTCTTACTTATCGAAAGGACTACAATAGATCCCCTATACTTGTGGGTCATCACCTTGCTTGAAGAAAAATTGCTCAAAGTTGATGATTTGGCTAGGAAGGTTGATAGACTCTCGCTTGATGTTGATTCTTTGAAACTTAGATCTATTTCTCCTAAGCATGATATCAATGAGTCTCTCAAAGCAATGAGAATTTCCATTGATGAGTGCAAGGAAAGAACCGCTGGATTGCGTGCTAAGAAAGATTGCTTTATAAAAGCGTGTTCTTCTAGTTTCAATGACAATAATGATGAAGATCTTAAAGTTATTGATGTGTCCCCTATTAGATCTTTGTTTTGCAATATGAATCTTAATAATGATGGGACTGGAGATGAGTCAACTTTAGTTAAAAGGCGTCCCAATAATTCGGAGTTTTTAGATCTTGATGCTAAATTTGGTAAAAGTGGGATTGGAGATGTCAAGACCTTAAATAGCATTGAACCCACTATCTTGGATTTCAAGGAATTTTATTATGATAATTGTTCTTTAGAAGGTTGTATTTCCTTGTTGCAATCCGTTGTGAATTCTCCTCATGCTTATAGTCAAAATAAAGCATTTACCAAACATATTGTTGATGCCTTGATGCAATCTTTTGATGAAAAACTTAATTTGAAAGTTTATATACCTATAAAACTTAATGATGAGTGGGAACCTACTATAAAGATTAAAGTTAAAGATCATGAGTGTTATGCTTTGTGTGATTTGGGTGATAGCGTTTCCACGATTCCGAAAACTTTATGTGATATTCTAGGTTTCCATGATCTTGATAATTGCTCTTTAAATTTGCACCTTGCGGATTCCACCATTAAAAAGCCAATGGGAAGGATCAATGATGTTCTCATTGTTGCAAATAGAAATTTGGTGCATGTAGATTTTATCATTCTTGATACAGATTGCAATCTTTCTTGCCCTATTATTCTTGGTAGACCTTTCCTTAGAACGATCGGCGCGATTATTTATATGAAGGAAGGGAATATTAGATTCCAATTTCCATTAAGGAAAGGCATGGAGCACTTTCCAAGAAAGAAAGTCAAATTACCTTATGAATCTATCATGCGAGCTACTTATAAATTGAGTGCCAAAGATGGCACTACTTAGATCTATCCTCGCTTTTATGCCTAGCTAGGGGCGTTAAATGATAGCGCTAGTTGGGAGGCAACCCAATTTTATTTGTGTTTTTTGTTTTTTTTCTGTTTAGTAATAAATTTTGCTTGTACCTTCTGTTTAGATATGTTTTAATTAGTGTTTGTGCCAGGTAGAACCTATAGGATAACCTATGGTGATAGTTATTGATTCTGCTGAAAAATAGAAACTTTGCACGCACGAAAATAGTTTTGTTAATTCAAAGAAACGTACTTTTGCATTGATTCTTTTTGCTGTAGATCAATAGACAAATTTACCAGGACTTCCTATTTTGGTAGGATTTTTAGAGTTCCAGAAGTATTCGAAGGTTACAAATTTCTACAGACTGTTCTGTTTTTAATAGATTCTGTTTTTCGTGTGTTGTTTGCTTATTTTGATGCATCTATGGCTAGTATTAATTGGTATGAACCATAGAGAAGTTGGAATACAGTAGGTTTAACACCATTATAAATAAAGAATGAGTTCATTACAGTACCTTATGTGGTGGTTTTGCTTTCTTTCACTAACGGAGCTTATGAGATTTCCTGTTGAGTTTTGTGTTGTGAAGTTTTCAAGTTTTGGGTAAAGATTTGATGGACTATGGAATAAGGAGTGGCAAGAGACTAAGCTTTGGGATGCCCATGGCACCCCAAGACATTCAAGAATAGCCGAAAGCCTAAGCTTGGGGATGCCCCCAGAAGGCATCCCCTCTTTCGTCTTCGTTTATCGGTAACTTTGCTTGGAGCTATATTTTTATTCGCCACATGATATGTGTTTTGCTTGGAGCGTCTTGTATGATATTAGTATTTGCTTTTTAGTTTTCCACTATCATCCTTGCTGTACACACCTTTTGGGAGAAGCCCACTTGATTGGAATTTATTAGAATACTCTATGTGCTTCACTTGTATCTTTTGAGCTAGATAGTTTTTGCTCTAGTGCTTCACTTATATCTTTTAGAGCACGGCGGTGGCTTAATTTTGTAGAAATTGTTAGTCTCTCATGCTTCACTTATATTATTTTGAGAGTCTCTTAGAAAAGCATGGTATTTTCTATGGTTATAAAATTGGTCCTAGAATGGTGGGCATCCAAGTTGGGTATAATAAAAACTATCATAGGAAGTGAATTGGATGCTATGATCAATTTGATACTTGATACTTGTTTTGAGATATGGAGGTAGTGATATTAAAGTCATGCTAGTTGGGTGATTATGAATTTAAAGAATGCTTGTGTTGAAGTTAGCAAGTCCCGTAGCATGCACGTATGGTTAAAGTTGTGTAACAAATTTGAAACATGAGGTGTTCTTAGATTGTGCATCCTTATGAGTGGCGGTCGGGGACGAGCGATGGACTTTTCCTACCAATCTATCCCTCTAGGAGCATGCGCGTAGTGCTTGGTTTTTGATGACTTGTAGATTTTTGCAATAAGTATATGAGTTCTTTTGACTAATGTTGAGTCCATGGATTATACGCACTGTTACCTTTCCATCATTGCTAGCCTCTTCGGTACCGTGCATTGCCATTTCTCACCTTGAGAGTTGGTGCAAACTTCGCTAGTGCATCCAAACCCTGTGATATGATAGGCTCTATCACACATAAACCTCCTTATATCTTCCTCAAAACAGCCACCATACCTACCTATTATGGCATTTCCATAGCCATTCCGAGATATATTGCCATGCAACTTTCCACCGTTCCATTTATCTTCATGACACGCATTACTATTGTCATATTGCCATTGCATGATCATGTAGATGACATCGTATTTGTAGCAAGGCCACTTTGCATAATTTTTCATACATGTCACTCTTGATTCATTGCCCATCCCGGTACACCGCTGGGGGCATTCATATAGAGTCATATCTTGTTCTAGTTTTGAGTTGTAATTCATGAGTTGTAAATCAATAAAAGTGTGATGATCATCATTATTAGAGCATTGTCCCCAAAAAGAAAAGAAAAAAGGCCAAAAAAAGGCCCCAAAAAAAAGAAAGTCCAAAAGAAAAGAAAAAGGAGGGCCCAAAAAAATAAAAAAGAAAAGAAAAAGAAAAAAAGAATAAATAAAAAGGAGGCAACGTTACTATCTCTTTTCCACACTTGTGCTTCAAAGTAGCACCATGTTCTTCATATAGAGAGTCTCATATGTTGTCACTTTCATATATTAGTGGGAATTTTTCATTATAGAACTTGGCTTGTATATTCCTACGATGGGCTTCCTCAAAATGCCCTAGGTCTTCGTGAGCAAGTAAGTTGGATGCACACCCACTAGTTTTCTTTTGTTGAGCTTTCATACATTTATAGCTCTAGTGCATCCGTTGCATTGGCAATCCCTACTCCTCATGTTGACATCAATTGATGGGCATCTCCATAGCCCGTTGATTATCCTCGTCAATGTGAGACTTTTTCTTTCTTGTCTTCTCCACACAATCCCCATCATCATATTCTATTCCACCCATAGTGCTATGTCCATGGCTCACGCTCATGTATTGCGTGAAAGTTGAAAAAGTTCGAGTTTATTTAAGTACGAAACAATTGCTTGGCTTGTCATCGGGGGTGTATAATTTGGGAGCATTTTTGTGTGACGAAAATGAAGCATAGCCTAACTATATGATTTTTGTAGGGATGAACTTTCTTTAGCCATGTTATTTTGAGAAGACATGATTGCTTTGATTAGTATGCTTGAAGTATTACTATTTCTTATGTCAATATGAACTTTTATTTTGAATCATTTGGATCTGAACATTCATGCCACAATAAAGAAAATTACATTGAGAATTATGCTAGGTAGCATTCCACATCAAAAATTCTGTTTTTGTCATTTACCTACTCGAGGACGAGCAGGAATTAAGCTTGGGGATGCTTGATACGTCTCCAACGTATCTATAATTTTTTATTGTTCCATGATATTATATTACCTGTTTTGGATGTTTATGGGCTTTACTTTATACATTTATATCATCTTTGGGACTAACCTACTAACCGGAGGCCCAGTCCGTATTGCTGGTTTTTTTTTGCCTATTTTAGTATTTCGAAGAAAAGGAATATCAAACGGAGTCCAAACGGAACGAAACCTTCGGGAGCGTGATTTTTGGAACGAACGTGATCCAAAGGACTTGGAGTGAAAGTCAAGAAGCAGTCGAGGCGGCCACGAGGGTGGAGGGCGCGCCCACCCCTACAGGGCGCGCCCCCCTATCTCGTGGGCCCCTCGGGCGGCCACCGACCTACTTCTTCCTCCTATATATACCCATGTACCCCGAGAACATCCAGGGAGCCAACGAAAAACTATTTCCACCGTCGTAACCTTCTGTATCCGCAAGATCCCATCTTGGAGCCTTCGCCGGCGCTCCACCGGAGGCGGAATCGACCACGGACGGCTTCTACATCAACACCATAGCCCCTCCGATGAGTTGTGAGTAGTTTACCACAGACCTTCGGGTCCATATTTATTAGCTAGATGGCTTCTTCTCTCTTTTTGGATCTCAATACCATGGTCTCCTCGATCTTCTTGGAGATCTATTCGATGTAACTCTTTTTGCGGTGTGTTTGTCGAGATCCGATGAATTGTGGGTTTATGATCAAGTTTATCTATGAGAAATATTTGAATCTCCTCTGAATTCTTTTATGTGTGATTAAGTTATCTTTGCAAGTATCTTCGAATTATCAGTTTGGTTTGGCCTACTGGATTGATCTTTCTTGCAATGGGAGAAGTGGTTAGCTTTGGGTTCAATCTTGCGGTGTCCTTTCCCAGTGACAGCAGGGGCAGCAAGGCACGTATTGTATTGTTGCCATCGAGGATAAAAAGATGGGGTTTATATCATATTGCATGAGATTATCCCTCTACATCATGTCATTTTTCTTAATGCGTTACTCTGTCCTTATGAACTTAATACTCTAGATGCATGCTGGATAGCGGTCGATGTGTGGAGTAATAGTAGTAGATGCAGGCAGGAGTCGGTCTACTTGTCGCGAACGTGATGCCTATATACATGATCATGCCTAGATAATCTCATAATTATTCGCTTTTTCTATCAATTGCTCGACAATAATTTGTTCACCCACCGTAATACTTATGCTATCTTGAGAGAAGCCACTAGTGAAACCTATGGCCCCCGGGTCTATCTTTTATCATATAAGCTTTCAATCTACTTTTATTTGCATCTTTACTTTTCCAATCTATATTATAAAATACCAAAAATATATTTATCTTATCATACTATATCTATCAGATCTCACTTTCGCGAGTGGCCGTGAAGGGATTAACAACCCCTTTATTGCGTTGGTTGCGAGTTCTTTGTTTGTTTGTGTAGGTGCGTGGGACTTTTGAGGAGCCTCCTACTGGATTGATACCTTGGTTCTCAAAAACTGAGGGAAATACTTACGGTACTATTGCTGCATCACCCTTTCCTCTTCAAGAAAAACCAACGCAAGCTCAAGATGTAGCAGCGCCCTCCACGAGGTATATGATGTGAAGCCCGTGGAACCAAAATGCAATCCCTAGCCAGAAATCCCGATCACCTTTGATCAATGTGACCACCCAATCAGTGTCCGCCACGTCGGAACAGCCGCGCTCGTCGTGGACTCGATAGTTGACGGTTTCCACCTCATTGAGGTCTTGATGGATGGTGATAGCAGGTTGAACCTCATCTACGCCGAGGCTAAAACGGATGCACTTCAAGCAGTGGCGGAGCCAGAACTTTTATGAAGCCTGGGCAAGTTGAGCCTAAGTGTATAATATAAAAAAACAAAAATCATTTATTCGATAAGCAACATATAATATAACACTAGACTTCCAAGACACAGATCCAGATTAATAATGAAGTGAAAGCATATAATAAATATAATAGATGCACAAAATGTAATTTTAAAGTAAACTAATATAATAATATATCAATATCCGTCTCATAGATTAAATAAAGACGAGACTTGACAACAAAAGATACATAACAAGGCTTGCATAGAGGCAATCGACATCTTGGAATAAATTTAGTTCTGAGATGTGAATATATTCAAAATAAAAAGCTTGGAAGGAAATAGATGGTCGGATGGAACATACCTGTGATAGAGAAAATCATGAGACAAATGCCTTCTTCGAGAATTCATTGCAGTAAATTTTCAAATAATATCCTTATCATCAACTAACTTGAACAACTCCCGCTCGATGTAACATATCATTAAGTCACTGAACCATTCATTATTGATCTTGCTACACAGTTATTGCTGAAAAAGCACTCACACCAGATGTCGTTAACACTAGCAATATTTAGTCGGAAATACTAACGCCCACACGTGTGGGCGTTTGCATCTCGCCCACACGCATGGATCAACGTCCGTTTGTGTTTGCACGAATCTTGGCATGTTTTACCAGCCACGTAGGACTGGGATGGTGTGTGTGCATTTATCCGGTCGCCCACACGCCCGTTTCACCATGCGGAGGGGCTAATGTGTGGGCGTTTAGCAGTTCGCCCACACACCAGTTTTCACGCACGCAGAGGGGCTGGTGTATGGGCATTTATCAGTTCCATGTGTTTTGCAGGGTACATGGCAACTGCCCTAGCGTGGTTGTAACCAGGTGGCAACTCTCTTTTACCCGAGTTGCCATGTGTATTTGCAGGGTACATGGCAACTGCCCTAGCATGCTTGTAAGCAGATGGCAACTGAGGGAGTCCTGGACTAGGGAGTGTCCGGACAGCCGGACTATCATCGTCCGCCGGACTCCAAGACTACGAAGATACAAGATTGAAGACTCCGTCCCGTGTCCGGATGGGACTTTCCTTGGCGTGGAAGGCAAGCTTGGCGATACGGATATGTAGATCTCCTACCATTGTAACCGACTCTGTGTAACCCTAGCCCTCTCCGGTGTCTATATAAACCGGAGGGCTTTAGTCCGTAGGACATAACCTCCATTACAACAATCATACCATAGGCTAGCTTTTAGGGTTTAGCCTCCTTGATCTCGTGGTAGATCCACTCTTGTACTACCCATATCATCAATATTAATCAAGCAGGAAGTAGGGTTTTACCTCCATCAAGAGGGCCCAAACCTGGGTAAAACATCGTGTCCCTCGTCACCTGTTACCATCCGCCTAGACGCACAGTTCGGGACCCCCTACCCGAGATCCGCCGGTTTTGACACCGACATTGGTGCTTTCATTGAGAGTTCCTCTGTGTCGTTACCGATAGGCTCGATGGCTTCTTCAATCAACAACGCTGTCCAGGGTGAGACTTTTCTCCCCGGACAGATCTTCGTATTCGGCGGCTTCGCACTGCGGGCTAATTCACTTGGCCATCTGGAGCAGATCGAAAGCTACGCCCCTGGCCGTCAGGCCAGGTTCGGAAGCCTAAACTTCACGGCCGACATCCGCGGGGACTTGATCTTCGACGGGCTCGAGCCACAGCCGAGCGTGCCGCGCTGTCACGATGGGCATGATCTAGCTCTGCCGCCGGGCAGTGCCTTGGTGGCCGCACACGAATCTGCTCCGGCCCTTAGTCCGGAGCCGATCGCCCAGATCGAGGACCGGTGGCTGGACACTGCCTCGGGAGCTACAACTTCCACGGCGATGGAGCCGAGCACTAACCTTGTCCCTTGCGAAGCTCGTGACTCCGAGGTGCCGGACTCCCTGCCGGACTCCGAACCTCCCGCGCCCCTGCCAAACGAATCTGATTGGGCGCCGGTCATGGAGTTCACCGCCACGGACATCTTCCAACACTCGCCCTTTGGCGACATCCTAAATTCGCTAAAACATCTCTCGCTATCCGGAGAGACCTGGCCGGACTATGGCCAGGGCGGTTGGGATACGGACGATGAAGAAATTCAAGGCCCACCCACCACCCACTTTGTAGCCACTGTCGATGATCTAACAGACATGCTAGACTACGACTCCAAAGACATCGACGGTATGGACGACGATGCCGGAGACGAACAAGAACCAGCGCCTACAGGGCACTGGAAGACCACCTCGTCATATGACATATACATGGTGGACACCCCAAAAGAGGGGGACGGCGAAGAAGCAGCGGAGGCAGATTCCTTAAAGAAACAGCCCAAGCGCCGACGTCAGCGGCGCCGCTCTAAATCCCGCCACAGCAAGAATGGAGATTCAGGCACAGGAGATAATAATACCCCAGAAAGTGCCGAAGACAATCCCCTCCAGCAAGATTCAGCGCAGGAGGATGCAGAAGCAAGCCCTCACGAGAGAGCGGCAGATGAAGAGGTCAAGGATGATAATTACATACCTCCCTCCGAAGACGAGGCAAGCCTCAACGACGACGAATTCGTCGTGCCCTAGGATCCCGTCGAACAAGAGCGTTTTAAACGCAGGCTTATCGCCACGGCAAATAGCCTAAAGAAAAAGTAGCAGCAGCTTCAAGCTGATCAGGACCTGCTGGCCGATCGATGGACTGAGGTCCTCGCGGCTGAAGAGTACGAACTCGAACGCCCCTCCAAAAGCTACCCAAAATGCAAGTTGCTCCCCCGATTAGAGGAGGAAGCATACATACCTTCATCACCAGCGCATAATACGGCCGACCGACCACCCCGTGGTCGCGACAGAGAGGCATCTAGGCCCTCCACCAGGACCGTACCCCGGCATCGCTCCAAAAGTACGAAGCCAAGAGGGAACGCGCCAGACTTGCGAGATATATTGGAGGACAAAGCAAGGCAATCCAGATCCATCTATGGATCACGTGAGCGCCCCACGACCCACGACGAATACCGTCGCACCGGATACAATAACTCCGGCCGGGCCGAACACAGCAGACAACGCTCACTCGAGCTACGTCGTGATATTGCTCAATATAGAGGCGCCGCACACCCGCTATGCTTCACTGACGAAGTAATGGATCATCAAATCCCTGAAGGGTTTAAACCCGTAAACATTGAATCCTACGATGGCACAACAGACCCCGCGGTTTGGATCGAAGATTATCTCCTTCACATCCATATGCCCCGCGGCGACGATCTCCATGCCATCAAGTATCTCCCACTCAAGCTTAAAGGACCAGCTCGGCATTGGCTTAACAGCTTGCCCGCAGAGTCAATTGGGTATTGGGAAGACCTGGAAGCCACATTCCTCGACAACTTCCAGGGCACATATGTGCGACCACCAGACGCCGATGACCTAAGCCACATAATTCAGCAGCCAGACGAATCGGCCAGACAGTTCTGGACACGGTTCTTAACAAAGAAAAATCAAATCGTCGACTGTCCGGATGTAGAGGCCCTAGCAGCCTTCAAACATAACATCCGCGACGAGTGGCTAGCCCGGCACCTAGGACAGGAAAAGCCGAAATCCATGGCAGCCCTCACATCTCTAATGACCCGCTTCTGTGCGGGAGAGGACAGCTGGCTAGCTCGCAGCAACAACCTCAGTAAAAATTCTGGCAGTCCGGATACCAAGGACCACAATGGCAGGTCGCGTCGAAGCAAAAATAAACGCCGCATTAACGGCGACGACAAGGAGGATACGGCAGTCAACACCGGATTCCGAGGCTCTAAACCCGGTCAGGGGAAGAAGCCATTCAAAAGAACCACTCCGGGTCCGTCCAATTTGGACCGAATACTCGACCGCTTATGCCAGATACATGGCACCCCCAAAAAGCCAGCTAATCACACCAACAGAGATTGTTGGGTATTCAAGCAGGCAGGCAAATTAATTGCCGAAAACAATGACAAGGGGCTGCACAGCGACGACGAGGAAGAGACCCGACCACCGAACAATAGAGGACAGAAGGGTTTCCCCCCACAAGTGCGGACGGTGAACATGATATACGCAACCCATATACCCAAGAGGGAGCGGAAGCGTGCACTAAGGGACGTATATGCGATGGAGCCAGTTGCCCCGAAGTTCAATCCATGGTCCTCTTGCCCGATCACTTTCGATCGAAGAGACCATCTGACCAGTATCCGCCATGGCGGATTCGCCGCATTGGTTTTAGACCCAATCGTTGATGGATTTCACCTCACGAGAGTCCTGATGGACGGTGGCAGTAGCCTGAACCTGCTTTATCAGGATACAGTGCGCAAGATGGGCATAGACCCCTCAAGGATTAAACCTACAAAGACGACCTTCAAAGGTGTCATACCAGGTGTTGAGGCCAATTGTACAGGCTCAGTCACACTGGAAGCGGTCTTCGGATCCCCGGACAATTTCTGGAGCGAGGAGTTAATCTTCGACATAGTCCCATTCCGCAGTGGCTATCACACCCTGCTCGGACGAACCGCGTTCGCAAAGTTCAATGCGGTGCCGCATTACGCATACCTCAAGCTCAAGATGCCAGGCCCTCGTGGAGTCATCACGGTCAACGGAAATACGGAACGCTCCCTCCGAACGGAGGAACACACAGCGGCTCTTGCGGCAGAAGTACAGAGCAGCCTTTTAAGGCAATTTTCGAGTCCGGCCGTTAAACGGCCAGACACGGCCAAACGCGCCCAAAGCAACATCAACCAAGACCACCTGGCACGATCCGAGCACGCGTAGCAATACGGCCCCAACCCCAGCCCTTGCATAATTTCAAGACCAACCCTCCACGTACATCATTACGCTCTGGAGATACCATGGGCTTAAGGGGAGGGGCACGACCACAACAGACCCAGAGTGCGGCTCGACCACACCAGGGGCTCCCAAGTGTGTCACTCTTTTTATTTTTATTTTTATATACAGGACTCCATTTACAAGAATCCCTATCCGGTGATGGACCCGCCGAACTCACGATGCAACGGCCAGGGAAGAAAGAAGGTTGCGGTTAACATTCAGGTGGTCTCCATTACGAGCATTAAATTCGATTATATACACCAGTCCGCAGCCCACCCCTGGAGGGGGACATGCTTATTTAGTCCAATCCCTTGCTTACCGCACTATTTGTATCCTTCCGCACTTATAGCAGAATTCCTTGAATAAATAATGCAGCATTTTTTGCCTGTTATTGCATTACTTTACACATATGTTCATTAATGACATCTCGCACCCGTATATTTTGGTACGGCCGAATACACCAGGGGCTTATGTTCCCCGCATTATGGTGTGATAAGTCCGAACACTTTCACAAGTGCGGCACCCCGAACTTATAGCATTATATGAATCGACTCCGAATCATGTCTTGGGTCAATAGTTGGGTTTGCCTGGCTCCCACGTTTTGGTGCCTTACGTTCCGTTCTGTCGGCTAAGGTGGCACTGGGAGAACCACTGCGATTGCGCCCTGGTTGAGTTGGGCGAGCACCTCAGTGGAGAAAGCTAAAACTGACTGGCATGATAACGCGAGAGACTGGTCGCTGTTCGAGAGGTCTTTTCGGGTCCCTAAAGACCTATGCCGCTTCGAGCGAAGTACCGGATAATGTCCGACGAAGGCGTGGATAGCACCCCGAGTTTGGTCTTCCGAATACTAGGGGCTTCGCCGAAATTTAAAATTATGGAATTCTATGGCTAAGTGAGAGTGTTCAAGCATTATAGGTCCGGTCGCCTTGTTCGTTGTGTTGAGCGCCTCCCTAGATGGACCCAAAAATGGGAACAAGAGTGCTCAAGTTTATCCCGAACACCCCAGCACTCGTGGCTTGGGGGCTGAAGCCAACGACTTGCCATCTCTCAGATTTTATAAACGGCCGCACAGAAGGTAATATTTTAAATTAAAAGCGTTGCGTAGCGCATATGAACAAAGTTTTCAGCGCACAGGATAATACATAACGAGTTTACTCAATAATTACATCTCTGGGGCACTCATCCGCAATATTGCGGGCACCCTTCAGGACTGTCTTATAGTACATTTCGGGCGTACGATACTCCTTGCCCGCTGGCGGCAGGTCAGTAAGAAGCCTCTCCGCATCCAGCCTGCCCCAATGCACCTTTGCGCGGGCAAGGACCCGACGAGCACCTTTAATACAGGCGGAGCGCTTGATGACATCCACCCAGGGGCACGCATCCACCAGCCGCCGCACGAGGCCGAAGTAGCTCCCAGGCATGGCCTGTCCAGGCCACAGCCGGACTATAAGGCCCTTCATGGCCTCCTCAGCTACCTTGTGGAGTTTGACCAGCTGCTTCGGCTGGTCGCTAGGGGGCACCGGATGGCCGGCCTCAGCGTACTGAGACCAGAAGACCTTCTCCGTTGAGCTCCCCTCCTCGCCACGGTAGAATGCGGCAACGTCGGATACACTGCGAGGCAGATCTGCAAACGCCCCTGGAGAGCTCCGAATTCGGGTAAGTGTCAGGTAGTTTACATTAACATGCTTGCTTTGCATGAAAAATGCCTTACCCGCCGCTATTTTCTTCATATCCTCAATCTCCTGAAGGGCCTTACGGGCCTCGGCCTTGGCGGACTTGGCACTTTCGAGAGCCGAGGCGAGCTCGGACTCTCGAGTCTTGGAGTCGCGCTCCAAACTCTCATGCTTCTCCATGAGAGCCTGGAGCTCTTGCCGCACCTCCGCCACCCGCGCCTCCTGCTTTTCTCGCTTTTCCCGATCCGCGGCCGCATTGCGTTCGGCCGCGGACACAGCCTCCTTCAGGGCTGCCACCTCGTTTGTGGCCCCTGCAGTACCCATGTTATCCTTGTTCTTTTCTTATTGCAACCTAAATCCTTTTCTGTAGGTAACTTTTCAAAGTGGTGTTACTCACCTTCTTTGTCCTCGAGCTGCCTCTTGGCACGGCCGAGCTCTTGCTCGGACCGCTCGAGATCCTGCTTCAACGCACCGACCTCCGCAGTCAGTGCGGCAGAGGTCAGCAGCGCATCCTGCAAACCCATATTGACATACTTTTTAGCAACCCGGCGTATATCTTTCTAGATCCTCAGTCCGGCTTTTCTTTCCGAACACCGAACCGAGCATCAGGGGCTACTGTTTATGCGGTATTAATTACATGATTTTAACTTCTTACCTCAAAGCCTGTTAGAAGGCTGCTGCAGGCTTCGGTCAGCCCGCTCTTGGCGAGCTGAACCTTCTGGATCACCGCACTCATGATAGTGCGGTGTTCTTCCTCGATGGAAGCGCCTTTGAGCGCCTCCAGCAAGTTGTCCGGCGCCTCCGGTTGGACGGAGGCCGCCGGTGTCACGGTCTTGCCCTTCTTATGAAGGGGTCGCCTGCCGGACTCTAGAACCATTGCAGGTTCCGCGGTAGAGTCTGGCGCAAAGTCCGGGAGGCTGCCTTGCGGCGCCTCCGGAGCCTCCTCCTGATGGGTCCCTTTTTGGGATCCCACCTCGGCGTCCTCATCGGCGCGAGGGGTGGAGGCAGTCGGGATGGAATCCACATCCGACGGAACCAACGACCCGCTCGATGAAGCGGGGAGATCATCATCGGCCGGACTGCAGGTAGTATGCGGCGTTAGAAAGACACTATGTGACACAAAAGAAATTGCGGATCATTCAGGGATCCGGATACTTACGATCTCGCCCGAGGCCTGGGCCTTGAGGGCCACTCTTCACCGCCAACGTTGGTGTTGGCGGAGCTGTCCGGGGGAATAGTTCTTGCCCTCTTGGACCCTTCGGCCTCCCCTGTTGGGGAAACCTTCCTCTTCCTCTCTCCCTCCTCTGGGAGAGAGTCTTCTTCCTCCTCCTCATCTTCGGGGGAGGATTCCGCCTTGGAGTCGTCGGAGACCTGAAAACGGGAACTCTTTCGAGTACCCGTGGCCACTTTCTCGGCCTTCTTCTCCGGCACCACGTGCGGTGCCAGAACCAGTAGCCCCGCTAGACGGGCGTCCACTGGGTCTTCTGGCATGTGAGCCGGGCAGATGAGCTTCTCGGCCTTCTTCATCCATTCCTGTCAAAGGAAAAGGGAGATTAAGACCCGCTTAGGGTCGAACTATTAACAACAAGTGTCCCGTAAAGGGGTAGAATCACTTACCTCGTCAGCTGGACGCTGCGAGTGAAATCCGTGATCTTCCGTCGCGGATGCGGGGGCTTCGGCGCCCTTAAACAGCACCCTCCAGGCGCCTTCGTACGTCGTGTCGAAGAGCCCGCTCAATGCCTGGTGCTGTTCCGGATTGAACTCCCACAGATTGAATGCCCGTTCTTGGCATGGGAGAATCCGGCGAACGAGCATGACCTGGACCACATTAACCAGCCTGAGCTTCTTGTTCACCAGCTTCTGGATACGGGCTTGGAGTCCCGTCAGCTCCTTCGAATTACCCCACAGCAAGCCCTTCTCTTTCCAGGAGGTGAGCTGCGTAGGGATCCCAGATCTGAACTCGGGGGCCGCCGCCCACGTAGGGTCGGGCGGCTCGGTGATAATAAACCACCCCGACTGCCACCCCTTGACGGATTCCACGAAGGCCCCTTCGAACCAAAGGACGTTGGGCATCTTGCCCAACATGGCGCCTCCGCACTCCGCTTGAGTGCCCTTCACTACCTTCGGCTTGACATTGAAGGTCTTGAGCCACAAGCCGAAGTGGGGCTGGATGCAGAGGAAGGCCTCGCACAAGACGATAAACGGCGAGATGTTGAGGATGAAGTTCGGCGCCAGATCATGGAAATCCAGGCCGTAGTAGAACATGAGCCCCCGGACAAAGGGGTGAAGTGGAAAGCCCAGTCCGCGGAGGAAGTGGGGAAGGAAAACGACCCTCTCATGGGGCCCGGGGGTGGGGATGAGTTGCCCCTCGTCGGGCAGCCGGTGCGCGACGTCGCCGGAAAGGTACCCGGCGCTGCGCAGCCTTGTGATGTGCTCCTCCTTAACGGTGGAGGCCAGCCATTTGCCTCCCGCTCCGAACATGGTCGGAGAAGGTCGAGACGAGATGCGCGAACTTGGGCGTTGGAGCTCGAGTGCGCGGAGATGGATGAGCAAAGGAGGAAGAAGGCGTAGGTGAAAAGGTGAATCCTTATCCCTTATATATAGGCGGGCGAAGACTATTCGTCCCCCACTAGCCTGGTAAAACTCGCTTATCTCCCAAGCGCCACCATCAATGGCGCGGTTGGGTTACCCACGTCCGTATTGATGAGAATCACGGAATAAGGGGAACACGATCTCTGCTTCGACAAGACGTGCCAAGGAAACCGCTTCGCTAAACGCGCTGAGGCGGTATAATAAAAAACGATTCAAGTAAAGGCTTGGTAGTGGTGTGACATCATACCGCAAAATACGTCAGCAGATTGAACTTGTGTACATTTTATTCTCTCTACGGTGGAATGTGGAATTTATTTTGCAGAGCCGGACACTATCCTGGTGTTCGCAATCTTCTTTGGATTATTCGGAGGAGGAACCCGCCTTGCAATGCCGAACATTATGCGCGCCGGACTCATCGTCATTGAAGCCAGGTTCAGGGGCTGCTGAGGGAGTCCTGGACTAGGGGGTGTCCGGACAGCCGGACTATCATCGTCCGCCGGACTCCAAGACTACGAAGATACAAGATTGAAGACTCTGTCCCGTGTCCGGATGGGACTTTCCTTGGCGTGGAAGGCAAGCTTGGCGATACGGATATGTAGATCTCCTACCATTGTAACCGACTCTGTGTAACCCTAGCCCTCTCCGGTGTCTATATAAACCGGAGGGCTTTAGTCCGTAGGACATAACCTCCATTACAACAATCATACCATAGGCTAGCTTTTAGGGTTTAGCCTCCTTGATCTCGTGGTAGATCCACTCTTGTACTACCCATATCATCAATATTAATCAAGCAGGACGTAGGGTTTTACCTCCATCAAGAAGGCCCGAACCTGGGTAAAACATCGTGTCCCTCGTCTCCTGTTACCATCCGCTTAGACGCACAGTTCGGGACCCCCTACCCGAGATCCGCCGGTTTTGACACCGACAGCAACTCTCTCTTGACCACGAGGCAAAGACCGGGCGTGTGGGCATTATTTGTTTTGCCCACACGTAGATGTGTGGACTGGTTCCTTAGATACCACACAAAACGTGTGACCGGACCCCTTAACACCCACACGTGTGGGCGTTATCGGACCCTATTTAGTTTGCGGTTAACCAAACTGAATATAGTGAAATATTTCTCCCCTTTACCAGCAGAAAGACCACAAACTACACGTCAAGAAAATATATGCATTCTAGGAGTATGAAGCGACAAGAAGGTAAAGAATATTGCATGAATACCATGGTCAGCAAGATGAATATACTAGTTCTACTACTGGTTAATCAACCTGATAATAAATATTTACACATGAGAAAAATCATATGAGGATCAAACTTTCTATGCCCCGGCTAGTGTTCAACACAAAGTAATCTGTTTTCTCTCCCCTTCTTCTTCAAGACGGAGAAAGATGGTCAGTGATGCGAGCTGCCTTCCAACTAATTCTGCAAGAACAATTCATTCCCTAACCCAGACCAACTATTTAGAGATGAGCGATCCCTAGCCGGCTAGCCCTAATTTTGACGGAGGATTCTTAGTTTCTTACCTGAGGAGGCCGAAGCCCAATGAGAGGAAGGAGGTGTTGAGGGACGAGTACTCGAGTAGACTACCTGGGCCCCTAGGCGCCTGGCCTGATGGCATCCGCTCGCCACCGGCCATGCGCCTAGCCATCTAGGGTTAGCCGGTTAGGGAGTCAGGGAGTACGTGCGATCGATCAAACTCATGATACAGAAATTGGTTCAGCCTCGGAAGCTGGGCTGCAGTATGCCGTTGGGTCGTGAATTGCGTGCACATGTGAGAAACGAAGGCCCAAAAGTTTTTTGCTCGGGTAATACGTGTTTAGCCCTTCATTAATCCAGTCGATCGCTCGGTGTCGAGGACCAGCAAGCCCGGGCAAGTGCCCAGGGTCGCTAGGCGGTGCCTCCGCCACTGCTTCAACGAGTCTCATCACCATCCAAACCCTTAGCCATCGTTGCTTCCGCACCGCGCGCCACCCCCGGGGCGGTCGGCCTCCATGACCGCCGCTGGGGGCCGCGCCGCTCGTACCTAGGGTTCGTCCACCGGTCCCGTTGATCGGCTGCCCTAGAGAATCTTTTTCCCGATCCATTGATTGGGGTTTTTCTCTTTTGTCGGTTGATTGATCGGTGTTATTTCTCTTTGGTTTGCCGATCTAAGATCGAATTACGTCGCCCATCGTCGTCCATTGTCTACAGCGCGCCTCTACTCCGACCTGATAGCGACTACACCGGCATGTTCTCCCCATGGCTTTGTCGCGGCATGCGGCCTCCTTCAGCTGCATCACCACGACCGAAGCTTAGGAGCGCATCAGGTGCAGCCGCTGTTCGCATCGTCCGCAGGCGTGTCCATCTGGCGTGGCCCATGTGTGTGGGTTGCTCGGGCACCCGGGTTGACCCATCGGTCCACGTCACATCCAGGGCACTGCATCACGTGCATGTCTTGATCGCACGTCAATAAATCCTGTGCGAGTTTATACTAGCACGCATGCATGATGTCCGATTCAGCTCTCGTGCACAGCTCGTGTCCCGCTCCTGCCACGTTTGGTCTGCTCTTCTCGATCTCGCCAGCCATGCCTTCGGTCTGATCAACCGTCCGTGTGGGCCATTGCAGGTCCTATGAAGATTGTTCCGAGTATAGCGCGCCCCTTCACCGATCGAGCAATGGCTGTCGCTACGTCGCCCCGTCGAGCCACAGCGCCTCCGCCCCGTGGTTCTTCTCCCGGTTGCACCGACCCGCGTCACCGCTATGTCGCCCTTTCGGGCTGTAGTGCCGCGGACCGTGGTCCCCCGCCGCCCCGAGGCCGTCCCGTGGCTGCACCGACCCCTTGCGTTGCCGCTGCGTCGCCCCGTCGGGCCGTAGTGAGCGTGGCACACGGTCCACGCCGCCGTCTCAAGACCGTTCCCGCGGTTGCACCGACCCGAGTTTCGCCACTGCGCCGCCCCTTCAGGTCGTAGCCCACGGCCCGCAGTCCCTGACGCCGCCCCGAGGTCTTCCGTCATCGTCCCGACCTGCCCGCCGCCGCTGTGTCGCCCCTTCGGGCCGTAGCGCCGCGGCCCGCGGTTCACCGCCGTCGCCGCGCGTCGACCTCCATTGGTATGTGCCGCGCCGCCTCCCTTGGCGCGGGTATGCCATTATCCGCGCCGGTCTTCGTCACGATGTTGGGTTCTCCTCGCCTACTTCGAGCACCGCCACCGCGCTCCTAACTTAGCCGACGCCGCCGTTAGGCCGCCACCTCCGCTCTTCTTCGGCAGCCACGCTGCTACCCCCGTAGCCGCCGCCCGTCCACCCCCCGTTGTCTTCGTCCAACATCAGCCCGTCGCCAGCGTCGCCGTCATCTACCACGACCACTTCGTCTACTCCGACAACCGCGGGCGACATCGGCCCTGCGCCGATTGGCGCCGCAACCGTCATCGAGTTATTCTCTGCTGGACCCTCCGACTTCTTCGACATGGCGTACGGCTCGTGCAGGTCCCTCGTCTATGCATGCCCGGTGCTGGCAACACCAATGCGTGCCTTCGTCCACGATGTGTCCCTAGGCCTGGCAAGCCTGGTGCGGCGCTTCGTCAACTTCGTCTTCGTCCGTCTACGCATGGCTGGTGCTGGCAACACTGGTGTGTGTGTCTTCGTCCACGACGTGTCCTTGGGCTTGGCAAACCCGCCGCGACGCCTCGTCAACACCATCTTCTCTCCGGCGCACCCCTACTTCGACATCACTGTGCCCATGCTAACTCGGCGCCTCCTTGCGCCCGCGGCTCCACGGCGACTTCCTCGACACCGGCCACCCTGACTCGAATCACCACGACATTCTTCGCACGGCTACCTCGACCACGGGTACACCACCCACACTCTCGGCTACATCGACAAACATCACAAAGGGCTATCGCCTGCTTGAGCAACCTCGTCGGTTTTCACTCCAGCCACGACTCTGTGATGCATCGACTGTTATGACTGTGGGTGTGTGTCCGTCGTCTTGCCTTTGGATTCTTCTCCAGTCTCACCGTCTGCGTCCCTGCCGTTGTGACTGCGGGGGGATGTTGAGTATAAAGATTATTAGAAAGTATAGGATAGACTAGGATTTGGCCCTGCCTTGTCTTGTACTCCAAATTGGTCTTTATACTTTTATTTATATGCCCACGAGACTCAAGCAATATAACGAACTATTCAATCAAAATCCATTTCTCCCTTCTAACAGAGCCAACTAAAATTAAAATTCAAGGGTATGATCTCGGGCATGAAGGCTGAGTACCCCAAACAACTATCATCTGGAACCTTTAAGCTTTGACATAATGCCTTTCAGAAGGGGCTACCACGCCCTCCTCGTTCGAACCGCATTCGCCCAAGCTCAAGATGTCGGGCAAGTCTGAAGATTTTTATTTTTGAGGGGTACAAGTCTGAACGGTTTTTTTTTTAGTAAAACAAGTCTGAACAGTTGCGTGCCCCCCTCCGAGCCCAAACGATGGAGTCGACAGGCCGCATCAACGAATCCAATACGCGTCCAAGCTTTTCAAAAATAAATAAATTCCTCCGGCCCACCGCGTGGTCACGCGGTCCGTGTCCATCCTGGCTCAACTCTCCCCAACGCGCTATTTCCTTCCCTCCCTGCACGCACCCAAACCCAGCAAGCCCACCGATCCGGCCCGGTCGCCGGCGATGGAATCGGCGGGGAACGACCGGAGGGACGCGGCGCTGGGGAGCCTGGCGGTGCTCCCCGACGAGCTGCTCTGCGCCATCGTCGACCTCCTCCAGCCCACCGACATCGGCCGCCTCGCATGCGTCAGCAGGTCGCCGCGTTTCTCTCTCTCTCTCTCTCTCTCTCTCTCTCTCTCTCTCCCTTCTGTTCCTTTCTCCTTACCTCCATGTGTTAGCTAAGAATGTGGATTCTGAGGTTTGCCCTTTGATTTTAATGGTGACCACTCAACCCAAGTGGACTAGCTAGCCATGCGTGATTCTGAATTTTGTTTGGTTATGGTTGCTTTACCCAAAAAGGCTTTCGCCCCCTTTATAAATAAAGCAAACCGCCAGCGCACACATACAAGGACTAGTTCAAACACACGCACCCAAGTCACACAATAGAGAGTACAATAGGTTCTGCTGAGGGCACAGCTCAACAAGCCCAAACAAAAGGAAAAAAGAGCGCCGGAGAGCGAGCCAAGCGCCTAGTCTGGCACCGGCGGTGGCGGAGGGGGCGGCGGCGACAGACGGACGGCCATCGAGCGAAGGTCGGCGATGAAGGCCGAGATGGTGTCCCGGTCATGTGGGTGGCTAAGCGGCCGCCAAAGCTGCAAGTAGCCAGACAGTTTGAAGATAGCGTCAGTAGCTCGTTGAAGAGGAGTGCGCTGGATCACAAGTTTATTGCGGATCGTCCAGAGGGTCCAAGCGATGGCCCCAATCTCAAGCCACCTAATGTGGCGAGAAGGGAGGGGGAGTTCTGGTGTTCGGCAAAAAGGTCGGGGAAGTTGGTGTGGCACCAAATTCCACCCACCACCTCCCTAAAGCAGCTCCACACAAATTGAGCGGGCACACAAGAGAAGAAGATGTGATTCGAGTCTTCGGGGACACCGCAAAGCGGGCAAAGGCCAGAGCCAGGCCATTGCGCTTGCGCACTTCGACCCCAGACGGGATCCGTCCGCGGATCCATTGCCACATGAAGATCCGGATTTTCAAATGCAGGCGGATGGACCACACCGCCGTAAGGGGGGAGGGGCGGTGGAGGGGGCGATGGCTTGGTAGAGGGACTTGGTGGAGAATTGGCCTGACGGCTCAAGGCGCCATCTCACCTGATCCGGGCCGGCGTCCACAAGTGACTCGTGGAGAGCGATGCAATCAAGTAACTCACGCCAAGCGGCGGAATCCGGGGGCCCAAATGGCCTCCGGAATGCGAGGCGCCCTAAGTCAATAAGGGCCCTCTCTACCGAGATCGAAGGGTCGACAGCGATGGAGAAGAGGTCGGGGAAGCGCGCAGTGAAGGGGGTGTCTCCAGCCCACCGGTCAAACCAGAACAGAGTCGCAGCCCCAGATCCAACCGAAATGGAGGTCCCAATGCGGAGGACTGGGAGAAGTTGGACGACCGACTGCCAGAACTGGGACACCAGATCTCTGACAGAAGGCTAGGGGTTGCCCACGCAGGTACTTGTTTCGGATGATGTCTAGCCAGAGGCCACCGTGGCCTTGCGAGATGCGCCAGAGCCAACGGGATAAGAGGGCGATATTCATGCGCTTAGAGCACATAATACCGAGGCCTCCTTGTTCCCGGGGCTTGCAAATGTCAGGCCAGCTGACCATATGGTATTTCTGCTTATTGTTGTCGCCTGCCCAATAGAAACGAGACTGGACTTTGGCGATCTCATGGTGCAGAGTCTCGTGAAGGCTGTAAAAGCTCATGAGGAACAAGAGTAGGCTGGAGAGGGAGGAGTTGATGAGAATCGTCCGAGCCGCCTTAGACAACCACCTGCTCTGCCAAGGCTCCATGCGCGTTTGCAGCTTGGCCACAGTCGGACGCAAGTCTGCAACGCTAAGCCGGCAGTCGCTAATGGGCGTTCCCAAGTAGGTCGTGGGGAAGGAGCCCAGGCGGCAGTTGAGCCGGTTGGCAATGTCCTGGCACTCGGCCAGGGAGTAGCCCATCACCATCACATCACTCTTGTCGAAGTTGATCTTAAGGCCGGACATTTGTTGGAAGCGGAGGAGAAGGAACTTAAGATTAGAGATGTCCGTCTCCGAGCCTTCGACCATGATGATGGTGTCGTCGGCGTACTGGAGAAGGGAGATCCCGAAGCCGCCGGCCAGGTGGGGGGTGATCCCACAAATATGGCCAGCAGCCTTAGCCTTATCCAAGATGGCGGCAAGCGCGTCCACCACCATGTTGAACAAGAATGGGGAGAAGGGGTCGCCTTGTCTAACCCCACAAAGGGTGGGGAAGTAAGGGCCGATCTCCCCATTGATGTTCACAGCAGTGCGACCGCAGGAAACCATCGCTTTGGAGCGTTATTATGGGCCAAATGACACATACGCGGCGGTATGATGGTATGAGCTACTGGGCCAGAACGGAGGTTTGCTGTGTCATATATATGTTCCTATGAGCTACCGCTACAGAAAAGATCATCCATGGGGAAGTAAATACCGAAAAAGGCTTTCGCCCCGCTTTATATGTAAAGCAAACCGCCCGGGCGGCCAGATTTTTCTTTAAAGTGACAGAAGGTTTTAATGTGCATAAATGAGACCCAGCGATATGTTTCCTGAGGATTTAAGTGAAACTTACATGTGGAACATTTGGATCAGCTCAATGGTCAAAACTCAAAACCGCCCGTGTTCATTTCTGTATGTCGGACTCTCTTTACTAATATGTTTCTTTTATGAAGTCAAGAAAAATATTTCCTCAATCTGTGAATTAAGATTTAAGACGAAGAGAGTTGCCTCGCTGCCAAGACCGAAGACATATTTGATCCGTTCTTCATGTTTATCCTCTAGAATTAGACTGCTCCATGGCGTATATGTAACTAAGCCAGGCCTGCATATGTAGGGCCGATCCTTTCGTGTGTTTGGTATCATAACTCTTTAAGTATAATATAACAATCAGTTTGTTCCAGAGAATTAGAAGACATGGAAATTGAAGTTACTATCAGAGTATTGTCTCCGGTCCGAAATAGATGTTAGCGAGTTGTTTTGTTTCTCAATGTTTTTTTTTTCTTATGCAACAATCCATAAAATGCTTATTGGTATTGGTAGTCGTACTAGACTACTAGTAATAGCAGTAGTAGAAGTAAAAACATAATAACTATACAGCTAAATAGACAAAAATTGTGAAGCACTAGTTTCTTTTATGTTCTGTGTGCACTGCAATAAAAAGATCATCTATTTTGGGCTGGACAGGTATAAAAGCATACTCCTCCAGTCCTGTAAAAGCTGTCGTTTTAGACAAAGGTAGAGCCAATTTTTTGAAATTTGGACTACCAGTTTATCTTTACAAACATTTATATTAGATACCTGAAAATCAGTGAATTTGTCTCGAGAAGTATTTCCATAATATACAATTCTTTTAGATTTTATGGATGATTTTAAAGAAATTAGTGGTCCAAATTGTATTTTGAAGACCATGTTTGTGTCCTAAACGGCAGGTTTTAGAGGACCAGAGGGAGTAGCTCCTGATTTATGACATTGTCATTATCTAGAGATCATGAGCTAAGAACATCTGTCATGTTTGTCTTTCTACCTTAAAACGGTGGTAGGATGAAGCGGTACCTTAAATCATTTTGCACTTTGCAGTGTCATGTACATACTTTGCAACGAGGAACCTCTCTGGATGAGTAAATATCTTTCTGTTGGTGGTCATCTTGAGTACAAAGGTTCCTGGAAGAAAACAACATTGTCTAGGTATATGACCATTCTATCTTGTCGTGTTACATTCTGTATTCGAAAATAATCCTAAACTGACTGAAAAGGTTAGACACTGATTGCTTTGTTTTCAGGCTTAGTCTTTGCTCCGGAAGTAGTGAGCTTGAGCAGAAGGCTCGTCATTTTGATGGTATGGTACATCTACTTTATGTTTGTTCTATTTGCCTTGTTTATCTCCCTATTCATACTTATTTTCATGCAGGATTCAATTCCTTGTTCTTATACAGGAGATGGTATAGATGTTTTACTACTTTGAGTAGTTATTCCTTTGACAATGGACATGTGGAAAGAAAGGATGACCTTTCTTTGGATCATTTCCATTCTCAGTATGATGGAAAAGGCCCAGTAAGAATTGAATTATCTTTTGCTTTTAATTCAGATTTACAACATGTGGATTTTCTACATTATTGTTTTGCAATGATGTTTTTCTGAAATCATACTGATCGTATTGCACAACTAGGTTTTGCTTGCTAAACTGGCTGAAACCTGGCCAGCAAGGACTAAATGGACAATTCAGCAGCTGGTGCATGATTATGGTGAAGTTACATTTAGGATATCACAGAGAAGCCCTAAGAAGATAATAATGAAACTGAAAGACTATGTTTCTTACATGGAACTCCAGCATGACGAAGATCCTCTTTATATATTTGATGATAAGGTAATCATCACTTCATTACATTTACTACTAAAGTTATGAAAAAGAAAACTGAGTTCAGAAAATTGTTACAGTTTGGAGAAACAACACCAGCACTATTGGAAGATTACAGAGTCCCTCATTTATTTCAAGAAGATCTTTTTGGTGTCTTGGATTATGAACAAAGACCTGCTTTCAGATGGCTTATTATTGGACCAGAAAGATCAGGTGCCTCTTGGCATGTCGATCCAGGATTAACCAGTGCGTGGAATACTCTTCTTTGTGGCCGAAAAAGGTTGGATCATGTGTTATATATATGTGTGCGTATTTACTCGGTAGTGTACTCACCCAAATGATAAGTGTCACACGGCAGGTGCGTGGCATTCGGCCCTGATGTTTTCCATGGCAATTCCAGTCACGCAAGGATGGCAAATTCCAGTGACTCACGGCAATTTCTGTCGAAAATAAACTGAAGCATGAAAGTTGCCATGCTTGGCAACTAAAGTTGCCATCCTCGCGTCACTAAACTTCCCATAAAAAACGTTCGGAGTTGCCATGTGCTCATACCTGACATGTGGCACTTATCAGGGTCCTTAAATAAACGTTCACAGATCTTTTGCAAATTTTCTTGCCTATTGGCTCTTTAAGGTCATTGCAGTGCTTCTATTTTGATGCAGTTTGTGGTCACTGTTCTGTGTGTTGCTTATTTTGTAATTATGTGAAAAAACAGTTGTTCAGAAATAATCAACCAATTGGGTGTGTTGAATTAACGATTTACAAATTTAGTCAGGATGTCCATAGTTAATGTCTTGGGAGTGAGAGAGAATCATGTGAGAATCTTACGCATATTCATATATGTTGAACAGAGACAGAAGATAGCTGTGGGCAGTAGAATGATGTGATTCAACTTGAGTGCTTGCTTTGTATTTTAATTGGAACTTAAAAATCGTAACCCTATACTGTGAACGGTGTGATGATATGCTATACAACCTAAATTTGTATTCCTCTTGACTTGTTAAAGCTGATTGTCCCATGTTGTAGAATGCTGAAAAATTGGAAGAGACAATTTGTGTTTCCATTAATGATATCCACGTTTTTTCATAGATGGGCACTGTACCCTCCAGGAAGAGTGCCTGGTGGTGTCACGGTACATGTAAGTGATGAGGATGGTGATGTTGACATTGAGACTCCAACGTCTTTGCAGGTAATTAACCTATTACTGTTTTTGCTTTTCTCCAAACTTTACCCCCATATCATTTCACATTATTTTGATCGTTTGCAGTGGTGGCTTGATATCTATCCTCATCTTGCTGAACACGAGAAACCACTGGAATGCACACAATTACCAGGAGAGACTATATTTGTTCCTAGTGGATGGTGGCATTGTGTTCTAAACCTTGAGACTACTGTTGCAGTTACACAAAACTTTGTCAATCAATCGAATTTTGAGCATGTATGTCTAGACATGGCACCTGGTCATTGTCACAAAGGAGTTTGTCGTGCTGGCTTACTTGCTGTTCCGGAAAAAATTATTAGAGATATTGAAAATCATCCACCTGGAACAATGACTGCATGGAACCACAATGACATGACTCGTGCAGAAAAAAGACTGAAAGGTTCAGGGTCCGTAAGAGCTTCAAACAGTGCAAATCAGTGTGCTTCGTTTGAGTTCTCAGACGTCCATGAAAGTTTGGAGAACCAAGTTTTCTCGTATGATATAGGTTTCTTATCCCAATTTCTTGAGAAAGAAAAAGATCACTATACTTCTGTCTGGAGTCCTACTAATCCAATTGGCCAGAGAGAAGCAAGAGAATGGCTGCGAAGGCTATGGGTTCTTAAGCCTGAACTGAGAGGACTAATATGGAAGGTGATCTTTGTTCCATCATTTACATAAATTTTACTTTGTCAATTTTTATATGAAATACCATGTGGTTTATATATCTGTTTCTTGATAATGTTCTGTTCCTTGTGCCAATATATATGTCTATTTCTGTAGGGTGCATGCCTAGCAATAAGTGTGGACAAATGGTATGCATGCTTAGAGGAAATAAGTGCATGTCATAGTTTACCACCACCGTCAGAGGATGAGAAGCTTCCTGTTGGCACAGGTAGCAACCCAGTAAGTATACAATTACTTTTACTTGCTGTCTCAGATTTAGAACTGTCTATAAAAAATTCTGGCGTGTTAGTATCATATAATTCGTGTTGGTTCGAAATACTTACTCAACGTGTTAGGGTTATCTACAGAAATTGATTCGTGTAGAATATCCTGGTTTACTTGTTACTGCATCTGTGGTTCAGCCTTGCAAGGTTGGTTCCGGCTTTAGAAGATTTATAGATATACATACTTGCTCACTGCTATGCGCCGATGCGAAGACATTAAACATATCTGAGATTCTAAGATACTCCTTTGGTGCCAGTTAGTGTCATATTACGCTGCATATACACTCATTGTTGCATGGTATGTGAATATAACCTGTACCACAAATTTTCAGGTCTTCATTGTTTCTGACAATGTGATTAAAATCTATGCTGAAGGAGGCCTGGGTTATTCTGCCCATGGTTTAGGCACAGAGGTAATGTTGCATTGGTTCTGCAACTTAATAAAATTGAATGCAACACTCACGATATTGATCACTTTCCTGATGCAGCTTGAATTCTATGATCTTCTGCGAAAAGTTGGCTCGCCTTTGATCAACCACATCCCTGAGATCATTGCAAGTGGATTTCTTGTGTACGAAGATGGCGTCTACAGAACAGTCCCATGGGATGGAAAAGGAATGCCAGATGTTTTGGCTAAATACTATCCTCTGGAGCTTTCTTATGCAAACAGCTGTTTTCCTCTTGGATTATGGAGCAAACAACAGTTTGGAATGGATAGTTCCACTGAATGTTCAAACAAACCTATTTGGCCTTACATGGTTACCAGAAAATGCGAAGGGGATATCTTTGCTCGTGTGTAAGTTTTATTCATTTGTCAAGTGAAAATGGGAGTAATTACTTGATTAATTATGTAAATACGTGCTTACTGTGCTCTTCATTTTTTCTTAGCCGTGATACATTGTCCAAGGCTGACCTTTTGAATCTGGCATCATCCTTGGGAGTTCAAATGCGAAATATCCATTTATTACCCCTTCCACATGGGGAACCATTACCCAAACCTGAAGACAATAATGTGAGAGACTGATCCACCTGAATGGAAACAAGTAATTTCTACTCTAAACGGAAGAAAGAATAATATAAAGAAGCACCTAGCTAACTGGTAAGTGAAAACTTCTAAAGCAGGTTTGTTTGGCTAGTTTTTATGAGTTTTACTAAAACAGGACATTTTGTTGCTCAGTTTTATTTTATCCGATAACTGTGGGTCTGCAAGTCAATTTTGTGTCCACAGACCACAGTCGATGTAAAGTGATTAAGAAGATATTGTCAAATTATAGAATGGTTCACTTGCAACTTAAAATCCTCTACTAAAGTGTATTGGGTTACAAAAAAATTGTAGAGGCAGGCATCCAATAAATAATCATTACATTATTTATTGTTTTAACATTTCTTTTTTTGACGGAATTTCTTTTAAATGATTTTTTGACAAAATTATTTAAACATTTCAACATTAGCAAAATATAAGTAGCAATGACTATGCATTGATTTGGTATTGAGTTGTTTTAGCCAAAATGCTACAAGCCTACCATAAATCCATAATATTATATTGATATAGAATTCCATACGCTGCCTCATACCTCAACATTGTTTACATATCTGTGAAGGGGGGGTACTGTCCCAACAGTTTTAATTGAGAAGGCTGAAGAATATCTCCCTGCTGATATGAGCTCTCTAATCAAGTTCGTTAAGGTACTTTTTTAATTTCGTGTTCTTCATATGCATCTGGGGTCGAACTTTGTGTTTAATGGTATGATTGGACAATCAGGATGACGGTGGTGACTCAGTGTACACATTCCCTTGTTGGATACATTCAGATATTATGGACGATAACATTCTTACTCAGAGGTTCCTCACTGATGCCAAAAGCACTGGTGACAGAGATCTGGAGAAACTGGATGCAATTAATATAATTGACTTCAGTGATCTGTCCATCGGTAAGCAGCCAGTTCACTTTGTTCCCTGGAAATCTGACATTGCTTCATTTGAACATTTAACGAAATAGTTTGCGTAATACTGGCATCTGAAACCGAAGATGGGATAACTATATATCTGTAAAAATGCTTAAATTGAGCTGCTCATATCTACCAGTCTGCACTGTGAAAACTTCTGTTAGATTGTAAAAACAAAGTTTATACTTATTTGATCTTAATTTGATTGCGACAAAAAACTGTTTGTCGTAACAGGGGATCCTCTATGTGACTTGATTCCGCTGCACCTGGATGTTTTCCGTGGGGATATTGATCTTCTCAGGGAGTACCTAAGAAGCTACCAGCTTCCTTTCCTGAGAGGGAAATCAAACAATGATGTCTACAATTCGGTGCGAAATTCGAAGTTCTGCACTGCATCATATCGCGCGATGTAAGTGCATACATACATAAATAAACCAGAGCTGTCCACATTATCCGTGTTTTATCCTTCCCTGCGCTCTATCTCGGAATGATCAACGATCCTTGTTGGTTCATCAGTCAGTCGGTCTCCGGAGGGAGAAACATGTTTGGCTCTGATGCGCGGTGCTCTTACATTACAGGTGCTACTGCCTGCTGCACGAGGATAACGTGTTGGCGGCTATATTTGGGCTGTGGAAGGAGCTGAGAAGTGCAACGTCGTGGGAGGAGGTCGAGCACTTGGTCTGGGATGACCTCAACCGATACCAGCAATCGTCGCCTACACCCGCTAGCTAGCAGACTCGTCACCACTACGCTCAGAAGAAATAATGCGTACTGCTCCGTTACTCCCTTCGACATATAGCCCAGCTTCGTTCGTTTAAGAGCAAAGAAACAATAAGGGGCAAAAAAATTTGTTTACTCTTGTGTGTAGCAGCTTTTTTCTTCTTTCATTTTCTTTTCTTTTGGGAGAGAGCAGCTTTGCCGTTGAATGGATCATGAAGCGTGCAGTTGTACCGCATAGTAGTGTGACACGTTGGGTATTTGTAAGGAATGCCACATTTGTTGTACGCACCCAACACACAGCATAATTTGTTTCCATGAACTTTTTTATCTCCCAAGAGTCACATGAAAACATGCTTATTATAAGGCCACTGACACACACCTCTGGAGAGCTCTAGCTAGATACATTCCGATGGTGCAGCATTCTTCTACCTGCAGAGTTGGTGATGGGAAGCTCACGGCTTTCTGGCAGGATAAATGGTGTTGTGCAGGCTGACTCCACCAGCTCTTCCCCACGCTCTTCTCTTTTGCCAAGGATAAACAATGCTCGGTGGCCTCGCAATACCTTGATCAATGGCAGCTGCAGCTCCACCCCAACCTCTCCCGAACTGCTGCCTTGGAGCTTCAGACCTTGTGTGAGCTGCTTGCCTCCATACCCACACTCTCTGCAGGACACTACGACTCTCGTATGCATATCTATACTGGTAAACCTGCACTGGCTAGCAACTACTATGCATTGCTTACATTCAGAGGAGTCCATTGGGCACCAGCAGAAACCATCTGGAATAAAGCTATCCCAATTCGATGGAAAGTTTTCCTATGGCTAGCTCACAGAGGGCACCTGAACACCAGAACGACAATGTTGCGTAAGCAATGGAACAACATTTAGCATCCATTCTGTGACCTATGCCCGGCAGAGGAAACCGTTGATCACATCATTTTGCGATGTGCGCCGGCTCACTACTTATGGCAGAAGCTTGGACTGCTCCAGCAGGCCTGTTCCGCTACTTCACTCCAGGATTTTGTGCTCACAATGACGGAAGCTGCCAGCCATCGGGCGGTTTTGATTGCTGCATGTGCTGCGCAGCTGTGGCTGGTGCGCAACGCTCGTGTTTTCGACAATAAAACCACACCAACAGAAGTTCTTGGGGCAGCTATAGCTGAGATGCTACGCCTTTGGTGCGCCCGCTCGAACGATTTCTCCTTGAGGGCCTTCCTCCAGTGCAAAGCAGAGCTTCTTTCAAACGCTGTATAAGCTGCCTCCGATGTATCTCCTCCCTTCTCCCTCACAATGTAGCTAGCTAGTTGGCTTGGCTCATTTGTATCATGACAACTCTCAGACCTTGGTCTGGTTTTGGAATATATAAGGTAGACTGTGGTCTGCCTTCTTATCCAAAAAAAAACATGCTTATTATTTGTTGAACCATCCTCACCGCCACTGGCTCTTTATCTTCTGGTGAAAACAAATACTACGAGCTATTACTATATTGTATGTATATGTGCCATGGCAGAGAAACATACTCCATCCATCTTGTTGAGCATACGTTGTCTGTGCACATGTACATGTATAGTACTAGGGCTTGTATATTTTGTACTGTCGTGCCTCCTCTCTTTCCCGTATATTTGTATTTCTTGAAAGACAAGTAGAGGCCGGCCCCCCTTACCTATGTATGTGCTTATGCACACAATCAATCATTGTCGATGCATGCAATCCCTAATTCTCGTCTAACATCGTATCAGTTTAGCATGTGATCCTAATCGCTTCCGCCCATCTCTTGCCGTGCCGCACCCCGCCGCTGCTACCCCTCCACCAGCGCCGCCGCCTGATACGTCTCCAACGTATCTATAATTTTTGATTGTTCCATGCTATTATATTACCCCTTTTGGATGTTTATGGGCTTTATTTTACACATTTATATCATTTTTGGGACTAACCTATTAACCGGAGGCCCAGCCCGTATTGCTGTTTTCTTGCCTGTTTCAGTATTTCGAAGAAAAGGAATATCAAACGGAGTCCAAACGGAATGAAACCTTCGGAAAAGTTATTTTTGGAACAGAACCAATCCCAGGAACTTGGAGTGCAAGCCAGGGGATCATCGAGGAGGCCACGAGACAGGGGGGCGCGCCCACCCCCCTGAGCGCGCCCTACCCT
The DNA here is from genome assembly GCA_963921465.1 of Triticum timopheevii. Lineage (NCBI taxonomy): Eukaryota > Viridiplantae > Streptophyta > Magnoliopsida > Poales > Poaceae > Triticum > Triticum timopheevii. The sequence goes on from OY997270.1 coordinate 294,279,649, forward strand.
CTCGTGGGCCCCTCGAGGCTCCCCCGACCGACTTCTTTCGCCTATATAAGCCTACGTACCCTAAAAACATCGAAACAGAAGATAGATCGGGAGTTCCGCCGCTGCAAGCCTCTGTAGCCACCAAAAACCTCTCGGGAGCCCGTTCTGGCACCCTGCCGGAGGGGGAATCCATCACCGGTGGCCATCTTCATCATCCCGGCGCTATCCATGACGAGGAGGGAGTAGTTCACCCTCGGGGCTGAGGGTATGTACCAGTAGCTATGTGTTTGATCTCTCTCTCTCGTGTTCTCTCTATGGCACGATCTTGATGTATCGCGGGCTTTGCTATTATAGTTGGATCTTATAATGTTTCTCCCCCCTCTACTCTCTTGTGATGAATTGAGTTTCCCTCTTGAAGTTATCTTATCGGATTGAGTCTTTAATGATTGAGAACACTTGATGTATGTCTTGCCGTGTTTATCTGTGATGACAATGGGATATCACGTGCCACTTGATGTATGTTTCAGTGACCAACTTGTTGGTTCCGCCCATGAACCTATGCATAGGGGCTGGCACACGTTTTCTTGACTCTCCGGTAGAAACTTTGGGGCACTCTTTGAAGTACTTTGTGTTGGTTGGATGGATCTGAGATTGTATTCTGCATATCGTATAATCATGCCCACAGATACTTGAGGTGACAATGGAGTATCTAGGTGACATTAGGGTTTTGGTTGATTTGTGTCTTAAGGTGTTATTCTAGTACGAACTCTTGAATAGATTGATCCGAAAAAATAACTTTGAGGTGGTTTCGTACCCTACCATAATCTCTTCGTTTGTTCTCCTCTATTAGTTGCTTTGGAGTGACTCTTTGTTGCATGTTGAGGGATTGTTATATGATCTATCTATGTTATTATTGTTGAGAGAACTTGCACTGGTGAAAGTATGAACCCTATGCCTTGTTTCCTATCATTGGAATACCGTTTACGCTCACTTTTATCATTAGTTACCTTGCTGTTTTTATATTTTCAGATTACAAAAACCTATATCTACTATCCATATTGCACTTGTATCACCATCTCTTCGCCGAACTAGTGCACCTATACAATTTGTCATTGTATTGGGTGTGTTGGGGACACAAGAGACTCTTTGTTATTTGGTTGCAGGGTTGTTTGAGAGAGACCATCTTCATCCTACGCCTCCCACGGATTGATAAACCTTAGGTCATCCACTTGAGGGAAATTTGCTACTGTCCTACAAATCTGTGCACTTGCAGGCCCAACAACGTCTACAAGAAGAAGGTTGTGTAGTAGATATCAAGCTCTTTTCTGGCGCCATTGCCGGGGAGGCTAGGTAAGCGGCACTCACTCACACCCCATCAACTAAGCTCTTTTCTAGCACCGTTGCCGGGGAGGTGAGTGCTTGAAGGTATATCTTTAGATCTTGCAATCGAATCTTTTTGTTTCTTGTTTTATCACTAGTTTAGTTTATAAAAGAAAACTACAAAAAATGGAGTTAAGTTTGTCTCATACGCTTCGTCTTTTTAATATCTTTTGTGAGTTTGATGGAAAGGAAAATTGTGCTCAAGTGCTAGAAGAAGAGTGCATTAAAATGCTTGGTACTAAATCTTTGAATGATGAGCATGATTGCAATGTTGTTAGTATGAACTCTTTGAATATCCATAGTACTAATGATGATTGCACTAGTTATGATGAAAATATCTCTTATGAGTATGTCAACTTTTGTGGAGTGCATGTTTGCATGAACACACCAAATAGAGAAGATATATATATTGCAAGAGGCATAAGCATTTAGAAACTAAATGGTTGCAAGAAAGTCTAAATGTGAGTGCTGGAAATTTGAAATTCCTTTGCCGTACTTGTGAACTTTGCAATGAACGTGGTCATTTACATCTCCTATGAAAATTGTTTCATGATCGAATCGTGTTCAAAAATTGTGATGATTTGATCTCCCTTGCTCATTACAATGAACTTAGTTTGCTTTTGGGTTATGAAGAATTGAAACGTTTACTTAAGGACCTTCTAGAATTTGCCCAAAAGAAATTCCTTGATATTGATCTAGACAAGATTTATTTGTATTGTGTGGAGAATTGCATTGAAAATCCTTATATTGCCAATTATATAAAGAAAAGAAAGCAAATAGAAGATGATGAGAATACCAATGAAAGGGAAGAGACTTCCCAATATCCTCCTATTATTTCTTATGATGAATCAGGTAACGAGGAGGAGCTTTCTATCCAACCAATCTCGTCAATAGGGAGCTCAAAGAGGAAGGTTGAACCCACAAATAATGTGAAGAAGAAAAAGAAAAGAAGGAGCAACAAAGGTAAAAAGGTGTCCCTCCCAAATGATGTTGCTCCTACTACTCATTGTGATGATGATAATTGCTTTACTATTGGTGATATCCATAATTTTAATGATGAGAATGATTATGCTTATGATATGAAAGAACCCAAGCTTGGGGAAGCTATGTTTGATGAGGATGAAATATTTGAGAATTTATTTGCTGAAATTAATGTTTGTCCCAAGCTTGGGGATGCTATGTTTAATGAAGATGATATTTTTAGCATCCCAAGTTTTGATATGCAAGTTGTTATGATGATAGCATGCCTCCTACGTATGATGATTATATTGATGAAAGTGGGTTTGGAAGAGTGTCAACTTTAGGAAGTAGTGATACCACTATTTTGGAGGATGTTGAATTTTATTGTGATGAATACGAAAGTGGATTTGGAAGAGTGTCAACTTTATTCAGTGATTCCACTATCTTGGGAGAGGTTTCAATCGATTATGATGAGAACGAAGTTGCTACTTATGATGATTATTTTGATGAAACTTATGCTATAAAAAATAGTGATAATTATATTTATGAATCTTGTTATGATTATGCTTACCCTTTTTCTGAACATTACTCTTTTAATGTGGAAACAATTTTTAGTTTTCAAGTCTCTTATGATACTCCCACTACTATTGATGAGAAGAATTTTGCTTATGTGGAGAGTAGTAAATTTTCTATGCTTGTAGATCATGAAAAGAATGCTTTAGGTGCTGGTTATATTGTTGAATTCATTCATGATGATACTGAAAATTATTATGAGGGAGGAACATATGCTTGTAGGAATTGCAATAATATCAAGTTTCCTCTCTATGTGCTTAAAATCTTGAAGTTATGTTTGTTTTGCCTTCCCATGCTAGTTGATTATTGTTCCCATAAGTTGTTTGCTCATAAAATCCCTATGCATAGGAAGTGGGTTAGACTTAAATGTGCTAGTCATATGCTTCATGATGCTCCCGTTATGTTTCAGATCTTATATTTTATGTGAGCATCATTGTCATCGTCATGCCTAGCTAGAAAGGCATTAAAGAAAAGCGCTTGTTGGGAGACAATCCAATATTTATCCTTACTGTTTTTGTATGTTCACATGATTATGTTACTGTAGTAATCATGTTTTATAGCTTTTGTTTCAATAAAGTGCCAAATAAGACCTTTAGGATAGCTTACGGTGATAGTTGTGTTGATCCTGCTGAAAATCAGAAACTTTTGCATCCAGTATATTAGTTTTGTTAATTCACGTAAACGTGCTTATGATTTGATTCTTTTTGATCTGGATTGGTACACAAATTTCGTAGGACTTCCTAATTTGGTAGAATTTTTGGAGTTAGGGAAGTATGATGAATCTTGCATTCTTTACAGACTGTACTGTTTTGACAGATTGCTGTTATGTTTGCATATGTTTGCTTGTTTAATGATTCTATTTGAGGATAGGAGTGTTAAATATGCAGAGGCATTTAGTATGAAATGTTGAATAATAATTTTAGTGATTTGTTACAGTAGAAAATGATAAGGTTTTGCATTGGTTTATACTAACCTATCTCACAAGTTCTTGTTGAGTTTGTTGTGGATGAAGCTTTTGAGAAAAAGAGAAACCATGATATGAGAGGAATTAAGGAGACACAAAAGTTCAAGCTTGGGGATGCCCAAGGCACCCCAAGATAATATTTCAAGAAGTCTCAAGAATCTAAGCTTGGGGATGCCCCGGTAGGCATCCCACCTTTTTTCTTCAACAACTATCGGTTAGTACCGATTGAGCCTAAGTTTTTGCTTCTTCACATGAGTTGTGCTATCCTTACAATGTCATTTTTTTGCTTGCTGTTTGAATAGATACCAAGATCTGAAATTCTTAAATGTTAGAGAGTCTTCACATAGTTGCACAATTATTCAACTACTCATTGATCTTCACTTATATCTTTCGGAGTAGTTTGTCATTTGCTCTAGTCCATCACTTATATCTTTTAGGGCACGACGGTGGTTATATTTTGTAGAAATTGCTAGTCTCTCATGCTTCACTTATATTATTTTGAGAGTCTTTTAGAACAGCATGGTATTTGCTATGGTTACAAAGTTGGTCCTAGAATGATGAGCATCCAAGTTGGGTATAATAAAAACTATCATAGAAAGTGAATTGGATGCTATGATCAATTTGATACTTGATAATTGTTTTGAGATATGGAGGTAGTGATATTAAAGTCATGCTAGTTGAGGTGATTATGAAAAATGCTTGTGTTGAGGTTTGTGATTCCCGTAGCATGCACGTATGGTGAACCGCTTTGTGATGAAGTTGGAGCACAATTTTATTTATTGATTGTCTTCCTTATGAGTGGCGGTCGGGGACGAGCGATGGTCTTTTCCTACCAATCTATCCCCCTAGGAGCATGCGCGTAGTGCTTTAGTTTTTGATGACTTCTAGATTTTTGCAACAAGTACATGAGTTCTTTTGACTAATGTTGAGTCCATGGATTATACGCACCTCACCCTTCCACCATTGCTAGCCTCTTTTGTGCCGCACAACTTTCGCCGGTACCATACACCCACCATATACCTTCCTCAAAACAGCCACCATACCTACCTATTATGGCATTTCCATAGCCATTCCGAGATATATTACCATGCAACTTTCCACCATCCCGTTCATATGAGACGCATTACTTTTGTCATATTGCTCTTTGCATGATCATGTAGTTGACATCGTATTTGTGGCAAGGCCACCTTCATAATTTTCATACATGTTGCTCTTGATTCATTGCATATCCCGGTACACCGCCAGAAGCATTCATATAGAGTCATATCTTGTTCTAGCTTTGATTTGTAATTCTTGAGTTGTAAATCCATAAAAGTGTGATGATCTTCATTATTAGATCATTGTCCCAGTGAGTAAAGGATGATGGAGACTATGATTCCCCCACAAGTCGGGATGAGACTTCGGATTTTACAAAAAGAAAAAAAAAAGAAAAAAAGAAAGGCCAAAGAAAAAAAAGAAAAAAAAGAAAAAAAGGAAAAGAAAAGAAAAAATAAAATGAGAGAAAAAGGGAGAAGGGACAATGCTACTATCTCTTTTTTCGCACTTGTGCTTCAAAGTAGCACCATGATCTTCATGATAGAGAGTCTCCTATGTTATCACTTTCATATACTAGTGGGAATTTTTCATTATAGAACTTGGCTTGTATATTCCAATGATGGGCTTCCTCAAAATGCCCTAGGTCTTCGTGAGCAAGCGAGTTGGATGCACACCCACTTAGTTTCTTTTGTTGAGCTTTCATATATTTATAGCTCTAGTGCATCCGTTGCATGGCAATCCCTACTCACTCACATTGATATCTATTAATGGGCATCTCCATAGCCCATTGATAAGCCTAGTTGATGTGAGACTATCTTCTCCTTTTTTGTCTTCTCCACAACCACCATTCTATTCCACATATAGTGCTATGTCCTTGGCTCACGCTCATGTATTGCGTGAAAGTTGAAAGAGTTTGAGAATATTAAAGTATGAAACAATAGCTTGGCTGGTCATCGGGGTTGTGCATGATTAAATACTTTGTGTGATGAAGATAGAGCAACAGCCGGTAGAAACTTTGGGGCACTCTTTGAAGTACTTTGTGTTGGTTGGATGAATCTGAGATTGTGTGATGCATATCGTATAATCATGCCCACGGATACTTGAGGTGACAATGGAGTATCTAGGTGACATTAGGGTTTTGGTTGATTTGTGTCTTAAGGTGTTATTCTAGTACGAACTCTTGAATAGATTGATCTGAAAGAATAACTTTGAGGTGGTTTCGTACCCAACCATAATCTCTTCGTTTGTTCTCCGCTATTAGTGGCTTTGGAGTGACTCTTTGTTGCATGTTGAGAGATTGTTATATGATCTATCTACGTTATTATTGTTGAGAGAACTTGCACTAGTGAAAGTATGAACCCTGTGCCTTGTTTCCTATCATTGCAATACCGTTTATGCTCACTTTTATCATTAGTTACCTTGCTGTTTTTATATTTTCATATTACAAAAACCTATATCTATTATCCATATTGCACTTTTATCACAATCTCTTTGCCGAACTAGTGCACCTATACAATTTGCCATTGTATTGGGTGTGTTGGGGACACAAGAGACTCTTTGTTATTTGGTTGCAGGGTTGTTTGAGAGAGACCATCTTCATCCTACGCCTCCCACAGATTGATAAACCTTAGGTCATCCACTTGAGGGAAATTTGCTACTGTCCTACAAACCTGTGCACTTGCAGGCCCAACAACGTCTATAAGAAGAAGGTTGTGTAGTAGACATCATCGCCGCACCACCCTCCCCACCCACAGCTACACCTACCTTCTCTGCCACTGCCTCTCCTTCTCCTACCCTAAACCCTAGTTGCTTTCTCATCTAACCCTACTCGCAACACCCCTCCATCCGCCGCTGCCATCTACCCGAGTCGCCGCCGCCGCTACTCACCCTAGCCGTCGCAGCGGCCTAGACGCAGCAGCCAAGGCCCACCCAAACCGCCGCCGCCAACTCCCTAGCCACCACCGTCATGGACTCCCCGGGATCCACCTTCTCCAACGGCTCCAACCCTTTCGCCGGACCCGAACCCTCCGCCGTTCCCATCCGCGATCTCAACATCGAGGCCGTGTACCCGTCCGCCTAGACCACTCCAGTGTTGGGGAACGTAGTAATTTCAAAAAATTTCCTACGCACACGCAAGATCATGGTGATGGCATAGCAACGAGAGGGGAGAGTGTTCGTCCACGTACCCTCGTAGACCGTAAGCGGAAGTGTTAGCAGAACGCGGTTGATGTAGTCGTACGTCTTCACGATCTGACCGATCCAAGCACCGAACGTACGGGGCCTCCGAGTTTAGCACACGTTCAGCTCGATGACGATCTCCGTGCTCCGATCCAGCAAAGCTCCGGAGATGAGTTCCGTCAGCACGACGGCGTGGTGACGATGATGATGCTCTACCGGCGCAGGGCTTTGCCTAAACTCCGCAACGATATGACCGAGGTGGAATATGGTGGAGGGGGGCACCACACACGGCTAAAGAACGATCCGTAGATCAACTTGTGTGTCATGGGGTGCCCCCCTGCCCCCGTATATAAAGGAGCAAGGGGGAGGGGGCGGCCGGCCTAGGAGGAGGCGCACCAAGGGGAGGGGAAAGAAGGGGGGAGGAGGAAGGAAAAGGGGGCCGCACCCCTTGTCCAATTCGGACCAGAGGGGGGCTGCGCGCCTCCTTCCTTTCGGCCTCTTTCCTCTATTCCCGTATGGCCCAATAAGGCCCATATACTCCCCGGCGAATTCCCGTAACTCTCCGGTACTCCGAAAAATACACGAATCACTCGGAACCTTTCCGAACTCCGAATATAGTCGTCCAATATATCGATCTTTACGTCTCGACCATTTCGAGACTCCTCGTCATGTCCCCGATCTCATCAGGGACTCCGAACTCCTTCGGTACATCAAAACTCATAAACTCATAATATAACTGTCATCGAAACCTTAAGCGTGCGGACCCTACGGGTTCGAGAACTATGTAGACATGACCTAGAACTATTCTCGGTCAATAACCAATAGCGGAACCTGGATGCCCATATTGGCTCCTACATATTCTACGAAGATCTTTATCGGTCAAACCGCATAACAACATACGTTGTTCCCTTTGTCATCGGTATGTTACTTGCCCGAGATTCGATCGTCGGTATCCAATACCTAGTTCAATCTCGTTACCGGCAAGTCTCTTTACTCGTTACGTAATGCATCATTTCGTAACTAACTCATTAGCTACATTGCTTGCAAGGCTTATAGTGATGTGCATTACCGAGAGGGCCCAGAGATACCTCTCCGACAATCGGAGTGACAAAACCTAATCTCGAAATATGCCAACCCAACATGTACCTTTGGAGACACCTGTAGTACTCCTTTATAATCACCCAGTTACGTTGTGACGTTTGGTAGAACCCAAAGTGTTCCTCCGGTAAACAGGAGTTGCATAATCTCATAGTTACAGGAACATGTATAAGTCATGAAGAAAGCAATAGCAACATACCAAACGATCAAGTGCTAGGCTAACGGAATGGGTCATGTCAATCACATCATTCTCCTAATGATGTGATCCCATTAATCAAATGACAACTCTTTTGTCCATGGCTAGGAAACATAACCATCTTTGATAAACGAGCTAGTCAAGTAGAGGCATACTAGTGACACTATGTTTGTCTATGTATTCACACATGTATTATGTTTCTGGTTAATACAATTCTAGCATGAATAATAAACATTTATCATGATATAAGGAAATAAATAATAACTTTATTATTGCCTCTAGGGCATATTTCCTTCAGTCTCCCACTTGCACTAGAGTCAATAATCTAGTTCACATCGCCATGTGATTTAACACCAATATTCACATCTGTATGTGATTAATACCCATAGTTCACATCATCATGTGATCAACACCCAAAGGGTTTACTAGAGTCAATAATCTAGTTCACATTGCTATGTGATTAACACCGAAAGAGTACTAAGGTATGATCATGTTTTGCTTGTGAGAGAAATTTAGTCAACGGGTCTGTCATATTCATAGCCGTATGTATTTTGCAAATATTCTATGTCCACAATGCTCTGCACGGAGCTACTCTAGCTAATTGCTCCCACTTTCAATATGTATCCAGATTGAGACTTAGAGTCATTTGGATTGGTGTAAAAGCTTGCATTGTTGTAACTTTTTACGATGGGCTCTTTTATCACCTCCATAATCGAGAAACATCTCCTTAGTTCTCACTAAGGCTATTCTTGACCGCTGTCCAGTGATCTACTCTTAGATCAAAATTGTATTCCTTTGTCAAACTCAGAGCAAGGTATACAATAGGTCTGGTTCACAGCATAGCATACTTTATAGAACCTATGACTGAGGCATAGGGAATGTCTTTTCATTCTCTTTCTATTTTCTGCTATGGCCGGGTCTTGAGTCTTACTCAACTTCACACCTTGTAACACAGGCAAGAACTCCTTCTTTGACTGTTCGATTTTGAACTATTTCAAAAATTTATCAAGGTATTCATTGAAAAATCTTATCAAGCGTCTTGATCTATCTATATAGATCTTGATGCTCAATGTGTAAGCAGCTTCACCGAGGTCTTGCTTTGAAAAACTCTTATTCAAGTATCCTTTCATGCTATCCAGAATTTCTATATCATTTCCAATCAACAATATGTCATCCACATATAATATTAGAAATGCTACAGAGCTCCCACTCACTTTCTTGTAAATACAGGCTTCTCAAAAAGTCTGTATAAAACCATATGCTTTGATCAACTCATCAAAGCGTATATTCCAACTCCGAGATGCTTGCACCAGTCCATAAATGGATCGCTGGAGCTTGCACACTTTGTTAGCACCTTTAGGATTGACAAAAACCTTCTGGTTGCATCATATACAACTCTTCTTTAATAATATTCATTAAGGAATGCAGTTTTGACATCCTTTTGCCAGATTTCATAAAATGTGGCAATTGCTAACATGATTCGGACAGACTTAGGCATCGATACGAGTGAGAAAATCTCATTGTATTCAACACCTTGAACTTGTTGAAAACCTTTTACAACAAGTCGAGCTTTGTAGATAGTAACACCACTATCAGTGTCCATCTTCCTCTTGAAGATCCATTTATTTTCTATGGCTTGCTGATCATCGGGCAAGTCAATCAAAGTCCATACTTTGTTTTCATACATGGATCCTATCTCAGATTTCATGGCTTCCAGCCATTTTGCGGAATCTGGGCTCATCATCGCTTCCTCATAGTTCGTAGGTTCATCATGGTCTAGTTACATGACTTCCAGAACAGGATTACTGTACCACTCTGGTGCGGATCTTATTCTGGTTGTCCTACGAGGTTTGGTAGTAACTTGATCTGAAGTTTCATGATCAATATCATTAGCTTCCTCACTAATTGGTGTAGTAATCACTGGAACTGATTTCTGTGATGAACTACTCCAATTCAGGAGAAGGTACAAATTACCTTATCAAGCTCTTACTTTCCTCCCACTCACTTCTTTTGAGAGAAACTCCTTCCCTAGAAAGGATCCATTCTTAGCAACGAATGTTTTGCCTTCGGATCTGTGATAGAAGAGTACCCAACAGTTTCCTTTGGGTATTCTATGAAGACGCACTTCTCCGATTTGGGTTTGAGCTTATCAAGTTGAAAACCTTTTTTATATAAGCATCGCAACTCCAAACTTTAAGAAATGACAGCTTAGGTTTACTGCTAAACCATAGTTCATACGGCGTCGTCTCAACGGATTTAGATGGTGCCCTATTAAATGTGAATGCAGCTGTCTCTAATGCATAACCCCAAAATGATAGTGGTAAACTGATAAGAGATAGCATAGATCGCACCATATCTAGTAAAGTACGATTACGACGTTCGGACACACCATTACATTGTGGTGTTCCAGGTGGCGTGAGTTTGTGAAACTATTCCACATTGTTTTAATTGAAGACCAAACTCGTAACTCAAATATTCATCTCCATGATCAGATCGTAGAAACTTTATTTTCTTGTTACGATGATTTTTCACTTCACTCTGAAATTCTTTGAACCTTTCAACTATTTCAGACTTATGTTTTATCAAGTAGATATACCCATATATGCTCAAATCTTCTGTGAAGGTCAGAAAATAACGATACCTGCCACGAGCCTTAATACTCATTGGTCTGCATACATCAGTATGTATTATTTCCAACAAGTTTGTTGCTCGTTCCATTGTTCTGAAGAACGGAATTTTAGTCATCTCGCCCAAAGGCACGGTTCGCAAGCATCAAATGATTCATAACCAAGTGATTCCAAAAATCCATCTTTATGGAGTTTCTTCATGCGCTTTACACCGATATGACCCAAACGGCAGTGCCACAAATAAGTTGCACTATCATTATTAACTTTGCATCTTTTGGCATCAATATTATGAATATGTGTATTACTACGATTGAGATCCAATAAACTATTTCATTGGCTGTATGACCATTGAAGGTTTTATTCATGTAAACAGAACAACAATTATTCTCTGACTTTAAATGAATAACCGTATTGCAATAAACATGATCAAATCATATTCATGCTCAACGCAAAAGCTAAATAACATTTATTTAGGTTTAACACTAATCCCGAAAGTATAGGGAGTGTGTGATGATGATCATATCAATCTTGGAACTACTTCCAACACTCATCGTCACTTCCCCTTCAACTAGTCTCTGTTTATTCTGTAACTCCTGTTTCGAGTTACTAAATTTTTAGCAACCGAACAAGTATCAAATACTCAGGGGATACTATAAACACTAGTAAGGTACACATTAATAACATGTACATCAAAATATACCCTTGTTCACTTTGCCATCCTTCTTATCCACCAAATATTTGGAGTAGTTCCACTTCCAGTGACCATTTCCTTTGCAGTAGAAGCACTCCGTTTCAGGCTTAGGTCCAGCTTTGGGCTTCTTCACGGGAGTGACAACTTGTTTGCCATTCTACTTGAAGTTTCCCTTTCTTTCCCTTTGCCCTTTTCTTGAAACTAGTGGTCTTGTCAATCATCAACACTTGATGCTCTTTCTTGATTTCTACCTTCGTCGATTTCAACATCACGAAGAGCTTGGGAATCACTTTTGTCATCCCTTGCATATTATAGTTCATCACGAAGTTCTACTAACTTGGTGATGGTGACTAGAGAATTCTGTCAATCACTATCTTATCTGGAAGATTAACTCCCACTTGATTCAAGCGATTGAAGTACCCAGACAATCTGAGCACATGCTCACTAGTTGAGCGATTCTCCTCCATCTTTTAGCTATAGAACTTGTTGGAGACTTCATATCTCTCAACTCGGGTATTTGCTTGAAATATTAACTTCAATTCCAGGAACATCTCATATGGTCCATGACGTTCAAAACATCTTTGAAGTCCCGATTCTAAGCCGTTAAGCATGGTGCACTAAACTATCAAGTAGTCATCATATTGAGCTAGCCAAACGTTCATAACGTCTGCATCTGCTCCTGCAATAGGTTTGTCACCTAGCGGTGCATCAAGGACATAATTCTTCTGTGCAGCAATGAGGATAAACCTCAGATCACGGATCCAATCCGCATCATTGCTACTAATATCTTTCAACACAGTTTTCTCTAGGAACATATCAAAATAAACATATGAAAGCAACAACGCGAGCTATTGATCTACAACATAATTTGCAAAATACTACCAGGACTAAGTTCATGATAAATTTAAGTTCAATTAATCATATTACTTAAGAACTCCCACTTAGATAGACATCCCTCTAGTCCTCTAAGTGATTACGTGATCCATATCAACTAAACCATGTCCGATCATCACGTGAGATGGAGTAGTTTCAATGGTGAACATCACTATGTTGATCATATCTACTATATGATTCACGTTCGACCTTTCGGCCTCCGTGTTCCGAGGCCATATCTGTATATGCTAGGCTCGTCAAGTATGACCTGAGTATTCCGCGTGTGCAACTGTTTTGCACCCGTTGTATTTGAACGTAGAGCCTATCACACCCGATCATCACGTGGTGTCTCAGCACGAAGAACTTTCGCAACGGTGCATACTCATGGAGAACACTTCTTGATTATTAGTGAGAGATCATCTTAAAATGCTACCGTCAGTCAAAGCAAGATAAGATGCATAAAGGATAAACATCACATGCAATCAATATAAGTGATATGATATGGCCATCATCATCTTGTGCTTGTGATCTCCATCTTCGAAGCACCGTCGTGATCACCATCGTCACCGGCGCGACACCTTGATCTCCATAGTAGTATCGTTGTTGTTTACACCATCTATTGCTTCTACGACTATCGCTACCGCTTAGTGATAAAGTAAAGCAATTACAGGGCATTTGCATTTCATACAATAAAGCGACAACCATATGGCTCCTCCCAGTTGCCGATAACTTCGGTTACAAAACATGATCATCTCATACAATAAAATATAGCATCACGTCTTGACCATATCACATCACAACATGCCCTGCAAAAACAAGTTAGACGTCCTCTACTTTGTTGTTGCAAATTTTACGTGGCTGCTACGGGCTTTAGCAAGAACCGTTTTTACCTACGCATCAAAACCACAATGATAGTTTGTCAAGTTGGTGCTGTTTTAACCTTCGCAAGGACCGGGCGTAGCCACACTCGATTCAGCTAAAGTGAGAGAGACAGACACCCGCCAGCCACCTTTAAGCAGAGTGCTCGTAACGGTGAAACCAGTCTCGCGTAAGCGTACGCGTAATGTCGGTCCAGGCCGCTTCATCTCACAATACCGCCAAACCAAAGTATGACATGCTGGTAAGCAGTATGACTTGTATCACCCACAACTCACTTGTGTTCTACTCGTGCATATAACATCAACGCATAAAACCTAGGCTCGGATGCCACTGTTGGGGAACGTAGTAATTTCAAAAAATTTCCTACGCACACGCAAGATCATAGTGATGGCATAACAACGAGAGGGGAGAGTGTTCGTCCACGTACCCTCGTAGACCGTAAGAGGAAGCGTTAGCACAGCGCGGTTGATGTAGTCGTACGTCTTCACGATCCGACCGATCCAAGCACCAAACGTATGGGGCCTCCGAGTTCAGCACACGTTCAGCTCGATGACGATCTCCGTGCTCCAATCCAGCCAAGTTCCGGAGATGAGTTCCGTCAGCACGACGGCGTGGTGACGATGATGATGCTCTACCGGCGCAGGGCTTCGCCTAAACTCCACGACGATATGACCGAGGTGGAATATGGTGGAGGGGGGCACCGCACACGGCTAAGGAATGATCCGTAGATCAACTTGTGTGTCATGGGGTGCCCCCCCTGCCCCCATATATAAAGGAGCAAGGGGAAGGGGGCGGCCGGCCTAGGAGGAGGCGCGCCAAGGGGAGTCCTACTCCCACCGGGAGTAGGACTCCCTCCTTCCTTGTTGGAGTAGGAGAAGGGGGAAAGAGGGGGAGAGGAGGAAGGAAAAGGGGGCCGCACCCCTTGTCCAATTCGGACCAGAGGGGGGCTGCGCGCCTCCTTCCTTTCGGCCTCTTTCCTCTATTCCCGTATGGCCCAATAAGGCTCATATACTCCCCGGCGAATTAGCGTAACTCTCCGGTACTCCGAAAAATACCCGAATCACTCGGAACCTTTCCGAACTCCGAATATAGTCGTCCAATATATCGATCTTTACGTCTCGACCATTTCGAGACTCCTCGTCATGTCCCCGATCTCATCAGGGACTCCGAACTCCTTCGGTACATCAAAACTCATAAACTCATAATATAACTGTCATCGAAACCTTAAGTGTGCGGACCCTACGGGTTCGAGAACTATGTAGACATGACCTAGAACTATTCTCGGTCAATAACCAATAGCGGAACCTGGATGCCCATATTGGCTCCTACATATTCTACGAAGATCTTTATCGGTCAAACCGCATAACAACATACGTTCTTCCCTTTGTCATCGGTATGTTACTTGCCCGAGATTCGATCGTCGGTATCCAATACCTAGTTCAATCTCGTTACCGGCAAGTCTCTTTACTCGTTACGTAATGCATCATTCCGTAACTAACTCATTACTACATTGCTTGCAAGGCTTATAGTGATGTGCATTACCGAGAGGGCCCAGAGATACCTCTCCGACAATCGGAGTGACAAAACCTAATCTCGAAATACGCCAACCCAACATGTACCTTTGGAGACACCTGTAGTACTCCTTTATAATCACCCAGTTACGTTGTGACGTTTGGTAGCACCCAAAGTGTTCCTCCGGTAAACGGGAGTTGCATAATCTCATAGTTATAGGAACATGTACAAGTCATGAAGAAAGCAATAGTAACATATCAAATGATCAAGTGCTAGGCTAACGGAATGGGTCATGTCAATCACATCATTCTCCTAATGATGTGATCCCGTTAATCAAATGACAACTCTTTTGTCCATGGCTAGGAAACATAACCATCTCTGATAAACGAGCTAGTCAAGTAGAGGCATACTAGTGACACTATGTTTGTCTATGTATTCACACATGTATTATGTTTCCGGTTAATACAATTCTAGCATGAATAATAAACATTTATCATGATATAAGGAAATAAATAATAACTTTATTATTGCCTCTAGGGCATATTTCCTTCATCCAGCTCCTCGTACTATGCATGGAAGACCTACTTCAGCCTCTTGTCTTCCGCGAGTACTACCTCACCGAGCACATCGACGGCTCCGTCGACGGCGCAGTCATGAAGGCCGACTCGGAGTGGTCTGCCATCGAGGCCACACTCATCTAATGGTTCTATCAAACCATCTCGAAGGACATCTTCCACACGATTGTCGCTAGGACGACGATGCTTGCGCCATGTGGAACAAGATCAACGCGCTCTTCACCGACAACAAACTTTAGCACCATGTTTTCTTGCAGCAAGAGTTCTTCGGGTGTCATCAAGATGACTCCACCATTGATGACTACTGCATGCGGCTCAAGATGCTCGCCGACGAACTTCGCGACATTGGTGCAGAAGTTTCCGACAAGCTCATGCTTAGCACTCTCACCGCCGGTCTTAATGAAAACTTCGGCAATGCCGCTTCTAATCTCACTTTGTTGCCTGATCCCACCTTTCAGATTGTTGCCGCATACTTGAAGCTCGAGGAACGACGGACGAAAAAGGTGAAGCAGCAGGTGCAACACACTGCCCTCGCCGCACGCACTTCCCATGGCGGACCCGCACCACCGATGCCACCATCACATCAGTCGCGGCCCCCCTTGCCGCCCGGGTATTTCCCGCTGCCACCCATGCCTCAGCAGCAGAACGGCGGGGGGCGTCGCAACCAGCGCGACGGGGGCGGCCGTCACCACCAGCAGCCTCAACATGGCTCCAGGGGGGGGGCACGCCATCCCGCAACCCACCCCGCCTTGGATAGTCGGCCAGAATCCTTGGACAGGCGTGGTCCATGCGTACCACATGCCCATCCCAAGGGCCCCGGAGCCGGGTCTCCTCGGCCCATGACCGGCGGGCCATTAGGCCTACTTCGCCGCCCTACAGTAGCTGGCCGGTGCCAGCTATGCGGCCCTACCCGCCCTGCAGATGGCAAGTGGCTATGGTCTGCCTGCCCCAGCTCAGCCCTATGGTGGCTTCCCCACGCCGCAGGTTCCCCCGTGATGGGACCCTGCTCTTCTAGCTGCCTTGCATTCGGCCCCGTCACCGAGCAACTACGGTGGTGGCGGAGATTGGTACATGGACTCTGGCGCCACCGCCCATATGACATCTCATCCCGGTAACCTAACTTCCTCCACTCCCGTTCACACTCCTACTCGCATCATCATTGGTAATGGTTCCTCTTTACCCATCACCCATGTCAGCCATACTAATTTTCCTTCTACATCCATGCCAATTACTATGTCTAATGTTCTTGTTTCACCTGACTTAGTCAAAAGCTTGTTTCTGTTTGTCGTCTTTCTCGTGAGAATCCTATTATCATCGAATTTGATGATGTTAGTTTTTCTCGAAGGACGCCCGTACACGGATGGATCTTCACCGATGTGATAGTCCCGATGAGCTCTACCCGGTACACTCCTTCGCCGCCTCCTCCACCACTCCAGTTGCCCTCGCCACCGGTGTCGACCTATGGCATGCTCGCTTGGAACATCCACTGGTACAGTGAGGTGCTATACACACGGTTTTTAACCCCTTTTCGCGATGGCATTTGGAACCGTCGCCAAGTTAGTGTGGGCAATAGAGGGGTCCTTCCCACACGACCTAAAAACCGTCGGGGATAGGCCCTCCTGGCACACAGGCTGGGGCAAAATGAGCTCGTGTGTGATCAGGCGAGGCATCAAAACCCAATCATTTCTGTTTGTATGTACATCTGACACAGTCAGTCCTAAACAAACGTTTCTGTTTGTTATGTACATTCCACATAGTCAATCCAAGGAATATGTTTCTTTCTTATGTATATCCCACACAGTCAATCCAGGGAAAATGTTTCCGTTTGTATGTACATCCCACACAGTCAATCCAAGTAAAACGTTTCCGTTCGTATGTACATCCCACATAGTCAATCCAAGGAAAACGTTTCCGTTCGTATGTACATCCCACACAGTTTTATGTATAGGCTCGTGTGATAGGTGTAACTATCACACACGCTCTGCCTTGGTTAATCGTTTGCTTTTATTCAACTACATCACACACGATTTGATGAAGAAAACTGTGTGGCATTGGGCTATCCATCACAAGCGCTTTTACTGCTAGAATCGTTTGCAAAGTTCCATGACCCATTTAGCAGGTTTATTAGTTTACAATTAATAATTCTAGTATTACGCAAATTCACATTTCATATCGAACAGTTGTTTGCCAATTTCATATTAGGCACATAAATATATTTTAACATCACAGTATGATAGCTACCTGAAAACAACACAGGACATCATATAGCTAGTTCAGCTTCATAAGAAAAATATTAGAACAATATATTCATTTCCCTAATCGAGATCATCCAGACTCGTCTTATCCACCTCTGCTTTCTGTTTAGTAAGAATCTGTTTTGCACTGGCCAATTGGGAAAATGCTTCCTCCTTCGCCAACACCATCTTAGCAAAGTCCGATTTAAAAAATCTGAGCTCATTCTCCATCTTCCTCTTTTTATTCAACATCTTTGAATATTCTTCAGCTTTGACAACGCTTTCTCTAAGCCTACCTCTGTACTCTTCCTCATATATGCTCCAGAGCTTTGCTAGGCACATCTTCAAAGACTGTGGCCACTCTTGATCAAGCCACTCAAAGTAAGAACACTTCTGTTCATCCTATACTATTTAAAACTAGATCAGCAACAATTGTAGGGGAAATGTGTTTATAGCAACATAGAAAATCACCGTACTTATTTTGAAAAACTGAAGAAACGGGTTAATTATGACATATCTTCTCAAAAAGATCAATGTGCAAATGAATTAATTGCTACTGAGACAACAACCAAATTCTGAAACATCAGAAGCTATAATTAACTACAACAACGCTATAGGTTCTTACTCATGTACTATAAATAACAAATTGAACATTTTATGAGGAAGGTAAATATATCTGCAACAGCATAGCAACAGTGTTTGGATGACAGCAAATTGATACTAACAGGTGTGTACATGCACAAATTTAGTAACATAGAACTAATAGCCCTAAGGCCGTCCACTATGTATGCCAAAACTGGTGTAAAGACAATTGTTGCTACATCTCGCACCGGTGCCCTACACTACCGAGCCGATGCAACAGAAAAAATAGGGACCCGGACTCCGGAGCACCTAGTTGCTCCGATGCCCAGTTCCTCCATGCCATACAGATTTAGTATTTTAATGCTTGGCTGCTCGGATGTGTGGACCAAAGTTGGCTGCACAAACTGCTGAAGCGGTGCCAAATAATTTTCTAATGGCACTGCTGATGAGATGGCAACATTTTTAGATACTAGGTACAAACTGTGACACTGTCTTAGGATGCGTTTGGTTTAAGGTGTGGTATGAATGGGTTGGAACCGTGACAGTGTCTGAATCACATCTAACAAATGACTTGTAACAACGAAAGAGGGCCTAACCTTCTCTGCACATGCCAGAAACTTCCTCCCACTGTCCACAGATTCAAACGCAACTATCTTCATGCATGGAGATTGATGGTGACAACGAGCAGACAGATCTTCAGCCACCCCGCTCCATTCGTTGCAACTGATGGTCCTAGGGAGCTACAAGAGGAAGAAATGACTCAAATCGACCGCCGGGTTAAAATCCTGCATTCCAAGTCATAGCCCGAGAGAGAGAAGAGAACCATACCCGGGTGGTGAAGGAATCGCTGTTGGAGGAAGAACCGCTGGAGAGGTCATTGAAGATGACCATGGTGACCCCGATGGTAGGATGCGAGACGGCGAGAGCAAGGAAGCGGCTATATCTTAGGAAGGAAGGAAGTAAGGAAGGAAGGAAGGAAGGAAGGAAGGAAGGAAGGAGGAAACAAGGGAAATGTGACTTGTGGTCAGGGAGAAAAGGGGGTGGGGCGGGGGTAGATATTTCAACGGTAGGCCAAAAAATTTGAAATATGGAGGGAAACTTTGCGCGCGGTGCCGCCGGACACCATTCACTTTAAATGATTGTGTGCATCACAAATGATTCTATTGCTTTACGTGCATGGGATGAGTTTGATAATTCAAATTTTGTTGGAAATTTCCCCCGGGTAAGTCATTGCATAATTTAACATCTCTTGCTAATTTGGGCACACAAAAGAGCATACGGCACACACACCACTGATACGTCCATTTTGCATCATGCTTTTATATCGATGTTTATTGCATTATGGGTTGTTACTACACATTATGTCACAATACTTATGCCTTTTCTCTCTTATTTTACAAGGTTTACATGAAGAGGGAGAATGCCGGGAGCTGGAATTCTGGGCTGGAAAAGGAGCAAATATTAGAGACATATTCTGCACAACTCCAAAACTCCTGAAACTCCACGAAAGTCACTTTTGGAATATATTAAAAATATTGGGCGAAGAAAGCACTAGAGGGGGGCCACCCACCAGCCACGAGGGTGGAGGGCGCGCCCTACCCCCCGGGCGCGCCCCCTGCCTCGTGGGCCACCTGGAAAGCCCCCAATGCCCATCTTCTGCTATATGGTGTCTTTTGCCCTGGAAAGAATCATAAGGAAGCTTTCGGGACAAAGCACCACCGTCTCGAGGCGGAACCTGGGCAGGACCAATCTAGGACTCCAGCGGAGCTGTTCTGCCGGGGAAACATCCCTCCGGGAGGGGGAAATCGTCGCCATCGTCCTCACCATCGATCCTCTCATCGAGAGGGGGTCAATCTCCATCAACATCTTCACCAGCACCATCTCCTCTCAAACCCTATTTCATCCCTTGTATCCGATCTTTGTCTCAAAACCTCAGATTGGTGCATGTGGCTTGCTAGTAGTGTTGATTACTCCTTGTAGTTGATGCTAGTTGGTTTATTCGGTGGAAGATCATACGTTCAGATCCTTAATGCATACTAATACCCCTTTGATTATGAATATGAATATGATTTGTGAGTAGTTACGGTTGTTCCCGAGGACATGGGAGAAGTCTTGTTATAAGTAATCATGTGAATTTGGTATTAGTTCGATATTTTGATGAGATGTATGTTGTCTCTCCTCTAGTGCTGTTATGTGAACGTCGACTACATGACACTTCACCATTGTTTGGGCTCAGGGGAAGGCATTGGGAAGTAATAAGTAGATGATGGGCTGCTAGAGTGACAAAAGCTTAAACTCTAGTTTATGCGTCGCTTCATATGGGCTGATTTGGAACCATATGTTTCATGATATGGTTAGGTTTACCTTAATTCTTCTTTCGTAGTTGCGGATGGTTGCGAGAGGGGTTAATCATAAGTGGGATTCTTGTCCAAGGAAGGGCAGTACCCAAGCACCGGTCCACCCACATATCAAATTATCAATGCAACGAACGTGAATCATATGAGCATGATGAAAACTAGCTTGACAGTAATTCCCACGTGTCCTCGAGAGCGCTTTGCTTTATATAAGAGTTTGTCCAGGCTTGTCCTTTGCTACAAAAAGGATTGGGCCACCTTGCTGCACCTTACTTACTTTTGTTACTTGTT
Organism: Triticum timopheevii; assembly: GCA_963921465.1. Taxonomy (NCBI): domain Eukaryota; kingdom Viridiplantae; phylum Streptophyta; class Magnoliopsida; order Poales; family Poaceae; genus Triticum; species Triticum timopheevii. Next base: position 294,300,630 of record OY997270.1, read on the forward strand.
ACCCGTTACGAATTACCTTATCATAAAACTAAATGTTACCAATAATTTCAGTGCTTGCAGAGAATACCTTACTGAAAACTGCTTGTCATTTCCTTCTGCTCCTCGTTGGGTTCGACATTCTTACCTATAGAAAGGACTATGATAGATCCCCTATACTTGTAGGTCATCAACCACACTTACTGAATCGAGCAATTTTAGTAATTAAACAAAGCCAGTTGACCTAAACATTGCTCTAAGAAAAGACCAGCATTAAAAACAAAGACTAAGTACGCATAATTTTAACAAATCCGCCGCCGTGCCGGCCTATGCATCACCGGTGTGAGATGAGACGTCGATGACTTGTCATGGCGACATGCCGCTGTTGGTGGACTCCACATCCCCCCTGCTGAAGTCGACCGCGTCCTCGTCCTCGTCCTCGGCGCCGCCCTCAAGGTTGTAGTACTCGTAGTAGTGGCTACGCCAGAGCTCGCGTTGGTACTCCACCGCCGATTCCTCGACGGACAGACTCTTCTCTACCTCGACCTCGGCCACGCGCAACTCCTCCTCCCGGCGCTCCTCAATCTCCGACGCCTCCTGCATCTCCAGCTCCCGCCCCGTGATCTCATGAGGAAGCAGGTGCTCCATGGCCACCGCCGCCTTTTCTGATGTGGGTTGCATGCTGGATTCCGAGGTGGCCTGCAATATCTTGGCATGTGCGTCCTTGATCATGGTGTGGATGGCCTCGACCCGGGCCAGGGCGACATCGGCGGCACGGACGGCATCTCGAGCGCTCTCGGCGTTTGCAGCCGCCATCGCAGCAGAAGCTGCAGCCGTCTCGGCTGCCACAAATGCCCTCTCAACGGATGGGGCCGCGCTCAATGCGGATGCGGCGGCAATCTCGACGTAGGCGGCCGCGCTCTCGGTGCAGGCGGTGGCGCTCGGAGAGGACGCGACCATCGTACGGGCCTTCACGAAGCGTTTCCACAACGGCATCTTTGCAAGAAGGGGTTGCGGGAATGAGGATTAGGATTCGTGGATTCGAAGGTTGCCAGCACTAGAGCAGACGAGCCGACGAAGCTTGAGGAGGAAGACTTAAATAGACCCAGGAATTTTCATCGCAAACGGTTCCCACAAAAAACTGTGTGTGATGTTGTTGATATTTTTTACTAGCTGTGAAAGACGAATTTGGAGTAAAGTGGCAACGGATGGTGTTTTAAATGTACGAGGAAATTTGTAGTACTAATATAACTGTCATGTCAAATTTTTGAAAAATTCAGGGGCCATTTGACCTTTTAATACATTTAAGTGATTTTCTAGCCATTTAATGACCATAATTCAAATTTGAACTACATGTACATGCAACAGCTAATCATAACGGTTTGAAAAATCATATTTTGTGTACTTGTGTGTGATTTAATTCCATGTGAAGTAAATTGGAAGGAATTTTCAAACATATTGGTCTTACGGCTATGACACAATTAAGCATAGAGTGCCATGTCATTTAAATTCCAAAAAATTAAAAAAATATCAGAAACACATGAAACCTTGCTTGATGTAATGTCATGCCACCAAGATGATGTGGTAAAAAATTGGCATGTTTGACGAAAGTTTGGACACACACCCCTCACAAACCGAAGCAACTAACTAGAAGGCTCGTGGTTTCGAGAGGAAACAATGCATGTTTGATGACGAACGGGAGATAGCTTCCCCTTACGGCGTTCAATTTTTTCTGCATTTAATGTGCACTAATACAACTGTCATGTGAAAATTTGGAAAATTTCAGGGGTCATTTGACCTTTTAAAGACATTTAAGTGATTTTCTAGTCATTTAATGACCGTAATTCAAATTTGAACTACATGTACATGCAACAACTAACCATAACGGTTTGAAAAATCATATTTGTGTACTTGTGTGCGAGTTAATTCCACGTGCAGTAAATTGGAAGGAATTTTCAAACATAATGGCCTCACGGTATGGACACATGCATGGAGTGCTATGGCATTTTAATTCCAGAAAATTAAAAAATGATAAAAAAAACATGAAACATTGCTTGATGTAATGTCATGCCACCAAGATGATGTGGTAAAAAATTGGCCTGTTTGACGAAATTTGGACAAACACCCCTCACAAACCGGGGCAACTCACTAGAAGGCCCGTGGTTCCGAGAGGGAACAATGCATGTTTCGTGACGAACGGGAGATAGCTTCCTCTTCCGGCCTTCAAAATTTTTCTACGTTTAACATGCACTAATACAACAGTCATGTGAAAATTTGGAAAAATTCAGGGGTCGTTTGACCTTTTAAAGATATTTAAGTGATTTTCTAGCCATTTAGTGACCGTAATTCAAATTTGAACTACATCTACATTCAACGGCTAACCATAACAGTTTGAAAAATCATATTTGTGTACTTATGTGCGAGTTAATTCCATGTGCAGTAAATTAGAAAGAATTTTCAAACATATTGGTGTCACGACATGGACACATGCATGGAGTGCCATGCCATTTCAATTCCAAAAAATTAAAAAAATGAGCAGAAACACATGAAACCTTGCTTGATGTAATGTCATGCCACCAAGATGATATGGTAAAAAAATTGGTCTGTTTGATGAAAGTTTGGAGACACAAACCTGAGCAACTCACTAGAAGGCTCGTGGTTCCGAGAGGGAACCATGCATGTTTGATGACGAACGGGAGATAGCTTCCTCTTACGGCCTTCAAATTTTTTCTATGTTTAACGTTTACTAATACAACTGTCATGTGAAAATTTGGAAAATTTCAGGGGTCATTTGACCTTTGAAAGACATTTAAGTGTTTTTCTAGCCATTTAATGACCATAATTCAAATTTGAACTACATGTACATGTAACAGCTAACCATAACGGTGTGAAAAATCATATTTATGTACTTGTGTGCGAGTTAATTCCATGTGCAGTAAATTGGAAGGAATTTTCAAACATAATGGTCTCATGACATGGACACATGCATGGAGTCCCATGGTATTTTAGTTTCAAAAAATTAAAAAATAATCAGAAAAACATGAAACCTTAATTGATGTAATGTCATGCCACCAAGATGATGTGGTAGAAAATTGACCTGTTTGTCGAAAGTTTGGACACACACCCCTCACAAACCGGAGCAACTCACTAGAAGGCTCGTGGTTTTGAGAGGGAGCAATGCATGTTTGATGACGAACGGGAGATAGCTTCCTCTTACGGCCTTCAAATTTTTTCTACATTTAACGTGCACTAATACAATTTTCATGTGAAAATTTGGAAAATTTCAGGGGTCATTTGACCTTTTAAAGACATGTAAGTGATTTTCTAGCCATTTAATGACCGTAATTCAAATTTGAACTACATCTACATTCAACGGCTAACCATAACGGTTTGAAAAATCACAATTGTGTACTTGTGTGCAAGTTAATTTCATGTGCAATAAATTAGAAGGAATTTTCAAACATATTGGTGTCACGGCATGGACACATGCATTGAGTGCCATGGCATTTTAATTCCAAAAAATTGAAAAATGATCAGAAAAATATGAAACCTTGCTTGATGTAATTTCATGCCACCAAGATGATGTGGTAAAAAAATTGGGCTGTTTGACGAAAGTTTGGACACATACCCCTCACAAACCGGAGCAACTCACTAGAATGCTCGTGGTTCCGAGAGGGAACAATGCATGTTTGATGACAAACGGGAGGTAGCTTCCTCTTCCGGCCTTCAATTTTTTTTCTACGTTTAATGTTTACTAATACAACTGTCATGTGAAAATTTGGAAAATTTTAGGGGTCATTTGACCTTTTAAAGACAGTTAAGTGATCTTTTAGCCATTTAATGACCGTAATTCAAATTTGAACTACATCTACATGCAACGGCTAACCATAACGGTTTGAAAAATCATATTTGTGTACTTGCGTGCGAGTTAATTCCATGTGCAGTAAATTAAAAGGAATTTTCAAACATATTGGTGTCACGGCATGGACACATGCATGGAATGCCATGGCATTTTAATTCGAAAAAAAATAAAAAATGATAAGAAAAACATGAAACCTTGCTTGATGTAATGTCATGCCACCAAGATGATGTGGTAAAAAATTGACCTGTTTGACGAAATTTTGGACACACACCCCTCACAAACCGTAACTCACTAGAAGGCTCGTGGTTCCGAGAGGGAACAATGTATGTTTGATGACGAACATTAGATAGCTTCCTCTTATGACCTTCAATTTTTTTTCTATATTTAATGTGCACTAATACAACTATCATGTGAAAATTTGGAAAATTCTTGGGGTCATTTGACCTTTTAAAGACATTTAAGTGATTTTCTAGCCATTTAATGACCATAATTCAATTTTGAACTACATCTACATGCAACGGCTAACCATAACGGTTTGAAAAATTATATTTTTGTGTACTTGTGTGCGAGTTAAAAAATCATCAGACGATGTAAAATATCTGGTGTTCAAAAAAGAAAATGTAAAGATCTGGTAAAAACAACCTGCCCCCACACGATTGGCACTCTATTTCGCGCCTCGAGGTTTGAAAGGTGAGTGGTGGGGGTTATTAATTAGACATAGTTCTGTATTGGAAACCGCTAGCTATTAATTTCACACACGGACTTTGCTGCGGGAATCATGTGTAATTCAAACTACAGTACTCGTAAATTCCGGCGACCGACGTGTGTACTGTTCTCGTCGATCTAGATTCCGGCCGTCAATAAATCCTACCTTGATCATGTCATCCCGCCTGCATTCTCATCTACATCCTCCCCTCGCTCTCTCTCTCTCTATCTATCTATCTATCTATCTATCTCTCTCTCTCTCTCTCTCTCAAATCTCTGCCATGGCGCCGCTGATCTGCCCACGAGCCGACGAGGAGTCGCCACCCCCCGAGGACGCTCAGTTGAAGAGTAGCGACGAGGAGGACCCCTATGCGCCGCCGAACGAGGTTGCGCCTGAACCCCAACTTTGGATTGGTTTTGGGGCCAGTACAATCTTTGTCTGCGGAATTCGCTGCCGTCGGCTGAGAAAGTCAGGCAAGTCGATTTCAGATGAGTTTTGGATTTACTAGAATTTAAAAACCATGTATCTCAATGTTTGCGCCCGAGTGACGGTGGCAGGGTGTTTGACATTCATTCCCATTTCTTGCATGGGACATAAGCATAAACCCATGGACACATATATGATTTTACAACCCATGTTGCACCAGAGCATGTGCATGTAGTTTAATTTTGAATTGTGCACCTGAAATGGCAAGAAAACCAACTTAATGTATAAAATGTCCAAAAAACCCCTGAATAATTCCAATTCTTTTACGACACACATATAGTTGCATGTTCACTGCAGATAAAAGTTCTAGCAATTTAAACACCGTTCATTACCGCTGTGACCCCATTATGTAATTCAAATCAATATGAAAACCCAAGTAGATCCCACACAGTTTATAATCACCAACCGTGTGAGATGCAGTACAAAATATCCTAGAGCACCGTCTGATGACACTTTGCGCACCAGTTTTTTCGCTGAAGCGATTCAAAATTTTCGGCTTCCGCGGAAATATCTACCTCCCCGCCCCCTTACCAAAAGCCACATTTCTCTTGTTTCCGCCTTCCTTTACAAGTTGAAACCTTCACTCCTTGCTTGCAGCACCGCCTCCTCGCTGGCGACCCTCCTTCACACTGCTCAACCTCGCCTATCCAGGTAGGTAATCCACACTCGACCCCCATCCTCCTCCTCCTCCTTCCACATCCCACATGCCCCGACCGTCGGCGCGACACCTTCCACCCAAATCACTGACCCCTCCACCAAATAAGCGCCGCCCTAAGCCATGGCGCATGCAGTATAGCCAAGATCTCAAGGAGCATTTAGCAGCGGAGAAGTAAATCACGGCCGCACGCATGGATGAGGTCGCGATGGCTGCCATTCGTGCTGACCCCTAGATCTTGGAGGAGCACCTCACTGTCGAGGCCACCGTCGACGCCTCGCGCGCCAACACCGTGACATGGTTGGCTGCTTTAAACGACAGTTCGTGGCGTTTCCTCGAGGCCACCCTCGGTGCCTTCAACAAAGACTACGAGGTGTTTTCTCAGCGCACACGTGCTTACCTCATCTCGAGAGCCAGCAGGTTAGTGCCAGGAGCGGCTCAGGCAACTCACCACTACGACGAGGGCACCCACGATGCGGAGGTCTCACCCTCTTCCATGTCCAAGGAGCCAATCGTCATCGATATCTCCGACGATGAGGAGTAGCTTGTCTTATTAGCTCACTATAAGGACCCATGTTCAGTTTGCTAGCTACTGCCCTTCCTTAACAAATTCTAGTGAATTGTGCTATCTACTTTTACCATCCAATCTGTTGCTCTAGTGTATATGTTCTATATGTCGTGCAATGTGGTGCTCACTTATTAATTGTTGGTTAATTAGTTGTCGTACAGTTAACTGTTTGGTTCAGTTCTGTAAATGTGATGTTCATTTCTGCAGGGTGCAATTTTGTATTGTCTTTCATGTGAGAAATAAATCAAATTTTTCTTTACAAAATACATGATAAACAAATACAATTGCTATATTTCCAAGTTGTCAAGCATGCTTGGTTTAGTTAACTGTGCGATCTTCTAGTATGTTATACATTGTGCAATGTGGTGCTGAGTTAACGCTTGGTTCATTTGTTGTGGTGTTTAGCTAACTGTTTGGTTCAATTCTGCAATGCGATATTCAATTGTTGTGGGTGCATTCTGTTATTGTATACCATGTGAGAAATAAATCGAATTTGGCAGTGCTAAATACATGAGAAACAAATACAATTGCTATATTTCCAAGTTGTTAAGCATGCTTGGTTTGGTTAACTATCTGATCTTCTATTAGGAGTATGTTATATTGTGCAATGTGGTGCTCAGTTAACGTTTGGTTCATTTGTTATGATGTTTAGTTAACTACTTAGTTCAATTCTGCAATATGGTGTTCAATTATTGTGGGTGCATTCTGTTATTGTATACCATGTGAGAAATAAATCAAATTTGGTTGTACTAAATACATGAGAAACAAATACAATTGCTATATTTCCAAGTTGTTAAGCATGCTTGGTTTGGTTAACCGTCTGATGTTCTATTAGGAGTAGGTTATATTGTGCAATGTGGTGCTCAGTTAACATTTAATTCATTTGTTACGGTGTTTAGTTAACTGCTTGGTTCAATTCTGCAATGTGATGTTCAATTGTTGTGGGTGCATTCTGTTATTTTATACCATGTGAGAAATAAATCAAATTTGGTTGTACTAAATACATGAGAAACAAATACAATTGCTATATTTTCGAGTTGTTAAGCATGCTTGGTTTGGTTAACTGTCTGATCTTCTATTAGGAATATGTTATATTGTGCAATGTGGTGCTCAGTTAATATTTGGTTCATTTTTATAGTGTTTAGTTAACTGCTTGGTTCAATTCTACAATGTGATGTCCAATTGTCCTGGGTAGAATTTTTTATTGATGTGCATGTGAGGAATAAATCAAATTTGGCTGCAATTAATACATGAGAAACATATAAAAGTGCTGTATTTCCTAGTTCTTAATCATGTTTGGTTTGGATAAATGGGTTTTCCATGTGACTTGAATTAATCTAATGAATTTGCAATGTGCTTATTTTTCATCAACATATTTTACTGATAGCATGCGACCCCTTACTTAACCTTAATCTGATGACTAACTACTTTATATGTGTTGCAAGGAAAAAATGGGAAGCACTTAGGTTTACAATCGAGGTTAGCACGTGCATGGTCCGTTGTCTAATAGCACATTATTGTGCAATTGCAGGAACCATTCTAATATTTAGGTTTTAACAATTTGATCTTGCACATATAGGTCCTGCTATCAGAGGTTTTGACCCACGGTTCGACCCTTTTTGCATATGGGGAATGAGTTGTCCATGAATATCAATCAAGTCAAGAAACTTAAAAAGATTGTTAGGATAAATAAATTAGCGACAAAAAACAATAAGATCTTTGTCTGCACAATGAAGAAGATGTCAATTAACTACAAGATGGTACTGACTATTATACCTTGCATTTTTTAATTCCTTTGCCCCATTTCCAATTTAGAGAAAATATTTATGCACATCCTTATTTTCAGCCTTTTCCAAAGCAGCTCGCTGATGATTACCTCTCAAACCATCTCTATGATTCAATATTAAAGTGTTCCTAAAGAGAACGAAGGATGGACAGTCAATCATCCACATACACTGGCCTAAAGTTGCAAAGACCTCCAACATGAATGAAGACTCAATATTCGCCTTTTGCTTCAGCAATTTTCCATATGAGATGCATCTTTCTATGTACCATCTATAATGCTAATTTCGAAAGGTTCTAGATGTTGCATGTGAAATTTGGTGATGGTGCAGTTGTGTAATGGGGTAGCTGAGTGCTGAAGCTATATCATGTTGTACTTTAATGTATTTCAATTATGATATCCTGCTTCCTTAATATGAAAATAAAATATATTATGTGCTTAATATGAATGTCAATTAGATTTATAAATGGATTATTAATAATAGGGCAATTAGCCTGCTAATTGGCCAATTAGCTGTTTTTTATTGCAAACGGTTACTCAGAAAACACCGTGGGTGATGACCTCAGGCAACGCACATAGTTTGTAGGAATAAACCGTGTTGGATCAATAAACAATCACACACGACATTCTCTTGAAAACTGTTTGCGTTAGGCCACCTTGCGCAAATGTTTACCACATAAAAACTGTGTGTGATGGACAGTCTTTGCCACACAGTTTCTTCTACGCACCGTGTGTGATGCATTTAGTAACACAAACGATAAAATTGTTAATATTGTGTGCAATGGCAACACTATCACAAACGATTTAACGGGGAAAACTGTGTATGTCGTACCCGCGAAGGGAAACGTTTTCCTTGGAGCGACTGTGTGGGATGTTCATACAAACGAAAACGTTTAGCAGGGACTAACTGTGTGGAATGTACTCACGACCGAAAACGATTTCTCCTGTATAATTGCATTTTTAGCATTACTGTGCGTATAACCGTATTTGAGCGCTAGCCGGTCGCACACGATCTCATTTTGCCGAGCGTGTGCCAGGAGGGCATATCCCCGACGGTTTCTGGGTCATGTGGGAAGGACCCCCCTATCACCCACCCTCACTTGGCGACCGTTTCAAATGCCGTCGCGGAAAGGGTTAAAAATCGTTTGTATAGCACCTTGTTGTACCAGTGAATTGGGCATCCAAGTTTGATATCCCAAAATTCATTTTTTTTAATTTCTCCAATTTGTTTTTTTGAATTTAGTACTTGTATAGGGTTGGGGCACCCGAGAAATCATATTCTGTTACCACAACTATGTGAGTATATCTGTGGTAATAACATCTTATATTATGAGAGTAATAAATTTTGCAATGCACGTATAGGCGATATAGGAATAATTTTGTTTTAAAAAAACTAAGTACATTTTTTTGTAAATGTCGTGTGCGCTTTGAGAGGAAATTTTACAACCATTTCAAATTTTTATTGCATGGTAGTTTTTTGGTTGCTCTCGTGGTAACTTTTTATGATGGCAAGTTCACCTGTGTTCCCATATCAAATTTGTCATGATTTTTATTAGGAAAATATTTTTTTTTGCTAAATTGCATGTGTCCAGTACAAATTATTCTACAATTGCTATTATCACAATAGCATTTTTTCTTAATTCACCATGTGACCATGCTTCAAATTTTTCTAAGCTGCCATATGACCTGTTTTTGTACAAATATATAAACTTGCCATGTTTGATGAGATTTTTTTTCTAGCTTTAATTTCTAAGCCATGACAAATTGGCATTGCTGGACCATGGCTAGTTTTACATCCATGGCAAATTACTTTCCCGGCCCATCGATAGTTTTACATCCATTGCAAATTTCAGCTCCATGGTAAAAAATTTAGAGACATGTTAGTTTGTTTGCTGCTCACACAACAATTTTTTAAAAGCAATGGCAAATTTGAGCAATACGACAAACTCTCTTGTTTTTTCTAACTGTGCATGCATGTACATATGAAATCATGGATATGTGGCAATTTATTACTTAGAAGCATGGCAACTTTTGTTTGTTACATTTGTGCCCATTTTTAATCCTATAGGCATGTTAACTGCCTATATATGTGAATTGTCCTGAATTTTTTGAATCCATGGCTATGTTGTAGTAGTTTATTTTTTGTAAAGATGGCGGCCTTTGTATGTGTTTAGCTAAATAACTCGTGTGTAAAATATTATTCCCTCCTGTCCATATTAGTTGTGTCTTAAAAGGATGTAGCTAGCACTAAAATATGTCTAAATACATCTATTTGAGCGACAAGTAATATGAATTGGGAGGAAGTACTTTTAAAAGCCTGGTATCTTATGGTGCTCAAATTAAACTTTTTGGACATTTTTAACACTTTTTTGGGCTATTTTGTTTTACTTGGCACATCCTATTATTTAATCTACACAACATCTTCGCTGCTTTGTCGGTGACATGGGACATGTCTAAGTATAGATTTCCACGGCGTTGGTAGTGGTGAAGAAAGTCATGGTGGTTGCGATCGGATTCTGGTAATGTCGGAGGGGAGTTTTGGTTGCGATGAAGAATGGCAGCACAGGGTTTTCATGTGTGTCGGGTGTTGAGGGCTTGTAGCGGCCGCCTTGGCAGGAGGGGGCGACAACACAGGTGGACAACATTTCTGGTGGTGCTTCTCGAGTAGCGAGCCGTGATTTCCAGAGTGAAAGCCCCAGGTCTGGCCTTCATTGGTTGTACTGACAATGGCTTTGCTAAAGGCATTGTTTTTGGGATCTCAGAATTTCTCCAGGGTGAAAACTCATATCCTTGATTGGGAGACGACAACGCTTGTGCATTATCTCTTTTTTGGAGGCGTCGCTTTTGAAAGACCTCTTTTGTGGTCCGGATATTGTCTTGGTGGTGGTTAGAGTGTTGCTGTTGTGAGTGTTTCGTCACTGCGACGGGTCTTTGTTTTTATATTTCTCTCTTTTTTATTTTGTTCTTAGTTGTGTGCATCCTTGATGCCTTTCGGTATCTTATTGGTGCAGAGATTGGGCGTAATTGGTATCTTTGCGATATTAATATACTCCCTTTATAAAAAGTGTCGTGAGGGGACCGCGTTGGGGGTATTCCTTCCAGCCAAAAAACCATTCGTCTGATTACCCAGGGTATCTATCCTCCATGGGGTACATTCATTAACAATGAACTAGAAAGGAGGAGCTTGCCCTTTAAGGGGTGGTTAGAAAAGTTGGTTAGAAAAGTACTCTCTTCATCCCATAATGTAAGACATTTTTTGGCTTTAGTGTAGTGTCAAAAAATGTCTTACAAAAGCCAAAAAATGTCTTACATTATGAGACGGAGGGAGTATCATTTTACCCAAAGACAAGAAGAAACTAGAAAGGATGTGGAGAGGTCATTTTGAGTGCTCCAGGCCGTCTTGCAGTTATGTATGGACCTATTAAATAATGGGACCAATACCTTGTGGTAGGTGATGACATGTTGTGTGATCATGCACAACATGATCATTGAGGATGAGGATGAAGATGCTGTGTAGGTCTGGAATTCGAGAACTTCCATATTAGAAGCCGGCCACGTTTGATGAGTTTGTTCAAATGCATCAAAAAATTTGGCATCGAACAACTCAAGTAAGATTTGATTGAGCATCTGTGGGCGGTTAAAGGGGATAACAAGAATATATATGTGCTAGCTTTTTTTCTTGTGAGGGAACGTATGTGCTAGTTGAATTCAAGCTTGAAGTAATTTAATTTGAAAACTTAGTTGGATTGTAATATTACCTCCGTCCCAAATTCTGGATGGAGGGAATATTTTTAAATTAGAACTATTGTTACATTTGAATATTTTGAATCATCTAAATTCGATATGCTATTATTTTAAGCTTGCAAACTTAAAGAAATAGGCGGAAATTCTAAAGAACAAGGTTGGATGGCTGGCTCTCACATTATTGTCCGCAGACTGGTTCAGACCAGCCCACAAATGGATAGCGTGTCCATTTTGAGATTTAGCATTGGAGATGCCCTAGGGCTGTCAATAGTGGGAGTAAGTTCAACAGTAACATAGGTTTCAACTCAACAAATTTACTTATGTGGTAATGATTTCACGAGGAAAGAGATGAATTGAGTAACATAGCTAGTTACTCATACCATGATTAACATCACACATTTCAAGACAAAATGAGTCTATAATCTACTCTCTCCGTTCCAAAATTCTTGTCTTAAATTTGTCTACATGCGGATGTATCTATTCATGTTTCAGTGTTAGATACATCCATATCTAGATAAATTTAAGATAAGAATTTTAGGATGGAGGGAGTAATAAATAAAGTGTCGTACTATGACACCGCACATATGTTACTCCCCCATTAGATGTTATAACATAGACTAGTACCATGCCACTGTGAGTAGTCTAAGTCTAAGACTATTTTATTACTCCCACGTTTTTCATAGATTGAGACATGTCAACTAAACTTACCCCAAATGCACCCGTTTACTTTGGCCTCTTTTGTCCTACACGCAACAAGCAATCAGTGAATTCGATGCGATGCGATGCGATGCACACATGCCGACATGCTGTCCAGGTACATCGCCGCGCCCCGCTATCCCGTCCGGTTACATCAACGGGCGGTCGACCGCAGAGAATAACCATCGCTTGAGTAGGACCGTCCGATCGTCCCTCCCGAATCCGGTCGTCGATACCGCGGAGAAGCGTACAGCCACTCCCCGCTTGCTCCCCACATCCTCGTCGGCTCGTCGCGCGTCCCCACCGGCCTCCGCCTCCGCTTCGGCTCCTCCTGCTCCTCTCCCGCCGGACTCCGGCAGCGGCGCCTTCCGCGATCCAGCTTCCAGCCTCAGCTGCCCAGCCATTTCCACCGCGTGCCGCGCAACCGTGGTCTCCCACTAGCCACCTCCGCAGCTGTGGCCACTGGCCGATGGTCGCCTGATTTGCCCCGCGCAGCGGTGAGCTATTCAGCTCAAAATCGCTACCATTGATTCCCTTGTGTCCATGTCTCTATAATTGTTCTGAAGGACCAACTGATCAATTGTAAGGAATCCTCGAATCCAATGGAGAAGTCGTCGTTCGCGTCGGCGAGCTCCGGCGAGCTCACCGCCGCCGTTTATGGAGCAGGGAGGCCGGTGAGGGTGATACCTCTGCGCCACCCACTGGATGCGGCTGTGCGGGAGGCGGCCGCCTCCTCCTCCCCGTCACCGTTGTCGGCGGCGATGGAGAGGGCGCGGGCGATGGGGCCGTGGGAGTGGGCGGAGGCGGCTCTCCCGTGCTTAGCGTGGATGCGGAGCTACAGATGGAAGGAGGACTTCCAGGCCGACCTCGCCGCCGGCATCACTGTCGGCGTCATGCTTGTGCCTCAGGTACCCTGTTACTCTGACCATTTGTAGTAGTAGATCTGTGTTTCTTTGACAGTATCGATTATTATTCAGAAAATGCTTCAGTAACCAAGTCAGTTGAGATTATATTACTTAAAAAATCCATTGGCCCCGATCGAGCTTATTAATGTATTGGTTGTTTGAGTTCATAAAAAAAATACCTACTGGTTGCTCTCTTGCTTGCCTTGAAATAGGCTTGGTGACAGTTCATGCAAAAACTATTGTACATTTTTTTCTTACTAAAATGTTATTCTGTTGAAGCTTGGTCACTGTTAATTGTGAACACAGCTTAACTGAGCACAAGGTAGTGTTACTATAAGCAATTTGTGGATTTCATATATGAGTTGTTTGCAAACAACACTGTTACTAATTGGAGCCGTGCTTTTATGCATGCTGAGTTGAAATATAATTTTATGCAAGGTTTTGAAGTTGTATTATTCCGACTACGGAATTGTAATCTGTAATGCTTACAGTAAGATGGGGAGGTTAACCACTATGGAGCTTACTTAAATTGCTACTGTAGTTGCTCACACCCATTGCGTTAGCACATTACAGAGTTTCGGTTTGTGTAACTTGGTTGGTATGGCTAGTCCCCTACACCCATTGTTAGCACATTGCAGAACTACATTAGGAGCAATTAGGGTGATTTACCTGCTAGCGAAAACAGTATTTTCATGTCCTCTTTCCCGTGCGATCCTTCATGTAAGTTTGGCTTGTTAAGTTTCCGGTGTACCAGGGAAAAAGTGCTATATTTTGATTTGATGTGTTCTCTACAAATTTTGTTTATATTTGGCAATTATCTGTATATTTTGTTTGAACCGTTTATTGTTAAAAACAATTGGTGGTATGTTGCAGAGATTTCTAGATTAGCTGAACCTACTGGTTCTCCGTACTAACTTGTATAGAATAAGTGAGCACGTTATCTCAACTTATTCACATAGCTTGTTGTTTTCCCTAGTTTCTTACAAATTAGTAACAAAAATCCTGTTGACATGTGAACTGTTTTCGAGTTCTTACCCTCCGTCTGCTTTGCTTCTTTGTCTTAAACTAGAGCGTAATCAACTTTGTGCTGTGTTGTAGGCAATGTCATATGCAAAGCTGGCTGGGCTTCACCCAATTTATGGGCTCTGTAAGTGTTTACGTCTAACAGTGCCTCTCTGTTTTTCCTTTTTTCCTTTCAAGTGAGCGGCTAGTTAATCCAAATCATCTCTTTTTATTTGCATTGTGCTGAACAGACACAGGCTTTGTCCCACTATTTGTCTACGCAATTTTTGGGTCCTCACGACAATTAGCAGTAGGTCCAGTGGCACTTGTCTCTCTGCTAGTGTCCAATGTTCTTGGGGGTATAGTTAATTCATCTAGTGAGCTGTACACGGAATTAGCCATATTATTGGCATTCATGGTTGGAATACTGGAATGCTTGATGGCATTGCTAAGGTAATTCTGTTTACGAGGCAAGTTGGCGGTCCTGTTTATCCATTTTGGAGAAATTGAAATATTGAAGCATTAAATGTCCTCCTCCTTTAGAGAAGAAAATATGCAAACATGTATACAGATTTTTCGTTATACTCTTTCTTATTGTATTAGCAACATAACGATGCGCATAGCTCAAATGTTAACCTGCTAGCTGCATTATCTTTGTCTTCTGATACTATATCTTTGGCAGTGTTTTTTAACCAAGCGCTAAGTCTATGTTTGGATGGTGGTGAAAGTTTACCCTACCAATTTTTGGTCATGGCCAAGTTTTGGTGTTTGTTTCGATGGTTGCCAATGTCCCTTTGCTGACTCTAGTTTATTTTTCTTGCCAATGTTGACCAACTCATGGGCAAGCAAAAGCTTGGCCAAAATTTTAGCATGGCAATTTTGGGCTAAAAGCGAACACACCCTAGGTGTATATCCTTTTTTCTTTTCTTTTTGGCACAAGTGCACCTGAAGTCATGTGATTTTGCGAAAAGGGACATATCAATCCCTGTACTTACAAAAGCAAGCAAGCAACATTTTAGTGCTTACACTAATGTCAGTACACAGTATAAAAATAGACAAGTGCTGCATCATGGACTATTCACATGTGTGCTTGCTTTTACTAGTTTTATGGAAAAGCAGACAATCGGACCTCAGAGTTTGCATATTATATGCACTATATCCATGAACTTGTTTTGAATCTTTTTGGGATAGTGCATGGATTGCATCAGGTTCCCACTTCTTTTCTTACGGAAGTATCCAACCAGTGATCTAAGTGTGTATTCTTCTAGTTCTGTACAGAGGCATAAGTCATTTCAATAGAAAGGGAACACATCCTGGTTTTGGTAGAAGAAACCAAAATTGCTCATTGTGTACGATGGCCACTTAAGTCCTACTTTTATCAGTTGGTTGACTACAATGCTCCTTTTCTCAAACTAGATGGACTAGCTGCATGTTTGTCTATCTCTTCAGGCTTAACTGTGATTCTGGGGAGATCTCATTGAGGCTGTGTAACCTGTTCATTGTTTTTCTTCTTTACAGACTTGGCTGGCTTATTCGTTTCATTAGCCATTCTGTAATATCTGGATTCACTACAGCTTCGGCCATCGTAATTGGTTTGTCTCAAATCAAGTATTTCTTGGGTTACAGTGTTACAAGAAGTAGCAAAATTATACCACTTATTGAGAGTATAATTGCTGGAATAGATCAGGTGGAATTTCTTTGTCCGTGTAAACTTATTTGTTACCTCCTTGTCAATTTCTATCTTTTGCCTGCCTTCTTTTAGATGCACACTGCTTAGACAAAGCATGTTACATTGGCTGGTGCTATACGCACATGGCTAGATAATCGTTTGATAAACTGAGTGTTCATGTGTGAGCATCACTTAGTTAGATAATGTTGATGGTGAAACGAAGATAGGCACACAATTTTATTTGCTTGTGATCGTACAACTTTGGCATAATATTTGCGTCTTGTTCTGTAAAGTATGTAACTTTCCTCCTGCCTGATCACATCAAAACTTGGATCTGCTTCTGTATGTAACACTATATCTAATGATATCTGCTGCTATGTTGACAGTAAATTGGGTCACAGATGAAATCATGTACTCCCTCTGTAATCAAATATAAGAGTGATCTAAACATTCTTATATTTCTTTACGGAGGGATTGTTTTCTTATGTTTCACTATTCTTGCTTGATTATCTTCCTATTAAACCTCTAATTACCAACTTAATAATGGAAACCAGATTCTTTGAACATTTAAACTAAGATCGTTTTCTTTTTGCTTGAACAGTCATTAAGTTTCAAGTTCTGCCTCATACAGATTAGGCTCCATAAATCAACCTCCATTAGGCACACTGCATACATTAAGGCTGCTTTTATTTTTCTTTCAGATAATGATTTTCTGGTATTGTATGTTTACATCGTCATTACATTAATAAAGCAGTGCCGCTTTGCAGTTCTCCTGGCCTCCATTTGTAATGGGATCAGCGTTTCTTGTTATTCTTCTAATAATGAAAAAGCTAGTAAGTTTGTATTTCTATATTTGATCAAATTTCTTCTGTTGCAAAATGTTACCTAGGTTTATCGTTTTTATGGCCTCTTAAATTCTTGCAGGGGAAAACGAATAAAAAATTACGTTTCCTGAGAGCTTCTGGTCCACTAACAGCTGTTGTTCTTGGAACATTGTTCGTGAAAATTTTCCGTCCAACTGCCATATCAGTGGTGAGTAAGCTCCATCTATTGTTTTGTCATGAATTATATGATGTTATGAAATACAGTAAAATAGCTGTGAAACCTGTACCTTGGTTTGCATTTTTTTCATTTGACATTTGTTTTGATGATTCATATGTGTTCTTTGAGGTTTTGGAGAGCTTTTGTGTGCATGTGTGTATCATTAAATGTTATGATTATAGATGACTCTTCAGATATTTTTGTAATAAGGTTTTCTGTGAAAATCCATGAAAATACTATATCAGTTGTGATATTTTCTGGGTATTTGTTTTTCATTTTGTAACTCAAATGTGCACCTACGATAAATGTTTTTATTCATCCATTTAAAAGTTCTCAATGAGTCACTGGTGACAGACCGCCACAATCAACCCTTATGTTGATTACCTGATTGTCACTTTGGCAAATCACACATTTAGTAGATATTTTTATTTTATCAAGTGAAATTTACTTGCATAACATATTATGCTAGAAAACTACATCGTTATCCTCTGTTTCTTGAGTGCCCAGGTAGGTGAAATACCGCAAGGCCTTCCCAGTTTCTCCATTCCTCGAGGATTTGAACATCTTATGTCCCTAATGCCAACTGCAATACTTATCACTGGTGTTGCTATTTTGGTAAAACATGTTGCTATCTTGTTTTTTTTGTTTTACTTCTGTTAGTGGCCATTAAACATATGTAGTATATAATTTTAGGAGTCTGTTGGGATTGCTAAAGCGTTAGCTGCGAAGAATGGTTATGAGTTGGACTCAAACAAAGAGGTATGCTTCCATAAACCAATGACTAATAATTTGTTTTTGTTGGTGCAAGCTTCTCACATTTGTTCATCAAATGCAGTCCTATTTGTGTTGTTATCTTGTGTAATTAATAATGGCTTCTATGCACAACATTTCTGTACACGTAATATATTTGCTCCTAGAAACTAGTTGGTGATGATATTTCATTCTGTAAGATTGTGAATATTGCGTAATGGATGGTGTATTGAGCCTCAAGGGCAAGTATAAACAGAGGTGTGAGACTTGGAGGGCCTAGAGATCGGCAACACGAGATAGCAAATCATATCCTACCAATTATAGAGATATTGTAATAATATAAGATGCTCACCTTGGGGTCACACCAACCATCTGATCTGTTGCCACCTCTAAACTGTGATGATGGGATTGTGCACCACCAGACCACCTACCAAACACTGTTTTGCCAAAAAAGAAACTCTTAACATGAATTTTGTGCAGATACACAGAGCAGCACCTCAATTCAATGAAGCAAATAATCTTGTCCTTGCTAGTAGTAGACTGTGAATCTTTCGATGCATAACTAAAGCCTTTAAGTTATATTTTTTTTAGCTCCTACTTATCATAAATTTTTAGTGATGACATCATTTGAGAAGAAATGAACAAGATGATTTAGGTCCCTTCCTAGTTTCTATTCCAGTTATCTTGCACTTTCAAATCGGGATTTTTTTCTCTCTCAAAAACACTGGAGAGGTGTGCTTCATTTCATTTAGAGCGAAAAAAGTACAAAAAAAGGAAGGGGCAAAAAACAACCCCCTCCCACTAACCCCCCCCCCCCCCCCCCCCCCCCCCCCCCCCCGATAATGTTCCATCAAAGCATGAATGATACTGTTCCATCAAAGCATGTTGTGTAAAACCGAGGTGATCGAGATGCCTGTTCTAGGTGGTCATACTAGGAGTTTTAATTAGTGATTATTGTTTCCAGAGGACGGATGCCTCAGTCAGTTATTAAACAACTTTGAAGTGATGTGGGAATGATACACCACGGTCTGATTTTTCATGACAAGCTTAATTGTACAATTTCTACCTAACAAATCTAAATAGTTTTCTATAAATTAGTTGTCAAATATGGTAAAGTTTGACTGCATATTTTTCTAGGACCTCATCTATCCTGGAATGTACTCCCTCCGTCCGAAGAGTGTACATTTGGCTTTAAAATTTGTCCATAAAAGAGTGTACTTCTATCTTCCTGATGCACTTTAAAGTAGGGAAAAATGATTCTCTCTCATCACACGGTAATCAAGACCAATAACATTCTACACATGGTCTCCTTAATTTCTACACACACTTAGCTCATTGGGGATTGGGTAATTAAAGAGGAGAGAGATGGTGACTTGCATCTTTCCAATGCATTTTTTACTCCACTTCATAATTTGTCCTAAAATTTCTATATGTACACTTTTCACCGGACGGAGGGAGTATGTAGTAGCAGTTTAGCATCGTTGCAGAAACTTTTTGTTTACAGGAATATACAAAACAATTTATGCATCGCATGTAGCAGTTTTCATTGTTTCTAACTATTACTCTCATTGTTAAAAATCAACTCTTCTGATGAAGTTTTCCTTCATTACAGTTATTTGGCCTTGGCTTATCAAATATATGCGGTTCATTCTTCTCTGCATATCCTGCTACAGGTAGAATATTAATCATAATGGATAATATCTGTGCTACTTCATTTATCTGCATTTCTACTCTATTCTTTACCTGAAAATCATGAAGCTTAGTTACTCGCTAGGCTTTAGAAAGCTGATGATTATCAATGGATGTCCATGCAGGCTCCTTTTCTAGGTCTGCTGTGAATCATGAAAGTGGGGCAAAGACTGGATTATCAGGAATCATAATGGGCATAATAATTTGCAGTGCTCTCTTGTTTATGACACCATTATTTACTGATATACCTCAGGCAAGATTACCAGTGTGTTGTTCCTTTGGTTGCACTCCTTGAGTTTTGTTTTTGGTATCATAAAACTCACTAAGTAACTATTGTTGGATTGGTCAATGGAGTTCTCCATCTGGGCACCTTCTTTGCATATTGCTGTTCTGTATGCCTTTTTTCCGTTGAGGATATTCATCAGTATAGATTAAATGTGATGCATAATTTCACTATATCTTCAGACCCTTGCTAACTGTATCTTGTAGAAGCTATTTAATGCTAAAATTTTCTAAAATTTCCTGCTGGAATCAAACTGTTATTGTAAATTTAGGCAAAATTAAGCTTTCGCAATACAAGCCTTATATCGGTGGTGTATATTTATTTCACAATTTGAGTTCCAAGTGTGAGTTTCCTCGCAAAAACAAGAGGTCATGTTTGAGTTTAACATTTGCATTTTTTGTTTTTTAAACTATTAATGATATGAACAATATAGATTAGATATGATCCATCATATCACTAATCACTATACCTAAAGGTCCTTTATTAGTATAGCTTTTAGAACCTATTTGGAATGCTCATATTTTCCAAAATTTCCTGCTCGAAATGAACTGTTCTTGTAAAATTTTGGTAGAATTAAGCATGCAACATAAGAGCATCTCTAGTGGCTTGTCTAAATTTGGCAGTCTATATCTTCACATACACAATGGTGTAAAAAGATTTCATTTTAGACAACCTCAGTTTTTCAGTGGATTGTCTAAATTTGGTAGTCTATATTTCCAACGGCTACATTTTAGACGTGGTGCGGGTGTCCTTCTCGTCTCCAACAGCTCCGGATTGGCACGGGAGAGAGCTCACGAGGAGCAGCTCTCGTTTGGACATCCTCGCTCGGTAGTCCAAATATAGACAATGTGTAGCTAGTTTGATGGATGTCTAAAATTTAGACCACGCCATACACCAGCCGCTGGAGACGTTTTTTGGCCTCTGGTGGTCTATATCTGGCTTAGACTATGGGATACACTAGCCACTAGAGATGCTCTAAGCCTTGTATCTGTGGTGTATATTATTTCACAGTTTTACTTTTCTTGCAAAAAAGAAGAGATCAAGTTTGAGACATTTGCAGATTTACTAGATCAAATTTATATACATCGGGTGTATAAAAAGGTAACAAACAAATATTTGCAATTTATCATGTTTAAGTTGGAACTCTTAAGAGTTAAGAGTCAAATTAATTGCACAATCTTGTTTCTTAAAATGTACCACTATGCAGAAATAGAACTTGCTAAGGTCCGCTTTTTTAAAATGGACTAACAAAGTTTATTGGCAAACATGTCTTGAATTTTTTTCCAATAAAATGTATACCTGCGTCATAGTATACCTGTGTTTAACGAGATCTAAGTGCTATATGCTTACTTACGTTTTCATCTCATTTTTCCCAGTGTGCATTGGCTGCCATTGTGATTTCTGCTGTCACTGGCCTGGTAAGGACATCTAAATACTCATATCTGTACATACTGTCACCACTGTTTTTAATTATTTGTACTACATTGTCAGCAGGCAATCATTAATTGCCTGCTGTGCTGGCAATGTAGTACCTTTTCCCAATAAATAAAACTATGTTTATTTCTTCCCAAATTACAGCTTACTATTTCTGCTCTAGTTTGCCATCTCAGTTCTTTATTGATCTCTCTTTCTTCTAACAATTCATTTTTGTATTGATTTAAATCATTTCGAACCTAATTTCTCATGGATATTGGGACTGTATTTAGGTAGATTATGAAGAGGCCATCTTCCTGTGGGGTATTGATAAGAAGGATTTCTTTCTGTGGGCGATGACATTTACTACAACCTTAACTTTTGGCATTGAGATTGGTGTCCTTGTTGGGGTAAGTACATGGAAAATTTTCAGATTTAGTATGCAGAAGAATCATTTATTTGATGATAGTACTTTCCTTTGTAGGTCGGGTTTTCGCTTGCATTTGTGATCCATGAATCTGCAAATCCGCATATAGGTGAGTAATTGTACTACACTAGACATGATGAGCACTTACAATTTGCTTGATAACACATCATTATTTCTCGAAGTCAGCAACCACCCTTGTGTCTCACCGTGCTCTTCTATTGGACCTTTGATCTACTATTATTTCTTCACTGAAGAGTTTGGATGATATTTGCCATTGTTTTTCAATTGTTGTTATGTCAAGGGTTTTTATTGCTTGGTTTGAGAGTCTGATCTGTAGTATATATTTAATATGTTTTATGGCCCATCTGCAGCTGTTTTGGGCCGTTTGCCTGGCACCACTGTGTACAGGAATACATTGCAGTACCCTGAGGCTTATACATACAACGGGATTGTTGTTGTCCGTGTTGATGCACCAATCTACTTTGCTAACATAAGTTACATAAAGGACAGGTCAATCTCTTCATCTGTTTAAGCGCTTTGTTTCATTAAGATTCTTTGCTAGTCTGATGTCAGTTTAACCAAAATTCTATCAGGTTGCGTGAGTATGAGCTCAAACTCCCAAATTCAAACCGTGGACCTGATGTTGGAAGGGTGTACTTTGTGATCCTCGAGATGTCCCGTAAGCCCCTTTTTTTTTTCTGTTGCAATGTTTATATGGTGCAGACAACACTGCTGCCCCCAACTAATTATTTCATTTTCGTTTGAAAAAGAATCTCAATTGTACCTATCAGACTACCTACATGAGTGGATTAAATGATGGAATTTGTTTGGCATGCAGCTGTTACATACATCGACTCGAGTGCTGTTCAAGCTCTCAAGGACCTGCACCAAGAATACAAAGCACGCGATATCCAGGTTCTTAACTCAGCAGTTCTTCTATTCGCTAGTTCAGTACTCCATGAAAAGAAATAGTAGAAGGTACCTGTGTGGAGCTAGCATTTCAAACCGTTGAAGGCTTTTTGATTGATTGCAGATCGCTATAGCGAACCCTAACCGGCAGGTGCACCTACTGCTGTCAAGAGCGGGCATCATCGACATGATTGGCGCAGGGTGGTGTTTTGTCCGAGTGCACGACGCGGTGCAAGTAAGCCTCCAGCATGTGCAGAGTTCATCGTCGAATGCCATCAAGTTGTCCCCACAGGCGTCTGGGAACTTGACGGAGTCTCCCAAGGCGCAGCAGCGGTATGGCTTCCTCAGGAATCTCTGGAAAGCACAAGACGGGAATGGGAGCGCCGGTGACGAGGCCCAGTCGTTGCTGCGCCAAAACCTTGTGTAGCCAATTGTATTTGTGTTGTTGTATATATGAATATAGACTGTTCAGGAAAAAAAATTAAGGATGTAATTAGTCAGTCCTCCCTTGTTTTGTTGTTAATAGAGTGGGAATTTAGGACTGTGTTGTAAAAATACAGTGTAGATACTCCCTCCGTCCGAAAATACTTGTCATCGAAATGGATAAAATGGGACGTATATAGAACTAAAATACGTCTAGATACATCTCCTTTTATCCATTTTGATGACAAGTATTTCCGGACGGAGGGAGTACGTCAGTAGCATCTCTTGTCGAGTCACCAGTTATCTGTATAATAACAATGTAATCTGTATCACAACTCCACGGGGTAGCGATCTGGCTACCGTGAAAAATTGAGATTCTTGCAAGAGAAAAAATGATGAATGTGTATGCTGCTTCTGTTTCAGTTCTGTGGTCGATTCCTGTCCATATCCCTCGCAGGTTTGGGATTCCTAAGGCAGGTATTTTTATACACCTGTACTTATTTTACAGGTGTATAATACTGGTCACACTTGATTTTGAGCCGGAAAGGAAAATGACAGACGAAGGTCTATAAACTTTACAGGGTATTGCGCCGTGAAACGCCAATCCAATCAGGGCCTAAGTGTGTATTTGGTAGCAATTCCTAGCATAGCATTGTTGTTCACCTTTAAGACATACTAATTCTAGACATGTTGAGTACATGCATTTGTTGTTGTTTGGTAGCGGTGTATGTGCTGAGATATTCATGTGAGACTTTGTTTGGTACCTGCATGTGTTTAGACATGCTGAACAATTTGAATTCCGAATAAATTTTTTGAATGGTGAACAAAATTTGAAAAACATGAACAAAAATTTGAACACATTTTGAAATTCTGATTTTTTTTAAAAATAAATTGCAAATCCGATTTTTTTGAGAATCTCAACCAAATTTGAAATTATAAACATTTTCTATCTAAACACATTTTGAAATTCTGATTATTTTGGGAAAAATTGAATTGCAATTCCAATTTTTTTTGAGAATTTCAACCAAATTTGAATTATAAACATTTTTTAGAAATTTCAATAAAATTTGAAATTCTGAACATTTTTCAGAAATTTAAACAAAATTTGAAATTACGAACATTTCTTAAATCTAAAACATTTTGGAATTCATTTTTTGAAAATTTATACAAAATTTTATACTCTGAACATTTTTTGAGAATTTAAAATTATTTTTAATTTTTTAGCCTTTTTAAAAATTTAAATAAATTTTGAATTTCTAAACATTTTTTACAAATTTAAACAAAATTTGAAATTCCAATTTTTTTTGAGAATTTATTTATTTGAAAATGTAAACCAATTTTAAAAGGGAAAACTTTGTTTTTGCCACTCTAGCTTTTGCCAATTTTGCTTATGCCACTCTAGAATTTGACATCTCACTTTTGCCACTCTTTGCTTTTGACAATACATCACAAATGCCATTCCGTGGCAAAACCGACAATTTTTCATTTCACTTTTGCCACTCTTAGCGTTTAACAATGTATCACAATTGCCACTCTGAAAATTTTGCTTTTGCCACTGAATGACAAAAGTGATATATTGTCAAAAGCTAAGAGTGGAAGAAGTGAAATGTCAAATTCTAGAGTGGCATAAGCAAAGTGGGCAAAAACTAGAGTGGCAAAAACAAAATTTTCCCATTTAAAAATTCTAAACATTTTTGAGAATTGAAACAAAATTTGAAATTCTAAACATTTTTTAGGGTTGGGACGAGCATGGCTACCTCCATGCACCCTATCTGGGCGTGCTCAACTCAGCATGGCTGAGAGGCATTTTTGCATGAGATGGCATAGTCGAGGTAAGCCCATACACCTTGCCAAACAGGCAAAAGTGGGTTTTATAGGGAACGTTTGAGCTCATGCACCCTATCAAACACACTCTAACTGAACAATCGGAGTACGCTGGAGCTTGTGAAATAAAGTTAACTTTTGTTTTAAGATGAGAAGAGATAGATAACTGGGGTAGTGTCGGAGCATGTTTTACAATTAAGAAAAATTCACCCATGGCCCCTAAACTTGAGCTGGAGCTCACTTTTTAGTACATGTACTTCAAAATACCTGAAATACAGTCCCTCAATTTGTCAAAGGGGTTCACCTACGGTCTCAAATACGGTTTTGTGTACGTATCTGCTGATTTGGCATTGGTCCACTAGATCCACTTGGGCGCTGACTGGCCACGTTGTCGCAACAGCTGGAATACACAGGGAGCCGAGTTTTTTTGGGCAAAATCGTGAGAACTAAAACCCCACCCGCACCTGGTCGGACCAGACCACATCTCCTCACTCTCTCCTCCTCACTCTCCTCTCCATCAACCCCAGTTCCCAAATCCGTCGCCGCAGCTAGCCACTGCCGCCGCCCTCCGCTGCCGCCACAACGATTGTCGCCGCCTGCAGCCATTCCCGCCGCCGGCGACATCATCCTCATGTCATCTTCAAGCTCCATCCGCTCTGGACTGTGTGGCCGCTTAGTTGCCATGCCTTTGATTGATTGCCCTGATTGTGGCGACGCCGTGAAATTCTACCGCTCGAGCACCGATGAGCACGATGTTCGGTTTTTTTACAAGTGCAGCAAGCACTCTGTAAGTGTGGCATGGTCATTTTGTTTGTCGTTCTATTTGGTTTGTAAGTGTGTCCTAGTTGATGATGATGTGTGCTTGATTTGTTTGCTCTGATGATGACCATGCTTAGTATAGTTTCAATCACAGATGGTTCTGGCTGCTGCTTGCTATGATTCATGGCCTGCTAAGTTGTTCAGTAGTTTAATTTTAGCCTATTTAACAAGACATGGCCTTGCTTTGGCCGATCTGTTTGCTCTATGAAGTAAAGATGTAAATTTTTTTCATTCCTAGGTCACCTGTGATTTTTGGCATTGGGAGCTAGAATATGTGGAGCATCTGGTTGCAACTAGGGTTCTTATTGGTGATACTGCTGTTGATGCAATAGGTGCAACAGAGGACAGAAGGGAAGAGCTTGAGAGGAAGAGGAGTGAATCAATGGCAGGAAGAAATATAGGCGAAAGAGGCATAGCTGGAAGAGGCATTGCAAGCAGAGTTAATTTTGGCAGCCCTAGTGAGCAGAACATTTCTACCAAGCAGCAAGCTGTTGTGCTGCTTGGATTGGGTAGAGAGATCCTACTAGTGCTGAAGCTGGTGATGGCTAGTGTTATGGTGCTTTATGTTCCGTGTTTCATCTTAATTATGAACAGTTGAAGTGTTGATAGATGAATAGGTGTATTAGGTGAAGTAGTCCTTAGTTGAGCAGACCAAAAGCCTTTGTTTGGTAAGGTTGCAATGGCTTTATTTTAGTTTGGCTGCATGATCAAGTGGCATAGTTGCTCCAGTTAGTATGGTTGTAATGAATTTTTTTTATGGTTGTAATGGATGATCTATCAAGTAATATGAAGACTGTAGTATCATTGTTTCTTCTGCCAACTTTTTGCCATTTGAAATTATTTTCTTCAGAGCATAGATTGTTCTTGTCTTCAGAAGAACAATCCATCTTATAGATTGTTTACTGAGATACTACATTAAAAATCTTCAGTAGATAGCAATCTTGTTTTGGTACTTCCTTATTTGGATAGAAATGGAAGTAGCAAACATTGCTTGTTCCAAATCTGGAAGTAGCAATGTTCCAAATCTGGATGATGCACATGAGACAAAATAATGTCTGACAAACTTCAGATAGGCAGACAACACAACTTCAGCAATTCACTTAACTTAAGATAGGATAATTTGACTCACTAAGATCTGAAAGCTTACTTAACCCTAGATTAATTTAACCCAAGCAGTCCATCTAACATAACTTAAGAAATTCAGAGAACTGCAGCTTCAGATAACTACCTGCAAAAGACACTACATCTTCAGAGAACTTTTGAAACCTGAAACTTCAAACCAACTACATCTTCAGACAAACTGCTTCTTCAGTTCCCCCGTGCAGCGTGCAGAGCCTTCAGGCGCTCAGAGCGAAGGTTCTCCGGCACCGGCAGGAAGAGAGAGGAGCGGCCGGGAGGCACCGCAGGGCCACCACTTCCAGGTGTTGTGCGCGCCGTGGCACTCCGTGGCTTGACTTCTAGGTCGATGACGATGAGCGTGAGCCTTTTCCCTACTGCCGGCATCGCCAGGACCACCGGCACCAGAGCAAGCAGGGTAAGTCGTCATCGACTTGAAGCAGGCCCAGTTCAGCGCCACCACCTCGTACGCCTCGTCCGCCTCATCCATGGCCTAGAGGATGATCTCTAGCATGCGCTTAGGAACGTCGTCGACCGAAAAGAGGCTCACATCTTCCTCCTCTGTGGTTGAATCCACTACAGCATGTGCCTCCATCTTCATCTCCTCCTTGTTCTTGAACCCAGAGCGGATCTTGCCGATCCCTGCAAGCTTGCGTGTATCGCCCCCCGCAAAGTACCTGAGCTAGTCGCCGCTGACGTAGGGTGCCATCACCAACGAGCTCGCCTTGTGGTTTTTGGATAAAGGGGAGAGAATGCAAGTAGGCGCTGGTGGAGGGAGAGTGGTTATATGGAGGAAGAGTGAATGCGAGTAGGCAGTGAATGCCTTTGGAAACTAAAGTGGGAACACAAAAAAAGCCATTTAAAATTTGAATGCTAAAGTTTAACTAAACCAATAAACTTAACTATGGTGAAAAAACTTCAGAAACTTATCTCTGAACCACTGAACCTAACTAAGCTAAAAAAACTTTAGATAACCCCGTACTTAACTAAACTTACGTGAACTTAGCTGAACCTCACTGAACTTCAATGAACTTAACTAAACTAAAAATGCACCCAGGAACTTGCAGGGAATCAACACCTAGGCAACTCTTCTTCTCTTAGCCTCTTCTTGCTGTTTCTTCCTGCCTCTACCTGTATTTGCATCTGATGTGCTGCAATAGCTCTCTTAGCTTCTTGCTCTTCTATTCTCTTCAGTGTTTCCTGATGACCCACAAGTATAGGGGATCAATCATAGTCCTTTCGATAAGTAAGAGTGTCGAACCCAACGAGGAGCAGAAGGAAATGACAAGCGGTTTTCAGCAAGGTAATTTCTGCAAGCACTGAAATTGTCGGCAACATGTAGTTTAATAGTAGGATAATTTGTAACGAGCAAGTAATAGTAACGGTAATAGAATGCAGCAAGGTAGCCCAATCTTTTTTTATAGAAAAGGACATGCTGGAATGGTCTTTGATAATAAGAAAAGCGTTCTTGAGGGCACACCGGAATTTCATCTAGTCACTTTCATCATGTTGGTTCGATTCGTGTTCGCTACTTTGATAATTTGATATGTGGGTGGACCGGTGCTTGGGTGCTGTTATTACTTGAACAAGCCTCCCACTTATGATTAACCCCCTCGCAAGCATCCGCAACTACGAAAGAAGATAACACTCTAACCATAACATTAAACATATGGATCCAAATCAGTCCCTTACGGAATAGAGCAAAAGTGCTCCTGCCCAAGTTCCGCCTCGAGACCGCGGCGCTCCATCCCGAAAGTCCTCTCCTTATTTTTTCTAGGTCAAAAGTGTTGGGAAACATTGCATAGAAAACAAAAAAAATTCTACGCACACGCAAGATATATCCATGGAGATGCATAGCAACGAGAGGGGGAGAGTGTGTCTACGTACCCTCGTAGACCGTAAGCGGAAGCGTTAAACAACGCGTTTGATGTAGTCGAACTTTCTTCGCGCTCCAACCGATCTAGTACCGAACGCACGACACCTCCGCGTTCTGCACACGACAGCTCGGGGATATCCTATGCCTTCTTGATCCAGCAAGATGGCGAGATAGTAGATGAGTTCCGACAGCACGATGCCATGGTGACAGTGATGGTGATGTGATCTCCGCAGGGCTTCGCCTAAGCACTACAAAAATATGACCGAGGGTGTAAACGGTGAAGGGGGGGGGGGGGGGGGCGCCGCACACGGCTAACAATTGATCTGTTATGTGCTAGGCGCCCCCCTCCCACATATATATAGGTGGGTGGGAGGGAGGAACAGCCAAAGGAGGCGCCCAAGTAGGAGGAATCCTACTTGGGGTCCCTCCCAAGCCGCCCCCTTTCCTTATTTGGAGTGCGGAGAAAGGCGGGTGAGGGCGACACCCCCTTTTCCTTTCTCCCATGAGAGGGAAAGGCAGGAGGGGCTAGCCCTCGCCCTTTTCCTTCCCTAGGGCTGGCCAAACAAGGGAGGAGGCGCACCAGCCCCCTTGTGAGCTGGTCTGTCCCCTCTTTTGTCCCATAAGGCCCATAACTTGCCGGGGGGGGGGGGGGGGGGGGGGGTGCCCGGAACCCCTTCAGGTGACCCGATTCCTTCCAAGTACGTCCCGAAACACTTCCAGTGTCCAAATACCATCGTCCTATATATCAATCTTTACCTCTCGACCATTTCGAGACTCCTCGTTATGTCCGTGATCTCATTCGGAACTCCGAACAACATTCTGTTACCAAATCATATAACAATATATCATCAATGAATGTTAAGTGTGCGGACCCTACGGGTTCGAGAACTATGTAGACATGATCGAGACACCTCTCCAGTCAATAACCAATAGCAGAACCTGGATGCCCATATTGGCTCCTACATATTCTACGAAGATCTTTATCGGTCGAACCATTATGACAACATATGTAATTCCCTTTGTCCATCCGTATGTCACTTGGTGACCGAATGTCTATTCATCTATCGGTCGAACCGTTTTGGTGACCGAATGTCTTTCAGAGTCCCAGATGAGATCACATACATGATGAGGAGTCTCGAAATGGTTGATAGGTAAAGATTGATATATAGGACGCTGGTATTTGGACACTGGAAGTGTTTCGGGACGTACCGGGAAGGAATCGGGTCACCGGAAGGGGTTCCGGGCACCCCCGGGCAAGATATGGGCCTTATGGGCCAAAGGAGGGGACACACCAACCCATAAGGGGGCTGGTTCACCCCCTCTCTTGTTTGGCCACCCCTATGGAAGGAAAAGGAGGAGGGATAGCCCCTCCTGCCTTTCCCTCTCATGGGAGAAAGGAATGGCGGGGGGGGGGGGGGGGGGGGGGGCACGCTCTCGTGCCTTTCCCCGCAGTCCAAATGAGGAAGGGGGGGGGCTTGGGAGGGACCCCAAGTAGGATTCCTCCTACTTGGGTGCCTCCTTTGGCTGCTCCTCCCTCCCTCCCACCTATATATATATATATATGTGGGAGGGGGGCGTCTAGCACACCCCAGATCAATTGTTAGCCGTGTGCGGCGCCCCCTCCACCGTTTACACCCCCAGTCATATTTTTGTAGTGCTTAGGCGAAGCCCTGCAGAGATCACTTCACTATCACTGTCACCACACCATCGTGCTAACGGAACTCATATACTACCTTGATGTCTTGCTGGATCAAGAAGGCGAGGAATGTCACCGAGCTGAACGTGTGCAGAACGCGAAGGTGTCATGCGTTCGGTACTTGATCGGTTGAAGCGCGAAGAAGTTCGACTATATCAACCGCGTTGTGAAGCGCTTCCGCTTACGGTCTACAGGGTACGTAGACACTCTCCCCCTCGTTGCTATGCATCTCCATGGATAGATGTTGCGTGTGCATAGAAATTTTTTGTTTTCCATGCAACGTTTCCCAACAGTGGCATCAGAGCCAGGTCTATGCGTAGATGATATGCACGAGTAGAACACAAAGAGTTATGGGCTGTATTAGTCATACTGCTTACCACCAATGTCTTATTTTGATTCAGCGGTATTGTGGGATGAAGCGACCCGGACCAACCTTACATGTCCACGCACATGAAACCGGGTCCACCGACTGACATGCAACTAGTTTTGCATAAAGGTGGCTGGCGGGTGTCTATTTCTCCTACTTTAGTTGAATCGAATTTGACTATGGTCCTTGAAGAAGGTTAAAATAGCAAACTTGACAAATCACCGTTGTGGTTTTTGCCGTAGGTAAGAATGGTTCTTGCTAGAAACCCGTAGCTGCCACATAAAACTTGCAACAACAAAGTGGAGGACGTCAAACTTGTTTTTGCAGGGTATGTTGTGATGTGATATGGTCAAGACATGATTTGATATACGTTATTGTATGAGATGATCATGTTCTGTAAGATATCAGGCATCCGGTAGGAGCCTTATGGTTGTCTCTTTATTGTATGAATTGCAAACGCCATGTAATTGCTTTACATTATTGCTATGAGTTAGCAATAGTTGTAGAAGCAATAGTTGGCGAGACGACCACGACGCAATGATGGAGATCAAGGTGTCGAGCCGGTGACAATGGAAATCATGACGATGCTTTGGAGATTGAGATCAAAAGCACAAGATGGTGATGGCCATATCATGTCACATTTTTTGATTGCATGTGATGTTTATCTTATATGCATCTTATTTTGCTTAGAACGATGGTAGCATTATAAGATGACCCCTGCACTAAATTTCAAGGTAAAAGTGTTCTCTCTGAGTATGCACCATTGCAAAAGTTCGTCGTTTCGAGACACCACGTGATGATCGGGTGTGATAGACTCTACATTCACATACAATGGGTGTAAGACAGTTTTACACATGCAGAATACTTGGGTTAAACTTGACGAGCCTAGCATGTACAAACATGGCCCCAGAATACTGGAGACCGAAAGGTCGAATGTGAATCATATAGTAGATATGATCAACATAGAGATGTTCAGAATTGATGACTACCCCATCTCAAGTGATGATCGGACATGGGTTAGTTGATTTGGATGACGTATCACTTAGAAGACTTGAGCGATGTCTATTTAAGTGGGAGTTCTTAAGTAATTTTATTAATTGAACTTAATTTATCATGAACTTAGTCATGATAGTATTTGCAGATCTATGTTGTAGATCAATAACTCGCAATATAGCTCCCTATTTTTGATATGTTCCTAGAGAAAAATAAGTTGAAAGATGATAGTAGCAATGATGCGGACTGGGTCCGTGATCTGAGGATTATCCTCATTGCTGCACAGAAGAATTATGTCCTTGATGCACCGCTATGTGACAGACCTATTGCAGGAGCAGATGCAGGCGTTCTGAATATTTGACAAGCTCGGTATGATGACTACTTGATAGTTTAGTGCGCCATGCTTTACGTCTTAGAATCGGGACTTAAAAAATGTTTTGAATGCCACAGAGCATATGAGATGTTCCAAGAGCTGAAATTGGTATTTCAGATTCATGCCCGTGTCAAGAGGTATGAGACCTCTGACAAGTACTTTGCCTACAAGATGGAGGAGAATAGCTCAGCCAGTGGCATGTGCTCAGAATGTCTGGGGGTACTACAATCACTTGAATCAAGTGGGAGTTAATCTTCCAGATAAGATAGTGATTGACAGAGTTCTCTAGTCACTATCACCAAGATACTAGAACTTCGTGACAAACTATAATATGCAAGGGATGACAAAAACGATTCCCAAGCTCTTCGTGATGCTGAAATCGGCGAAGGTAGAAATCAAGAAAGAGCATCAAGTGTTGATGGTTAACAAGACCACTAGTTTCAAGAAAAAGGGCGAGGAAGGAAATGGAACTTCAAGAAGAATGGCAAGCAAGTTGCCACTCCCGTGAAGAAGCCTGAGGGAGTCCTGGATTAGGGGGTGTCCGGATGACCGGACTATAGCCTTTGGCCGGACTCCTGGACTATGAAGATACAAGATTGAAGACTTCGTCCCGTGTCCGGATGGGACTTTCCTTGGCGTGGAAGGCAAGCTTGGCGATACGGATATGTAGATCTCCTACCATTGTAACCGACTCTGTGTAACCCTAGCCCTCTTTGGTGCCTATATAAACCGGAGGGTTTTAGTCCGTAGGACGAACAACAATCATACCATAGGCTAGCTTCTAGGGTTTAGCCTCTCTGATCTCGTGGTAGATCTACTCTTGTACTACCCATATCATCAATATCAATCGAGCAGGAGTAGGGTTTTACCTCCATCGAGAGGGCCCGAACCTGGGTAAAAACATTGTGTCCCTTGTCTCCTGTTACCATCCGCCTAGACGCACAGTTCGGGACCCCTACCCGAGATCCGCCGGTTTTGACACCGACATTGGTGCTTTCATTGAGAGTTCCTCTGTGTCGTCATCTTTGGGCCCGATGGCTCCTCCGATCATCAACAACGATGCGGTCCAGGGTGAGACTTTTCTCCCCGGACAGATCTTCGTATTCGGCGGCTTTGCACTGCGGGCCGATTCGCTTGGCCACCTGGAGCAGATTGAAAGCTACGCCCTGGCCATCAGGTCAGATTTGGAAGTTTGAACTACACGGCTGACGCCCGCGGAGACTCGATCTTCGACGGGTTCGAGCCACAGCCAAGCGCGCCGCACTGTCACGATGGGCATGATCTAGCTCTGCTGCCGGACAGTGCCCTGGAGGCCGCACAAGTGTCCGCTCTGACCCTTAGCTCGGAGCCGACTGCGCCGATTGAGGATGGGTGGCTGGACACCGCCTCGGGGGCTGCTATCTCTACGGTGATTGAGCCAAACACCAATCCTGTCCTTTGCAAAGCTCGTGACTCCAAGGTGCCGGACTCCTCCCCGGACTCCGAACCTTCCACGCCCCCGCCAATCGAATCCGATTGGGCGCCGATCATGGAGTTCACTACTGTGGACATCTTTCAGCACTCGCCCTTCGGCAACATCCTGAATTCACTAAAGTCTCTCTCTTTATCAGGAGAGCCCTGGCCGGATTATGGTCAGGAAGGTTGGGATGCGGACGGCGAAGAAATTCAAAACCCACCCACCACCCACTTAGTAGCCACTGTCGATGATTTAACCGACATGCTCGACTTCGACTCCGAAGACATCGACGGTATGGACGATGATGCAGAAGACGACCAAGAACAAGCGCCTACAGGGCACTGGAAGGCCACCTCGTCATACGACCTTTACATGGTGGACATCCCAAAAGATGGGAATGGTGATGGAACAACGGAGGATGACCCCTCCAAGAAACAGCCTAAGCGCCGGTGTCAGTGGCGCCGCTCTAAACCCCGCCACAGCAAAAACGGTGATTCCGGCATGGGAAATAATAACACCCCGGACAGTGCCGAAGACAACCCCCTCCAGCAGGATTCAGCGCAGGAGGATGGAGAAGCCAGCCCTCATGAGAGAGCGGCAGACATAAAGGTAGAGGACGATAATTACATGCCTCCCTCCGAAGATGAGGCAAGCCTCGACGATGATGAATTTGTCGTGCCTGAGGATCCCGTCGAACAAGAGCGTTTCAAACGCAGGCTTATGGCCACGGCAAGCAGCCTCAAGAAAAAGCAGCAACAGCTTAGAGCTGATCAAGACTTGCTAGCCGACAGATGGACTGAAATCCTCGCGGCCGAAGAGTATGAACTCGAACGCCCCTCCAAGAGCTACCCAAAACGCAGGCTGCTACCCCGATTAGAGGAGGAAGCACCTAAACCTACATCACCAGTGCATGATACGGCCGACTGGCCACCTCGTGGCC
The DNA here is from genome assembly GCA_963921465.1 of Triticum timopheevii. Taxonomy (NCBI): domain Eukaryota; kingdom Viridiplantae; phylum Streptophyta; class Magnoliopsida; order Poales; family Poaceae; genus Triticum; species Triticum timopheevii. The sequence continues at coordinate 294,335,077 of OY997270.1, forward strand.
GCGACAGAGAGGCCTCTTGCCCCCCCACTCAAGCCGCACCCCAGTGCTGCTTAAAAAATACCAAGGCGCGGGGAAATGTGCTAGACCTGCAGGATATATTGGAGGACAAGGCAATACAAACAAGATCTATCTACGGATCGCGTGGGCTTCCCACGATGCGTGATGATAACCGTCACGCCGGACATGGCAATTCTGGCCGGGCCGAACACAGTAGATAAAGCTCATTTGAGCTGCGTCGTGATATAGCCCAATACAGAGGCGCCGCACACCCGCTATGCCTCACAGACGAAGTGATGGATCATCAAATCCCTGAGGGTTTCAAACCCGTAAACATTGAATCATACGATGGCACAACAGATCCTGCGGTCTGGATCGAGGACTATCTCCTTCATATCCACATGGCCCGCGGTGACGCTCTACACGCCATCAAATACCTCCCACTCAAGCTTAAAGGACAAGCTCGGCATTGGCTTAACAGCTTGCCAGTAGAGTCAATTGGTTGTTGGGAAGACCTGGAAGCCACATTCCTTGACAACTTCCAGGGCACCTATGTGCGACCACCAGACGCCGATGACCTAAGCCACATAATTCAGTAGCCAGAAGAATCGGCCAGACAATTTTGGACACGGTTCCTAACTAAGAAAAATCAAATCGTCGACTGTCCGGATGCAGAGGCCCTTGCAGCCTTCAAACATAACATCCGCGACGAGTGGCTTGCCCGGCACCTAGGACAGGAAAAGCCGAAATCAATGGCAGCCCTCACAACACTCATGACCCGCTTTTGCGCGGGAGAGGATAGCTGGCTAGCTCGTAGTAACAACATGACCAAGAGCCCTGGTAGTTCGGATACCAAGGACAGCAACGGCAGGTCGCGTCGCAACAAACACAAGCGCCACATTAATGGCGATAATGTTGAAGATACGGCAGTCAATGCCGGATTCAGAGGCTCTAAACCCGGTCAGCGGAAAAAGCCATTCAAAAGAAACACTCTGGCCCGTCCAATTTGGACCGAATACTCGACCGCTCGTGCCAGATACACGGCACCCCCGAAAAGTCAGCCAATCACACCAACAGGGATTGTTGGGTGTTCAAGCAGGCAGGCAAGTTAAATGCCGAAAACAATGACAAGGGGCTGCGTAGCGACGACGAGGAGGAGCCCCGGCCACCGAACAATAGAGGACAGAAGGGCTTCCCCCACAAGTGCGGACGGTGAACATGATATACGCAACCCACATACCCAAAAGGGAGCGGAAGCGTGCACTAAGGGACGTATATGCGATGGAGCCAGTCGCCCCAAAGTTCAATCCGTGGTCCTCCTGCCCGATCACTTTTGATCGAAGGGACCACCCCACTAGCATCCGCCATGGCAGATTCGCCGCATTGGTTCTAGACCCAATCATTGACGGATTTCACCTCACTAGAGTCCTAATGGATAGCGGCGGCAGCCTGAACCTGCTTTATCAGGATACAGTGCGCAAGATGGGCATAGACCCCTCAAGGATTAAACCCACAAAGACGACCTTCAAAGGCGTCATACCAGGTGTAGAGGCCAACTGTACAGGCTCAGTTACACTTGAAGTGGTCTTCGGATCATCGGATAACTTCCGAAGCGAGGAGTTAATCTTCGACATAGTCCCGTTCCGCAGCGGCTATCACGCACTGCTCGGACGAACTGCATTTGCAAAGTTCAATGCGGTGCCGCACTACGCATACCTCAAGCTCAAGATGCCAGGCCCTCGAGGAGTCATTACGGTCAACGGAAACACCGAACGCTCCCTCCGAACGGAGGAGCATACGGCGGCCCTCACGGCAGAAGTACAAAGCAGCCTCTTAAGGCAGTTCTCGAGTCCGGCTATTAAACGTCTGGACACTGTCAAGCGCGCCCGGAGTAACCTACAACAAGACTGCCTGGCACATTCCGAGCACGCATAGCAATGCGGCCCCAACCCCAGCCCTCGCGAAATTGCGAAACCAGTACTACGCGTACATAATTACGCTTTGGAAATACCATGGGCATAGGGGGAGGGGCACGACCACGGTAGGCCTAGAATGCGGCTCAACCGCACCAGGGGCTACCAATTGTGTCATTCTTCTTTTTTCTCTTACTTTCAGGACTCCTTTCTCAAGAAGCCCTGTCTGGCAGTAGAATTGCCGAGCACACGATGCAACAGCCAGGGAAGCAGAAAGCTACGTCGAGTGTCCAGGTGGTCTCTATAACGAGCAGTATACTTGTTTTACATATCATTCCGCAGCTCGCTCCTGGAGGGAGACATGTCAAATAGTCCCGTCCCTTGCTTATCGCACTATTTGTATCGTTCTGCTTTTACCGCAGCCTTTTTGAATAAACAATGCATAGCTTTTGCCTATTATTGCATCCCTTTTTTTATCTATATATGTTCACTTATGACATGTTGCATCCGTACGCTTTGGTACGGCCAAATACACCAGGGGCTTAAGTACCCCAAAATATGGTGTGATAAGTCCAAACACTTTCACAAATGCGGCACTCCGAACTTATAGCATTATATGCATCGGCTCCGAATCATGTCTTGGGTCAATAGTTGGGTTTGCCCGGCTCCCATGTTTTGGTACCTTACGTTCCGTTATATCGGCTAAGGTAGCACTGGGAGAACCACTGTGATTGTGCCCCGGTTGAGCTGGGTTGAGCACCTCAGTGGAGAAAGCTAAAACTGACCGTCATGATAGGGCGAGAGCCGGTCGCTGTTCGAGAGGTTTTTCGAGTCCCTAAAGACTTATGCTGCTTAGAGCGAGGAGTAGGCTTTGTCCGGACCAGGCGTGGATAGCGCCCCGAATTCGGTCTTCCGAATACTAGGGGCTTCGCCAAAATTTAAAATTATAGAATTCTATGGCTAAGTGGGAGTGTTCAAGCATTATAGTCCGGTTGCCTTGTTCGTTGTGTTGAGTGCCTCCCTCGAAGGACCCACGAATGGGAAAAAGAGCGCTCAAGTTTATCTCGAACACCCCAACACTCGTGGCATGGGGGCAGAAGCCGACGACTCGCCATCTCTCAAATTTAAAAAACGGCCGCACAGAAGGTAATATTTTAAATTCACAAGCGTTGCTTAGCGCACATGAACAAGTTTTCAGCATACAGGATAACAAATGCGGGTTTACTCAAAAATTACATCTTTGGAGCACTCACCCGCTATAAGGCAGGCACCCTTCAGGACGTTCTCATAATACATCTTGGGCTTACGATACTCCCTGCCTGGCGGTGGAGCGTCCGTCACAAGCTTCTCAGCGTCCATCTTACCCCAGTGCACTTTCGCACGGGCAAGGGCCCTACGGGCACCTTCGATGCAGACAGAGCGCTTGACGACTTCAATCCATGGACAGGCATCCACCAGCCGCCTCACCAGCCCGAAGTAGCTCCCAGGCATGGCTTCCTCGGGCCACAGCCGAACTATGAGGCCCTTCATGGCCTGTTCATCCACCTTATGGAGCTCGACCAGCTGCTTCAGCTGGTCGCTCAAGGGCACCGGGTGTCCGGCCTCAGCATACTGAGACGAGAACACCTTCTCCGTCGAGCTCCCCTCCTCAGCCCGATAGAATGCGGCAGCATCGGACACACTGCAGGGCAGATCTGCGAATGCTCCTGGAGAGCTCCGGATTCGGGTAAGTAACAAGTAATTCACTTTCACGTGCTTGCTTTGCATGAAGAATGCCTTACCCGCCGCTATCTTCTTTAACGCCTCAATTTCCTGGAGGGCTTTTTGGGCTTCGGTCTTAGCAGCCTTGGCACTCTCAAGAGCTAAGGCGAGCTCGGACTCTCGAGTCTTTGAGTCATGTTCCAAACTCTCGTGTTTTTCCACGAGATCCTGGAGCTCTTGCCGCACCTCCGCCACCCGCGCCTCCTGCTTCTCTCGCTCGGTGTGCTCCGCGGCCGCATTGCTTTCGGCCTTGGACACCGCTTCCTTCAGGGTTGCCACCTCGTTCGTGGCCCCTGCAATTCTCATGTTATTCCTGTCATTTTTTGCAACCACATCTTTTATATACTTCCACAAGGTATTACTTACCTTCCTTGTCCTCGAGCTGCTTCTTGGCAAGGCCGAGCTCGTTCTCGGACCGCTCGAGGCTCTGCTTCAATGCATTGACCTCCGCAGTCAGTGCGGCAGAGGTCAGCAGCGCAGCCTGCATTCCCATATTGACATGCTTATGTTAGACTCCTGCGTATATCTTTTCAGATCCTCAGTTCGGCTTTTCTTTCCGAACACCAAACTGAGCATCAGGGGCTACTGTCTATGCGGTAATATTTTTACATATCTTAACTACATACCTCAAAGCCTGTTAGAAGGCTGGCACAGGCTTCAGTCAGCCCTCTCTTGGCGGACTGAACTTTCTGGATCACCACACTCATAACAGTGCGGTGCTCCTCGTCGATGGAGGCGCCGTTAAGCGCCTCCAGCAAATTATCTGGTGCCTCCGGTTGGACGGAGGTCACCGGTATCGCAGTCTCGCCCTGCTTACGAAGGGGCCGCCCGCCGGATTCTGGAACCACCGAAGGTTCCGGTGCGGAGTCTGGCCCAGGGCCGGACTCAGAACCCTTCGGGGTTTGATCCCCCTTGTGCCCGAAATCCGGAAGGTTGCCTTGCGGCACCTCCGAGGCCTCCTCCTCCTGGCTGGGCCCCTTTTGGGACCCTACCTCAGCGTCGTCCACAGCGCGAGGAGAGGAGACGGCTGGAAGTGAAGTGCTATTCACGTCCGATGACGCCAAGGAGTCGCTCGTTGAAGTGTCGAGCCCGTCCTTGGGCGGGCTGCAGGGTTATATTCGGCGTTAGGAGATTCTGTGCGACAAATGAAACGCCATGAGTTATTCTGGTATCCGGACACTTACGATGTCGCCAGGGGCTTAGCCCTCGGTGGCCACTCCTCTTCGCCGTCGTCGGCGTTGGTGGAGTAGTCCGGAGGAAGGGTCCTTCCTTTCTTGGACCCTCCAGCCTCCCCCGTCGGGGCGGCCCTCCTTTTCTTCTCTCCCCCCGCTAGGGGAGAGGCCTCTTTTTCCTCCTCCCCGTCTTCGCGGGAGGAGTCCGCCTCAGAGTCATTGGACGATGAGTCCGATAACACCTGGCGCCGGGAACTCTTTCGAGTTCCCGTGGCTTTCTTCTTGGCCTTCTTCACCGGCACCACGTGAGGTGCCGAAACCAGCAGCCCCGTCAATCAGGCGTCCGCTGGGTCTTCTGGCAAGGGAGCCAGACAGTTGACCTGCCCGGACTTCTTCTGCCAGGCCTGTCAAAGGTAAGGGAGTTTAGATCCCGCATAGAGTCAAACTATGAAAAACAAGTGTCCTGTAAAGGGTGAAATAGCTTACCTCGCCGACTTGACGCTGCAAGCTAAATCCGCGATCTTCGGTAGCGGATTCGGGAGCCTCGGCACCCTTGAACAGCACCTTCCAGGCGTCTTCGTACGTAGTGTCAAAGAGCCTGCTCAAGGTTTGGTGCTGTGCCAGATCAAACTCCCACAAGTTGAAGGCCCGTTGTTGGCACGGAGGATCCGGCGGATGAGCATGACCTGGACTACGTTGACGAGCTTGATCATATTGTTCACAAGGTTTTGGACGCAGGTTTGGAGTCCGGTCAGCTCTTCCAAATTACCCCATGTCAGGCCCTTCTATTTCTAGGAGGTGAGCCGTGTGAGGATGCCAGATCAGAATTCGGGGGCCGCTGCCCAGTCAGGGTCACGCGGCTCGGTGATGTAGAACCACCCCGATTGCCACCCTTTGATGGTTTCCACGAAGGAGCCCTCGAGCCATATAACGTTGGGCATCTTGCCCACCATGGCGCCTCCGCACTCCGCCTGCTGGCCGCCCACTACCTTCGGCTTGACATTGAAGGTCTTCAGCCATAAGCCGAAGTGGGGCTTGATGCGGAGGAAGGCCTCGCACACGACGATAAACGCCGAGATGTTGAGGATGAAGTTCGGGGCCAGATCGTGGAAATCCAGGCCGTAGTAAAACATGAGCTCCCGGACAAATGGGTGGAGTGGGAAGCCCAGTCCGCGGAGGAAATGGGTGAGGAACACCACCCTCTCATGGGGCCTGGGGGTGGGGACGAGCTGCCCCTCGTCGGGAAGCCGGTGCGCAATGTCGTTGTGCAGGTATCCGGCTTTCCTCAACTTTTTGATGTGCCCCTCCGTGACGGAGGAGACCATCCATTGCCTCCCCCTTCGGACATGGTTGGGGAAGGTTGAGGCGAGATGTGCGGACTTGGGCGCTGGAGCTCGAGTGCGCGGAAATGGATGAGCAAAGGAGGAAGAAGGCATGTGTGAAAAAGTGGATCCTTATCCCCTTATATGGACGGAAGAAACTATGCGTCCCCACCAGCCTGGTAAAACTCGCTTATCTCCCAAGCGCCATGATCAATGGCGTGGTTTTGTTACCCACGCCCGTATTGATGAGAATCCCGGAATAAGGGGACACAATCTCTACTTTGACAAGACGTGCCAAGGAAACCGCCTCGCTAAACGCGCTGAGGTGGGACAGTAAAAACGATTCGAATAAAGGCTTGGCCGCGGTGTGATGTCACGCCACGAAATACGTCAGCAGATTGAATTTGTGTAAATATTATTCTCTCTACGGTGGAATGTGGAACTTATTTTGCAAAGCCGGACACTATCCTTGTGTTCAAAATCTTCTATGAAGTATTCGGAGGAGGAACCCGCCTTGCAATGCCAAAGATAATATGCGCGTCGGACTCGTCGTCATTGAAGCCTGGTTCAGGGGCTACTGAGGGAGTTCTGGATTAGGGGGTGTCCGGATGGCCGGACTATAGCCTTTGGCCGGACTCCTGTACTATGAAGATACAAGATTGAAGACTTCGTCCCGTGTCCGGATGGGACATTCCTTGGCGTGGAAGGCAAGCTTGGCGATACAGATATGTAGATCTCCTACCATTGTAACCGACTCTGTGTAACCCTAACCCTCTTCGGTGCCTATATAAACCGGAGGGTTTTAGTCCGTAGGACGAACAACAATCATACCATAGGCTAGCTTCTAGGGTTTAGCCTCTCTGATCTCGTGGTAGATCTACTCTTGTACTACCCATATCATCAATATCAATCGAGCAGGAGTAGGGTTTTACCTCCATCAAGAGGGCCCGAACCTGGGTAAAAACATCGTGTCCCTTGTCTCCTGCTACCATCCGCCTAGACGCATAGTTTGGGACCCCCTACCCGAGATCCGCCGGTTTTGACACCGACAAAGCCCAAAGCTGGACCCAAGCCTGAAACTGAGTGCTTTACTACGAAGGAAATGGTCACTGGAAGTGGAACTGCCCCAAAAACTTGGCAGATAAGAAGGATGGCAAAGTGAACAAAGGTATATTTTATATACATGTTATTGCTAGTGTTCGAAGTAATCCCTGGGTATTTGATACCGGTTCAGTTGCTAAGATTAGTAACTTGAAACAGGAGTTGCAAAGACTAGTTAAAAGCGAGGTGATGATGTGTGTTGGAAATGATTCCAAGGTTGATATGAACACCATCGCACACTCCCTCTACCTTCAGGATTAGTGTTGAACCTAAATAAATGTTATTTGGTGTTTGCGTTGAGTATGAATATGATTAGATCATGTTTATTGCAATACAGTTATTCATTTAAGTTAGAGAATACTTGTTATTCTGTTTACATGAATAGAACCTTCTATGGTCATACACCCAATGTAAATGGTTTTTTGAATTTCGATCATAGTAATACACATATTCATAATGTTTATGCCAAAAGATGCAAAGTTGATAATGATAGTGCAACATATTTGTGGCACTGCCGTTTAGGTCATATTGGTGTAAAGCGCAATAAGAAACTCCATGCAGATGGACTATTGGAATCACTTGATTGTGAATCATTTGATACTTGCGAGCCATGCCTCATGGGCAAGATGACTAAAAATCTGTTCTCCAGAACAATGGAGTGAGCTAATGACTTACTGAAAATAATACATACCGATGTATGCGGTCCGACGAGTGTTGAAGCACACGGTAGGTATCGTTATTTTCTGACCTTCACAGATAATTTGAGTAGGTATGGGTATATCTACTTAATGAAACACAAGTCTGAAACATTTGAAAAGTTCAAAGAATTTCAGTGTGAAGTGAAGAATCATCGTAACAAGAAAATAAAGTTTCTACAATCTGGTCATGGAGGCGAATGTTTGAGTTACAAGTTTGGCCTTCATTTAAAACAATGTGGAGTTGTTTCACAACTCACGCCACCTGGAATGGCACATCGTAATGGTGTGTCTGAACGTCGTAACCGTACTTTATTGGATATGGTGCGTTCTATGATGTATCTTACCGATTTACCACTATCGTTTTGGGGTTATTCATTAGAGACAGCTGCATTGACATTAAATAGGGCACAACACCATATGAACTGTGGTTTGGCAAGAAACCTAAGCTATCATTTCTTAAAGTTTGGGGATGCGATGCTTATGTCAAAAGGCTTCAACCAGATAAGCTCGAACCTAAATCAGAGAAGTGTGTCTTCATAGGATACCCTAAAGAAACTATTGGCTACACCTTCTACCACAGATCCGAAGGCAAGAACTTTTTTGCTAAGAATGGGTCCTTTCTAGAGAAGGAGTTTCTCTCGAAAGAAGTGAGTAAGAGGAAAGTAGAACTTGATAAGGTAACTGTACCTTCTCTTGAATTGGAGAGTAGCACATCAGAGAAATCCGTTCCCGTGATGCCTACACCAACTAGAGAGGAAACTAATGATGATGATCATGAAACTTCAGATCAAGTTACTAGTGGACATCTTAGGTCGAATAGAGAATGTTCTGCACCAGAGTGGTATGGTAATCCTATCCTAGAAGTCATGTTATTAGACCATGGAAAATCTGTGAACTATGAAGAAGCTATGATGAGCCCAGATTCTGACAGATGGCTTGAGGCCATGAAATCTGAGATAGGATCCATATATGAGAACAAAGTATGGACTTTGGTGGACTTTACCGATGATCGGCAAGGCATAGAGAATAAATGGATCTTCAAGAAAGAAGACTGACACTGATGGTAATGTTACTGTCTACAAAGCTTGACTAGTCGCAAAAAAGGTTTTCGACAAGTTCAAGGGGTTGACTACGATGAGACTTCCTCACCCATAGCGATGCTCAAGTCCGTCCGAATATTGTTAGCAATTGCCACATTTTATGATTATCAAATCTGGCAAATGGATGTCAAAACTGCATTCCTTAAATGGATATCTCAAAGAAGAGTTGTATATGATGCAACCAAAAGGTTTTGTCGATCCTAAAGGTGCTAACAAAGTGTGCAAGCTCCAGCGATCCATCTATGGACCGGTGCAAGCATCTCGGAGTTGGAATATATGCTTTGATGAGGTGATCAAAGCATATGGTTTTATACAGACTTATGGTGAAGTCTGTATTTACAAGAAAGTGAGTGGGAGCTCTGTAGCATTTTTGATATTATATGTGGATGGCATATTGTTGATTGGAAATGATATATAATTTCTGGATAGCAAGGATACTTAAATAAGGATTATTCAGTGAAAGACCTCACTGAAGCTGCTTACATATTGGGCATCAAGATCTATAGAGATAGATCAAGACGCGTGATAGGACTTTCAATGAGTACATACCTTGACAAGATTTAGAAGGAGTTCAAAATGGACCAGTCGAAGGAGTTCTTGCCTGTATTGTAAGGTGTGAAGTTGAGTAAATACTCAATACCCGGCCACGACAGAATATAGAGAGAGAAGGAAAGTCATTCCCTATGCCTCAGTCATATGTTCTATAAAGTATGCCATGCTGTGTACTAGACCTGTTGTATGCCTTGCCATGAGTTTGTCAAGGGGGTACAATAGTGATCCAGCAGTAGATCACTATATAATGGTCAAAATTATCCTTAGGCACCTAAAGAGGACTAAGGAAACGTTTCTCGGTTATGGAAGTGATAAAGAGTTCATCGTAAAGAGTTACGTCGATACAAGCTTTAACACTGATCTGGATGACTCTGAGTCTCGATCTGGATACATATTGAAAATGGGAGCAATTAGTTAGAGTAGCTCCATGCAGAGCATTGTAGATATAGAAATTTGCAAAATACATACGGATCTGAATATGACAGGCCCGTTGACTAAACTTCTCTCACAAGCAAAACATGATCACACCTTAGTACTCTTTGGGTGTTAATCACATGGCGATATGAACTAGATTATTGACGCTAGTAAACTCTTTGGGTGTTGGTCACATGGCGGTGTGAACTACGGGTGTTAAATTACATGGTGATGTGAACTAGATTATTGACTCTAGTGCAAGTGGGAGACTGAAGGAAATATGCCCCAGAGGCAATAATAAAGTTGTTATTTTATATTTCCTTATTCATGATAGAGGTTGATTATTCATGCTAGAATTGTATTGATCAGAAACCTAAATGCATGTGTGAATACATAAACAAATACTGTGTCCCTAGTGAACCTCTACTAGACTAGCTCATTGATCAAAGATGGCTAAGGTTGCCTAACCATGGACATGTGTTGTCATTTGACAACGGGATCACATCATTAGGAGAATGATGTGATGGACAAGACCCATCCGTTAGCTTAGCATATTGATCGTTCGGTTTATTGCTATTGCTTTCTTCATGTCAAATACATATTCCTTCGACTATGAGATTATGCAACTCCCGGATATCAGAGGAATACCTTGTGTGCTATCAAACATCACAATGTAACTAGGTGATCATAAAGATGCTCTACAAGTATCTCTAAAGGTGTTTGTTGAGTTGGCATAGATCGAGACTAGGATTTGTCACTCCGAGTATCGGAGAGGTATCTCTGCGCCCTCTCGGTAATACACATCATAAGCTTGCAAGCAAATGACTAAGGAGTTAGTCATGAGGTGATTTATTACAGAACAAGTAAACAGACTTGCCGGTAATGATATTGAACTAGGTATGAAGATACCAATGATCGAATATTGGGCAAGTAACATACCGATGGACAAAGGGAATTACGTATGTTATCATAACGGTTCGATCGATAAAGATCTTCGTAGAATATATAGGAGCCAATATGGTCATCCAGGCTCCGCTATTGGTTATTGACCAGAGAGGTGTCTTGGTCATGTCTACATAGTTCTCGAACCCGTAGGGTCCGCACGTTTAATGTTCATTGACTATATAGTGTTATATGAGCTATATGTTTTGGTGACTGAATGTTGCTCGGAGTCCCGTATGAGATCACGGACATGACGAGGAGTCTTGAAATGGTCAACGTGTAAAGATTGATATCTAGGAAGATGGTATTTGGACATAGAAGTGTTTCGGGACGTACCAGGAAGGAATCGGGTCACCGGAAGGGGTTCCGGGCACCCCCCGGCAAGATATGGGCCTTATGGGCCAAAGGAGGGGACAAACCAGCCCACAAGGGGGCTGGTGCGCCCCCTCCCTTGTTTGGCCAGCCCTAGGGAAGGAAAAGGGGGAGGGCTAGCGCCTCCTGCCTTTCCCTCTCATGGGAGAAAGGAAAGGGGGGGGGAGCACCCTCCCCTCCCTTTCCCCGCACTCCAAATAAGGAAACGGGGGCGCGGCTTGGGAGGGACCCCAAGTAGGATTCCTCCTACTTGGGTGCCTCCTTTGGCTGCTCCTCCCTCCCTCCCACCTATATATATGTGGGATGGGGCGCCTGGCACACCCCAGTTCAATTGTTAGCCGTGTGCGGCCCCCCCTCCACCGTTTACACCCCCGGTCATATTTTCGTAGTGCTTAGGTGAAGCCCTGCAGAGATCACTTCACCATCACCGTCACCATGCCGTCGTGCTGATGGAACTCATCTACTACCTCGACATCATGCTGGATCAAGAAGGTGAGGAATGTCACCAAGCTGAACCTTTGCAGAATGCGGAGGTGCCGTACGTTCGATTCTTGTTGAAGCGCAAAGAAGTTCGACTACATCAACCGCGTTGTGAAACGCTTCCACTTATGGCCTACGAGGGTACACAGACAAACTCTCCCCCTCATTGCTATGCATCTCCATGGATAGATCTTGCATGTGAGTAGATTTTTTTTGTTTTCCATGCAACATTTCCCAACACTATCATCCCTTGCTTTCTCCATGTCAGCGTCTTCCTCCTCATCCGTGGTCCAACCGTACGGATCCTCCTCCCCATAGACCTTGGAATTGCGATATAATCAATGACATAACTCTCTCCCTCCAAATCTTGAGAGGACATATTTTCAGATCTGCTAGGAAAACAACATGAAACAAGAATAGAGGATTTCTCCGTGATACGATGGTCAAATTATCCACGAGTGTATATAAAGATTTTTTTATCTTGGGAATGAGTATATGGAAGGAAAACGGAGTCGGGAAGGTGACTGAGGGGCCCACTACCCACCAATGCGCGCCTGGTGGGGCAGGCACACCCTGGTGTCTTGTGGGCACCTGGGTTGCCTTCTCGGTTATCTCTTATTTTCCTATTTTTTCTAATATTCCAAAACTGATAGAAAATATTTTTGCGGATTTTTCAGAGACTATTTACTTACCGTATCACGTACCTCTTCTTTTTCAGGGTTCTGGAGTGTTCTGGAAGGTTTCTTTTATGTGTTCCTCCGGTGTCAAGGTTTGGATAATGTCAGTTTCAACTTTAATAGGCGTACCTGAAATATAGTGCTTAATTCTTTGTCCATTGACCACCTTCGGGCAGGTACCTTCGGTATTATTAATCTTGATAGCTCCAGAGCGATAAACTTCTTCGACGAAATAAGGTCCTTCCCATTTGGAAAGAAGTTTTCCTGCAAATAATCTAAAACGAGAATTGTACAATAGAACATGTTCACCAACTTTGAATTCCCGCTTTTGGATTCTTTTCTCATGCCATCTTTTAACTTTTTCTTTGAACAGTTTGGCATTTTCGTAAGCTTGGGTTCTCCATTCATCTAGTGAGCTAACATCAAATAACCTCTTTTCACTAGCAAGTTTGAGATCATAATTGAGTTCTTTAATTGCTCAATATGCTTTACGTTCTAACTCAAGAGGCAAATTACAAGCTTTTCCATAAATCATTTTATATGGAGACATAGCCATAGGTTTTTTATAAGTTGTTCTATAGGCCCAAAGTGCATCAAGTTTCTTAGACCAATTCTTTCAGGACCTATTGACAGTTTTTTTAATATTAATTTTATTTCCCTATTGCTAAGTTCAACTTGACCACTAGATTGAGGATGATAGGGTGATGCAATTCTATGGTTAACATCATATTTAGCAAGCATTTTACGGAAAGCACCATGAATAAAGTGTGAACCACCATCTGTCATTAAATATGTAGGAACTCCAAACCTTGGGAAAATAAGTTCTTTAAGCATTTTAATGGAGGTGTTATGATCAGCACTGCTAGTTGGATAGCTTATACCCACTTAGTTTCATAATCAATAGCAACCAAAATATGTGTGTACCCATTAGAGGAAGGAAAAGGTCCCATATAATCAAAGCCCCAAACATAAAAAGGTTCAATAACAAGTGAATAGTTCAAAGGCATTTCCTGACGCTTACCGATATTGCCTATTCTTTAACATTCATCACAAGACAAGACAAACTTACGGGCATCCTTGAAAAGAGTAGGCCAATAAAAACCAGATTGTAATACCTTATGGGCAGTTATGTCTCTTGCATGATGTCCCCCATAGGCTTCAGAGTGACACTTCCGTAGGATTTGTTCCTATTCATGCTCAGGTACACAAAGTATAATAATACCGTCTACTGCTTCTTTATAAAAATGTGCGTCATCCCAAAAGTAATGTCTTAAGTAATAGAAGAATTTTTCGTTTGTTGGTATGTGAAACTAGGTGGTATGAATTTAGCAATGATATAATTAGCATAGTTAGCATACCAAGGAGTGTTATGAGAAGCATTTATTGCAGCTAGTTGTTCATCAGGGAAGCTATCATCATTAGGTAGTGGGTTATCAAGAATATTTTCTAACCTAGACAAGTTATCCGCTACGGGGTTCTCAGCTCCTTTTCTATCAGTGATATGTAACTCAAATTCTTGTATCAAGAGAACCCACCTAATGAGTCTAGGTTTAGCATCTTTCTTTTCCATAAGATATTTTATAGCAGCATGATCGGTGTGAACAATTACTTTGGAATCAACAATGTAAGATCTGAATTTATCACAAGCAAACACAACTGCTAAGAATTCTTTCTCAGTAGTAGCATAATTTCTTTGGACACTATCTAGAGTTTTGCTAGCATAATGGATAACATTTAATTTCTTACCAACTCTTTGTCCTAGAACATCACCAACATCATAATCACTAACATTACACATAATTTCAAAAGGCAAGTTCCAATCGGGTGGTTGAACAATAGGTGCAAAAGTTAAGACTTTCTTAAGAGTTTCAAAGGCTTCTACACAATAATCATAAAAACAAATGGAACTTCCTTTTGTAAAAGATTAGTAAGAGGCCTAGAAATTTTAGAGAAGTCTTTAATAAACCTCCTATAGAAACCAGCATGACCAAGGAAACTACAATTACCTTTACTGTCTTTAAGACATGTCATTTTCTCAATTGCACCAACTTTAGCTTTATCCACCTCAATACCTCATTCAGAAATTTTATGCCCCAAGACACTACCTTCATTAACCATAAAGTGGCACTTCTCCCAATTCAAGACAATATTAGCTTGTTCACATCTCTGCAAAACTCTATCAAGGTTGCTTAAGAAATCATCAGAAGAAGTTTCGTAAACGGAGAAATCATCCATGAAAACCTCAACAATCTTTTCACAGAAGTCAGAGAATATAACAGTCATACATCTTTGAAAGGTAGCAGGTGCATTACATAAACCAGAAGTGAAAGCACAAGTGCTCCCTAGGTGGTTTTGGTGATTAATGTCAACATATCTCTTGTTGGACTAACACTTTTATCTAGTATGTTTCAGATAAGTTCAACATTGGTGTGGCATGGACTAAAGGATGTGGGAACTCCTTCTAGATGCTAAGGACAAAGGATTGGCTCAAGCTTCAAGCTCAAGAATCTTCATTTTACATTTTAGTCATCCAAGATCACATTGAGTCTATAGGAAAAGCCAATACTATCAAGAAGGGATGAGGTGTTGCTTAATGAGTTTCTTGCTCCACAGTGCTTAGTGATATGCTCCAAAACCCTCAACTACTTTCCCACTTCCACACATATGTCCTAAACCTAAAAGTCAAACTCGGCCCTACCGATTCTTTCTATCCGGCGCCACCGAGTTTGGATGTCATAGCCACTGCCACAAACCCTAGGCAAATCGGTCTCACCGATAGGGATCTCGGTCTCACCGAGATGGGATTGTAATCTCTCTGTGTATGTCCATTACCAAAATCGGTCTCACCGAGTTTGTGCAATCCGTACTACCGAGATTACAATGCAAACTTCCTGGTTAACTCATTACCAAAATCGGTCCTACCGAGTTTGTGTAATCGGTCCAACCGAGTTTGCCTGACCAACTCTCTGGAAAGCTTATTACCAAAATCAGTCTCACCGAGTTTGTGTAATCGGTCTTACCGAGATTACGTTATGCCCTAACCCTAACCATATCGGTCTTACCGGGTTGCATATCGGTCCGACCGAGTTTGTTGATTCGGTCCCACCGAGTTTGGTAAATAGTGTGTAACGGTTAGATTTTGTGTGGAGGCTATATATACCCCTCCACCTCCTCTTCATTCGTGGAGAGAGCCATCAGACTGAACCTACACTTCTAGCATACATTTTCTGAGAGAGAACTACCTACTCATGTGTTGAGGCCAAGATATTCCATTCCTACCATATGAATCTTGATCTCTAGCCTTCCCCAAGTTGCTTTCCACTCAAATCTTCTTTCCACCAGATCCAAATCCTATGAGAGAGAGTTGAGTGTTGGGGAGACTATCATTTTAAGCACAAGAGCAAGGAGTTCATCATCAACGCACCATTTGTTACCTCTTCGAGAGTGGTGTCTCCTAGATTGGCTAGGTGTCACTTGGGAGCCTCCTACAAGATTGTGGAGTTGAACCAAGGAGTTTGTAAGGGCAAGGAGATCGCCTACTTTGTGAAGATCTACCGCTAGTGAGGCAAGTCCTTCGTGGGCGACGGCCATGGTGGGATAGACAAGGTTGCTTCTTTGTGGACCCTTCGTGGGTGGAGCCCTCCGTGGACTCGCGCAACCGTTACCCTTCGTGGGTTGAAGTCTCCATCAACGTGGATGTACGATAGCACCACCTACCGGAACCACGCTAAAAACATCCGTGTCTCCAATTGCGTTTGAATCCTCCAAAACCCTTCCCTTTACATTCTTGCAAGTTGCATGCTTTACTTTCCGCTGCTCATATATTCTTTGCATGCTTGCTTGTTATGTATTGTGAATGTTAAACTTATGCCTAAACTCCACTTAAACTTTAAGAACTTAAAAATTGCATCTTTGGTACTTAGTGTCTAATCACTGCCCCTCTAGACACCTCTTCTCAAGGTCCTACAAGTGGTATCAGAGCATTGGTCTCCATTGCCTTAGTTTAATCACCATTGGAGGAAGATGGATGAATCTACTTTGGGGAGTCTTAGACATAGAGTGCCTATTCTTGATGGAGAGTATTTTCATGAGTGGAAAAATGAGATGCTTGTAATTTTCAATCAATATCATTTTAACAAGTACATTGCTAGCCCTTGTGCACCTCATGTTGATCATATGCATCCTACCCATGATGAGTCAATTGACATGATTAGGAATCTTAGAACTGCCGAACTTATCATTAGAGGATTGCCTAGAAACTTGATTGGATGTTTGCCTACTCTTAAGTGTGCCTACACTATATGGAAATTTCTTGAGGAACACTTTCCAAATTATTCCTTGAAAAATCTAGATGAAATTCTCCATAAGTCTATTGCTTTGAGTAAAATGAATACTAGTGATCCTATGTTTGGTGATCGTCTATTTGAGCTTACAAACCTTATGCGTGCGAAAGGAGATGTTGGAATTATTAGTGATATTATTTCCGAAGCTATAAAAATTCATAAGCAAGATCATTGTCAAACTCACTCTAACGAATCACCCTCTCTAGGATTTGATCCACCACATGACGATGTTGAACATGGATACTATGATGAGGATGATGATAGTGACTTCTATCTTGATGATGCAATGAGACATTTTGGTCTTATGGAAAATCTTCGGGATATATGTCAGGAGGAAAGGAATGGGTTCTTGATAGTGGATGTACCGATCACATGACCGGAGATAAAGACATGTTTCGTGAGCTTGCTGAAAATGATAGTCCTCAAAAGTATGTCACTTTCGGTGACAACTCAAAGGGTAAGGTGGTTGGCCTCGGTAAGGTGGCAATATCACATGATAGCTCCATAAAAAATGTCATGCTCGTTGAATCTCTTGGATACAACTTACTTTCAGTATCTAGACTTGCTGATTTCGGTTTCAATGTCCTATTTACTGAAGTAGATTGCCAAGTGTTTCGTCGAGACAATCATAAAATGGTCTTTACCGGTGTGTGTAGAGGTGATCTATACATTGTTGATTTCACTAAAAAGGCTCAACCTAAAACTTGCTTCATTGCTAAATCCTCAAAAGGTTGGTTATGGCATAGACGACTAGGTCATGTTGGTATGCGAAACCTTGACAAGCTTATTAAAGGGAATCATATCCTTGGAGTTAACGATGTCATATTTGATAAGGATAGACTTTGCAGTGCTTGTCAAGCAGGTAAACAGGTTGGAGGAAGGCATCCCGCGAAGAACATCATGACCACAAGGAGGCCACTCGAGCTACTTCACATGGATCTCTTTGGTCCCAACTCCTACAAGAGTCTCGGTGGAAATTCTTTTAGTATAGTTATAGTTGATGATTTTTCAAGATTTACGTGGGTGTTCTTTCTCGATGATAAATCGCAGGTCCAAAAGATCTTCAAAAACTTTGCTAGGAAGGCCCAAAATCAATTTGAAGTGAAGATCAAGAAGGTTTGCAGCGACAACAGAACGGAGTTCAAGAACGCAAATGTGGACACCTTTCTTGACGAAGAAGGGATTTCACACGAGTTCTCGGCTACATACGCACCTCAACAAAACGGAGTTGTTGAGAGGAAGAACCAGACGCTCATCGAATGGCGAGAACGATGCTTGATGAGTACAAGACACCGAAGCACTTTTGGACAGAAGCGGTTGAGACAGCTTGTCATGCAACAAATCGCTTGTATTTTCACAAGCTACTCGGCAAGACGACATACGAGCTCCTCACCGGTAACAAACCCCATGTTGGATACTTTCGAGTATTCGACTCAAAGTGCTACATTCTTGATAAGCATCGTCGTTCTAAATTTGCTCCTAAGTCTCATGAAGGTTTCCTACTAGGTTATGGCTCAAACTCTCACACTTACCGTGTCTACAACAATTTCACCTGAAAGGTTGAAGAGATGGTAGATGTGAAGTTTGATGAATCTAACGGCTCGCAAGTAGAGCAATTGCCAATTGATGTAGGAGACAAAGATCCTCCGGAAGCAATCCAAGACTTGTCTATTGGCAAGGTCCGTCCAACGGAGGTGAAGGAGAGTACCTCGTCCGTCCAAGTGGAAGCTTCTACTTCACGACAAGGTGAACTAAGAGTTGATACGGAAGCATCCACAAGTGGGACACACCAAGATGAAGAAAACGAGGAAATGCATCAAGATGAACGTCAACAACCTCCTTCTTCACCACGAGAAGAGAACGACAACACCAACAATGAAGAAGGCCAAGAAGAAGAACAAGATGAAGAAGAAGTTCAACCAAGAACCAAGCAAAAGCTTTCATGAGTTCGAGCAAGAATTGCTAAAGATCATCCCGTCGAGCAAATCTACAATGATATTCAAACCGGGAGAATCACTCGCTCTAAAACTCGTTTAGCTAACTTTTGTGAAAACTATTCTTTCATCTCTAGCATTGAACCTATGAAGGTCAAAGAAGCATTGGAAGATCCGGATTGGATAAATGCTATGCATGAAGAGCTACACAACTTTGAGAGGAACCAAGTTTGGACATTGGTTGAGAAGCCCGACAACAACTACAACATCATCGGTACCAAATGGGTGTTTCGCAACAAGCAAGATGAAGATGGACAAGTAGTTCGCAACAAAGCATGTCTCGTCGCCCAAGGCTACACACAAGTCGAAGGTATGGACTATGGTGAGACTTACGCTCCCGTTGCTAGACTTGAGTCCATTCGCATCTTACTTGCCTATGCTAATCATCATGATATCACCTTGTACCAAATGGACATTAAAAGTGCTTTTCTAAATGGTGAAATAGAGGAGGAAGTTTATGTTAAGCAACCTCCCGGCTTTGTCAATCCTAAGAAACCCAATCACGTTTACAAACTTCACAAAGCTCTTTATGGTCTTAAACAAGCTCCTAGAGCATGGTATAAATGCTTGACCAAGTTCCTTATTGAAAAAGGCTTTGAAATTGGGAAAATTGATTCTACTCTTTTTACTAAAAGGGTTAATGGAGAACTATCTGTGTGCCAAATCTATGTTGATGATATTATATTTGGTTCAACTAACCCTCATTTTAGTGAAAAGTTTGGGAAGCTAATGTCGGAGAAGTTTGAGATGTCTATGATGAGTGAACTCAAATTCTTTCTTGGGTTGCAAATCAAGCAAACTAAGGAAGGCACCTTTGTTTCTCAAACAAAGTACACCAAGGACTTATTCAAGAAGTTCAATATGCAAGAATGCAAAGGTATGTCTACACCCATGCCTACTAGTGGACATCTTGACTTGACCAAAGATAGTGAACCGGTTGATCAAAAGGTTTATCGCTCTATGATTGGTTCATTGTTATATCTATGCGCTTCACGTCCTGATATCATGCTAAGTGTGTGCATGTGTGCACGATATCAAGCTTCTCCTAAGGAATGTCATCTTAAGGCCGTGAAAAGGATAGTGAGATACTTAATCCATACACCAAATTTTGGCATTTGGTATCCTAAGAGGGCCTCTGTCGATCTTGTTGGCTATTCCGACTCGGACTATGCCGGAGACAAGGTTGATAGAAATTCCACTTCGGGTACTTGTCAATTTCTTGGTAGATCTCTTGTGTCTTGGTCCTCCAAGAAACAAAACTCAGTATCCTTATCCACCGCCGAAGCGGAATACATTGCCGCTGGTTCATGTTGTGCTCAATTACTTTGGATGACCCAAACTCTTAAAGATTATGGGATATATGTGAGACATGTTCCATTGCTTTGTGACAATGAAAGTGCTATCAAAATTGGTCATAATCCCATACAACATTCTCGAACTAAGCATATTGAAGTTCGTCATCATTTCATTCGAGATCATGTTGCTAAGGGTGACATTGATCTTAAGCATGTTCGCACTGAAAAGCAATTAGCGGATATATTCACTAAACCTCTTGATGAGAAAGTGTTTTGCAGGTTAAGAGGAGAATTGAACATCATCGATGCTTCAAACTTGGAGTAGAAACTCCGTTGGATACATGCAAGACATGAGCTTATGACTAATCCTTGATATTTCTCTTATGATGGAAGTCTTATGTCTTGGGTATATTTGTATCTTGCATGTTATCTAACACATGTAGGTACTTGGTGGAATATAATTCCATGAGGTTGTAATCTACTCATATCTTGAGCAATCTCTACATCACCAAGTCTCTACACTATGGTGGTTGAAGACAAGGAAGCACGGAACCATTCAAACATATCCTTTGACAAATTCTATGTTGAGCTTCATGATTGTCAATTTTGGATACACAAGTGCTCTTCCTTGCAAGAACTAACCCATGTAGGAAGATGAACTCAAATTCCAAGTGGTGCTCCCAACTCTTGATGAACTACATCAACCTTGAGCAACCCACACAAGTTCAACTACACGGACAACACCACCAACCAAGGTATGTTATTCCATCTTAGAGAAGCTTTACTCCAAGTTATGAGCTAAAGCAACTCGACAAGATGTGAATACATCAAGATGCTTAAACGAAAAATGGCAACCCCATTTTGAGCTTAAACGATGAGTATGACCTATGATCAAGTGATCTCACTTGACCCCTAAGTCAATATACAATAACATAGGTGACTTTGTCGCCGACCATCTCTAGATGAAGCTTTCTTGTGTTCTTTTCTGTGTTTCTGCATTTGTCTCATGCATATTTGTTTCCCCTTTCAATAAAAAAAAACTTCATCTAGATTTCTTTCTGTTTGCTCTGCATTTTTCTGCATCCAATTCATTGCATATCATTCAGTAAATTCCTTGCAAATCTTTGTGAGATCTTACCAGTCTAGTGAGCTGAGGTGACAAGTGTTTTCTCTGTGATGAACTCGGCTTCACCGATTTTTTGTTTTCGGTCCAGTCGAACCCTTTTGGTACAACCGAAACATACCACTCGGTGCCACCGATTTCACAACAAAAAAAAGTTTGCCACTTATTCTGTGTTTCTTCTGATCCAGCTCCACTCAATGAATATTGTCCTCTACAAGCATCACCTTTTTATCATTGCTTTGTGTTGTGACTCAAGGACCAAACCCATTCGACAGATTCCAGAAAACCCTTCTTGGAAATTGATGTCAAAGGGGGAGAGAGAGATCACATCAAAGCTTATCATTTAGAGAAAGATCACATCAGAAAAAGAGTATATCACCTCCTCAGGGGGAGAGAGATCCTCAGGGAGAGAGAGAGATCTCCAGGGGGAGAGAATACTTAAGTAAAAAGTATTTCTCAAGGATCCCAGATGCTTGGTGTTCAAGAGGAGAGATGCCACATGTCTTACTAAGGGGAAAGACATGTCCATATGTGCTTATTTGCATTAACTTGCATTACCTCTGTTCATCATTTATATCTTTCAGCTCTGATTTTCTACTCCCTATCTTCTCCCAGTATCCCATGCTAGATTCAGGGGGAGCAAGACATCTAAGGG
This sequence comes from Triticum timopheevii, assembly GCA_963921465.1. Lineage (NCBI taxonomy): Eukaryota > Viridiplantae > Streptophyta > Magnoliopsida > Poales > Poaceae > Triticum > Triticum timopheevii. The sequence continues at coordinate 294,356,988 of OY997270.1, forward strand.
AAAGAAATCATTGAAATTCATTGCATATCTTTACTCTTGGGGACATGTCTAATCCAATGTAGTACTTAGTACTCACTCTCTACATGTCATCCCAGTCTTGGTATTCCTGTGGTTTCTTCTGTTTGCTCTGGCTAGTAGATGTATCTGTGTTATCTAACCTTGTTTACGCAGGTTCATCCTAAGCCAACTCAAGACTACAAGGTAAGTATATGCATCACAATCAGTTGTATGAGGAATTCTTGCTGATGTACATACTGTTTGCAAGAAGGACTCATGAGCATGAAGGTATTTTCTTTAATATTCTTTGGTCTGATGCATATTGCCAAGATACATGTAACACATTTCCTACTCTATCATGGTTATGCTCTCACATGCTTCTATATTCCATATTCACATGATTGCATACATGTAGGGGGAGCCTATGCTTGTTACATGTCTTTCCAAAGCTTTACTTGCTATTCTCTATATCTTTATCTAAAGCTTTGATGTATGTTGTCATCAATTACCAAAAAGGGGGAGATTGAAAGCACAAGTGCTCCCTAGGTGCTTATGGTAATTAATGTCAACATATCTCTTGTTGGACTAACACTTTTATCTAGTATGTTTCAGTTAAGTTCAACATTGGAGTGGCATGGACTAAAGGATGTGGGAACTCCTTCTAGATGATAAGGACAAAGGATTGGCTCAAGCTTCAAGCTCAAGACTCTTCATTTTACATTTTAGTGACCCAAGATCACATTGAGTCTATAGGAAAAGCCAATACTATCAAGAAGGGATGAGGTGTTGCTTAATGAGTTTCTTGCTCCACAGTGCTTAGTGATATGCTCCAAAACCCTCAACTACTTTCCCACTTCCACACATATGTCCTAAACCTAAAAGTCAAACTCGGCCCTACCGATTATTTCTATCCGGCGCCATCGAGTTTGGATGTCATAGCCACTGCCACAAACCCTAGGAAAATCGGTCTCACCGATAGGGATCTCGGTCTCACCGAGATGGGATTGTAATCTCTCTGTGTATGTCCATTACCAAAATCGGTCTCACCGAGTTTGTGCAATCGGTACTACCGAGATTACAATGCAAACTTCCTGGTTAACTCATTACCAAAAATGGTCCTACCGAGTTTGTGTAATCGGTCCAATCGAGTTTGCCTGACCAACTCTCTGGAAAGCTTATTACCAAAATCGGTCTCACCGAGTTTGTGTAATCGGTCTTACCGAGATTACGTTATTCCCTAACCCTAACCATATCGGTCTTACCGGGTTGCATATCGGTCCCACCGAAAATCCTAACGGTCACTAGGTTTACTAAATCGGTCCGACCGAGTTTGTTGATTCGGTCCCACCGAGTTTGGTAAATTGTGTGTAATGGTTAGATTTTGTGTGGAGGCTATATATACCCCTCCACCTCCTCTTCGTTCGTGGAGAGAGCCATCAGACTGAACCTACACTTCCAACATACATTTTCTGAGAGAGCACTACCTACTCATGTGTTGAGGCCAAGGTATTCCATTCCTACCATATGAATCTTGATCTCTAGCCTTCCCCAAGTTTCTCTCCACTCAAATCTTCTTTCCACCAGATCCAAATCCTATGTGTCGTGGAATTGTCACGGCAGATGTCCTTAGTGTCAGGACTTAGTCGTGAGGCCAACGCATCTATGCGGTAGCTTGAAGGGGTTGGTTGGAATCGAGAGACGCGAGGCAGATCAACACACAAGACAAGGATTTAGACAGCTTCGGGCCCTGGGAAACATCATCCGGTAATAGCCCTACATGCTGTTTGTGGCTAGGTCTCATTATGCTCATGAGAGAGTCGCCGGTAAACCGGCTCTCCTCTAGTTGTGTCTAGCCCTAGAGATTATTTCTTCTTGCTTGTAACTTGTCCCTCTTTGGGGAGCCCTGCCCCTCCTTATATATGTTGAAGGGGCGGTTTACATATTGAGTCCTAGTTGGATTAAGATTACTCTATCACAAGTGGAGTCCTAGTCTTGCTTCCTTTGTAGGAGAATAGTCCTTATGCTTTCCTCATAAACCGGCCCACCATTAAACGTGAACCGGCCTTCTGGGCCATGGGCCTCGTCATCCATCTGACCCTTCCGCCGGGTTATGAATGAACCGCCAAGACCGGGCGGGTATCCCGTGAACCGCCAAGCTCCGGGCAGGTTACCAGTGAGTCGTCCAGTCCGGCCGGGTTAAACTTTCGGCCGGTTTACACCGCGGGGTATATCCCCGACATTAGCCCCCAGTTTAGCTTGGATTTATCCATGTTAAACTGATCCTGTGAAATAAACACAAGAACAAACTTGACAAATTATGCTCCGGGTTAAGAATTCTTGTAAACCGGCATCTGATCATCCTTAAATCCATGTCATTTCCTCCTTCTAGAAAATCCGGGTCAACAAGACAACTTCATACTCAATTTGCTGACATTGGTTTCTCACAGAGAAAATTTGTGAAGAATAATCCACTTGAGTTGGCCTTCAATGCTCTGATTTGACAAAAATATTGGTTTTCCAATATTCAACTGATATCAGCCGGTTTGAAAATGTAGAACTTGCCGGTTTATCATTGCCAAAATCGCCGGTTTATAAATATTGATGGCACCGAGTCATAATTGTTACCGACACCGGGTTATAATTGTTGCAGACACCGTGTCAATCTGGTTTGCTCAGAACTGAGAAATTGAAGATTTTGTCCCTTATATCCATATTACCTGTAGCCCCCAAGTCTTGAGCGGAACAAAGTGATGGCTTAAGACTTGTTTCCATATAATTACTGCCACTTAAGAAGAAATCCATGTTGTTCATCCAAGTCACTTAGTAAAAACTGAATACTCCATATTATGTAGCCCCCAAGTGTCGGGTTGTCCTGCTTGCAGCAACCTGGGACTTGTAATTGTCTTATACTCATAAAAACTTTAACCAGTGTAGCCCCCAAGGGCCGGGTCGGTAAGATAATATTGAGCTGGGACTTTGATAGGTACTTCAATGAAAATAACATCATATGATGTAACCCCCATCATGGGGCTTGAATTCACATCCACAAGGTTAAGAGCCTTGTGCTTTACCAACTGAGCAGTGGACCCTTCAATATAATGAATAAAAAGCTTTGTACCTTCAATTGTTGACAGGAGCAATTGGTAGCCCCCAAGGGCCGACTCATTATAATGTGATGAGTCGGGTCTTCAATAATATGAGCAAAAAAATAACTTTGCATTAGCCCCCAAGTGTCATGGTGCATGCTTGCAGCGACATGAGACTTGCATATTTGATGTAATCGCAACTTTAAATAATGTAGCCCCCTAGTGCCGGGTCGTAAGCCTGCAACAACTCGGGACTATTCCTTCCATTGTAGAATAAATCATATCTATTGATAATATAATAGCCATTGCGCTAAAACGACTTTGAAAACTTCAATAATACCGGTTATTAATAACCATAATAAAATCCAGCCATGTTGGCTATTCAATATAATCCGGTATGAAAACCTTATTCATTCAGTATCATAATGAAAATTCAGCCAAGTTTGGCTATTTGAATAATATAACCCAATGATTTATAAGCGCATGATTCCAATGGCGCAATCCAAATATATACTGGCGACTTATAATCAAAAGCCAGGCCGGTTTAACAAAACACCGGATAATTTCTCATCATATACTGGCGACTTATCGTCTTAAAGCCAGGCCGGTTTAATAAACACCGTATAATTTATAATCATGCTTTATTCAACCTGTTTCTGCATACAACAAGTTAAAGTGTCCTGGCGGTTTACCGTCGGACGGGTCATAATGCCCAACATATAACCCAGGTTTATAACCAAGGCTGCACTTAAGAATAATCAAATATGAAATATATCATACCTGTGACATTGAATAACCTCATTGGTTTACCAACTTTTGTAGTAAGGGTGATAACCCCAATCTTGAGTAATGATAACTCCTTTCATACTATGCCGGTTTATGATAAAACCATACCGGGTTGTGAGAAACACCGGTTTAACCATATATAATACTGGCGACTCGTAGTCAAACCAGATCGGGCTGATAGTCTCCGGATTATGATTTGATCATGTACTGACAACTTGTAATTGAAAGCCAAGCCGGGTTAATGGACACCGGTTTACTCCATAATAAGATGGTAACATAAAATCAAACCGGGCAGATAGTCTCCGGATTAAGATTTTACCGTGTTCCGCCAATTTGTAATTGACAGTCGAACCGGATTAACAATGTCGGTTTAAAAAAACGCAACAAAAATAATAGTCATTTAAGAAAAAGACTGAAGCAAAAGGCAATGATAAAACCGTTTGCAAGAAAAATGCTTTATTGAGCTGATCAGATGGTGTTACCATGGTCAGACAGGACCAAGCCCCCAATAGGTGTGGTGATGGTTCAAGTCAGCAGGTCCCCAAATGAAACCGTGGCATTTATGCCGATCAAAAGGCATGGCAATGGTTCGGGTTCGACCAAGCCCCCAAATGATTCTGTGGCCTTAGGCCGATCAAGAGGCGTGACTGGTTCAGACTTGACCATGTCCCCAAGTGATCTGGTGGCTTTCGCCTATCAAAAGGTGTTGCATTGGTTCGGACGCGACCAAGCCCCCAAGTGATATTGTGGCATTGCGCCGATCAAGAGGTGTGACTATGGTTCAGACATGACCAAGCCCCCAAGTGATCAATAACATGATAAGCCAATAAGGCATGATACCCATGTTTGAACCGCGCATCATGGCAGCAGGTCCTCTTTGGCACCCTTTAACTTTTTGCAAGAGATAAATCCTTCTTGAGCCGGACGTTAAACCGGATATTGAGAGCTTCAAAGCTTTGTGGGAGACATCTTTCCCTTGAACCGGATTTTAAACCGGAATCTTCATTTTCAGCCAAAAATTTTCTGACGGCCTTTAAACTCGAACTTGCAAGAAGTTAATTCCTTTTTGAACCGGAAATTCTTAAACCGGATTTGAGAGCTTCAGTGAGACTGGCTTCCCTTGAGCCGGATTTTAAACCGGAATCTTTTCTGATGACCCGGAACTTCTTCATTGAGCCGGGATTTTGTAATTGTCATATACTTTCTAAGCCGGAAATTTTCTGACGGCCTTCAAATAACAGTAGCCTCCGGGACCGGGTTATCTTTCCCTCCATTGTCCTGGGGTTTTTAAATTTGCTGAAACTGGCAAGACTTGTTGCGTCATATCATCGTAGCCCCCAAGTCTCAAGGTGACTCGAAGAGTTGGCTTGAGATTCTCCATACTTGACCGTCATATAAACCGGCATAACTTGTATATCATTAGTGTTGATAGCACGATGTGAATCCACAGAAGGTTGAGGTGACTGCGGTGGGTTATAAATGATCCCGTATGAGCCGTGTCAGCAACTCGGCCAATGGTTCCTTCCAACTGGTGATTTGAAGCTAACCAAACTGTAGTGGCGAGGACTTGTGTGCCTGTCCATTGAGCCATCCAGTGCAGACGGCGGTTGATAGTATATGATAATTTGCCTCCTATTTGTTGAAAGAAAACCGGGCTACCCAAGCTATGACTTGCTCATCAGACAGGTGCGGCCTGGTATGTTGATGTAGACCAGGCCGCGAGAGACGGACGGCAAAGACGACCGCAACATTAGAGGCGACTCGGATAGATGAGTCGGTCACGACATTGTAAACCGGTGTGAACGGGGAAAATCGGCACCGGTGTCATAAACCAGCATGGACGGGCGAGTTAATCGCGGGCGTGGTCCCGGCAAGTTGATGTAAACCGGGCCACAGGGACAGCAACTTGCTCATGTTCATTCATCAGGTGGCATGACACGGACGAAATGCCAGTGCACAACGTTGCTAGCGCGTGCTCCGTGCCCGTAATATAACACCTCATTTGTAAAGAACAATTGTCCTGCGTCAAAAATATCACATGCCAAAGTAATTGTTCCTTGACAAAAATAATATGCGCTAATAAAATAGGCCTTAGATGGATATCACCTGATATGCTAGGTCGGAATTATCCACCGCGGAGTTGATGATCACCGCGGTGAAGCTGAAATCAATCATGGACAAGTCGGCCAGACGAACAGACGGATGATCCGGCCGCGGTGTTGTAAACCGGTGCGGACGAGCAAGTTGTCCTCCACGTTGTAAACCGGCGCGTGAACCGGCCGCGGGGGCGGAAGGGCGAGTCGTCCGTGGCGTTGTAAGGTGGTGCGGACGGGCGAGTCAGCCGGTACGGTAACGCAAACCGGACCGCGACACCCTGTCCGTGAAACCACGCGATACAGTCGAACGTGCATCCGTGGTATAACACCACCCTTTTTCTTTTAATAGTTGCCCTGCGAAAAGACATTACAGGCCATAGTAATTGTTGTCGGATGAATTAACATGTATTAACAAGGTAGAAAAGCAAAATACATAGAAAAAATAACACCTGGTATTTATTGTTGGATGGATCTGTATGTAACACTTAAAGTGCCACGAACCTCCACGCACGCACGATGGACTGGAATTTTGATGCGTCTCTCGGCAGACTTTGTTGCCATGACTTGTAGCTTCTAGTCCCACGATTTGTACTGGTCGCCTGTATGCCCTCTTTTCCCTTTTATTTTTGGTAGCTTCCTTGTGTGCACAACGATCATCCCAACCGTAAGAACGGCGGGAAAAGCATGCGACAGTGACGACATGATGCGCACGTGCGAGCACATAGTTGGACGGTACTGACAGGCGCTGGTGAAACCTTCGGTGTGTTGACATTGCCCGGGCCAAAGAAAAAAGCGTTTTTTTTTGCAAAGTGTCCGTCAGTCGTAGGGCCGCCTGACGTGCTGATATAGACCGAACTGGACGGAAACGTACGCGCCTGTTCGTCGGGTAATTTGATCGGGCGGAAAATTTTGCACAGTCTTGACTTGATCATCCCCCATCAGTATTCCACGTCCATCCATTAACTTTGAAGTGCGCGTCCAAGTAGTACTCCAATCAACACCCGGTTTGGGCATCCATCCTTATCTGTTTGTGTTCTTTCCTGCTCTGAAAAACAATTGCAGTGTTAGGTGCCCGATCTAGATTCAGATTATGCCTCACAGGGTAGCTTAGAGGAGTCTCTCTGTCTTACAAAAAGGAGAAAATAAAGTCAAGAAACTGAGCCTTGCCGTGCCGTTTGCCTGATCCTCTGGGGATGCTGATCCAGCCGCGCCTCGACCCTTTAAGTAGAGCCCACCCAATCTGGCCCTACGAACCTGTGGTTCAGTTGGTGGATCCGATGTGGCCTGGACGTGACGCGCCCCTGCCCTTGATTGGTCGAAGTCTGCCCATCTGTCGCCACGCTGTCCTTGGACTTGGCCGTGCTCCTGCCACCTGGGGACGCGACTGTATTTGGGTCGCTGACATCCCCTGCTCCTTGAGAGCAAGCTTGTCCCCAAGCTGCTACAGCCGGATATCGCCCCTTGAGTGCTAAAGCATCTTCCCACGAAGCATCTAGCACTTCCGAATCTGACCAGCGCACCAAATACTGCTCGCGGCGTCCAGCCGGGGTTTGCTTCCAGCGTCTGTCCAAGAGCTCAACAGGAGACAAATCTGACGAACGAGGTACAGGTAGAGCAGCTGAAACTTGTGTACCTGGGGCCAATGCCTGACGCAGCTGGGATACATGAAAGACCGAGTGCACCCGTGATTCCTGTGGCAGCGCCAGCTCGTACGCCACTGGATTGATCTTTCGGAGCACCCTGAACGGCCCAAAATACCTGAAGCCAACTTGTGGTTGGCTCGGCGGTGTACCGATGACTGCACATACGGCTGCAACTTGACGAATACGGCATCGCCCACATTGAATTCTCTATCGGATCGTTTCTTGTCTGCCTGAACCTTCATAATGTGACGTGCCCTGTGCAAATGTTGACGCAAGACTTGCTGCATAGTTTGGCGCTCTTTAAGCCAGTCTTTCAGAGTTGGAATTTTGCATACCGACACCGCTTCTATACCCCAGTGCCTTGGCTCGTGCCCGTACAGTGCTTGGAACGGCGACATGTCTAGTGCGGAGTGGTGGCTGGAATTGTACCAGAACTCGGCCAGCGACAGGAACTGGCTCCAGTGATTTGGGCATGCGTGCATGAAGCATCGTAAATAAATCTCGAGGCATTGATTGACCCTTTCAGATTGCCCGTCCGTCTGCGGGTGGTAAGGAGTGCTCATCTTAAGTTCAGACCCAATGCACGCAAACAGTTCTTGCTAAAATTTACTTGTGAATACGGGGTCTCTGTCCGAAATGATGGCCTTGGGAAAGCCATGGAGTTTGTACACGTTATCCAAATATGCTCGAGCTACTCTGGCTGCAGCGAATGGGTGCTGAAGTGGCAGGAAATGGGCATAGCATGTGAATTTGTCGACCACCACCAAAATGCAATTTTCCTTGCCTGACTGTGGAAGGCCATCTATGAAATCCATTGTCACAACTTGCCAAGCGCCTTCTGGCAGTGGAATTGGTTCCAGAAGACCTGGGTACTTAACCCTCTCCGGTTTGGCTTGCTGACATGTTGAGCACCCCTGCACGTACTGCCGTATGTATTGCTTCATTTTGGGCCAAGCAAAGAGCCGGCGAAGACGCCGGTATGTCACTGGGAAACCTGAGTGTCCCCCCACTGTACTATCGTGGAAAGCTTTCAACATAGTTTGCTGGAGTGCCGGAGACCCTCCCAGCCAGAGTCGTTGCCGGAAATACAACAGTCCATCTGCGACAGAGAAACGTCCCTTTGGATCTGCATGCTTGGAGAATTGGTCAAGTAATTTCCGAGCATGTGGGTTTGCCTGGTAGCTGGACCTGATGTCATCTATCCATGTAGGTTGGCAGACCGAAATTGCCATGGACTGTTCCTGCTCATGCTGTCGTCGCGACAAGGCATCTGCTGCGCTGTTCGTGGCTCCTTGTCGATAACAAATCTTATAACGCAGCCCCAAGAGCTTCGTGAATGCTTTTTGCTGCCACACTGTTGATAGCCTCTGATCATCAAGATGCACCAAACTGCGCTGATCGGTCCTTATCAAGAATTCATCATGATGTAAGTAGGGGCGCCATTGTTCCACTGCCATGAGTATAGCTAGGCATTCCTTCTCATAAGTAGATAAGCATCTGTGTTTGGGTGCCAAGGGCTTGCTCATATATGCTATCGGATGTCCTGCTTGCTGTAACACTGCTCCAACTCCATAATCACATGCATCTGTGTCGATGAAAAATTGTTTGGAGAAGTCTGGCAGGTGCAGAACAGGTGCTGAAATTAGACTCTGTTGCAGTAACTCGAACGCTTTCTTAGTTTCCGCTGTCCAGACAAATGGATGATTCTTTTTCAGCAAATTGAAGAGAGGTCTTGCAATAATGCCAAAATGCTTGACGAACTTCCTGTAATAGCCAGCCAAGCCAAGGAAGCTGCGCACCTCCTTACTGTTGCGAGGAACAGGCCATTTCTTGATTGTTTCGATCTTCTCTGGGTTAGTGGAGACGCCTTGTTCAGTAATAACATGGCCCAGGTAAGCGATTTGTCGCTGACCGAAAGCGCATTTAGATTGCTTGACTTGCCAATGGTCCCTTCTGAGCAGCTATAACACTTGGCGAAGATGATCGACATGCTGTTTCAATGTTTTACTGAAAACCAATATGTCGTCAAAGAAGAGTATGACGCAGACTCGCAGTAGTGGCCGTAGGGTGCAAGTGACGGCACCAATGAAGGTTGGTGGTGCAGCACCAAGCCCAAAGGACATGACCAGATACTCCCAATGACCAGAATGAGTTGTAAATGCCGTCTTGTACTCCTCCCCCTCTGCCAACCTTATCTGGTGGTACCCAACGCGCAAATCCAGTTTAGAGAACCAACGTGCTCCAACTAATTCATCCAGCAATTCGTCAATGATTGGAACTGGGTACTTGCTGACGATCGTCATTGCATTCAGACATCTATAGTCAACGCATAGCCGCCATGTACCATCCTTCTTCTTCACCAGCAGAGCAGGCGATGAGAATGGGCTCGAACTCTCTCTGATGATACCTGCATCGAGCAACTCTTTAACTTGACGCTTGATTTCATTTTTGAGTTCTGGTTTGTGCCTATAAGGGCGTTGATTGACAGGTTGAGCTCCCTCCATAAGCAGAATTCTGTGATCGCAAGCACGCTGGGTGGAAGTCCCTTTGGTTCCTCGAAGACATCTGTGTATTGCTCCAGGACTCTGAGAATCTCCACTGAAATGGCTTCCTCTTGTAAGCCTTCTTCGTTCAAAGCATTCAGATGGACCACATATGCTACAGACCCTTGTTTGCAAGCTGATAAGAGTTCTTGAGATGAAATGGCAGAACACTGGTGTTGATTGCTAGAGACTGCTTGGAATTCAACGGAACCTTCTGCAGTTGTAACTGTCATATGTTGCGCCTCCCAGTCTATATTCATGGGACTGTGTTTCTTGAGCCAGTCCATCCCCAAGATAGCGTCATAGGCCCCAAGTGAAAGGAGCTTGAAATCTGTGACAAACTCATGCCCCTGAGATGTCCAGGGACACTGTGGAATGAAACTGACGCAGTTCAGCATTGCCCCATCGGCCACCTTAACTTTGCAGGCCCTGGGCAGCTTGCACACTCCTGACAACTTGGCAGCCATTCGGTGATCGACAAACGATGAAGAGCTGCCAGAATCAACTAGCAACGACATCTCCTCCCCCTGAATCCATGCGTGCAGTTGCAACACTCCTGGTCCATCAAATCCATCTACCGTGTGCTTGGAAATGGTGCAGAGATTATCTTCATCAAGCTCAGGTACCCCTGGATTGTTGTTATCCAGCACCTCTTCTGCTGCAAAAAGCTCCAAGAGCTCCTCCACTACGTGCATCTGCACAGATGAGGGACATGTGTGATCCTTGCCCCACCTTTCGCCACACTTAAAACAGAGACCCCGGGCGCGTCTGAAAGAGCGCAGTGCCGCTATCTTACTGCTTTCGGCCCCTGCTCTAGCTGCCTCTGTACCCCGGTGATCTTCCGCTTTGGTTGCAGGTGCAGGTAGCCTTGCAGTGCTCAGTGGCAACTGTGGTGTACTACCCCCCATGAAACGAGGCACCGGCAAGCTGTTGGGAGTTGTACGCAAGACGGCCTCCCCATCTGCGACCTCCTCCTGAAGCAGAGCGAGCGAGCAGGCCGTGTCGAGATCCGGCAGCCTTTGAATGAGCACCACGGGTCGAATGTCCGCCCGCAGACCCTCGATGAATCGTGTAAGAAAGAAATAAGGATGCGTCAGTTCTGAATAAGAAATCATATGATTCATCAAAGTTTCAAATCGCTCTGTGAAATCTGCAACAGACGCTGTCTGACGGATAGCATAAAACTGTCGAATGAGTAATTGATGTTTGTCCCGCCCGAATCGAGTGCACAACAGGGCTGTGAACGATTCCCACGCAAGACCCGCAATCTTGCGCTGCACCGACTGCAGCCAAATAGCAACCGAACCAGAGAAATTCAGGATTGCCATAGGTACCCAGTATGATTCTTGGACCGCGAACATGTGAAAGTACTGCTCCGCAAGCGTTTTCCAGAGTTGCGGGTTCTCCCCCGCAAAATTGGGAAATGAACTCGGAGGTCACCGTCGGAGATCCCCCGGGTTGCAGTGATGCGCCGCGGCTTGGTTGCCCTTGGATCTCGCGCGCGACGACAGGAGAGGTCGCCGGCAGCGGCGGTGATCCGGTGGATGGTGCGGTCGATGCTGATGCGGCTTGGAGTGCGGCAACTGAGACCTCCAGTTGCGCGAACCGCGCCTCCAACTCTGGCTTCCACAAGACGAGGGCGTCGATCCGGGCGGACTGCGTCGCCACGGCCTTGAGGATGGCCTTGTTGTCATCATCTTGCCGATTGGCGCGGGCGATGGCCTCGTCGCTCATCTTGTCGAGGTACGCTTTCAGGGCCAGATCCATGGTGGCGACGAGGCTGTCACGCACTTGCTTCTGGCGACGGGTTTCCAGGGCGGCGAACTAGTGGTGGCGGGGGGGGGGGGGGTGGAGTGGCGGCGGAAGGGAGGTGGATGGCTAGCTGATACCACGATGTTAGGTGCCCGATCTAGATTCACATTATGCCTCACAGGGTAGCTTACAGGAGTCTCTCTGTCTTACAAAAAGGAGAAAATAAAGTCAAGAAACTGAGCCTTGCCGTACCGTTCGCCTGATCCTCCGGGGATGCTGATCCAGCCGCGCCTCGACCCTTTAAGTAGAGCCCACCCAATCTGGCCCTACGAACCTGTGGTTCGGTTGGTGGATCCGATGTGGCCTGGACGTGACGCGCCCCTGCCCTTGATTGGTCGAAGTCTGCCCATCTGTCGCCACGCTGTCCTTGGACTTGGCCGTGCTCCTGCCACTTGGGGACGCGACTGTATTTGGGTCGCTGACATGCAGCAGGAGCGCGCGAGGTCGGACAACTTGATGATGGACGGTAGAGATGGCACATGGCAGAAACAGCTCCGAACCGGCTCAAGGCGCGAGGTAAGGCAGCGCTCAGCACAGCGCGGGGCAGTACCTGCTTGGCGCGCTGTCGGTCCCATGGAGTGAAGTTGCAGAGGTGGATGACAGCGACTTGAAGCGGCTCGGATGCGTGCCTGGTCATGGTGGCTTAGCGATGAAGACGGAGGTAGACACCAAATCCGTGATCTCCTCCAGCCCCGTCGTTTTTTAATCGATTGATGACGTAACCCGCAGCACCTAATTACACCGCCCATATAAATTTTGTCTTGTACTCTTAGCCCTTGAGCGGTCCGGATACGATGCTCTGGTCTGTTTCGTCAGCTTGCCTTCTTGTAACATTGAAAAGCCTTCGTCTTTTTTCCAGTTGTTGCTACTGCGGAACTCCTCAGGACAGGCAGCGCCCCGGCGTAAATTTCATGCACATCAACTTGCGATTTAACAAGTCGCTTGGGGCTGCCATCATAAAAAAACAAACTCTCGTCTCGGACTCGGCGGATATCCATGGCACGCGTTGCGGCCGCACAGCGTGCAACCCTAAAATTTCTCAGATTCAATCTCGTAAATTCCGCTTCGACTGCTTGGCAATGATGTAGATCCTTACATGTACCGGCTCCTTAACCTGGCACATCGCGAGCTTCTCAATCTCTGGGAGAGATCCCTCCAAGAACTCAACACCACCATGCGCAAGCCCCACGGTGGGCGCCAACTATCGTGGAATTGTCACGGTAGATGTCCTTAGTGTCAGGACTTAGTCGTGAGGCCAACACATCTATGCGGTAGCTTGAAGGGGTTGGTTGGAATCGAGAGAGGCGAGGCAGATCAACACACAAGACAAGGATTTAGACAACTTCGGGCCCCGGGAAACATCATCCGGTAATAGCCCTACATGCTGTTTGTGGCTAGGTCTCATTATGCTCATGAGAGAGTCGCCGGTAAACCGGCTCTCCTCTAGTTGTGTCTAGCCCTAGAGATTATTTCTTCTTGCTTGTAACTTGTCCCTCTTTGGGGAGCCCTGCCCCTCCTTATATATGTTGAAGGGGCGGTTTACATGTGGAGTCCTAGTTGGATTAAGATTACTCTATCACAAGTGGAGTCCTAGTCTTGCTTCCTTTGTAGGAGAATAGTCCTTATGCTTTCCTCATAAACCGGCCCACCATTAAACGTGAACCGGCCTTCTGGGCCATGGGCCTCGTCATCCATCTGACCCTTCCGCCGGGTTATGAATGAACCGCCAAGACTGGGCGGGTATCCCGTGAACCGCCAAGCTCCGGGCGGGTTACCAGTGAGTCGTCCAGTCCGGCCGGGTTAAACTTCCGGCCGGTTTACACCGCGGGGTATATCCCCGACACTATGAGAGAGAGTTGAGTGTTGGGGAGACTATCATTTTAACCACAAGAGCAAGGAGTTCATCATCAACGCACCATTTGTTACTTCTTGGAGAGTGGTGTCTCCTAGATTGGCTAGGTGTCACTTGGGAGCCTCCTACAAGATTGTGGAGTTGAACCAAGGAGTTTGTAAGGGCAAGGAGATCGCCTACTTCATGTAGATCTACCGCTAGTGAGGCAAGTCCTTCGTGGGCGATGGCCATGGTGGGATAGACAAGGTTGCTTCTTCGTGGACCCTTCGTGGGTGGAGCCCTCCGTGGACTCGCGCAACCGTTACCCTTCATGGGTTGAAGTATCCATCAACGTGGATGTACGATAGCACCACCTATCGGAACCACGCCAAAAACATCCGTGTCTCCAATTGCATTTGAATCCTCCAAAACCCTTCCCTTTACATTCTTGCAAGTTGCATGCTTTACTTTCCGCTGCTCATATATTCTTTGCATGCTTGCTTGTTATGTATTGTGAATGTTAAACTTGTGCCTAAACTCCACCTAAACTTTAAGAACTTAAAAATTGCAACTTTGGTACTTAGTGTCTAATCACCCCCCGTCTAGACACCTCTTCTCAAGGTCCTACAAGAAGGCATACATCTATAAGCATAAGTTCCAAAAGGGCAAGTAAAGGTGGTTTTCTCTTGATCAGGTTGTGGTACAGGTATTTGAGAGAAACCAGAATATCCATCAAGAAAACAAAAGTGTGTGCACTTAGATAATCTTTCTAGCATTTGATCAATGAAAGGCAGAGGGTAATTATCTTTTCTAGTAGGTTTGTTTAATTTCCCAAAATCAATTACCATCGATAGCCAGTCACTATTCTTTGTGAGATAAGTTTGTTTTTATCATTAGGAACAATAGTAATACCTCCTTTCTTAGGGACACAATGAACATGACTTACCCATCTACTATCAGCTATGGGATAGATTATACCTTCTTCCAGAAGCTTTAGTATTTTAGTTCATACCACTTCTTTCATCTTAGGATTCAATCATGTTGGTGATCAACAACGGGTTTAGCATCAGGTTCCATATTAATCTTGTGCTGACAGAGAGTGGGACTAATGCCCTTAAGATCATCAAGAGTATATCCAATAGCAGCACAGTGCTTCCTCGAATTTTTTAATAATCTCTCTTCTTCGTATTCTGAAAGGTTAGCACTAATAATAACATGTTATATCTTTTTCTCATCAAGATAAGCATACTTCAGAGTGTCTGGCAATTTCTTTAATTCAAACACAGGATCACCTTTAGGTGGAGGAGGACCTCCTAGAGTTTCAATAGGCAAATTGTATTTGAGGATAGGTTGTTGTTCAAAGAATATTTTGTCTATTTCATTTCTTTCATGCAAGTGCATATTATTCTCATGGTCTAGCAAGTATTGTTCTAATGGATCAGTAGGAGGTACAACAATAGAAGCAAGACCAATTATTTCATCTTTAATAGGTGATTCTTTATCATGAGGTTGTCTACGAAACTTAGAGAAATTAAACTCATGAGACACATCACCAAATTTAACACTAACGATCTCGTTATGGCAATCTATCTTAGCCTTGACTGTGTTCAAGAAAGATCTACCAAAAATTATGGGATAAAAATCATCTTGTGGGGAAACAAGAACTAGAAAATTAGTAGGGTATTTTATTTTCCCACACAAGACTTCAACATCTCCAACAATCCCAAGTTGTGTGATGGTATCTCTATTAGCAAGTTTAATAGTAACATCTATGTCTTCTATTTCAGTGGGTGCTATACCATTCATAGTTTCTTGGTATAAGGTAAAAGGAATAGCACTCACACTAGCACCCAAATCACATAAAACCATGATAGCAATTAACTCCTATTTTAACTAAGACAACATGCATGCCAACAATAGGACTATGTTTATCTTTTTCATCGGGTCTGGCAATTCTAGCCGCTTCATCACAAAAGTAAATAATATGCCCATCAATATTTTCGACCAAGAGATCTTTAACCATAGCAGCACTAGGTTCTACTTTGTTTAGAGGGTTTAGGTGCTTTAATATTACTTTTATGAACCATTTTTTATACCTTAGCATGTTCCTTTATCCTAACAGGGAAAGGTGGTTTTCAATATAAGCAATAGGAACTACTGGGTCAACATTGTAAACGATAGTTTCATAACCGGTTCTTTAATTTCTTATTTAATAGGGGGATGATATTCAAACCACTTCTCTTTAGGGAGATCAACATGAGTAGCAAATGATTCACAAAAGGAGGCTACTATCTCAGATTCAAGTCCATCTTTAGTGCTACACTTGTGAAAAGCATCGGTATTCATAAAAGATTTAACACAATCAGACTCAAGCTTAATACCTGACTCTTTACCTTCGTTGAGTTCCCAATCTTCAGAGTTGCATTTAATTCTTTGTAAAAGATCCCACCTGAATTCAATAGTCTTCTTCATAAAAGAACCAACACAAGAAGTATCGAGCATGGATTGATCATTACGAGAAAGCCAAGATCATTACGAGAAAGCCAAGCATAAAAATTCTGAACGATAATTTCTCTTGAGAGCTCATGATTGGGGCATGAATATAACATTGACTTAAGACTTCCCCCAAGCTAGAGCGATACTTTCTCCTTCACAAGGCCAAAAATTATATATATAATTCTGATCACGGTGAACTAGATGCATATGATATTTTTTTGGTGAAATTCCAATTTCTAGCGATTCCAGTTCCACGATCCAATATCATCACATAGCCTATACCATGTCAATGCTTTTCCCCCAAAGATAAAGTTAAAACCTTCTTCTTAACTTTATCTCCGGGTAAACCTACAAGCTTAAATAATCCACAAATTTCATCCACATGTATCAAATGCATATCGGGATGCTTCGTTCCATCTCCTGCATAAGGATCAGCGAGCAGTTGCTCTATCATACTCGAAGGAATTTCATAACTAATATTTTCAATAGGTGCGAAAGGTTGAGGGGCAACTCTTTGTGTTTCCCGTCGAGGTGAAGGTACCCCGAACAAACCCCTCAAAGGATTGTTTTCCATAGTAACAAGTGACAATAAATTTCAGTATGTAATATAATTTTTTCCTTACCGATTTCCACTTACCAAGAGTGCTTCACTCCCCCAAAAACGAAGCCAGAAAAGAGTCTTGATGACCCACAAGTATAGGGGATCAACCGCAGTCCTTTCGATAAGTAAGAGTGTCGAACCCAACAAGGAGCAGAAGGAAATGACAACGGTTTTCAGCAAGGTAATTTCTGCAAGCACTGAAATTGTCTGTAACAAGTAGTTTGATAGTAAGATAATTTGTAACGAGAAAGTAACGGTAATGGTAAATAAAGTGCAACAATGTAGCCCAACCCTTTTATAGTAGAGGACTGGCTGGAACGGTCTCTTATAATAAGCAAAGCATTGTTGAGGGCACACGGGAATTTCATCTAGCCACCTTCATCATGTTGGTTTGATTCACGTTCGCTACTTTGATAATTTGATATGTGGGTGGACCAGTGCTTGGGTGCTATTCTTACTTGAACAAGCCTCCCACTTATGATTAACCCCCTCGCAAGCATCCGCAACTACGAAAGAATAATTAAGATAACAATCTAACCATAGCATTAAACATATGGATCCAAATCAGTCCCTTACGGAATATCGCATAAACTAGGGTTTAAGCTTCTGTCACTCTAGCAACCCATCATCTAATAACTACTCCACAATGCACCCCCTTAGGCTCAAAGATGGTGAAGTGTCATGTAGTCGACGTTCACATATCATCAAAATATCAAACACATATCAAATCCACATGATTACTTGCAACATGACTTCTCCCGTGGCCTCAAGAACAAAGGCAACTACTCACAAATAATATTCATGCTCAAGATCAGAGGGATATTAAATAGAATAATGGATCTGAACATATAATCTTCCACCAAATAAACCATATAGCATCAACTACAAGATGTAATCAACACTACTAGTCACCCACAGGTACCAATCTGAGGTTCCGGTACAAAGATTGAACACAAGAGATGAACTAGGTATTTGAGATGAGATGGTGCTATTGAAGATGTTGATGAAGATTGGCCTCCCAAAGATGAGAGGGTCGTTGGTGATGACGATGGCTTTGATTTTCCCCTCCGGGAGGGAAGTTCCCCCGACAGAATCGCTCCACCAGAGGGCAAAAGTGCTCCTGCCCAAGTTCCACTTCGAGATGGCAGCGCTTCTCCCGAAAGTCCTCTCCTTATTTTTTAGGTCAAAAGTCCTTATATACCAGAAGATGGACACCGGAGGTGGGCCAGGGTGCCCACTACCCACCAGGGCATGGCTGGAGGGTCTAACATGCCCTGGTGTCTTGTGGCCACCTGGCTGCCTCCCTCCGATACTTCTTCTCTCCAATATTTATTATATATTCTAGAATAATTCTCTGTAAAATTTCAGCTCATTTGGAGATGTGCAGAATAGGTATCTCTGACATAGGTTTTGAAGGAAATATGCCCTAGAGGCAATAATAAAGTTGTTATTTATATATTTCCTTATATCATGATAAATGTTTATTATTCATGCTAGAATTGTATTTACCGGAAACTTAGTACATGTGTGAATACATAGACAAATAGAGTGTCACTAGTATGCCTCTACTTGACTAGCTCGTTTTTTTGACACCTGAAACAGTAGGAGAGCCTCCTACTGTGTAATTAAATTAATAAATGGGGTGGAGTTACATACGGTTTTGTACATGCCATCCCCTTTGGGGGTGGTTGGGGGAATGAAAAACTAAATAGTAGCTACAAAAGAATTGAGAAAGGAGGTGTGCTTTTCCCCAACCCTATGAGTTAGGAGGGAGAGATCCACTTTTAGTCTTGAGCTCCAGGATGCTTTCGTGGGTGTTATTCTTCTGAATACTTTATTATTTCTTTCCTTCCAGATGCTCCAAGCTGCTTGTAGGAAGATTGCCATGAACATTGGCTTGTTCCATGCGATTTTAGCTGTGCTTATCCAATCAAAACACGAGCCATGAGAACTCCAGCAAATGGCAATGTCAGACCAACAATTTTTGCTGAAGGAGCAATCAAAGAAGAGATGTTCAATTGTTTCTTCCATGTTGGACTCGCAGAGGGGGCATGTATAGTCATTTCCAATGTTGTAGTGTCTACGCTTCAACATGTTTCTGGTGTTGAGCCTGTCAGACAGAAGGAACCAACCAAAAACCTTTATTTTCATTGTAACCTTAGATTTCCATAGCCAGTTATAGGCCTGATGGGCCCGAACATCCCTGAAGTAGAAATTGTAGTATTTGCTGGCCAAGTACGTCTCACTTGCCCAAGTGCAGGTCCACTTATAAGTCTCAGAGAGGCCATCTTGAAGTTCAATGTCACGGACCAGTCGTTGAAGATCCCTAGTCTCTGCATGCGCCTGAATCAAAAGCGGAAGGTGGAACATTTCCCCAGTGTCATGGTCCCCAAGAAATCTTTGACAAAAATATCCTCCTGTATGGCAAACGAGAAGGCCCGCGGGTGTGTTTCTGATAGAATACCATCAGTCCAAAAATCCTTCCAAAAAAGTATGTCCTCCCCCATGTGCACTTGGTCTTTGGTAATCCCTCGATAAACCGACATTAGTTTCATCACATCTCGCCACCAAAAAGAACCGCAGGGGATAGCTGCATGGGGGATCTTGTGCTATAGTATGTGTTCCGTATGAGTTCCACCCAAGGCAGGTCCCATCGGTTGTAGAATTTGTGTAGGTATTCGAGCAAAAGTGCATCACTTTGTACCTTGAGATTAATGACACCGAGACCTCCAAAAACCTTGGGTTGGCAGACAATGTCCCAAGCCACAAGGGAGTTGCAAGAATCCCCATTCTCCGGTTTTTGGTCCATAAGCACTTGCATCTGATTTTATCCAGTAGTTCAATAATGCTTACGGGCAACTTGAGTGTACATAGGGCGAAGATAATTAGGGTGGTAATGACCAAGTTGAGGAGTGAAAGTTTACCCCCGTACGAGATCATGTTGAGTGTAGCAGAAAGCCTTCGTTCCACTCGGCAAACGAGAGGGAATAGATGTTGCACCGAGGGCCTGGTCGTTCCCATAGGTAGACCTAGGTAGGTGAATGGCATTTTACCAATGACACACCCAAAGATAGTTGCAAGGCAATTGTATGTGTCTGCATGGCAGTTTATGGGGATCAATGTTGACTTATGGGACTTTATTTTGAGGCCAATCGAAGTTGCATAGTCCGAGAGGATATCCTTGATAATCACTGCTTGTGTTGGGCAGGCTGGCATGGCCAGAATAGTGTCGTCCACGTATTTAATAACTGGGTAATCCGTTTGGTTGTTCGAAGGGAAAGGTAGCTGAATTGTTCCTCTAGAGTAGGCGTCATTGATTGCTGCTTGCAGGAGATCAGCCGCTAAGACAAAAACCAGGGGCGAGAAGGGGTCACCTTGTCTGACACTGCATTTGCCATGGAATGGGCGTCCTGGCACACCGTTCAAAAGCACCGCAGATTTACCAGACCCAAAAATACATTCAACCCATCCGAGCCATTTATCGTTGAAGCCCATATTTTTCATTATGGCTAGCATGGCCTCATGATCAATAGTGTCAAACGCCTTGGCAAAGTCAAGCTTAAGTAGGAAAATTTCTTTCTTAGAGGCCTGACACTGATAAATGTATTCAAATGCCCAAGCAAGGCAATCTTGGATAGTGCATCCTTTGAGGAATCCATATTGGTTTTGGTGAATTATTCGTAGGATCACTCTTTGCAGGCGGTTGGCTAGGAGCTTAGTGATCACTTTGAGACAACAGTTGAGCAAGGTGATCGGACGATAATAATTTACTGATGATGGGGCATTATTTTTGGGGATTAACATGATGAAACCATCATTTATGCTTTCAAGGTTGAGATTTCCATCAAAGAATTGATTGCAGAGCTTGTAAAAGTCATGCTTGATTATGTGCCAATAAGGTTTGAGAAAAACTCCATTGAAACCATCCGGGCCTGGTGCACGGTCGGCTGGCATATGCTTGATAACATTATAGATCTCCTCAGTGGTGAATGGAATAGTACGCTCATCTAGTCCATCAACTCGTTTAATGATTCTATCAAGATTGAATTTCATTTCATGATGTGAGGAAGAGCCCAGCCTTTGCTTGAATGTATTGCAAATGATTGCCTCTTTGCCAGCGTGATCCTCCACAATGGTGTTAGTGTCAGTCATCAAGGAGGAAATGTTGTTAACTCTCATCCTTTCAGAGGCCATTGCTTGAAAGAACTTTGAATTCTCATCTCTGAACTTAACCTAACATATAGTGCAACGTTTTTTCCAATATTGCTGCTGATAAGATAAGAGACGCAAAATATGTGCCTTGAGAATTGTCCTAAAGTTCACTTCTGGTAGTGATAGTGGGCGTTTGTTTTCCAATTCATCAAGTTCAAAGAGTGCCTTATTAGATAGTCTAGAGATCCCTTTACTCCAAACCTTAAGAGCGTGTCGAAGAGCCTTGAGTTTTCTGCATAAAAACCGTGGCCATGTTATCCGACATAATCTGTCTGTCCCAAGCATGGTGGACAATGTCTGAAAAGCCATGGTGTTGGACCCAATAGGATTCAAAGCGAAGCACCTTTGATCTTGGTATGGAGGTCTCAATTGTCACAACACAAGGAATGTGATCCAAAACTGGTCGTCCGAGTGGTTTAACCATGGTCTTGGGGTAGGAAGTAGTCCAATTAGAGCTAGTAAAGAACCAATCTAGTTGCTCTAAGAGAGGGTCCGTTTGCATATCGCTCCACGTGAACGATCGGCCTTTAATAGGTAGTTCTATGAGGGCCTGTGAACGAATGAAATCATTAAAGGTTATCATGTCATTAAGATTACCACCTGGTTTATTTCGGTTGTCTGGGCTTCTGATGAAATTAAAGTCACCGACTAACAGCCAATCTTCATTGTCGGGGATATTTAATTGAAAAAGCCATTGAATGAAGGTTACTCTCTGCTCCCCCTGGCAGGGCCCATAAACATTAACCAGAGTCCAACGATGAGCGGACTGCATTGATTTAAAGTTAATGACCTGAGCAAAATCATCAGAAGAGACAATATCAGCATGAAAAATTGAGCTGTTCCAGATTGTAACGATACTATCGGAGGCTCCCCGGGAAGGGACAAAAGCAAATTTATCGTAGTGGCGCGGGTAGCAAGATTTAATGAACGCATTATCAAAAGAGGCCATTTTAGTTTCCTGCAAACAAATGACAGCACATTCACTAGAGTTGATGGCATTAGACATTGCTAACTGCTTGGCTTCAGAGTTTAGTCCCCGGACGTTCCAGCAAAAAACGTTCCAATTAACTGACAAGATCATAATCAAAGGCAGATAAAGCACAAGTAAAAGGGCTAAGTAGATGACGAAGATGGCCCCGCCTCCTTGTCAGAGAGGAGTTCTTCCTCCGAGAGCCCCGCCTCCTTGATTAGAGCGTTAATCAAAGATGGTTAAGTTCCCTAGCCACGGACATGAGTTGTCATTTGATAAATGGGATCACATCATTAGGGAATGATATGATTGACTTGACCCATTCTGTTAGCTTAGCACTTGATCGTTTAGTATGTTGCT
The DNA here is from genome assembly GCA_963921465.1 of Triticum timopheevii. Lineage (NCBI taxonomy): Eukaryota > Viridiplantae > Streptophyta > Magnoliopsida > Poales > Poaceae > Triticum > Triticum timopheevii. Next base: position 294,379,421 of record OY997270.1, read on the forward strand.
ATTGCTTTGTTCATGACTTATACATGTTCCTATGACTATGAGATTATGCAACTCCCGAATATCGGAGGAACACTTTGTGTGCTACCAAACGTCACAACGTAATTGGGTGATTATAAAGGTGCTCTACAGGTGTCTTCGATGGTGTTTGTTGAGTTGGCATAGATCGATATTAGGATTTTTCACTCCGATTGTCGGAGAGGTATCTCTTGGCCCTCTCGGTAATGCACATCACTATAAGCCTTGCAAGCAATGTGACTAATGAGTTAGTTATGGGATGATGCATTATGGAATGAGTAAAGAGACTTGCCGATAACGAGATTGAACTAGGTATTGAGATACCGACGATCGAATCTCGGGCAAGTAACATACCGATGACAAAGGGAACAACGTATGTTATTATGCGCTTTGACCGATAAAGATCTTCGTAGAATATGTGGGAGACAATATGAGCATCCGGGTTTCGCTATTGGTTATTGGCTGGAGACGTGTCTCGGTCATGTCTACATAGTTCTCGAACCCGTAGGGTCCGCACGCTTAACGTTCGGTGACGATCGGTATAATGAGTTTATGTGTTCTGATGTACCGAAAGTAGTTCGGAGTCCCGGATATGATCGCGGACATGACGAGGAGTCTCGAAATGGTTGAGATGTAAAGATCGATATATTGGACGACTATATTTGGACATCAGAATGGTTCAGAATGTCTATGTTGTTGTAGATCAATGGCCCGTGCTACCGTTCCTTTAAATTTTAATGCGTTCCTTGAGAAAGCTAAGTTGAAAGATGATGGTAGCAATTACACGGACTGGGTCCGTAACTTGAGGATTATCCTCATTGCTGCACAGAAGAATTACATCCTGGAAGCACCGCTAGGTGCAAGACCCGCTGCAGGAGCAACGCCGGACGTTGTGAACGTGTGGCCGAGCAAAGCTGATGACTACTCGATAGTTCAGTGTGCCATGCTTTACGGCTCAGAATCGGGACTTCAACGATGTTTTGAATGTGATGGAGCATATGAGATGTTCCAGGAGTTGAAGTTAATATTTCAAGCAAATGCCCGTATTTAGAGATATGAAGTCTCCAATAAGTTCTATAGCTGCAAGATGGAGGAGAATAGTTCTGTCAGTGAACATATACTCAAAATGTCTGGGTATAACAACCACTTGATTCTACTGGGAGTTAATCTTCCTCATGATAGTGTCATTGACAGAATTCTTCAATCACTGCCACCAAGCTACAAGAGCTTCGTGATGAACTATAATATGCAAGGGATGAACAAGACAATTCCCGAGCTCTTCGCAATGCTAAAGGCTGCGGAGGTAGAAATCAAGAAGGAGCATCAAGTGTTGATGGTCAACAAAACCACCAATTTCAAGAAAAAAGGTAAAGGGAAGAAGGGGAACTTCAAGAAGAACGGCAAGCAAGTTGCTGCTCAAGTGAAGAAGCCCAAGTCTGGACCTAAGCCTGAGATTGAGTGCTTCTACTACAAAGGGATTGGTCACTGGAAGCGGAACTACCCCAAGTATTTGACAGATAAAAAGGATGGCAAGGTGAACAAAGGTATATGTGATATACATGTTATTGATGTGTACCTTACTAATGCTCGCAGTAGCACCTGGGTATTTGATATTGGTTCTGTTGCTAATATTTGGAACTCAAAACAGGGACTATAGATTAAGCAAAGATTGGCTAAGGATGAGGTGATGATGCGCGTGGAAAATGGTTCCAAATTCGATGTGATCACGGTCGGCACGCTACCTCTACATCTACCTTCGGGATTAGTTTTAGACCTGAATAATTGTTATTTGGTGCCAGTGTTGAGCATGAACATTATACCTGGATCTTGTTTGATGCGAGACGGTTATTCATTTAAGTCTGAGAATAATGGTTGTTCTATTTATATGAGTAATATCTTTTATGGTCATGCACCCTTGAAGAGTGGTCTGTTTTTATTGAATCTCGATAGTAGTGTCACACATATTCATAATATTGAAGCGAAAAGATACCGAGTTGATAATGATAGTGCAACTTATTTGTGGCACTGCCGTTTGGGTCATATTGGTGTAAAGCACATGAAGAAACTCCATTCCGATGGACTTTTGGAATCACCTGATTATGAATCACTTGGTACTTGCGAACCATGCCTCATGGGTACGATGACTAAAACTCCGTTTTCCGGAACAATGGAGCGAGCAATAGATTTGTTGGAAACCATACATACTGATGTATGTGGTCCAATGAATATTGAGGCTCGTGGCGGGTATCATTATTTTCTCACCTTCACAGATGATTTGAGCAGATATGGGTATATCTACTTGATGAAACATAAGTCTGAAACATTTGAAAAGTTCAAAGAATTTCAGAGTGAAGTGGAAAATCATCATAACAAGAAAATAAAGTTTCTACGATCTGATCGTGGAGGAGAATATTTGAGTTACGAGTTTGGTCTTCATTTGAAACAATGTGGAATAGTTTCGCAACTCACGCCACCCGGAACACCACAGCGTAATGGTGTGTCCGAACGTCGTAACCGCACTTTATTAGATATGGTGCGATCTATGATGTCTCTTACTAATTTACCGCTATCGTTTTGGGGTTATGCTTTAGAGACGACTGCATTCACGTTAAATAGGGCACCATCTAAATCCGTTGAGACGACGCCTTATGAACTGTGGTTTGGCAAGAAACCAAAGTTGTTGTTTCTGAAAGTTTGGGGCTGCGATGCTTATGTGAAAAAACTTCAACCTGATAAGCTCGAACCCAAATCGGAGAAATGTGCCTTCATAGGATACCTAAAGGAAACTATTGGGTACACCTTCTATCACAGATCCGAAGGCAAGACATTCGTTGCTAAGAATGGATCCTTTCTAGAGAAGGAGTTTCTCTCGAAGAAGTGAGTGGGAGGAAAGTAGAACTTGATGAGGTAACTGCACCAGCTCCCTTATTGGAAAGTAGTTCATCACAGAAATCAGTTCCTGTGATCCCTACACCAATTAGTGAGGAAGCTGATGATAATGATCATGAAACATCAGATCAAGTTACTAACGAACCTCGTAGGTCAATCAGAGTAAGATCCGCACTAGAGTGGTACAGTAATCCTGTTCTGGAGGTCATGTTACTTGACCATGACGAACCTACGAACTATGAGGAAGCGATAATGAGCCCAGATTCTGCGAAATGGCTTGAGGCCATGAAATCTGAGACAGGATCCATGTATGAGAACAAAGCGTGGACTTTGGTTGACTTGCCTGATGATCGGCAAGCCATCGAGAATAAATGGATCTTCAAGAAGAAGACTAACGCTGACGATAATGTTACTATCTACAAAGCTCGACTTGTTGTGAATGGTTTTCGACAAGTTCAAGGAGTTGACTACGATGAGACCTTCTCACCCGTAGCGATGCATAAGTCTGTCCGGATTATGTTAGCAATTGCTGCATTTTATGATTATGAAATTTGGCAAATGGATGTAAAGACTGCATTCCTGAATGGATTTATGGAAGAAGAGTTGTATATGATGCAACCCGAAGGTTTTATCAATCCAAAGGATGCTAACAAAGTGTGCAAGCTCCAGCGATCCATTTATGGACTGGTGCAAGCCTCTCGGAGTTGGAATAAATGTTTTGATAGTGTGATCAAAGCATATGGTTTTATACAGACTTTTGGAGAAGAATGTATTTACAAGTGAGTGGGAGCTCTGTAGCATTTCTAATATTATATGTGACATATTATTGATTGGAAATGATGTGGAATTTCTGGATAGCATAAAAGAATACTTGAACAGGAGTTTTTCAATGAAAGACCTCGATGAAGTTTCTTATATATTGGGCATTAAGATCTATAGAGATAGATCAAGACGCTTAATTGGACTTGCACAAAGCACATACCTTGATAAAGTTTCAAAGAAGTTCAAAATGGATCAAGCAAAGAAAGGGTTCTTGCCTGTGTTACAAGGTGTGAAGTTGAGTTAGACTCAATGCCCGACCACTGCAGAAGATAGAGAGAAAATGAAAGATGTTCCCTATGCTTCAGCCATAGGCTCTATCATGTATGCAATGCTGTGTACCAGACCTGATGTGTGCCTTGCTATTGGTTTAGCAGGGAGGTACCAAAGTAATCCAGGAGTGGAACACTAGACATCAGTCAAGAACATCCTGAAATACCTGAAAAGGACTAAGGATATGTTTCTCGTTTATGGAGGTGAAAAAGATCTTGTCGTAAATGGTTAAGTCGATGCAAGCTTTGACACTAATCCGGATGACTCTAAGTCACAAACTGGATACGTGTTTATATTGAACGGTGGAGTTGTAAGTTGGTGCAGTTCTAAGGAAAGCGTCGTGGCGGGATCTACATGTGAAGCGGAGTACATAGCTGCTTCGGAAGCAGCAAATGAAGGAGTCTGGATGAAGGAGTTTATATCTAATCTAGGTGTCATACCTAGTGCATCAGGTCCAATGAAAATCTTTTGTGACAATACTGGAGTCATTGCCTTGGCAAAGGAATCCAGATTCACAAGAGAACCAAGCACATCAAGAGATGCTTCAATTCCATCCGTCATCAAGTGTCAGAAGGGGACATAGAGATTTGCAAGATACATACGGATCTGAATGCTGCAGACCCATTGACTAAGCCTCTCTCACGAGCAAAACATGATCAGCACCAAGACTCCATGGGTGTCAGAATCATTACAATGTAATCTAGATTATTGACTCTAGTGCAAGTGGGAGACTCAAGGAAATATGCCCTAGAGGCAATAATAAAGTTGTTATTTATATATTTCATTATGTCATGATAAATGTTTATTACTCATGCTAGAATTGTATTAACCGGAAACTTAGTACATGTGTGAATACATAGACAAATAGAGTGTCACTAGTATGCCTCTACTTGACTAGCTCATTAATCAAAGATGGTTAAGTTTCCTAGCCATAGACATGATTTGTCATTTGATAAACGGGATCACATCATTAGGGAATGATGTGATTGGCTTGACCCATTCCGTTAGCTTAGCACTTCATCGTTTAGTATGTTGCTATTGCTTTCTTCATGACTTATACATGTTCCTATGACTATGAGATTATGCAACTCCCAAATACCGGAGGAACACTTTGTGTGCTACCAAACGTCACAACGTAACTGGGTGATTATAAAGGTGCTCTACAGGTGTCTCCGATGGTGTTTGTTGAGTTGGCATAGACCGAGATTAGGATTTGTCACTCCGATTGTTGGAGAGGTATCTCTGGGCCCTCTCGGTAATGCACATCACTATAAGCCTTGCAAGCAATGTGACTAATGAGTTAGTTATGGGATGATGCATTATGAAACGAGTAAAGAGACTTACCGGTAACGAGATTGAACTAGGTATTGAGATACCGACGATTGAATCTCGAGCAAGTAACATACCGATGACAAAGGGAACAATGTATGTTGTTATGCGGTTTGACCGATAAAGATCTTCGTAGAATATGTGGGAGCCACTATGAGCATCCAGGTTCCGCTATTGGTTATTGGCCGGAGACGTGTCTCGGTCATGTCTACATAGTTCTCGAACCCGTAGGGTCGGCATGCTTAACGTTCGGTGACAATCGGTATTATGAGTTTATTTGTTTTGATGTACCGAATGTAGTTCAGAGTCCCGGATATGATCACGGACATGACGAGGAGTCTCGAAATGGTCGAGACATAAAGATCGATATATTGGATGACTATTTTTGGACGTCGGAATGGTTCCGCGTGAGTTCAGGCATATACCGGAGTACCGGGAGGTTACCGGAACCCTCTGGGAGGTATATGGGCCTTCTTGGGCCATAGTGGGGAGAAGAGAGGGAGGAATAGGAGGGGGCACGCCCCCCTCAAGCCCAATCCGAATTGGGTGGGGGGCCGGTCCCCCCTTTCCTTCCCCCTCTCTCCCCCTTCCTTCCACTCCTAGTCCAACTAGGGAAGAGGGGCGGGGAATCCTACTCACGGTGGGAGTAGGACTCCCCATGGGGCACGCCATAGGAGGGCCGGCCCTCCCCCTCCTCCACTCCTTTATATACGGAGGAGGGGGGCACCCCATAGACACACAAGTTAATCATTGATCTCTTAGCCGTGTGTGGTGCCCCCCTCCACCATAATCCACCTCGGTCATACCGTTGCAGTGCTTAGGCGAAGCCCTGTGCCGATAGCTTCATCATCACTGTTATCACACCGTCGTGCTGACGAAGCTCTCCCTCGACACTCTGCTGGATAATGAGTTTGTGGGACGTCACCGAGCCGAACGTGTGCAGATCGCGGAGGTGCCGTACTTTCGGTACTAGGATCGGTCGGATCATGAAGACATATGACTACATCAACTGCGTTGTCATAACGCTTCCGCTTACGGTCTACGAGGGTACATGGACAACATTCTCCCGCTCATTGCTATGCATCACCATGATCTTGCGTGTGCATAGGAAATTTTTGAAATTATTGCGTTCCCCAGCAGGTTTTTCAGGTCCAGAATTACAGCTGCCGGTATTCCCCTCTTTGTGTAAACCATGCATATTATGAGAGAAAAGGCATTAGAATTACTCTATAAAGTGTTATAATGCATAAAAACACTATAAATAATAGTAGTAAAACATGATGCAAAATGGATGTATCAGCTTGCACAAAGGAAATAGCCACCATGTGTGACCTCAATAGAGAAGTGGTTGCTTAGGGATCCTGCAAAACAAGCAAAATGACAATGTTCAGACAAGCAAAATTCAGTCAGGTTCAAATAGTACTAAATTCAGACAATTTGAGAGAAATTCAGACATGCAGACAAGTATTGGACCAAAAGCATGTTTTTTAGGGCATCTGGCAAGGAAATGGCCACCATGTAATTGGACCAAAAAGCAAAGTGACAATGTTCAAACAAGCAAAATTTAGACAGGTTCATACATTGCTAAATTCAGACAATTTCAGACAAGTTCAGACAATTATTGGACCAAAAGCATGGACTTTTGGACCACCACTGAATAGATATATGATCTTTCATGTCCAAAAGCATGGTTTTTGAGGGCATCTGACAAACACAAGGGCATCTGATCAATAAAAGGCCATATGATCAACACAAGGGCGCCAAACAAATAGTAAAGCAAGCATTTTTGGACTATTTGACAAGACATGGACTTACAGTCAGTTACCACCACAACACCCCTCTGATTTCACCTACAAACCCCATCCAAAGCCCCCATGTAACCCTATTTTAGCTTTCCACTAATTTGAGCCCCACAGCTAAAACCCTACCATGCAGACCCCTCAATCTGTGCAAAAAAAGGGAGAGGGAGCCTAAACCCTAACACGCCTATACAATTGAATCCTACCCGCAATCATTCTTGGAGAAGAAAGAGAAGAATCAAGCATAGAAGGAGGCGACGATGACGACGTATCGTACTAGGGTGGCGAGGCATCAAACAAACGCCGCATGGGAGCGAGAGGAACATCATGATGGCCCCACCCAAATGATGCAAATGGTGGCTGATCAGCATCCAACGAAGAGCTCATGAAGCCATCACCACACTTTCCCCCGCCGATGAGCTCCAGGTAACCACCTCAGGGATGATGAAGAAGCAGGGGATAGGAAAGCGAGGCGATGCGGTCTGGTCCAACCAAGTGCGGGTATGGTCCAACCAGGTGTGGTTACGGGTATTAATTCCGGTGATTTTGGAAAAACAAAACCTCGGCTCCCTGCGTATTACAACTGTGCGACGATGTGGCCATCCAACGCCATGTGGATCCAGTGGACTAGCGCCAAATCAGCAGATACATAGACAAAATCGTATTTTGGGAATGTATGTGAACCCCTTGACAAGTTGAGGGACTGTGTCGCGGAATTGTCACGACAGATGTACTAGTGTGAGGACTTAGTCATGAGGCCAACACATCTATGTAGTAGCTTGAAAGGGGTTGAGCGGGACGAGAGTCGTGAGGCGGATCAACACACAAGACAAGGATTTAGACAGCTTCGGGCCCCGAGAAACATCATCCGGTAATAACCCTACATGTTGTTTGTGGCTAGGTCTCATTATGCTCACCAGGGAGACGCCGCATAAGCCGACTCCCCTTTAATTGTGTCTAGCCTTACAGATTACTTCTTGTCTCCCCTTTAATTGGGGTGCCCTGCCCCTCGTTATATGAGTTGAAGGGGCGGGTTACATGTAGAGTCCATCTCGGACTAAGACTTAAACTATCCTGACTTCTCTTCATGGGCTTCTTAACATCTTGGGCTTCTTAACGCCTCGAACTTATTAACCCCAGGCGACTTAACGTCTGCCGGGTTATCATCTGACTTAACATCTGCCGGGTTATCAGCTGACTTAACATCTGCCGGGTTATGATCTGACTTAACATCTGCCGATTTATGATTGTCTGCCGGGTTATGATTGTCTGCCGGGTTATGACTGTTTGCCGGTTTACCGTCTGTCTCATCCACATGTCTTAACTGTCAGCTGGTTTATCACCTGCTGGTTTACCGTCTGTCTCAACCACCTGTCTTAACTATCAGCCGGTTATCATCTGGGTTAACTGTCTGTCGGTTTACCACCTGCCGGTTTACCGTCTGTCTCAGCCACCTGTCAACTATCTGTCGGTTTACCAAGTCCCAGCTGGGTTATAACTCCGGCCGGGTCATACCGCGGGGTATATCCCCGACAGACTGTATTTCAGGTATTTCGAAATACATGTACTAAAGTGAGTTCTAGCTCAAGCTTAGGGACCGTAGGTGTCGGTGTGAAATCCGGCAGACCTAGGAGTTCTTTTAATAAAGCACGTATGACTATTTACGGAATACATGCCTACATTATATCGATGAACTGGAGCTAGTGCCGTATCACCCTACGTTATAACTGTCACATGATGAATATCATCCAACAAGTCACCGATCCAATGCCTATGAATTTATTTATATTTATCTTGCTGCATTACTGATACGTCTCCAACATATATATAATTTTTGATTGTTCCATGCTATTAGTATATTATCCATCTTCGATATTTTATATGCATTTATATGCTATTTTATATGATTTTTGGGACTAACCTATTAACCTAGAGCCCAGTGCTAGTTTCTGTTTTTCCTTGTTTTTGAGTTTTACAGAAAAGGAATACCAAACGGAGTCCAATTGACCTGCCAATTTTTTTGGATTTTTTATGGACCAAAAGAAACCCCCGAAGTAAAAAGAGTTGGGCCAGAAGAGTCCCGAGCCATCCACGAGGGTGGAGGGCGCGCCCTACCACCCTGGGCGTGCCCCCTGCCTCGTGGATGACTCGGAGACCCCCCTGACTTGTTCCCGATGCCAAAAATTCCTATAAATACAAAAAAACCAGAAAAGAAACCTAGACCAGGAGTTCCGCCGCCACAAGCCTCTTTAGCCACCAAAAACCAATCCGGACCCTGTTCCGGCACCCTGCTGGAGGGGGAGGGGGGGGGGAATCATCACCGGTGGCCATCTTCATCATCCCGGCGCTCTCCATGATGAGGAGTGAGTAGTTCACCCTCGGGACAGAGGGTATGTACCAGTAGCTATGTGTTTGATCTCTCTCTCTCTCTCGTGGTCTTGATATGGCACGATCTTGATGTATCGCGAGCTTTGCTATTATAGTTGGATCTTATGATGCTTCTCCCCCTCTATCTTCTTGTAATGGATTGAGTTTTCCCTTTGAAGTTATCTTATCGGATCGAGTCTTTAAGGATTTGAGAACACTTGATGTATGTCTTGCGTGGGATACCCATGGTGACAATGGGGTATTCTGTTGATTCCCTTGATGTATGTTTTGGTGATCAACTTGCGGGTTCCGTGACCTTGCGAATCTATGTATAGGGGTTGGCACACATTTTCGTCTTGACTCTCTGGTAGAAACTTTGGGGCACTCTTTGAAGTTCTTTATGTTGGTTGAATAGATGAATCTGAGATTGTGTGATGCATATCGTATAATCATACCCGCAGATACTTGAGGTGACATTGGAGTATCTAGGTGACATTAGGGTTTTGGTTGATGTGTGTCTTAAGGTGTTATTTTATTACGAACTCTATGGTTGTTTGTGACACTTATAGGAATAGCCCAATGGATTGATCGGAAGGAATAACTTTGAGGTGGTTTCGTACCCTACAATAATTTCTTCGTTTCTTCTCTGCTATTAGTGACTTTGGAGTGACTCTTTGTTGCATGTTGAGGGATTGTTATATGATCTAATTATGTTACTATTGTTGAGAGAACTTGCACTAGTGAAAGTATGAACCCTAGGCCTTGTTTCGAAGCATTGCAATACCGTTTGTGCTCACTTTTATCATTAGTTACGTTGCTGTTTTTAAATTTTCAGATTACAAAAACCTATATCTACCATCCATATTGCACTTGTATCACCATATCTTCGCCGAATTAGTGCACCTATACAATTTGCCATTGTATTGGATGTGTTGGGGACACAAGAGACTCTTTGTTATTTGGTTGCAGGGTTGTTTGAGAGAGACCATCTTCATCCTACGCCTCCCACGGATTGATAAACCTTAGGTCATCCACTTGAGGGAAATTTGCTACTTCCTACAAACCTCTGCACTTGGAGGCCCAACAACGTCTACAAGAAGAAGGTTGCGTAGTAGACATCAAGCCCTTTTCTAGCGTCATTGCTGGGGTGGTGAGTGCTTGAAGGTATATCTTTAGATCTTCCTATTGAATCTTTTTGTTTCTTGTTTTATCACTAGTTTAGTATATAAAATAAAACTACAAAAAACATGGAATTGAGCGTGCCTCATATGCTTCGTCTTTTTAATGTCTTTCATGAAAATAAGGACTCCGATAATTGTGCCAAAGTGTTAGAAGAAGAATGCAATAAAATGTTTGGCACTAAATATTTGAATGATGAGCATGATTGCAATGTTGTGAGTATGAATTCCTTGAATATCCATGATGCTAATGATATGCAAAGCCACAAGCTTGGGGATGCTATGTTTGATGAAGATGATATTTTTTGTCCCCCAAGTTTTGATGAGAAAATTTATTTTGATGATAGCATGCCTCCTATTTATGATGATTATATTGATGAAAGTGGGTTTGGAAGATTGTCAACCTTAGGAAGTAATGATCCCACTATTTTGGAGGGTGTTGAATCATATTGTGATAATTATGAAAGTGGATTTGGAGAGGTCATGACTTTATTTAGTGATGAATGTACTATTTCGGAAGAGGTTCCAATTGATTATGAGAACAAAGTTGCTATCTATGATGATTATTGTGATGACATGTATGCTATAAAGATTAATGATAACCATGAAACTTATCATCATGATTTTGATTTCCAATTGGATTATGCCTCACATGATAGTTATTTTGTTGAGTTTGCTCCCACTACTATTCATAAGAAGAAATTTGCTTATGTGGAGAGTAATAAAATTTATATGCTTGGGGATCATGAAAATAATGCTTTATGTGATAGTTATATTGTTGAATTCATTCATGATGCTACTGAAAATTATTACGAGGGAAGAACATATGCTTGTAGGAATTGCAATAATATCAAGTTTCATCTCTATGTGTTGAAAATCTTGAAGCTATGCTTGTTTTGCTTTCCTATGCTAGTTGATTCTTGCCATAAGTTGCTTTCTCACAAAATCCCTATGCATAGGAAGTGGTTTAGACTTAAATGTGCTAGTCATATTCTTCATGATGCTCCCATTATGTTTCAATTCTTATCTTTTATGTGAGCATCATTGAAATCATTATGCCTAGCTAAAAAGGCATTAAAGAAAAGCGCTTGTTGGGACACAACTCAATATTTACCATTACTGTTTTTGTGTGTCCAAATTATTAAGATACTGTAGTAACCATGTTTTATAGAATTTTTTTCAATAAAGTGCCAAGTAGAACCTTTGGGAAGACTTGTGTGAAAGTTAATGTGATCTTGCTGTAAAAAACAGAAACTTTGCGCTCACAAGTTTAGCTGTCATTTTTTACAGAAGAGTGCTTTTGAGTTGATTCTTTTTGAAGAAGATTAATAGACAAATTACTCACGTTCTATTTTGGAGTTACAGAAGTATTCGAGAGTTAGAGATTACTACAAACTGTTCTGTTTTTGACAGATTCTGTTTTCTATGTGTTGTTTGCTTATTTTGATGAATCTATGAGTAGTATCAGAGGGTATGAATCATAGAGAAGTTGGAATATAGTAGATATTACACCAATATCAATTTAGAATGAGTTCACAACAGTACCAAGGTGGTGGTTTTATTTTCTTATACTAACGTAGCTTACGAGTTTTCTGTTGAGTTTTGTGTTGTGAAGTTTTCAAGTTTTGGGTAAAGATTCGATGGACTATGGAATAAGGAGTGGCAAGAGCCTAAGCTTGGGGATGCCCAAGGCACCCCAAGGTAATATTGAAGGACAATCAAGAGCCTAAGCTTGGGGATGCCCCGGAAGGCATCCCCTCTTTCGTCTTCGTTCATCGGTAACTTTACTTGGAGCTATATTTTTATTCACCGCATGATATGGGTTTTGCTTGGAGCGTCATTTTGTTTTATTTTGTTTTGCTCTCTGTTTGAATAATATGCCAAGATCTGAAATTCTTAAATGTTAGAGAATATTCACATAGTTACATAATTATTCGACTACTCATTGATCTTCACTTATATCTTTTGGAGTAGTTTGTCGTTTGCTCTAGTGCTTCACTTATATCTTTTTAGAGCATGATGGTAGTTTTATTTTTGAAGAAATTGATGAACTCTCAGTGCTTCACTTATATTATTTTGAGAGTCTTTTAGAACAGCATGGTAATTTGCTTTGGTTATGAATTTAGTCCTAATATGATGGGCATCCAAGAGGGATATAATAAAAACTTTCATATAAAGTGCATTGAATACTAAGAGAAGTTTGATTCCTTATGATTGTTTTGAGATATGAAGATGGTGATATTAGAGTCATGCTAGTGAGTAGTTGTGAATTTGGGAGATACTTGTGTTAAAGTTTGCAATTCCCGTAGCATGCATGTATGGTGAACCGTTATGTGATGAAGTCGGAGCATGATTTATTTTTTTGATTGTCTTCCTTTATGTGGAGGTCGGGATCGCGCGATGGTTAACTCCTACCAACCCTTCCCCTAGGAGCATGCATGTAGTACTTTGTTTCGATGACTAATAGATTTTTGCAATAAGTATGTGAGTTCTTTATGACTAATGTTGAGTCCATGGATTATACGCACTCGCACCCTTCCACCATTGCTAGCCTCTCTTGTGCTGCGCAAATTTCGCCGGTACCATACACCCACCACACCTTCCTCAAAACAGCCACCATACATACCTATTATGGCATATTCCATAACCATTCCGAGATATATTTCCATGCAACTTTCCACCGTTCCGTTCATTATGACACGCTTCATCATTGTCATATTGCTTTGCATGATCATGTAGTTGACATCATATTTGTGGCAAAGCCACCTTTCATAATTCTTTCATACATGTCACTCTTGATTCATTGCACATCTCGGTAAATCGCCGGAGGCATTCATATATAGTCATATTTTGTTCTAAGCATCGAGTTGTAATTCTTGAGTTGTAAGTAAATAAAAGTGTGATGATCTTCATTTTTAGAGCATCGTCCCAGTGAGGAAAGGATGATGGAGACTATGATTCCCCCACAAGTCGGGATGAGACTCCGGACAAAAAATAAAAATAAAATAAAAAAAGAGGCCAAAAAAAAGAGAAGGCCCAAAAAAACACAAAAAAATGAGAGAAAAAGAGAGAGGGCAATGCTACTATCCTTTTACCACATTTGTGCTTCAAAGTAGCACCATGATCTTCATGATAGAGAGTCTCCTATGTTGTCACTTTCATATACTAGTGGGAATTTTTCATTATAGAACTTGGCTTGTATATTCCAATGATGGGCTTCCTCAAAGTGCCCTAGGTCTTCGTGAGCAAGCAAGTTGGATGCACACCCACTTAGTTTCCTTTTGAGCTTTCATACACTTATAGCTCTAGTGCATCCGTTGCATGGCAATCCCTACTCACTCACATTGATATCTATTGATGGGCATCTCCATAGCCCGTTGATACGCCTAGTTGATGTGAGACTATCTTCCTCCTTTTTGTCTTCTCCACAACCACCATATTCTATTCCACCTATAGTGCTATGTCCATGGCTCATGCTCATGTATTGCGTGAAAGTTGAAAAAGTTTGAGAATACTAAAGTATGAAACAATTGCTTGGCTGAAACCGAGATTGTGCATGATTTTAATATTTTGTGTGATCAAGATAGAGCATAGCCAGACTATATGATTTTGTAGGGATAGCTTTCTTTGGCCATGTTATTTTGAGAAGACATAATTGCTTTGCTAGTATGCTTGAAATATTATTTTTTTGTCAATATTAAACTTTTGTTTTGAATCTTATGGATCTGAATATTCTTGCCACAATAGAGAAGATTACATTTATAAATATGTTAGGTAGCATTCCCCATCAAAAATTCTGTTTTTATCATTTACCTACTCGAGGACAAGCAGGAATTAAGCTTGGGGATGCTTGATACGTCTCCAACGTATCTATAATTTTTGATTGTTCCATGCTATTATATTATCCATCTTGGATGTTTTATATGCATTTATATGCTATTTTTTTATGATTTTTGGGACTAAGCTATTAACCTAGAGCCCAGTGCCTGTTTCTGTTTTTTTCCTTGTTTTTGAGTTTTACCGAAAAGGAATACCAAACAGAGTCCAATTGACATGCCAATTTTTGTGGATTTTTTATGGACCCAAAGAAGCTCCCCAAGTAAAAGAGTTGGGCCAGAAGAGTCCTGAGCCATCCACGAGGGTGGAGGGCGCGCCCTACCCCCCTGGGCGCACCCCCCTGCCTCGTGGATGACTCGGAGACCCCCCTGACTTGTTCCCGATGCCAAAAATTCCTATAAATACAAAAAAACCCGAAAAGAAACCTAGATCGGGAGTTCCGCCGCCGCAAGCCTCTGTAGCCACCAAAAACCAATCGGGACCCTATTCCAGCACCCTGTCGGAGGGGGGAGGAATCATCACCGGTGGCCATCTTCATCATCCCGGCGCTCTCCATGACGAGGAGGGAGTAGTTCACGCTCGAGGCTGAGGGTATGTACCAGTAGCTATGTGTTTGATCTCTCTCTCTCTCTCTCTCTCTCTCTCTCTCTCTCTCTCTCTCGTGTTCTTGATATGGCACGATCTTGATGTATCCCGAGCTTTGCTATTATAGTTGGATCTTATGATGCTTCTCCCCCTCTATCTTCTTGTAATGAATTGAGTTTTCCATTTGAAGTTATCTTATCGGATTGAGTCTTTAAGGATTTGAGAACACTTGATGTATGTCTTGCGTGGGATACCCGTGGTGACAATGGGGTATTCTATTCATTCACTTGATGTATGTTTTGGTGATCAACTTGCGGGTTCCATGACCTTGGGAATCTATGCATATGGGTTGGCACACGTTTTTGTCTTGACTCTCCGGTAGAAACTTTGGGGCACTCTTTGAAGTTCTTTGTGTTGGTTGAATAGATGGATCTAAGATTGTGTGATGCATATCGTATAATCATACCCGCGGATACTTAAGGTGACATTGGAGTATCTAGGTGACATTAGGGTTTTGGTTGATGTGTGTCTTAAGGTGTTATTTTACTATGAACTCTAGGGCTGTTTGTGACACTTATAGGAATGGCCCAATGGATTGATCGGTAAGAATAACTTTGAGGTGGTTTTGTACCCTACAATAATCTCTTCGTTTATTCTCTGCTATTAGTGACTTTGGAGTGACTCTTTGTTGCATGTTGAGGGATTGTTATATGATCTAATTATGTTATTATTGTTGAGAGAACTTGCACTAGTGAAAGTATGAACCCTAGGCCTTGTTTCGAAGCATTGCAATACTGTTTGTGCTCACTTTTATGATTGGTTACCTTGCTGTTTTTATTTTTTCAGATTATAAAAACCTATATCTACCATCCATATAGCACTTGTATCACCATCTCTTCACCGAACTAGTGCACCTATACAATTTGCCATTGTATTGGGTGTGTTGGGGACACAAGAGACTCTTTGTTATTTGGTTGCAGGGTTGTTTGAGAGAGACCATCTTCATCCTACGCCTCCCATGGATTGATAAAACTTAGGTCATCCACTTGAGGGAAATTTGCTCTGTCCTACAAACCTCTGCACTTGGAGGCCCATAACGTCTACAGGAAGAAGGTTGCATAGTAGACATCAATTACTATTGCTATCATCACTGTTACACTTGCTACAAATTACTGCTATCACTATTACTGTTACCGTTGCTGCTGTCACTACTTTCAAAACTATCAAACTACTGTGCTACTGATCACTTTGCTGTAGATAATTAATCTCCAGGTGTGGTTAAATTGACAACTCAGCTGCTAATACCTTCAAATATTCTTTGGCTCCCCTTGTGTCGAATCTATAAATTTGGGTTGAATACTCTACCCTCGAAAACTGTTGCGATCCCCTATACTTGTGGGTTATCAAGACCTTTTTCTGGCGTTGTTGCCGGGGAGCATAGCAATATTTGTTGAGTCACTTGGGATTATTATCATACTATCACTATGAAGAATCTGAAGGATCCGAAGACTAAGATTTATCCCTCAAAGATGGGGAGGGGGGTAAGGAACTGCCATCCAGTTCTACTTTAGATTCACCTTCTGTTATGAGTAAACTTGCAACACCACCACATGCTATGAATTATGATATGTTGCAAGTTATTGATGTACTTCTACTATGAATGATGCTTATGATGATGCTAGTACCTTGCTTGATAATGATGATGTGCCACTTGGTGAATTTCTTGATGAACAAATTGCTAGAGTAATACAACATGATGTTGTTGCATCTGATGATGAGCTCGAAACTGAAACTCCTGAAACACCTGCTAGAACTAGCCTTCCTAGATATGAATTGCCTAAGGTACCGGAAGGCTATGTTATGAGTGAGGAGGCAACTAGAGATATTCTTGCTTGTAAGGATAGAGATGATCTAGAAAAATTACTATGCAAGTATAAAGAAAAATCTCTGAATGCTAGAATGAAATATGATTCTAAGTTTGCTACTTCACCTATCTGTATTAATGATAAGGATTATGAATTCTCTGTCGACCCAGAGTTAATTACTTTGGTTGAATCTGATCCTTTCCATGGTTATGAAACTGAAACTGTTGTGGCACATCTTACTAAGTTGAATGATATAGCCACCCTTTTTACTCATGATGAGAAAACTCGCTATTACTTTATTCTCAAATTATTTCCTTTCTCATTAAAGAGTGATGCTAAATCTTGGTACAATACTCTTACTCCTGGTTGTGTGCGTAGTCCCCAGGATATGATTTATTACTTCTTTGAGAAATATTTTCCTGCTCATAAGAAACAAGCTGCCTTACAGGGAATATTTAACTTTGTGCAAAGTAAAGAAGGGAGTCTCTGAAAAGCTTGGGGGAGGCTTTGCCAGCTACTTAATGCTTTGCCTGATCATCCTCTTAAGAAAAATGAAATACTTGATATCTTCTATAATGGACCGATGCTTCTAGGGACTTCCTAGATAGTTGTGCTAGTTGTGTTTTCAGGGAACGAACTGTTGCTCAAGCTGAAGAATTATTGAATAACATATTGAAAAATTATGATGATTGGACTATTCCTGAACCATCGTCTAAAACCACTCTGAAGAAGAGGGGTATATTATATCTCAGTCCTGAAGATATGCAAGAGGCAAATAAATCCATGAAGGAAAAAGGTATTAAAGCTGAGGATGTTAAAAATTTACCTCCTATTGAAGAAATACATGGGATTGATACACCACGACTTCCTAAGGTGGTAGAGGTAAATTCTCTTATGAAGTTCAATGAAAATGATAATCCTCACAATATGCATCCTAGTAAATGCCTTTATGAGTTTGAAAACTACATTAGAAAACAAGATCACTTCAATGCAAATGTTATGAAACAATTGAAATACAATTCTGATATGATTGCTCGCCTGAGTGACTTGTTATTTAGAATCTCAAATAATGTTAGAGGTGTTGGAAAACATGCTTCTATGGTACAAACCCAACTAGAACAAGTTGCTAAATCACAAAGAGAATTGCTTGATGAAATGAATAATAATATGCATGACTTTGCTATTAGAGTTGTAACTAGAGGAGGTAAAATGACTCAGGAACCACTTTATCCTGAGGGACACCTGAAAAGAATTGAACAAGATTCACAAATAGCTAATGCTAGTGCACCTAGTCCTTCTAAAAAGAAAAAGAAGAAGAAAAATGATAGGACTTTGCATGATTTTAGTGAACCTGAAATAGAAAAACCTCATGATAATGAAAATGAAACTTCTATCTCAGATGCTGAAACTCAATCTGGTAATGAACATCCACCTAGTGATAATGAAAAATATAATGCTGATGTTCATGAAGATGCTCAACCCAATGAAAAAGAACCAGATAATGATGTTGAGATAGAATCACCTGTTGAACTTGATAACCCAAAACCTAAGAATAAAAGGTGTGATAAAAGTGACTTCATTGCTAGGAAACACGATAAAGAAAGAGAACCGTGGGTTCAAAAACCTATGCCTTTTCCTCCCAAGTCAACTAAAAAGAATGATGATGAAGAATTTGAACGCTTTGCTGAAATGCTGAGGCCAGTCTTTTTGCGTACTCGCTTGACTGATATCTTGAAAATGCCTCCTTATGCAAAGTATATGAAAGACATCATCACAAATAAGAGAAAAATGCAAAAAGTTGAAATCTCCACTATGCTTGCTAATTAGACTTTCAAAGATGGATTACCTAAAAACTTGGAGATCCGGGACTACCAGCTATACCATGCTCTATCAAAAAGAATTATGTGAAAACTGCTTTGTGTGATTTAGGAGCTGGTGTTAGTGTTATGCCTTTCTCTTTATGTAAAAGACTTGACTTGAATAAACTCACACCTACTGAAATATCTTTGCAAATGGATGACAAGTCAACTGCCATACCTATCGGTATCTGTGAGGATGTGCCCGTTGTTGTTGCTAATGTTACTATTTTAACTGAATTTGTTATACTTGAGATGCCCGAGGACGACAACATGTCGATTATCCTTGGTAGACCCTTCTTGAATACTGCAGGGGCTGTTACTGATTGCAATAAAAGCAAGGTCACTTTTCATATTAATGGTAATGAGCATACGGTGCACTTTCCGATGAAACAATTCCAAGTGAATGGTATTAATGTTATGGAAAATCTCCAACAATCACTATTGGAAGTTTTCAAATACCTCTACCTACTATCAAAAAGAAATATGAAATGCTTATTGTTGGGGATATGCATATCCCCATTGAGGTAACTTAGTGATTTACGAAAGTTCTTCGGTTTCATGCTAATCAAAAGTGGTTGTTAATAAGACCTGATCAACCTTATTAATGAATCATTTTTGAGCGGTATGAAGTTGATGAATTTAGTAAGCACTACCTTCTATCTTTACTTTTTTTATTAGTTAAATAAAATAAAATGCCATGTTTAGTCTGTTTTCTGAATTTTCTGTGTAATAAAAAATGTCCCAAAAAAGTGCTCTGAATGCCCTGAAAATTTTATACGATTTTCTTCTGAATATTTAAGAATTTTTGGTGCAAAAATTACCAGAGGGAGGTGCACCAGGTGGGCACAACCCACCTGGGCGCGCCAGCAGCCCCTAGCACGCCCTGGGGGGTTGTGGTCCCCACATGGGCCCCCTCACTTCTCTTCATCCCACATTGTCACTTACCTCCAGAAAAAAATCACTCTAGCTCTCTCTCTCTCTCTCTCTCTCTCTCTCTCTCTCTCTCTCTCGTGTTCTTGCTCCTGAAACTGCGGATTTTGATCCCTTTGCTCGAAGCTCCGTTTCCGAAACTGTTTCGGGGATTTGTTGCTTGGTATGTGACTCCACCATTTGTCCAATTAGTTTTTGTTTTAGTGGTTTATACTTTGAATAATTAGCTACTCTTAGTGCTATTGTAGATGAGCTTGCATGTTGAATTCTTATTGTTCTAAGTAGTTTGAATGCTTGCTATGGCCTCTATGTATCCCTATGCGTAGTTGCTACCAATTTTGTGAAGTTTTGTTGAGAAAAGGGTAGAATACCAAAGTGTGTACCAGTTTGAGAATAAGCATGCGCGGTCATCTTCAAACCGAAGGGGAGAGACCCAGTAAGATAAGATTGAATTCATCTCGGAGCGCTGGATAAGAAGATGAACCAAGCACCCACCAACTTAATTGTGAGACAAGCAGCTGTTACTAGACCCATTATAGAGATCGGAGGAAGAGAGTTCACTTCCGTTCGAAGGTGGGCCGTGAGCTCACTCTGGTTAGAATGAATCCCAACAAACAACATAAGATGGCTGTCAATACTCCTTAAGAAAATTTTGTGAACTAAAAATTCAGATTTTTGTTCATAGGAAAAATTGTACACAGACATGATGAACCTATTTGGAAGGAGTTCTTCGAGGAGACGATCCTCGGGGGCATCTTCTAGTGACAGTTCTGCTCGCCAGTCTTATGTTGAACTGAGTGAAAGTTCCACACGGAGTGCCGCTACCAAAACATGCTTATGGCCTTGCGATGAATATATGGTGCATGTGGGCATCAAGGAGGAATTTGAGCAATATGTTCACAATGCCGGTCTCGGTCCCTACCTTTCAGATAAGTGTGAACAACACCAACTTCTCACTAAATCATTTGTCAAAGGATTTAAATATTTTCCACTTGAGTCTAGGGTGTCATTTATGCTTTACGATGAACCATTTACTTTTCCACTAGAGAACTTTGCTTACCATTGCAAACTTCCATTCTGGGGATTGCTTGATGATCCACCAAAGGCTAAGTATGAGTCTTTCTTGACTAGCCTCTGTTACGGTGAAAATAGGGGAGTGAGCCAAGGAAGAATAAAGAGCATTCACTTTCCCACAATTCAGTATTTTGCTTTATTTAACGGGAAATGCATAGTAGGCAAGCAAGACTGTAGCATACTTTGTGCGCCAGACTTGAGCCTCATTCACACCGCTCTCACTGGTGAAATGAATTATAACCTTGGAGCGATTGTTGCACGCAGACTTCAGCACAATGCTAACAGTGGTGGCAGAGTTGGGTGTTTATGGTGGGATTTATGCCACACGTCTAGCACGATGGTTGGGTGTTTCACCTTTTCCCTTTGATCCCATCCTACCCACTCGATATTTAGATTTTGATGCTTTAAAAGAGCATAAAATCATGAGAGGAAAGATTCATGACTTCACTTATAATCTGTTGTTTAACCAATCACATGTTGTGGACACATATTTGCCTGCGCCTGCTCTTTTTGACTATAACAGAAAGGAAAGATATTTTGTTCTTGAGAGCGAGGCCCGAGCTCACAACGCAGCAGTGGTGGCGGCACGGCGTGCCAAGGCATCCGCACCGAGAGCATCTATGAGCTACCACGCCGACTACTACCCTCCAGGCTAGTGATTGATTACCAAGATAGGCCAAAAGCCTAAGCTTGGGGGAGTACGTGTTTCTCACCGACATTATATTCATGTCCACTTATATCATTCTGTTTGTCGGTGTTCAGACTTCTTCATTGTATCATCCATGCTTAGATTTATTTTCTTGCTTTCTTTTTTGTGTTTGAAAAACTTTAGAAACCCAAAAAAAATTAGTGTAGTAGTTTACTTTCTACGCATGCTTAGTAGTAGAACTAAAAAGAAAATCCAAAATAATTTCCTTGTTCTTCTTTTGCTTGTTGGGAGCTTTCCCGTGTAAATAGTTTTTCTCGTTTTTTGCTTTTCCCTTTTTTATTTTCCTGTTCAAGAAAACCAAAAACTCCAAAAATATTTTAGTGTGTTTCTCTGAATTTCTTTTCTTTTTGTTCGAGTCTTACCGAGGAGAAGACCACGATGAAAATGTTGAGTGGCTCTCATATGAATAATTGTTGAACTAATAAGAGCCCTTTTTACCTTGTCTTCTCCTGTTGAATAAAATGTTTTGCATATTCCAGCTTAGTCCATGGCACTCTTGCACTATTATTATTTTCATATCATTCGGTCGTGCAAGTGAAAGGCAATAATGACGATATTAGATGAGCTGGCCGTGGCAAAGAGAAACTGGTATGAACTCGACTTGTTCTGACTGTGTAAATATGTTTAACCTAGTGCCCATGCTTCAACCCATTATAATTAAACATGTTTGCAATGACAATTAGAGATTATAGTTTCTCATGCCATGCATAAGTAGCTAGGAGTTGATAATGATTTATCTTGGATATCAACATAGCGTTAAAATGATTGTGATGTAGTATGATGATATGGTATCCTCCTTTGAATGTTCGAGTGGCTTGACTTGGCATATGTTCGTGCATGTAGTTGAATCAAAACCAACATAGCCTCTATGATATTTATGTTCATGGTGTTCATATCCTACTCATGCTAGTGTTCAATGTTACTTATGCATAATGCCTGGTCATGATCGTTGTTGCTCTCTAGCTGGCCGCTTCTCAATCTTAATTGCTAGCCTTCGCCTGTACTAAGTGGGAACTCTGCTTGTACATCAAAAACCTTGAAACCCAAGTTATTTCAGATGAGTCCACCATACCTACCTATATGCGGTATTACCCTGCCATCCTAAGTAAATTTGCATGTGCCACCTCTAAAAACTTCTAAAAATTATCCTTTTTGTGTGCCTGGACCGTTCATGGAACGATGGGAGGTGGTCGGTATCTTCCATGCTAAGCGGGTTATTCTCAGGTCGAGTGTTTATTCACTCGCCATCGCACGAGGAAATGGGCGGTAATAGGGATGCCCAATCCCAAACTGCAAACATGAAAAAAAGAGTTCATCTCTTGAATAATCAAACAAAAACTCCCAATGGAGTCAAAACCTTTACTTTCTGCTTGGGAACCGCCACTAGCGTGCTTAGCATGGAAGATGTTGATAACTGATGGTCGTGAAGTGAATAAGAAGGGTGCATGTCTCAAAATATCATTTATCTCTGTTTTAAAAATTGAGCTCTGGCACCTCTGCAAATCACTGCTTCCCTCTGTGAAGGGACTTTCTATTTACTTTTATGTTGTGTCATCACCTTCTAAAACAAGCGCTTGACCCTGAGAGCACAATTGTCATGATTTATGCATTATGTATAGCTAATGGCAGGTGCATCATGACTGGATCTTTTCTACCATGAATTACAATGTCTAGTCGCTGCTTGAACTTTGGAGGTGCTATGCATTTACGTTTTGCGGTCTCAGAAAGGGCTAGCGAGATACCACTATTGTCAAATTATATCATGGTTGTTTTGACAACGTGTTGCTATGTGAGGTATCTTATTATTGCTCGCTAGCTGATTATGTCATTGATATGAGTTAATATAATCTTTAAATGTTATTGTTGACATGGTTAGTTATAATGTTGGCTGAAAACCTGGGTGTTGTTTAAGCTTATTTATGCAAACAAGAGCAAAAGAGTTCGTAAAAGTTTTTCTTTCTCACTTTTAGTTTATCAACTGAATTACTTGAGGACAAGCAAAGGTTTAAGCTTGGCAGAGTTGATACATCTGCAACGTATCTACTTTTTCTCACGCTTTTCCTCTTGTTTTGGACTGTAATTTGCATGATTTGAATGAAATTAACCCTAGACTGACGCTGTTTTCAGCAGAACTACCATGGTGTTGTTTTTGTGCAGAAATAAAAGTTCTCGGAATGAAACGAAACTTTGTGAGGATTTTTATATCAATAATAAGAATTTCTGGAGCCAAGACCTGTCGGAGAGGGGCACCTGGGTGGGCACAACCAACCAGGGCGCCCCCCCTCTCCTGGCATGCCTAGGTGGATTGTACCCACCTGGTGGCCCCGCTGACAACCCCCTGGTACTATAAATTCACATTGTTCCAGAAAAAATAATTATCGCGTTTCACGAGACGGGGCCGCCGCCAAGCCCTGTTCTTCCTCGGGAGGGCAGATCTGGAGTCCATTTGGGGCTCCGGAGAGGAGAATCTTCGTTCTTCGTCATCACCAACCCATCTCCATCGCCAATTCCATGATGCTCCCCACCAGGAGTGAGTAATTACTTCGTAGGCTCGCTGGTCGGTGAGGAGTTGGATGAGATTCATCATGTAATCGAGTTAGTTTTGTAAGGGCTTTAATGTTCTTAGATTGATGTTGATATGACTTTGCTATGCTTAATGCTTGTCACTATGGGCCCGGGTGCCATGAACTCAGATCTGAACCGTTTATGAATTCATCATTATATCCATGTTTTTGATCCGATCTTGGAAGTTATAGTCACCTACTACGTGTTATGATCCGGCAACCCCGGAGTGACAACAACCGGGCCCACTCCCGGTGATGACGTAGTTTGAGGAGTTCATGTATCCACTATGTGTTAATGCTTTGTTCCGGTTCTCTATTAAAAGGAGGCCTTAATATCCCTTAGTTTCCATTATGGACCCCGCTGCCACAGGATGGTAGGACAAAAGATGTCATGCAAGTTCTTTTAATAAAGCACGTATGACTATTTACGGAATACATGCCTACATTATATTGATGAACTGGAGCTAGTCCGTATCGCCCTAGGTTATAACTATCACATGATGAATATCATCCAACAAGTCAATGATCCAATGCCTATGAATTTATTTATATTGATATTGCTGCGTTACTATTGCTATCATCACTGTTACACTTGCTACAAATTACAGCTATCACTGTTACTGTTACCGTTCCTGCTGTCACTACTATCAAAACTATCAAACTACTATGCTACTGATCACTTTGCTGCAGACAATTAATAAACAGGTGTGGTTTAATTGACAACTCATCTGCTAATACCTTCAAATATTCTTTGGCTCCCCTTGTGCCGAATCTATAAATTTGGGTTGAATACTCTACCCCCGAAAACTGTTGCGATCCCCTATACTTGTGGGTTATCAGTTTGGTTTGGACAACCGCATCGTCGACATAGGCCTCGATGGTTTTTCCGATATGTTTTTCCATGCATGATTGAATCATGCGCTGCTATGTAGCGCCAACGTTCTTCAGCCAAAAAAGGCATTGTGTTGAAGCAGAACATCCCATAGGGTGTGGTAAATGCTGTTGCAGCTTGGCCGGGGTCCTTCATCTTTATTTGATGATATCCTGAATAGGCATCATGAAAGCACAACGAATTGTGTCTGGCCATGGCATCCACGATCCGATCAATGCGTGGTAATTGGAAGGGGTCCTTGGGGCAAGTGTTATGGATGTCTTTGAAGTCAATGCACAGGCGCCAGGACCTATCATTCTTTGGTACTATGACCAGATTGGCAAGCCAGTCGGGGTGTTTGATATCTCTTACGAATCCGACCTCGAGGAGTTTGGCCAGTTCCTCGCCCCTCGCTTGACGCTTGGGCTCAGAGAAAGCCGAAGTGCTTGCTTGACGGGATTATAGCCCTTTAAGATATTCAAGCTGTGCTCGGCGAGCCTGTGGGTAGGCGGATATATCCTGATTTCCCTAAGGACATTCCATAGGGCCTCGTTAATATCTGGCTCAAGGTTTGCGCCAACTGTTGTTGTTTATTTGGGTCTGTGGGGTGTACTTGAAATTTGACTATGTCATCGACCGGCTTGAACGAGGTTGCCTTCGGTCGTTTGTTGAGGATGACATTGTCCCGATCGACTTTGGCTCATAATGACATAAGTTCCTCGGCCACAAAGGCTTTGGAGAGGGACTCTAGGGTGCGCCATTTTTTCGGCTTTGAGTGCTCTGTCAGGGTTACTGGAGATGGTGATGATCCCGTTGGGGCCCGGCATTTTGAGCTTCATGTAGCCATAGTGTGGGACTGCTTGGAACCTTGAAAAGGTGTCCTGCCCCAGGAGGGCGTGATACCCACTCTTCAAAGGGTTAATATGGAACGTAACTCCTTCAGATCAGTAATTATCCGTGTTTCGAAGACCACATCCAAGGTGTTTTTTCCGCTGCAACGCGTTTCTCATCCCGTTATTATACCTTTAAAGGTGGTTTTTCTCTGCTTGATGCATGATTTATCAATTGGCATCTTTTCTAGAGTATCCACGTATATCAGGTTTAGGCTGCTACCTCCGTCCATGAGTACCTTCTGAAGGCGGCAGCTGCCCACAATTGGGTCGAGACCAGCGCGACGGGGAACCTATTCAGGGTAGACCTTGGCTGATCTTTTTGATCAAAGGTGATTGGCGTGTCTATCCACACGCCCCGAGCTTGTATCTGTCGAATGTAATTTACTTCTTGGAGGGCCCGCTTGCATTGGTTATCGGACGTAAGGGTTTCATAAATCATCAGGACCTCGTCATTGCCCGAGGACTCTTTTACATGCTAGGTTGTGCCAGTGAGGAGGGTTAGGCCTCCTTTATCCACTTGCCTCATCACCCAACAATCATGTAGGCTGTGAGTGGGGGTGGAATTTAGCAAGACAGAGTGTATTGGCATGGCTTATCCAAGAAACCATCTATGGTTGTCGGTGCAACAACCCTTCACGTGTGTTGCCCGGCTTGTACACAGGCACGGCATCAAGGAAGCCCACAACACCAAGTATCCAAGACAAGAACTAAGCCAGATAGAGGTAGCCCTTTGAGGAATCAAAGGGCAGGTCAAGAAGACCAAGACAAGCCAAGACAACAAGATATCACCAAGGAAAACCTCCCTTGCTGGGCAGGCGAGCCTGGTCAGGTCGAGGCCACCCTAAAGACAAGTCCCAAGACTTCTCCGGCCAGGATTTCTAGGGCCGCTGGCAGTCTACCTTCCCGCCAAGACTCCAAGACGCCACCGCTCCACCGCATCACAATGCAAGTCATCCATCGTTGTGGTGTCGAGCCCCAAGATAGCTAAGTGGCTGTCATTTGGCACGTGGCATCCATTTGGAAGGAAGATTATCTCCATATGACACCCCTCCAGAGGCATGTCAAGCAGACATGTGCGATATGACTAAAACGGCACGGCAAGGCTTGTCGGGCTACATCCATGATGTGACATCTAGCAGTGCTTTTAATGCACCTTGTCCTGTCTGCAGAGTTGGGTATGATAACACAGTTGGCTATCTAATCACTGGATAATGACTGGTTTGCCATTGTGGTAACCCCTTGATCTATAAAAGGAGTAGGACCCTTGTACACTCATACACGTGTAGCTGCTCAATCCCCGAGGCGACCTTGCCGGTCTCGAGCGTCGTGTTTCCACCCCAGTCCTCTCATCAATCCACCAAAGCAGGAGTAGGGTTTTATGCCTCACGGCAGCCCGGAGCTGGGTAAAAACCAACAACGTCACCATTGCCTTGTTGTTCCACGGCCTCTGCTCTTTGTGCAACGCGCCCTTCCCCCTTGCTGAACCACAACGGGGATGCTTCCCCCATAGGTGATCGTGTTCTGCCACGACATCTTTGGTGTGCCAGGTAGGGGGGAGCGCTTGCGCGAACCCAAGGTCGTAAGCAGTGCGTCAAGTCTTCATCATCATCTTCTTTATCGATGGCTTCATAATCCATGGCACCCAAGAAAAAGTCCGGGCCGACAGCTCAACCATCCACCTCGAAGGCCCCCTCGCACACAACCGCCGATACCACGGGTGTTGTGGTGTCATCGGGGGATGCAGACGCCACGGGGTACACGAGGGCGCAGGCGGCGCTGTCGTCGTTCCCCCTACGGTTGAAGCAAGGACGGAAGACGCCGGAGGAGGGCAGCATCAGCGACATCCCAGCGGCCACGCTCCACAAGGTGCAGGTGCGGGGAATGTTCAGTCTCCACCTCTCCACCTTGCTGAAGGGCACAGCCGCAGTGATGGCGCCCGTTCTGGCGTGAATGAAAACCACCTAGTTGTCCCTGCTACGGGCGCAGCTATGGGGCGCGCGTCTTCCCCGGGACAAGGTCATCAAGACGAAGCGCCGAATGGGGTCGTCAACCCCCAGGCGCACCCTTCTCGTCATCACGCCGCCATGGCGACTGACTCGCGGCGATGGGAGCATGGCGCCACCACTACCGGTACCGTCAGGAGTCGGGCGATGTCGCGGTGTGCGTCGTCGTCCATGCCAAGTAGTGCTTTAGAAGCCATGGTGTGAGCCCAGCTCCTGCTGAGATTCTCTCCAGCGGCCGATCGAATGGATGAATGGATAGCCACCATTCAAATTTTGATTGGTTTCACTAAGGCGGGAGGATCACAGCGGGCAGGTCCGCCACGGCACCCGCAAGCGGCGACGACGACCCGATCTGCTGACCATGCGGAAAGGGCCACTCTGATGGTGTAGTCCACGGCAGCCAGCACGGGGGCTGCGGCTAGAGCCACGGGACGGAGAGCCCAACGAGGTGTCGATGGCTTCATCTGATCCTCGGGCCCGTCGAGATGAGCGGCAGGTCCTAGAAGATAGGCGGAGGGAAGACACGCGCGTCACCATAGAATGACATCACGAAACCCACCGCCAGACTGACAGATGCAATGACCCCGACGTCGACGAACCCGCGCCTAGTGAAGGCGGATACCTAACTTTCGAGGTCGGGTGTCCTGCCTTCACTCGCGAACTACGGCAAGTCCGTTTCCCATCTGCCCATGTGTTCAAGCCAGAGATACCAGAGAAGTATGATGGAAGACCGAACCTTGTAGAGTTCTTGAGCATCTACACCATCGTCGTTCAAGCCGCCGGAGGAAGGGATGAAAAGGTATTCGCGAACTTCTCCCCCTTGGCACTCAAGCCGAACGTGAGGTCATGGCTGATGCACTTGCCGGAGAACTCCATCTCAACCTGGGCTGACCTGTGCAATGAGTTTGTTGGTGCCTTCACGGGCGGCCAACAAGAACATGGGCGGCCCAACGATTTGTAGCTCCATCCACAAAAGTAAGGGGAGAGTCTGCGGAAGTACATGCAGAGGTTTAGTCGGGTGCACAAAAACATTCCAGACATCCACCTGACAGCTGTGATTGCCGCATTCCAGTCCAACGTGCGCAACTGCAGGATGCGTTCTAAGATGAATGTCTAGTTTCCCAAGACTGTGAATGAGCTTTACACCTTGGCGGATAAGTGTGCCCATACGGAGGAGGGGAGGAGACTCCCCGGAGAGGAAGATGGCATCAAAGTTGACTCAGAGGATGACGATGATGCTGTCAACCAGAAGAAGAAGAACAAGAAACGCAACAAGAAGTGCAAGGATAAGGCAGTACTGGTTGTCGAGGGATTTGGCACTCCTAGTACCAGCAAGAAGGCCAAGACCAAATCCCCCGACAAGGAAGTTACCGCGTGCACTGACTGCCGGGAAGCTGCGGCGGCCGAGAAAGCTGGGAAAGCTGACGGGCTATACTGCAAGATCCATCGGACCAAGGGCCATGATCTCCAAGAGTGTCATCAAGTTGAGAAACTCGTCAAGAAGCTGAAAGAATAGCCCAGGGGGCTAGTATGTACCAGTTTGTTGATAACACACTATACAGAAGGAGGCCAACAGTGTGAAATTGAAGTGCATTTGCCGAGAAGAGGGGAAGGAACTGTTGGCGGAGATACACAAAGGCATGTGTAGATCCCATATTGGATCAAGAGCCTTGGTTGTAAAAGCTTTCCGACAAGGTTCTACTGGCCCACGGCCCTCCAAGATGCAGTTGAGCTAGTCACCAGATGTGAAGCCTGCCAGTTCCACTCCAAGAATACCTATCAACCTGCTCAAGCTCTCCAGACGATCCCTTTGTCATGGCCATTTTCGGTCTGGGGGCTCGATATCTTGGACCCCTCCCCCATGCTACCAGGGGCTTTGAATTCTTGTACATTGCAATCGACAAGTTTACAAAGTGGCCAGAAGTGGAGCCTGTGAGAAAGGTGACAACACAATCAGCTATCAAGTTCTTGAAGGGATTGGTGTGTTGCTTCAGAATACCCGCCAGAGTCATCAATGACAACGACACCCAATTCACAAGCCGCGCCTTCATGCAATACGTTCAAACCCTTGGAAGCAAGGTTTCATTTGCCTCTGTTGCTCATCCCAGAGGCAATGGACAAGTTGAGAGGATGAACACTGAAGTGCTGCGAGGACTCAAGACAAGAACTTTTGACAAGCTGCAGAAGTGTGGCAGGCACTGGATTGACGAGCTGCCGGTGGTTCTTTGGTTACTCCGTACGACACCAAATCGAGCTACCGGCCAGACTCCCTTCTCCCTAGTCTATGGGGCAGAAGCAGTGATCCCCACGGAACTCATCTATGGTTCACCTCGAGTATTTGCCTACAATGAAGTAGAGCAAGAGCAGCACCGGCATGATGATGCCATTCTCCTTGAGGAGAACCATCTCCGGGCTGCTACGCATGCTGCATGCTACCTGCAAGCCCTGCGGTGCTATCACAGCCA
Organism: Triticum timopheevii; assembly: GCA_963921465.1. NCBI lineage: Eukaryota > Viridiplantae > Streptophyta > Magnoliopsida > Poales > Poaceae > Triticum > Triticum timopheevii. The sequence continues at coordinate 294,409,745 of OY997270.1, forward strand.
CAGGGTTCATGCCTAGAGCGTTGAGGAAGGCGACCTTGTCCTTAGACGTCTTCATTCTGCCAAGGGTGCAAACAAGTTGACACCGAAGTGGGAAGGCCCTTACCGGGTAGTACAAGTCACCAGACCCGACGCAGTCCGTCTGGAGACTGAAGATGGCATTCAATTGCAAAACTCATGGAACATCGAGCATTTTCGTAAGTTCTACCCGTAAGGTGCGGCTGTCGGGCCCCACCCGGCAGCCACCCTTTTGTACAAGCCTTGCCGATGCGCATGTACCCTTTGTAAAAAGCCAGGCGCAGACCCTGAGCACAGACAATAAAACAAAGCGCTAGGGGGGGCCTAAAACTTGCATGCATGCATAGCATGACAGGAAACTGGTATGAGCATGTAGATAAGATCATATGTTACCCTGTTTCCTTCTGCACTAACTGCAGGGCTCTTGGCGCGGACTCGATCCCGAAGAGAAGAAACAGAAACGAGCCTACATATCGATCCCCCACAAGCCAAACAGACAAGTTCCTTTTTATCCATACATGTCTCTGTAAGAAGAAAACTTGTGCATAGGACAAACTTCGTCAGCTTCAAAGCATTTGTGCTCCCATCCCTAGACCAAACGTTGCTTCGGTCAAGATGGTTGTAGTGGCTTTTTATGGGAAGGTTTGACGAAGGGCTGGTCTCCTTCCATAGTTTCGAGCCCGACAGGCCAAGCCCTGCGGCAACAAATGGAAGGCACCGGCAGGATAGCCTGCCAGAGAAAACTTCTTGACTTAAACGTATAGAGGCATTCCACCTCTGCATGGACGTAGTACATGCACAAGTACCCGGCAAGATTGTCCTTTTTCATTAATATGCGGGTGAACAAGCACAAAGCTTACAGAGTGCAAACATGGATAGAAGAATATTACATATTTGAAACTAAAGTTTGGCAAGTGCCTACATATTTTAGATTGAAAAAAGATAAGTGCCCTGTAATCCTTTTCTTGTCCCTCTCCTCCTAGGAACTATAGTGGGAGATGAAGAGGGCAAAAGGAGCACGTGGCAGAAGCCCGGTCTGACCCCGTCAAGGGCAACGAGGAGCAGCCTGAAAAGACCGGGAGGGCGCGGACGAAGGTGGTGGATGGGGAGAGCGATGAGGCGAATCCCTGGTCACCGTCACCAGGGCTAGCAGGACATGGCAGGATGGACGGAGCCGGAATCCACGGGGAAGCCTGCCGGGGTCCAGCTCGAAGACTGCTGGAGGAGGCGAAAACACCACCTGCACCCAACACCCCGGCAAATCGCCTTGCCGGGGAGGAGATGCAGGTGTAGATGGTGGTGCCACTGCTTGACGGTCACAGTGCGGCTGGTGTTCAGCTAGAGTCGGAGCCGCCGTCCTCCCCAATGGCTCCGTCGTCATCGTCGTCACTGTCCTCATCATCACTATCGCTCGAGGAGGAGCTTTCGTCGTCAGTCGAGATCTCCATGCAGCATCCTAGGCAAGCATCCGAACACCCAAAGACCTTGACGGAGAGCAGGGCGGCGTCCATTAACTTGAAATGAAGAACATGCCCAGCCGCCAAGCTATGGGCACGAGCGAAGGTCTTCCAGCCACACCGGAGGAGCATGACATGAGGAGCGGGGAACTCCATGTCCGCCCGCATGATGTCGTTGCAGCAGCCCCTCATGTGTAGCCTCAACCACGGCGGCTGCTCGACATCCATCAGCCTTGCGAATGGGGTAGGAAGCTGAAGACGGCTGCGCGGGGGCGCGCGCAGCTTGACAATAAACTCCAATGGCTGGTTCTCGGTGTGGCCTTCGTTCAGGTCCTGAGCGACCGGAGGGGGTGCGATCAGAGCGCCGCCCCATCCTCCTCGACCCCGAGTGCCACAATGGCCATGTCCATGTCCTCTCCCCCCTCCTCTCATGAGGGGTTTCGCCTCCGCATCCCGAACAAGGAGGGAGGCGCTGTCGAGCAGAAGCCTAGTCGCCACCATTGGAGTGCCACTACGTCCTCTCCCCCTCACCATAGCGAAGAGATAATATCAGAAGGAAGTAGGAAGAAATAGGTGTGAGCCAACACCTCACCCACATCCCCTTTTATAGGCAAACGAGGCCAGGGGCTAGCTCCTCACCCAGGTGGCAACTGCCCCAATCCACCAATCCAACCCCTCTACGCCACTAACAGCGCACGGGTTCAAGACCGACCTCCTGTGCCTATCCATCGCGCCTGGCTTTCTGCATTGGCGCTCATTCCCACGCCCTCCACATCCGCCACCAACCCCACGCAATGCATGCAGCTTGCATGGTGGAAGCGGCAGAGGCAGGAGAGTTAGTGGAATGTCAATTACCGCCCCGTGAACATGGGCCGTGGGTGACCCACGAGTCATGGCATAAATTTTCCCCATGATGTCTCGCATGACGCGCAGAAAAACAGGAAACTGACTCAAGCACGGGTTAATGAAGAAGCAAGGAAAATATCAAGGAAGAGAAGAATATCAGCACAAGACCCCTGCCTGTGTACCTGATAGGGCCTACCCCAATGATTCTCGGTAGCATGCTTGGACCAGGCCCGGGGGCTCCTGTCGATGCAACAAACCTTCACGTGTGTTGCTCGGACTGTACACAGGCACGACAGCAAGGAAGCCCACAACACCAAATATCCAAGACAAGAACCAAACCAGAGAGAGGTAACCCTTTGAGGAATCAAAGGGCGGGACAAGAAGACCAAGACAAGCCAAGACAACAAGATATCACCAAGGAAAACCCTCCCTTGCCAGGCAGGCGAGCCTGGTCAGGTCGAGGCCACCCCAAAGACAAGTCCCAAGACTTCCCCGACAAGGATTGCCAGGGCCGCTGGCAGTCTACCTTCCCGCGAAGACTCTAAGACTCCACCGCTCTAGCGCATCACAATGCAAGTCATCCATCGGTGCGGTGTCGAGCCTCCAGATAGCTAAGTGGCTATCATTTGGCGCGTGGCAACCATTTGGAAGGAAGATTATCCACATATGACACCCGTCCAGAGGCATGTCAAGCAGACAAGTGAGATATGACTAAAATGGCGCGATAAGGCTTGCCGGGCTACATCCACGACGTGACATCTAGCAGTGCATTTAATGCACCTTGTCCTGTCTGCAGAGTTAGGTATGATAGCACTGTTGGCTATCTAATCACTAGATAATGACTGTGGTAACTGTTGGACACATGTCGGTTGTCCATTGATCCAGGGTCATTTCAGACATATCATGTCGTGATGCCTCCTGGCTATAAATAGCCCACCCCCTCCACCATAAATCTATGGCTGCTCCGAGTTAAGAGTATGGCTTTTGTCATTTGAGAGCAACCCACCTCCGAAGCCTTTGAGAGAATCCTTGTGAGACAAACCCAAAACACCCAGAGCCCAAAATATGTTAAGCATCACTGAAGCCTTTCTGTTCCGAGTGAACTGGAGACTTATTACACTTGAAGACTGTGATCTTCCAATCGGTTAGGCGTCATGTTTTGAGCATCCAAGAGTCATTGTGGATTGCCGATGAACGAAGTCTGTGAAGATTTGGATGTCTACCTTGAAGACTTACCTGAGTGATCGGGTGAGGTCTATGTGACCTTAGCTCAAGGGGAATAAGGTGAAGACGTGGTCTTCTGAGTTCAATCTCAACCTCCCTAACCGGACATACAGTTGTCACAGCAACTGGAACTGGTCTACCAAATCCTTGTCTTCATCGAGCAACTGGTTCTATCACTTTACTCCTTTACTTATTATTTAGCTTCATGAAGTCTTTGCTTGCCTATTCTGTTCGAAGACATTGTGTGAAGACATTCCCTCTTATTGCATATTTTTCTTCATACTAGCTTCGAAATTTGTTCTGTTCTACCTAGCTGCTACTTATCTTTGTTCATCACTTGTATTCATACATGGCTAGTGTAGTTTATCTTCCGCTATATTCTGTTTAGTTACTGTTATTCTCGTTTGTCTTTGAATGTTGCTTGTTTTGAATCCCTTCATAAAAATCACCTATTCAACCCCTATAGTCGATAACTAGCACTTTCATCAACATATGTGTGCCGTGCGGGACTCGTACCAAGGTGCGAGCCTATCGCGCTGCAGTTTGTTGCCACAGATCGAATCTGTCTTTTTCGGTGCCAGCCAGGCGTCTTCGATGTTACAAAATTTTGACACCAGATCGGATAGCTCTGGAAATGTTTGAACATAGCGGCAGGTAAGGGCATTAAAAATGCATGTATCCTTGCATCTGCGTTGAAAGGCCGGTATTATATCAGAGTCTTGGTAGTCCGGTATATTGTCTTTGACAGGCGAAAACATGTCCCAAAATTGCCTGATCGATTCGTCAGGTAGTTGCTTCATGTAGGTGAGATCCCAGACATCGGAGGGCCTGAATTATCGGGGCAATACTCGATGTGGGAGGTGGGTGGGGGATTAATTTCGATCTTTATGGACCGTGGGCTTGATGCCCTGCCTCTTTGAGTTCTTGAAGGGCGCGTAGCCGCCAGACCGGCCGAGATGATTTGAAGATCAAACTCATCGGCTGTTTCTAGCGGGCCGCTGTCAGAGTCACTTTCCAGGAAGTACCTCGGCCCTTCGCCTTTTACGGTAAGTTCGGCCGGGGCCAAGGAAAGGTCATGGATCGCTCCTTGCTCATGAAGGAGAAGGGGCGTCTCTATGATGGGGGTATCGAGCACGGGGATTTTGTCTTGGAGATTGGAGTCGTTGACTAACGAACCCATCGATCCTTTGTTGATCTTCACATATCTCAATGAAAGCACCAATGTCCATGTGAAATCCGGCATACCTCGGGGTAGGGGGTCCCGAGCTGTGGATCTCGGATCGGTGGTAACAGGAACACATGAGACGATGTTTACCTAGGTTCGGCCCCTCTTGATGGAGGTAAAACCCTACGTCCTGCTCTTATTTATATTGATGGAATTGTACCGAGTACAAGCTTGATCTACCTCAAGATCCGTAAGTTGTGTTCTAACTCTAGTGCTAGGTGAATGTAATTGTGATTCGGTCCCCTCTACGGGCTAAACCCCTTGGCTTATATACTCACCAGGTAGGGCATCTGGGGTTACATAGTCGGTATCTGGAGGAATTGCATGGAGGCGGCAGGAGATCTCTTGGAGTATACGTCAAGTTTCGGCAGAGGCAATTGTAAGGGCATATTTCTCCCTAAGTGGTTTTGACGATTCATGACAATGGTTTTGTGGACTAATCGTGTGCATTGAGCATTTCAGATATCTCATGTCTAGGCACAAGATGATTCGGTGCCCCTCGGAGCTTATCAAAGACGGTTGTTCTCTATGTTTCTTTTTGGTGGATTTGAGTCATAGGAAAGCCGTACTATTAAGAGGGGGTCCGCTTCGGAAAGGTTAGGGTGGAATCCACACGTACACATCCGCTCCTTTGCACCACATTTCCTTCGCATCAATGGAGCACCATCCGGTTTATCCATGTCTCTGCGATATGAAGGCTGCCGAATGCTTAAGCCTATATGGCATGCGGTAGTACTGCTCAAGGGAGCAGTAGTGCCGCAGGGGCCAGCGGTAGTACCACTCCCGGTGAGAGGTAGTACCGCTGTCTCCAGCCCTGACGCCGACACATGCGTAAGTAGGCGCTGTAATTTTTTACATCCGTCCCTATGCGGTAGTACCGCTCCCTATGTGCGGTAGTACCGTGCCGGATTTTTGCACATCTCCAACCTCAGCGGAAGTAGTTACGGAAGTAATTTATTACTTCAGTGCATTTCCAGCGCCAGTTGAGACCTGCCTTACGGTAGTACCATATGGGCGCGCGGTAGTACCGCTCCGGCGGTTCTTCCGCTCGTTGTCGTGTGCAACAGGCCCTCATCTGGTCACTACTGCGCAAGCGGTAGTACCGCACCCTACAGCGGTAGTACCACAACCCTTTGCGGTAGTACCTCGGCTGTGTGTAGTAGTACCGCGCCGCGCGGGCTGAGAGAGGGGATAACGGTTGGATCCCTCCCCCCACTATATAAAGGGGGTCTTCTTCCCCAAGAAGACCACCTCTTCCCTCCCCAAGCTCCATTGTTGCTCAAACCTCCATTTTCGCCCGATCTCTCTCCCTAGCCAATCAAACTTGTTGATTTTCTAGGGATTAGTTGAGAAGGCCCCAATCTACACTTCCACCAAGAGAAATTTGATTCCCCCCCACTAATCCCTTGCGGATCTTGTTACTCTTGGGTGTTTGACCACCCTAGACAGTTGAGGTCACCTCAGAGCCATATTCCATTGTGGTGAAGCTTCGTGGTGTCGTTGGGAGCCTCCAATTAAGTTGTGGAGATAGCCCCAACCTTGTTTGTAAAGGTTCGGTCGCCGCCTTCAAGGGTGCCAATAGTGGAATCACGGCATCTCGCATTGTGTGAGGGCGTGAGAAGAATACGGTGGCCCTAGTGGCTTCTTAGGTAGCATTGTGCCTCCACACCGCTCCAACGGAGACGTACTTCCTCTCAAAGGGAACACATCCTCGTCTCCACTGACTCCAGTGTTGGTTATCTCTTACCTTTACTTGTGCAAGCTTTTATTGTATTGTATAACTTGCTTGCTTGTGTGCATTTTGTTGTTGCATCATATAGGTTGCTCACCTAGTTGCACATCAGACAACCTATTTTGATACTAAGTTTAATTTGGTCAAGAAAAGCTAAAAATTGTTAGTTGCCTATTCACCCCCCCCCCCCTCTAGTCAACCATATCGATCCTTTCGGCAATCCTGATCATGCCCAGACACGCAGCTTCTGGAGTCCACCTTGAAGAGAAAGAGGGCCCACCGGCCCATCCGAGGACTACGGCCCGGCTGGGTTAGTACCCCTATATCCAGGACACTGTCAATAGGTGAATTTTCTCTTTACAATTTTTTGATGGTATGAAAAGAAACAACAAAGCCTTGGGCGTCTCTTAAGAGTGGTTGCTTTGTTATCACACTTGTTGTCCCTAAACTCCGGCTCTGTTAATGGCGGGTGAACAAGAGAGGGAGAGAATTTTGTGCAACGCGCAACTTTGCTTCTTTTTGTTCTCTATTTATTTAGTTGGGAAACAAACTTGTCGTGGTGCTGCCCCATCTACCGGATTGTGCCAACTCCCACGCTCATGAGCACGCAGTGCACAAGCATACATCTATGCCTTGGGATCGCACAAGACCGTGTCCGCATGCCTAAGCTAACAGAAAGAGCTGAAAACCAGCTAACTACCAAAGCGCTGCCATGGCAGTAGGAAACGCTGCCATGGAAGCCGAAAACCTCTGCCATGGCATGAAAACGAGATTGGTGTTGTCACGCTAAATTATTTGCTAACAAATTCCCCTAGGCTAGTTGCGATGGCTTATTTGACCTCGATCATACCAATGTGGGCACGCAACTCTTGGAACCGAGTGCATCCGAGAGTTAGGTGAGGATGTGCGCGAGCTGGTCACCGATGGCGATGTAGTCCACGTTGATCTTCCGACCTTCAATGCACTCATGGATGAAGTCCTACCACACTTCAGTGTGTTTGCTCCGGTCGTGAAACACCGGGATCTTGCACAATTGAAATGCAGATTTTGTGTCGACGAAGATCGTGGCGGCGCCAATGTCCTTCTCGAGATGTCGCTAAGAAACCTGCTCAGCGACACCACCTAGCATGTTGGAGTGGTTACGTCGACGTACTCGGCCTCGAACGAAGACAAGGCCATGATCTTCTGCTTCTAGGACTGCCAAGTGACTGGGCTGCCACCCAGGATAAACAAGATGCCGAAAGTGCTCTTCCGATCATCGATGGCTCTGGCATGCCCGAGTCACTATAACCGACGAGCGTTCCATCGCCTTCGCTTGTGTACCTGCACTAGTACTTGTGTGAACCAACAACATAGAGCGCCAGGTGCTTGATGGCAACGAGTTGTGCAACCGTGGGCGCCTCCATGAACCAATTGACGTAGCCAACGACGAAGGTGATGACTGGGCTCATATGGACAGAGAACAGAGCTCAGCAAAGGAATTGTGGGCCCAAGGTACTCCCATCTAGGAACGAATGTAGCACCATGCCAGCTTCGCAAGAACAAACCCAAAGAAAATATGATCTGAGTTCTAAAAATATGCACAAAGGGTGCAATGGTCGGAACCAGGCCCGTTTTGCTTACGAATTTAGTCAGCCACAGGCAACCACCCCCTAATGGATTGCCACATGAAAATCTTGATCTTTGAGGGGATTGTCTTGCCACACAAGCTTGAATTTAGACATAGGGGAACCCGATATCTTCCTGGAATATAACGATTTCATGGAGAACCGACCAGAGGAAGAACGAGGCAAAGTAACAGAATCAGCCTCCTCTGAGAGAACAGGGAACGTGGCAGGAAGGCGATGCAAGTTGCCAACTCTTCAGGGGAGAGGGATCTCCTGAAACCCAGAACCCAGTTATTATGAGAGAGCTCTAAGATAGAGATCTCCGGAGAAGAACAGTACAGAAATAAAACGGGAAAAGCAACTGCCAGAGGGGAGTCCCCACACCACCAGTCTAACCAAAAACGCGTAGAGCCACCATTGCCAACCATAAATTTCACATGAGCCCTGAAATCATCTCGTACTTTTACTAGATCATGTCAAAACCAAGAACCACCCGAGGCGGGGGCAGATAGAGGACGATAATGCGGAAAGGATTTAGCCTTGAGTATTGCGCCATATCAAATCAGTGTGGTTATCCATATGATCTTTTGCCATTAGTGGAGCATACACAACCTAGGAAGAGAATTTGGCACCATGGGTGAGTGATCTATGGTCTGGGGCATCATTGACTTGGAAATCCCACAACATCAAAGTCAAAGCAAGCAATTCCTCGAAGGCAACTGAGGTTATCAATCGGTTCCATAGGTTCGAAAGCGACCCAACATGCATAAAATTTTAAACTAGGATGTGTGGCTTTAAAGTGTACATTATTATAGGCTGAGGAAGATGGAGACTAGTGGTTTATGATGAATCCAAGTATCGTGCCAGAAAAAGATTTGGGTGCCGTTGTCTATGAGGACAAAGGATATTTGGACTAGTATAGGTAACAATGCATGCATAATATGGGAGATGAAGGTTGGTTGAGGGGTGCGTGGAATGATGTTGTCTTGTCAGTGAAACCATGTGATCCAGGGTAGTGGTGAGGGTGCAAGTAGCTTGTAGGTAAATTTCATTAGGAAGCACATAATGTGGGTTTGGATATCTATAATGCCTAGACCGCCGAACTTATTTGGTTTGCAAATGTTTCTCAGGAAATGAGATATTTAGCACCAGTGCAAGTTTCCCCAACGGTCTAGATGAATGCCCGAATTGCATCAATACCTTTAATAACCTTTTGTGGCAAGAAAAATCCAGGCTTAAAATATGTGCCAAGGGAATCAAGGACGTAAAAGGTAAGACTAAACATCCACCTCTGCAAAGTAGTTTTGCACACCAAGCATTAAGATATTTGCAGCATTTTGTGATGATGGGTTGGCAAACGGAGGTCAGTAGTTTGTAAGGTGAGAGTGGTAAACATAGGTAAGTACGTGGGAAGGCTAATATGCCATGTCACAGCGATAAGGCAATTGAGCTGGCATGTTGTCCAATGTGAGGAGAGGGCGGAAACTATTTTGTGTTTATGCAGGAGATAATGTGTTGTAGGGAGCTGTCAGGGTTGGAGTGAGCCTCTATGGCAAGTTGATATAGAAGATCAACAATGATGACAATAGCATTTCTGCAGGTAATCAAACCCCCAGGGGCACCATTTAGCAGGACATATATTTTACCTAAGGCAAGGATATCTTCGATCCAAGAGCCACAGAAGCTCCTGGGGGCAGCCACGCTGTTTAAGGATTCGAAGTAGGGGGGTCCCAAGAGAGAGAATCAAAGCGCATAAGATAGAAGGGAGAAGATTGGGGCAAACTTTTTCTTAACAACAAGCTGGTCTATTTGACTTAGTTTGCTGCATGGCGGTCAAAAATCGAGTTGTTAGTGTTTTTGGCAAAACGATTAGTGAATGCTATTTGTTTTCTGCCCAAAAAACAGAAATTCGGTATTTTTTCCATAACGTGGCCGCAGTTATGATGGTTTTATACAATTACTCCTCGATTATAAGCCGCCTCCTCTCCAGAGTTTTCCATAAGCCGACTCTCTCATTCATTAGGGCTTTTGAACTAGTTATGAGATAAGTAATTAAGGCCTTGTACAATGCTAGATGCTTAGGGAGATGCTTAGAAAAATAAACTGGGTTTTTCTGAAGCACCAGTGTCTATTTGTAAAGGAGAGACGCCTAATTAAACGTCTACCCTGTACAAATAAGCACCTGTGCTTGAAGAAAGCCTGATTTATTTTTCTAAACACCTTCCCTAAGCACCTTGCATTGTACAAGGCCTTAGAAGCCTCGCCAAATTTACAAAGCGGTTTATTTTTTAATTTGAATAGAAATAATTTATTTTTTAAGCCGCTCAAAATAACTGGCACTTACTTTGCTTCCTGTGCCCTCCTCTCTCGTCTGGATCATCGTCTTCGCAACCCGGCCAAAAGAGAAGGTATCCCTTTTGTAGTCAAATCAGAGTACCGACCCATGGACTTGTTTGATATTTTATTTTTTTGAAAGACAGCAGGAGTGAACTTGATTGAATGAATCCTCGCTTGCTGGGATTGCATGTGGAGGAGCAGTACGATAGGCCAACAACACCTTGGATGAGAACCTGTGTAATGCATGTCCACCACTATCGTTTGGTCCGCTCATTTCCAGACGAGCACATGTCGACAAGGGAAAAAAGAGTTGAAGGGCGATTCAGACAAATATAAATATGTGGTCATGTCAAGCAGCAAGGAACCACACAAAAACCCGTGTGCAGAAACGTTATCTTCTCGAAGAATTTTGCCACCCAGCTCTCGTCGTAACGCCGCCCGTGAAGCGTCAGGACAAACCCAAGGGACGGGGACGGCCGACGGCACATGCATGCATGCCGTCTCGTCTGGTCTCGTCTCTGACAACGAAGCGGCGGCGGCAGAGCCCACCCCAAGACGTCCCGACCCTCTCCTTCTCAACCTCCTCTCTGTTCATAAATACGAGTACAAGTTAAGCGGACGACGTTCATATCGGAGCCGCTTCCATCATCTCTCGAGAATGCGCGGCTCGCACCTGCTCCTGCTACTGGTGGCGCTCTCTTCATTCCACGGCCACCTCGCCGCCCGCCATGGCCGGAGGCACGCGCCTGCAGCCGTCGCCGTCGTAAGCTCCGTCCGCCCTGGCGGAGCGGCCACGGATGCTGCTTCTTCAGGTGCGCTATGTACCACGTAGTTCATGCTGCAAAGAGTCATCAGCAAGCTAGCTAGTGTTGCCGGCCGGCCGGGCGAAAGTACTAACATCTGGACACGATTCTTGTACCCTGTCGTCGATTCAAGGGGGGGCGGCCGCCGTCCGGTGCCACGACGGGACCGTCTGCAGCGAGAGGGGCTTGTTTTTCCCGCCGATTCCGCTCGTGCCGGAGCCGCCGAACATCGGGGGCGTGCCCATCCCGCCGAACCCGATCACGCCAGCGCCGCCGTCGCTCGTCCCGCCGGTGTTCCCCGCGCCGTCTCCGCCGTCCATCCTGCCGCCGCTCGTCCCGCAGCCGCCGCCAGCTTCGCTGATACCGCCGGTGCTGCCGTTGCCGTTCCTTCACCCGCCGCCTCCGCCGCCGCCGCCGCCGTCCATCCTGCCGCCGGTGCCCCTCCTCCCGCCGTTGTTCCCTGGCGTGCCGCCAGCTTCCTCCTCGAAGAACGGCCGACCGGTGAAACCATGAGAAAGATACTGATCTTCCTACCCTATGAGTTATCTATATATTGTGAAATCTTGTACTAGAAGTACTCCACTTCTGTGCACTGTGCATGTGTCGTGGTTTTTGGTTTGTCTCCACCGATTGTATTGTTTGGATTTTGGAGGTAATATCACCGTGATTTATAGAGCATCTTCATGATGTTCAGTTTGAAGTTAGAACTTTAAAGTTGTAAATTTATGGTTACTTATATTCTCATGCAAATACGGTCACAAAGCGTGTACACATGTGTATCCATCGCTTGCATGGCGCTAGGGGTGACTGCGTTACACCATTTTTGCAGGAACACCCCTTACCTTTTTTATAATTATGTTTGTATAAATCATTCGCACGTAATAAGTACTGGTAATTAAGTCTGTGGGCCTCACTTGACAGTCGGCCTACTCTTTCTACCCGTGTGGGACCCACTTGCCAGTGGATGCGAGAAAGATTTGAAGATCTACAATTAACTGCGCCGTGAGAATTGGAACCAGCAACCTGTTTATTCCCGCCCTCACCAGGAACCTCTTCACTCCCGTCGCCCGTGCTAACCACCACAATGGACATCATTTGTTGTCTAGAACTATATGTTGTTAATTGTTATATTATTCAACATGACAAATAATTTTTTTTTGGGACAACCATAAATTCAACCATATACAAAGACAACGACGATGTTAATAATAAGCTTGCTCTAATATCGAGTTATCTAAATGAATTTAGAGGGTGCGTGAATTTTTTCATTCCGCTCAAGAAAACTTTGATTGGTTTGAATTTCTATGTCAACATGGACTTGGATCACTTACAGTTAAAATCCAGTTTTGTACTGCTGCGGTAGGTCAGTTTTCTTCACACCTCTAGGTCTAGAGTTCAAATCATGAGGCACAAACATTTTGATTATTTTTGTACCAAATATGTTTTTTGGCAAAAATATAACCTACACAAGATTTAAACTTGGGCCAATTGCCAGCTAATTAATGGACTAACCATCAGGATAGAAATGATATATTCATTATGCACTATATTTTCTTTCATCTAGATTTTTAAATTTAAAATTATTTGAATTAAAAAATTGTTATTTTGTCTAAAAGAATTTTTGACCAAACCGAGGGTGAGCAATTTGATTTGCCATTTCGAAATCTGTACTTGTTCATGTGTCTAAGGAGAAGCACATCATTTTATATGTTTTGGCAACGGCGACTACTCAAGGATGAGCGGATTTTTCTCCCCAGAATTTATTGAAATGGATTTTGAATTCGAATAATTTTGCCACTAAAATATATAAAATTGAAAACTAGAAAAGAACAAAGCTTGGGCACGTTCCAACGGTTAGTATAGCACATCCTCTAGGTGACCCCAGCTTGCAAGTTCGAGTTTCTCCCCATTGCATCTTTTTGCATGTAAATATCAGCTAAAACTGAAGAAGAAGAAGAAGAAGAAGAAGAAGAAGAAGAAGAAGAAGAAGAAGGAAGAAGAAGAAGTGATGGAGACCGTTGATATTGATGTGAAAATATCAGCTCAACCCTACTTTCACTATAAAGTAAAATAAGATAACCAGTAAAATGCCCGTGCGTTGCTACGGATGACAACACAGGTAAATGAATTGAACCAATAGATGATTAAGATGCATGAATAACATAAAATGGAACAATGGTTTTTAATTTCTTGCTCATCCTTTTATAATCACTCTTAAAAAACAATATTTAGGTTCAGAAGGCTTTCAAGATGAAATGCATGGTTAGTGGCATGAGGTGAAACTAAGACGAAGAAAATTATAGTCAACTATAGATAGGGTAGGCACATCCATCAGTTCTGTTTTAGTATGATATTTTGATGTCCAAGAGCAGAATTTTAATTTAGGAACTGCTCACATCTCTCTCAACTCTGTGCTTAATCAACTATGTGAAACGAGGTCTTTCCGGGATGCAATTTGGTGAAGCTACCAAAGCTTAGCTTCGCGAATCCGGAATCACAGGAATGCCACCGCCAAGTCGAGTGATGCTTCTTTGTGAATTCCCCTTTTCATTAACCCTGTCAAAGTGCTATCTCAAGATGTCAGCCATTGTTCCCTTCTCATGAGCCTGCCACAGCCCAGCCACCAGCCCTCCGTTGTTGCCCTCTTCCACACCGTTGGCCTCCTTCATAGTGTCGCCCTCTACTCCGACGTAGACCACCCCCCGTCGTCTACCTATGCTCTCTTCGTGGCAACCCCTGAGCCCATGGAAGATGAGCAATGTGACCCAAATGGTCCAAGGAAGCTAGAGCGTGACACTGAAGCTTCAACGCTTCTGAATAGGCTTACATCTCGAAAGTACCCTTCTCAGCTCGAATTCAAATGAAGTCGTATGAACAGGAAAATACAAAAAACAAAAAAACTGAATTTTTTTTGTGGTAAACTTTGGCAAATGTTCCAAGTGCGTGTAAATTTTCATCTTGATATCACATCTGTGGATGGCGTAACATCATGCTCCAAAATGTTCTGTAAGTAGAATTTTTGGAGCATCGATTTTGTTTTTGTGTCACTCCTTCCACGGATGTGATCTCATGATGAAATTTTGCTAGGACTTAGAACATTTGTCAAAGTTTACCATTTTTTTCATTTTACTGTTCATTCGAGCTCAGATGTTCCACGTCCCTTACATCGTTGTTTCTTGCCCTGGATTAGCTGCCTAGTGAAATATTTTGCATTGTCAACTTCAACAAAAATAAATTAGTATATCTACTCTGGTAATAGCTCATCTAAATGAATGATGTTTTTCATTCATATATTTTGCGCCTAAGCTTTAGTCAAGATCCCACATAGATATAAAATCACTAACATTCAGTTGCCAATTCTAATATTTCTCTAATGGGCCATTTATTCTATATTTTCCTAGATCTAAAGTCAGGAGGGCTTCGGCCCCGATCCAAGAAACCTAGCGCCGCAGTGCCGCCGGGCCCCCGCTCCCTCGCTCCCTCATCTCTTCCTCCCCCGATCCAAGAAACCTAACGCCGCCGCCAGGCCCCCGCTCCATCGCTTCGCCGTTGTTGGAGGGGCCGCCGGAGAAGTCCGCGTGTGCCCCAAGGAAGGTGGCGGCGGGGCTGTTTTTCCCCTCTCCACGACGTTGCACGCGTGCGCTTACTGCATCGCCATGAGAGCGGGCAAGATGCATGGCTGCGAGAGTGGCGTTAGTGCGAGGAGAGGCCAGATCTAGCTTCTCCGCCCTTGTTGCCCTCGATGTGGTGCGCGCTGCGTCAACGGGCAGTGCTCGGCGGCTCCATGGTGGAGTCGCGGACGTTGGTTTGCGGCAGGCGGCGGGCGACGGCGAGGTGGGGCTCAGTGGCTCTGTGGTGGGGTTGCGAGCTCCGGCGGGCAGCGAGAGCTGGATCCTGGGGCGGTGGCCCCGGGACGGCGGAGGATGTGTCGGCGGTTGTGGATTCGTGACGGGCAATGCGGCGACCGTGGTGTTGGACGACCCATGCACGAGACATTTGATGGAGTTTATTGGACCAAATCTGGGTGAAAACCTGTTCTCGGCTGCTGTCAAGGCCGGCGATGGCGGCGCTATCTGTGTCATTTCCTTCTTGAAGGCATCACTGTTGAGAAGTTCCAGTCCACTATCTGCTACCTGATAACCCACAAGTATAGGGGATCGCAACAATTTTTGAGGGTAGAGTATTCAACCCAAATTTATTTATTCAACACAAGGGGAGCCAAAGAATATTCTCAAGTATTAGCAGCTGAGTTGTCAATTCAACCACACCTGAAAGACTTAATATCTACAGCAAAGTATTTAGTGGCAAAGTAGTATGGAAGTAACGGTAACATGGAAAAAGTAACAGTAGCAGTTTTGTAGCAACCGTAACAGTGGCAACGGAGAAGCAACTAAGCAAGGTTCAATATGAAACGAGCTCGTAGGCAATGGATCGATGATGGATAATTATGTCGGATGTAATTCATCATGCAACAGTTATAACATAGGGTGACACAGAACTAGCTCCAGTTCATCAATGTATGTAGGCATGTATTCTGAATATAGTCATACGTGCTTATGGAAAAGAACTTGCATGACATCTTTTTCCTACCCTCCCGTGGCAGCGGGGTCCTAATGGAAACTAAGGGATATTAAGGCCTCCTTTTAATAGAGTACCGGACCAAAGCATTAGCACTTAGTGAATACATGAACTCCTCAAACTACGGTCATCACCGGAAAGTGTCCCGACTATTGTCACTCCGGGGTTTGCCGGATCATAACATGTAGTAGGTGACTATAACTTGCAAGATAGGATCAAGAACACTCATATATTCATGAAAAAATAATAGGTTCATATCTGAAATCATGGCACTCAGGCCCTAGTGACAAGCATTAAGCATGGCAAAGTCACATCAACATCAATCTTAGAACGTAATGGATACTAGGGATCAAACTAACAAAACTAACTCGATTGGTAAATCTCATCCAACCCATTACCGTCCAGCAAGCCTACGATGGGATTACTCACGCACGGCGGTGAGCATCATGAAATTGGTGATGGAGGATGGTTGATGATGACGATGGCGATGGATTCCCCTCTCCGGAGCACCGAACGGACTCCAGATCAGCCCTCCCGAGGAAGAACGGGGCTTGGCGACGGCTCCATATCATGAATATATGGAGTTGGAGTTGAGGTCGGTGGAGGTCCAGGGGGCCCACGAGGCAGGGGCGTGCCGTCCACCCTTGTGGCTAGGGTGTGGGGCCCCTTCTGTTGATTCTTTCGCTAATATTTTTTATTAATTCCAAAACGTGCCCCCGTGAAGTTTCAGGTCATTCCGAGAACTTTTATTTCTGCACAAATATAACACCATGGCAATTCTGCTGAAAATAGCGTCAGTATGGTTTAGTTCCATTCAAATCATGCAAGAAGAGTCCAAAACAAGGGCAAAAGTGTTTGGAAAAGTAGATACATTGGAGACGTATCACTACCTCCGGGGAAAACCCTAGATCAGTAGATCAGGTGACGGCGGCATTCTTGTGTCGTTTGCCCCTTGGGGGTGTCATTCTTGGAGGTGTACACGGGCTCGAGGGACCAGTGGACAGCATCTTTGGTGGAGTGGTGCTTCATCCTACATATTGACGGTGGCATATCTCAACAGCGTGGCGCGGTGGAGACTCGTAGTCTGATTTGTGGCGGCAGACTCGCGCAGGAGGGCTACGCTATATGGCGTCGTGGTGGTGTCGATGGCAGAGAGGCCTGGCAAGGTCGATGCATCAGTTCTGCTCTGAGGATGGATCGATGAAATATGGAGGTGACAACCCTTGCAGCATGCGCATTGGTGCTCACTGGGAGTGCGCTGGACCGGTGTGTGACCTAGTCCAGGTAGTGGCTTGGATGGGACATCCGGCTTTAGATGTTAGGCTTTGGTGCGATGTCTATTTGGTATTATGCTCAGACATTTGGCACCCATTTATCAAGGGGATAGGAGTAGTGACAGGCATTGCCAAGATGGTGGCTTCAGGCTTATTGATGTATTGCCTTTGTAAGGTCTGGGTGAATAATTAATAAAATGGATGCATGCATCGTCCAGATGCAGAGGCCGGAGGTATATCCTCCTTTTCAAAAAATTCTAAAGTCAGGATAATCAGATTTTTAGATATCATAATGTATCATTATATATTCAATACTAAAATAAAGAAATGTAGGAGATGGTACAAATTCAGTATCACTACATCTACAATCCATATGAAAACAATAGTGGCCCATAGCTCGTACACGTATAGTATCCATGTTAGAATATTAATCACACTTTCTATCTCCATTCTTGCTATAGCTGAGTACTGCAGCGACTGGCAATGTACAAACCCCAAGTATTTCAAATCAAATAGGCAAAGAGAGAAAATATTGCATTACTCGGCTCTCCAAGAGAAGAAAGAGATACATTTCAAGAAGAGAGTGTACCAAGAAGACTGTGTGAAGGAGTTGACCTCTTAAAATTATTGTTGTTGCAAAGCAAATTTTATTCGGTGTGTACGAAGAAGAATGATTACAGTCGAGAAGATTGAAGATGACGCGGAGATGTAGGATTGGTATTGTTGTTCTTTTCTCTCTTTTGAGTCATAGGACCTCCGTACTATTGAGAGGGGTGTGGGTTCTTGTTGGGGATATAACTATTAGGTATGACCTGCCCAGGAGACTGGGTTATACCTGTGAAGATTATTAATATGAAGCCCACGTGGATGTTAAAGATGGCAGTTCACAAGCAAGGGCCCAAGGCCCAAAGGTGACTTAAGGCCCGTAGGGGTAAACCGCCATATATGTGAAGACTTGTATTGTAAGGGATGTAAAGATAGTCACCGAGCCGGACACGTTATCTATGAGCTGGCCAGGACTCCCTGAGCCGCTGGGCGTCAACCTGTGTATATAAAGGGATGACCCGGCGGCGGTTCAGGACAAGAAAGAACAGATCGAAAGCTAGATCAAGCGGATTCGCTCCCTGGTAATCGAGACATAAGTAATATCACCTCAAACTGGATTAGGCCTTTACCTTCACCGCAAGGGACCGAACCAGTATAAACTCCCGTGTCCTTTGTCCCGTTTAACCCCTTTAAGCTACCTAGTTGCAATGGCTCCATGACTAAGTCCTTTTGCTAGGACATCTGTCGTGACTATTCCACGACAGTTCTCCAAGCTTAGGTTTGTTGTGTTGCTTAACTAAAACCTATGCAAGACTAAGAGAAATCTCTTCATACACCAAAATTTTACTTGTCAGCCAGAGATAATGTTCTTCTGAGCTGTGACAGATAACTTTCGGACTAAGGAGTTAGTATTAATTGTTCTTCAAGTAATGTTACTGTTGTGCTCGAAATTCGACCGTTAGAAACGTGTCAGATGGCCATTGGTTAGACTTTGTGTCCTAAATTTTCATTTCCCACCAGAGAAGGTTACAACAATAAATACCCACCACTCTCCAACATTGTTCGTTGGCTGCTCTGCTTGAAATTCTTAGAAGTTGATTTAGCACCCCTCTCGAGAGATTTGAGTTTGAGAGCCATTCAGTGAAATCAAGAGCCCAAACTTATATAGTGGTTGAGCATCACAGTAGATATCTGAGTTAGAATACTTGTACCTATTACTCTTATGAGTTGCACACTCTCTAGACAGATAGATAATGGCTTGAGTGTAGAAGAGTAATTGTCTTCACCAAGCAAAATCTTAACCAACCAAGAGTAACTGTGGTTCGCGAAGAAGTCTGTCGAAGGTTTGGAGGTTGCTGATAAGAATCTACCCTGAGTGAATTCGACCAAAGTCTGGTCAGCTTTGGGTTGAAGGGGAATAGGACAGACAGAGGTTTCATCTTGTGTTCAATCACAAGTCCCTCCAACCAGACGTAGCTCTTTTTGTAGAAGAGTGAACTGGTCTACAAATCATCTATCACCATTGAGCACCACTTGTTCACTCTACTCTACTGCATTTATTTAGTAGTTTATTTTCTGTGCTCTGTGCCTCGATAGATGTCACTTATCACTTCCACTCTCTTGCCTAGTGCTCGTGATATTTCTCTCTCTCTCTCTCTCCTTTCTCTATGTTTGTGTGTGCGCGCGCTATAGTTCGTTATACTTCATGTATGCTTCGATTTTGTTCTGACTTGTTGTGTGTAATCATAATCTGCTATCTTTCATGGTTATCCATGCTTATGTTGTTCTCTTTACTTTCATTCTGTGCCACTATTGCTATTGCTAAGGTTTTGTGCTATTACACCTGAGAAATTATCATTACTTTCATCGAAAGTTTAGCTTAGTCTTTCCCTCTGCCAGTTTTCTCTATACACTTACTTCCATTGTCTTTTGGTGTTCTTTATCGAGTTTTAATTCCGTTTGTGCCGATTGGTTAAGATTCGATGTTTAGAAAGAAATTTTGAATCTCTCATTCACCCCCGTTTGGTCGATATACTCTCGGTCCTAACAAATTGTATCATAGCAAGGTCTCCTTGTCTCTACTTATTAAAGGTCTAACGGCCTAGCTTGGAGTTTTGAGTATGTCACTTGCAGATAGATCTAGGCATTTTGAAAGATTTCCCGTCTTCGAAGGAAATGACTATCTCTACTAGAAGGGAAGAATGACTATTTGTATAAAAGCTATCAGTAAAGAACTATGAAAAATCATGGAAACTAGTTACACCATTCCGCATCCTGAGTCACCCACTCCTGAAGATGAAGGAAACATTCGATTCGATTATCAAGCGAAGGATATCATATGTGATTGCATCTCCAGGAACGTATTCGTTCGATTCAGAAGGCTCGAAACAGCCAAACAAATCTGGGATACCATCAAGGATGCTCACGAAGAATTTCTTGCATGAATTGACACACACACACACTGATATGCCTCGAGCCATGTTCGCCCACTTCAGAAGTTTCCGAAAGGAAAGTGTCATGGAGCCCACTGATCGTCTAATCAATCTAGTCGAAAAGCTGCATCAAAGAGGAGTTGAGGACATTATTGATCAAGTTGTGGTTGTAAAATTGCTCCACTTGCTCGATGGTTCCGTTGATCCAAGTGTTGACAAGATTAAAGAAATACCTGAGTATGAAGATCTTCGATCAGCCAAAATCATGGAACTATTGTTCATACACGAAGAACTGAGTTATTGCTAGAGTTCTGTGCTATTACAACCAAGAAATTATCGCTATTGCTAGAGTTGTGTGCTATTATACCAGATAAATCATCATTACTTTCATCAAAAGTTTAGCTTAATCTTCCCCTCTGCCAGTTTGCTCTATACACTTGCTTCTGTTGTCTTTCGGTGTTCTTTATCGAGTATTAATTCCGCAGTGCTGATTGGTTAAGATTTGAAGTTTAGAAAGAAATTTTGAATCTCCCATTCACCCCCCTCTAGTCAATACACTCTCGATCTTGGTCCTAACAACACATTTGGGGGTCGGCAGGTGAGACGCGTCAGGTGAGACCGTGCCCGACTCTCCCGGAGCGGTAGGTGAGACGTGTCGGCTCGCTTTGATGTGCTCGATGACCACATCTTGCATCACCTCAAGAGGTGTCGTGCCACCGCCGATGAACTCATTGGCACCGAGCGTGTGGTGGCAAATGGCGAAGAAGGTGCTTTGGGATGCCTCGAAGCCCCGGAACACAAGCTCGCTTGGGTGTTGCCCAAGTCCATCGACAATCATTACCTCAACATTGACAAGTGAGCACGGTGACGAACATGCCGACGAACTAGGGTTAGGTATCTAGGTTTTTTATGAACTATCGTCTCTGTTCATGATGTGTGTGTTCGTCATGATCGCAAATGGACAATTTCTAGTATGGCTTGTTGTTTTAATTTCCAGTACCATTAATACATATATTCCACCTAATGAGATTGCAACCCAAAAAACCAGTTCTGGGGATATCCTAAACTGGTTTTCCAGGTTGTATCTGCTAGAGATGTTCTAAGGGCATGTCCAACACTAACCCTAAAACTAACAATGTATTTGTCCCCAGAAGCATTCATATATAATGATGCAAGTGCTGACTATCCAACCGCGTCCGCATACATTTCGAAGCGAATTTGAACAAACTAGATGATTTTCAACCAAATAAAAAATCATTCAATTTCAGACATAATTTATATAAAACAGACCTCCTCCTTCATGGTCTTGTCATGTTAGGTCTAGAACAACGAAGACGCTGGCTTATCGATGCGGTCGTAACGATTGTGCGGCAGCGAGGTTGGCTCCTCCTTCATGTGGTGCCCGATTTGGATGTCGCGGTTGTGCAGCCGGTACACCAGCTCCATCTTACGCGGTAGCGCAGCGGCAAGGGAGGCTCCTCCTTAACGTGGGCGGCGATGACAAGGGCACTGGCGCTGGAATATGGTCCCGAAGCGACCACTCCATCATGAACTCCATTTTCCATACATACTCATCGTCCATGACCATTTCCTCTGCGTACATGCAGGGCTGCTACAATGGTTGGTCTTCCTCGTTACCGAGGAGATGATGATCTCCTCATTCTCGTAGGAGCAAGCGGCCGCAGAGGTCGAGGGGCCCAGGGAGCGATAGCAGTGGTTCCAAGATCTAAATCCGAAGGGATATTCGGAGCCGCTGCCAATTGTGGGTGCGGAGAATCACAAATTCGGCATGGTGTGTATAGTGGTCTAGATAGCGCCAGAGCAGAGAGGATCTGAGAGGTAGGTGAGGAGGAATAAGAGTGGTGTCATGCAGTCTAGACAACATCAGAGCCCTACTTAAATAGGTGCGACTAGGCCAGGTGAAGGGATGGGAAGCCAGCTTCAATATGATATCCCACAAGTATAGGGGATCATGTGTAGCCTTTTTCGATAAATAAGAATGTCGAACCCAACGAGGAGCTAAAGGTAGAACAAATATTCCCTGAAGTTCTATCGACCACCGATACAACTCTACGCAGACTTAACGTTTGCTTTACCTACAACAAGTATGAAACTATTTTGTAGGTGAAAGGATAAGTTTGCAAGAACAAAACTAGAAGTACTTTGCAAGAATAAAACTACGAGTAAATTGCATGATAGTAAAAGTAGATAGCTTTTGTCAACAAGAAAGTCATTTGTCCCTAGGTGATCGATAACTAAACCGGTGATCATTTGTTGTAATTTTATATGAGGGAGAGGCATGAGCTAACATACTTTCTCTACTTGGATCATATGCACTAATGATTGGAACTCTAGCAAGCATCCGCGACTACTAAAGATCATTAAGGTCGTAAAACCCAACCATAGCATTAAGTATCAAGTCCTCTTTATCCCATACGCAATGACCCCCAAACTCGGGTCTGTGCTTCTGTCACTCACGCCACCCACCATAAGCAAACCATGAACGTACTGCAACACCCTACAGCGGGGATCCCTTCGTTTGGGCAACACGGAGGGCCCCGTAGGACAGCACCAAAATAAAATATACAACTCAAACCAATCATGATCATCTATCAACCCATAGGACAAAACAGATCTACTCAAACATCATAAGATAGCCATAGATCATTGGGAAATAATATATAGCATTGAGCACCATGTTTAAGTAGGGATTACAATGGGGAGAAGAGGTGTTACACCACTGCATAGAGGGGGAGAGAGTTGGTGTTGATGGTAGCAAGGTTGTTGGTGTAGATCGCAGTCACGATTCTTGCCCCAGCGGCGTTCCAGCGCAACCGGGAGAGAGGGGGAGAGAGCCCCCCTCCTTCTTCTTCCTTGGCCTCCCCCTAGACGGGAGGAGAGTTCTCCCTCTGGTCCATGGCCTCCATGGTAGCGGAGGGGTGGGAGCCCCTCCGAGATTGGATCTCCCTCTCTGTTCTCTTCTGTTTTGCGCTCCTGTTTTCTGGCCAAAACCCGTTTCTTATATTCCTGGAGATCCGTAACTCCAATTGTGCTGAGATTTTAGCACGATTTTTTTCCGGATATAAGCTTCCTTGAACCCGAAGTACGGTTCCAACCGACTTACTAGGAGGGCACAACCCACCACCATGCACCTGGGCTGCCTGTCGCGCCCAGGTGTCTTGTGGTGGCTGTGGGCCCCTGTTTGCGTTGATTCCACCTCCCAAAAATCACAAATATTCCAAAATAATTCTCCGTAAAATTTTATTGCATTTGGACTTCGTTTAATATGGATATTATGCGAACAAGAAAACATGCAAAAAACAGGAACTGGCATTGGGAACTGGATCAATAGGTTAGTCTAATAAATCATATAAAATGTTGCCAAAAGTATGTGAAAGTTGTATAACATTGTCATGAAACAATCAAATATTATGGATACGACGGAGACGTATCACAATACAATGCAGCTGTCGGAGTAGGCTTCTCGGTCATCGCATCAGCATTGGAACGGCACCGCCTCTCATTTGGCCATGTCACGCTGGTCGGCATCAATGCACGGAAACCGCTTGACGCGAAGAGGGTTCTGGGTGGTACCAAGGTGGAGTAAGAGGGTTTTGGATGCCCACAAAGCCCCCCACAGTTTGCGTATAGTTTGCCGGGAAACAAACATCCAGACCAGTTTGTAGAACAATGGGGTATCGCTTTAGATGACAAACTACGTATGCACCGCTCGGCCAGGACAGTTACGGACGGTTTGAGCATCCTCATTGGAGATGCCCTAACCTTTGCTAGTGTCGCCTCCCCAGGAGGTTTGTCCTCCTTTCTCGGTAGGAGCAGGAGTGCAAAAGAAAGCAAAGGATTTGAAGACGTAGTCAGCCGGCTGGCACGAACTTATCTTTCCAGTAGCCAATTTCTTATTCTTACGCATCAAACATACAACCCAATATTGTGCCTCAAATATACACCACAAAACCCTACATTTAGCCCTGTGTAAAGGGGAAACGAGATCAAGAACATCATGAATTTGTTTGTTCCAATTATGACTCGCACCCTCGCGGATGCAGCTCCTCGTAAACTGGGCTATTGAACAGGAAAAGAGGATATGGTTAGCGTCTTCCAATAGTATGCATAAAGCACATTTGATACTAGGAGTCCCTTGACGCTTGTGAATGTTGGCAACGGTAAGGAGTCTCTTAAGAATCGGTTGTCGTAGTCTTTTATTTATTTTTAAAGGCATATGGACTAGCCAAAGCAACTTATCATGCACGATAGCTGGACCCTACGAAAGCTTGGCCTATGAAAGCATCTCCAACCGATGTAAAATAGTTTGGTGCCCTAAAGACGATTATAGGTAATGAGAGAGAGGTGTCTGGTCATCAAAAAAAATTCTGCTATAACAGATGCCCTAAGAAACAAGAGTATATGTGATGATAGAGAAGGTTTTTGTTGCATGCTCACAACAAGGATTAGTTGCACTAGCATTATCAATTAGCACAAAAGGATGACAAACTGAAATTTCTTTAGTTAGTTTTTCTTGGAGTTGATCATGAGACTCCAAGAGATTTGAGTGAGCATTCTTCAAGATCTGTTGTGCCTGTTTAACTATCTCATGATCCACAAGGAGTCTAACATGGCCAAGACCAAGCTCATCATTTTTAGTTTTGGGTGCAACAATAATGGCTTGATCATGATATTTCTTTAATTTAGCAAGGTCAATATTTTGTGTCTCCTCAAGAGAAAGAGAAAGATCTGCAATCTCATCGGCATACTCATGAATATGCCATTCCATCTTCATGATGGTCTTATCTTGAGATTCAAGAAGCACATTTGCTTCCCCAAGTTGTTCCAAGAGCACCACAAAATTCCAATTGGTTTCTCCCTTGATCTTGGACGTGAACATGTCCAAATTCCAATTGGTTTTTACCTTGATCTTGGACATGAACATGTCCAACCCATTCTCCTCTCCCTTTTCCTCCATGTTATCCTCCACACAATTCATGAAAGATGGGTTATTTGAGATGAAGGGCTTGGTGGGAGGAGTTACTTTATAGGCCTTGGCCATGAGTCACTTGTGGGTGATGGTGTTGTTCTCGTTGGGGAGTCAAAGAGAGACATCGATGGAGAGAAAGTGGTGGCAATGATTATGGAGGTCATTGCCAGTACTTCACCACTTTTTTCTTCATCATCACCGGGGAAGTACTCTTCTTGTACTACCAACACTCTTTGGGGTTTCTTCTTCGTGAAGTTATTGTTCTTGCTTTGGAAAGACTTGGACTTGGACTTGCGGATAAGCTTGCCTCCATTGTATTTCCTCTTCTCATAAGGACAATCCGCGATGAAGTGACTCACATTACCCCAATTGTAGCGATTCCTAACTGTTTGAAAATTTGGCTTGAGACTTCTTTAGTTGTCCCTTGAGTTGGACTTGAAGTTCCACTTGTCGCCTCTGAAAAGCTCTTGAAGCTAGAGCCATGTGCTCATTGTATGCATAGTTGGTGTCCTTGGGAAACACTCCTCCTCCTATTCTTCTTCATCCTCCTCCTCCTCCTCCTCCTCTTCTTCTTATTATTATTACTAATATTATTTTTCTACTTCTCTTGTCGCTTCAACTTTGGACCACTTTGGCCTTCAACGTAAGTTTGAGCTTCTTGACCCCACGAACACGAGTGAGTAAATTGTCAGCGGTCTTGTTGTCCCCATGGAGATGAATTTATCCAACACATCATTGGATGACAAGGAATGAAAATAAGATCTTCAGAGAATCACAAAGGAAGTGTTCTTGTCAAAAGGCATGACTGCCTTAAGAAACTTGTGCTTGATACAACTATCCTCTGAGTCCTTTCTTGCTTGATCTCCCAATGAACCGTTGGTGCCATCAACCAACGGAAGAGTTCTTTCAGGGTTTTATCTTCATTCATGACAAACTCATCGACTTCATCTTAGACTGAAGGAAATATTCCCTAGAGGCAATAATAAAGTTGTTACTTTATATTTCCTTATTCTTGATAAAGGTTTATTATTCATGCTAGAATTGTATTGATCGGAAACCTTAATACATGTCTGAATACATAAACAAACACCGTGTCCCTAGTGAGCCACTACTAGACTAGCTCGTTGATCAAAGATGGTTAAGGTTTCCTAACCATTCACATGAGTTGTCATCTGATAAAGGGATCACATCATTAGGAGAATGACGTGATGGACAAGACCCATCCGTTAGCATAGCATTATGATCATTCAGTTTTATTGCTATTGCTTTCTTCATGTCAAATACATATTCCTTTTACTATGAGATTATGCAACTCCAACAGAGGAATGCCTTATGTGCTATCAAACGTCAAAACATAACTGGGTGATTATAAATATGCTCTACAGGTATCTCGGAAGGTGTCTGTTGAGTTGGGATAGATCGAGATTAGGATTTGTCACTCCGAGTATCGGAGAGGCATCTCTGGGCCCTCTTAGTAATACACATCATAAGCTTGCAAGCAAGCAACTAAGGAGTTAGTCACGAGGTGATGTATTACGGAACGAGTAAAGTGAATTGGCGGTAACGAGATTGAACTAGGCATGTAGATACTGACGATCGAATCTCGGGCATGTAACATACCGATGGACAAAGGGAATTACGTATGTTGTCATAACGGTTCGACCGATAAAGATTTTCGTAGAATATGTAGGAGCCAATATGAGCATCCAGGTTCCGCTATTGGTTATTGAACTGAGAGGTGTCTCGGTCATGTCTACATAGTTCTCGAACCCGTAGGGTCCGCACGCTTAATATTCGTTGACGATATAGTATTATATGAGTTATGTGATTTGGTGACCAGATATTGTTCGGTGTCCCAGATGGGATCACAGACATGACAAGGAGTCTTGAAATGGTCGAGAGGTAAAGATTGATATATATAGGACAATGGTATTCGGACACTGGAAGCGTCCCGGAAGGTATCAGGTATTTATCAGAGTACCGGAGGGGCTACCGGACGCCCCGGGGGGAATATCTGGGCCATATGGGCCATGAGTGGGGAGCACACCAACCCACAAGGGGTGGCGCGCCCCCCTTTGGCAGGAGGCCGATTGGGAGAAGGAAAAGAGGGGGTTCATCCCCCATTTCTTCTCTCTCCCCCTTCCCTTTTATCTCCGGTGTTTTATGGAAGGGGGGGTGCCACTTGGGGAAACCCCAAGTAGGATTCCGATCCTACTTGGGGCGCACCCTGGCTGCCTCCCCTCTCCCTCCCACCTATATGTATGTGTGTGTGGGGGGGGGGGCGCTCCTAGCACACCCCAGACAATTGCCTAGCCATGTGCGGCGTACCCCTCCACCGTTTACGCCTCCGGTCATGTTTTCGTAGTGCTTAGGCGAATCCCTGCGGAGATCACTTCACCGTCACCATCACCATGCCATCGTGCTGACGAAACTCATCTACTACCTTGACATCTTGCTGGATCAAGATGGCGAGGAACGTCACCGAGCTGAACGTGTGCAGAACTCAGAGGTGTCGTACGTTCGGTACTTGATCGGTCGGAGCTAAAAGAAGTTCAACTACATCAACCGCATTGTCAAAC
Source organism: Triticum timopheevii (assembly GCA_963921465.1). NCBI lineage: Eukaryota > Viridiplantae > Streptophyta > Magnoliopsida > Poales > Poaceae > Triticum > Triticum timopheevii. The sequence continues at coordinate 294,437,390 of OY997270.1, forward strand.
GCTTCCGCTTACGATCTACGAGGGTCCGTAGACACACTCTCCCCCTTGTTGCTATGCATCTCCATGGATAGATTTTTGCGTGTGTGTAGATTTTTTTTGTTTTCCATGCAACGATTCCCAACAGTGGTATCAGAGCCAGGTCTATGTGTAGATGATATGCACGAGTAGAACACAAAGTGTTGTGGGCGGTGGTAGTCATACTGCTTACCACCAACGTCTTATTTTGATTCAGCGGTATTGTGGGAGGAAGCGGCCCGGACCAACCTTACATGTCCACGCAGATGAGACCGGTTCCACTGACAGACATGCAACTAGTTTTGCACAAAGGTGGCTGGCGGGTGTCTGTTTCTCCTACTTTAGTTGAATCTAATTTGACTACGGCCGGTCTTTGAAGAAGGATAAAACAAAAAACTTGACGAAACACCGTTGTGGTTTGATGCGTAGGTAAGAACGGTTCTTGCTAGAAGCCCGTAGCAGCCACGTAAAACTTGCAACAACAAAGTAGAGGACGTCTAACTTGTTTTTGCAGGGTATGTTGTGATATGATATGGTCAAGACATGATGTTATATACGTTGTTGTATGAGATGATCATGTTTTGTAAGTTATCGGCAACCGGCAGGAGCCTTATGGTTGTCTCTTTATTGTATGAAATGCATATGCCATGTAATTGCTTTACTTTACCACTATGCGTTAGCGATAGTTGTAGAAGCAATAGTTGGCGAGACGACCACGACGCAACGATGGAGATCAAGGTGTCGAGCCGGTGACGATAGAGATCATGACGATGCTTTGGAGATGGAGATCAAAAGCACAAGATAATGATGTTCATATCATGTCACATATTTTGATTGCATGTGATGTTTATCTTTTATGCAGCTTATTTTGCTTAGTACGACGGTAGCATTATAAGATGAACCCTTCACTTAATTTCAAAGTAAAAGTGTTCTCCCTGATATGAGTATGCACCGTTGCTATAGTTCGTCGTGTTGAGACACCATGATACGTCTCCAACGTATCTATAATTTTTTATTGTTCCATGCTATTATATTATCTATCTTGGATGTTTTATATGCATTTATATGCTATTTTATATGATTTATGGGACTAACCTATTAACCTAGATCCCAGTGCCAATTTCTGTTTTTACATTGTTTTTGAGTTTTACAGAAAAGGGTACCAAACGGAGTCCAAACGAGCTGAAACTTTACGACAATTTTTTAAGGACCAAAACAAGCCCACCGAGTATCGGAGATGCACCAGAGGAGCCACGAGGCCTCCACAAGGGTGGAGGGTGCCCCCCTAGGGCACGCCCCTGTTGGGGAACGTAGTAATTTCAAAAAAAAATCCTACGCACACGCAAGGATCATGGTGATGCATAGCAACGAGAGGGGAGAGTGTTGTCCACGTACCCTCGTAGACCGAAAGCGGAAGCGTTATGACAACGCGGTTGATGTAGTCGTACGTCTTCACGATCCGACCGATCCAAGTACCGAACGTACGGCACCTCCGAGTTCAGCACACGTTCAGCTCGATGACGATCCCCGGACTCCGATCCAGCAGGGTGTCGGGGATGAGTTTTGTCAGCATGACGGCGTGGTGACAATGATGATATTCTACCGACGTAGGGCTTTGCGTAAGCACCGCTACGATATGACCGAGGTGGAATATGGTGGAGGGGGCACCAAACATGACTAAGGAACGATCACGAAGATCAACTTGTGTGTCTAGAGGTGCCCCCCTTCCCCCGTATAGAAAGGAGAAAGGGGAGGAGGGCCGGCCAAGGAGGAGGAGGCGCGCCCAAGGGGGGTAATCCTACTCCAAGTAGGATTCCCCCCTCTTTCCAAGTCCCACTAGGAGAAGGGAAGGAAGGGGAGGAGAAGGAGAAGGAAAGAGAGGGAGGAAAAGGAGGAAAGGGGTGCCGGCCCCCTAGTCCAATTCGGTTTGGGCTAGGGGGGGCCACGCGCCCTGCCTCTTCTCTTCCACCACTTGGCCCATGAGGCCCATTACTTCTTCCTCGTATTCCCGTAACTCCCCGGTACCCCCGAAAATACCCGAATCACTCAGAACCTTTTCGATGTCCGAATATAGTCGTCCAATATATCGATGTTTACGTCTCGACCATTTCGAGACTCCTCGTCATGTCCCCAATCTCATCCGGGACTCCGAACTCCTTCAGTACATCAAAACTCATAAACTCATAATAAAACTGTCATCGAAACCTTAAGCGTGCGGACCCTACGGGTTTGAGAACTATGTAGACATGACCGAGACACGTTTCTGGTCAATAACCAATAGCGGAACCTAGATGCTCATATTGGCTCCTACATATTCTACGAAGATCTTTATCAGTCAAACGGCATAACAACATACGTTGTTCCCTTTGTCATCGGTATGTTACTTGTCCAAGATTCGATCGTCGGTATCTCAATACCTAGTTCAATCTCGTTACCAGCAAGTCTCTTTACTCGTTATGTAATGCGTCATCCCGCAACTAACTCATTAGCTACATTTCTTGCAAGGCTTATAGTGATGTGCATTACCGAGAGGGCCTAGAGATACCTCTCCGACAATCGGAGTGACAAATCCTAATCTCGAAATACGCTAACTCAACATGTACCTTCGGAGACACCTGTAGAGCTCCTTTATAATCACCCAGTTACGTTGTGACATTTGGTAGCACACAAAGTGTTCCTCCGGTAAACGGGAGTTGCATAATCTCGTAGTCATAGGAACATGTATAAGTCATGAAGAAAGCAATATGAACATACTAAACGATCAAGTGCTAAGCTAACAGAATGGGTCAAGTCAATCACATCATTCTCCTAATGATGTGATCCCTTTAATCAAATGACAACTCATGTCTATGGTTAGGAAACTTAACCATCTTTGATTAAGGAGCTAGTCAAATAGAAGCATACTAGTGACACTATGTTTGTCTATGTATTCACACATGTATTATGTTTCCGGTTAATACAATTCTAGCATGAATAATAAACATTTATCATGAAATAAGGAAATAAATAATAACTTTATTATTGCCTCTAGGGCATATTTCCTTCAGCCCCCCTGTCTTGTCGTCGCCTCGTGGACCCCCTCTGACTTGTTCCCGACACCAAAAATTCCTATAAATATTGAAGCCCCGAAAATAAACCTAGATTGGGAGTTCCGCCGCCGCAAGCCTCTGTAGCCACGAAAAACCAATTGGGAGCCCGTTCCGGCACCTTGCCGAAGGGGGGAACCATCACCGGTGGCCATCTTCATCATCCCGGCGCTCTCCATGATGAGGAGGGAGTAGTTTACCCTCGGGGCTGAGAGTATGTACCAGTAGCTATGTGTTTGATATCTCTCTCTCGTGTTCTTGATTTGGCACGATCTTGATGTACCACGAGCTTTGTTACTATAGTTGAATCATATGGTGTTTCTCCCCCTCTACCTTCTTGTGATGAATTGAGTCTTTCTCTTTGAGGTTTCGTTATGTTGGATTGAGTATTGGATTTGAGGACACTTGATGTATGTCTTTTGATGGAATATCCATGGTGACAATGGGATGTTCTATTGATTCACTTGATGTATGTTTTGGCACTCAAATTGCGGATTCCCGCGGTGACCTTGCTGTAATCTATGCATAGGGGTTGATGCATGTTTTCGTCCTACATTCTCTGATAGAAACTTTGGAGTGATTCTTTGTTGCACGTTGAGGGATTGTTATATGATCTAATTATGTTATCATTGTTGAGAGACTTGCACTAGTGAAAGTATGAACCCTAGGCCTTGTTCCATGTATTGCAGTACCGTTTTCGCTCACTTTTGTTACTAGTTACCTTGCTATTTTTATATTTTCAGATTACAAAAACCTTTATCTACCATCCATATTTCACTTGTATCACCATCTCTTCGCCGAACTAGTGCACCTATACATTTTAACATTGTATTGGGTGTGTTGGGGACACAAGAGACTCTTTGTTATTTGGTTGTAGGGTTGTTTGAGAGAGACCATATTCATCCTACGCCTCCCATGGATTGATAAACCTTAGGTCATCCACTTGAGGGAAATTTGTTATTGTCCTACAGAACTCTGTGCTTGGAGGCCCAACACGAGTCTACAAGAAGAAGGTTGCGTAGTATACATCACACCACGTGATGATCGGGTGTGATAGACTCTACGTTCACATACAACGGGTGCAAGACAGTTTTGCACATGCGGAATATTTGGGTTAAACTTGACGAGCCTAGCATGTACAGACATGGCCTCGGAACACTTCAGACCGAAAGGTCGAACATGAATCATATAGTAGATATGATCAACATAGAGATGTTCACCATTGATGACTACTCCATCTCACGTGATGATCGGACATGGATTAGTTGATTTGGATCACGTATCACTTAGATGACTTGAGGGATGTCTATTTAAGTGGGTGTTCTGAAGTAATTTGATTAATTGAACTTAATTTATCATGAACTTAGTACTGATAGTATTTGCATATCTATGTTGTAGATCAATAGCTTGCGATATAGGTCCTATATATTTTTTATGTTCCTAGATAAAACTAAGTTGAAAGATGATAGTAGCAATGATGCGGACTGGGTCCTTGATCCGAGGATTATCCTCATTGATGCACAGAAGAATTATGTCCTTGATGCACCGCTAGGTGATAGACCTATTGCAGGAGCAGATGCAAACATTATGAACGTTTGCAAGCTCGATATGATGACTACTTCATAGTTTAGTGCGCCATGCTTTACGGCTTAGAACCGGGACTTCAAAAACATTTTGAACGCCACGGAGCATATGAGATGTTCCAAGACCTAAAATTGATATTTTAGACTCATGCCCATGTCGAGATGTATGAGACCTCTGACAAGTACTTTGCCTACAAGATGGAGGAGAATAGCTCAGCCAGTGAGCATGTACACAGAATGTTCGTGTACTACAATCGCTTGAATCAAGTGGGTGTTAATCATCCAGATAAGATAGTGATTAACAGAGTTCTCTATTCACTATCATCCAAGCTACTAGAACTTTGTGATGAACTATAATATGCAAGGGATGACAAAAACAATTCTCGAGCTCTTCGCGATACTGAAATCGGCGAAGGATAGAAATCAAGAAAGATCATCAAATGTTGATAGTTAAACAAGACAAATAGTTTCAAGAAAAAGGGCAAAAAGGAAAAGAAAGGGAACTTCAAGAAGAATGGCAAACAAGTTGCCGCTCCCATGAAGAAACTCAAAGCTAGACCCAAGCCTGAAACTGAGTGCTTCTACTGCAAAGGAAATGGTCATTGAAAGCGGAACTGCCCCAAATACTTGGCGGATAAGAAGGATGGCAAAGTGAACAAAGGTATATTTTATATACATGTTATTGATGTGTACTTTACTAGGGTTCATAGTAGCCCCTGGGTATTTGATACCGGTTCAGTTTCTAAGATTAGTAACTCCAAACAGGAGTTGCAAAATGAACAGAGACTAGTTAAGGGCGTGGCAACGATGTGTGTTGGAAGTGATTCCAAGGTTGATAAGATCACCATCGCACACTCCCTCTATCTTCGAGATTAGTGTTGGACCTAAATAAATGTTATTTGGTGTTTGCATTTGAGCATGAATATGATTGAATCATGTTTATTGTGATACGTTTATTCATTTAAGTCGGAGAATAATTGTTGTTCTGTTTACATGAATAAAACCTTCTATGGTCATACACCTAATGTAAATGGTTTATTAAATCTCGATCGTAGTGATACACATATTCATAATATTGATGCCAAAACATGCAAAGTTGATAATGATAGTGCAACATATTTGTCGCACTGCTGTTTAGGTCATATTGGTGTAAAGCGCATGAAGAAACTCCATGCAGATGGGCTTTTGGAATCACTTGATTATGAATCATTTGGTACTTGCAAACCATGCCTCATGGGCAAGATGACTAAAACTCCATCATCCGGAACAATGGAGCAAGCCAATAACTTATTAGAAATAATACATACCGATGTATGCGGTCCGATGAGTGTTGAGGCACGCGGCGGGTATCATTATTTTCTGACCTTCATAGATGATTTGAGAACATATGGGTATATCGACTTAATGAAACATAAGTCTAAAAAATTTGAAAATTTCAGAGAATTTCAGAGTGAGGTGGAGAATCATCGTAACAAGAAAATAAAGTTTCTAAGATCTGATCATGGATGCGAATATTTGAGTTACGAGTTTGGCCTTCATTTAAAAGAATGTGGAATAGTTTCATAACTCATGCCACCTGGAACACCACAGCGTAATGGTGTGTCTGAATGTCGTACTTTATTAGATATGGCGCGATCTATGATGTCCCTTACCGACTTACCACTAACATTTTGGGGTTATGCATTAGAGACAACTGCATTCACGTTAAATAGGGCATCGTCTAAATCCATTGAGACGACACAATATGAACTATGGTTTGGCAAGAAATCTAAGCTGTCATTTCTTAAAGTTTGGGGATGCTGACGATGCCATAGACCTAGGGTAAGGTCATAGGCCTGACCTATACGCCCTACCCAAGGTCACTACCCTAGAAGCAAAGACATTCAAAGCACAGTAGGAAGTATCAACTGAAGCCATTAAGTGCAATCCACTCGACTAGTCACCTCACTCAGATACCCCCAATTTCACTCGACCTGGATGGAGTCATTCGACCATACAGGAAACCACTCGGAGTACAGAAGACCTAGAGTCACTCAGTATGGCAACGGTCAGGCGTTCACTCTGTAGTCTTAAAGATCATTAATAACACTTTATAGCTGGCATTACCAGTAACGCCCTATCTTAATGCACATTGAACCCCTGTAACGGAGGACGGCTGGGGTCCTGGCGCACTCTATATAAGCCACCCCCCTCCTCTGGGACAAGGGTTCGCACCCCTTGTAACACACAACCATATTCCAGTAGACCGCCTCAGGGCACCAAGCCGTAGGGCTTTTACCTCCTCCGAGAGGGGCCTAAACTCGTAAACGTGTGTGTACAACCTCGCCGTAGCTAGGGCCTCGCCTCCTCATACGTACCCCCTATTCTTACTGTCAGACTTAGTACCACGATAGTTGGCGCCCACCTTGGGGCAAAGCGTCTTAGCAACTTCGGGCGAGGTTGCATTTTCTCCGATCTTCATCAACATGGTTTTCGGCGGCGGTTTAGTCATGGGCCGTGAGTTCTGACTCGGTGCGCTCACTTTCGTTGCCGACGACTCCGCCTGGCTCCAGGAAGCCCCCCTCGATGTCGAGGCTCTCCCGATCCGCGGATCATCGCACTTCAGCGCGAGTGCCTGCAGCATCCTCTTACGACAGCGTCGACTCCGTATCGATCGTCCTTCACGTCGCTTATTCACAGCCGCAAGCGATCTGGTCGGTCGCGGCTCTAGCGGTGGGTGAAGCATGTGGTGGCTCGCCAGACGGCCACCCCCCAAGTCACGGCAATCGAGCCCGATGAATTTCACTGCGGTCCAGTCAACCTATCGACTAGCTCTGCGGACACATTTTCCGAGAGCGGGAGTTATGACCCTGCGGCACAAGTTCTTATGGTCGACTCCTGTTGCAGCCCACCTGGGTTCCGCCGCAGCGGCAGCAACGATGGTGGCGATGGCCCGTCATTCGGCCACGATGAGTATGAGCCCCAACCTCTCAACTCGCAGCAGAGGGAAGAACTGCACCGCTGCAACATGGAGGCCCTCCAGGCCCCCATCATACGGGAAACCGCCGAGGCTCGGGCCTTGGAGGCAGCGCGCCTGGCCACGCTGGCTGAGCGCACTTCTTTGGAGAATCTCCAACATTCTCTCTATGAGCGTGTCCGTCGACTGGTCCCAGAGCCCAGTCGACGTCCACGACAGTTTTTTCCGCCTGAACCTCAGGTATTCCACACTCCGATCCAGAATCTTGCAGCTGCTGCGCATATCGCAGAGTCTATCCAGCCGTCTCGTTCAGAGGTTGGAATGGGCTTGGAACAGATCGGAACGCTGCTCCGAGCAGCAGGAGAGCTGAACTCCGCTGTTTCTCAGTCACGGAACAGGATCCACAGTAGATCGGTAAGGGCAGATACTGTTCAGTCGGCACACAGTCCTGGGTCGCCTTTGCGACGTGAAGATCGTGATCATCGCCGAGATCGGCACCTGGGAAGAGCTCATGGAGAGTTTGATCGTGAGTATGCCCGTGACAACCACCGTCGAGTGCCTTCGCCCCTTCCGAGGGATGGGTCATACGCGCCTCGGCGGTATGACGATAGGCGCCCGTACGGTAATGACTGCAGAGTTCCAGTCGACCCAAGAGAGCCTGGGTTCGACACAAGGTCAGTCCTTGTCCAAGGTTTGGTCGACTGGAACAGAGCATACAGAGAGGGGTTGGATAGAGACAGGCCCGGTGGAAGCAGGGTCCACGTTTCCAGCCCCGAGTGTTTCGGAAGAGCCATCCGAGCCGCTGAGATCCCTCACAACTTCAGATTGGCGACTGGCCTTGATACGTCTCCAACGTATCTATATTTTTTGATTGTTCCATGCTATTATATTACCCGTTTTGGATGTTTATGGGCTTTACTTTACACTTTTATATCATTTTTGGGACTAACCTACTAACTGGAGGCCCAGCCCGAATTGCTGTTTTTTTTCTATTTTAGTGTTTCGAAGAAAAGGAATATCAAACGGAGTCCAAACGGAATGAAACCTTCGGGAGCAATCTTTTCGGAACAAACGCAATCCAGGAGACTTGGAGTGGACGTCAAGAAGCAAACTAGGCGGCCATGAGGGTGCCCGGCACGCACCAGGGGGGTGGGCGCGCCTCCACCCTCGTGGGCCCCACGTGGCTCAACCAACCTTCTTCTTCCTCCTATATATATCCACGAACCCTGAAAACATTCAGGAGCACCACGAAAACCTAATTACACCACCGTAACCTTCTGTATCCGCGAGATCCCATCTTGGAGCCTTCGTCGGCGCTCCGCCGAAAGGGGAATCGACCATGGAGGGCCTCTACATCATCTCCAAGGCCTCTCCGATGAGTTGTGAGTAGTTTACCACAGACCTTCGGGTCCATAGTTATTAGCTAGATGGCTTCTTCTCTCTCTTTGAATCTCAATACAAAGTTCTCCTCGATCTTCTTGGAGATCTATTCAATGTAACTCTTTTTTTGCGGTGTGTTTGTCGAGATCCGATGAATTGTGGGTTTATGATCAAGTTTATCTATGAGAAGTATTTGAATCTCCTCTGAATTCTTTTGTGTGTGATTAAGTTATCTTTGCAAGTCTCTTCGAATTATCAGTTTGGTTTGGCCTACTAGATTGATCTTTCTTGCAATGGGAGAAGTGCTTAGCTTTGGGTTCAATCTTGTGGTGTCCTTTGCCAGTGACAGCAGGGGCAACAAGGCACGTATTGTATTGTTGCCATCGAGGATAAAAAGATGGAGTTTATATCATATTGCATGAGTTTATCCCTCTACATCGTGTCATCTTTCTTAATGCGTTACTCTGTTCTTATGAACTTAATACTCTAGATGCAGGCAGGAGTCGGTCGATGTGTGGAGTAATAGTAGTAGATGCAGAATCGTTTCGATCTACTTGTTGCGGACATGATGCCTATATACATTATCATGCCTATATAATCTCATAACTATGCACTTTTCTATCAATTGCTCGACAGTAATTTGTTCACCCACCGTAATACTTATGCTATCTGGAGAGAAGCCACTAGTGAAACCTATGGCCCCCAGGTCTATCTTTCATCATATAAGTTTTCATCTAATTTTTTTTGCATCTTTTACTTTCCAATCTATATCATAAAAATGCCAAAAATATTTATCTTATCATATTATCTCTATCAGATCTCACTTTTGCAAGTTTCCGTGAAGGCATTGACAAGCCCTTTATCGCGTTGGTTGCGAGGTTCTTGTTTGTTTGTGTAGGTGCGTGGGACTTTTGAGGAGCCTCCTACTGGATTGATACCTTGGTTCTCAAAAACTGAGGGAAATACTTACTCTACTTTGCTGCATCACCCTTTCCTCTTCAAGGGAAAACCAACGTAGTGCTCAAGAGGTAGCAGGCGTCAGTAAGTTCACAGGAGAATCGAAGCCCGACACTTGGTTAGAAGACTACCGAGTGGCTGTGCATATCGGTGGCGGCAGCGATGAGGTGTCCATGAAGCACCTCCCTTTGTTGCTTGAAGGTTCTGCCAGAGCTTGGCTGAATCAGTTGGCCCCTGGAAGCATTTTCAGTTGGGATGAGTTGGCCCGAGTGTTTACCAAAACATTTGAGGGCACCTGCAAGAGACCTGCTGGTTTGTCAGAATTGTAGCATTGCATGTAGAAACAGAATGAGACCTTGAGAGATTATATCCAGAGATGGATCACTCTTCACCACACAGTGGAGAATGTATCAGATCACCAAGCAGTCTGTGCCTTTAAAGAAGGCGTTCGCTACAGAGAGCTCAATCTGAAGTTCGGTCGGACCGGAGACATGTCTCTGGCTCGGATGATAGAGATTGCCACTAAGTACGCTAACGGCAAAGAAGAGGACCGACTCTGGAGTGGCAAGAACAGACCAGTAGCCAAGGACACTGGAGGAGGAAATTCCAATCGGAAGCAGAAGCGAAAGGCTGAGGCAGCAGGCCCTGCCGAGGCAGCAGTTTTGAACCAAGGAAAGTTCAAGGGGAATCCTAAAGGGCCTTGGACCCCTAAAAAAGTGAAGGATCAAGCAGGAAATGATGTGCTTGATTTTTCGTGTCATATACATACCAAAAAGGATGAGGAGGGGAATCTGATTCTCCCCAAGCATACCACTCGACAGTGTTGACTCCTGATTCAGAGCTTCCGAGAAAGCCAACCCAGTGAAAAGGACAAAGAGTCTGATAAGGAGGAAGACAAAGAGGATGATGGTGGTTACCCCAATGTTAATGCCACCTTGGTGATTTTTGCTGACCTCGAGAGCAAAAGTTGACTAAAAGTTATTAACAAAGAGGTGAACTATGGTTGCTCCGGCAACACCAAGATATTTGAAGTGGTCAAAAACCCCTATTACATTCGACTAGTCCGACCACACGCCGCGCATTGCTACCCCTGGGCGGCAAGCATTGGTGGTCGACCCAGTCGTTTGGGGCACCCGACCGACCAAGGTTTTGATGGATGGTGGCAGTGGGCTGAATATATTGTACGCTGAGGCCCTCCGTGGGATGGGCATTCCGATGTCCAAACTCAGTGAGAGCAACATGAAATTCCATGGTATCATCCCGGGAAATAAAGCCGATTCACTCGGTCAGATCACTCTTGATGTGGTTTTCGGTGATTCCCTGAATTACCGCAAGAAGAAGTTGACGTTTGAGGTAGTGGATTTTGATAGTGCCTATCATGCCATTCTAGGTAGACCTGCTTATGCTAGTTTCATGGATCGACCGTGCTATGTGTACCTCAAGTTGAAGATGCCTGGCCCCAAAGGCGTAATCACGGTCATTGGAAACCGGCAGAGAGCAGAGGATTGTCTCCAGAATGGTTCGAAGATCGCCGATGAGCAGATGGCAGCAGTAGAGTTTCAAGAATATTAGAAGACTGCAGATCCGAGTGATTTGTTGTGTGCCAAGAGGCCTGCCTCGGAGTCTGTGTTTCAGTCGGCTAGCGTGACAAAGCCGGTCCACATTCACCTGACCGACCCCAATGCTGCTCCGACCCATATCTCAACGACGCTCGACAGCAAAAAGCAAGAAGCGCTCATTCAGCTCCTCCATGAGAACTGGGATATCTTTGCATGGAAGCCATCTGACATGCTAGGTGTACCCAGGGGACTGGCCGAGCATCGTCTGCGAGCCGACTCAAAGGCAAAACCCGTTAAAGAGCATCTCCGTCGGTACGCCACAGAGAAGAGAAAGGCGATTGGTGAGGAGGTGGCTCGCCTTCTGGCTGCCGAGTTCATCCGCGAGATATACCACTCCGAGTGGCTCACCAATGTCATTATGGTCCCCAAGAAAGATAAGTCGCTTCGAATGTGCATTGATTTCAAGCACATCAATCGGGCCTGCCCGAAAGATCATTTTCCTCTACCCCGCATCGACCAGATAGCCGACTCAACTGCGGCATGTGAGCGATTGTCCTTTTTGGATGCTTATTCTGGGTACCATAAGATCCGACTGCATGGGCCCGATGAAATAAAGATAGCTTTCATCACCCCATTCGGGTGTTTTTGCTATGTTACTATGCCCTTCGGCCTCAAGAATGTTGGTGCCACATTCATGTGCATGATTTAGAAGTGTCTGCTCACTCAAATCAGTTGGAATGTGGAAGCATACATGGATGACATAGTGGTTAAGTCACGCAAAAGGTTCCGACCTGCTGACTGACCTCGCTGAAACCTTTGCCAACTTAAAAAGATATGATATCAAGCTCAATCCATCAAAGTGCATGTTCGGAGTCCCAGGCGGAAAGTTGCTCGGTTTCCTTGTTTCCGAACGGGGGATCGATGCGAACCCAGAGAAGATTGGCCCAATCCTCCGAATGAAGCGCCCTGTGCGTGTGCACGATGTTCAGAAGCTTACTGGTTGTTTGGCCACGTTGAGTCGATTCATCTCACGCCTCGGTGAAAAGGCACTGCCTCTTTACCAACTGATGAAAAAGTCTGACAAGTTCGAGTGGAATGATGAAGCTGAAGCAGCGTTTGAAGAGCTCAAAGCCCTGCTTTCCACCCAGCTGGTGCTTGCCGCTCCAGTCAGCAAGGAGCCTTTACTACTTTACATCACAGCCACTGGACAGGTTGTCAGCACAGTGCTCACAGTCGAGCGGGAAGAAGAAGGCAAAGCCTTCAAAGTTCAGTGCCCTATGTATTACATTTCAGAAGTCCTAACCCCGTCCAAGCAGAGATATCCTCATTATCAGAAGCTTATTTATGGAATTTACCTGACCATGAAGAAAGTTGCACATTACTTCTCAGACCACTCGGTTTCAGTCGTCAGCGATGCTCCATTGTCAGAAATTTTGAATAATAGAGATGCAACTAGTTGAGTGGCAAAATGGGCGATTGAACTCCTTCCTTTAGATAACAAGTTTGAGGCAAAGAAAGCCATCAAGTCTCACGCAATAGCTGATTTCCTCGCAGAGTGGATTGAACAGTAGCAGCCAACTCAGATTTAGTCGGAACATTGGACTATGTTCTTTGATAGATCCAAGATGTTGAATGGCTCTGGTGCAGGAGTGGTTTTAGTGTCCCCAAGAGGAGACAAGCTCAGTTATGTCCTTGAGATTCACTTTGATTCTTCAAACAATGAAGCTGAGTATGAGGCATTATTGTATGGGTTGCGTATGGCCATTTCACTCGGCGTCCAGCGCTTGATGGTTTACGGTGACTCAGACTTAGTGGTTAATCAAGTAGTGAAGGAATGGGACGTCAGGAGTCCAGCAATGACCGATTATTGCAATGCAGTGAGAAAGCTAGAGAAGAAGTTTGAGGGGTTAGAGCTCCACCACATTCCCAGAATCAAGAATCAAGCTATTGACGATCTGGCGAAGATAGGTTCCACTTGGAAGCCTATTCCCAGCAAGGTGTTCTTGGAGCATCTCCACACCCCGTCAGTACAAGAAGATCCCTTCAAGGAAGAGCCCCCGCAACCGATAAGTTCATACAATCTGACTGAAATTGAAGTCCCAGCTGTGGTCGACTTGATCATGGAAGTCCTAGTGATCACGCCCGATTGGACGGTGCCGTACATCACGTACCTACTCAGGCAAGAACTCCCAGAGGATGAGGACGAGGCCCGCCAGATAGTCTGTCGGTCGAAAGCTTTCACCATGATAAAAGGGCAACTTTACAGAGAAAGTGTACAGGAGTGGCTCAATGATGCATCACCCCAGAAGAAGGTCAAATGATCCTAAATGATATCCACTCGGGGACCTGTGGTCACCATGTGTCCTCTCGGACCATCGTGGCCAAAGCATACCGAGCGGGGTTCTATTTGCCTCGTGCGAATGAGATGGCAAAAGATATAGTCGACAAGTGCACAGGTTGTCAGTTTTACTCCAACATGTCTCACAAGCCTGCGTCTGCCTTGAAGACTATTCCGCTCGTATGGCCGTTTGCAGTCTGGGGGTTGGATATGGTTGGACCCTTCAACACTGGCAGAAGTGGTTTCACTCATTTGCTCATAGCAGTCGACAAGTTCAAAGCCAAGCCTATCAAAAACCTTGACTCAAGCACTGTTGTCAGTTTCATCAGGGAGTTGATATTCAGATATGGAGTCGCACACAACATTATCACAGATAACGGCTCCAATTTTGATTCGATGAGTTTAAGGCATTATGTGCTTCCCGAGGCACTCGTGTGGACTACATGTCTGCACACCCGCAGTCGAATGGGCAAGCAAAAAGGGCGAATGGTTTGATCCTTCAAGGGCTGAAACCCTGACTTATGCACGACCTCAAGAACGTTGCCGGAGCTTGGGTGACTGAGTTACTATACGTCTATGGGGACTGAGAACAACACCGAATCGGTCGACTGACCGAACCCCTTTCTTTTTAGTGTACGGCGCTGAGGCTGTGCTTCCAAGTGACTTGCTGGACAACGCTCCCCGAGTAGAACTCTTCTCAGAAGCTGAAGCTGAACAGGCACGCCAAGATGCATTTGATCTCCTGGAAGAGGAATGTGAGATGGCTCTGATCTGATCAACCATCTATCAGCAAGATCTGCGTTGATTCCATGCCCACAATGTCAGAGGTCGAGCGTTCCAGGAAGGAGACCTTGTGCTCTGAGTGGATCAGAAACGGCCTCACAAACTCGCTCCGGCCTAGGAAGGCCCCTTCATCATCACCAAGGTGCTTCAAAATGGAGCGTACCACATCTACAACATAGCCGAGAAAATGGATGAGCCACGCACGTGGAACGCTGAGCTGCTTCGCCCTTTCTATACCTAAACCGCTCGGATAGACGAGTTGTAATAAGAGTCCTTCAGTTTGCTTACCAAAGAAAAGATTTTTGCAGTATCTTAATGATTGATTTCCCATAACCATTTGCGTCCAAATCCCTCAGTGGGTGGCTTAGCCATGAACCCAATTCACCTAAGTTAAAAAACACTCCGAGTGGAGAGCAATCCTCCCATTCGGGGGCTTAGCTATGACCCCGTACTCGCCTAAGTTAAGAAACACTCCGAGTGGAGAGCAATCCTCCCACTCGGGGGCTTAGCTGCGACCTCATACTCGCCTAAGTTAAAAAACACTCCAAGTGGAAAGCAATCCTCCCACTCGGGGGCTTAGCTGCGACCTTGTACTCGCCTAAGTTAAAAAAAACACTCCGAATGGAGAGCAATCCTCCAACTCGGGGGCTTAGCTGCGACCACGTACTCGCCTAAGTTAAGAAACAGACCGAGTGGAGAGCAATCCTCCCACTCGGGGGCTTCGTTGCGATCCCGTACTCGCCTAAGTTAAAAAACACTCCGAGTGGAGAGCAATCCTCCCACTCGAGGGCTTAGCTACGACCTCGTACTTGCCTAAGGTAAAAAAACACTCTGAGTGGAGAGCAATCCTCCCACTCGGGGGCTTAGCTGCAACCCCGTACTTTCCTAAGTTAAGAAACACTGAGAGTGGAGAGCAATCCTCCCACTCGGGGGCTTAGCTGCGACCCCGTACTCGCCTAAGTTAAAAAACACTCCGAATGGAGAGCAATCCTCCAACTCGGGGGCTTAGTTGCGACCCCGTACTCCCCTAAGTTAAAAAATACTCTGTGTGAAGAGCAATCCTCCACTCGGGGGCTTAGTCGCGACCCCGTACGTGCCTAAGTCACAAAGATCCTCTGAGCTGCGTCACAAGTACAACGTACGCTCCATCCCGATCCGCAAGGACGATGAGGTGTCGATTGAACACATCGTGAGAGCTGTGTCACAAGTACAACGTACGCTCCATCCCGATCCGCAAGGATGACGAGGTGTCGATCGATCACATCATCAGATCCAGTCGACGAAGAGTGGAAAGGTCAAGTCCCACTCGGAACCAAAAAACATCCAGAAGTGATAAAGGCAAAGCCGTCGTATTCAAAGAAAACCAAGTTCAGAACCGCAACGGGCAGAAGTACTCAGGCATCAGGCCTGAAAGAGTTTAACGGTTACAAAACCACTCGGCATTCCGAGGCAAATAAAGGTGGGGCATAATGTATGTCCACTCGGCGGGAGGAGGACTTGCTAGCTCAACAAAGCTGTCAAGATCAATGATATCTGCGATGCGAGTAGCAGCTTCAATGAAGGTGTCCATGAAGGATTGAAAGCTGAGCTTCTTGGTGTTGGCAACCTTGAGAGCCACCAGCTTGTCTTCTCTGACATCCTTGCAATGGACTCGGACCATTGACAGAGCCACATAGGTGCCGCAGCGAGCAGACGACTTCTTCCACTCTTGCACTCAACAAGGGATTTCATTCAGTCGAGCCATCAGAGACTCGATATCGTTTTGGAGTTCCACTTGAGGCCAGAGTTTAGTGTCAATCCGCGACATCGCCACATTCAATGAGCAAGATAATCCACAGCACTGTCTAGGCGAGACTCCAGCCGCAACACGTTCATCGCGACGTCATCTTTGACAGGAGAGTTTATGGGGTCAAGACCTGTCTCAATCCATCCAGTCTCTACTTCGAAGTCTTGACAGAGTTCTGCACAGTTGGAAAAGCGGTGAGTCGACAGTTAAATAAGATGTGTTAGTCGACATCGGCAAATCAGTCGGATAAGAGGAAATACCTTCAAGCTTCAAGACCAGTTTCTCAGCAAGCCATCCCAAATAAGCCTCCAGTTCACCCTTCTTCACTGTTAGAGTTCCAACCTTGTCAGTCAAGGTATCCTTGTCCTTCTTCAGCTCCGCAACCTCCTTGTTGGCTTTAGTAACAACAGTCTTCAGCTTGGAGTTCTCCTCTTCCAACTTGTTGAATGAGGCCAGCTTCTTATCGGCAAGAGCCGTTTGAAGGAAATATGCCCTAGAGGCAATAATAAAGTTATTATTTATTTCCTTATTTCATGATAAATGTTTATTATTCATGCTAGAATTGTATTAACTGGAAACATAATACATGTGTGAATACATAGACAAACATAGTGTCACTAGTATGCCTCTACTTGACTAGCTCGTTAATCAAAGATGGTTAAGTTTCCTAACCATAGACATGATTTGTCATTTGATTAAAGGGATCACATCATTAGGAGAATGATGTGATTGACTTGGCCCATTCCGTTAGCTTAGCACTTGATCGTTTAGTATGTTGCTATTGCTTTCTTCATGACTTATACATGTTCCTATGACTATGAGATTATACAACTCCCGTTTACCGGAGGAACACTTTGTGTGCTAACAAACGTCACAATGTAACTGGGTGATTATAAAGGGCCTACTTCCGAGTGGCTGACACGTGGGCCTGGGCGATCCTGTCAAATCCTGCAACAGACACGCACTAGATACATGGCAAAAAAGGTGGCACGGAAATCGAGGCACCCCTGTCTATCCGTCCCATTTACTATGGTGCGCTCCACCTCGCGCGCTTCCCCAAATTTTCGAATCCCGTGAGATCCGGGATCTGCAGTAACCAATCGCGCCAAAGATTTCGTGTCATAGCAACACTTGAAGAGTGCCAGCATAAGTTCACTCGACAAACTCTAAATCGATCAAGGCAACTGAAATGAAGCCGAAGTTTCAGCATGGACCTCGAATCCAGTATGAATGCTTGTGAAGCACAAGAGTCAAGGTAGGACCAACTTCAACTTTCTTTTCACTCGGACCTCAATCCATTCGGGAGCTAATGGCGATGCCATAGACCTAGGGTAGGGTCATAGGCCTGACCTATACGGCCTACCCAAGGTCACTACCCTAGAAGCAAAGACATTCAAAGCACAGCAGGAAGTATCAACTGAAGCCATTGAGTGCAATCCACTCGACTAGTCACCTCACTTGGATACCCCCAATTTCACTCGACCTGGATGGATTCATTCAACCATACAGGAAACCACTCGGAGTATAGAATACCTAGAGTCACTCGGGGTGGCAACGGTCAGTTGTTCACTCCGTAGTCTTAAAGATCATTAATAAGACTTTATAGCTGTCGTTACTAGTAATGCCCTATCTTAATGTACATTGAACCCCTGTAACGGAGGACGGCTCGGGTCCTGACGCACTCTATATAAGCCACCCCCTCCTCTGGGACAAGGGTTCACACCCCTTGTAACACACACCCATATTCCAGTCGGCCGCCTCAGGGCACCGAGACGTAGGGGCCTGAACTCGTAAACTTTTGTCTACAACCTTGCCGTAGCTAGGGCCTCGCTTCCTCATACGTACCCCCTATTCTTACTGTCAGACTTAGTACCACGACAGATGCGACGCTTATGTCAAAAGGCATTAGCCTAATAAGCTCGAACCCAAATCGGAGAAGTGCATCTTCATAGGATACCCTAAAGAAACTATTAGGTACACCTTCTACCATAGATCCGAAGGCAAGATCTTTGTTGCCAAGAATGGATCCTTTCTAGAGAAGGACTTTCTTTGTAAAGAAGTGTGTGGGAGGAAAGTAGAACTTGATGAGGTAATTTTACCTTCTCTTGAATTGGAAAGTAGCACATCAGATAAAACTGTTCCCATGATGCCTACACCAACTAGAGAGGAAGCTAATGATGATGATCATGAAAGTTCAGATCAAGTTACTACAGAACGTCGTAGGTCAACCAGAACACAATCCGCACCAGAGTGGTACGGTGAACCTGTCCTGGAAGTCATGTTATTAGAACAAGGCGAACCTATCTACATGAAGAAGCTATGATGAGCCCAGATTCCGAAAAATGGCTTGAGGCCATGAAATCTGAGATAGGATCCATGTATGAGAACAAATTCTGGACTTTGGTGGATTTGCCTGATGATCGGCAAGCCATAGAGAATAAATGGATCTTCAAGAAGAAGATTGACGCTGATGGTAATGTTACTATCTACAACGCTCGACTTGTGGCAAAAGGTTTTCGATAAGTTCAATGGGTTGACTACGATGAGACTTTCTCACCCGTAGCGATGCTTAAGTCTGTCCAAATCATGTTAGCAATTGCCGCATTTTATGAAATCTGGCAAATTGATGTCAAAACAGCAATCCTTAATGGATTTCTTAAAGAAGAGTTGTATATGATGCAACCATAAGGTTTTGTCGATCCTAAAGGTGCTAACAAAGTGTGCAAGCTCCAGCGATCCATCTACGGACTGGTGCAAGCATCTCGGAGTTGGAATATATGATTTGATGAGGTGATCAAAGCATATTGTTTTATACAGACTTATGGTGAAGCCTATATTTACAAGAAAGTGAGTGGGAGCTCTGTAGCATTTCTGATATTATATGTGGATGACATATTGTTGATTGGAAATGATATAGAATTTCTGGATAGCATAAAAGGATACTTGAATAAGAGTTTTTCAATAAAAGACCTCGGTAAAGCTACTTGTGCATTGGGCGTCAAGATCTATAGAGATAGATCGAGACGCTTAATAGGACTTTCACAAAGCACATACCTTGACAAAGTTTTGAAGAAGTTCAAAATGGATCAGTCAAAGAAAGGGTTCTTGCCTGCATTGCAAGGTATGAAGTTGAGTAAGACTCAAAACCCGACCACGGCAGAAGATAGAGAGAGAATGAAAGTCATTCCCTATGCCTCGGCCATAGGTTTATAAAGTATGCCATGTTGTGTACTAGATCTATTGTGTACCTTGCCATGAGTTTGTCAAGGGGTACAATAGTGATCCATGAGTATATCACTGGACATCAGTCAAAATTTATTCTTAGTAACCTAAGAGGTCTAAGGAAATATTTCTTGGTTATCGAGGTGATAAAGAGTTCACCGTAAAGGGTTACGCTGATGCAGGCCTTGACACCAATTCGGATGACTCAGAGTCTCAATCTGGATACATATTGATAGTGGGATAAATTAGCTAGAGTAGCACGATGCAGAGCATTGTAGACATAGAAATTTTCAAATATACATACGGATCTGAATATGACAGACCCGTTGACTAAACTTCTCTCACAAGCAAAACATGGCTACACCTTAGTACTCTTTGGGTGTTAATCACATGGCGATGTGAACTATATTATTGACTCTAGTAAACACTTAGGGTGTTGGTCACATGGCGATGTGAACTATGGGTGTTAATCACATGGTGATGTGAACTATGGGTGTTAATCACATGGCGATGTGAACTAGATTATTGACTCTAGTGCAAGTGGGAGACTAAAGGAAATATGCCCTAGAGGCAATAATAAAGTTGTTATTTTATATTTCCTTATTCATGATAAAGGTTTATTATTCATGCTAGAATTGTATTGATCGGAAACCTTAATACATGTGTGAATACATAAACAAACACCGTGTCCCTAGTGAGTCTCTACTATACTAGCTCATTGACCAAAGATGGTTAAGGTTTCCTAACCATTAACATGAGTTGTCATTTGATAACGGGATCATGTCATTACAAGAATGATGTGATGGACAAGACCCATCCATTAGCCTAGCATTATGATCGTTCAGCTTTATTGCTATTGCTTTCTTCATGTCAAATACATATTCCTTCGACTATGAGATTATGCAACTTCCGGATACTGGAGGAATGCCTTATGTGCTATCAAATGTCACAAAGTAACTGGGTGATTATAAAGATGCTCTACAGGTATCTCCGAAGGTGTCTGTTGAGTTGGTATATGTCGAGATTAGGATTTGTCACTCCGAGTATCAGAGAGGTATCTTTGGGCCCTCTCGGTAATACACATCATAAGCTTGCAAGCAAACGACTAAGGAGTTAGTTACGAGGTGATGTATTATAGAACGAGTAAAGATACTTGCCGGTAACGAGATTGAACTAGGTATGTAGATACCGACGATCGAATCTCGGGCAAGTAACATACCCATGGACAAAGGGAATTACGTATGTTGTCATAACAGTTCGACCGATTTAGATCTTCGTAGAATATGTAGGAGCCAATATGAGAATCCAGGTTCCGCTATTGGTTATTGACCTGAGAGTAGTCTCGGTCATGTCTACATAGTTCTCTAACCCGTAGGGTCCACACGCTTAATATTCATTGACGATATAGTATTATATGAGTTATGTTATTTGGGGACCGAATGTTGTTCGGAGTCCCGAATGAGATCACAGACATGACGAGGAGTCTCAAAATGGTCGAGAGGTAAAGATTGATATATAGGACAATGGTATTCGGACACCGGAAGCATTCTGGAAGGTATCGGGTATTTATCGGAGTACCGGAGGGGTTATCCGACACCCCCGGGGAAATATATGGGCCATATGGGCCATGAGTAGGGAGCACACCAGCCCACAAGGGGTGGTGCACCCCCTATGGCTGGAGGCCGATTGGGAGAAGGAAAAGAGGGGGTTCGCCCCCCCCCTTCCTTCTCTCTTCCCCCTTCCCTTTTCTCTCCCGTGTTTTATGGAGGGGGGGGGGCACTTGGGGAACCCCCCCGTAGGATTCAGATCCTACTTGGGGCGCACCCTGGCGGCCTCCCCTCTCCTTCCCACCTATATATATATATATATATATATATATATATATATATATATATATATATATATATGTGTGTGTGTGTGTGTGGGGGGGGGGGTGCCCCTAGCACACCCCAGACAATTGCCTAGCCATGTGGGGCGCCCCCCTCCACCGTTTATGCCTCCGGTCATATTTTCGTAGTGTTTAGGCGGAGCCCTGCGGAGATCACTTCACCGTCACCGTCACCACATCATCGTGCTAACGGAACTCATCTACTACGTCGACGTCTTGCTGGTCAAGAAGGCGAGGAACGTCACCGAGCTGAACGTGTGCAGAACTCGGAGGTGCCATATGTTCGGTACTTGATTGGTCGAAGCTAAAAGAAGTTCAACTACATCAACCGCGCTGTCAAACGCTTCTGCTTACGATCTATGAGGGTGTGTAGACACACTCTCCCCCTTGTTGCTATGCATCTCCATGGATAGATCTTTGCGTGTGCGTAGATTTTTTTGTTTTCCATGCAATGATTCCCAACATAGACAAGATCAACTTGGTGCATTGAATGCCTTGGCTGCCCTTGAACAAAGTGTTGAGATGATACCAAGCATCCTTGGTGGTCAGGAAGGTGCTTGAGTGATAAGGACTTTTGAATGATGAATACGGCAGACACATTGAGTTGCTCATCCACACCACTTCTTTTGGTTTTAAATTCCTTGGGTCATAGGGGCTGAACCCCTCTTCAATGATTCTCCATAATTGCATTGAAGATCTACTAATATGAGACTTCATAAGAAAAACAGAAATATAAAAATTAGAAGTATCAAATTGAGGAGGAGGGCCAAGATATGTGTGATATGAGGCATAGAAATGTGAGAGGACCAAAAGCCACCGGTGGAGGTAACACCGAATTGGCACCTGATCCATCCTCCCTTGGGGGGGGGGGGGTAGGCGTCACACCACTAGCCATCTCCTTGGAGAGGAGTTGGCATGTGCATCTAAGGAAATAGCATCACCTACTTTTCTCGAGGGCGGTGGTGGTTTTTGACATGCCTACAAGGAATTTATCCAACATGTCATGCACTTTTGTCCACCACAGATGTTTTAAGGTGCGAGATGGTTTCATTTAACTCATCTCTAGTGATTGAAGTACTAGCCACGACCGCAAGGATTCACCATCCTATTCCTTTGTGTCGGCTATACTCTTTAGGCGGTAAAGCCCTTAATAAAGAGACAAGGCTCGTATATCAATTGAAGCGATCAGTATGGTCGACTGGGGGATGAATACGCGATTAACATTTTTTAACTTCATTTCCAAATTTAAAGTTACAATAGTAATATAGGTTGTCTAGATATGCAACTAGGTGGACAACCTATATGCAAATCTCAACACGGTAGCTACAAGCTAGAGTATAAGCACACTAATACAAGCTAGAGTAAAGTAAGTGAAGGAAGAATAAACCACGAGTGGGGATGATAAGGTTGTTGCTGAAGTTCCCTCCTTTGGAGGAGGTACGTCTCTGTTGAAGGGTTGTGGAGGAAACTAGGGTACGTACGTCTCCGTTTACCCCTAGTTTTTGAAAACGCTCATTCCAGCCCAAACCACTTTGCTCGTCTTATGCTTTTGTCCTTTGACTGTCACTTTGAAAACTTCATAGCAAATTCATACTAACTCAGAAAAATGCGAATAAGATATCAAAATGTTCAAAAAAACATCACATATATGTGCATGTCATTTGCATTCAAGACAAAAGTGTTGGAAAGTCCCTATCTCAGTTTGAGCTCATATGATCTCAGCATGAATAGTAAAATAAGAAGAAAAAATTGAAAAAACTAAAAAAAATTAAAACAATTCGGTGAATGTTTTGAATGCTTGCCGAGTTTCATAAGGGAATGACATTCGCGGAAGTCGTGGCAAAAAAAAACAAAATCGATGCTCCAAAACAAAATCATTTTGGAGTGCTAATTTTATTTTTTTGCGACGACTTCCACGAATGTCGGTCCATGATGAAACTTGGGAAGAACACAAAAAAATTATCAATGTTTTCCACCAAAAAATTCAGAATCTTTTCAGTTTTTTAAGATTTTACAGTTCATGCTAAGATCATATGAGCTCAAACCGAGATGGGGACTTTCCACCACTTTTTTCATGAATGCAAATGGCATGCACATATAGGTGATGCTTTCTTGAACATTTTGATATCTTATTCGCATATTTCTGAGTTAGTATGAATTTTTTATGAAGTTTTCAAAGTGACGGTCAATCGGTCAAAGGGCAAAGCATAAGACGAGCAAAGTAGGGGGTCCCGAACTGTGCATCTAGGCGGATGGTAACAGGAGACAAGGGACACGATGTTTTTATCCAGGTTCGGGCCGTCTCGATGGAGGTAAAACCCTACTCCTGCTTGATTGATATTGATGATATGGGTAGTACAAGAGTGGATCTACCACGAGATCAAGGAGGCTAAACCCTAGAAGCTAGCCTATGGTATGATTGTTGTTCTGTCCTATGGACTAAAACCCTCTGGTTTATATAGACACCGGAGAGGGGCTAGGGTTACACAGAGTCGGTTACAATGGTAGGAGATCTACATATCCGTATCGCCAAGCTTGCCTTCCACGCCAAGGAAAGTCCCATCCGGACACGGGACGAAGTCTTCAATCTTGTATCTTCATAGTATTGGAGTCCGGCCGATGATGATAGTTCGGCTATCCGGACACCCCCTAGTCCAGGACTCCCTCAGTAGCCCCTGAACCAGGCTTCAATGACGACGAGTCCGGCGCGCATATTGTCTTCGGCATTGCAAGGCGGGTTCCTCCTCCGAATAATTCATGGAAGATTGTGAACACCAGGATAGTGTCCGGCTCTGCAAAATAAATTCCACATACCACCGTAGAGAGAATAATATTTACACAAGTTCAATCTGCTGACGTATTTTGTGGCGTGACGTCACACCACAACCAAGCTTTTACTTGAATCGTTTTGATTATACCACCTCAGTGCGTTTAGCGAAGCGGTTTCCTTGGCACGTCTTGTCGAAGCAGAGATCGTGTTCCCCTTATTCCGGGATACCCATCAATACGGACGTGGGTAACCCAACAGCGCCATTGATTGCGGTGCCTGGGAGATAAGTGAGTTTTACCAGGCCAGTAGGGACGCATAGTTTCATCCGTCCATATATAAGGGGATAAGAATCCACCTTTTTTACGTACGCCTTCTTCCTCCTTTTCTTATCCATCTCCGTGCACTCGAGCTCTAGCGCCCAAGTCCGCACATCTCACCTTGACCTTCTCCAGCCATGTCCGGAGCGGGAGGCAAGTGGATGGCCTCCTCCGTTACGGAGGGGCACACCAAGAAGCTGCGTAGCGCCGGATATCTGTCCAGCGACATCGCGCACTGGCTCCCCGACGAGGGGCAGCTCATCCCCACCCCCAGGCCCCATGAGAGGGTGGTATTCCTTCCCCATTTCCTCCGCCGACTGGGCTTCCCACTCCACCCCTTTGTCCGGGGGCTCATGTTCTACTACGGCCTGGATTTCCACGATCTGGCCCCAAATTTCATCCTCAATATCTCGGCGTTTATCGTCGTGTACGAGGCTTTCCTCTGCATCCAGCCCCACTTCGGCTTGTGGCTAAAGACCTTCAATGTCAAGCCGAAGGTTGTGAAGGGCAGCCAAGCGGAGTGCGGAGGCACCATGGTGGGCAAAATGCCCAACGTCACTTGGCTCGAGGGTGCCTTCGTGGAATCCATCAAAGGGTGGCAATCGGGGTGGTTCTACATCACCGAGCCGCGTGACCCTAAATGGGCAGCGGCCCCCGAATTCAGATCTGGCATCCCCTTGCAGCTCACCTCCTGGAAAGAGAAGGGCCTGCTATGGGGTAGTTCGGAAGAGCTGACCGGACTCCAGTGCTGTCTCCAAACCCTGGTGAACAAGAAGCTCAAGCTTGTCAACGTGATCTAGGTCATGCTCGTCCGCCGGATTCTCCCCTGCCAGCAACGGGACTTCAATTTGTGGGGTTTTGATTCGGCACAACACCGGTCCTTGACCGGGCTCTTCGACACTACGTACAAAGATGCCTGGAGGGTGCTGTTCAAGGGCGCCGAAGCTCCCGCATCCGCTGCCGAAGATCGCGGATTCAGCTCACAGCGTCCGGCTGGCGAGGTAAGCCATGTTATCCTTTATGGGACACTTGCTTTTCATGTTTTGACTTTATGCGGGATCCAAACTCCCAGTACCTTTAACAGGCCTGGCAGGCGACATCCGGACAGGTTAACTGTCCGGCTCCCCTTCCAGAGGACCCAGCGGATGCCCGTTTGACGGGGCTGCTGGTCCCGACACTTTACATAGTGCCGGAGAAGAAGGCCAAGAAGAAGGCCATGGGAACCCGAAGGAGTTCCCGGCGTCAGGTGGTATCGGACTCATCGTTCGATGACTCCGAGGCGGACTCCTCCCACGAGGACGAGGAGGAGAAGAAAGAGGCCTCTCCCCCAGCGGGGGGAGAGAGGAAGAGGAAGGCCTCCCCAACGAGGGAGGCCGAAGGGTCCAAGAAGGGAAGGACCCTTCCCCCGGACTGTTCCGCCAACGTCGGCGCCGGCGACGAGGAGTGGCCCTCAAGGGCCAAGCCCCTGGCGAGATCGTAAGTATTCGGACTCCTAGATGATTTATTATTTTTCTTTTTGTCACATGGTGTCTTTCTAATGCCGCATACAACCCTGTAGTCTGCCCAAGGGCGATCTTCCCGCTTCGTCGAGCGGGTCCTTGGGCACATTGTATATGGATTCTCGTCCGACCGCCTCCACCCCCATGATGCTGACAATGCCGAGGTGGGATCCCAGGAAGGGACCCACCAGGAGGAGGAGGCCTCGGAGGTGCCGCAGGGCAACCTCCCGGACTTTGCACCGGACTCCGCACCGGAACCTGCAGTGGTTCTGGAGTCCGGCGAGCGGCCCCTTCGTAAGAAGGGCAAGACTGTGACACCGGCGGCCTCCGTCCAACTGGAGGCGCCGGATAACTTGTTGGAGGCACTCAACGGCGCTTCCATTGAAGAAGAACACCGCACTGTCATGAGTGTGGTGATTCAGAAGGTTCAGCTTGCCAAGAGCGGGCTGACCGAGGCCTGCAGCAGCCTTCTAACAGGCTTTGAGGTAAGAATTTTAATATATGTAAAATAGTACCGCATAGACAGTAGCCCCTGATGCTCGGTTCGGTGTTCGGAAAGAAAAGCCGGACTGAGGATCTAAAAAGATATACGCAGGAGTCTTAAAAATATGTCAATATGGGAATGTAGGCTGCGCTGCTGACCTCTGCCGCACTAACTGCGGAGGTCAATACCTTGAAGCAGAGCCTCGAGCGGTCCGAGAGCGATCTCGGCCGTGCCAAGAAGCAGCTCGAGGACAAGGAAGGTGAGTAACACCGTATTAAAGTAGTACCTTACAGAAAAGGATTTGGTTGCAAGAGAAATAACAAGGATAACGTGGGTACTCCAGGGGCTACGAACGAGGTGGCAACCCTAAAGGAGGCGGTGTCCGCGGCTGAACGCAATGCGGCCGCGGAACGAGCCGAGCGAGAGAAGCAGGAGGCGCGGGTGGCGGAGGTACAACAAGAGCTCCAGGCTCTCGTGGAAAAGCACGAGAGTTTGGAGCGTGACTCGAAGACTCGAGAGTCCGAGCTTGCATCGGCTCTTGAGAGTGCCAAAGCCGCTAAGGCCGATGCCCACAAGGCCCTCCAGGAAAACGAGGATTTGAAGAAAATAGCGGCGGGTAAGGCATTCTTCATGCAAAGCAAGCATGTTAAAGTGAATTACCTGTTACTTTCCCGAATTCGGAGCTCTCCAGGAACGTTCGCAGATCTGCCCCGCAGCGTGTCCGATGCTGCCGCTTTCTACAGAGCCGAGGAGGGGAGCTCGATGAGAAGGTATTTTGGTCTCAGTATGCTGAGGCCGGACATCCGGTGCCCCTTAGCGACCAGCTGAAGCAGCTGGTCGAGCTCCACAAGGTGGCCGAACAGGCCATGAAGGGCCTTGTAGTTCGGCTGTGGCCCAAGGAGGCCATGCCTGGGAGCTACTTCGGCCTGGTGCGGCGGCTGGTGGATGCTTGTCCATGGGTTGAAGTCATCAAGCACTCCGCTTGCATTGAAGGTGCCCGTCGGGCCCTTGCCCGTGCTAAGGTGCACTGGGGCAAGATGGACGTTGAGAAGCTTGTGACGGACGCGCCACCGCTGGGCAAGGAGTATCGCACACCCGAGATGTATTATAAGGGTGTCCTGAAGGGTGCCCGCATTATTGCGGGTGAGTGCTCCAAAGATGTAATATTTGAGTAGACTCACATTTTGTTATCTTGTGCGCCGAAAACTTTATTCGTATGCGCTAAGCAATGCTTGTTAATTTAAAATATTACCTTCTGTGCGGCCGTTTATCAAATCTGAGAGATGGCAAGTCATCGGCTTCAGCCCCCATGCCACGAGTGCTGGGGTGTTCGGGATAAACTTGAGCGCTCTTGTTCCCATTTTTGGGTCCATCTAGGGAGGCGTTCAACACAACGAACAAGGCAACCAGACTTATAGTGCTTGAACACCCTCACTTAGCCATAGAATTCTATAATTTTAAATTTCGGCGAAGCCTCTAGTGTTTGGAAGGCCGAATTTGGGGCGCTATCCACGCCTGGACCGGACAAGGCCGGTTCCTCGCTCTAAGCAGCATAAGTCTTTAGGGACTCGAAAAAAACCTCTCGAACAGTGACTGGCTCTTGCCTCATCATGACGGTAAGTTTTAGCTTTCTCCACTGAGGCGCTCGCCCAGCTCAACTGGGGCGCAATCGCAGTGGTTCTTCCAGCGCTACCTTAGCCGATATAACGGAACGTAAGGTACCAAAACATGGGAGCTGAGAAAACCCAACTATTGACCCAAGACATGATTTGGAGCCGATGCATATAATGCTATAAGTTCGGGGTGCCGCACTTGTGAAAGTGTTCGGACTTATCACACCATAATGCGGGGAACTTAAGCCCCTGGTGTATTTAGCCGTACCAAAGTGTACGGATGCAACATGTCATAAATGAACATATGTGTAAGAAAGGGATGCAATTATAAGCAAAAAGCGATGCATTGTTTATTCAAGAAATACTGCCATGAATGTAGAACGATACAAATAGTGCGGTAAGCAAGGGATGGGACTATTAAACATGTCCCCCTCCAGGGGTAGGCTGCGGAATGGTGTATAAAACAGATTTAATGCTCGTAATGGAGACCACCTGGATACTCGTCGTAGCCTTTCTCCTTCCCTGGCTGTGGCATCGTGAGTTCGGCAGGTCTACTACTGGACAGGGCCTCTGGTGAACGGAGTCCTGTGGGTAAGAAGAAAAAAAGAAAAAGGAAAAAGAAATGACACACTTGGGAGCCCCTGGTGTGGTTAAGACGCATTCTGGGCCTGTCGTGGTCGTGCCCCTCCCCCTATGCCCATGGTATCTCCAGAGCGTAATGATGTACGCGAGGGATTAGTTTTGCAATTTTGCAAGGGCTGGGGTTGGGGCCGCACTGCTACGCGTGCTCGGAACGTGCCAGGTGGTCTTGTTGTAGGTTACTCCGGGCGCGTTTAGCCGTGTCTGGTCGCTTAACGGCCGGACTCGAGAATTGTCTTAAGAGGCTGCACCGTACTTCTGCAGCGAGAGCCGCTGTATGTTCCTCCGTTCAGAGAGAGCGTTCAGTGTTTCCATTTACCGTGATGACTCCTCGAGGGCCTAGCATCTTGAGCTTGAGGTATGTGTAGTGCGGCACCGCGTTGAACTTTGCAAACGCGGTCCGTCCGAGCAGAGCATGATAGTCGCTGCGGAACGGAACTATGTCGAAGATTAACTCCTCGCTTCGGAAGTTATCCGGGGATCCGAAGACCACTTCAAGTGTGACTGAGCCTGTACAATTGGCCTCTACACCTGGTATGACGCCTTTGAAGGTCGTCTTTGTGGGTTTAATCCTTGAGGGGTCTATGCCCATCTTGTGCACTGTATCCTGATAAAGCAGGTTCAGGCTGCTGCCGCCGTCCATCAGGACTCTGGTGAGGTGAAATCCATCGACGATTGGGTCTAAAACCAATGCGGCGAATCCGCCGTGGCGGATGCTGGTGGGGTGGTCCCTTCGATCAAAAGTGATCGGGCAGGAGGACCATGGGTTGAACTTCGGGCCGACTGGCTCCATCGCGTATACGTCCCTAAGTGCACGCTTCCGCTCCCTCTTGGGTATGTGGGTTGCGTATATCATGTTCACCGTCCGCACTTGTGGGGAGAGACCCTTCTATCCTCTATTGTTCGGCGGTCGGGTCTCTTCCTCGTCATCGCTATGCAGCCCCTTGTCATTGTTTTTGGCAATTAGCTTGCCTGCCTGCTTGAATACCCAACAGTCCCTGTTGGTGTGATTGGCTGGCTTTTCGGGGGTGCCGTGTATCTAGCTCGAGCGGTCGAGTATTCGGTACAAATTGGACGGACCCGGAGTAGTTCTTTTGAATGGATTTTTCCGCTGAACGGTTTTGGAGCCTCTGAATCCGGCGTTGACTGCTGTATCCTCAATGTTATTGCCGTTAACGCGGCATTTGTTCTTGTTGCGACGCGACCTGCCATTGCGGTCCTTGGTATCTGGACTGCCAGAATTTTTGCTGAGGTTGTTACTGCGGGCTAGCCAGCTGTCCTCTCCCGCGCAGAAGCGGGTCATGAGTGATGTGAGGGCTGCCATGGATTTCGGCTTTTCCTGTCCTAGGTGCCGGGCAAGCCACTCGTCGCGGATGTTATGTTTGAAGGCTGCGAGGGCCTCTGCATCCGGACAGTCGACGATTTGATTTTTCTTTGTTAAGAACCGTGTCCAGAATTGTCTGGCCGATTCGTCTGGCTGCTGAATTATGTGGCTTAGGTCATCGGCGTCTGGTGGTCGCACATATGTGCCCTGGAAGTTATCAAGGAATGCGGCTTCCAGGTCTTCCCAACACCCATTTGATTCTGTTAGCAAGATGTTAAGCCAATGTCGAGCTGGTCCTTTAAGCTTGAGTGGGAGGTATTTGATGGCGTGAAGATCATCGCCGCGGGCCAGGTGGATATGAAGGAGATAGTCTTCGATCCAAACCGCGGGGTCTGTTGTGCCATCGTAGGATTCAATGTTCACGGGTTTAAACCCTTCGGGGATTTGATGATCCATTACTTCATCTGTGAAGCATAGTGGGTGTGCGGCGCCTCTGTATTGGGCTATATCACGACGTAGCTCAAACGAGCTTTGTCTACTGTGTTCGGCCCGGCCGGACTTGCTGTGTCCGGTGCAACGGATGTCGTCGCGTATCATGGGGCGCCCACGCGATCCGTAGATCGATCTTGATTGTCTTGCCTTATCCTCCAATATATCTCGCAAGTCCGGAGCGTTCCCCTGTGGCTTTGTGCTTTTCGAGCGGTGCCGGGGTACGGTTCTAGTGGGGGGCCTAGAGGCCTCTCTGTCGCGGCCAAGAGGTGGTCGGTCAGCCGTATTGTGCGCTGGTGATGCAGGTTTATATGCCTCCTCCTCTAATCGGGGCAGCAGCTTGCATTTGGGGTAGCTTTTGGAGGGGCGTTCGAGTTCATGCTCTTCGGGCGCAAGGACTTCAGTCCATCTGTCGGCTAGCAGATCTAGATCAACTCTAAGCTGTTGCTGCTTTTTCTTGAGGCTGTTTGCCGTGGCCATAAGCCTGCGTTTAAAACGTTCTTGTTCGACGGGATCCTCAGGCACGACGAATTCGTCGTCGTCGAGGCTTGCCTCGTCTCCGGAGGGAGGCATGTAATTATCATCCTCTACCTCTTCGTCTGCCGCTCTCTCATGAGGGCTGGCTTCTCCATCCTCCTGTGCTGAAGCTTGCTGGAGGGGGTTGTCTTCGGCACTGTCTGGGGTGTTCTTATCTCCGGTGCCGGAATCTCCATTCTTGCTGTGGCGGGATTTAGAGTGGCGCCGCTGACACCGGCGCTTAGGTTGTTTCTTGGAGGGGTCTTCCTCCGCTGTTCCGTCGCCATTCTCATCCTTTGGGATGTCCACCATGTATATGTCGTATGACGAAATGGCTTTCTAGTGCCCAGTGGGCGCTGGTTCTTGGTCGTCTCCGGCATCGTCGTCCATACCGTCGATGTCTTCGGAGTCGAAGTCTAGCATGTCGATTAGATCGTCGACAGTGGCTACTAAGTGGGTGGTGGGTGGGTTTTGAATTTCTTCATCGTCCACATCCCAACTATCCTGACCGCAGTCCGGCCAGGGCTCTCCTGATAACGAGAGATATTTTAGCGAATTCAGGATGTCGCCGAAAGGTGAGTGTTGAAAGATGTCCGCAGCGGTGAACTCCATGATTGGCGCCCAATCGGATTCGATTGGAGGGGGCGCGGGAGGTTCGGAGTCCGGCGAGGAGTACGGCACCTCGGAGTCACGAGCTTCACAAGGGACAAGGTCAGTATTCGGCTCCATCACTGTAGATGTAGCAGCCCCCGAGGCGGTGTCTAGCCACCCGTCCTCGATCTGCGCAGCCGGCTCCGAATCAAGGGTCAGAGCGGACTCGTGTGCGGCCTCCAGGGCACTGTCCGGCAGCAGAGCTAAATCATGCCCATCGTGACAGTGTGGCGCGCTCGGCTGTGGCTCAAATCCATCGAAGATCAAGTCTCCGCGGATGTCAGCCGTGAAGTTCAGACTTCCAAATCTGACCTAACGGCCAGGGGCGTAGCTTTCGATCTGCTCCAGATGGCCAAGCGAATTAGCCCGCAGTGCAAAGCCGCCGAATACGAAGATCTTTCCGGGGAGAAAAGTCTCACCCTGGACTGCGTCGTTGTTGTTGATGATCGAAGGAGCCATCGAGCCTATCGGTGACGACACAGAGGAACTCTCAATGAAAGCACCAAGGTCGGTGTCAAAACCGGCGGATCTCGGGTAGGGGGTCCCGAACTGTGCGTCTAGGCGGATGGTAACAGGAGACAAGGGACACGATGTTTTATCCAGGTTCGGGCCCTCTCGATGGAGGTAAAACCCTACTCCTGCTTGATTGATATTGATGATATGGGTAGTACAAGAGTGGATCTACC
This sequence comes from Triticum timopheevii, assembly GCA_963921465.1. Taxonomy (NCBI): domain Eukaryota; kingdom Viridiplantae; phylum Streptophyta; class Magnoliopsida; order Poales; family Poaceae; genus Triticum; species Triticum timopheevii. Next base: position 294,469,931 of record OY997270.1, read on the forward strand.
ACGAGATCAAGGAGGCTAAACCCTAGAAGCTAGCCTATGGTATGATTGTTGTTCTGTCCTATGGACTAAAACCCTCCGGTTTATATAGACACCGGAGAGGGGCTAGGGTTACACAGAGTCGGTTACAATGGTAGGAGATCTACATATCCGTATCGCCAAGCTTGCCTTCCACGCCAAGGAAAGTCCCATCCGGACATGGGACGAAGTCTTCAATCTTGTATCTTCATAGTCTTGGAGTCCGGCCGATGATGATAGTTTGGCTATCCGGACACCCCCTAGTCCAGGACTCCCTCGGCCGGGAATGGGTGTTTTAGGAAGCTAGGGGTAAACCTGCCGAGTGTGACCCAACTAGGGGCATAAAACCAATTATCCCTAAAAAAACAATGTTGGGGCAATCTCCGCAACCCAATTGGAAGCTCCTATACCACCACCAATCTCAACACAATGGATGTAGCTCCGAGATGATCTCTTTTGTCTAGGGTGCTCAAGCACCAAAGAGTAACAACATTCACAAGAGAAAGTATTGGGGAATCAAATTTCTTTGGTGGAAGTGTAGACCTAGGTCTCCTCTCTGATCCCTAACAAATCAACAACTTTGAGAGGCTAGAGAAAGAGATCAAGCAATATAAAGCTTGGGTCAACAATGGAGGAGGGAGAGGCAAGAGACAGGCGGGAGGAGGAAGAAGCTCCTCCGTATGTAACTCCCCTAAATCCAACTGTTATGTGCAGAAATTGCACGAAGTGGTAGTACGTACTGCTCCGGAGAGTGGTACTACCACTATCCCTTAGGAAATCACATAAATGTCAGGGAGGTAGTATTGCTTAGAGAGTTATACAACTGTGGTCTCCCTTAGGACAACATTGTAGCACCTAGGCGGCACTAGCGTGTGGGTATCCGGTAGTACCTGATACCATAATATAGTAAGTACTTTCAGATCACTGCCGCCCGAATACCGCACCCTTCCTGAAGGGAAAAGCCCTAGAGCGGTTGTAGGGCCGACACTTCGAGCGGTAGTGCCGCTCCAATAGAAGAGCGACACTACCACTTTAGTGCACGGTACTATCGACTAGGTATGCCAGCAAAAGTACAACTCCCACAGGGGAGCGGTGCTATCGTTGTGCATAGCGGTACTACCGGGTGCACAATTTTCACTCTAAGTTGAAAATGGGCTCTCTCCTCCAAACATTGGGAAAGTGATGTGGGTGCAATATAAATTTTGTGTACGTGCTTTGATTCCACCCATACCTTCCAATGCAGACCCCCCTCTTAATACTACAGATTTCCTACGACCAAAGAAATAAAAGCGTCAGAAACACCATCTTTGAGTTTTCCTTCCAGAGGGGAACCTAACTGACTTGTGCCATTAGAATATTCCTGTGTAGCTCAAGCACACGGTTAGTCTTAAAATTGTGTTGTCATCAACACCAAAACACTTAGGAGGAAATGACATTTCACCTTTGGAGCGAGGTTGACTCATTAACACGGCTAGGCACAGCGACAGACCATGGCGATCACGCCGGTCGCACACTACAGGCTTGGAGGTGCTAGATATAATATTCCGCTATACGATGATATGGCGTGACGAAGGGGGGCAGAGCTAAATACATAGGAGCTAGAATAGCAGTGACGGTTTTACAATGAAACCGCCTCGAGTAATTTCGAACTATAGGGCAAAACTATTGCATATGGTTTCAAAGTTCCATCCGCTTCTCGCACAAAAATAACTGACTCCACTAATTTATTACATGCGGCTTTGTATCGTCCTGCCATAACTGCTTCTGGGGCTCGCCAGTAATGGCCGTTTTTCTACTAGCGGTACTCAGACTACATGCACCATTGCCGCTGCATACTTATTCCGAAAACTCTTTTTGGATTCGGGAAGCTCTTTCTATTTGTGGAGAAACGATGATGATCCTTGTCATGTTTTCTGTTTCATTGGTTGTCCTTGTCATCGAACTTGCTCCTATTTGCCCTCTTATTGGAGAGAATCCCTTCTGTTAAAAATGCTCAAGTTCATGGCTCTCCATGTAGGTTGTCCTTTAGTGGCTATTGCCTCTCACATTCTCTTGTAAACCTCCTTGAGTGGTCCCTGCATTACTGACTAGAGTTTTTCGCTCCCCGAGCCCCCTCCCCACATACCGATGGCAGAGACTAATCTGACGAGCACCCCCCCCGGCCGTCCGTTACCTTCAACATGGTCGTGCCTGATTGTCGATAGTGTGACAATTTTGCAAACGACCGATGTATAAATGACTGATGGGAAAGACAAAAGGGAAAGGGGATTGGGATTCTCCCATGTCTCTCCCTCCCCATCCCTGTCTCTACCTTGGGAGTTCCAACAAAAATCACCTACAATAGTGCACCATTATCTCATCTGCACCGTCTAACTCTAAGCGCCTGAGATGTGGGCACTCTATGAAGGAAATATGCCCTAGAGGCAATAATAAAGTTATTATTTATTTCCTTATATCATGATAAATGTTTATTATTCATGCTAGAATTGTATTAACCGGAAACATAATACATGTGTGAATACATAGACAAACACAGTGTCACTAGTATGCCTCTACTTGACTAGCTCGTTAATCAAAGATGGTTAAGTTTCCTAACCATAGACATGAGTTGTCATTTGATTAACGGGATCACATCATTAGAAGAATGATGTGATTGACTTGACCCATTCCGTTAGCCTAGCACTTGATCATTTAGTATGTTGCTATTGCTTTCTTCATGACTTATACAATGTTCCTAAAACTATGAGATTATGCAACTCCCGTTTACCGGAGGAACACTTTGTGTGCTACCAAACGTCACAACGTAACTGGGTGATTATAAAGGTGCTCTACAGGTGTCTCCGAAGGTACATGTTGGGTTGGCGTATTTCGAGATTAGGTTTTGTCACTCCGATTGTCGGAGAGGTATCTCTGGGCCCTCTCGGTAATGCACATCACTTAAGCCTTGCAAGCATTGCAACTAATGAGTTAGTTGCGAGATGATGTATTACGGAACGAGTAAAGAGACTTGCCGGTAACGAGATTAAACTAGGTATTGGATACCGACGATCGAATCTCGGGCAAGTAACATACCGATGACAAAGGGAACAACGTATGTTGTTATGCGGTCTGACCGATAAAGATTTTCGTAGAATATGTAGGAACCAATATGGGCATCCAGGTCCCGCTATTGGTTATTGACCGGAAACGTGTTTCGGTCATGTCTACATAGTTCTCGAACCCGTAGGGTCCGCACGCTTAACGATTTGATGACAGTTTTTTTATGAGTTTATGAGTTTTGATGTACCGAAGGAGTTCGGAGTCCCGGATGAGATCGGGGACACGACGAGGAGTCTCGAAATGGTCGAGACGTAAAGATCGATATATTGGACGACTATATTCGGAGTTCGGAAAGGTTCCGAGTGATTCGGGTATTTATCGGAGTACCGGAGAATTACGGGAATTCGCCGGGGAGAAGTATTGGGCCTTATGGGCCATACGGGAAAGAGAGAGGGGCTGCCTAGGGCAGGCCGCGCGCCCCCCTTGCCCTAGTCCGAATTGGACTAGGGGGAGGGGCCGCACCCCCTCCTTCCTTCCCTTCTCTCTTCCCCTTCCTTGTCTCCTACTACTAATACATGGAAGGACTCCTAGTTGGACTAGGAAAGGGGGAATCCTACTCCCGGTGGGAGTAGGACTCCCCTAGGGCGCGCCATAGAAGAGGGCCGGCCCTCCCCTCCTCCACTCCTTTATATACGGGGGTAGGGGGCACCCCATAGACACACAAGTTGATCTACGGATCGTTCCTTAGCCGTGTGCGGTGCCCCCCTCCACCATATTCCACCTCGGTCATATCGTCGCGGAGTTTAGGCGAAGCCCTGCACCGGTAGAACATCATCATCGTCACCACGCTGTCGTGCTGACGGAACTCATCTCCGGAGCTCGGCTGGATCGGAGGCCGGAGATCGTCATCGAGCTGAACGTGTGCTGAACTCGGAGGTGCCGTACATTCGGTGCTTGGATCAGTCGGATCGTGAAGACGTACGACTACATCAACCGCGTTGTGCTAACGCTTCCGCTTACGGTCTACGAGGGTACATGGACGAACACTCTCCCCTCTCGTTGCTATATCATCACCATGATCTTGCGTGTGCGTAGGAAAATTTTGAAATTACTACGTTACCCAACAGTGGCATCCGAGCCTAGGTTTTATGCGTTGATGTTAATATGCACGAGTAGAACACAAGTGAGTTGTGGACGATATAAGTCATACTGCCTACCAGCATGTCATACTTTGGTTCGGCGGTATTGTTGGATGAAGCGGCCCGGACCGACATTACGCGTACGCTTACGCGAGACTGGTTCTACCGCCGTGCTTTGCACACAGGTGGCTGGCGGGTGTCAGTTTCTCCAACTTCAGTTGAACTAAGTATGGCTACGCCCTGTCCTTGCGAAGGTTAAAACGGAGTCTATTTGACAAACTATCGTTGTGGTTTTGATGCGTAGGTGAGAACGGTTCTTGCTCAGCCCGTAGCAGCCACGTAAAATTTGCAACAACAAAGTAGAGGACGTCTAACTTGTTTTTGCAGGGCATGTTGTGATGTGATATGGTCAAGACGTGATGAGATATAAGTTGTTGTATGAGATGATCATGTTTTGTTGAAGTTATCGGCAACTGGCAGAAGCCCTATGATTGTCTCTTTGTTGCATAAGATGCAAGTGCCAAATAATTGCTTTACTTTATCGCTATGCGATAGCAATAGTTGCAAGAGCAATAGTTGGTGAGACAACCATGTCACGACACATTGATATAGATCAAGATGATGAAAATCATGGTGTCGTGCCGGTGACGATAGAGATCATGACAGTACTTTGGAGATGGAGATCAAAGGCGCAAGATGATCATGGCCATATCATGTCACATATTTTGATTGCATGTGATGTTTATCCTTTATGCATCTTATCTTGCTTTGTTTGACGGTAGCATTTTAAGATGATCTCTCACTAATTATCAAGAAGTGTTCTCCCTGAGTATGCACCATTGCCAAAGTTCGTCGTGCCCAAACACCACGTGATGATCGGGTGTGATAAGCTCTACGTCCATCTACAACGGGTGCAAGCCAGTTTTGCACACGCGGAATACTCAGGTTAAACTTGAAGAGCCTAGCATATGCAGATACGGCCTCGGAACACGGAGACCGAAAGGTCGAGCGTGAATCATATAGTAGATATGATCAATATAATGATGTTCACCATTGAAAACTACTCCATCTCACGTGATGATCGGTTATGGTTTAGTTGATTTGGATCACATGATCACTTAGATGACTAGAGAGATGTCTGTCTAAGTGGGAGTTCTTAAGTAATATGATTAATTGAACTTAAATTTATCATGAACTTAGTCCTGGTAGTATTTTGCAAATTATGTTGTAGATCAATAGCTTGCATTGTTGCTTTCATATGTTTATTTTGATATGTTCCTAGAGAAAATTGTGTTGAAAATGTTAGTAGCAATGATGCGGATTGGATCCGTGATCTGAGGTGTATCCTCATTGCTGCACAGAAGAATTATGTCCTTAATGCACCGCTAGGTGACAGACCTATTGCAGGAGCAGATGCAGACGTTATGAACGTTTAGCTAAGCTCAGTATGATGACTACTTGATAGTTTAGTGCACCATGCTTAACGGCTTAGAATCGGGACTTCAAAGACGTTTTTGAACGTCATGGACCATATAAGATGTTCCAGGAGTTGAAGTTAATATTTCAAGCAAATACCCGAGTTGAGAGATATGAAGTCTCCAACAAGTTCTATAGCTAAAAGATGGAGGAGAATCGCTCAACTAGTGAGCATGTGCTCAGATTGTCTGGGTACTTCAATCGCTTGAATCAAGTGGGAGTTAATCTTCCAGATAAGATAGTGATTGCCAGAATTCTCTAGTCACCATCACCAAGTTAGTAGAACTTCGTGATGAACTATAGTATGCAAGGGATGACGAAAACGATTCCCGAGCTCTTCGTGATGTTGAAATCGACGAAGGTAGAAATCAAGAAAGAGCATCAAGTGTTGATGATTGACAAGACCACTAGTTTCAAGAAAAGGGCAAACGGAAAGAAAGGGAACTTCAAGTGGAAAGATAAGCAAGTTGTCACTCCTGCGAAGAAGCCCAAAGCTGGACCATAGCCTGAAACTAAGTGCTTACACTGCAAAGGAAATAGTCACTGGAAGCGGAAATACCCTGAATATTTGGTAGATAAGAAGGATGGCAAAGTGAACAAGGGTTTATTTGATATGCAGATTATTGATGTGTGCCTTACTAGTGTTTATAGTAGCCCCTGAGTATTTGATACTTGTTCGGTTACTAAGATTAGTAACTCGAAACAGGAGTTACAGAATAAACAGAGACTAGTTGAAGGGGAAGTGACGATGAGTGTTGGAAGTAGTTCCAAGATTGATATGATCATCATCGCACACTCCCTATACTTTCGGGATTAGTGCTAAACCTAAATAAATGTTATTTGGCGTTTGCGTTGAGCATGAATATGATTTGATCATGTTTATTGCAATACGGTTATTCATTTAAAGTAAGAGAATAATTGTTGTTCTGTTTACATGAATAAAACCTTCAATGGTTATACACCCAATGAAAATAGTTTATTGGATCTCGATCGTAGTGATACACATATTCATAATATTGATGCCAAAAGATGCAAAGTTAATAATGATAGTGCAACTTATTTGTGGCACTGCCGTTTAGGTCATATCGGTGTAAAGCGCATGAAGAAACTCCATGCTGATGGGATTTTGGAATCACTTGGTTATGAATTATTTGATGCTTGCGAACCATGCCTTTTGGGCAAGATGACTAAAACTCCGTTCTCTGGAACAATGGAACAAGCTACTGACTTATTGGAAATAATACATACCGATGTATGCAATCCAATGAGTGTTGATGCTCGTGGCAAGTATCGTTATTTTCTGACCTTCACAAGATGATTTGAGCAGATATGGGTATATCTACTTGATGAAACATAAGTCTGAAATAGTTGAAAGGTTCAAAGAATTTCAGAGTGAAGTGGAAAAATCATCGTAACAAGATAGATAAAGTTTCTACGATCTGATCGCGGAGACAAATATTTGAGTTACGAGTTTGGTCTTCAATTAAAACAATGTGGAATAGTTTCACAAATTCATGCCACCTGGAACACCACATCATAATGGTGTGTCCAAACGTCATAACCGTACTTTATTGGGTATAGTACAATCTATGATGTTTCTTACCGATTTACCAATATCGTTTTGGGATCATGCATTAGAGACAGCTGCATTCACGTTAAATAGGGCACCATCTAAATCCATTGAGACGACACTATATGAACTGTGGTTTAGCAAGCAACCCAAGTTGTCGTTTCTTAAAGTTTGGGGCTGCAATGCTTATGTGAAAAAGTTTCATCCTGATAAGCTCGAACCCAAATCGGAGAAGTGCGTCTTCATAAAATACCCAAAGGAAACTGTTGGGTACACCTTCTATCACAGATTCGAAGGCAAGATATTCGTTTCTAAAAATGGAACCTTTCCAGAGAAAGGAGTTTCTCTCGAAAGAAGTGAGTGGGAGGAAAGTAGAGCTTGATAAGGTAATTTGTACCTTCTCCCGAATTGGAAAGTATTTCATCACGGAAATCAGTTCCAGTGATTCCTACACCAATTAGTGAGGAAGCTAATGATGATGATCATGAAACTTCAGATCAAGTTACTACAGAACCTCGTAGGTCTACTGGAGTACGATCCACACCAGAGTGGTACGGTAATCCTGTTTTGAAAGTCATGTTACCAGACCATGATAAACCTACGAACTATGAGGAAGCGATGATGAGCCCAGATTCCGCGAAATGGCTTGAGGCCATAAAATCTGAGATATGATCCACGTATGAGAACAAAGTATGGACTTTGATTGACTTGCTCGATGATCAGCAAGCCATGTTAAATAAATGGATCTTCAAGAGGAAGACGGACACTGATAGTAGTGTTACTATCCACTAAGCTCGACTTGTTGCAAAAGGTTTTCAACAAGTTCAAGGGGTTGAATACGTTGAGATTTTCTCACTCGTATCGATGCTTAAGTCTGTCCGAATCATGTTAGCAATTGCCACATTTTATGAAATCTGGCAAATGGATGTCAAAACTGCATTCCTTAATGGTTTTCTTAAAGAAGAGTTGTATATGATGCAACCAGAAGGTTTTGTGAATCCTAAAGGTGCTAACAAAATGTGCAAGCTCCAGCAATCCATCTATGGACTGGTGCAAGCATCTCGGAGTTGGAATATACGCTTTGATAAGTTGATCAAAGCATATAGTTTTATACAGACTTATGGTGAAGCCTGTATTTACAAGAAAGTGAGTGGGAGCACTACCGCATTTCTGATAAGTATATGTGAATGACATATAGTTGATCGGAAATAATGTAGAATTATTCTGCAAAGCATAAAGGAGTGTTTGAAAGGAGTTCTTTCAAAGCAAGACCTCAGTGAAGCTGCTTACACATTGAGCATCAAGATCTATATAGATAGATTAAGACGCTTGATAAGATTTTTCAATGAGTACATACCTTGATAAATTTTTGAATAGTTCAAAATGGAACAGTCAAAAAAGGAGTTCTTGCCTGTGATGCAAAGGTGTGAAGTTGAGTAAGACTCAAGACCCGACCATGGCAGAAAATAGAAAGAGAATGAAAAGTCATTCCCTATGCCTCAGTCATAGGTTCTATAAAGTATGCTATGCTGTAAACCAGACCTATTGTATACCTTGCTCTGAGTTTGACAAAGGAATACAATTTTTATCTAAGAGTAGATCACTGGACAGCAGTCAAGAATATCCTTAGTGAGAACTAAGGAGATTTTTCTCGATTATGGAGGTGATAAAAGAGCCCGTCGTAAAAAAGTTACAACGATGCAAGCTTTTACACCAATCTAGATGACTCTAAGTCTCAATCTGGATACATATTGACAGTGGGAGCAATTAGCTAGAGTAGATTCGTGCAGAGCATTGTGGACATAGAATTTTTGCAAAATACATACGGCTCTGAATATGACAGGCCCATTGACTAAACTTCTCTCACAAGCAAAACATGATCATACCTTAGTACTCTTTGGGTGTTAATCACATAGCAATGTGAGCTATATTATTGACTCTAGTAAACCCTTCGAGTGTTGATCACATGAAGATGTGTACTATGGGTATTAATCACATACAGATGTGAATATTGGTGTTAAATCACATGGCGATGTGAACTAGATTATTGACTCTAGTGCAAGTGGGAGACTGAAGGAAATATGCCCTAGAGGCAATAATAAAGTTATTATTTATTTCCTTATATCATGATAAATGTTTATTATTCATGCTAGAATTGTATTAACCGAAAACATAATACATGTGTGAATACATAGACAAACACAGTGTCACTAGTATGCCTCTACTTGACTAGCTCGTTAATCAAAGATGGTTAAGTTTCCTAACCATAGACATGAGTTGTCATTTGATTAACGGGATCACATCATTAGAAGAATGATGTGATTGACTTGACCCATTCCGTTAGCCTAGCACTTGATCGTTTAATATGTTGCTATTGCTTTCTTCATGACTTATACAATGTTCCTACAACTATGAGATTATGCAACTCCCGTTTACCGGAGGAACACTTTGTGTGCTACAAAAGGTCACAACGTAACTGGGTGATTATAAAGGTGCTCTACAGGTGTCTCCGAAGGTACATGTTGGGTTGGCGTATTTCGAGATTAGGTTTTGTCACTCCGATTGTCGGAGAGGTATCTCTGGGCCCTCTCGGTAATGCACATCACTTAAGCCTTGCAAGCATTGCAACTAATGAGTTAGTTGCGAGATGATGTATTACGGAACGAGTAAAGAGACTTGCCGGTAACGAGATTAAACTAGGTATTGGATACCGACGATCGAATCTCGGGCAAGTAACATACCGATGACAAAGGGAACAACGTATGTTGTTATGCGGTCTGACCGATAAAGATTTTCGTAGAATATGTAGGAACCAATATGGGCATCCAGGTCCCGCTATTGGTTATTGACCGGAAACGTGTTTCGGTCATGTCTACATAGTTCTCGAACCTGTAGGGTCCGCACGCTTAACGATTCGATGACAGTTTTTTTATGAGTTTATGAGTTTTGATGTACCGAAGGAGTTCGGAGTCTCGGATGAGATCGGGGACATGACGAGGAGTCTCGAAATGGTCGAGACGTAAAGATCGATATATTGGACGACTATATTCGGAGTTCGGAAAGGTTCCGAGTGATTCGGGTATTTATCGGAGTACCAGAAAGTTACGGGAATTCGCCGGGGAGAAGTATTGGGCCTTATGGGCCATACGGGAAAGGCCGCGCGCCCCCCCTTGCCCTAGTCCGAATTGGACTAGGGGGAGGGGCCGCACCCCCTCCTTCCTTCCCTTCTCTCTTCCCCTTCCTTGTCTCCTACTACTAATACATGGAAGGACTCCTAGTTGAACTAGGAAAGGGGGAATCCTACTCCCGGTGGGAGTAGGACTCCCCTAGGGCGCGCCATAGAAGAGGGCCGGCCCTCCCCTCCTCCACTCCTTTATATACGGGGGTAGGGGGCACCCCATAGACACACAAGTTGATCTACGGATCGTTCCTTAGCCGTGTGTGGTGCCCCCCTCCACCATATTTCACCTCGGTCATATCGTCGCGGAGTTTAGGCGAAGCCCTGTGCCGGTAGAACTTCATCATCGTCACCACGCCGTCGTGCTGACGGAACTCATCTCCGGAGCTCGGCTGGATCGGAGGCCGGAGATCGTCATCGAGCTGAACGTGTGCTGAACTCGGAGGTGCCGTACGTTCGGTGATCGGATCGGTCGGATCGTGAAGACGTACGACTACATCAACCGCGTTGTGCTAACGCTTCCGCTTATGGTCTACGAGGGTACGTGGACGAACACTCTCTCCTCTCGTTGCTATATCATCACCATGATCTTGCGTGTGCATAGGAAAATTTTGAAATTACTACGTTACCCAACACTCTATGACACGGGAGTGCCCGGTGTAGAATTAGATTTTGCGACCATTTCATTACTTTTCTTTATCTTTATACTTACTTTAAAAATAATGTAAGGTTTAATGTTTCACTTTTCATCCCGACATTCCTTCGTCCAACCTTCCTCGTATGATAATCAATCATCTTAATTTATTGGCCTTCTGAACCAATTCTACTCTAATTTACTTACCAAACCTCGCACGGGCATGATTCAATAAACATTTATTTTACACAATCACATTAATATCGGCAGATAAATCACAAGATAACATATTAAAATATTTACAAGAAAATGATAAATCCTGAATGTTCGAATTTTAAGCATGACAAACCGAACGTTTTTCATGGCAACCTTAGTTCACACGAGATTGGCAAAATATGGCAATTTTTTGACAAAAAAGAATGAACTGGACAAAGTTGCCATGTATTAATAATTAAAGTTGTCACCTCAAGTCAACTAAAATTGCCATGAAAAAATGTTCGGAATGAAATGCTTAAAATCCGAACCGTTCAGAATTTACCGGGTCCTATTTATATCACACTGCAACGCATGGTCATTGTACTAATAGTTTTTATAAAAAAAGAAAGCCAGGATTGCAAACTCTTGTTATTAACGTGAATCAACATTTTGGTTAGATAAGAGTCGGGATTAACTTTTCGTAACAATCTCCTCGCATATCTCACTGAACCTTATCTGGTTGTTCAACATTTTTGTTACTCCTAGACGTGCGGTTTATTTAGATAGCCTTCTTCAGCATCCGCAGACTGAAAAGGCGCCAGATCCACCGCAACCTCCCCGTTTTCCCTCCAAAAAGCATAGATGCGCGGCAAAAAGAGGGCATTGTCGCCGCCGGCCGTCGCCGTCGATGCCACGGCAAGGCTCCAGGACCGGCACCTCGCCGAGATCCTCCTGCGGCTCCCCTCCCCCGCTAGCCTCGCGCGCGCCGCCGTCGTCTGCCGGCGTTGGCGCCGAATCTCCGTCTCCGCGGCTTTCCTTCGCCAGTTCCGCCGCCTCCACCCGCCCCAACTCGTCGGCTTCTTTATCTGCAACGGTGGTTTCCATGTGGAGAGGGTCGACGGCCGCCTCGTCGGCCACATACTCGACCCCACCTTCCTCCCGGTGCTCCCGCCGCCTCAGGGCGTCGGAAGGGCCACCCAGCGCTGCATCGACTTCTCCCTCCGTCGCGTCCCCGACGTGGACCACTGGACCCTCGCTGACGCCCGCGACGGCCTTCTCCTCCTCAGCTCCACCTTCAACGATCGCATGAGCATCCCGCGCAACTTCGTCGTCTGTGATCCCTTGTCCCGCCGCTCTGTCCTCGTGGAGCACGCGCCGACGTATCAGCTCGACGGCGAAAGCGCCTACCTCGGCGCCGCTCTGATCGTCGTGGACGGCGGAGCCGGCTCGAGTACCCTCTCCTTCGAGGTGATCCTCGTGACCTACTTCATGTTTGGGCCGCGCCTCTGCGTCTTCTCCTCGCGCACCGGGCAATGGAGCGTTCTTCCCGAAGCCAGGTGCGGCAAGTCACTGATGCCGATGCTGAGCGGGGTGGGCGACCCCGCGCACGCCAATGGCTGCGTGTACTGGGTGATGGACGACGAGAGCGAGGCGTACCTCCTGGTGCTCGACTCGCGCACAAAGGAGTTCTCCACCAGCATCAAGCTGCTCGCCAGCATGCGGGAGCAGTATGACAGGAACATGAGAGTCATGAGGAGCGAGGACGGGGAGCTCTGGATCGTGGGCATGGCTTGGAGGGCGCTCGCGCTCCATATCTGGCATCTCGACAGGAGCAGGAGCAGGAAAGGCCGATGGGTGAGGGAGGAGGTCCATGAATTGGCCACGTTCCAGGGTGTAATTGAGCTTTTTGTGGACGGCAATGGCGGCAGTACTAGGATCATGGATGCCTGCGAAGGGGTTGTTTTCCTCAAGCAGTTTGGCTCTGACTAGGTTTATGCTGTGAGTCTGGAGGACAGGAGGGTGGTGAAGCTGCCGCACAAGAGGTTCTCCTCTGGACCTGCACTTCCTTATCGGATGGCATTGTTCCCCCCCTTGCCGAATCAGGCCCAAGGTTAATTTCACATCAACTACTTGTTTTGCTTCTACTCAACTATGAACTACACAACACCAAAAAAGGTAATGATGATCAGCGAACGTTCGTTGGGAGGGATGACAATTGCAAACATTTCGATAGCAACTTTAGTTGTCGTGAGGATGACAATTTTAGTTTGCAAGCATGGCAATTTTCTGGCGAAAAACAAAACTGCAACGGAGTTTCCGTTGCCATGCTCACCAACTAGAATTGCCATGCATGCCAACACAAATTGCGATCAAAATGATACGTAAATGTCATCCCTTCCAGCGAACGTACATTGCCTGTTGGAGTCCCAAAAAAAAAACTCACTACATTTGTAACTATTTTTATGGAGTACTATTTTGCGTAGTTATATTCAAAATTAATTGCAATGCTCAAACGGTTGTTGTTCCTTCAAGTGACTAGTACTCATATTATGTGTTCATTTCTTTGGGATTATTTTCTTAGAAAATGTCAAGGACTCAGAGTTGTGCATTGAGAATTGTAAAGGTCCTTCTAATTGATCAGCCCACTAACAACGCCCGCCCCCGCCCCCGCGTCGTCTCCACCGAGGCGACTCGGGGAAACCCTAAATCGCCACCGCCGCACCCCTTCCACCCTTCCCTTCCCCTCCGCCGCCGCCAGAGGTGTGCGCCGGCGTGCGCTCGACACCGATGAAGGTGGCGGCGGGGGATCTGGCGGCTCCACCGCGAGTGGAGGGCTCGGCATCCGGGGCGGCGGCCCCGGGCGGAGAGCGTCGGGTGGCCCGGGCGGCGGGCCACTCCGGCCGGAGCTGGTGAGGCGCCGCCCTCGATCTTGCGGGGGACGAGGAGGCGCCGGTCCACGGTCCCTGGTGTGCGGCCTCCCCTGCGCGGCGGCCGTCGCCAGATGCATCTCACCCTCTCCGCCCCCGATCTGCTCCTTCCATCGCCGGATCCGGGTCCTCCCGGGCGTCGGCGGCGCGGATCTCGTCGAGTGGGGTTGGCTCCGGGGGAAACCTCTGGCCGGCGCAGCCACATCGCAGGCGACGCCCTTGGCGCCGTTCCCCTCCCTGGAGGCTGTGGTGAGGATCCGTCTCCCCCTCCTTCCGCTCCCTGCTAGGTGAAAGCCTAGGTCCCCTGATTCGGGCGGCGACGACACATCCGTGTCGTGTTCCTTCTTGGAGGCGCAGTTCGGGGATCGCAGGGGCGGCGAGAGAGTCGGGTTGTGGGCGTGATGGTGGCGGGGGGCAGCTTGGCTCGGCGTGTCTATGCCTCTTCTTCGGTGGCTCATCGCTGTTGCCCTTGCTGCTGCGACTGTGGCAGACATCTTTTGCCCTTCGGTGTGGCTTAACCGCGGACGACGACGGTGCTCGGAAGGGTGTGATTTGTGCTAGCAGGTCTGCTCCTAGTCCTTTCTTCATGCGCAGCTTGGACGTCTTCCCCTGGGTTCAAGGGTGAACCGAGCTGCCGCCTGCCGGTGCGGCATCCTTCGAGCCAGGATGAGAGGGCAGGGGCCCTTTGCAGTGGCAGTTCCAGAGGAGTGTCAGTGCTGTCTTCGAGTTTGGCTACGATCACGAAGCTTGCGCGGTGGTGCATCCTCTCAAGTCCGTAGCCTGTCCGGTTGGTGTAGTCCGTCCTGTAGGGTGTTGGCGGCAGCATGGCGTTCTTGCTATCGCTGCTGCCTTTGAGTCTGTTTCGCTTTGCTCCCTGTATCAGCCGCTTGTTTTTCTTTCTTGCTTTCCTTGTAAGTTGGTGATCATGTAACCCTGGCCGGTTGATGGCTTTGTTAATTCAAAGCAGGGCTCTCCTTGAGCCTTCGTTCTAAAAAAAAAGGTCCTTCTAATTTATTTATTTATTTTGTAAAAGCCAGAAAATAACTGTATTCAGCAGCTCTAGAATCTTGTTTGTTGTAAAAAAAGTGCCTTACATGAGTCACTCGACAATCTGATTTGTAAGCTATGCTGGTTCTCTGGACATCAATATTGACTCCCAGAATTTTTGTCTATGGAACAATTTGTTCTACCAGTAACTAACAGAGTATATCTGACGAATTTGAGCAGTGCATAAACAAAGTGAAAGAGGTGGACTAGTAGAAAAAAAATAAACTGCCAAACTTTCTTTCTTTCAATATCCTTGCTATTTATTCTTTTAAATTAGCATTATTTTGTGCATACTACTACAAATGGTGCATCTATATGTATTATTGTGATCCCAAATTATTTGACTATTATAATATCTTATTCATTTTTTGATACACACCACTTCTTGCTCATAGTTGCATTTCCATAAATTGAAGCACATCAAATGGATAGCTTAATATCCTTTTCAATCTTTGCTCCAAGTTTTTTTACAGCATCGTCTTTGCTCAATCTCAGTTAGTAAATCTCAACCAGCTGTGATATTATTTCACTTGAGAGAAATTTTGTTGTGATGCCAAAACCTACTCGTCCTTAGGATCATGTAACTTGTAAACGAGCTTGCACCTAGCTGTGCTATTTTAAGCTTAGCATCACCTGTTCTATCCTCAGTTAGGATGCATGTTTGGCTTTTCATGGACAATTTCCTTAGCCACATGCACATGACTCCAATTTAATGCACTGCTTGTTTGATTTTTCAGGGCAAGATGGATAAGCTTCTACTGGATCATGGATGAAGTTGATGCTGCGTCATACTTATGCCTACTATCATCACGCAGAATGATTAAGTACACAGAAAAGAAACAAGAACTTGTATTCAAAAGCATCAAACTAGTATGATACTTTATTCTTGTTTAAAATAGCTGAACTTACTACCAAGCTGTAGGAGGCATACGGTGCAAGACTTGTCGCCAGAACTTTTGTTCAGGTGGTAATCTTGTGGATCGACTACCATTTTACATGTTTCAAAATGTATGAACCCCATACTTTTTATCTGTTGTTTCCGAATGTCGAAATCACGTGGATCATCTTCATAGAATTGTTCACCATGTTATCTGAACTCCACGGGGTAGCACATGAATGAGCCATTTGCATCCATCATGCCCACAAGGCCTGCTCCTGACTATAACTTCCCTAGGACATCTGGTATCCCCTATATTTAGAAAGTATTTGGAGTTCGGAAATATTTCATGTTCGAGCTCACACTGCATCAATTAGTGATGCACGTCAAAAGGTTAAAGCCATCTAGTACCCTATCCTCATCTAGTGTCTCTAGTATTCCTTTCAAACTTTTATATTCACAGTATGGGGGCTGAGCACAATTTGTTGTTGACGGTAAATTTTGTGGACGTTCCAAAGATAAATCTGTTGTCTTCCAAACATTTCACAGTTTTCAGCATCATATTTATTGATGTTTTAAGAAAAGCATTTCCACTATGCAAATCGACGAAGAAACCACGTAGCCGCCTCCTCCTCCTAACCCTAGCCGCCCTCCTCCTCACCCCCTCCCCTCCTCCCTCCCTCGCCGCCGCCTGAGGCAGCTGTCGGGCAAGCCCGGGGCGCCAAGGATGGTGGCGGCGGGGCCTCGCTTGCCCTGCTCTTGTGTGGGGAACCCCGGATCTGAAGTGGCGACTCCATTGGCAAGGCACGACCGGCTAACTGTCGTGCGGGTGGTGGATCCGGTGTCCCAGCTGCGCGGGCAGCGGGATCCGGTGGTCATTGGCGGCCGGCGGCTGCTTCTACGGCGGTCGGTGTGCGCAATCTGGCGCGTCCCTTCCTCCCCTGTTCCCGCTGGTCGGTGGGCCAGCCTGGTCAAGCCGCGCTTCCTCTTTGTCGCCGGTTCTGTACAGGAGGTGCTGCTGGTGGCGGAGATCTAGCTCGGGCGAAATCCCTGGCTGGCCATGACCGGCCGCGTCGACGGTGACGCCTGAGGGCGCCGTTTCCCTCCTTGGAGGCGTCGGTATGGACTGATATCCTCACTTCACCTTTCCCTAGGTTTCCCGGCCGAAAGCCCTAACTCTGTTGGGCGGCGGCGGCGCTCACGGCGCCATTCCTTTCTAGAAGGCGTCGCTTTGGGAACCTTGGGGTTGGGTGTCGCTTGTGGGTGGTGGGCGACAGCGGTGGTGCAACCCTTTCCTAGCATGGATTTATGTCCGTTGCTTGGAGATGGAGTCGCGTAGGTGGAGGTCGTCGGCTGGCGTCGTGGTGGCGTCAATGGTGACAGCGGTGGTGGGTGGTGGGGCGACAGCGATGGTGCGACCCTTTCCTGGCATGGATTTATGTCCGTTGCTTGGAGATGGAGTCGCGTAGGTGGAGGTCGTCGGCTGGCGTCGTGGTGGCGTCAATGGCGGAGGACCTGCCAAGGCTCGCGTAGGTGGAGGTCGTCGTTTGGCGTCGTGGTGGCATCGATGACGGAGTACCTGCCAAGATTGTCACCTCAATCTGCTCTGAAGATGGACCAGTGTAAGATGGCGACGATGACACATGTGAGTGCGTTAAACCTGTTTGAGCCCCGGACCCGGCAGAGGGCTCGGTCGAGGCCTCCGGCTTTAGATGTTAGGCTTAGGTGAGAGGTATGGGTATGTGACCCAGCTTACACCCCTTCATTATTTGGATAGGAGTACCGACAGATGCTGCCAAGATGGCGGATTCAGGCATATTGTTCTTATACTTTGTAAGGTCCTTAAGAATAATCAATAAAATGACCGTATGCATCTGGGATGCATACGGCCAGGGGTCATCGTCCTTTTCGAAAAAAACTATGCAAATCGACAGGGGAGGTGGGTAATGATGAATTCTTCTTTTTCAACAACTGTCGTTTCACATCTCGTGTCTTGTCCTCGTGGACACCAATATAATGGTTCGGCCGAGATCAGACATCACTACATAGTATATCACTATATCTTGTTAATGTAGCTCACACTGGCATTGTGAGCCTAGCTCATTTGGTTGAGAAAGTGAGTGTACAATCTCAATGCTCAGTTTCATGTCCTTATGGATGTGAAATTGGGATCTTACCTTTTTTTCCAAAAATTCCCTGATGAAGCAATGAAATATTCCGGTGGCTCAAAGGGGCATGTTCTCCCTATCAATGCAACCAGATACTGTTGATGCCTATCGATGCTAGGAACCGACCGTACCCTCGGAATTTTGATCTAATCGTCAAAATTGACATGTTCTAGATCGCAAAAATATTTTCATTTTAGAGAACAAAGATGAGAGGTGTAGCAAGTTCTGAACCCAAACATTAGCCGATAAAAACACAAACTGAGGCAATACTCATCTCAAGTATGACATGAAAGCAGCACGCTGTACAACACTTTATTAATATTATTTCGCATAAAAACACTTTATTAATATTATTTCAAATGTTGTTATTACATTCAAAGGATGCAATCCCCGGAACCACCCCAATTTGCATGTACTCCACCGTCTTGGTCTGATTTGTGAGCAACCGAGTAGCACTTCGGATTTTCTACAGCCACGTCAAACTCGCGAGACTTTGGAGTCACGAGCTGGTGATCTCTTGTCACAATTTTGATGTTCTTCACATAGGCTGCTTTACCATCTCCCTCTGAAGCAGGGTGTCCGCTACCCATGGGTGGTGGCTTATATTTAATTGTAGGACCTTCAACCAAACCACCCCAGTAGCCAACAGTACCTTTCGATTTCAGGTAACCGAAGAGTTCACCTGGCCAATACCCGACTACAGTGCTCTCCTTGCCGAATTTTACCCACCAGTTTGAATTTGTATCCTAACAAACGAAAAGTTCCAATCCGAGAAGTTAAACAAAAAGAACATATGAAAGTACATACAGAAGCATATATACATAAAGCTCATTGATGTTGAAGAGCGGGTGACAAAAGTATTGGTACTGAAGATATTTATATGAATCAAGATGAATCGACATTGACCGCCGTTAATATATATTAGAATTGTCTGTGAGAATGTTGGGGCAAGAAAATCCTTGATACGAGACATTATAAAAAAGTTTGGATTTTAAAATTATTTCATATTTCCCTCAATAAATTGAGCTTTATAAAACACAACATGCCATAAAAACCATGTAATTGCACAACCGAACTATAAAACATGTAACTTTCCTAGTCCCGACGGTAAATCTAAGTTAAGAATTATGCCATGGAAAAATAAATGATTCTACAAACTTTCCTTTTTGTTGAGAAGATAATAAGATAATTTGTAGTTGTAGTATTATTTTTTCGTCAATGTAGTGTGAACTATTAACCCCCCTCTCTCTCTGTGTGTGTGTGTCTCTCTCTCTCTCTCTGTGTCTCTCTCTCTCTCTGTGTTTGTGTGCGCGCGTGTGTGTGTGCGCGCGCGCGTGTGTGTAAATTATGTTTCTAACATTTTGTAACTAAAAAATACAAAAGAAGATTCATGGCAAGCCCAATTATTCATAATACGTCAATCTCTCATCGATTCCATGTTCTCCCTGCCTTATCATAGTTTTATGAAAACATGTGTGTTAAGCCTTTTAGTTTTATACAAAACCCACCATTACAACATTAGAGATTTCTTGATAATGTACACAGGTAGCTACGTGCTGAAGGTGGACGACCACGGGGAACACTGGTATCCACGAGCGATAGTTGGCATGCAAACTAGGGAATATATAATTTATTTAGGGTGTGATTTGTGAAATCGATAATTATATTGGCACGTGTCACTGCCTAACCCTAGGTTTTCTTGATGGTCTTGACCATAAAATCAGGGTATTTCAATATTTCCAATATTTTAATTATTAAATAACAGTCTAACTCAAGCGATGAGAGAAACTCAACAAAAATATCAACCGAAGGAAATAAAAATAATATTCAAAAATGGAAGATAAAATAAAAAGACTGCTAAACACTAATCTTTTGTTAGTTGTTACCAAATACACAATTGAAACAATCATAGTAGGTTGCTTATACTGTGGGTAAAAGTAATACCTGATAAACAAACGTGTTCATATGAGCTTGTGGCCCATCGTACTTCGAGATTGGCGATAATTTCCCCCCTAAAGGTATATTTGGACTCATATGTATAAATCCGGGGCATTTTAGATCAAAGCATTGTTTTTGTCCATTGTCCTATAGAGCGAAATCATGTAAGTTTCCATAACATTTATCAGAATTCTGACATACATAATTAAACTTACTGCTTACATAGAAAATATGAAATCTAGCAGCCTTGTCACCTCCGTTACTTTGCCAAAACTAAAACAAAACAGAAAATATCAATTGTGATGTGGAATTTATCTTGCCAAACTTAGAACAAAATAGAGACCATGAGTTGTCATGTGGAATGTATCTCAAACAAGCAGATAAGCTCGTATTTTACTAAAAGGCACACATGCGCAAACATATCAGTGTGTCACGTGATGGATTACCAACATCTACATACTATAAAATGTATGCCATCCTTACTGTAAAACTTAAGAAGAGGGATATAGTTTGCATGCACGTATACAACAATTTGATGGGGGGGAATGTGCAAAAATAAGCAAATCTGATTATAGTTGTATAAACTGTCGATTCAACATACATGCATTTTTAAATGAACAAAAAAACAGTTTTTCAGTTACACAAAATTTACTTACAAACCAGCCGACCCCAATAGCATTGGTATGCTCCCTATCAAAAGAATAACCACTTATTATAGTTGTAAGCCCTCCAGATTTATCTTGGGTACCATATACTTCTGGGTCATAGACATTTATTGATACGGTAGTTCCATAGATGTCTTGGCCTCTGCTAAGACCTGCCAACTGAACATTTCTAATATAAAGTTAGACCAAAATAATGGTA
Organism: Triticum timopheevii; assembly: GCA_963921465.1. NCBI lineage: Eukaryota > Viridiplantae > Streptophyta > Magnoliopsida > Poales > Poaceae > Triticum > Triticum timopheevii. The sequence continues at coordinate 294,490,779 of OY997270.1, forward strand.
GCAAACTTGCAATCGCAGACACATGCATGGGTGAGTGAGGTAAATTTATATTCCCTCCATCCCGAATTACTTGTCGCGAAAATGAACATATCTAAACGTATTTTTAGTTCTAAATACATCGATTTCTATCCATTTCGACAAGTAACTCGGGACAGAGGAAGTATCATGTAAAAAAAAAGACAAAAAGGGACTTCATATCGATCATAGTTGAACGCAATATCCCCCCCCCCCCCCCCCCCCCCCAAACACACACACGAGAATGTCTTTGTTAAATAAGGATAGCAAAAACATTACCGAAGCGGTGTTATTCTTATTATTCCGAGTAATATTCCTTGTGTATATTTGTTGAGTTAGTTCCTTAATGTCAACTATAGGATAGTGCTGCTCACTTCTCCATATTGGAATTGTTCCCAGGGGACACGAAACCCAATGGGTACTAGACTCTAATGTTGTATCTGGTATCGAGTTGCCATCGAGTCCAATAGGATGTGAGCTTGGTTCCATCTGCATGCAAGTCAAAGTCGTTTGTTAGTTCCCCTAAAAAAATCGTTGTTAGTTTGATACACACAAACCAACATCCTTACATGAATGTAGAATAATTCACTAACATAAATCAATGTTGATTACATTATTTCTTGTTCATGTGTCCAAATCTATTGTTTATTACCGAAGCAAGACTGGATATTGGGTAAGAAAAGCATGGAATACAAGATTACTTAACTGTAAAAATGCATACCTACATACTACTCCCTCTATTCAAAATAAGTGTCGTGGTTTTAGTTCAATGAACGCAGGGAGTAACTCATGTACCTGTATTGAATGGTTTCTAAGAAGTGGGTGGTCGAATGCCGGCTGAGATTTGATATCTATGCAATCAAAAATGTCACCATCTTCTGTCTACAAAGGTGAAATGGTTCATGGTTATCTCAAAATGGTTTACTCAAACAACAAATATGAGAATAGCAATGAGAGTATAAAACCTGGATTGTCTTAGATATTGCCCAATGGTGCTTTCCTCCATTAGGCCTTCCTCCTTTTCTACTTTCCTTGGCTACTACGCCACAAACTGCAATTAAACATAGCAGAAACAAAGTCTTTCTTTGTTCCCCGAGAATTTTCATTTCTGAACAATTGGACTCTCTTGTTTTTCTTTGTTCACCGTATGTGTGTATATATGCATCTGTGTCATTTATTTCTAGGATACACAAAAATCTAGAATGTTTTGTTCCTATCTAATGATAACTATTGCACATTAATGACCTCATCAATAAAATCAATGTCGTGCATATTTTTATTAATATATATGCATAAATAGCACAACATTATTATCTATCTATATATACATATATATTGTAATAATTGTGCTTATTTGGAAATAATTATCCATATATAAATTGTCATGGCATGACATTGATATATTGTCATTAATATATATAGATATGTTTTGATGGAACCATACACACACACACACACACACACATACACACACACAGAGACATATATACATACATATATATGGCAACATATCCTATGAATCCGAGGTGTGTTGTGTATCCTTGTATCCCTTCGTTTGCAGCCCCACGATTAAAATCCCAGGTCTCACGTGCAGTCAAGCAAATATTAACATTTATCCTCCCGCTTTGTAAATAACATACATTTTTCATTCACAAAAAAAACCCTAAAGCCTATGATCTCAGGCCTGACTCTGATCCAAGATCCCCAACCCAAGGCCTCGAGTTGTGCGTCCTTCCCCAAATCATCCTTGCCAAATCCTTCGCATCGGCTCCCGAATCAAATCCCAACAGGAGGACTCCTACGATCGCAGCCATGGCCTGGACGATTCCCTGGAAGTCCTACAAGTAGCGGTGACAACGGGTACTCGACGGGTGACGGCCACCATAGACGGCGACTAAGCCCGGACGGTCGTCTTGGCGGCGAAGCCATGATGAACTGACGACGTTACGCGGCAGTGACGAAGCCTCTCCCCTGGATGGCCTTCCCCGACCGCGATGATTCAGCTGTAGCCCCTCATCTAGAGAAAGCTGTAGGTTGCAGCAGATGTGCAAGTGCAAATATTGTCCTTCTGTATTCAGCCAAGTGACACGCACTACGCACACTACTAGTGTGAATGCTCGTATTAGCAGATTGTATCAATATTATAGTGGCAAACTGGCAATAGCTTGTTCAGATCAGAGGCTTTATTTGAGCTTTCCCCTGTTAGTTTGCTTGGCATTTGGCAAGAAGTATCCTCCTTGCTGTTGTCAAAAAATTCAGTGACTAATTCAATTTATGAGTTGGAGAAATAAGTGCCCTTCTCAGTCATGTGGTGAAAACATATATTGTTCAGTAAAGCTTTTGAACTACAGAAGTGGCCTGAGATGGCCATGTCCAGTTTTCAGATCAAAGCTATAAGCAAAAGTCACTATCACTACGTCGGTATTTTCCTAAAGAGGAAGGAATGATGCAGCACAGCAACGGTAGGTATTTTCCTTAGTGATGAGACCACGGTTATCGATCCAGTAGGAGAACCACACAACACAACGTAAACAGCTCCTGCACACGAATAACAAATACTCGCAACCCGACGTGTTAAAGGGGTTGTCAATCTCTTTCGCGTAACGACGCCAGAAATTGGCACGGAGACGGGAGAAAGTTGTAATAGATTAGATAAATAGATCGCAAATAAAATAAAGTGCAGCAAGGTATTTTTGTATTTTTTTTGTTTAATAGAACTGAAAATAAAAGCAAAGAAAAATAGATCGCGAAGGCAAATATATTAAAGAAGAGACCCGGGGGCCGTAGGTTTCACTAGTGGCTTCTCTCGAGAAAAATAGCAAATGGTGGGAAAACGATTACTGTTGGGCAATTGATAGAACTTCAAATACTCATGACGATATCCAGGCAATGATCATTATGTAGGCATCACATCCAAGATTAGTAGGCCTACTCCTGCCTGCATCTACTACTATTACTCCACACATCGACCGCTATCCAGCATGCATCTAGTGTATAAAGTTCATGGAAAATGGAGTGATGCAATAAGAACGATGACATGATGTAGACAAGATCTATTTATGTAGAAATAGACCCCATCTTGTTGTCCTTAATAGCAACGATACATACGTGTCGTTTCCCCTTCTGTCACTGGGATGAAGCACCGTAAGATTGAACCCATCACAAAGCATCTCTTCCCATTGCAAGATAAATAGATAAAGTTGGCCAAACAAAACCCAAATATCGGAGAAGAAATACGAGGCTATAATCAATCATGCATATAAGAGATCAAAGAAGACTCAAATAACTTTCATGGATAAAAACATAGATCTGACCATAAACTCAAAGTTCATCGGTCCCAACAAACACACCGCAAAAAGACTTACATCATATGGATCTCCACGAGACCATTGTATTGAGAATCAAGAGAGAGAGAGAGAGAGAGAGAGAGAGAGAGAGAGAGAGGAAGCCATCTAGCTACTAACTACGGACATGTAGGTCTACAAAGAACTACTCACGCATCATCGGAGAGGCACCAATGGACATGATGAACCCCTCCATGATGGTGTCTAGATTGGATCTGGTGTTTTTGGAACTTGCGGTGGCTGGAATTGATTTTCATCGACTTTCCTAGGGTTTCTGAAATATTGGGGTATTTATAGAGCAAAGAGGCGGCGCGGGAGACCACCGAGGTGGGCATTACCCACCTGGGCGCGCCTGGGCCCCCAAGCGCGCCCTGGTGGGTTGTGCCCCCCTCAGGGCACCCCTCTGGTACTTCTTCGGCCCATCTTGCGTCTTCTCGTCAAGAAAAAATCCACAAAAAGTTTCGCTGCGTTTGGACTCCGTTTGGTATTGACTTCCTGCGATGTAAAAAAGAAGCAAAAAATAGCAACTGGCACTGGGCACTATGTCAATAGGTTAGTACCAAAAAATGATATAAAATGATTGAAAAACATCCTAGAATGATAATGTAACAGCTTGGAAGAATCAAAAATTATAGATACATTGGAGACGTATCACGCCACGCCTAGCCGCCCAAACTGCCTCTGTGCTAAGCCGCTGCGGTCTCCCCCGGTGCTGCACCGAGCCGACGCCGACCTATGCTCCACGAGACTTATCACCTCCACGCCAGCTCGTCCTCCTCCTCTGCGGTGCCTCACTTAGAGCGGCCACAGCAGTTGCAGCCGTTGAGCCGCCTCGGTCGGGCCACCTACGCCTCCTCCTGCGCAGCCCTGCGCGGCTCTGCCCGCCTCGGGTCCCCGCCGGCTGTTTGCAACCTCTCCATTGCCACGGGTTACCTCTATGACCTGCCTCACTCTACCGCATCGAGCCGCCTGCTGGCCATCTCGCGCCGCGGTGCCCCTATCCCTGCAACTCACTTCGCCGCTGTAGTGCTATGATGCGTAAGATCCTGCAACAGTTGCGTATTAAATGAGGCTGTAGATGTCCCAGGTGAAAGGATCGATATAGTTAACTAGAGGGGGGGGGGAGTGAATAGGCAACTAACAATTTTTAGCTTTTCTTTACCAAATTAAACTTTGCATCAAAGTAGGTTGTCTAGATATGCAACTAGGTGAGCAACCTATTTGATGCAACAACAACAAGCACACAAGCAAGCAAGCGATACAACACAATATAAGCTTGCACAAGTAAAGGTGAGAGATAACCAAGAGTGGAGCCGGTGGAGATGAGGGTGTGTTACCGAAGTTCCTTCCCTTTGAGAGGAAGTACGTCTCCGGTGGAGCGGTGTGGAGGCACAATGCTCCCCAAGAAGCCACTAGGGCCACCGTATTCTCCTCACAGCCTCACACAATGCGAGAAGCTATGATTCCACTATTGGTGCCCTTGGAGGCGGAGATCGAACCTTTACAAACATGGTTGGGGCAATCTCTACAACTTAATTGGAGGCTCCCAACGACACCACAAAGCTTTACCAGAATGGAATATGGCTCCGCAGTGACCTCAACCGTCTAGGATGCTCAAACACCCCATAGTAACAAGATTCGCAAGGGATTAGTGGGGGGGCATCAAATTTCTCTTGGTGGAAGTGTAGATCGGGGCCTTCTCAACCAATCCCTAGAGAATCAACAAGTTTGATTGGCTAGGGAGAGAGATTGGGCGAAAATGGAGCTTTGAGCAACAATGGAGCTTAGGGAGGGAAGAGGTGGTCAACTTGGGGAAGAAGACCCTGAAGAAAATATGCCCTAGAGGCAATAATAAAGTTATTATTTATTTCCTTATATCATGATAAATGTTTATTATTCATGCTAGAATTGTATTAACCGGAAACATAATACATGTGTGAATATATAGACAAACAGAGTGTCACTAGTATGCCTCTACTTGACTAGCTTGTTAATCAAAGATGGTTATGTTTCCTAACCATGAACAAGGAGTTGTTATTTGATTAACAAGGTCACATCATTAGTTGAATGATCTGATTGACATGACCCATTCCGTTAGCTTAGCACCCGATCGTTTAGTATGTTGCTATTGCTTCCTTCATGACTTATACATGTTCCTATGACTATGAGATTATGCAACTCCCGTTTACCGGAGGAACACTTTGTGTTCTACCAAACGTCACAACATAACTGGGTGATTATAAAGGTGCTCTACAGGTGTCTCCAAAGGTACTTGTTGGGTTGGCGTATTTCGAGATTAGGATTTGGTACTCCGAATGTCGGAGAGGTATCTCTGGGCCCTCTCGGTAATGCACATCATTTAAGCCTTGCAAGCATTGCAACTAATGAGTTAGTTGCGAGATGATGTATTACGGAACGAGTAAAGAGACTTGCCGGTAACGAGATTGAACTAGGTATTGGATACCGACGATCGAATCTCGGGCAAGTAACATACCGATGACAAAGGGAACAACGTATGTTGTTATGCGGTCTGACCGATAAAGATCTTCGTAGAATATGTAGGAACCAATATGGGCATCCAAGTCCCGCTATTGGTTATTGACCGGAGACGTGTCTCGATCATGTCTACATTGTTCTCGAACCGTAGGGTCCGCACGCTTAAGGTTTCGATGACAGTTATATTATGAGTTTATGAGTTTTGATGTACCGAAGGAGTTCGGAGTCCCGGATGAGATTGGGGACATGACGAGGAGTCTCGAAATGGTCGAGACGTAAAGATCGATATATTGGACGACTATATTCAGAGTTCGGAAAGGTTCCGAGTGATTCGGGTATTTTTCGGAGTACCGGAGAGTTACGGGAATTCGCCGGGGAGAAGTATTGGGCCTTATTGGGCCCTGCGGGAAAGAGAGAGGGGCTGCCTAGGGCAGGCCGCGCGCCCCCCCATGGCCTAGTCCGAATTGGGCTAGGGGGAGGGGCCGCACCCCCTCCTTCCTTCCCTTCTCTCTTCCCCTTCCTTGTCTCCTACCCTTCCTTGTCTCCTACTCCTAATACATGGAAGGACTCCTAGTCGGACTAGGAAAGGGGGAATCCTACTCTCGGTGGGAGTAGGACTCCCCAGGGCGCGCCATAGTAGAGGGCCGGCCCTCCCCTTCTCCTCTCCTTTATATACGGGGGTAGGGGGCATCCCATGGACACACAAGTTGATCATTGAGATCGTTCCTTAGCCGTGTGCGGTGCCCCCCTCCACGATATTACACCTCGGTCATATTGTAGCGGTGCTTAGGCGAAGCCCTGCGACAGGAGAACATCAAGATCGTCACCACGCCGTCGTGCTGACGGAACTCCTCCCCGCGCCTCTGCTGGATCGGAGATCGGGGTGCGTCATCGAGCTGTACGTGTGTCAAGAACTCGGAGGTGCCGGAGTAACGGTGCTTGGATCGTTTGGACCGGGAGGACGTACGACTACTTCCTCTATGTTGTGTCAACGCTTCCTCTTCGGTCTATGAGGGTACGTAGACAACACTCTCCCCTCTCGTTGCTATGCATCACCATGATCTTGCGTGTGCGTAGGAATTTTTTTGAAATTACTACGTTCCCCAACAGTGGCATCAGAGCCAGGTTTTATGCGTTGATGTTATATGCACGAGTAGAACACAAGTGAGTTGTGGACGATATAAGTCATACTGCCTACCAGCATGTCATACTTTGGTTCAGCGGTATTGTGAGATGAAGCGGCCCGGACCGACATTACGCGTACGCTTACGCGAGACTGGTTTCACCGTTACGAGCACTCGTGCTTAAAGGTGGCTGGCGGGTGTCTGTCTCTCTCACTTTAGTTGAACCGACTGTGGCTACGCTCGGTCCTTGTGAAGGTTAAAATGGAGTCTATTTGACAAACTATCATTGTGGTTTTGATGCGTAGGTAAGAACGGTTCTTGCTAAGCCCGTAGCAGCCACGTAAAATTTGCAACAACAAAGTAGAGGACGTCTAACTTGTTTTTGCAGGGCATGTTGTGATGTGATATGGTCAAGACGTGATGCTATATTTTATTGTATGAGATGATCATGTTTTGTAACCGAAGTTATCGGCAACTGGCAGGAGCCATATGGTTGTCGCTTTATTGTATGAAATGCAAACGCCCTGTAATTGCTTTACTTTATCACTAAGCGGTAGCGATAGTCGTAGAAGCAATAGATGGCGTAAACGACAACGATGCTACGATGGAGATCAAGGTGTCGCGCCGGTGACGATGGTGATCATGATGGTGCTTCGAAGATGGAGATCACAAGCACAAGATGATGATGGCCATATCATATCACTTATATTGATTGCATGTGATGTTTATCCTTTATACATCTTATTCTTGCTTTGATTGACGGTAGCATTTTAAGATGATCTCTCACTAATTATCAAGAAGTGTTCTCCCTGAGTATGCACCGTTGCCAAAGTTCGTCGTGCCCAGACACCACGTGATGATCGGGTGTGATAAGCTCTACGTCCATCTATAACGGGTGCAAGCCAGTTTTGCACAAGCAGAATACTCAGGTTAAACTTGACGAGCCTAGCATATGCAGATATGGCCTCGGAGCACGAAGACCGAAAGGTCGAGCGTGAATCATATAGTAGATATGATCAACATAGTGATGTTCACCATTGAAAACTACTCCATCTCATGTGATGATCGGTTATGGTTTAGTTGATTTGGATCACATGATCACTTAGATGACTAGAGAGATGTCTGTCTAAGTGGGAGTTCTTAAGTAATATGATTAATTGAACTTAAATTTATCACGAACTTAGTCCTGGTAGTATTTTGCAAATTATGTTGTAAGATCAATAGCTTGCGTTGTTGCTTTCATATGTTTATTTTGATATGTTCCTAGAGAAAACTGTGTTGAAAAATGTTAGTAGCAATGACGTGGATTGGATCCGTGATCTGAGGTTTATCCTCATTGCTGCGCAGAAGAATTATGTCCTTGATGCACCGCTAGGTGACAGACCTATTGCAGGAGCATATGCAAACGTTACGAACGTTTGGCTAGCTCAATATGATGACTACTTGATAGTTTTGTGCACCATGCTTTATGGCTTAGAATCGGGACTTCAAAGATGTTTTGAACATCATGGACCATATGAGATGTTCCAGGAGTTGAAGTTAATATTTCAAGCAAATACCCGAGTTGAGAGATATGAAGTCTCCAACAAGTTCTATAGCTAAAAGATGGAGGAGAATCGCTCAACTAGTGAGCATGTGCTCAGATTGTCTGGGTACTACAATCGCTTGAATCAAGTGGGAGTTAATCTTCCAGATAAGATAGTGATTGACAGAATTCTCTAGTCACCATCACCAAGTTAGTAGAACTTCGTGATGAACTATAGTATGCAAGGGATGATGAAAATGATTCCCGAGTTTTTCATGATGATGAAATCGATGAAAGTAGAAATCAAGAAAGAACATCAAGTGTTGATGGTTAACAAGACCACTAGTTTCAAGAAAAGGGCAAAGGGATAGAAGGGAACTTCAAGAAGAACGGCAAGCAAGTTGCTGCTCAAGTGAAGAAGCCCAAGTCTGGACCTAAGCCTGAGACTAAGTGCTTCTACTGCAAAGGGACTGGTTACTGGAAGCAGAACTACCCCAAGTATTTGGCGGATAAGAAGGATGGCAAAGTAAACAAAGGTATATTTGATATACATGTTATTGATGTGTACTTTACTAGTGTTTATAGCAACCCCTCGGTATTTGGTACTGGTTCAGTTGCTAAGAGTAGTAACTCGAAACGGGAATTGCAGAATAAACAGAAACTAGTTAAGGGTGAAGTGACGATGTGTGTTGAAAGTAGTTTCAAGATTGATATGATCATCATCGCACACTCCCTATACTTTCGGGATTAGTGTTGAACCTAAATAAATGTTATTTGGTGTTTGCGTTGAGCATGAATATGATTTGATCGTGTTTATTGCAATACGGTTATTCATTTAAGTAAGAGAATAAACTGTTGTTCTATTTACATGAATAAAACCTTATATGGTTACACACCTAATGAAAATGGTTCATTGGATCTCGATCGTAGTGATACACATATTCATAATATTGAAACCAAAAAGATGCAAAGTTAATAATGATAGTGCAACTTATTTGTGGCACTGCCGTTTAGGTCATATTGGTGTAAAGCGCATGAAGAAACTCCATGCTGATGGGATTTTGAAATCACTTGATTATGAATCACTTGATGCTTGCGAACCATGCCTCATGGGCAAGATGACTAAGACTCCGTTCTCCGGAACAGTGGAGCGAGCAACTGACTTATTGGAAATAATACATACTGATGTATGCGATCCAATGAGTGTTAAGGCTCGCGGCGGGTATCGTTATTTTTCTGACCTTCACAGATGATTTGAGCAGATATGGGGATATCTACTTGATGAAACATAAGTCTGAAACATTTGAAAAGTTCAAAGAATTTCAGAGTGAAGTGGAATATCATCGTGACAAGAAAATAAGGTTTCTACGATCTGATCGCGGAGACAAATATTTGAGTTACGAGTTTGGTCTTCAGTTAAAACAATGTGAAATAGTTTCACAAATTCGTGCCACCTGGAACACCACATCATAATGGTGTGTCCGAACGTCATAACCGTATTTTATTGGATATAGTACAATCTATGATGTTTCTTACCGATTTACCAATATCGTTTTGGGATCATGCATTAGAGACAGCTGCATTCACGTTAAAAAGGGCACCATCTAAATCCGTTGAGACAACACTATATGAACTGTGGTTTAGCAAGAAACCAAAGTTGTCGTTTCTTAAAGTTTGGGGCTGCGATGCTTATGTGAAAATTTTTCATCCTGATAAGCTCAAACCCAAATCGGAGAAGTGCGTCTTCATAGAATACCCAAAGGAAATTGTTGGGTACACCTTCTATCACAGATCCGAAGGCAAAACATTCGTTGCTAATAAATGGATCCTTTCTAGAGAAGGAGTTTCTCTCGAAAGAAGTGAGTAGGAGGAAAGTAGAACTTGATGAGGTAATTGTACCTTCTCCCTTATTGGAAAGTAGTTCATCACAGAAATCTGTTCCTGAGACTACTACACGAATTAGTGAGGAAGCTAATGATAATGATCATGTAACTTCAGATCAAGTTACTACCGAATCTCGTAGGTAAACCAGAGTGAGATCCGCACCAGAGTGGTACGGTAATCCTGTCCTGGAAGTCATGTAACTAGACCATGATGAACCTACGAACTATGAGGAAGCGATGATGAGCCCAGATTCCGCGAAATGGCTTGAGGCCATGAAATCTGAGATGAAATCCATGTATGAGAACAAAGTGTGGACTTTGGTGGAGTTGCCCGATGATCGGCAAGCCATAGAAAATAAATGGATCTTCAAGAGGAAGACGGACGCTGATAGTAGTGTTACTATCTACAAAGCTAGACTTGTCGAAAAAAGGTTTTTGACAAAGTTCAAGATGTTGAATACAATGAGATTTTCTCACTTGTATCGATGCTTAAAAGTCTGTCCGAATCATGTTAGCAATTGCCGCATTTTATGAAATCTGGCAAATGGATAAACAAAACTGCATTCCTTAATGGAGTTATTAAAGAAGAGTTGTATGTGATGCAACCAAGAGGTTTTGTCGATCCTAAAGGTGTTAACAAATTGTGCATCTATGGACTGGTGCAAGCATCCCGGAGTTGGAATATACGCTTTGATAAGTTGATCAAAGCATATAGTTTATACAGACTTGCAGTGAAGCCTGTATTTAATAGAAAGTGAGTGGGAGCACTACATCATTTCTGATAAGTATATGTGAATGACATATTGTAGATCAGAAATAATGTAGAATTATTCTGCAAAGCATAAAGGAGTGTTTGAAAGGATTTTTTCAAAGAAAGACCTCGATGAAGCTGCTTACATATTGAGCATCAAGATCTATAGAGATAGATCAAAACGCTTGATAAGTTTTTTCAATGAGTACATACCTTGACAAGATTTTGAAGTAGTTCAAAATGGAACAGTCAAAGAAAGAGTTCTTGCCTGTGTTACAAGGTGTAAATTGAGTAAGACTCAAAACCCGACCACGGCAGAAGATAGAAAGAGAATGAAAGTCATTCCCTATGCCTTGGCCATAGGTTCTATAAAGTATGCCATGCTGTGTACCAGATCTATTGTATACCCTGCACTGAGTTTGGCAAGGGAGTACAATAGTGATCTAGGAATAGATCACTCGACAGCGGTCAAAATTATCCTTAGTGGAATAAGGATATGTTTCTCGATTATGGAAGTGACAAAAGGTTCGTCGTAAAGGGTTACGTCGATGCAAGTTTTGACACCGATCTGGATGACTCTAAGTCTCGATCTAGATACATATTGAAGGTGGGAGCAATTAGCTAGAGTAGCTCCATGCAGAGCATTGTAGACATAAAAAATTGCAAAATACATAACAGATCTGAATGTGAAAGACCCGTTGACTAAGATTCTCTCACAAGCAAAACATGATCACACCTAAGTACTCTTTGGGTGTTAATCACATAGCGATGTGAACTAGATTACTGAATCTAGTAAACCCTTTGGATGTTGGTCACATGGCGATGTGAACTATGGGTGTTAATCACATGATGATGTGAACTATCGATGTGAATCACATGGTGATGTGATCTAGATTATTGACTCTAGTGCAAGTGGGAGACTGAAGGAAATATGCCCTAGAGGCAATAATAAAGTTATTATTAATTTCCTTATATCATGATAAATGTTTATTATTCATGCTAGAATTGTATTAACCGGAAACATAATACATGTGTGAATATATAGACAAACAGAGTGTCACTAGTATGCCTCTACTTGACTAGCTTGTTAATCAAAGATGGTTATGTTTCCTAACCATGAACAAGGAGTTGTTATTTGATTAACAAGGTCACATCATTAGTTGAATGATCTGATTGACATGACCCATTCCGTTAGCTTAGCACCCGATCGTTTAGTATGTTGCTATTGCTTCCTTCATGACTTATACATGTTCCTATGACTATGAGATTATGCAACTTCCGTTTACCGGAGGAACACTTTGTGTGCTACCAAACGTCACAACGTAACTGGGTGATTATAAAGGTGCTCTACAGGTGTCTCCAAAGGTACTTGTTGGGTTGGCGTATTTCGAGATTAGGATTTGTCACTCTGAATGTCGGAGAGGTATCTTTGGGCCCTCTCGGTAATGCACATCATTTAAGCCTTGCAAGCATTGCAACTAATGAGTTAGTTGCGAGATGATGTATTATGGAACGAGTAAAGAGACTTGCCGGTAACGAGATTGAACTAGGTATTGGATACCGACGATCGAATCTTGGGCAAGTAACATACCGATGACAAAGGAAACAACGTATGTTGTTATGCGGTCTGACCGATAAAGATCTTCGTAGAATATGTAGGAACCAATATGGGCATCCAGGTCCCGCTATTGGTTATTGACCGGAGATGTGTCTCGGTCATGTCTACATTGTTCTCGAACCGTAGGGTCCGCACGCTTAAGGTTTCGATGACAGTTATATTATGAGTTTATGAGTTTTGATGTACCGAAGGAGTTCGGAGTCCCGTATGAGATCGGGGACATGACGAGGAGTCTCGAAATGGTCGAGACGTAAAGATCGATATATTGGACGACTATATTCAGAGTTCGGAAAGGTTCCGAGTGATTTGGGTATTTTTCGGAGTACCGGAGAGTTACGGGAATTCGCCGGGGAGAAGTATTGGGCCTTATTGGGCCCTGCGGGAAAGAGAGAGGGGCTGCCTAGGGCAGGGCGCGCGCCCCCCCATGGCCTAGTCCGAATTGGGCTAGGGGGAGGGGCCGCACCCCCTCCTTCCTTCCCTTCTCTCTTCCCCTTCCTTGTCTCCTACTCCTAATACATGGAAGGACTCCTAGTTGGACTAGGAAAGGGGGAATCCTACTCCCGGTGGGAGTAGGACTCCCCAGGGCGCGCCATAGTAGAGGGCCGGCCCTCCCCTCCTCCTCTCCTTTATATACGGGGGTAGGGGGCACCCCATGGACACACAAGTTGATCATTGAGATCGTTCCTTAGCCGTGTGCGGTGCCCCCCTCCACGATATTACACCTCGGTCATATTGTAGCGGTGCTTAGGCGAAGCCCTGCGACAGGAGAACATCAAGATCGTCACCACGCCGTCGTGCTGACAGAACTCCTCCCCGCGCCTCTGCTGGATCGGAGATCGGGGTGCGTCATCGAGCTGTACGTGTGTCAAGAACTCGGAGGTGCTGGAGTAACGGTGCTTGGATCGGTTGGACCGGGAGGACGTACGACTACTTCCTCTACGTTGTGTCAACGCTTCCGCTTCGGTCTACGAGGGTACGTAGACAACACTCTCCCCTCTCGTTGCTATGCATCACCATGATCTTGCGTGTGCGTAGGAAATTTTTTGAAATTACTACGTTCCCCAACAGACCCCCCTTATATAGTGAGAGGAAAGATCCAACCGTTACCCACTAACTCAGCCCACGAGATGCGGTACTATTGCACCGACTTGCGGTACTACCGCAAGCCCTTGCGGTACTACCGCTCGATGGTGCGGTACTACCGCTCCCGCGGCAGAGACAAGACGAGGCCCTATTGTGTTAAAGCAATGAGCGGTAGAACCACCGGAGCGGTACTACCGCGCGTCCTTGCGGTACTACCGCAAGGCAGGGTTTGACTAGGCTGGGAAGGCACGGACTAATAAAATTGCATCCATGGATACTTTCGCTGAGTTTTGGTTTGTGCAAAAATCTGGCACGGTACTACCGCGTAGGGCGTAGATGTAAAAAATTATTTCCGCGCACGCCGGTGTGCTGGGCTAGAGGTCACGGTACTACCGCTCCTGAGGCACGGTACTACCGCTTCCCTGGCCGGTACTACGTGGGCCATTGCGGTACTACTGCTCCCTTGAGCAGTACTACTGCACGCCACAGCACAATAGCACTTGGAGTCCTTCATTTTGTAAAGACACAAATAAACGGTCGGTGCTCCAAAGAAGCAAAGGAAAGGTGGTGCAAAGGAACATACGTGTAGTGTTGATTCCACCCTAACCTTTCCAAAGCGGACCCCCTCTTAATAGTACGGCTTTCCTACGACTCAAATGCACCAAAAAGAAAGGTAGAGAAACGCCATCTTCACTAGGCTCCAAGGGGCACCGAATCATCTTGTGCCTAGACATGAGATATTTGAAATGCTCAATGCACACGATTAGTCCGCAAATGCATTGTCATCAATCACCAAAACCACATAGGGAGAAATATGCCCTTACAATCTCCCCCTTTTTGGTGGACTGATGACAATATGGGATTTGCACATAAGGATATAAAAATGAACATAAGCAACCCCAACATCTATAAAATATAGACAAGCTCCCCCTAGATGTGAGCACTTGATAAGTCTGCAACGTATCTATAATTTTTGATTGTTTCGTGCTATTATATTATCTGTTTTGGATGTGTAATGGGCTTTACTATACACTTTTATATTATTTTTGGGACTAACCTATTAACCGGAGCCCCCAACCCAAATTGTTGTTTTTTTTTGCCTATTTCAGTGTTTCACAGAAAAGGAATATCAAATGGAGTCCAAACGGAATGAAACCTTCGGGAGAGTTATTGTTGGAACAAACGCAATCCAGGAGACTTGGAGTAGACGTCGGGGAAGCAACGAGGTGGCCACGAGGGTCCAGGGCATGCCGTACCCCCCTAGGCACGCCCCCACCCTCGTGGGCCCCTCATGGCTCCCCTGACCGACTTCTTTCACTTATATATACCCATATAGCCTGAAACCATCAAGGAGCACCATTGATCGGGAGTTCCGCCGCCGCAAGCCTCTATAGCCACCAAAAACCAATCGAGACCCTGTTCCGGCACCTTGTCGGAGGGGGGATCGCTCACCAGTGGCCATCTTCATCATCCCAGCGCTCTCCATGACAAGGAGGGAGTAGTTCACCCTCGGGGATGAGGGTATGTACCGGTAGCTATGTGTTTGATATATATATATATATATATATATATATATATATATATATATATATATATATATATATCGCGTTCTTGATATGGCACGATCTTGATGTATCGCGAGATTTGCTATTATAGTTGGTTCTTATGATGTTACTCCCCCTCTACTCTCTTGTAATGGATTGAGTTTTCCCTTTGAAGTTATCTTATCAGATTTAGTCTTTAAGGATTTGAGAACACTTGATGTATGTCTTGCATGTGCTTATCTGTGGTGACAATGGGATATTCACGTGATCTACTTGATGTATGTTTTGGTGATCAACTTGCGGGTTCAGTGACCTTGTGAACTTATGCATAGGGGTTGGCACACATTTTTGTCTTGACTCTCCGGTAGAAACTTTGGGGCACTCTTTGAAGTTCTTTGTGTTGGTTGAATAGATGAATCTGAGATTGTGTTATGCATATCGTATAATCATACCCATGGATACTTGAGGTGACATTGGAGTATCTAGGTGACATTAGGGTTTTTGTTGATTTATGTCTTAAGGTGTTATTCTAGTACGAACTCTATGATAGATCGAACGGAAAGAATAGCTTCATGTTATTTTCCTACGAACTCTTGAATAGATTGATCAGAAAGGATAACTTTGAGGTGGTTTCATACCCTACAATAATCTCTTCATTTCTTCTCCGCTATTAGTGACTTTGGAGTGACTCTTTGTTGCATGCTGAGGGATAGTTATATGATCCAGTTATGTTATTATTGTTGAGAGAACTTGCACTAGTGAAAGTATGAACCTTAGGCCTTGTTTCCTAGCATTGCAATACTGTTTGTGCTCACTTTTATCATTGGTTACCTTGCTATTTTTATATTTTCAGACTACAAAAACCTATATCTACCATCCATATTGCACTTGTATCACCATCTCTTCACCGAACTAGTGCACCTATACAATTTGCCATTGTATTGGGTGTGTTGGGGACACAAGAGACTATTTGTTATTTGGTTGCAGAGTTGTTTGAGAGAGACCATCTTCATCCTACGCCTCTCACGAATTGATAAACCTTAGGTCATCCACTTGAGGGAAATTTGCTACTGTCCTACAAACCTCTGCACTTGGAGGCCCAACAACATCTACAAGAAGAAGGTTGTGTAGTAGACATCAAGCTCTTTTCTGGCGCCGTTGCCGGGGAGGTGAGTGCTTGAAGGTATATCTATAGATCTTGCAATCGAATCTTTTAGTTTCTTGTTTTATCACTAGTTTAGTTTATAAAAGAAAAATACAAAAAATGGAATTGAGGGTGCCTCATATGCTTCATCTTTTTAATATCTTCCGTGAAAATAAGGATTCCGAAAATTGTGCTCAAGTACTAGAAGAATAATTACATAGAATGCTTGGCATAAAATATGTGAATGATGAGCATGATTGCAATTTTGTTAGTATGAATTCCTTGAATATCCATGATGCTAATGATATGCAAAGTCACATGCTCGGGGATGCTATGTTTGATGAAGATGATATTTTTAACCCCCCAAGTTTTGATGAGCAAATTTATTATGATGAAAGCATGCCTCCTATTTATGATGATTATTGTGATGATAAGTATGCCATAAAGAATAAACATAACCATGAAACTTGTCATCATGATTTTAATTTTCAATTGGATTATGCTTCACATGATAGTTATTTTGTTGAGTTTGCTCCCATTACTATTCATGAGAAGAAGTTTGCTTATGTGGAGAGTAGTAAAATTTATATGCTTGTGCATCATGAAAATAATGCTTTAGTGATGGTTATATTGTTGAATTCATTAATGATGCTGCTGAAAATTATTATGAGGGAGGAACATATGCTTGTAGGAATTGCAATAATATGAAGTTTCCTCTCCATGTGTTGAAAATCTTGAAGCCATGCTTGTTTTACCTTCCTATGCTAGTTGATTCTTGTTCCCATAAGTTGTTTGCTCACAAAATCCCTATGCATAGGAAGTGGGTTAGGCTTAAATGTGCTAGTCATATTCTTCATGATGCTCCCGTTATGTTTCAATTCTTACCTTTTATGTGAGCATCATTGTCATCATCATGCCTAGCTAGAAAGGCATTAAAGAAAAACGCTTGCTGGGAGACAACCCAAAATTTACCCTTACTGTTTTTGTGTGTCCACATGATTATTCTACTATAGTAATCATGTTCTATAGCTTTTGTTTCAATAATGTGCCAAGTAAGACCTTTAGGATAGCTTACGGTGATAGTTGTGTTGATCCTGCTGAAAATCAGAAACTTTTGCGCGCAGTAAATTAGTTTTGATAATTCACAGAAACGTGCTTTTGATCTGATTCTTTTTGCTCTAGATACACAAATTGCTCAGGTTTTCCTAATTTGGTAGGATTTTTGGAGGTATAGGAGTATTCGATAGTTACAGATTACTACAGACTGTTCTTTTTCTGACAGATTCTGTTTTCTATGTGTTGTTTGCTTATTTTGATGAATCTATGAGTAATATCGGAGGGTATGAACCATAGAGAAGTTGGAATATAGTAGATACTACACCAATATGAATTTAGAATGAGTTCACAACAGTACCTAAGTGGTGATTTATTTTCTTATACTAACGGAGCTTACGAGTTTTCTGTTGAGTTTTGTGTTGTGAAGTTTTCAAGTTTTGGGTAAAGATTTGATGGACTATGGAATAAGGAGTGGCAAGAGCCTAAGATTGGGGATGCCCAAGGCACCCCAAGGTAAAATTCAAGGACAACCAAGAGCCTAAGCTTGGGGATGCCCCGGATGGCATCCCCTCTTTTGTCTCTGTTCATCGGTAACTTTACTTGGAGCTATATTTTAATTCACCACATGATATGTGTTTTGCTTGGAGCGTCATGTCATTTTATTTTGTTTTACTTGCTGTTTGAATAATATTCCAAGATCTGAAATTCTTAAATGTTAGAGAGTCTTCACATAGTTGCATAATTATTCGACTACTCATTGATCTTCACTTATATCTTTCAGAGTAGTTCGTCTTTTGCTCTAGTGCTTCACTTATATCTTTTTAGAGCACGGTGGTGGTTTTATTTTGAAGAAATAGATGAACTCTCATGCTTCACTTATATTATTTTGAGAGTATTTTAGAACATCATGGTAGTGCATTAGACACTATGATAAGTTTGATACTTGATAATTGTTTTGAGATATAAAGGTGGTAATGTTAGAGTCGTGCTAGTTGGGTAATTATGAAATTGAGAAATACTTGTGTTAAAGTTGGCAAGTCCCGTAGCATGCACGTATGGTGAATGTTGTGTGACAAATTTGAAGCATGGGGTGTTCTTTTGATTGCCTTCCTTATGAGTGGAGGTCGGGATCGCGCGATGGTTAACTCCTACCAATCCTTCCCCTAGGAGCATGCGTAGTAGTACTTTGCTTCGAGGGCTAATAAACTTCTGCAATAAGTATATGAGTAATTTATGACTAATGTGAGTCCATGGATTATATGCACTCTTACCCTTCCGCAATTTGCTAGCCTCCACGGTACCGTGCATTGCCCTTTCTCACCTTGAGAGTTGGTGCAAACTTCGCCGGTGCATCCAAACCCCGTGATACGATACGCTCTATCACACATAAACCTCCTTATATCTTCCTCAAAACAGCCACCATACCTACCTATTATGGCATTTCCATAGCCATTCCGATATATATTGCCATGCAACTTTCCACAGTTGTGTCTATTATGACACGCTCCATCATTGTCATATTGCTTTGCATGATCATGTAGTTGACATCGTATTTGTGGCAAAGCCACCTTTCATAATTCTTTCATACATGTCACTCTTGATTCATTGCACATCCCGGTGCACCGCCGGAGGCATTCTTATAGAGTCATACTTTATTCTAAGTATCGAGTTGTAATTCTTGAGTTGTAAGTAAATAGAAGTGTGATGATCTTCATTATTAGAGCTTTGTACCAGTGAGGAAAGGATGATGGAGACTATGATTCCCCCACAAGTCGGGATGAGACTCGGACGAAAAATTAAAAAAAAGAGAAAAAAAGAGGCCAAAGAAGCCCACAAAAAATGAGAGAAAAAGAGAGAAGGGACAATGCTACTATCCTTTTTCCACACTTGTGCTTCAAAGTAGCACCATGATCTTCATGATAGAGAGTCTCCTATGTTGTCACTTTCATATACTAGTGGGAATTTTCATTATAGAACTTGGCTTGTATTGCAATGATGGGCTTCCTCAAAATGCCCTAGGTCTTCATGAGCAAGCAAGTTGGATGCACACCCACTTAGTTTCTTTTTGAGCTTTCATACACTTATAGCTCTAGTGCATCCGTTGCATGGCAATCCCTACTCCTCGCATTGACATCAATTGATGGGCATCTCCATAGCCGTTGATTAGCCGCGTCAATGTGAGACTTTATCCTTTTTTTGTCTTCTCCACAGAACCTCCATCATCCTATTCTACTCCACCCATAGTGGTATATCCATGGCTTACGCTCATGTATTGCGTGAGGGTTAAAAAATCTTAAGCGCGTTAAAAAGTATGAACAAATTGCTTGGCTGAAACCGGGGTTGTGCATGATGGGAGCATTTTGTGTGACGAAAATGAAGCATGGCCTAACTATATGATTTTGTAGGGATAAGCTTTCTTTGGCTATATTATTTTGATAACACATGATTACTTTGTTAGTATGCTTGAAGTATTACTATTTTTTTGTCAATATTAAACTTTTAGTTAGTATGCTTGAACTTATGCATAGGGGTTGGCACACGTTTTTGTCTTGACTCTCTGGTAGAAACTTTGGGGCACTCTTTGAAGTTCTTTGTGTTGGTTGAATAGATGAATCTGAGATTGTGTGATGCATATCGTATAATCGTAGCCATGGATACTTGAGGTGACATTGGAGTATCTAGGTGACATTAGGGTTTTGGTTGATTTGTGTCTTAAGGTATTATTCTAGTACGAACTCTATGATAGATCGAACAGAAAGAATAGCTTCATGTTATTTTACTACGGACACTTGAATAGATCCATCAGAAAGGATAACTTTGAGGTGGTTTCGTACCCTACAATAATCTCTTCGTTTGCTCTCCTCTATTAGTGACTTTGGAGTGACTCTTTGTTGCATGTTGAGGGATAGTTATATGATCCAGTTATGTTATTATTGTTGAGAGAACTTGCACTAGTGAAAGTATGAACCTTAGGCCTTGTTTCCTAGCATTGCAATACCGTTTGTGCTCACTTTTATCATTAGTTACCTTGCTGTTTTTATATTTTCAGATTACAAAAACCTATATCTACCATCCATATTGCACTTGTATCACCATCTCTTTGCCGAACTAGTGCACCTATACAATTTGCCATTGTATTGGGTGTGTTGGGGACACAAGGGACTATTTGTTATTTGGTTGCAGGCTTGTTTGAGAGAGACCATCTTCATCCTATGCCTCTCACGGATTGATAAACCTTAGGTCATCCACTTGAGGGAAATTTGCTACTGTCCTACAAACTTCTGCACTTGGAGGCCCAACAACATCTACAAGAAGAAGGTTGTGTAGTAGACATCAGCACTATAGATATGCTTTGGACTGCACGACACACATTCTAGGATCAACACTCCCCCTATATTTTATAGACAAGGCATTCCTTGCAACAATATAAATGACACTAAGCATGGAGGCAAGGTAATGAATATGAGCATAAATCAAAGGGCACAAGATAGCATAAGCTCACAAACTACTAAGCATAATAGACAATAAGATAAGCTTGAGTGCATATGTCTCACACCATATGATAGTCTCCGGGTCTCACAAGAACACAAACGCAAACCAACAAACCAAAGCCATGAACGAAGGTAAACGAAACAAAAACAAAGAGAGACGACTCATCAATCCTACACTCTCTCCCCCTTTGGTATCGACACACCAAAAAGGCAGTGATGACACCTACAACACAGGTGGTAGCTCCCTCTGTAGAGATCACCCAACAATCTCCTCATCAGTCTCGGCAGCGGGAATGGACTCCTCCTCTGACTCAGTCCACTGATAGTCCTGCTTCATCATCCATTCAGTCTCAGGAGTGATTTTCTTCTCTGACCCGCTCGACACGTGATCACCGAACGTCCTCAAGATCCTCTTGTCACGCTGGCAACTCTCCTTCTGAGCAACATGGGTCTTGTACTGCACCTTCGCCTACATGCAGAACAGAGCCTTCATCTTTTCCTTCAGCTTCTTAACCCAAGAGGGGTCAGTAGAGGGAGGAGTGTACCCCACAGAACTGTCCTCAGCCTCCTCCTCCTCAACCTCATCCTCATCAACATTCATCCTAGCAGCCTCAACCTCTACACGGGTAGTGGTATTGGCCCACTTGTTATTCTGACGCAGCTTGGTAGGCTCATGGCAAACCCAGTTTGGAGTAGAAAAATCTTCATTCGAAAAGAGCTTCTCCCAAGTCTTCGAGATCAAGAGGTATAGGTATGGACCATAGATGGGAACTTTGCGCTTGTAGACTGCAAGATGGAGCTCAACCCACATGATATGAGAGACGTCCAGTGGTTGGGTAACTTGATGACACGCCTCCTCACAAAGAAGCATTATATCCATGAGATAAGCATGCACCTTATCCTTGTTGCCAATGCGCGGAAAGAGAGTGTTGCGGAAGATCCAGTGCATGATGTCAAGGAAAGGGTTGAGTACCCAAGACTGTGTGCCATTGGCTAACTTCTTCTCCACAAGGAATAGTTGAAGTTTGTTCTTGTTGGCGGACTCTGGGTTGCCGTGAGGGCGGACACCAACGAGCACTTTGAGCCCCTCATCACGAACGTGCAACATCTCCATGAATTCCTTCCACTTAGCTGACATCCTCCTCCCATTGGTCATCCAAGTCATAGTCCGCTCCTCATCTATGTGGAAGTGTACGGAAGCAAAGAACCGAGCCATGATCTCTGGGTCAAAGTCCATGTGGAACGTGATGAACTCTTCAATGCCAAACTGCTCCACCAAATCCAACATCTCACCAAAGTATGTACAGTCCTTCCTCAGATGATTCATATCAATCCACTGCATTGGAACATAGATGTTGTGCTTGGACTTGATCACATCGATGTACCTGAGATTCTGTTGCTTGATCCAGAACATATCATTCCCTCTAACATTCTCACGAGGCTGCACATAGGGGTTGATCCTCCTTCGAGTGATGAACTCGGCTTGAAGCATCTCGTCCATGCCAACAGTTGGCTCCTTGAACTTGTTAGCGGTCTTGTTGATGTTGCGTTGAGGGGCATTGGAGCCCTCAGGTGCTTCTTGATTGCGAAGCCGCTTGGAGCTCATGTCGCAGCTGGGACTCGAGTGACGGACATTGGAGCCACCACCTATGAGACACAACACAAACACACAAGAAGAACGAGAAGGGTCATTGCAAAGACCAAGGCCAAAACAAACAAAACATGTAGAAATGAGATTGGGTAGGCGGACGTAAAAATTTACAGCTGCTCTAGCCGCGGTAGTACTACGCTGGGACGACACGGTAGTACCGCGCCTAGAGTGGAAGTAAATTTTTACTTCCGCGCACCAGGCGGTAGTACCGCTCCAACGGAGCGGTAGTATCATATGGGGCAGATCTTGCCAGAGCAGTAGTACCACACGAGAGGAGCGGTAGTACCGCACAGATTTGAATCTAGCAAGAGCGGATCTAGGCACATCCGGAAAGTTAGATCGGTACTACCGTTGATCAAAATTACAGTGTTGCAACATACCAAATAGCATCTCTAAAGCACTAGCACTCTCCTACACTCTCCTCTTGCAACAATTTGGCCAGAAATCTCAAGAACTACGCATGCATCTCCCAAAACCTAGAAGCAAAACGACGAGGCAAATAGAGAAGGACTACAGGAGATATCGGGTTCCATGGCAAGAGGGCAAGGTGGGGATCGATCCCATCGGTCGGAGGAGAGCGGCCAGAGACGGAGATCCGGCGAGGTCCTCCGGCGCCGTTCTTGGGTAGGAGAGAGAGAGAGAGAGATGAAGTGGGGAAACGAGATGAATGGGTATGGGGGAGTTGGAACTCCCCCTGCCCGCTCTTAAGCCCCACTCGCTCGCGACGGCGCAGTAGTACTGCGGGTCATCGGGGTAGTACCGCCCTGGCGGAAGTACCGCACACAAGGCGGTAGTATCGCTCTTCCAGCGGTAGTAAAAAATTACTGTAGCGATGGAAGCGGTAGTACCGTGCCTGGGATGCAGCTGTGCACGCACAGGGCAACCCATCTCCTGCGGTAGTATCGTAGCTTGCCACAGTAGTACTGTAAACCCAATAAAGTGCAAGTTTCAACAAAAACAGAAAACACGGCCTTTGCAAAGCAACCTTCAAGCAACCGTACACGCAAATGAGCAAACACACGAGGCAACTCAAACACAAACACGTCTCAAAGGAAGGCAAAAGACAATGAGGACCAAACACGAAGCAAAACCTCTCAAGAGGAGAGGGCGGTGGCCGGAGCCACCTATGTTTGATTCAATTGGTATGGCACCGCGAAGAATTATCCTTGGTCCCATGACCAAAACTTGTCTTTGAAGCACAAGTACCATCAAACATGGCTAATGTGAAAGAGTTGATCAATTTATGCATAATGGGGGGAGGGAGAGTTCATTGAGAGAACAACACCCCTCCTATATCCATTCCTACATCTAAACAAAATATCAAGATGAGTATGGTGGGGTGTGCAAGTGTTCAAGCCACATTGCTTGATCAATGATATTTATCTCATGCCTTAACTCGCGAAATCTTGCTTCATCCAAGGGCTTCGTGAAAATATCTGCAAGGTTGTCATGAGTGTTGACATATTTGAGCTGGATCTCCCTCGCCTAATGTGATCCCGAATGAAGTGATACTGAATTGCAATATGCTTCGTCTTGAAGTGTTGCACTGGGTTGAGAGAGATCTTGATGGCACTTTCATTGTCACACCAAAGAGGCACTTTGTCACAAATGACACTGTAATCCTTTAAAGTTTGCCTCATCCATAGAAATTGAGCACAACAACTACCGGCAGCCACATACTCCGCTTCGGTGGATGATACGTCTCCAACGTATCTACTTTTCCAAACACTTTTGCCCTTGTTTTGGAATCTAACTTGCTTGATTTGAATGAAACTAACCCGGACTGACGCTGTTTTCAGCAAAACTGCCATGATGTTGTTTTATGTGTAGAAAATAAAAGTTCTCAGAATATCCTGGAAATCCACGGAGGCACTTTTCAGAATTAATAAGAATTTTTGGCGAAAGAATCAAGGCCAGGGGGCCCACGGGCTGTCCATGAGATAGGGGGCGCGCCCCCCTAGGGCGCGCCCTCCTATTTCGTGGGCCCCCTGGACACCTCCCGACCTCAACTCCAACTCCATATATACCGTCTTGGGGAGAACAAAATCAAGGAGAAAGTTTCATCGCGTTTCACGACACGGAGCCGCCGCCAAGCCCTAATCTCTCTCGGTAGGGCTGATCTGGAGTCCGTTCGGGGCTCCGGGGAGGGGGATTCGTCGCCGTCGTCATCATCAACCATCCTCCATCACCAATTTCATGATGCTCACCGCCATGCGTGAGTAATTCCGTCGTAGGCTTGCTGGACGGTGATGGGTTGGATGAGATTTACCATGTAATCAAGTTAGTTTTGTTAGGGTTTGATCCCTAGTATCCACTATGTTCTGAGATTGATGTTGCTATGACTTTGCTATGCTTAATGCTTGTCACTAGGGCCCGAGTGCCATGATTTCAGATCTGAACCTATTATGTTTTCATGAATATATGTGTGTTCTTGATCCTATCTTGCAAGTCTATAGTCACCTATTATGTGTTATGATCCGACAACCCCGAAGTGAGAATAATCGGGATACTTCTCGGTGATGACCGTAGTTTGAGGAGTTCATGTATTCACTATGTGCTAATGCTTTGTTCCGGTTCTCTATTAAAAGGAGGCCTTAATATCCCTTAGTTTCCGTAAGGACCCCGCTGAACACGGGAGGGTAGGACAAAAGATGTCATGCAAGTTCTTTTCCATAAGCACGTATGACTATTTACGGAATACATGCCTACATTACATTGATGAATTGGAGATAGTTCTATATCACCCTATGTTATAACTATTGCATGAGGAATTGCATCCGACATAATTATCCACCATTGATCCATTGCCTACGAGCTTTTCACATATTGCTCTTCGCTTATTTACTTTTCCGTTACTACTGTTACAACTACTACAAGAACTCCAAAAACATTTATCTTTACTTTTGCTACCGTTACCATTATTATCATACCACTTTTGCTACTAAATACTTTGCTGCAGATACTAAGTTATCCAGGTGTGGTTGAATTGACAACTCAACTACTAGTACTCAAGAATATTCTTTGGCTCCCCTTGTGTCGAATCAATAAAGTTGGGTTGAATACTCTACCCTCGAAAGATGTTGCGATCCCCTATACTTGTGGGTTATCAAGACTTATTTCTAGCGCCGTTGCCGGGGAGCATAGCTCTATTCTCCGAGTCACTTGGGATTTATATCTGTTGATCACTATGAAGAACTTGAAAGACGATCGGACTACTATTTTGCGCTCAACTACGGGGGGAGGTAAGGAACTGCTATCTAGCTCTGCACTAAATTCTCCTTCCGTTATTAGTAGGCTTGCGACACCTAAACCTGCTACTGCTATGAATTCTGATATGTCGCATGTTATTGATGATGACACTTCTGCTATGCATGATGAAACTACTTCTGCGTGTGATACTACTTTGCCATTAGGTGAATTTCTTGATGAACAACTTGCTAGATTTAGGGGGAATGAAAATATTGAAGAACCTATTATTGATGATAGTGATGATGAAGGTCCCCCCAATGATTATGTATTACTTGTTGTTCCTAAAGGTTATGTTATGCATGAAACAGCTGCTATGGAAATTCTTGCTTGCAATGATAGAAATGATCTTAAGAAATTATTAGCTAAATGGAAGAAGCAGTCTCTTAATGCTAGAATGAAACCCGATCCTGCTTTTGCTACTTCACCTATTTGTGTTACTGATAAGGATTATGGATTCTCTGTTGATCCTGATATTATTACTTTAGTTGAATCTGATCCTTTTTATGGCCTTGAATCTGAAACTGTTGTGGCACATCTTACCAAGCTGAATGATGTAGCTACCCTGTTTACTAATGATGAGAAGTCTCGCTATTTATATATCCTTAAGATATTTCCGTTCTCATTAAAGGGTGATGCTAAGACTTGGTATAATTCTCTTGCTCCTGGTTGTGTGTGTAGTCCCTAGGATATGATTTATTACTTCTTTGCTAAATATTTCCCTTCGCATAAGAAACAAGCTGCCTTGCGGGAAATACACAACTTTGTGCAAATCAAAGAAGAGAGTCTCCCACAAGCTTGGGGGAGGTGAGGGAGTCCTGGACTAGGGGGTGTCCGGATAGCCGAACTATCATCATTGGCCGGACTCCAAGACTATGAATATACAAGATTGAAGACTTCGTCCCGTGTCCGGATGGGACTTTCCTTGGCGTGGAAGGCAAGCTTGGCAATACGGATATGTAGATCTCCTACCATTGTAACCGACTCTGTGTAACCCTAGCCCTCTCCGGTGTCTATATAAACTGGAGGGTTTTTAGTCCGTAGGACGAACAACAATCATACCATAGGCTAACTTCTAGGGTTTAGCCTCCTTGATCTCGTGGTAGATCTACTCTTGTACTACCCATATCATCAATATCAATCAAGCAAGAGTAGGGTTTTACCTCCATCGAGAGGGCCCGAACCTGGGTAAAAACATCGTGTCCCTTGTCTCCTGTTACCATCTGCCTAGACGCACAGTTCGGGACCCCCTACCCGAGATCCGCCGGTTTTGACACCGACATTGGTGCTTTCATTGAGAGTTCCTCTGTGTCGTCGCCCATAGGCCCGATGGCTCCTTCGATCATCAACAACGACGCGGCCCAGGGTGAGAATTTTCTCCCCGGACAGATCTTTGTATTCGGCGGCTTTGCACTTCGGGCCAATTCGCTTGGCCATCTGGAGCAGATCGAAAGCTACGCCCCTGGCCATCAGGTCAGATTTGGAAGTTTGAATTATACGGCCGACATCCGCGGAGACTTGATCTTCGACGGATTCGAGCCACAGCCGAGCGTGCCGCACTGTCACGATGGGCATGATTTAGCTCTACTGCCGGACAGTGCCCTGGAGGCCGCAGAAGAGTCCGCCCCGACCCTTAACTCAGAGCCGACTGCGCCGATCGAGGATGGGTGGCTAGACACCGCCTCGGTGCTTGCCACCTCTACGGCGATGGAGCCGAATACCGACCCTGTCCCTTGTGAAGCTCGTGACTCCGAGGTGCCGGACTCCTCGCCGGACTCTGAACCTCCTGCGCCCCTTCCAATCGAATCCTATTGGGTGCCAATCATGGAGTTCACTGCTACGGACATCTTTCAACACTCACCTTTTGGCGACATCCTGAATTCGCTAAAGTATCTCTCCTTATCAGGAGAGCCCTGGCCGGATTACGGTCAGGACGGTTGGGATGCGGACGACGAAGAAATTCAAAGCCCACCCACCACCCACTTTGTAGCCACTATCAACGACTTAACCGACATGCTAGACTTCGACTTCGAAGACATCAACGGTATGGACGACGATGCCAGAGACGACCAAGAACCAGCGCCTACAGGGCACTGGAAAGCCACCTTGTCATACAACATATACATGGTGGACATCCCAAAGGATGGGAATGGCGATGGAACAATGGCGGATGACCCCTCCAAGAAACAGCCTAAGCGTCGGCGTCAGCGGCGCCGCTCTAAATCCCGCCACAGCAAAAATGGAGATTCCGGCTCCGGAGACAATAAAACCCCGGACAGTGCTGAAGACAACCCCCTCCAGCAAGATTCAGCACAGGAGGATGGAGAAGCCAGCCCTCGTGAGAGAGCAGTAGAGAAAGAGGTAGAGGACGATAATTACATGCCTCCCTCCGGAGACGAGGCAAGCCTCGACGACGACGAATTTGTCGTGCCTGAGGATCCCGTCGAACAAGAGCGTTTCAAACGCAGGCTTATGGCCACGGCAAGCATCCTCAAGAAAAAGCAACAACAACTTAGAGTTGATCAAGATTTGCTAGCCGACAGATGGACTGAAGTCCTTGCGGCCGAAGAGTACGAACTCGAACGCCCCTCCAAAAGCTACCCCAAACGCAAGCTGCTGCCCCGATTAGAGGAGGAAGCATATAAACCTACATCACCAGCGCACAATACGGCTGATCAGCCACCTCGTGGCCGCGACAGAGAGGCCTCTAGGCCCTCCACTAAAGCCGCACCTCGGCATCGCTCAAAAAATACAAAGCCACGGGGGAATGCGCCGGACTTGCGAGACATATTGGAGGATAAGGCAAGACAATCAAGATCGATCTACGGATCGCATGGGCGCCCCACGATACGCGACGACAACCGTCACGCCGGATATAGCAACTCCGGCCAGGCCGAACGTAGTAGACAAAACTCGCTTGAGCTGCGTCGTGATATAGCCCAATACAGAGGCGCCACACACCCACTATGCTTCACAGATGAAGTAATGGATCATCAAATCCCCGAAGGGTTCAAACCCGTGAACATTGAATCCTACGACGGCACAACAGATCCCGCGGTTTGGATCGAAGACTATCTCCTTCATATCCACATGGCCCGCGGTGATGATCTTCATGCCATGAAATACCTCCCACTCAAACTTAAAGGACCAGCTCGGCATTGGCTCAATAGCTTGCCAGCAGAATCAATCGGGTGTTGGGAGGACCTGGAAGCCGCATTCCTTGACAACTTCCAGGGCACGTATGTGCGACCACCAAACGCCGATGACCTAAGCCACATAATTCAGCAGCCAGACGAATCGGCCAGACAATTCTGGACACGGTTCTTAACCAAGAAAAATCAAATCGTAGACTGTCCGGATGCCGAGGCCCTTGCAGCCTTCAAACACAACATCCGTGACGAATGGCTTGCCTGGCACCTCGGACAGGAGAAGCCGAAATCAATGGCAGCCCTCACATTGCTCATGACCCGCTTCTGTGCGGGAGAGGACAGCTGGCTAGCCCGCAGTAACAACCTCACCAAAAAGTCTGGTAGTCCGGATATCAAGGACAACAACGGCAGGTCGCGTCGGAATAAGCACAAGCGCCGCATTAACGGCGATAATACTGAAGATACGACAGTCAACGCCGGATTCAGAGGCTCTAAACCCGGTCAGCGGAAAAAGCCATTCAAAAGAACTAATCCAGGCCCGTCAAATTTGGACCGGATACTCGATCGCTCGTGCCAGATACACGGCACCCCCGAAAAGCCGGCCAATCACACCAACAGGGATTGTTGGGTGTTCAAGCAGGCAGGCAAGTTAATTGCCGAAAGCAATGACAAGGGGCTGCATAGCGATGACGAGGAAGAGACCCGACCGCCAAACAATAGAGGACAGAAAGGTTTCCGCCCACAAGTGCGGATGGTGAACATGATATACGCAACCCACATACCCAAAAGGGAGCGAAAGCGTGCGCTCAGGGACGTATACGCGATGGAGCCAGTCGCCCCAAAGTTTAATCCGTGGTCCTCTTGCCCGATCACTTTTGATCGAAGGGACCATCCCACTAGCATCCGCCACGGCGGATTCGCCGCATTGGTTCTAGACCCAATCATCGACGGATTTCACCTCACTAGAGTCCTGATGGACGGCGGCAGCAGCCTGAACCTACTTTATCAGGATACAGTGCGCAAGATGGGCATAAACCCCTCAAGGATTAAACCCACAAAAACGACCTTCAAAGGTGTCATACCAGGTGTAGAGGCCAATCGTACTGGCTTAGTCACACTTGAAGTGGTCTTCGGATCCCCGGATAACTTCCAAAGCGAGGAGTTAATCTTCGACATAGTCCCGTTCCGCAGCGGCTATCATGCACTGCTCGGACGAACCGCAGTTGCAAAGTTCAATGCAGTGCCGCACTACGCATACCTCAAGCTCAAGATGCCAGGCCCTCGAGGAGTCATCACGGTCAACGGAAAACACTGAACGCTCTCTCCGAATGGAGGAGCATACAGCGGCTCTCGCGGTGGAAGTGCAGAGCAGCCTATTAAGGCAATTATCGAGTCCGGCCGTTAAGCGACCAGACACCGTCAAGCGCGCCTGGAGTAACCTACAACAAGACCACCTAACACGTTCTGAGTACGCGTAGCAATGCGGCCCCAACCCCAGCCCTTGCAAAATCGCGAGACCAGTACCACGCGTACATCACTACGCTCTGGAGATACCATGGGCATAGGGGGAGGGGCACGACCACGGCAGGTCCAGAGTGCGGCTCAACCACACCAGGGGCTCCCAAATGTGGTATCCTTTTTTCTTTTTTTTTCTTTCTTATCCTCAGGACTCCGTTTCCCAGAAGCCCTGTCCGGCTGTAGACCTGCCGAACTCACGATGCAACAGCCAGGGAAGGAGAAAAGCTACGACGAGTATCCAGGTGGTCTCCATTACGAGCATTATACCTGTTTTATACACCATTCCGCAGCCTACCCCTGGAGGGGGACATGTTAAATAGTCCCACCCCTTGCTTACCGCACTATTTGTATCATTCTGCATTCATTGCAGTATTTTTCGAATAAACAATGCGTCGCTTTTTGCCTATCATTGCATTCCTTTTCATATATATGTTCAACTATGACATGTTGCATCCGTACGCTTTGGTACGGCCAAATACACCAGGGGCTTAAGTTCCCCAAATTATGGTGTGATAAGTCCGAACACTTTCAAAAGTGCGGCACCCCGAACTTATAGCATTATATGCATCGGCTCCGAGTCATGTCCTGGGTCAATAGTTGGGTTTGCCTGGCTCCCATGTTTTGGTACCTTACGTTCCATTGTATCGGCTAAGGTAGCACTGGGAGAACCACTGCGATTGTGCCCCAGTTGAGCTGGGCTGAGCACCTCAGTGGAGAAAGGTAAAACTTACCGTCATGATGGGACGAGAGCCGGTCGCTGTTCGAGATGTTTTTTCGAGTCCCTAAAGACTTATGCCGCTTAGAGCGAGGAACCGGCTTTGTCCGGCCCAGGCGTGGATAGCGCCCCGAATTCGGCCTTCCGAACACTAGGGGCTTCGCCGAAATTTAAAATTATAGAATTCTATGGCTAAGTGAGAGTGTTCAAGCATTATAAGTCCGGTTGCCTCGTTCGTTGTGTTGAGCGCCTCCCTAGATGGACCCAAAAATGGGAACAAGAGCGCTCAAGTTTATCCCGAACACCCCAGCACTCGCGGCATGGGGGCCGAAGCCAACGACTTGCCATCTCTCAGATTTGATAAACGGACGCACAGAAGGTAATATTTTAAATTAACAAGCGTTGCTTAGCGCATATGAACAAAGTTTTCAGCGCACAAGTTAACAAAATGCGAGTCTACTCAAAAATTACATCTTTGGAGCATTCACCCGCAATAATGTGGGCACCCTTCAGGACACCCTTATAATACATCTTGGGCGTGCGATACTCCTTGGCCGGCGGTGGCGCGTCCGTCACAAGCTTCTCGGCGTCCATCTTGCCCCAGTGCACCTTAGCGCGGGCAAGGGCCCGACGAGCACCTTTAATGCAGGCGGAGTGCTTGATGACGTCAACCCATGGACAGGTGTCCACCAGCCGCCGCACCAGACCGAAGTAGCTCCCAGGCATGGCCTCTTTGGGCTACAGCCGAACTATGAGGCCCTTCATGGCCTGTTCGGCCACCTTGTGGAGCTCGACCAGCTGCTTCAGCTGGTCGTTCAGGGGCACCGGATGTCCGGCCTCAGCATACTAAGACCAGAACACCTTCTCCGTCGAGCTCCCCTCCTCGGCTCTGTAGAACGCGGCAGCATCGGACACGCTACAGGGCAGATTTGAGAACGCTCCTGGAGAGCTCCGAATTCGGGTAAGTAACAGGTAATTCACTTTTACATGCTTGCTTTGCATGAAGAATGCCTTACCCGCCGCTATCTTCTTTAATGCCTCAATTTCCTGGAGGGCCTTTTGGGCTTCGGCCTTAGCGGCTTTGGCACTCTCAAGAGCCGACGCAAGCTCGGACTCTCGAGTCTTCGAGTCACGCTCCAAACTCTCGTGTTTTTCCATGAGAGCCTGGAGCTCTTGCCGTACCTCCGCCACCCGCTCCTCCTACTTCTCTCGCTCGGCGTGTTCCACGGCCGCATTGCGTTTGGCCGCGGACACCGCCTCCTTCAGGGTCGCCACCTCGTTCGTAGCCCCTGGAGTACCCACGTTATTCTTGTCATTTTTTCTTGCAACCAAATACTTTTCTATAAGGTACAACTTTAATAAGGTGTTACTCACCTTCCTTGTCCTCAAGCTGCTTCTTGGCACGGCCGAGCTCGATCTCGGACCGCTCGAGGCTCTGCTTCAAGGAATTCACCTCCCCAGTCAGTGCGACAAAGGTCAGCAGCGTAGCTTGCATTCCCATATTGACATATTTTTGTTAGACTCCTGCATATATCTTTTTAGATCCTTAGTTCGGCTTTTCTTTCCGAACACCGAACTGAGCACCAGGGGCTACCGTCTATGCGGTACTATTTTTACACATCCTAATCACATACCTCAAAGCCTGTTAGAAGGCTGGTGCAGGCTTCGGTCAGCCCGCTCTTGGCGAACTAAACCTTCTGAATCACCGCACTCATGACAGTGCGGTGTCCCTCGTCGATGGAAGCGCTGTTGAGCGCCTCCAGCAAGTTATCCGGCGCCTCCGGTTGGACGGAGGCCGCCGGCGTCGCTGTCTTGCCCTTCTCACGAAGGGGCCGCCCGCCGGACTCCGGAACCACCAAAGGTTCCGGTGCGGAGTTCGGTCCAAGGTCCGGGAGGTTTCCCTGTGGCACTTCCGGCGCCTCCTCCTCCTGGCTGGTCCCCTTCTGGGACCCCACCTCGGCATCGTCCGCGTCACGAGGGGAGGAGGCGGTCGGAAGTGAAGCGCTATTCACATCCGACGAACCCAGGGACCCGCTTGACGAAGCGGGGAGATCGTCCTTGGGCGGACTACATGGTTGTATTCGGCGTTAGAAGACGCTATGCGACGGAAGGAAAAACATGAATTATTCTGGAATCCGGATACTTACGATCTCGCCAGGGGCTTGGCCCTCGAGGGCCACTCCTCTTCGCCGTCGTCGGCGTTGGTGGAACAGTCCGGAGGAAGGGTCCTTCCCTTCTTGGACCCTTCGGCCTCCCCCGTTGGGGAAGCCTTCCTCTTCTTCTCTCCCCCCGCTGGGGGAGAGGCCCCTTTCTTCTCCTCCTCATCTTTGTGGGAGGAGTCCGCCTCGGAGTCGTCGGACGATGAGTCCGATAACACCTGGCGCCGGGAACTCCTCCGGGTTCCCGTGTCCTTCTTGGCCTTCTTCTCCGGCACCACGTAAGGCGCCGGGACCAGCAACCCTGTCAAACGGGCATCCGCTGGGTCTTCTGGAAGGGGAGCCGGACAGTTAACCTGTACGGACGTCTTCTGCCAGGCCTGTTAAAGGTATTGGGAGTTTAGATCCCACATAGAGTCAAACTATGGAAAGCAAGTGTCCCGTAAAGGATAATATAGCTTACCTCGCCAGCCGGACGCTGCGAGCTGAATCCGCGATCTTCGGTAGCGGATGCGGGCGCCTCGACGCCCTTGAACAGCACCCTCCAGGCCTCTTCGTACGTAGTGTCAAAGAGTCTGCTCAAGTTCTGGTGCTGTGCCAGATCGAACTCCCACAGGTTGAAATCCCGCTGTTGGCACGGGAGAATCCGGCGGATGAGCATGACCTGGACCACATTGACAAGCTTGAGCTTCTTGTTCACCAGGGTTTGGAGACAGGATTGGAGTCCGGTCAGCTCCTCCGAATCGCTCCACAATAGGCCCTTCTCTTTCCAGGAGGTGAGCCGCGTGGGGATGCCAGATCTGAATTCGAGGGCCGCTGCCCATTCAGGGTCACGCGGCTCGGTGATGTAGAACCACCCCGATTGCCACCCTTTGATGGTTTCCACGAAGGCGCCCTCGAGCTAGGTGACGTTGGGCATCTTGCCCACCATGGCGCCTCCGCACTCCGCTTGGCTGCCGCCCACTACCTTAGGCTTGAGATTGAAGGTCTTTTGCCATAAGCCAAAGTGGGTATGGATGTAGAGGAAGGCCTCGCACACGACGATAAACGCCGAGATGTTGAGGATAAAATTTGGGACCAGATCATGGAAATCCAGGCCATAGTAGAACATGAGCCCCCGAACAAAGGGGTGGAGTGGGAAGCCCAGTCTGCGGAGGAAATGGGGAAGGAATACCACCCTCTCATGGGGCCCGGGGGTGGGGATGAGCTGCCCCTCGTTGGGGAGCCGGTGCGCAATATCGCTGGACAAGTATCCGGCCTTGCGCAGCTTTTTGATGTGCCCCTCCGTGACGGAGGAGGCCATCCACTTGCCTCCCGCTCCAGACATGGTTGGAGAAGGTTGAGGTGAGATGCGCGGGCTTGGGCGCTGGAGCTCGAGTGCGCGGAGATGGATAAGCAAAGGAGGAAGAAGGCATAGGTAAAAAGGTGGATCCTTATCCCCTTATATATGGGAGGACGAAACTATGCGTCCCCACCAGCCCGGTAAAAGTCGCTTATCTCCCAAGCGCCGCAATCAATGGCGCAGTTGGGTTACCCACGTCCGTATTGATGAGAATCCCGGAATAAGGGGACACGATCTCTGCTTTGACAAGACGTGCCAAGGAAACCGCTTGGCTAAACGCGTTGAGGTGGAACAATAAAAATGATTCGAGTAAAGGCTTGGCCGTGGTGTGACGTCATATCACGAAATACGTCAGCAGATTGAACTTGTGTAAATATTATTCTCTCTACGGTGGTATGTGGAATTTATTTTGCAGAGCCGGACACTATCCTGGTGTTCACAATCTTCTATGAATTATTCGGAGGAGGAACCCGCCTTGCAATGCTGAAGACAATATGCGCGCCGGACTCGTCGTCATTGAAGCTTGGTTCAGGGGCTACTGGGGGAGTCCTGGACTAGGGGGTGTCCGGATAGCCAAACTATCATCATTGGTCGGACTCCAAGACTATGAAGATACAAGATTGAAGACTTCGTCCTATGTCCGGATCGGACTTTCCTTGGCGTGGAAGGCAAGCTTGGCAATACGGATATGTAGATCTCCTACCATTGTAACCGACTCTGTGTATAGCCCTCTCCGGTGTCTATATAAACCGGAGGGTTTTAGTCCGTAGGACGAACAACAATCATACCATAGGCTAGCTTCTAGGGTTTAGCCTCCTTGATCTCGTGGTAGATCTACTCTTGTACTACCCATATCATCAATATCAATCAAGCAGGAGTAGGGTTTTACCTCCATCGAGAGGGCCCGAACTTGGGTAAAAACATCGTGTCCCTTGTCTCCTGTTACCATCCGCCTAGACGCACAGTTTGGGACCCCCTACCCGAGATCCGCCGGTTTTGACACCGACAGGAGGCTTCTCCGGTTACTTAATGCTTTGCCTGATCATCCTCTTAAGAAAAATGAAATACTTGATATCTTTTATAATGGACTAACCAATGCTTCCAGGGACTACTTGGATAGTTGTGCTGGTTGTGTTTTCAGGGAAAGAACAGTCGACGAAGCTGAAATACTATTGAATAATATGTTGACTAATGAAAATAATTGGACTCTTCCTGAGCCAGTTCCTGAAGTAATCTCTGAACCAATTGAGCCAACTCTTGAGCCTATTCCTAAACCCGCTCCGAAGAAGAGAGGTCTTTTA
This sequence comes from Triticum timopheevii, assembly GCA_963921465.1. NCBI lineage: Eukaryota > Viridiplantae > Streptophyta > Magnoliopsida > Poales > Poaceae > Triticum > Triticum timopheevii. The sequence goes on from OY997270.1 coordinate 294,526,931, forward strand.
TTTCTCAGTCCTGAAGATATGCAAGAGGCAAAGAAATCAATGAAAGAAAAAGGTATTAAAGCTAAAGATATTAAGAATTTACCTCCTATTGAAGAAATACATGGTCTTAATTTACCGCCTGAAGAACCACAATGTCTTGATAACCCGACACAGGTAGTAAAGGTAAATTCTCTCTATAGATATGATAAAGTTGAAGTACCCTCTACTAAATTCCATAGCCCATGCTTAGATGAATTTGATGGCTTTATGGCTAGACAAGAAAGTTTTAATGCTTATGTTGGTAGAGAGTTAAAGAATAATGCTTTCGAGATAGGACGCGTAGGTGATAATCTGGCTAGAGTTAAAGATGAACTTCACCATGTTAGCAAATATGCTTCTATGGTTGCTACTCAAGCTGAGCAAGTACTTAAAGCTCAAAATGATTTGCTTGAGGAATTAAATAATAAAAATGACTTTGCTGTTAGAGTGGCTACTAGAACTGGTAGAGTGACTCAGGAACCTTTGTATCCTGAAGGCCACCCTAAGAGAATCGAGCAAGATTCTCAGAGAAACAATTTGGAGGCACCTAGTTCTTCTAAAAAGAAGAAGAAGAAAAACGATAGAACTTTGCATGCTTCTAGTGAACCTACTGTAAACACACCTGAGAATCCTAATGATATTTCTATTTCTGATGCTGAAACACATTCAGGTGATGAACATGAACCTAGTGATAATGTTAATGATAATGTTCATGTTGATGCTCAATCTAGCAAAAACAATGATGTAGAGATTGAACCTGCTGTTGATCTTGATAACCCACAATCAAAGAATCAACATTATGATAAGAGAGATTTTGTTGCTAGGAAGCATGGTAAAGAAAGAGAACCATGGGTTCAGAAACCCATGCCCTTTCCTCCTAAACCATCCAAGTCAAAGGATGATGAGGATTTTGAGCGCTTTGCTGAAATGATTAGACCTATTTTCTTACGTATGCGCTTAACTGATATGCTTAAAGTAAATCCTTATGCTAAATATATGAAGGATATCATCACAAATAAAAGAAAGATACCAGAAGCTGAAATTTCCACCATGCTTGCTAATTACACTTTTAAAGGTGGAATACCAAAGAAACTTGGAGATCCGGGTGTTCCAACTATACCTTGCTCTATTAAAAAAATTATGTTAGAACTGCTTTTATGTGATCTTGGAGCCGGTGTTAGTGTTATGCCTCTCTCTTTATATCGTAGACTTGAATTGAATAAGTTGACACCTACTGAAATATCTTTGCAAATGGCCGATAAATCAACTGCTACACCTGTCGGTATTTGTGAGGATGTGCATGTTGTGGTTGCAAATGTCACTATCTTAACGGACTTTGTTATTCTTGATATTCTTGAGGACAATAGTATGTCTATTATCCTTGGTAGACCTTTTCTTAATACTACAGGGGCTGTTATTGATTGCAACAAGGGCAATGTCACTTTTCATGTTAATGGTAATGAGCATACGATACACTTTCCGAGGAAACAATCTCAAGTTCATAGCATCAATTCTATTGAAAAAGTTCCAACTATCATTTTTGGAGGTTTTGAATTTCCTCTCCCTACTGTCAAGAAAAAGTGTGATATTCTTATTGTTGGGGATTTTCATATCCCCGTTGAGGTAACTTAGTGTTATTCGAAATTTCTCCGTTTCCGTGTTATTCGGAATGAGTTTGTTAACAAGACTTGATCAACCTTGTTAGTGGGTTCATTTTGATGATCACGAGATGGATGAAACTAGAAGGCACAACCTTCTGTACCCTCTTTTTACTTTCTGTTATTTAGAATAAATAAAGCAAAAATAGCATTATCCGTCTTTTTTCTGAATTATCCGTGCATTAAAAAATAGTCCGAAAATAAAAGTGCTCCAAATGCCCTACAAATTTAGTATGTTTTTTTCTGGAATATTTGAGGATTTTAGGCACTGAAAACACTGCAGGAGGGCCAAGCACCAGGCCATGAGAGAGGGGGGAGCCCCCCCTGTAGGGCGCGCCCCCTGTCTCGTGGGCCCCTAATGGCCCCCCTCCACTTATACCAACACCCACACACTTCATCTTCTACCCAAAAAAATCCCCATCCAGCTCAAGCCCGAGTTCTAGCTTGTTTTGCTGCGATTTTCGATCTCTAAGCTCAAAGCTCCATTCACAAAACTACTTTGGGAGATTATTTCTTGGTATGTGACTCCTCCATTGGTCCAATTAGTTTTTGTTCTAGTGCTTTATTCATTGCAAAAAAAATCTGCATAGGTGACCATGTTCTTGAGGTTGCATGTTAAATTTTTGAGGTCCCAAGCAATTCCAATGCATGATATAGGCTCTAGGCACTTGTAGGAGTAGTTGCTATCAATCTTGTTTAGTTTTATTCACTTTTATAAGTTACTACAATTTTAGAAATTTTCAGAAAATGTTAAGGAGGTTCTTTAAAGGCTCTTCTAGCCAAAGCTCTAAGGAAAAACAAGACAAAGAGAAGGAAAAACCCAAGTATAATCTTCCTCGCTTGGCGGAAGTACGGTCGTGCGAATGGCCGTGCGAGGATTTCTTGAAGGAAGCCGGAATTCATGAAGACTTTTATGCTTTAATCGGGACTGCAGGCCTCACCGGTTTCATGAACGATCGAATCGATCAGTATCTCTTACTTACCAATACTTTCGTGCAAAACTTTTATTATTATCCTAAGAAGTCACCTCCTGTTGTATCATTTCATTTATATGATGAATTCAAAGAAATGTCGTTACGTCATTTTTGCGCGGTATGTAGGATACCTTATGAGGGAGAATTAGAGGAACCCCATCGTGAAGATGTGGATGGCTTCGTTAAAACTATTGTTGTAGAAGAGCCAAAGAAGGGCTCTGAGGCAAAAGTCTCTAGCATACACTTTCCTGTTTTACGCTACTTTGCCATATTTGCTAGTAGATGCTTGATTGGTCATGGGAAAAGTGGAAATTTCAGCGTTCCAGATATTATTATTCTTCAACATGCTTTGCTGGGAGACAATACTTTTAGTATGGGTGCCTTCGTTGCTAAACGGCTAGCCCTGAATCGTACAAAAGGCCCCATATTTGGAGGTATCTATGTTGCACATCTTGTTGAACATTTTCAGATACCCATTAGGCACCTTGAGGAGGAGGAGACAAAATTACCTCCTCACATTTTAGATTACAAGAGCATGGTAGCACACAAGTTTATTGTTGACAACGAAGAGAAGATGCTCTTGTATAGACTTAGATTCAATAAGAAACACTTTGAGTTTATTATTTTGCCTGCACCTCTGTTATTTGATTTGCTTGCAGAAAACCGTCTTGTCACGTAGGAAGCGGTGAACAACCATCTAGCCCAAGCTTTTACTCCGGAACCTAAACCTGAGCCGGAACCTGAATTGGACCCTTATGGTGCATCATCTGTCTAGTGGGATCCGGAGATGACCAGCCAGTGGTATCCTGATTACACCTCCCACTACACCGGGGAGAGTAGCGGCGGTCCTTGGTATTAAACCAACTTAGGTCAAAAGCCTAAGCTTGGGGGAGTACGTATTTCTCACCGACTTTACATTCATGTTCACACACTAGTCATCGGTGCTCATACTCTTTCATTGTATTATCCATGCTATTTTAAATTTCTTTTTCTAGTTTTCTTCTTGTGTGCTTGATAAACCTTAAGAAAAACCAAAAAAATTAGTTAGTTTAATTTCCTTGCTTGTAGTAGAAATTAAAATGAAAAAACCCAAAAAGATTTATCATTCTTCTTTTACTTGTTGGGAGCTTTCCCGTGTAAATAGTTTTATTTTCTTTTCTTTCTTTTGGGGGGTCGAGAACACCATATTGAAAATGCTTAGTGGCTCTGTTATGCATGATTGTTTATTTAACTTAGAGCCCATATTACTTGTCTTCTCTCTTGAGTTGAATGCTTGCAGATTCCAGCTTAGTCCAATGCACGTGCACTATTATTATTATACACATCGTTCGGTCGTGCAAGTGAAAGGCAATAATGATGATATATGATGGACTTATTGGGATAAGAAAAGCTGGTATGAACTCAATCTCTCTTGTTTTTGTAAATATGATGATTCATCGTTCCTGAGTCAGCTATTATGAAGTAAACATATTTGCGATGACATTTAAAGATTATAGTTGCTTGTGTTATGCTTGATTAGCTATGAGTTATAATGGTTTACCTTGGGTGCCAACATGCTATTAGAATGATTATGATGTGGTATGATGGGATGGTATCCTCCTTTGAATGAATTGAGTGACTCGACTTGGCACATGTTCACACATGTAGTTGAATCAAATCAACATAGCCTTCACAATATTTATGTTCATGGTAGATTATATCCTACTCATGCTTGTATTCGGTGTGAATTAATTTTAGTGCATGTTTACGACTGTTGTAGCTCTCTCAGTTACTCGCTTCCTACTCTTTTGCTAGCCTTCACCTGTACTAAGCGGGAATACTGCTTGTGCATCCAAACTCCTTAAACCCCAAAGTTGTTCCATATGAGTCCACTATACCTTCCTATATGCGGTATTTACCTGTCGTTCCAAGTAAATTTGTATGTGCCAAACTCCAAACCTTCAAATGAAATACTGTTTTGTATGCTCGATCAGCTCATGTTTCAACTAGGGCTGCCTATATCTTCCATGCTAGGTGGGTTATTCTCAAGAGGAGTGGACTCCGCTCCTCATTCACGAGAAAGGGCCGGTAACCGGGATGCCCAGTCCCATGATCCAAAAAGATCAAAGCAAATCAAAATAATTAAACAAAACTCCCCCAGGGCTGTTGTATGTTTGAGGCACTCGTTTTTTCGAGCAAGCCATGGATTGATGCTTGTTGGTGGTTGGGGGAGTGTAAACCTTTACCATTCTGTTTGGGAACTGCCTATAATGCATGTAGTATGGAAGATACAGCCATCTCATAGTTGTGGCGTTGACAGCAAAAGTATACCGCTCAAAATGTTATTCAATCTCTATTTTAAAATCGAGCTCTGGCACCTCTACAAATCCCTGCTTCCCTCTACGAAGCGCCTATCTATTTACTTTTATGTTGAGTCATCACCCTTCTTATTAAAAAGCACCCGCTGGAGAGCACACTGTCATTTGCATTCATTATTGTTGGTTTATATTGGGTATGACTTGACTGGATCTCTTTTACCATGAATTACAATGTTTAGTCAGTCCTTGATCTTTAAAGGTGCTCTGCATTTATGTTTTGCGGTCTCAGAAAGGGCTAGCGAGATACCATTTTGTTATATCATGTTATGATTATTTTGAGAAAGTGTTGTCATCCGAGTTCTATTATTATGGCTCGCTAGCTGATTATGTTACTGATATGAGTAATTGTGAGACCTATGTGTTATTGTTAGTATGGTTAGTTCATAATATTTGCTGAAACTTGAATGCTGGCTTTTCATGTTACAACAACAAGAGCAAAAAGAGTTTGCAAAAGTTTTTCTTTATCACTTTTAATTTATCAACTGAATTGCTTGAGGACAAGACAAGGTTTAAGCTTGGGGGAGTTGATATGTCTCCAACGTATCTACTTTTCCAAACACTTTTGCCCTTGTTTTGGACTCTAACTTGCCTGATTTGAATGAAACTAACCCGGACTGATGCTGTTTTCAGCAGAACTGCCATGATGTTGTTTTATGTGTAGAAAAGAAAAGTTCTCGGAATGTCCTGGAAATCTACAGAGGCACTTTTCAGAGTTAATAAGAATTTTTGGCGAAAGAATCAAGGCCAGGGGGCCCACGGGTTGTCCACGAGACAGGGGGCGCCCCCCTGGGCGCACTGTCCTATCTCGTGGGCCCCCTAGACACCTCCCGACCTCAACTCCAACTCCATATATACCGTCTCGGGGAGAAAAAAATCAAGGAGAAAGTTTCATCGCGTTTCACGACACGGAGCCGCTGCCAAGCCCTAATCTCTCTCGGGAGGGCTGATCTGGAGTCCGTTCGGGGCTCCGGGGAGGGGGATTCGTCGCCGTCGTCATCATCAACCATCCTCCATCACCAATTTCATGATGCTCACCGCCATGCGTGAGTAATTCTGTCGTAGGCTTGCTGGACGGTGATGGGTTGGATGAGATTTACCATGTAATCAAGTTAGTTTTGTTAGGGTTTGATCCCTAGTATCCACTATGTTCTGAGATTGATGTTGCTATGACTTTGCTATGCTTAATGCTTGTCACTAGGGCCCGAGTGCCATGATTTCAGATCTGAACCTATTATGTTTTCATGAATATATGTGTGTTCTTGATCCTATCTTGCAAGTCTATAGTCACCTATTATGTGTTATGATCCGACAACCCCGAAGTGAGAATAATCGGGATACTTCTCGGTGATGACCGTAGTTTGAGGAGTTCATGTATTCACTATGTGCTAATGCTTTGTTCCGGTTCTCTATTAAAAGGAAGCCTTAATATCCCGTAGTTTCCGTAAGGACCCCGCTGAACACGGGAGGGTAGGACAAAAGATGTCAAGCAAGTTCTTTTCCATAAACACGCATGGCTATTTACGGAATACATGCCTACATTACATTGATGAATTGGAGCTAATTCTATATCACCCTATGTTATAACTATTGCATGTGGAATCGCATCCGGCATAATTATCCACCACTGATCCATTGCCTACGAGCTTTTCACATATTGCTCTTCGCTTATTTACTTTTCCGTTGCTACTGTTATAACTACTACAAAAACTCCAAAAACATTTATCTTTACTTTTGCTACCATTACCATTATTATCATACCACTTATGCTACTAAATACTTTGCTGCAGATACTAAGTTATCCAGGTGTGGTTGAATTGACAACTCAACTGCTAATACTCAAGAATATTCTTTGGCTCCCCTTGTGTCGAATCAATAAATTTGGGTTGAATACTCTACCCTCGAAAGTTGTTGCGATCCCCTATACTTGTGGGTTATCTGTGGACGAGAGAGACACACAACTTCGCTTCTTAGGAGACCAACTCACCAAAGAGAAACCAAGAAATTGGCACCCTCCGGAGGTTGACTTCCCATCCACTTTGTCTCCCGCCCAATCCGATTCCGAATAGCCCAAAAGGTTGAAGTTAGCTCCTCTTGGGTACCATAAGTCGAAGTTTGGGGTATGAGCCAAATATTGAAAGATTTGCTTGATCGCCACATAGTGGCTTTCCTTAGGTGCGGCTTGAAACCGTGCACAAATTCCCACACTCAACATGATATCTGATCTAGATGCACAAAGGTAAAGCAAGGATCCAATCATGGAACGATATACCTTTTGATCCACCGCTTTACCATTGGGATTTATGTCAAGTTGGCATTTGACGGGCATTGGAGTGGAAGCCGGCTTGACACCACTTAGCTTGAATTTCTTGAGCATGTCTTGAGTGTATTTGGCTTGGTTGAGGAAGGTTCCTTCTCTTCTTTGCTTGATTTCGAACCCGAGAAAGAACTTCAACTCTCCCATCATGGCATATTGAACTTCGAGGTCATGAGAGTGGCAAATTCCTCATTGAAAGCTTTGTTAGGGGAACCAAAGATAATATCATCAACATATAGTTGGCATACAGCCAACTCCCCTTTGACCTTCTTAGTAAAAGGAGTGGGGTCGATTTTCCCAATTTCAAACCCATGATCTTGCAACAACTCGATAAGGTGCTCATACCATGCACGTGGGGCATGTTTAAGGCCATAGAGTGCTTTATCAAGTTGGTACACATGATTGGGGAACTCGGGATCCTCAAAACCTGGGGGTTGTTTTACATACACCAACTCATTAATAGGACCATTAAGAAAAGCACTCTTCACATCCATTTGTTGCAACTTGAAGTTATGATGAGAAGCATAAGCAATCAACAAACAAATAGATTCAAGGCGAGCAACGGGAGCAAAGGTTTCACTGTAGTCGATACCCTCAACTTAAGAGTAGCCTTGTGCTACCAAATGAGCCTTATTGTGAACGATAATTCCATGAGCATCTTGCTTGTTCTTGAATATCCACTTGATTCTAATGACATTATGGTTCCCCATTGGCCTTGGCACCAATCTCCACACCTTGTTGTGCTCAAAGTTGTTGAGTTCTTCATGCATGGCATTGATTCAATCCGGATCCTTGAGAGCCTCATAGACCTTTTGGGGTTCAACACAAGAAACAAACGCGTGATGTTCACAATAGTTTGCTAATTGTCTACGAGTGCTTACCCCCTTTCTCAAACTTCCAAGCACATTCTTCATAAGATGATCTTTGGTGGTGAGATTGGAAGCAATCTTGGCGGCACGACGCTCCAATTCCTCCTCAAGAGATAGTTGAGGAGCGGAAACTTGATCATCTTGAGCGTCGTCTCGAGCTTGTTATTGATCTTGAGCTTGCTCTTGATCTGGAACTTGCTCGGGGGGGGGGGGGGGGGGGAATTGACCTTGGGCATCACTTGGTGGTTCACCACCATCTTGAGATTGTTCTTGCCCTTGATCTTGTTCAATTGGTTGAGGGCCTTCACTTTATTCTTAGGAAGTGTGTGGGTCTTGGGTTGGTGATGGCTCCACTTGAGTGGAACTTTGTCCTTCTCCTTCGGCTACAAGGGGTTCCTCAATGGGTGGGATATGACCAACACCCATTCTTCTTATGGCTTGGGGACGAATTTCATCACCTACATCACAAGTACCACTTTACTCCACTTGGGAGCCGTTATTCTCGTCAAACTCCATGTTACATGTCTCCTCAATGAGTCCCATGGACTTGTTGAGGACACAGTAAGCATGAGAGTTTGTAGCATAACCAACAAATATGCCCTCATGAGCTCTAGCCTCAAATTTAGACCAATGAACACCTTTCTTGAGAATCAAACACTTACAACCGAACACCCAAAAGTATTTGAGGTTGGGCTTGTTGCCGGTAAGTATCTCATATGGAGTCTTGTTCAAGCCTTTGTGGAGATAGAGCCGATTGGATGCATGACAAGCGGTGTTGATGGCTTTGGCCCAAAAGTTGTAGGGAGACTTGAACTCCGCCATCATGGTCCTTGTCGCGTCCATCAATGTCCGGTTCTTCCTCTCCACTACACCATTTTGTTGAGGGGTGTAAGGTGCATAATATTGATGCTTGATGCCCTCATCACTAAGAAACTCATCCAAGGTGTAGTTCTTGAACTCGGTGCTGTTGTCACTTCTTATTGTCAAGATCTTTGCATTGTGTTGACGTTGAGCTTCATTTGTAAAGTTGATGATGGTTTGTTGAGTCTCACTCTTCCTCTTGGAGAAATATACCCAAGTGTATCTTGAATAATCATCCACAATCACCAAGCAATAATTTCTACCCCCAAGACTATCAAATGATGGAGGCCCAAAGAGATCCAAGAGAAGGAGCTCCAAGGGCCTCTTCGAGTAGATGATAGTCGTGGGAGGGTGAGCCTTCTAATGTAGTTTTCCTTTGATACAAGCACTGCAAGCACGATCTTTGGCAAAACTAACATTTGTTAGTGCACGAACATGGTCCCCCTTGAGAATAGTTTGCAAAGATCTCATATTGACGTGGGCTAAACGGTGATGCTAAAGCCATCCCACGTCAACTTTAGCCATTAGGCATGTCGCAGTCTTAGTGGGTCGCTCCAAAAAGTTAATCACATAAAGACCGTTCTCGACATGCCCAACAAAGGATACTTTAAGAGTCTTGCTCCACAAGAGGGCCACGGTATTAATATCAAAGAAACTGGCAAAGCCCAGGAGTGCAAGTTGACGAACGGAAAGTAAATTGTATGCAAGGGACTCAACAAACATGACTTTCTCGATCGTGAGATCATGAGAAATGACAACCTTGCCAAGACCCAATACCTTAGAAGATGAGGCATCACCCCACTCGACATTGGTGGGCATAGATGAGACCTTGTGCACGTCCACCACCAAGTCCTTGCTTCTGGTCATATGATTTGTGGCTCCACTATCGAGCAACCATGATCCCCCACCGGAAGCAAACACCTACAGAGATCAATGCTTGGTTTTAGGTGCCTATTTTGTAATGGGTCCTTTTATGTTAGCAACAAGGGTCTTAGGAACCCAAATAGACCATTTAATGTACTCATAAGAAGAACCAACAAATTTGGCATAAACATGCCCATCACTAGCACGGCATAACACATAAGAAGGGTTAAAATCGCCGGTTTTATTGGAACGAGTAGCATTTCCCTTCTTGACACCGCCACCCTTCGTGTTGTTCTTCTTCTGCTTAGGAGTACCCTCTCCATCCTTCACAAAGGTTTGCTTAAGAGGAGGAGGTTGCATGGTCTTGTCGTTCTTCTTCTTCTTCTTGGACTTGGGTGCAAACCCAATCCCCTCCTTGGCCACAACTTCCTTTTGATTTCTCAAAAGGTCGTTAAGGTTCTTCTATCCTTGTATGCAAGACACAAGGCCTTTATCAAGTTGCTCCTTCAACTTGGCATTCTCCTACACAAGATGCACATGCTCACAACACGGGTTAGTAGCATTCGCATTATCAATTAAGACCATATGAGGAAAAGTGGATTTCTCCTTGGTTAGCTTCACTTGGAGTTGATCATGAGACTCCTTGAGCCTAGCTTGAGCTCCCTTCAAGGCCTTGTGAGCCTTGTCAAGTATATCAAACTCCTCCTTGAGTCTAGCATGGTCAACCCCAAGTTTAGCCTTCTCGGATTTGAGCACACAAGATACAACAAGAGCATGATCAAGATCTTTCTTTAATTTAGCATTATCATCATTGTGTGACTCCTCAAGAGCCAAACAATGACCACGCTCTTCCTCAAGCGCATTAGAGAGATCCGATATCTCATCGGCATAGTCACGACTATGTCCTTCCATCTTAGAGATGGTTTCTTTGTGAGCCCCGATCATGTCATTGGCTTCACCAAGTTGTTCCAAGAGAGCAACAAAGTGCTTCTTGGATTTACCCTTGAGCTTACTCATAAAAGACTCAAATTCATTTACTTCCTCATTTGGGGGTTACCTTGTGGGTGTCTTTGGCCATGAGGCACTTGGCGGTGATGTTCTTGTTGGGTCAGTCGAAGAGGGACACCCGTGGAGTTGTGGCAATGGCAACGGAGGCCATGGCAACCGTCTCACGGTCTTCTTCATCATCATCATCCTCATTGTACTCTTCTTGTGCCACCAACCCCTTGGAAGGAGTCTTCTTGGTGAAGTTGTTCTTGTTGGGGAAGGACTTGGCTTTGTCTTTTCGGATAAGCTTGCCACCATTGTCTTCCTGCTTCTTGTAAGGGCACTCCACAACAAAGTGGCTCACATTGCCACAATTATAGCATGTCCTCACACGTTGCTTGCCCTTGATGCCACTTGAGTTGTTCTTGTTGAAGTTGGGCCTTGAGTTCTTCTTGCTCCAAAATTGCCTTGAAGTGAGAGCCATGTGCTCATGGTAAGCATATTTTGTGACTTCGGGGTTACTCTCCTCTTCTTCCTCTTCATCCTCTTCTTCCACACTAGCCTTGGCCTTCAAAGCAAGGTTGGGTTTCTTTACCCGTTGAGAGCGCATCACCGCATTGTCGGCGGTCTTGTCCAAGATTCTCATAGCAACAAACTCATCCAACACTTCACTTGAGGACAAGGTATGAAAGTCCGGCCTTTGACAGATGACAGATGACATGGCCTTATGGTAGGGCATCATGGCCTTGAGAAACTTGCGCTTGATCCAATTTTCATCTGTGTCCCTTCTCTCTCGGAGTGAGACTGCGAGAGTGGTTAATCTCCAGTAGGGCTCACGATGTTCTTCATCTTCATTCATCGCAAACTCATCGGCTTCATCTTGCACCACTTCATAGTTGAAGTGTTGAATGCTTGCGCTTCCCTTGTAAATGGAAACAACATGTTGCCATGCTTCTTTGGCCATGGTGAAAGGTCGGAGATGCGCAATATCTTCGGGTGGAATTGCATCTTGGATAATGAAGAGAGTGGACTCATTGAATTGATGATCTGCGGCTTCTAGGAGTGAGGTTGCTTGGGTCATGTGGGTAGAAACCTTTCTCGATAATTCTCCAAAGATTAGTAGAACTATGATTTAAATGACGTTTAAAACAGTAGACCCAAGAGACAAAATCCTCATTTTTCACAAACTTAGGAGGAGGACCAACATGATTCAAATGAGTGGAGGGACCGGTCCTCCATAAGTAAGGGGTGGTTCAACATATGCAAAGATGTCGTTTCCACTTCTACCACTAGGCAAAGGAACTTTATCACTAGTAGCTTCCCTCTTATCGGAGTTAGCATCCGTCACCTTGTTAGTGGGATCGACCACTTCCAACGGTGCAGTGGGTAATTTAAGACCATCAAGAAACTCCTTAAACATGCCTTTGACCTCGGTCGTCATGGAGGTTTTCAATGTGTCCAAAGCCACATTAAATTCCTCACGGGAGACCGAGGATCCCCCATCGGCAATAGACAAGGATGGATTCACACCAGAGTGCTCCTCCCCACCGTCTACGGTGTCAACCATACTCTTCGGATGGTAAAGTCCTTAATAAAGATATAAGGCTCTGATACCAATTGAAAGGATTGATGTAGTTGACTAGAGGGGGGTGAATAGGCAACTAACAATTTTTAGCTTTTCTTTACCAAATTACACTTTGCATCAAAGTAGGTTGTCTAGATATGCAACTAGGTGAGCAACCTATATGATGCAAGAACAACAAGCACACAAGCAAGCAAGGGATACAACACAATATAAGCTTGCACAAGTAAAGGTGAGAGATAACCAAGAGTGGACCCAGTGGAGACGAGGGTGTTTTACTGAAGTTCCTTCCCTTTGAGAGGAAGTACGTCTTTGTTGGAGTGATGTGGAGGCACAATGCTCCCCAAGAAGCCACTAGGGCCACCGTATTCTCCTCACGCCCTCACACAATGCGAGATGTCGTGATTCCACTATTTGTGCCCTTGGAGGCGGCGACCGAACATTTACAAACAAGGTTGGTCCAATCTCCACAACTTAATTGGAGGCTCCCAATGACACCACAAAGATTCACCACAATGGAATATGGCTCCGCAGTGACCTCAACCGTCTAGGGTGCTCAAACACCCAAGAATAACAAGATACCCAAGGGATTAGTAGGGGGAATCGAATTTCACTTGGTGGAAGTGTAGATCGGGGCCTTCTCAACCAATCCCTAGAGAATCAACAAGTTTGATTGGCTAGGGAGAGAGATTGGGTGAAAATGGAGCTTTGAGAAACAATGGAGCTTAGGGAGGGAAGAGGTGGTCAACTTGGGGACGAAGACACCCCTTATATAGTGAGAGGAAAGATCCAAACGTTACCCACTAACTCAGCCCACGACATGCGGTACTATAGCACCGACTTGTGGTACTACCGCAAGGCCTTGCGGTTCTACCGCTCGACAGTGCGGTACTATGAGGTCCTGTTGTGTTAAAGCAACGAGCGGTGGAACCGCCGAAGCAGTACTACCACTCGTCCTTGCGGTACTACCGCAAGGCAGGGTGACTAGGCTGGGAAGGCACGGACTAGTAAAATTACATCCGTGGCTACTTCATCTGAGTTTTGGTCTGTGCAAAAATCCGGCACGGTACTACCACATGCAGGGAGCGGTACTACCGCATAGGGCGCAGATGTAAAAAATTACTTCCGTGCCTACTTCTTCGCACGCCAGTGTGCTGGGCTAGAGGCCATGGTACTACCGCTCTTGAGAAGAGGTACTACCTCATGGCGCGGTACTACCGCTTCCACTACAAAGAAAATACACTTCCGTGATGATACATGTTTGTCACAGTAGGTCGCGTTTTTTGTCATGCATGTACATCCATGACAAATTTATGACAGAATCAAGATAGTCATACCTGTGCTGTCGTAGAAGTGTTCCATGACATTACTGAAATTATCATCACGGAAGTGTCCACTTCCATGACGATGAATCGCGCGTCACAGAAGTGCTTTCGTCAAGGGTGACCGACACGTGGCATCCACCGTAACGGAACTCCGTTAAGTTATCGGGTCGGGTTTTGGATCCGATAACCCGTTAACAACCCCGACCAATGGGGATTTTCCACGTGTAAAATCATCATTGGCTGGAGGAGACACGTGTCAGGTCCACGCTGGCATAGGTGTCACTCATCCAATGGGCGAGATGCGCCTATGATATGTTGACACGTGGACCGGCCCATCAAGTTTAAATGGGCCGGCCCAACTAAAGGCCCACAAGATTTTGGGGATCATAATGGGCCGGCCCAGCTAAAGGCCCACGAGATTTTGCGGACCATAATGGGCTAGCCTAGCTAAAGCCCCACAAGATTTTGCGCACCATAATGGGCGGCCCAGGTAAAGGCCCACAAGATTTTTGTGTGCCATAATGGGCCGGCCCAGGTAAAGGCCCACAAGATTCTTGCGGGTCATAATGGGCCGGCCCGGCTAAAGGCCCACGAGATTTCACTGACATTAATGGGCCGGCCCAGCTGTAGGCCAACAAGATTTTAAGGACCCTAGTAGGCCGGCCCATTAACTGGGTGCCATGCTTTGGGCCAAATGCCGGCCCATATTTGATCAGGTCCATTAATGGCCTGCCACGTTCCGGGCCTAATAGTGGCCCATATGAGATCCGGCCCGTTAAAAGCCTACCACGTTTTGGGCCAAATAACGGCCCAGATCAGGTCCGGCCCTTTAAGAGGCTTTGGGCTCAATTATGGCCATATCAGATTTGGCCCGTCAACTGGACACTATGCTTTTGGGCCCACTTGCTAAAGGCCCACTTAGTAATTCGGCCTGATATTTGTTTTGGCCTGTTAAGGGCCCGTTTAACTTTTTGGCCATATATTAATTTCGGCCTGTTAAAAGCACATCATATAGTTGGGCCTAACTACGACCCGGTTTGCATCGGGCCTGGTCGCAGTCGATATCTGATTGGGCCAAACAAGGACCGAGACAATTTTGGCCTGTTAAAAGCCCGTGATTTGATTCACACAATCATGGTTCGGGGTTCATTTCGGGCTGCTGCCGGCCCGTTAGCTATTCGGCACGTTTCAAGCCCAACCTACATCATGATTGCATGACGGCCCGATTATGTACCGTAATTTTATGGTTTGGCCGGTTTACTGCAAAGACAGGATATATATATATATATATATATATATATATATATACAGTAAAATAACTGCAGCATTGTGAATAGGAAAGAACCTAGACTATACAATAAAGAAATTACAGCATATTACATCCACTGGGCATCAAAGTTCGCCACTATGATAATAAAGCACAAGCAGACAGCATATTACATACAGTGGGCATCAAAGATCGCCAGCAGTGCAAATAAACATGCCGACAAAATAATATACAAAACCGACAGCACTTCAATATAGTTCAAGAAAGGTTAGCCCTGCTGGGGAGCTGCAACGCAAGTAGCTGAGCAAGATGATGAGACTGCGCTTGTTCAACACTTATATCTTCCTCACTCTGAAAGATAAACAAGCAGACAGATGACAGGTTTTGCACATAAAAGTATCAGTGCTGACAATTCATAAAATTTCTTACTGACGAATAAAGTGACACAGTTTAAAATTGCATTAACACAATATGGTATTGTTCTGGTCAAGACATGGCAGGAAATGACATTGTGAAGGAGTTGGCAGCTTCACGACACCACTGGATTACAGATCAAGAACTCATAAGTATCAATGGTTAGTGTGCTGTCAATATATCCCATTTCAGATTGGCAAATAAAGAGACGGTTTAAATAATACTCCCTCCGTCCGGAATACTTGTCATCAGAATGGATGTGTCTAGAACTAAAATACATCTAGATACATCCATTTCAATGACAAGTATTTTCGGACGGAGGGAGTAGTAGAATGATATGACATTGTTCATAGTTAAGACATTGCATAATATGACATTGTGTTGTAGTGGGTAGGTTCACCACACCAATGGATTACGGATGAAGAACAGAAGCATACATGCAGTGCAAAAGAAGATCACTTGCTCTGTATAGTTTAATTTACATGGTATGAAGAAGGAACTTGGTTGTACAACTAAAAACTTAAATTGAGAAAGGACAAACTTTTGTTTATGAACTACATAACAAACTTTAAACATGCAATTTGATGCAAACACCATAAATAAACAGCTGTTGCAGTCATTCCTAACCAAATATATACAACAAAGTTTGAAGGCTTGAGATGGACAAACTTACATTATTGGTGAAGACAGGCTCTATAAAGGCCTTGTCCATGCTGATGGGAGGGGGGGGGGGCAATTCAAGAAGTTTACCACAGAATCTTCTTCATAAGCATTGCCTTTATTCTACGTTTTGTTAAGAGTAAATATAGATGTGATAATATACAAAAAATGGAGAATATTTAAGATAAGATGAAGAGTGATGCTACATAAGCAAGTAGCTATAAATGTAAGTGCAGTGATACAGGCAAAAGGTACAGCCAAGAGCAATGCACAACTAAACTTCTTCAGTACCAGAGTAAATATAGATCTGATGTGTAGAAAATGGAGGGCAAAGGAAAATAAGCTGCAGAGTGATGGTACATGAACAACTACCTGTCATTATAAGTACACTGATAAAGGATAGCATGTACTTACAAGAACAATGCAGAGCTAAAAAAACATTGGCATTGGATATATTCTACACTAATGTTCATACAGATCAGATAATTTGGAGCGAAAAATTGATAAGCAAGCTATCATGCACACTGCTGTCACATAATGAACCAGGTATGTATGCAAGTACAGTGATACAGTACAACAGGTACTAACAAGAGCAAAGCAGCGGGCAGCATATTTGCGATATCCTGTCGCTCTTTTCAAACCGGAATTCTTCTTCGAGCAGATTTCCTGCAAAAAAAGATCCGTAAGGCACATGCGGAAAAGTAGAAGTTCAAATTGTCATGTGATTTCATAGACAGTACCTCATCCTGGGAACGATACCACTGCATAACAATGTTTTTCCATTCAAGGTCTTCTAAATTTAGCACAGGAGACTTCACCGGAAATTCGTTTATAGACTTGCCATCAAAGTGTGATTTCCTCAGGTAACACTGATACTGCTGCAATGCTTCCTTGAAAAGCACAAGAAAGCTTTGCTCGTCATGACTATCCAGATTGACCTTCGCCTAGTTAAAACAATGTAATGTAAATCATTGATGTGTTCAACCAGCATAAAACAGGAAAATAATAACCATGAACAATAGCACTTACACGTAAGTTGGACAGGAAGATGTGAAAATGGTGTTTGTATTCACAATAATCTTCCCATGATGGGAATATATGCACGTAGTCCCTAACAACATTGAAATAATTGTCTTTTAAACTGGGAATAAATGGAATGGGGTTCCAATCTGCAGGAATTGGCCGTCTCTGCAGTTGGGATAGGTCTTCGGCCGGTGGACTTGCTGTACTTTTTGCTGGAGTGGGATTTTTCTGTGGTACAGCTGGTGCTATGGCAAATGAAATCGGTATACCTTTTGCTGGAGTGCAGGTCCTGTGTGGTGGGGCTAGTGGTGTGGCCAGTGAAGTATGGGTACAGTCTGCTGGAGTCGGTCCTACGTTTTGTGTCACTGGTTGTACAACCAATATAAGTGGGGTGTTGTCTGATTTCTCTGGCACCACCATGTTTTTCAAGGACTTTGCTAGTGCTCCTTCAGGTTCAGCAATCACCCTCTTCCTTTTTGATGTCTGATGCACAAGAACAACATTTGAGTGGAAAAACATGGTATGATGACAGATGGAATATGAATTGATAATGGATGGGCATGGCATCTCGACCTATATGATGAGTAAACTAAGTAGATGGCGGTGCAACAAAGTAGAAGAAATGCAAGACAACATATGCAAGATACCCGCAATCAATAAAACATTGCCAAATTATAATAGGCACTTTGATGGGTTAACAGTACAGGCCATCTGCCTTTGACTCCTCGAGGTTAGAATAGTCATTAGGATCATATTCTGAACAAGAGTCAACAGGTGGGGAGCGTATGAGTTTTATTGCATCCAGAATGGCACTCAATGCCTTGGTGCCAATTTTGTAAGTCATTGCAGTGTTTAGCTTCAAGAGTGGACTGCTGCTAGTGCGACACAAAGCAGCTACACAGATCATAGTGTAGATATAAGGGAAAACCTTAAGCATCAGAGTAAAATCAGCAAAGTGGAACTTGCTGGAATATATGTGCTAGTATTGCCGGTACGGCTAGAAAGGCTTCGGATACCAACTCTCTTCAAGTGAAGGCGCGGTACTGTTAATATCAGTGTAACTCTCAAAGGCGACACAGCTCCCCGCATTTCCTTGCTATTCTTATAGGATTCAAGTGGGCAGGCCACTACAAATCCTATTCCTATGTTTACAAGATCCTACGAATCAAAGATGCTCAAAGTGTCCATCACAACCGACCCTATAGACCTCTACACTGCAAATGTCCCTGCTGATCTTCAGTACAAGGAACATATTGTACTACTATCATACACCCTCTGTTCCAAAATATAAGTCTTGGTAGAGATTTCCACTATGGATGACATACAGATGTATCCAGATACATTTTAGAGTGTAGATTCACTCATTTTGCTCCATATGTAGTCCATGGTGGAATCTATACAAAGACTTGTATTTAGGAATGGAGAGAGTACATGTTAAAGAAGAACGGAAGAGGAACATGGTAAAGAAGAGCAAGCAGATTTTGGATAATAAAATGTTGGTTGCGCAGTGCCCACACATGATGAACCAGAGCGCATTAAGAATGCAACTCCCAGCTGTCTCTCAACCATTGTAGGCGGTTGGATGAAGATCCTACGTCTCCTAACCCTTCTTCTTCCTCGTCTCTGATTCTTCCCATACAGAACACCGCACGGGCTGCCGGCCGGACCACCGGCCCCCACCGCATGTGTTCCTCCGCCACCCCCACCCCCCATCCGCGCCCCAACCCCCACCTGCGTCAAGTTTTCTTCGTTCGACGAGGCCCCACAACCACCCGAGCCCCTTCGATCGCACCAACGAACTCCGGCGAGCTCTGAAAAATCGACTGACCCAATTTTGAAATTTAGTCTACTGTGATTTAACTAGTGTGGAATATAGAAGGGGAAAACCATAAGCATTGGGAGTATAGTGTTGAGCGTGCCATGGCGGATCTGAAGGTGCAAACCGGACAAAGGCAACTTCGCAACCAAGACAAGAAATCAGAGTAAAGCAGTGGCGATCTATTTTCTTGCTGCGATAAATAAGTTGGGCAGATACGAAAGAGTACCACCTCTGGTGCGGCGCCGTGTACGCATCTGCTGAGAATTTGACGGTGCTGCGGTAGCGATGGCTGTCGGCAGCGTGGAAGCAGATCTAGGAGGGTAGACGGTGGCGGCGGGGTGTGGTGGACGAGATGGTCGTAGGAGCGGCGCTGGCAAGGTGGACGACGGCGGGGATGAAGCAAGAGGACGGGATGCAAGGATCCCGGTCCGAAGGCGTGGATGAGAGAGGTCGATCTCTTGTAATGGACGGCGGCGTCAGGGTATCAGCTCTGGCATGGTGGAGGAGGACGGCGGTGGATGGGGTGGCGGACGGTGGTAGATGGAGGAGGGTGGGGTGGAGAGGGTGTTTTGGCACCCACGGAGTACGAATGGGGAAAAGGGAGGTAGAGAGGAAGGGGGGAACCATGTATTCAGGGCGCGCTTGTCTCAAATGCGAGGAAATTTACAAACTTAGCTGCCGTTTCAAATTTCTACTACATCACAGCAACATTAGTCGGTTGGGGATAGGACGGTAATCTCGCATACACCGAATATTTGCCGACGAGAGTTTGTTTTTGGCGCCCACCGTGTATGAATATGAATCGGGGAGGGAGTCGATTTCGGCCGAGGGCACACTGTGTTTTGGCGCCCACCGTGTATGAATCCGGATGAGAGGCGGTTATGTCACATTTGGGTAAATTACAAACCTACCCCTATCGAAACCTATAGAGATCCAGCAGATAGGCTTTGCGTGGCAGGGATAGGCAGTAGTGATTTCCATCTCGCAGATTTTGGTTTCGGATGGTTACTGCAACTTTCCCCGCTTCGTTCAAATTTTGCAGAGTGCACGTTTACCGTGCCAACTCAATTCGAATCCCGTTTGTATTCTATTTTTTACGGGCGGGATCCATTTTCAATTGGAATTACATTCTATATACATCATTTCTTTTATATATACTTTCAAAAGCACAACAAAGAAATCTTCTCCTTTATATGTATAATATGATTTACAAATACAATGATCTCGAAATCTTAAGGTTGAATTCGAAAAAATTTAACCAAATTATGTTCTACTAAAATGTATGGATCAGTAATATCTACATATTAAATAACATAGATATGCGTGAATTCATATGAGTATGCATGTTTGATAGATCAATTTTGGTTCGAGTATGGATTACATGTATCATCATCATCTCGAATTCAAATATTTGAATCCCTTTTTTGTTCACTCCTTTCACGCCCATCTCTCTCGCATGCATGCTCCTTCAGGTAGCTATCACTCTCTTTTCTCCAGCTCACCCGCACGCTCACTTCTCGCAAACATGGTCTCTCGACGTCTCCCTTGAGAAGTGTCACACTCTCCCTATCATTATACATTACACGGATTTCATTATCTCTCACGTCTTTACTGTTCTCTGGTATCACTCGGTACCTAAGCTTTCTTTTTCACCGCCACACACACAGTCTCCACTCGTCTTTCACTTTGTCTTTCTCTCTGTGGGATTCTCTCATATGCCCTATATGTCTCTACATATGACTCATACCACTAAAATTACTCTCTCTCTCTCCTGTAGACACAACATTTGTTGCGGTCTCCTTTTCGTCTCCATCCCAGACTGACATTATTCATTTGTTTACCGATCAGAAAACCCCGACTACCGTCTCCTCTCTCTCTCACACATACACACACACACAACTCCTGCTTCCACTCCCCTTCCCGACTACCGTCTCTCTCTCACACACACAAGACTCTCGCTTTCGCACCCCGACTCGTATTTCTCTCACAAACATTTATCGACTAGCTAGCCTCTAGATAGGTTTATACACCCGCACACTCGTGCTTCCACCATCGCATACATGTCTCTCTCCCGCTCCTTGTATCTATGTAGCTTTTTCTTCCCTTCTTGAGACACGCCCTCTCGATCGTGCACACACACACTATCGCCTCATTTTAAGCTGATACCTATCGCACACACACTCCTTGTGTCTTTGTCACACATGCACTCCGTCCTCCTCCACTCTCCCTCTCTCTCACACACACATGGGCTTTTTGCAACAACTAGTAAGATGCCCATGCATTGCACGGAACATCAAGATGCATTTGTATGAGTAGTTTATCTTCTGGGGGAAAAGGATGAACGATGGAAGGCCTTATTTGCAAATGTGGAGAGGGGTGTGGGTATGTTTTTGCAAAATTGCCATAGTTTCCTTCCTATCCGTCAGATATAGATCGGACGGCCTATATTGCAGGATGGCAGGCACACGATCATCACCGACAATGCTTTTTATAAGAGTAGGGATAAAAATTAGAGTTGGTGATGATGGTGGGCCTTCCATCCTGCAATGTAGGTCATCCGATTTATATTTGACGGATAGGAAGGAAAATATGGCAATTTACCCGCACTCTTCACCACATTTGCAAATAAGGCCTTCCCTCGTTCATCCTTTTCTCCCACAAGATCTTGATGTTCTGTGCAACGCACAGGCATCTTGCTAGTAAGAGTAGAAATTAGACATATACCACTTCTCGAATCCTGAAACCAACAACATTCCTCCCTTATCTCATCAAAACCGCCAAAGGAATATATTTTGAGTGAAACATAACATATTTTTAGTGATATACGTATTTCAAAACTAGACTTTTTTTCTATCAAATCGGTGAATATGTATTAATCTACTTTGGTTGTGTGGCAACGCATTGGCACATTGCTAGTAGTTATTATAATTTTTTGGAAACCAGACAAACGGTGGAGTACATATACAAAGAGAAGAGGCGCACGCACGCAGTCGGCCTCTCGCTGTCTCGCACACATGAGTGTTACGTAAAGGCGATGTTAACAAATAAACCCTAAAACCCTAGGTGCACGATTGCTGCATTCGCGGGTACCGGGTACGTGGTGGAGCACCTTTGTAGGAATAGTCAGCTCGTGTGATAATTTGATCCATAGGAGTTGATGGTTGGGACCACAGGTGAACGACTTGGAGCGCGGTGGCTCGCCAGTTGCCACAAATCGAGTAGCCACGTTTAAAATGTCGTTTTTTAGCAGGGTTAAGAGTTCCGATTTTCAATGGCACGTTATAAGTAGTAAGTATTTTTTAGAACGATTGGTATGGAGCAAAAATGGAATTCATAATAGTACGTATCTCCTTGGCGTATGGTTGTATGGGTTTATGTTGCGGGATGTTGAACTTGGTAGTTCTAGGGCAAATACTATGGTTTAGATTTAGATGCTGGTTTTCACTAATCGGAAGGGGAAACCTTTCTTTGATTAAAAGAAACTACTACCTCCATTCTGGTTTACTAGTCCCCATCGTACTTTGGGTCAAAGCTTGTCCACGAATTTTACTTGTAAAATGTGAATGGAAAACGAGATTTCGTTATACCCAAACAAAAAAGGACTGGAGGGAGTGATTGCTCTGACACGGACGCGACCTCTCATAACGCAGGCATTGAACCGGCGCGCCAGCCAAGAGGGCCGCACTCGCTGCAGGCCCAGCTGAGCATGCATCCTCGCCGCGTGCAACTAGCTTAAGACCGCCCCGCCTGCCTTCATTGATTCCGCGCGTGTGCCGGCAACACGTCCTTCCGCGAGCCGGAAGGCATTTTAGAACATAAAAATGACTAAAATATAATTAATTTACGCATGGTCTTGACTTGTTGTGCTCGCACTGGTAGCAGGAACTAGTAGAGGTTTTTCTTTATTTATAACCCTCCTCACATTTTTTTGGCTTTGAAGTGAATCATGGTTGTGGACATTATGTATGAATGTGCAGATATCTGTGAACATGAGTTTGATGTGGAAGTTGAACTTGGAATGTCGGGCTTGCGCGTGAACTATACCATGTCCAATGCTTCGTTTGTTATTGTTTGGAAAGTAATTGCTGCTATTACATGACCCGAAAAAAACATTTTGTGCCACATCAGTAGATGCACAAACATCACAACATGCATGTTGACTGGATAAACATTTGAACCTAGCTATTATGAAGGAAATTTTGTATTGACAACAGTTTTAGATAGCAGGAGACGCCTAGCCTGCTCTGCCTCTGCTAGCTTATTTCTGGCTTCTTCCATCTCTTCTTTGGCTTGGGTGAAGAGAGCATCCGATTGCTCTTTTCGCTTCTTCAGGAACTCAGCTACATTCTCAAGGGTTGCTGCATGCTTTCTTTCAGCCTTTACTAATGCCACGAGGACACGAACAGCTGACGACTCCACCTGGCTTGTGTGTAATCCAGCATCATCTGGGAATTTGCACCTTGTGTCTAATCCAACATCATTAGGGAACTGGCACCTTGTGTGTAATCCAGCCTCATTTTGGAAACATGATCTCGAGGTTGACCATACTTCCCTTCTCGCAGGAACTGCATCCTGACATGAAGTTACTTCTTTTTTAGATCAATACTCAGAGAAACCTAGATCTATTTAGTAGAAGCCAGATAAACAGAACTCGGAGAAGTGAATTCAAAAGGAAAAGAAATATAAAAATAGACTAGAAGGTGAGAACACCCACTTCCTACATCAAGCTAAAAACGAAAGCATTAGGATGATTAAGACTCTTCTTATTACACATCGAAGAACACCACGCTTAAGAGAAACAGAAACTACAACATATACACATCGAAGAACACGAGGCTAAACGAAAGTAATTGAAAGGGTGTTACTTACCAAAGCTCGTTTTACAGGTTCGGTGCAGCTCCTCTTTAACTTGCCACGCTCCTTCAAGATGTCCCAAATATCCCGTGTTTGGTCTTCATTACTCCTCTGCATGTTCACACTCGTGGTTTTAAAATCTCAACATGGCAAGAAAAATACTACTAGTAATACTCGAGCATCTTGTGGGCAACATTAAAGCACTTGTCTGCCATGTTAGAGCATCTCCAACAGAATCACAACGCGCGGCGCTTTAAAAAAGCGTTTATAGTGCTGAGATCGAGAAGTAGATACTAGAGAGTAGAGGATGGTTCTCAGCATAGATAGGTAAAAAAAGATAATTCAACTACTCCTCGTTGTCCGACTCCTCCTCGGTGATGTCCTCCTCCGACGTCTGACTGTAGGCGTGAAGATACCGATCGGCGTCAGATTTCCAGGGTGACGCTGCTCCTAGCCTCATGTTGAATTGAGCGTCCGCTTTTCGCATACGCTTATCCTCGCGATAGGCGGCTCGATCCGCCCTCCTCTTATCCCTCTCCGCCCTCCTTTGCGCGTAGAACTCGCGCTTGTTGATGATGTCCTGTGGGAAGTGTTGGCGCCACTGCGCCATGGCTTACTCGTCCATCTCGGCGATGCCGAGACGGTGCTCCTGCCTCCGGTTTCCATGACGATCCTCGTCGGTGCTAAGCCGTGGCAGTGGCGCGAGCTCCTGCACCCGCTCCCGCGTCGGCACATTGGGGAAGTTCAATGTTCTATGAGGCCACTGGAGGCGCCACGCTGCTGCGTCATATGCGCGGGCGGCCTCGTTGGCGGTGTCAAAATTGCCGAGGCCGAGGCGCATCCCGCGGAACCGGATCTCGGTGAGGAAGCCGCAGGAGGGGCGCGCGCGGATGCCGCGGTATTCCCATGTTTCCCGGCGACGCGGCGGCATGGTGGCGCGGCAGCAGCGAGGCAAAAAAGAGCAGGGAGAGAGCGGTGGCGAGGCACAGAGTGGTGGCAAGGCACAGAGCGGTGGGAGGGCGTTGGATTTTATAAAGCGCGTCGGACGCCGCGCGCCAAAACTAGCGCACGCCCGGCCGCTTTTTCCCACGCACGCGCGATCCTTTCCCGACGTCTCTGCTATCTCGACTCTCTTCTCTACGGTTATATTTATTTAATATTTAATATTTAATATTTATCTCTACTTCCTTTACTGTCTACTTTTTTTCTCTATACGTTTTTTCTTGCAATATAGGCTGTCCGATTTATATCTGACAGATAGGAAGGAAACAAATGGGAATTTTGGAAAAAGATACCCATACCCCTCTCCAGATTTGCCAATAAGGCCTTCCCTCGTTCATCCTTTTCTCCCACAAGATAAACTACTCATACAAATGGATCTTGATTCGTGCAACGCATGGGCATCTTGCTAGTTCTAAAAACCTTTCCATCATTTGCCACACTACTGGTTGCAGATGAAAAACCTACCCAAGCATAGCGCAATACAAGAGCGACGCACAATTACAAGCTAGTATTCTGTTGGACAGTGGAGGTTATAACCAATTACTTTTACGGGAACAAGCTCACCCAGGAAAATTGAAGGGTAGGTATGAACAAAATTGGAACTGCACATGTACTGCTAAGTGATTTAATACACACATTACCAATCGAGGAGGAGAACGATGGTCGCGGCGGCCTCTGTGAGTCATGGTCGGCAACAGGAGTCAGTTCATTGTCCACGATGGTGGTACTTCTACGCTTGGCGTCGGCTTCCGGAAGCAGATCCGAGACCGTGGAAGACGATGCCGGGGAAGAGGCTCCGTGTATGACGACGATGGTGGACCGACTCCAGTGCGGCGTACGAGGTCGTCGATGAGGCAGATGCGCTGCGGTGGACGAGTGCACCGATGTAAAGGGGAGGAGCACGAAGGCTGCGGTGAAGTCTATTTTGCGGTGGGGATAGAAAATGGGGAGTACTCAGGTGTACTACTCTGGGTGCCGGGGTGGGGTTGGCTGGGTAGGGTGAACCTGAAGTTACGAAAACAGCCCCCTACCAAGCGTCATCCGTAGGCCTGTTCCGAAGGTTATGATGGTAACTTCCCACTGCTCGAATCAGGGTCGCGGGAGATTTTCCCGCCGACCTCAAAATTTTGTGACACTGGACTCCCCATGTGGCGTGTTGAGTGATTCGGCTAAGCAACTAGCGAGTAGTAGTAGTAAACTCTGCATAGTAGGTTTGACCGAAGTCAAGTTCCTAAAGTTTGACCAAGTTTATATAAAAATATAAACATTTACCATAAAAAATATGTATGATGTGAAAGTACATTCAATAATGAATCTAATGGTATTTATTTGTTATTGTATATGTTAATATTTTTTGTTATAAGCTTTCTGAGAGTTTACAAAACTTGACTTTGACCAATGCTAATACCCAGACTTAAATAAAAATAGAGGGAGTACACATTTGTTTTCTTAGTTTGTGGTGAACTGATCATTCGTTGAAATTTTGAAATAAATATATTAGGTTATTGACTTCGAATGTAATGGTCTATACAATTCAATAGTTACAATCATTGTCGAATCCCAAGATGTATACAAGGTCTATAGTACTTCATAACATGCTAAAACTCACATAATCCCAGTCAAATGAGAATCTAAATGCATTTCATAGTTATTACTTTGTAGGATGCAACAAAAACAACCAAAACTCTACATCAGACATTATAGAAGCAACATTTTGACATATCCCAATGTGTGAATGAAACGTGCAGAGAGAGCTTTTGAAGATGGAGCAGATAGGGAGGGAAAGATTGTATGTATGTGGACGAGAGAGTAGGAGACAAACCAAACAAGACACACACAGAGAGAGAGAGAGAGAGATAGAGAGAGAGAAAGAGAGAGGAAGAAGTTAGGTCTGTGAGAAAGATGGAGACATGTAACATACGTGAGATGCGTGTGCATCCGGATTCTGTATACGTGGAAGGAGAAGAGACAACATGTTTGATGAGAGAGCTGAAAAAACATGGACAAGAGGGGAAGGATCTCATGGGTTGAGGGATTGACAATTTTGTGCGGGGGAGAGAGGGATTGGTAATTTTGTGCAAGAGAGAGAGGGTGGGGGGAGGAGTCAGTCAGCCATCGTCACATCACCCTTCTTCCAAATGAGCCCGCATTCTCTAGCGTGGTGTGGTCGCCATCTTCGATCTGCTCGATGCCCTCTTTGAAGATTGAGGTGTTGTGCATGTTGGGGTGCAAAGAAGCACAAGCGAGAGTGGTCGCCGTATAACCTTGGATGGGGATGAATAGTGTGCTCGGGGGAGTGTGTGTGTGTGTGTGTGTTGTGCTGCGTCTGTCTCTGTCTGTGTGTGTGTGTGTGCGTATGTGTGTCAGATATTGAGCGAAAACAAACCTAAGGAGAGAAATGGGTATTCACGAAGACATTGTGCGGGCCATGAGGTGGGCAGGGGCCGAGTGAGGGCGTCAAAATGTGCGTGTTGATGCATGTGTTGCATGCGATCGTGCGAGGGACGGACGAATCAAGAGAGATGGTTGTTGTGTTACAGATGCTCCTCTCTATCTCTCTGTCTCTCTCTCTGTCTCTCTCTCTCTCACACACACACACACACAAGTAAACTAGAAGACCGTTCTCTCATGTATACACAACGTATCGGCATTTGTCTATGTCTCACTCATGCATGATCATTTGCACATTCACACCTCTCTATGTCTGTATCACACGCACACCGTCTCCACATTGCCCTTCCGCCACAACACACATATGGACACATACACACGTTCTCTCTCAGTCACACACACAAAATAAGTATTAAAAAACTAGGGCGCACCTAAAACGTCCAAATCCAAATAAACACAAACTAGAGCTAAATTCAAATATATGGAAATATTGCAGCGTCAAGAACTTTCCCAGGAAAAAAAGTTGAGTAATATTCGAGGATTGTTTTCACACACACAAAAAGGTTCGGTGGATGTTCTTCGGGCGCGACACGGTGATGCACCGTTCGATCGACCGCGCGGCCGCGGTTCACGCGCTTGCACATGATTCTGTATCGTGGCTGTGCTACTAACTTCAAAAAAAAACTAATAAAAGCGCTGCCTAAGTCTAATGTTTACGTGTACTAGTACGGTTTTCTTTTAAGTTTGACCAACCTTATATAAAACTAAAGTAAAGTAAGCTCCCACACGCGCACTCATCAATATGCTGCCGCCGCTGTTGCGCATGCCGGCGCCCGCCTGCTCCGGCCAACAATTTCTCGCCCATCACTACCGTGTCGCTGCCATCCCTGTGCCATGAAGTCGAAGGCTCGCTCGCTCACGTCGTCTGCAGTCCCTCCTCGCCATGCTGCCGCGCTACCAAGCACGCGAGCAGCTGGTGGAGCCGCATCTATGCATGCAGCATACAAAGAGGAGGACGAGCGCGTGCTCCAGCACGCCGGCAAGGAGAAACTAGAGTGTCATTGTCGTCTCCGCCCGCGCGGAGGAGGCGCGCATGGTGGCTGTCGCGGCGGAAGCCGGTCGCGGGCGCGTCGAGCCCGCAAACTGGGTGCGGATGCGGAATCTACCTTCGAGACCTTGAATGCCATGTGGATCCTGCAATCTGAAGGAGCAATTTGGGTCAGTCGACTCATGTGAGCCGTTTGATGCAACATGGATGGCTAGAAGGGCTTCTTCCACATCTTCTGCCGTCTTCTTCCTTCGCTCCGTCGAACTTCTTTCACAAATTGACTGACCCAAATTATACTACTAGTACGAACGTATTAAGTATAGTAGGAACACGAAGATACGAGCAGTAGTACCAACTTCAAGAAGAATAGTAGTAAGACATAGTACTAGTACTACTGTACGTACTAAAGAGTTCAAATAACGAGAAAGAACATAAACATATTTCTATTGGGGCCTCAGCACAACACACCCTTGAAAATAAACTAAGCAACAAGTCCGCTTGACACTGTAGTAGAACCAGCATGAGCGACGGCACTACCACCTACTTGGAGTCCGAGTCCACGTCCTCAACTTCGTCCTCGTCCCTCTTCCTCTTCCTCTTCGCCGACGCTTCTTTGCTTGAACCGGACACTAAGCTCTGCTTCTTCATCCAACCCTTGTAGATATTTAAACAAAAGTAGGCATCCGTTGCTGCGTACAGGATGTGATCTTCATCTAATGTCTTTGACTCCCATGCATGATGAAACTCGTGATGAGGTTTCTTAAGTTTAGCGTACGAAGGATCAATCATGGCTGCTACCAGGGTCAGCATTGAAGGTTGAGAGGAGGACACCAGGCTTGCCTTCTGGAGATCGAAGGGCTGGCCTACAATGAGACCTATCCGACGCGGGACATCCCTGTCGTTCTTAAATCCTACAGTAACGAATTTCACTCTTTTGTCCTTGAGGAAGTTCTTAAAATCCTGGCACTCAACGTCGGCATGGCATATGTGGTAGATCAAGCAAACGTTATGTACAATAACCTGGATCACGACGGGCTTCTTCCTCTCTTCGTCCTTTAGATCCTTCTCTCGTCCCAGGACTGTGGTGTACTCAACATCTAGCCCAGCGACCCACTCATCCGTTGAACTGTTGAACATGCGTAGGTGAAGCGAGCAAGCCATGCTTTCACCGTCGCGGATCCACATGTGTAGATGGCGATGAACTGATCGGCGGTGATGGCTCTAACCTGGTACTCAGCGGCGACCATGGAGATTTGGGAGGCCATGGATTTTGGAGGAGGGTTAGGAGAAGTTGAACTGTTGTACCCCGCAAAAACTGGGAGCGAACTAATGTGAAAGGACGGGACGACTGGGAGCGAACTGTTGTGAGGTAGAAGACGGGGACGAGTAGGGCGTGCGAACAGCGTGGGGTTGCTGGCTTGCCCAGTGGGTAAACAGCTACAAGCCCCCAAAGAGTTCTCAAGAACTATGCGGGACCCACTAGATGTCATGTCTACTAGACCCATATCGTAGGCCTGACGGTATAGCTTCTGCCTGTTCGCACGCCATGCCGGCGCGTGGATGTAACTTCACTTAATTTCATCAACCGTCGCGCCTCCCACGACCTTTGCCTCCCTCGCGCGGTCGCGCCCTTTGAGACTTCGACCGGCTATAAATGAGCAATTTTTTGCCTACTCCGCATGCATGATACTCCCTCTGGTCCTTTTTACTCCCGTCAACCGTTTGCAAAGTGTTTGACCAAATTTATACTTTTTTGAACACCACCTTATATTAATTAACCAGCCACACCAGTACACTCATTCGATACAATATTCACCACACATGGCGGTACGTTATTTACAAGAACACCATCTAATCTATTGTCAAAGCTATACTTAGCGATTAGGTGTGCCACCTTATTGGCCGAATGGCTAATCTTTGACAATTGAAGATTGTTGATCAACTTCGAGATGCTCAACACTTTCATCTTCAGGTCATGCATAGTAGACCTATCATAGTCCCCCGATGCAAGAGACGCTACCACAAGCGCAATCAGTCTCTAAAATTATAGGATTATGAAGAGAAATACCTATGTAGAGACCGGCAATGCAAGCCCTAAGCTTTGCTTCCTCCTTGCTTTGACAGGCATCAATGAAATCCCACGACCAAATTTATACTAAAAATATCAATATCTACAATACTGATTATAATGAGTATAAGAACTACGTTTTATAACGAGTGTAAAAATATTGATTTGACATTGTGAATGTTGATACTCCCTCTGTCTAGGTGAGTAAGTCATCTTAGGATGTGTACCGTGACCAAGGAGGAGGGGAAAACGAGAGACATTAATGTTTATTTGCTAATTAAATAGTATTGCATGCAATGAACTAACCACTGCATGTCATGTTTGATAGTCTCAGGTCATTAAAAGCATGCACACCCTCATCTTTTATTGGTTGATATGTCAAGAAACAAGAAACGAGGTAGAAGTTAATGCACCGCGCCTACGTGTTTTGGGATTATTTGGTTTTCGTAAGATGACTTACACACCTAGCTATTAGAGTACCACTACCTCCCTTCTAGTTTAAACAGCTCGATTCAAAAATTTCACCTACTCTTAGTAAGATAGTAGAGGCAGTGGAATAGTTTTTGAAGTCTGCAAAAGTACTCAACTAATGCTGTCGTTCTTCACAAAAAAATGTGTTTACCAATGCATGGATGAACACTAGTTACTCTAACACCCTCTCTTCTTTAATTCTTTGCCACATCAACATGTTTGCTATTCCCGTGCGCATGATACCAGCTAAGATACCACCATTATGGCCCACCTTAATCATCGCATCCAATAATTTAGTGCACCTTGAAATATGAACATGTGTGGGGCGTGTATGTTTTTAATGACTTGAGACTATACCTAGCCCGGCATGCAAGATGACTTATTATGCACCGTTCCCCGTACCTGCGGGAAGCCCGTTCGTCTCCAAATATTTTCCTCTCCATGTGTGGAAACAATATGCCTGCCAAACTCTCCTTCTCCCTCCGGCGGTCCCACCACTCCACCCCGTGTGAAAAAATATGCATGCATGACTCTCCTCCCCCCATGCTCGTCCAATCCGTTGTGACCAGCAATATTTCCACCCCTTCGCTCCCCCGTAATTTACTCCAACAAATATGCCCACGTAGCTTTTAATTAACTTCAGGTGCATTGGGCCACTGACATATGGGCCCAACAAGGGACTGGCCCACATGTCAGTGATACAACTGGACCTGCAGTTAAGTCAGTGCAGCTCAGTCCATATCTTACGTAGGTGTGCCATTGCTCGCTATAAATAATGCGCCTCCCACGACATCGCTATCTCCTCCCCCTCACGTTCACGTTCATCGCTATCTCCTCCCCCTCCCTCTCACGTCGACCACCATGGCATCGCCCCTCCCAAGCCCTAGGAGCCCCTCGCTGCACCACGCGGACGGTCATGTGTTGTCGTTCCGTTCCTCACTGCCACTAGTCGAGGAGGACGTGTCGGTGTTCCGCTCCTCGCCGCTACACGACGCGTCGTTGTTCCGTTCCTCGCCGCCACTAGTCGAGGAGGACGCATGTCACGCCCAATATGCGACCCTATCCAAAAGGAACTCGAAGGTCCCACCAAGGATAGACCCGCATATTGAAACGCTTTTGCAAGGTGGATATCATTACATCAACATTACATAATAGATAGGGATACATACATAAGGCATACAATGCCACACGAATACAGCAATACATCATACATAAGACCAGCATCCGACTACGGATGAAAACACAAACAGAAACTCAAACGACATCCACCCTGCTAGCCCAGGCTGCCGACCTGGAACCTATCCCCTGATCGAAGAAGAAGCAGAAGAAGAACTCCAAAACAAGCAAGCATCGCTCTCGCGTCAGGATCATCGCATAACCTGTACCTGCAACTGTTGTTGTAGTAATCTGTGAGCCACGAGGACTCAGCAATCCCATTACCATGGGTATCAAGACTAGCAAAGCTTAATGGGAAAGGAAGGGGTAAAGTGGTGAGGTTGCAGCAGCGACTAAGCATATATGGTGGCTAACATAAGCAAATGAGAGCGAGAAGAGAAACAAAGGAACGGTCGTCAACTAGTAATGATCAAGAAGTGATCCTGAGCTCCTACTTACGTCAAACATAACACAGAAACCGTGTTCACTTCCCGGACTCCGCCGAGAAGAGACCATCACGGCTACACACGCGGTTGATGCGTTTTAATTTGGATCTGGTGTCAAGTTATCTACAACCGGACATTAACAAATTCCCATCTGCCACATAATCGCGGGCACGACTCTCGAAAGTTTATACCCTGCAGGGGTGTCCCAACTTAGCCCATGATAAGCTCTCGCGATCAACGAAGGATATTCCTTCTCCCAGGAAGACCCGATCAGTCTCGGAATCCCGGTTTACAAGACATTTCGACAATGGTAAAACAAGACCAGCAAAGCCGCCCGATGCGCCGACAATCCCGATAGGAGCTGCACATATCTCGTTCTCAGGGCAACACCGGATAAGTCAAGCTACGAGTAAAACCAGACCTCGAGTTGCCCCGAGGTGGCCCCGCAGGTTGCTTGTTTCGGACCAACACTTAGACAAGCACTGGCCCGGGGGGGCTAAAATAAAGATGACCCTTGGGTTTGGCCGACCCAAGGGAAGGGTATAGGTGGTGGTGAGGCAAATGGTAAAACCAAGGTTGGGCCTTGCTGGACAAGTTTTATTCAAAGCAAACTGTCAAGGGGGTCCCATAAATCACCCGACCGCGTTAGGAACGCAAAATCCGAGAACATAACACCGGTATGACGGAAACTAGGGCGGCAAGATTGGAACAAAACACCAGGCATAAGGCCGAGCCTTCCACCCTTTACCAAATATATAGATGCATTAATAATATAAGAGATATTGTGATATCCCAACATAACCCTGTCCACCATGGAGCAATCTTCAACTTCACCTGCAACTAACAATGCTATAAGAGGGGCTGAGCAAAGTGGTAACATAGACAAGCAATGGTTTGCTAGGAAGGGTGTCAAAGGTTAGAGGTTCATGGCAATTTGGGGAGGCTTGAAGAACAAGTGATAGGTAACGCAACATAGCGATAGAACGAAGCAACTAGCATAGCAATGATAGTAGTGAGATCCAGGGTAGCGATCATCTTGCCTGAAATCCCACAAGGAAGAAGAACAAGTCCATGAAGAAGATGAAGCCACGAAGACGAACCACGCGTAGACGAACGCATCCTCACGATCGCAACGAAACGGGAACTATCGAGAAGAAGCACACAACTTGGTAACACACCACACAGGACAAGGCATGATGCTCAACCAAGTATGTTGCATGACAAAGGCTACATGAAGCCTACTCATGGCAAGAGATGATGCATACAAGAGCAACACATCAAAACAAGTTTAAATGAGGCCCGAAACAATATATAACAATTCCGGTAAGTCCTCATATGCAAATTTCAAAAAGGGTCCAGATCTGAATAAACCTTATGTTCAAGTAGTTAAATAGCAAGTTAAGAAGCACCAAGATGATCTACACGAGATTCTAGTCAAGTTACATATAAAGTTCATTAGATTTGGAGCTACGACCTAGAAGATATGAGCAAAACAAGTTAAACATGGCATTGATGCAAAATGCACCCAAACATCAAGCAAACACCTCAAAACAAGGATGCAACATGATAATATGAAACTTCATGCAAAATCAAGCAAGTTTCATATAGAGCACACTCAAAACGGAGCAACGGTTCAACACATACACTCTATACAAGTCATAACAACAATCTGTCCAAAACAGCAACTAGGCATATTGCAAGCATCAAAACAACAAGCTACAGCATCCCAACGAGAAAACGAAAGACATGGGCATGAAGTACAGGTAAAGCATGACAAAACATGAACACTGAGCTATCTCCAGAAACTACTAGAACATGCTCAAAAGGACATGGGAAGATTGCAAATAATAGCAGTTTCAGCCTTAACAGGAATAACATCAGATTGCAATGTTTAGAGCTATCAAAAAACATGCTACATGAACTTAACATGGCAAACAAAGGCATGGCATGAATCTACTAATCTCATATAACAAAATTCCCTTACTGACCATGAGCCAAAAGGGCACAGAAAATATGATGGCACCCATGTAAACACGGCAAGTTATATGACAGATTCATACATGGCAGGAACAACAATAAGTAGGCATGTTGGTGAGCTTGTACCACTCACCACAGAGCAATACATGTCATGGAAAGGCAACCAACAGTAAGAATACATGTTTATGAAGCTAACAATGGTAAGAGCAAGTTCATAGGAAGCTTGGATCACTAACAACAATCATGGCAACATTGAAAGTTAACAGGCAGACATCAACATTATTTAGCAGTTTTGAGGGCAAGATAACAACATGTTACATCATGCTATAAATGCAACAAGGGGCATGAATGGATAGAGCAAGACATGTAAAACAAAACATCCTTAGTGAACATCTCCAGATTATGCATAGAATGACTTGTAGCAGTAGGTTTACATAGCATCAAAATATAACAGAATCAGTCAGGAAAACAGCAATAGCAAGTACCCTCCTTAACAAGCTTGATGCACTCAGCACACAACTCACAAAAATACATGGATTTGACCTCTGGAAAGATGGCATGACATAGATCAAAATACATGTAGACATCAACCTCATAGGATGCACACATCAAACATGGCAAAAATGACAAATGAGCATGTTATAACAGTTTCAGCAGATTAACATCAACTAGCACTCTTACAACGATGATTCGGGCATCAAGATGGACTCAAATGAACATGGTGCAATAAAATGAAATGAAGTACTCGTCGAGGCGAACAATTTGACATATTACACGCATGAAACGGAGCAGTATGCACAGAGTTATGATGCGTTGAACATGCAACAAATTACTGACAGAGAAATGACAGTGGAAAATGGACCTCGAGGGGGGAAAAGTCAACTCGCCGGAATCTTCGGCGGAGAACGGCCGGAGTAGACGGGGAAGACGTCGTAGTCGAGGGAGAGGTCGGGGAAGCCGGGGGAGGACGGATCCGGGCATGGGGCCCCCGGATCTGGCGTCGGAGGAGGCCGGAGGGGAGGGGACGGCGCCGGATGCGCGCGGCGGCGGTGGCGCTCCGCGGCGGCGCGGGAGACCGGGCGGCGGCGCGGGAGGGCGGCGCCGGCGGCGGCCGGGCAGGGATCCGTTGGGGCGCGGGAGGCGCGCCGGCTCGGGCCGAGCCGCGGGCGGTTGACGGCGGGGCGCCGGCGCGGGCACACAGGGTGCGGCGGCGGGAGGCCGGAACGGCGCGGCGGCGCGACGGCCAGCGGGGCCGGAGGACGGCGGCGGAGGCCGCGGGCTCCCCTCGGGCCCGGCGCGGCCCGGGGCAGGCCCGATCTGGGCCTCACGGGCCCTGGCGGCGGGGAGGAGAGAGAGGGCATGGGGCGACATGGCGGCGGCTGATTCGCTGAGGGCGGCGGCGGACATGTTCGGGCGGCGGGGAAGAAACTTCCGGCGCGCGGAGGAGGAAGAGGCTAGGGTTTGGACCCGAAATTTCGGAGGGGGAGGTCTACATATAGGTAGAGGAAGCTAGGAGACTCCAAATGAGGTGCGGTTTTCGCGCACACGATCGCGATCGAACGACCGAGAGCATGGAGGGGGTTTGGATGGGTTTTGGGCCACTTTGGAAGGGGTGTTGGGCTGCGCACAAAAGAGGCTTTTACGGTTACCCGGTTAACCGTTGGAGTATCAAACGACCTCCAAATGGCACGAAACTTGACAGGCGGTCTACCGGTGCTATACCAAGGCCGCTTGGCAAACCTCAGGCCATTCCGAGAAAGTTTAACACCCGCTCACAACAGGAGACAAAAGGGGGATGCCGGAGGACATAGGAGCGCCGGATTACAAAACGGACAACGGGGAAAATGCTCGGATGCATGAGATGAACACGAATGCGAAATGAGATGCACATGATGACAAGGCAAAATGCAACACGCAAGCAAATGACATGGCAACAACGGCGAATAACTGGCATACACCTGGCGCATCGAATCCGGGGCGTTACAACACTCCTCCACTAACAAGAGATCTCGTCCCGAGATCTTAGGACCGAGACGGAAGAGAAAAGGGATGAGGTGAAACAAGAACTCAAGAGAGGAAACAAAGAATCGAGAGCACCCGAGAAGAAGAGAGGAACAACAAGAATGACGAGAATCGAAAGCTTACGGAATCAGATAGACTATGAAACCACTCCGGTTAGAACGAGATAAGAAACGAATAAGACTGAAAGGTTTTCGGCAGCACTCTGATTGAACATGGAAGGAAAAGAACATGAACTTAACCCAATGAGATGGCACTTGACGAGATGACCAACGCAATGCCTCCGGAGAATTAAAAGAAAGGAATGAAATGAACTTAGAAGGAAGGATTGAATGGAGTTGTTGGGAAAATCAACAACGAAAAGAATAAGCTTGTTGCGGACTTATAGGTAACTTCTCAAGATCATAAGGTATTAACCGGCCACAAACGGAAATGATCGGATTGCTTAGAAGAACGAAGAAATGCAAAACTCCACTTCAAAAGAATGCGGAGAATTAATTGCACTTCGAGACGCGAGAAGAAAAGGTACTTGAATTTCTCCAACAAAATGTTGATGAATTCTTGAAGAATGAATTAAATCATGAAGAACCACCATAAAGAACTCCAGTAAACAAAAAGACAATGAGATAGAATTGAAGGATGAAAGAATAAGATTAAGGCCCTCCGATGATTAAGATGGGGTTTCCGACGAGATGGCCCAGGAAAATGAACTCCGGAAAAGGAAAGATGAAAACACTTGGAACTAGAATTTATTCCTCAAGAACAAACTTCGAAGGAAGGGATTAGTCACTTGGATGAAATAAGAATAAGATTTATTGTATGCTTATCCTTCATCAAATTAAATTGATGACAAGCAATGGATTTTGCATACTACTTATTCTTCTTGAAAAGGATTAAGGGGAATATAGCACAAAATTTGAGAAAGTCTTCATGAACCACCGGTAGGATTGGAAAGATCGAATGAATTAATATGATAATTAAGGAAAAAGAATCTTGAACGAACCACCGTAAAAAATTCGAAAATGAATGATGAAAGAGAATGAATCACCGGAAGGATTAGAAGAACCAATATGCTAGAGGGGATTTAGATGCAAGCGAACAAAGAGATCATGAGCTGATTAAAGAACACTTGAACGAAGCACCGGGATAAATAGAGAACGATAACTGGAATGATGGCCTCCGGTGAAAAGAAACGGGAAAGCAACTCCTGACATACTCCAGATGGTTGAGAAAAAGAATATCCGACAAATGGAATAATTCGAAAGGATAACATGAAGCTAGAACCACGAATCTTCGGGAGAACGGCAAGATTTAGAGGAAAAAAATTCTTCTTCGGTCTTCAAATGTTGAGAATGGCGATGAGACACCATCAAAATTGTTGAGGTTCTCCGGGAGAAAGAAAAGCGAAAAGGTTGAGCCAACAATGAAAAGAATTTGAAAGCGATCTTGGAGAAGGCATGTGATTGATGGAATCCATTCTTACGTCACACTTTGAAAAGAATTTGAGAATAACTCCGGGGAAATTAGAAGAGTCAGGTAAGATCCTGGGAAAAGACCTGTGGGTTAGGGCCCACTAGAAGAAAACACCATTGGAAAGGATTGTTGAACAGGTAGATGATGCACCAGAACAATTGAAATATTTGAATGAGGTGACAACTGAAGGAAATATGCCCTAGAGGAAATAATAAAGTTATTATTTATTTCCTCATATCATGATAAATGTTTATTATTCATGCTAGAATTGTATTAACCGGAAACATGATACATGTGTGAATACATAGACAAACATAACGTCACTAGTATGCCTCTACTTGACTAGCTCATTAATCAAAGATGGTTATGTTTCCTAACCATAGGAATGTGTTGTCATTTGATTAATGGGATCACATCATTAGGAGAATGATGTGATTGACATGACCCATTCCGTTAGCCTAGCACTTGATCGTTTAGTATATTGCTATTGCTTTCTTCATGACTTATACATGTTCCTGAAACTATGAGATTATGCAACTCCCGTTTACCGGAGGAACACTTTGGGTGCTACCAAACGTCAGAACATAACTGAGTGATTATAAAGGAGTACTACAGGTGTCTCCAAAGGTAGATGTTGGGTTGGCGTATTTCGAGATTAGGTTTTGTCACTCCGATTGTCGGAGAGGTATCTCTGGGCCCTCTCGGTAATGCACATCAATATAAGCCTTGCAAGCAATGTGACCAATGAGTTGGTTACGGGATTATGCATTACGTAACGAGTAAAGAGACTTGCCGGTAACGAGATTGAACTAGGTATTGGATACCGACGATCGAATCTCGGGAAAGTAACATACCGATGACAAAGGGAACAACGTATGTTGTTATGCGGTTTGACCGATAAAGATCTTCGTAGAATATGTAGGAACCAATATGGGCATCCAGGTTCCGCTATTGGTTATTAACCGAGAATAGTTCTAGGTCATGTCTACATAGTTCTCGAACCCGTAGGGTCCGCACGCTTAACGTTACGATGACAGTTTTATTATGAGTTTATAAGTTTTGATGTACAGAAGTTTGTTCGGAGTCCCGGATGTGATCACGGACATGACGAGGAGTCTCGAAATGGTTGAGACATAAAGATTGATATATTGGAAGCCTATATTTGGATACCGGAAGTGTTCCGGGAGAAATCGGCATTTTACCAGAGTACCGGGGGGTTACCGGAACCCTCCCGGGGGTTATTGGGCCTACATGGGCCATAAGGGAGAAGACGAGAGGAGGCAAGAGGTGGGTCGCGCCCCCTCCCCTCCCTAGTCCGAATAGGACAAGGAGAGGGGGGCGGCGCCCCCCTTCCTTTCCCTCTTCCTCCTCCTTCCCCCTTCTCCTACTCCAACTAGGAAAGAAGGGAGTCCTACTCCCGGTGGGAGTAGGACTCCCCCCTTGGCGCGCCCTCCTTGGCCAGCCGCCTCCTCCCCCCCGGCTCCTTTATATACGGGGGCAGGGGGCACCCTAGGACACACAAGTTGATCTACGGATCATTCCTTAGCCGTGTGCGGTGCCCCCCTCCACCATATTCCATCTCGGTCATATCGTCGCGGAGTTTAGGCGAAGCCCTGCGCCGGTAGAACATCATCATCGTCACCACGCCGTCGTGATGACGGAACTCATCCCCGAAGCTTTGCTGGATCGGAGCCCGGGGATCGTCATCGAGCTGAACGTGTGCTGGACTCGGAGGTGCCGTACGTTCGGTGCTTGGATCGGTCGGATCGTGAAGACGTACGACTACATCAACCGCGTTGTGCTAACGCTTCCGCTTACGGTCTACGAGGGTACGTGGACAACACTCTCCCCTCTCATTGCTATGCCATCACCATGATCTTGCGTGTGCGTAGGAATTTTTTTGAAATTACTACGTTCCCCAATAGTGGTATCAGAGCCTAGGTTTTATGCGTTGATGTTATATGCACGAGTAGAACACAATTGAGTTGTGGGCGATACAAGTCATACTGCTTACCAGCATGTCATACTTTGGTTCGGCGGTATTGTGAGATGAAGCGGCACGGACCGACATTACGCGTACGCTTACGCGAGACTGGTTTCACCGTTACGAGCACTCGTGCTTAAAGGTGACTGGCGGGTGTCTGTCTCTCTCACTTTAGCTGAATCGAGTGTGGCTACGCCCGGTCCCTGCCAAGGTTAAAACAGCACTAACTTGACAAACTATCGTTGTGGTTTTGATGCGTAGGCAAGAACGGTTCTTGCTAAGCCCG
Organism: Triticum timopheevii; assembly: GCA_963921465.1. Classification (NCBI taxonomy): domain Eukaryota; kingdom Viridiplantae; phylum Streptophyta; class Magnoliopsida; order Poales; family Poaceae; genus Triticum; species Triticum timopheevii. Next base: position 294,567,097 of record OY997270.1, read on the forward strand.
TAGCAGCCACGTAAAACTTGCAACAACAAAGTAGAGGACGTCTAACTTGTTTTTGCAGGGCATGTTGTGATGTGATATGGTCAAGATGTGATGCTATATTTTATTGTATGAGATGATCATGTTTTGTAACCGAAGTTATCGGCAACTGGCAGGAGCCATATGGTTGTCGCTTTATTGTATGAAAAGCAAACGCCATGTAATTGCTTTATTTTATCACTAAGCGGTAGCGATAGTCGTAAAAGCAATAGATGGCGTAACGACAATGATGCTACGATGGAGATCAAGGTGTCGCGCTGGTGACGATGGTGATCACGATGGTGCTTCGAAGATGGAGATCACAAGCACAAGATGATGATGGCCATATCATATCACTTATATTAATTGCATGTGATGTTTATCCTTTATGCATCTTATCTTGCTTTGATTGATGGTAGCATTTTAAGATGATCTCTCACTAAAATTATCAAGAAGTGTTCTCCCTGAGTATGCACCGTTGCCAAAGTTCGTCGTGCCCAGACACCACGTGATGATCGGGTGTGATAAGCTCTACGTCCATCTACAATGGGTGCAAGCTAGTTTTGCACACGCAGAATACTCAGGTTAAACTTGACGAGCCTAGCATATGCAGATATGGCCTCGGAACACGGAGACCGAAAGGTCGAGCGTGAATCATGTAGTAGATATGATCAACATAATGATGTTCACCATTGAAAACTACTCCATCTCACGTGATGATCGGTTATGGTTTAGTTGATTTGGATCACGTGATCACTTAGATGACTAGAGAGATGTCTGTCTAAGTGGGAGTTCTGAAGTAATATGACTAATTGAACTTAAATTTATCATGAACTTAGTACCTGATAGTATTTTGCTTGTCTATGTTTGTTGTAGATAGATGGCTCGTGTTGTTGTTCCGTTGAATTTTAATGCGTCTCTTGAGAAAGCAAAGTTGAAAGATGATGGTAGCAATAACACAGACTGGGTTCGTAACTTGAGGATTATCCTCATTGCTGCACAAAAGAATTATGTCCTGGAAGCACCGCTGGGTGCCAGGCCTGCTGTTGATGCAACTGACGACGTTAAGAACGTCTGGCAGAGCAAAGCTGATGACTACTCGATAGTTCAATGTGCCATGCTTTACGGCTTAGAACCGGGTCTTCAACGACGTTTTGAACGTCATGGAGCATATGACATGTTCCAGGAGTTGAAGTTAATATTTCAAGCAAATGCCCGGATTGAGAGATATGAAGTCTCCAATAAGTTCTATAGCTGCAAGATGGAGGAGAATAGTTCTGTCAGTGAGCATATACTCAAAATGTCTGGGTATAATAATCACTTGATTCAACTGCGAGTTAATCTTCTTTATGATAGCATCATTGACAGAATTCTCCAATCACTGCCACCAAGCTACAAGAGCTTCGTGATGAACTATAATATGCAAGGGATGAACAAGACAATTCCCGAGCTCTTCGCAATGCTAAAAGCTGCGGAGGTAGAAATCAAGAAGGAGCATCAAGTGTTGATGGTCAACAAGACCACTAGTTTCAAGAAAAAGGGCAAAGGAAAGAAGAAGGGGAACTTCAAGAAGAACGGCAAGCAAGTTGCTGCTCAAGAGAAGAAACCCAAGTCTAGACCTAAGCCTGAAACTGAGTGCTTCTACTACAAGCAGACTAGACACTGGAAGCGGAACTGCCCCAAGTATTTGGCGGATAAGAAGGATGGCAAGGTGAACAAAGGTATATGTGATATACATGTTATTGATGTGTACCTTACTAGAGCTCGTAGTAGCACCTGGGTATTTGATACTGGTTCTGTTGCTAATATTTGCAACTCGAAACAGGGACTACGGAATAAGCGAGCACTGGCAAAGGACGAGGTGACGATGCGCGTGGGAAACGGTTCCAAAGTCGATGTGATCGCGGTCGGCACACTACCTCTACATCTACCTTCGGGATTAGTTTTAGACCTGAATAATTGTTATTTGGTGCCAGCGTTGAGCATGAACATTATATCTGGATCTTGTTTGATGCGAGAAGGTTATTCATTTAAATTAGAGAATAATGGTTGTTCTATTTATATGAGTAATATCTTTTATGGTCATGCACCCTTGAAGAGTGGTCTATTTTTATTGAATCTCGCAAGTAGAGATACACATATTCATAATGTAGAAGCCAAAAGATGCAGAGTTGATAATGAGAGTGCAACTTATTTGTGGCACTGCCGTTTAGGTCATATCGGTGTAAAGCGCATGAAGAAACTCCATACTGATGGACTTTTGGAATCACTTGATTATGAATCGCTTGGTACTTGCGAACCGTGCCTCATGGGCAAGATGACTAAAACACCGTTCTCCAGTACTATGGAGAGAGCAAAAGATTTGTTGGAAATCATACATACAGATGTATGTGGTCCGATGAATGTTGAAGCTCGTGGCGGATATCGTTATTTTCTCACCTTCACAGATGATTTGAGCAGATATGGGAATATCTACTTAATGAAACACAAGTCTGAAACATTTGAAAAGTTCAAAGAATTTCAGAGTGAAGTGGAAAATCATCGTAACAAGAAAATAAAGTTTCTACGATCTGATCATGGAGGAGAATATTTGAGTTACGAGTTTGGTTTACATTTGAAACAATGCGGAATAGTTTCGCAACTCACGCCACCTGGAACACCACAAAGAAATGGTGTGTCCGAACATCGTAATCGTACTTTACTAGATATGGTGCGATCTATGATGTCTCTTACCGATTTACCGCTATCGTTCTGGGGTTATGCTTTAGAGACGGCCGCATTCACGTTAAATAGGGCACCATCAAAATCCGTTGAGACGACGGCTTATGAACTGTGGTTTGGCAAGAAACCAAAGTTGTCATTTCTTAAAGTTTGGGGCTGCGATGCTTATGTGAAGAAACTTCAACCAGATAAGCTCGAACCTAAATTGGAGAAATGTGTCTTCATAGGATACCCAAAAGAGACTGTTGGGTACACCTTCTATCACATATCCGAAGGCAAAACATTCGTTGCTAAGAATGGATCCTTTCTAGAGAAGGAGTTTCTCTCGAAAGAAGTGAGTGGGAGGAAAGTAGAACTTGATGAGGTAACTGTACCTGCTCCCTTATTGGAAAGTAGTTCATCACAGAAATCAGTTCTTGTGACACCTACACCAGTTAGTGAAGAAGCTAATGATATTGATCATGAAACTTCAGATCAAGTTTCTACTGAACCTCGTAGGTCTACCAGAGTAAGATCCGCACCAGAGTGGTACGGTAATCCTATTCTGGAAGTCATGTTACTTGACCATGATGAACCTACGAACTATGAGGAAGCGATGATGAGCCCAGATTCCGCAAAATGGCTAGAGGCCATGAAATCTGAGATGGGATCCATGTATGAGAACAAAGTATGGACTTTGGTTGACTTGCCCGATGATCGGCAAGCCATTGAGAATAAATGGATCTTTAAGAAGAAGACTAACGCTGATGGTAATGTAACTGTCTATAAAGCTCGACTTGTTGCGAAAGGTTTTCGACAAGTTCAAGGGGTTGACTACGATGAGACTTTCTCACCCGTAGCGATGCATAAGTCTGTCCGAATCATGTTAGCTATTGCTGCATTTCACGATTATGAAATTTGGCAAATGGGTGTCAAAATTGCATTCTTGAATGGATTTCTGGAAGAAGAGTTGTATATGATGCAGCCAGAAGGTTTTCTTGATCCAAAAGGTGCTAACAAAGTGTGCAAGCTCCAGCGATCCATTTATGGATTGGTGCAAGCATCTCGGAGTTGGAATAAACGCTTTGATAGTGTGATCAAGGCATATGGTTTTATACAGACTTTTGGAGAAGCCTGTATTTACAAGAAACTGAGTGGGAGCTCTGTAGCATTTCTGATATTATATGTAGATGACATATTATTAATTGGAAATGATATAGATTTTCTGGATAGCATAAAGGGATACTTGAATAAAAAAAATTCAATGAAAGACCTCGGTGAAGCTGCTTACAAATTGGGCATCAAGATTTATAGAGATAGATCAAGACGCTTAATAGGACTTTCACAAAGCACATACCTTGATAAAATTTTGTAAAAGTTCAAAATGGATCAGGCAAAGAAAGGGTTCTTGCCCGTGCTTCAAGGTGTGAAGTTGAGTCAAACTCAATGCCCGACCACAGCAGAAGATAGAGAGAAAATGAAAGATGTTCCCTATGCTTCAGCCATAGGCTCTATCATCTATGAAATGCTGTGTACCAGACCTGACGTATGCTTAGCAATAAGCTTGGCAGGAAGGTACCAAAGTAATCCAAGAGTGGATCACTGGACAGCGGTCAAGAACATCCTGAAATACCTGAAAAGGACTAAGGATGTGTTTCTCGTATATGGAGGTGACAAAGAGCTAGTCGTAAATGGTTACGTCGATGCAAGCTTTGACACTGATCCGGACGATTCTAAATCGCAAACTGGATACGTGTTTTTATTAAACGGTGGAGCTGTAAGTTGGTGCAGTTCTAAACAAAGCGTCGTGGCAGGATCTACATGTGAAGCGGAGTACATAGCTGCTTCAGAAGCAGCAAATGAAGGAGTCTGGATGAAGGAGTTCATTTCCGATCTAGGTGTCATACCTAGTGCATCGGGACCAATGAAGATCTTCTGTGACAATACAGGTGCAATTGCCTTGGCAAAGGAATCCAGATTTCACAAGAGGACCAAGCACATCAACAGACGCTTCAATTCCATTCGGGACCAAGTCCAAGTGGGAGACATAGAGATTTAAAAGATACATATGGATCTAAATGTTGCAGATCCATTGACTAAGCCTCTCTCACGAGCAAAACATGATCAGCACCAAGACTCCATGGGTGTTAGAATCATTACTATGTAATCTAGATTATTGACTCTAGTGCAAGTGGGAGACTGAAGGAAATATGCCCTAGAGGCAATAATAAAGTTATTATTTATTTCCTCATATCATGATAAATGTTTATTATTCATGCTAGAATTGTATTAACCGGAAACATGATACATGTGTGAATACATAGACAAACATAACGTCACTAGTATGCCTCTACTTGACTAGCTCATTAATCAAAGATGGTTATGTTTCCTAACCATAGGCATGTGTTGTCATTTGATTAATGGGATCACATCATTAGGAGAATGATGTGATTGACATGACCCATTCCGTTAGCCTAGCACTTGATCGTTTAGTATATTGCTATTGCTTTCTTCATGACTTAAACATGTTCCTGAAACTATGAGATTATGCAACTCCAGTTTACCGGAGGAACACTTTGGGTGCTACCAAACGTCAGAACATAACTGAGTGATTATAAAGGAGTACTACAGGTGTCTCCAAAGGTAGATGTTGGGTTGGCGTATTTCGAGATTAGTTTTTGTCACTCCGATTGTCGGAGAGGTATCTCTGGGCCCTCTCGGTAATGCACATCAATATAAGCCTTGCATGCAATGTGACCAATGAGTTGGTTACGGGATGATGCATTACATAACGAGTAAAGAGACTTGCCGGTAACGAGATAGAACTAGGTATTAGATACCGACGATCGAATCTCGGGCAAGTAACATACCGATGACAAAGGGAACAACGTATGTTGTTATGCGGTTTGACCGATAAAGATCTTCGTAGAATATGTAGAAACCAATATGGGCATCCAGGTTCCGCTATTGGTTATTAACCGAGAATAGTTCTAGGTCATGTCTACATAGTTCTCGAACCCGTAGGGTCCGCACGCTTAACGTTACGATGACAGTTTTATTATGAGTTTATAAGTTTTGATGTACCGAAGTTTGTTCGGAGTCCCGGATGTGATCACGGACATGACGAGGAGTCTCGAAATGGTCGACACATAAAGATTGATATATTGGAAGCCTATATTTGGACATCAGAAGTGTTCCGGGTGAAATCGGCATTTTACCGGAGTACCGGGGGGTTACCGGAACCCTCCCGGGGGTTATTGGGCCTACATGGGCCATAAGGGAGAAGAGGAGAGGAGGAAAGAGGTGGACCGCGCCCCCTCCCCTCCCTAGTCCGAATAGGACAAGGAGAGGGCCCCCCCCCTTCCTTCCCCTCTTCCTCCTCCTTCCCCCCTCTCCTACTCCAACTAGGAAAGAAGGGAGTCCTACTCCCGGTGGGAGTAGGACTCCCCCCTTGGCGTGCCCTCCTTGGCCAGCCGCCTCCTCCCCCCTCGGCTCCTTTATATACGGGGGCAGGGGGGCACCCTAGGACACACAAGTTGATCTACGGATCGTTCCTTAGCCGTGTGCGGTGCCCCCCTCCACCATATTCCACCTCGGTCATATCGTCGCGGAGTTTAGGCGAAGCCCTGCGCCGGTAGAACATCATCATCGTCACCACGCCATCGTGCTGACGAAACTCATCCCCGAAGCTTTGCTGGATCGGAGCCCGGGGATCGTCATCGAGCTGAACGTGTGCTGAACTCAGAGGTGTCGTACGTTCGGTGCTTGGATCGGTCGGATCGTGAAGACGTACGACTACATCAACCGCATTGTGCTAACGCTTCCGCTTATGATCTACGAGGGTACGTGGACAACACTCTCCCCTCGCGTTGCTATGCCATCACCATGATCTTGCGTGTGCGTAGGAATTTTTTTGAAATTACTACGTTCCCCAACAACAACCTCGAATTAATTGGACACAGACAAATCTCCTGAGATGTCTTGAACACTCCGGAAGGATAAACTGGCGAGAGGCGAACGAGCAAAGGGAAATATTTGAGTTGAGGGAAAGAATACGATCGACAATGAAAAATTTGAATTGAATCCACCGAATAAGAAAAAGAGATGATGAATGTCAAACGAGATGAGAATTCACCGGTTGAAATGATTGATGGAAAACTGAAGAGGCTCCGAACGAATGAAATTGATGCTCAAAAGAGACTCAAACTCCGGGAAGAAGAGGGTTGGAGGACGGGAAAACAAAGGCAACTTGGAAGGGGAAGCTACGAATAACTTGAAGAGAAAAACACTGATTGAAATCATTGAGGAAAGAAAGCAAAGACTTCACACGAGTAGGATGGATACTCGATTACGGACTTTGGCTCCGAGAAGAAGAAGGGTGAGCGGGTGGGAAAAGATAAACGACTGAGGATTGAACTTGGCAAAGAAGAAGAGGCTCGAGTCAACTTGACGAGAAATGCACCGGATGAAAGGAGCTGAGAATCCAACGATCGGAAAACCAACTGCGTGATCCTAAAGAAAAATTTGAAGGGGAAGAGGAGTAATTCAAAACACCTATGTCAAGATTCCTCACCAGAGCGACGAAGAGGCTGAGGAGTAAAAAGAATTCCTACTCTCCGATATAACTAGACTCAGAAAACAGTTTTCTTCTAGACTCAACAACGGCCAAACTACATGATCAATCAAGGGGGCTCCTAGGGTCGGTCGAGGCTCTGATACCAACTTGTCACGCTCAATATGCGACCCTATCCAAAAGGAACTCGAAGGTCCCACCAAGGATAGACCCGCATATTGAAACGCTTTTGCAAGGTGGATATCATTACATCAACATTACATAATAGATAGGGATACATACATAAGGCATAGAATGCCACACGAATACAGCAATACATCATACATAAGACCAACATCCGACTACGGATGAAAACACAAACAGAAACTCAAATGACATCCACCATGCTAGCCCAGGCTGCGGACCTGGAACCTATCCCCTGATCGAAGAAGAAGAAGAAGAAGAAGAAGAACTCCAAAACAAGCAAGTATCGCTCTCGCGTCAGGATCATCGCATAACCTGTACCTGCAACTGTTGTTGTAGTAATCTGTGAGCCACGAGGACTCAGCAATCCCATTACCATGGGTATCAAGACTAGCAAAGCTTAATGGGAAAGGAAGGGGTAAAGTGGTGAGGTTGCAGCAGCAACTAAGCATATATGGTGGCTAACATACGCAAATGAGAGCGAGAAGAGAAACAAAGGAACGGTCGTCAACTAGTAATGATCAAGAAGTGATCCTGAGCTCCTACTTACGTCAAACATAACACAGAAATCGTGTTCACTTACCGGACTCCGCCGAGAAGAGACCATCACGGCTACACACACGGTTGATGCGTTTTAATTCGGATCTGGTGTCAAGTTATCTACAACCGGACATTAACAAATTCTCATCTGCCACAAAACCGCGGGCACGGCTCTCGAAAGTTTATACCCTGCAAGGGTGTCCCAACTTAGCCCATGATAAGCTCTCGCGATCAACGAAGGATATTCCTTCTCCCAGGAAGACCCGATCAGTCTCGAAATCCCAGTTTACAAGACATTTCGACAATGGTAAAACAAGACCAGCAAAGCCGCCCGATGCGCCGACAATCCCGATAGGAGCTGCACATATCTCGTTCTCAGGGCAACACCGGATAAGTCAAGCTACGAGTAAAACCAGACCTCGAGTTGCCCCGAGGTGGCCCCGCAGGTTGCTCATTTCGGACCAACACTTAGACAAGCACTGGCCCGGGGGGGCTAAAATAAAGATGACCCTTGGGTTTGGCCGACCCAAGGGAAGGGTATAGGTGGTGGTGAGGCAAATGGTAAAACCAAGGTTGGGCCTTGCTGGACAAGTTTTATTCAAAGCAAACTGTCAAGGGGGTCCCATAAATCACCCGACCGCGTTAGGAACGCAAAATCCGAGAACATAACACCGGTATGATGGAAACTAGGGCGGCAAGAGTGGAACAAAACACCAGGCATAAGGCCGCGCCTTCCACCCTTTACCAAATATATAGATGCATTAATAATATAAGAGATATTGTGATATCCCAACATAACCATGTCCACCATGGAGCAATCTTCAACTTCACCTGCAACTAACAATGTTATAAGAGGGGCTGAGCAAAGCGGTAACATAGCCAAGCAATGGTTTGCTAGGAAAGGTGTCAAAGGTTAGAGGTTCATGGCAATTTGGGGAGGCTTGAAGAACAAGTGATAGGTAACGCAGCATAGCGATAGAACGAAGCAACTAGCATAGCAATGATAGTAGTGAGATCCAGGGTAGCGATCATCTTGCCTGAAATCCCGCAAGGAAGAAGAACGAGTCCATGAAGAAGATGAAGCCACGAAGACGAACCACGCGTAGACGAACGCATCCTCACGATCGCAACGAAACGGGAACTATCGAGAAGAAGCACACAACATGGTAACACACCACATAGGACAAGGCATGATGCTCAACCAAGTATGATGCATGACAAAGGCTACATAAAGCCTACTCATGGCAAGAGATGATGCATACAAGAGCAACACATCAAAACAAGTTTAAATGAGGCCGGAAACAACATATAACAATTCTGGTAAGTCCTCATATGCAAATTTCGAAAAGGGTCCAGATCTGAATAAACCTTATGTTCAAGTAGTTAAACAGCAAGTTAAGAAGCACCAAGATGATCTACACGAGATTCTAGTCAAGTTACATATAAGGTTCATTAGATTTGGAGCTACGGCCTAGAAGATATGAGCAAAACAAGTTAAACATGGCATTGATGCAAAATGCACCCAAACATCAAGCAAACACCTCAAAACAAGGATGCAACATGATAATATGAAACTTCATGCAAAATCAAGCAAGTTCCATATAGAGCACACTCAAAACGGAGCAACGGTTCAACACATACACTCTATACAAGTCATAACAACAATATGTCCAAAACAGCAACTAGGCATATTGCAAGCATCAAAACAACAAGCTACAGCATCCCAACGAGAAAAAAAATACATGGGCATGAAGTACAGGTAAAGCATGACAAAACATGAACACTGAGCTGTCTCTAGAAACTACTAGAACATGCTCAAAAGGACATGGGAAGATTGCAAATAATAGCAGTTTCAGACTTAACAGGAATAACATCAGATTGCAATGTTTAGAGCTATCAAACAACATGCTACAGGAACTTAACATGGAAAACAAAGGCATGGCATGAATCTACTAATCTCATATAACAAAAGTCCCTTACTGACCATGAGCCAAAAGGGCACATAAAATATGATGGTACCCATGTAAACACGGCAAGTTATATGACAGATTCATAAATGGCAGGAACAACAATAAGTAGGCATGTTGGTGAGCTTGTACCACTCACCACAGAGCAATACATGTCATGGAAAGGCAACCAACAGTAAGAAGACATGTTTATGAAGCTAAGCATGGCAAGAGCAAGTTCATAGGATGCTTGGATCACTAACAACAATCATGGCAACATTGAACTTAAAGTTAACAGGCAGACAGCAACATTATTTAGCAGTTTTGAGGGCAAGATAACAACATGTTACATCAGGCTATAAATGCAACAAGGGGCATGAATGGATAGAGCAAGACATGTACAACAAAACATCCTTAGTAAACATCTCCAGATTATGCATAGAATGACTTGTAGCAGCAGGTTTACATAGCATCAAAATATAACAGAATCAGTCAGGAAAACAGCAACAGCAAGTACCCTCCTTAACAAGCTTGATGGACTCAGCACACATCTCACAAAAATACATGGATTGGACCTTTGGAAAGATGGCATGACATAGATCAAAATACATGTAGACATCGACCTCATAGGATGCACACATCAAACATGGCAAAAATGACAAATGAGCATGTTATAACAGTTTCAGCAGATTAACATCAACTAGCACTCTTACAACGATGATTCGGGCATCAAGATGGACTCAAATGAACATGGTGCAATAGAATGAAATTAAGTACTCGTCGAGGCGAACAATTTGACATATTACACGCATGAAACAGAGCAGTATGCACAGAGTTATGATGCGTTGAACATGCAACAAATTACTGACAGAGAAATGACTTAGTGGAAAAATGGACCTCGAGGGGGGAAAAGTCAACTCGCCGGAATCTTCGGCAGAGAACGGACGGAGTAGACGGGGGAGGACGGATCCGGGCATGGGGCCCCCGGATCTTGCGTCGGAGGAGGCCGGAGGGGAGGGGACGGCGCCGGATGCGCGCTGCGGCGGCGGCGCTCCGTGGCGGTGCGGGAGACCGGGCGGCGGTGCGGGAGGGCGGCGCCGGCGGCGGCCGGGCAGGGATCCGGTGGGGCGCGGGAGGCGCGCCGGCTCGGGTCGAGCCACGGGCGGTTGACGGCGGGGCGCCGGCGCGGGCACACAGGGCGCGGGGGCGGGAGGCCGGAATGGCGCGGCGACGCGACGGCCAGTGGGGCCGGAGGACGGCGGCGGAGGCCGCGGGCTCCCCTCAGGCCCGGCACGGCCCGGGGCGGGCCCCATCTGGGCCTCACGTGCCCGATCTGGGCCTCACGGGCCGTGGCGGCGGGGAGGAGAGAGAGGGCGCGGGGCGACGTGGCGGCGGCTGATTCGCTGAGGGCGGCGGCGGACATGTCCGAGCGGCGGGGAAGAAACGTCCGGCGCGTGGAGGAGGAAGAGGCTAGGGTTTGGACCCAGAATTTTGGAGGGGCGCGGGAGACCGGGCGGCGGTGCGGGAGGGCGGCGCCGCCGGCGGCCGGGCAGGGATCCGGTGGGGCGCGGGAGGCGCGCCGGCTCGGGCCAAGCCACGGGCGGTTGATGGCGGGGCGCCGGCGCGGGCACACAGGGCGCGGCGGCGCGGCGGCCAGCGGGGCCGGAGGACGGCGGCGGAGGCCGCGGGTGTTGGGGAACGTAGCAGAAATTCAAAATTTTCCTACGTGTCACCAAGATCTATCTATGGAGAAACCAGCAACGAGGGAAGGAGAGTGCATCTACATACCCTTGTAGATCGCTAAGCGGAAGCGTTCAAGTGAACGGGGTTGATGGAGTCGTACTCGTCGTGATCCAAATCACCGATGACCAAGTGCCGAACGCACGGCACCTCCGCGTTCAACACATGTACAGCCCGGTGACGTCTCCCACGCCTTGATCCAGCAAGGAGAGAGGGAGAGGTTGAGGAAGACTCCATCCAGCAGCAGCACAACGGCGTGGTGGTGATGGAGGAGCGTGCTGATCCAGCAGGGCTTCGCAAAGCACCACGGGATATGAGGAGAAAGAAGAGATGCAGGGCTGCACCAAAGAGGAGAAGGGAGAGATTCTCGTGTGTTCTGGGCAGCCCAATGCCTCAATATATATAGGGGGAGAGGGGGCTGCGCCCCCATCTAGGGTTCCCCCCCCCAAGGGGTGCGGCCAGCCCTAGATGGGTTTTGGGGAGGCGGCCAAGAGGGGGAGGAGAGGGAGGCGCAGGGAGCATGGGCCTTAGGGCCCATCTGCCCTAGGGTTTGCCCCCTCCCACTCTCCCCTGCGCCTTGGGCCCCTTGTGGGGGGCGCACCAGCCCACCTGGGGCTAGTTCCCTCCCACACATGGCCCATGCAGCCGTCCGGGGTTGGTGGCCCCACTTGGTGGACCCCCGGGACCCTCCCGGTGGTCCCGGTACTTTACCGATAAACCCCGAAACTCTTCCGGTGACCAAAACAGGACTTCCCATATATAAATCTTTACCTCCGGACCATTCCGGAACTCCTCGTGACGTTCGGGATCTCTTCCGGGACTCCGAACAACATTTGTAACCACATACAAACTTCCTTTACAACCCTAGCGTCATCGAACCTTAAGTGTGTAGACCCTACGGGTTCGGGAGACATGTAGACATGACCGAGACGTTCTCTGGTCAATAACCAACAGCGGGATCTGGATACCCATGTTGGATCCCACATGTTCCACGATGATCTCATCGGATGAACCACGATGTCAAGGACTTAATCAATCCCGTATACAATTCCCTTTGTCTAGCGGTATTGTACTTGCCCGAGATTCGATCGTCGGTATACCGATACCTTGTTCAATCTCGTTACCGGCAAGTCTCTTTACTCGTTCCGTAACACATCATCCCATGATCAACCCCTTGGTCACATTGTGCACATTATGATGATGTCCTACCGAGTGGGCCCAGAGATACCTCTCCGTTTACACGGAGTGACAAATCCCAGTCTCGATTCGTGCCAACCCAATAGACACTTTCGGAGATACCTGTAATGCACCTTTATAGCCACCCAGTTACGTTGTGACGTTTGGTACACCCAAAGCATTCCTACGGTATCCGGGAGTTGCACAATCTCATGGTCTAAGGAAAAGATACTTGACATTAGAAAAACTTTAGCATACGAACTACACGATCTCTATGCTAGGCTTAGGATTGGGTCTTGTCCATCACATCATTCTCCTAATGATGTGATCCCGTTATCAATGACATCCAATGTCCATAGCCAGGAAACCATGACTATCTGTTGATCACAACGAGCTAGTCAACTAGAGGCTCACTAGGGACATATTGTGGTCTAGGTATTCACACGTGTATTACGATTTCCGGATAATACAGTTATAGCATGAATAAAAGACAATTATCATGAACAAGGAAATATAATAATACTTTTATTATTGCCTCTAGGGCATATTTCCAACAGTCTCCCACTTGCACTAGAGTCAATAATCTAGTTCACATTGCCATGTGATTAACACTGACAGGTCACATCGCCATGTGATCAACATCCAAAGAGTTTACTAGTGTCATTAAACTAGTTCACATCATCATGTGATTAAGACTCAATGAGTTCTGGGGTTTGATCATGTTGCTTGTGAGAGAGGTTTTAGTCAACGGGTCTGAACCTTTCAGATCCGTGAGTGCTTTACAAATCTCTATGTCATCTCCTAGATGTAGCTACCACGCTCTATTTGGAGCTATTCCAAATAACTGTTCTACTTGGAGCTATTCTAAATTGTTGCTCCATTATACGTATCCGGTATCTCTACTCAGAGCTATCCGGATAGGTGTTAAGCTTGCATCGACGTAACCCTTTACGACGAACTCTTTATCACCTCCATAATCGAGAAACATATCCTTATTCCTCTAAGGATAACTTTGACCGCTATCTGATGATCCACTCCTTGATCACCTTTGTACTCTCTTGCCAGACATGTGGCAAGGCACACATCAGGTGCGGTACTTATCATAGCATATTGTAGAGCCTACGTCTAAGCATAGGGGACGACCTTCGTCGTTTCTCTCTTTTCTGTCGTGGCCGAGCTTTAAGTCTTAACTTCGTACCTTACAACTTAGGCAAGAACTTCTTCTTTGACTGATCCATCTTGAACACCTTCAAGATCATGTCAAGGTATGTGCTCATTTGAAAGTATTATTAAGCATTTTGATCTATCCTTATAGATCTTGATGCTCAATGTTCAAGTAGCTTAATCCAGGTTTTCTATTGAAAAACACCTTTCAAATAACCCTATATGCTTTCTAGAAAATCATTTCTGATCATCAATATGTCAACAACACATACTCATCAGAAATTCTATAGTGCTCCCACTCACTTCTTTGGAAATACAAGTTTCTCATAAACTTTGTATAAACCCAAAATTTTTGATCATCTTATCAAAGTGCACATTCCAACTCCGAGATGCTTACTCCAGTCCTTAGAAGGATCGTTGGAGCTAGCATACCTTTCAGCATCCTTAGGATCGACAAAACCTTTCTGATTGTATCGCATACAACCTTTCCATACGAAGGCTGGTAAGGAAACTCGTTTTGTCATCCATCTGCCAGATTTTGTAAATGCAGCTAATGCTAACACGAATCCGATGGACTTAAGCATCGCTACGGATGAGAAAATTTCATCGTAGTCAACTCCTTGAACTTGTGAAAAACTCTTCGCCACAAGTCGAGCTTCATGGATGGTGACATTACCATCCACGTCCGTCTTCTTCTTAAAGATCCATTTATCCTAATGGCTTGCCGATCATTGGGCAAGTCCACCAAAGTCCATGCTTTGTTCTGATACATGGATCCTATCTCGGGTTTCATGGTTTCTTAACCATTTGTCAGAATTTGGGCCCACCATCGCTTCTCCATAGCTCTTAGGTTCATTGTTGTCTAGCAACATGACCTTCAAGACAGGATCACCGTACCACTCCGAAGTAGTACGCGTCCTTGTCGTCCTACGAGGTTAGGTAGTGACTTGATCCGAAGCTTCATGATCACTATCATAAGCTTCCACTTCAATTGGTGTAGGTGCCACGGGAACAACTTCCTGTGCCCTGATACACACTGGTTGAAGTGATGGTTCAATAACCATATCAAGTCTCCACCATACTCCCACTCAACTCTTTCGAGAGAAACCTTTCCTCGAGAAAGGACCCGATTCAAGAAACAATCCATATTGCTTTCGAATCTGAATTAGGAGGTATACCCAACTGTTTTGGGTGTCCTATGAAGATGCATTTTATCCGCTTTGGGTTCGAGCTTATCAATCCTGAAACTTTTTCACATAAGCGTCGCAGCCCCAAATCTTTAAGAAATGACAACTTAGGTTTCTCTAAACCATAATTCATACGGTGTCATCTCAACGGAATTACGTGGTGCCCTATTTAAAGTGAGTGCGGTTGTCTCTAATGCCGAACCCATGAACGATAGTGGTAATTCGATAAGAGACATCATGGTACGCACCATATCCAATAGGGTGCAACTATGATGTTCGGACACACCATCAAACTATGGTGTTCCAGGCGGTATTAATTGCGAAACAATTTCCACAATGTCTTAATTGTGTGCCAAAAATTGTAACTCAGATATTCATCTCTATGATCATATCATAGACATTTTATCCTCTTGTCACAATGATCTTCTACTTCACTCTGAAATTACTTGAACCATTCAATAATTCAGACTTGTGTTTCATCAAGAAAATATTCTCAACATCTACTCGAATCATCTGTGAAGTAAGAACATAACGATATTCACTGCATGCCTCAGCACTCATTGGACTGCACACATCAAAATGTATTATTTCCAACAAGTTGCTTATCTTGTTCCGTCTTACTAAAAACGAGGCTTTCAGTCATCTTGCCCATGTGGTATGATTTGCATGTCTCAAGTGATTCAAAATCAAGTGAGTTCAAACGGTCCATTTGCATGGAGTTTCTTCATGCATATACACCAATAGACATGGTTCGCATGTCTCAAACTTTTCAAAAATGAGTGAGTGCAAAGATCCATCAACATGGAGCTTCTTCATGCATTTTATACCGATATGACTTAAGTGGCAGTGCCACAAGTAGGTGGTACTATCATTACTATCTTTTGACATGAACATGTGTATCACTACGATCGAGATTCAATAAACCATTCATTTTAGGTGCAAGACCATTGAAGGTATTATTCAAATAAACAGAGTAACCATTATTCTCCTTAAATGAATAACCGTATTGCGATAGACATAATCCAATCATGTCTATGCTCAACGCAAACACCAATCTCGATGGTAGAGGGAGCGTATGATATTTGATCAACTTTGGAAATACTTCCAACACATATTTTCATCTCACCTTTTAGTCTTCGTTTATTCCGTAGCTTTTATTTCGAGTTACTAACACTTAGCAACCGAACCGGTATCTAATACCCTGGTGCTACTAGGAGTACTAGTAAAGTACACATCAACACAATGTATATCCAATATACTTCTATCGACCTTGCCAGCCTTCTAATCTACCAAGTATCTAGGGTAATTCTGCTCCAGTGGCTGTTCCCCTTATTATAGAAGCACTTAGTCTCGGGTTTGGGTTCAACCTTGGGTTTCTTCACTAGAGCAGTAGCTGAATTGCCGTTTCATGAAGTATCCCTTCTTACCCTTGCCCTTCTTGAAACTTAATGGTTTTACTAACCATCAACGATTGATGCTCCCTTTTGATTTCTACTTTCGCGGAGTCAAACATTGCGAATATCTCAAGGATCATCATATATGTCCCCGATACAATATAGTTCATCACGAAGCTCTAGCAGCTTGGTGGTAATGACTTCGGAGAAACATCACTATCTCATCTGGAAGATTAACTCCCACTCAATTCAAGTGATTGTTGCACTCAGACAATCTGAGCACAAGCTCAACGATTGAGCTTTTCTCCCTGAGTTTGCAGGCTAAGAGAATCGTCGGAGGTCTTATACCTCTTGATGTGGGCACGAGCCTGAAATCCCAATTTCAGCCCTCGAAACATCTCATATGTTCCGCGACGTTTCGAAAACGTCTTTGGTGCCTCAACTCTAAACCGTTTAACTGAACTATCACGTAGTTATCAAAACGTGTATGTCTGATGTTCGCAACATCCACAAACGATGTTTGGGGTTAAGCACACTGAGTAGTGCATTAAGGACATAAGCTTTCTACTGTCCGCATAATTGCTACTATCAACTTTCAACTATATTTTCTCTAGGAACATATCTAAAAGGTGGAACTAAAGCGCGAGCTCACGGCATAATTTGCAAAAGGTCTTTTGACTATGTTCAGGATAATTAAGTTCATCTTATGAACTCCCACTTAGATAGACATCCCTCTGGTCATCTAAGTGATTACATGATCCGAGTCAACTAGGCCGTGTCCGATCATCACGTGAGACGGACTAGTCATCATCGGTGAACATCTTCATGTTGATCGTATCTACTATACGACTCATGCTCGACCTTTCGATCTCTGTGTTCCGAGGCCATGTCTGTACATGCTAGGCTCGTCAAGTTAACCCTAAGTGTTTTGCTGTGTAAATCTGTCTTACACCCGTTGTATGTGAATGTAAGAATCCATCACACCCGATCATCACGTGGTGCTTAGAAGCGACGAACTGTAGCAACGGTGCACAGTCAGGGGAGAACACTTCTTGAAATTGTTGTAAGGGATCATCTTATTTACTACCGTCGTCCTAAGTAAACAAGATGCATAAACATAATAAACATCACATGCAATTATATAGTAGTGACATGATATGGCCAATATCATATAGCTCCATTGATCTCCATCTTCGGGGCTCCATGATCATCATCGTCACCGGCATGACACCATGATCTCCATCATCGTGTCTTCATGAAGTTGTCACGCCAACGACTACTTCTACTTCTATGGCTAACGCGTTTAGCAATAGAGTAGAGTAATTTACATGGCGTTCTTCAATGACACGCAGGTCATACAATAAATAAAGACAACTCCTATGGCTCCTGCCGGTTGTCATACTCATCGACATGCAAGTCGTGATTCCTATTACAAGAACATGATCAATCTCATACATCACATATCATTCATCACATTCTACTTGGCCATATCACATCACATAGCATACCATGCAAAAACAAGTTAGACGTCCTCTAATTGTTGTTTGCATGTTTTACGTGGCTGCTATGGATTTCTAGCAAGAACGTTTCTTACCTACGCAAAACCACAACGTGATATGTCAATTGCTATTTACCCTTCATAAGGACCCTTTTCATCGAATCCGTTCCGACTAAAGTGGGAGAGACTGGCACCCGCTAGCCACCTTATGCACCAAGTGCATGTCAATCGGTGGAACCTGTCTCACGTAAGAGTACGTGTAAGGTCGGTCCGGGCCACTTCATCCCACAATACCGTCGAAACAAGATTGGACTAGTAACGGTAAGCATATTGAACAAAATCAACGCCCACAACTACTTTGTGTTCTACTCGTGCAAAGAATCTACGCAATAGACCTAGCTCATGATGCCAATGTTGGGGAACGTAGCAGAAATTCAAAATTTTCCTACGTGTCACCAAGATCTATCTATGGAGAAACCAGCAACGAGGGAAGGAGAGTGCATCTACATACCCTTGTAGATCGCTAAGCGGAAGCGTTCAAGTGAACGGGGTTGATGGAGTCGTACTCGTCGTGATCCAAATCACCGATGACCAAGTGCCGAACGCACGGCACCTCCGCGTTCAACACACGTACAGCCTGGTGACGTCTCCCACGCCTTGATCCAGCAAGGAGAGAGGGAGAGGTTGAGGAAGACTCCATCCAGCAGCAGCACAACGGCGTGGTGGTGATGGAGGAGCGTGGTGATCCAGCAGGGCTTCGCCAAGCACCATGGGATATGAGGAGAAAGAAGAGATGCAGGGCTGCACCAAAGAGGAGAAGGGAGAGATTCTCGTGTGTTCTGGGCAGCCCAATGCCTCAATATATATAGGGGGAGAGGGGGCTGTGCCCCCCTCTAGGGTTTCCCCCCCCCCCCAAGGGGTGCGGCCAGCCCTAGATGGGTTTTGGGGAGGCGGCCAAGAGGGGGAGGAGAGGGAGGCGCAGGGAGCATGGGCCTTAGGGCCCATCTGCCCTAGGGTTTGCCCCCTCCCACTCTCCCCTGCGCCTTGGGCCCCTTGTGGGGGGCGCACCAGCCCACCTGGGGCTGGTTCCCTCCCACACATGGCCCATGCAGCCCTCCGGGGTTGGTGGCACCACTTGGTGGACCCCCGGGACCCTCCCGGTGGTCCCGGTACTTTACCGATAAACCCCGAAACTCTTCCGGTGACCAAAACAGGACTTCCCATATATAAATCTTTACCTCCGGACCATTCCGGAACTCCTCGTGACGTCCGGGATCTCATCTGGGACTCCGAACAACATTCGGTAACCACATACAAACTTCCTTTACAACGCTAGTGTCATTGAACCTTAAGTGTGTAGACCCTACGGGTTCGGGAGACATGTAGACATGACCGAGACGTTCTCCAGTCAATAACCAACAGCGGGATCTGGATACCCATGTTGGCTCCCACATGTTCCACGATGATCTCATCGGATGAACCACGATGTCAAGGACTTAATCAACCCCGTATACAATTCCCTTTGTCTAGCGGTATTGTACTTGCCCGAGATTCGATCGTCGGTATACCGATACCTTGTTCAATCTCGTTACCGGCAAGTCTCTTTACTCGTTCTGTAGCACATCATCCCGTGATCAACCCCTTGGTCACATTGTGCACATTATGATGATGTCCTACCGAGTGGGCCCAGAGATACCTCTCCGTTTACACGGAGTGACAAATCCCAGTCTCGATTCGTGCCAACCCAACAGACACTTTCGGAGATACCTGTAATGCACCTTTATAGCCACCCAGTTACTTTGTGATGTTTGGTACACCCAAAGCATTCCTACGGTATCCGGGAGTTTCACAATCTCATGGTCTAAGGAAAAGATACTTGACATTAGAAAAGCTTTAGCATACGAACTACACGATCTCTATGCTAGGCTTAGGATTGGGTCTTGTCCATCACATCATTCTCCTAATGATGTGATCCCGTTATCAACGACATCCAATGTCCATAGCCAGGAAACCATGACTATCTGTTGATCACAACGAGCTAGTCAACTAGAGGCTCACTAGGGACATATTGTGGTCTATGTATTCACACGTGTATTACGATTTCCGGATAATACAGTTATAGCATGAATAAAAGACAATTATCATGAACAAGGAAATATAATAATACTTTTATTATTGCCTCTAGGGCATATTTCCAACAGCGGGCTCCCCTCGGGCCCGGCACGGCCCGGGGCGGGCCCCATCTGGGCCTCACGGGCCCGATCTGGGCCTCACGGGCCCTGGCGGCGGGGAGGAGAGAGAGGGCGCGGGGCAACGTGGCGGCGGCTGATTCGCTGAGGGCGGCGACGGACATGTCCGAGCGGCGGGGAAGAAACGTCCAGCGCGTGGAGGAGGAAGAGGCTAGGGTTTGGACCCGAAATTTCGGAGGGGAGGTCTATATATAGGTAGAGGGAGCTAGGAGACTCCAAATGAGGTGCGGTTTTCGCCCACACTATCGCGATCGAACGACCGAGAGCATGGAGGGGGTTTGGATGGGTTTTGGGCCTCTTTGGAAGGGGTGTTGGGCTGCGCACAAGAGAGGCTTTTATGGTTACCCGGTTAACCGTTGGAGTATCAAACGACCTCCAAATGGCACAAAACTTGACAGGCAGTCTACCGGTGCTATACCAAGGCCGCTTGGCAAACCTCGGGCCATTCCGAGAAAGTTTAACACCCGCTCACAACAGGAGACAAAAGGGGGACGCCGGAGGACATAGGAGCACCGGATTGCAAAACGGACAACGGGGAAAATGCTCGGATGCATGAGATGAACACGAATGCGAAATGAGATGCACATATGACAAGGCAAAATGCAACACGCAAGAAAATGACATGGCAACGACGGCGAATAACTGGCATACACCTGGCGCATCGAATCCGGGGCGTTACAACGCGTCGGTCTTCCACTCCTTGCCGCGATGCGACGCGTCGCCGTTCTGTTCCTCGCTGCCACTAGTCGAGGAGGACACGTCGGCGTTCCGCTCATCGCTACGACGCGTTGAGGTGGATGCGTCGGCGTTCCCAAACTCGCCAGCACACGCGTCGGAGGACGCGTCGGCTCCCCGCTACGAGGAGAACGCCGCGCCGCCCGCCGAGCCCCCAGCCTTGAGGAGCTTTGGAAATAAATGGATGTCGCCTTGTGGGAGGCTTTGCCTCCAGCAGAGCACGCCAAAATAGAGGCAGAGAAGAAGGCTGAGGAAGAGAAGCGCACCGCGAAACAAGCTGCCTGGGAGGCCTATGTCGTGTCCGAGAGAGTCAGGCAATTGGCTCTTTGGCAGAAGGCTCATGCGAGGGCCGTGAGGGTGGCGGAGGACGCCCGTGCCGATGCCCTGAGTGCAGTCGGGCCCAAGTGCCTCATCTACGCTTGGCTGTACGTGGACCGGGTGCATGGTTCCAGCCTGGAGGAGTACCTGTTGGCGCCGGATCACCACACCGGTGAGATCGCTCTCGCCCGCCGGCAAGCCGCCAATCAGCACCTCGCGAGTTGCGAGGCTGAGGAAGAGGCGTTGTGTCGGCGCGCTGGGAAACGGCCGCGCACCAGGGCACTCGTGGCGCACCGCAAGCGCTCCTGCGAGCGCCGTGGCTTTTAGGAGGAGTGTATTTTTTTTGTTTCGTAAGGCGATCTCATTAGTTTTGGGACGCAAATGATAAATCCTGAACGTTCAGGAATTTTTAGCGTCCTTAATTAAGTATGTAAAAGGGAAAGTTTGGAAACGTTGTGTATTATTACGCATTTTGCAAGTACGTGCATATAGCACAAACTTTACTATATACTATCGGACTACACGTCTCTCTCGATATATGCTTGCAGACTGTGCTACTCCCTCCGTCTAGGTCAATAAGTCATCTTTGGTTGTGCACGGTGACCAAGAAGGAGGGAAGACTTGTACACCTAGGCGAAGGGAGTACTACTATTACTTATGTACGTGCAAATGCATGTTTTAACATTACGATGCGGTTTTTGTAAAAGTAGAAAAACAGCACTAGTCAAGCTTGTGAAACGATTCAATGCAAAACAAATGCAAAAATGCTCGTTTAATTGTTTACTTTTAGCTTCCTTCTCTGTGGTTATTTCTCTGTCGTACTTTGTAGAGTACGGAGTATCTCACTGGTTGGAAAGGCATGCAAATTCCCAAACCGCTTCCTACACCCTGTATCGAATTTTTTGCCTAACAAGTTGTGCCGTGCAATTGGAATTCCAACTTGAGTACTACTACTAGTAGGAGTACCAGGGGCCAGTTCTTTTAGGCTTCTAGATTAGTAATCCCATAACTACTACCTCCGTCCTGGTTTATTGGTCCCCATTGTAATCTGTGTCAAATTTTGATCATAAATTTAACTAATGAAATGTTAGTGCATGTCACATGCCCAAATAAATGAGTGAGGCGCCTTATTGTTACTCTCCACTGTGACTAGTCTTGTGGGAAAAGTTGGGGAAGCCGCCAAAAGAACTGGCCCTAGGAGTAGTAGCTAGGGATCGAGTGTGCGAGATGAACCGAAGAAAGTAAATGCAGAGAGATGAAATGCAAAAAAGACGGAGGGATGTGGTCTTAGCTTGTCCGTTTATTTTACCAGGCCACTTACTACTGGGAGTGGTTGGGTTTTGTGATATGACGGCTTTACTGCCGCGCCACGAGCGGGGTGAGAGGTGAGACTCCCGTGCAGCGCCGCCCTCTACACTTGTACTACATCGGTCGTGGTTTATTAGTCCCCCATTGAATTTGACTGAAGATTTAACTGATAAAATGTTAGTGCATGTCAACAAAAACTATATCGTTGGATTCGTATTTGAACATAGTTTTGAAGATATAATTTTAGGTGACATGCATCAGCATTTATCGTACTATATATAATGTTAGTTCAATTTTTGGTCGTACTAATCTATAGTAGTAAGGTGCCCGTGCGTTGCACCGAAGAGTGAAATGCATTGATCGGGGAGTTGTTTATTTTGACAAAGGATGTGGGGGTCATCTCATGTGTAACGGGTATCATAGGTTTCTTTAGATATTATTTCATCTCTAGAGCTCACAAACATCCGGGTGAAATAGATAAAAAAAAGGTATCTTTTGCAAACAAAAGCGTTCAACTGTTAAACCTGCATCCAAAACTTGTGAAGAAATAACACTTATTGTGCCTTGCAAGAAATGATCTTTAAGAATTATTTTTTGAGTATCGATTGTTATACATGTTGGCTACAGATGACACGGCACTTTCTTATAGTCAACAGTTGGCTATACTATGAAGTAATATTAACCATGCCCTTATACACCTAGACGGAGGGATTAAATCAGGATGACTTGCAAGGGGGCAGAGGAGATGTAAGAAATGGTTTATCGTAAGTCTTTCACCAGTACTGTAGTAAAAATTCATACATGGAAGATTCTAGACTAAACCATAAACGGATACACTTTTATTCATGCGCGATACTCCAATAGAGCAAGATCCTGCATGGAAGTCTCCACATGCTTAGACAGCGGATTACATTGAGCGATGACTAATGATCAATATTTAACTTGATAATGCGTATGTCCAGGTGAACCTCCTTGGAGTCCCCGTGCACCATGTCGGCGGGTAAAGGATGCCATGGGTTTTCCAAGTCCACATTGGCGGGATAGTCCCAGCTCCCCAGAGTCCAAGTCCGTCTGATGAGGCCGGTGTCGCCGCCCACGCGACCCGGAGGGGTAGTAACACTGACCACGCACCCGTACATCGGCCTCATGTCAGTGTCAGCGTCAACGGCATCGCCCCTGACGCACATTACAGAGATGGGGCGGCGGCCTGCGCGGGCCTCGCCGGTGCCCACGATTAAGGGGAAGACGTTGTCGTCCTCCTCCGAGACTAGCAGGCGGCGGTGATCCTCCAGCGACTTCGGCATGGTGAACGGGTAGCACGTCTCGTACTTGATGTTCTCCGCCAAGGGCCAGCAGTGACCGCTGCACGCATCCGTGAGGTGATGCACCATGTCCGCCGGTGAGCCACAAAACGGCATCGGGCACTCATAGCAGTGGACGAAGGGATCCTTGGAGGCATCGACCAGGCCGTCCATGAAACGGGAGTGGCTATAGGGGACATTGCGCCAGTTGAATATATGAGCAAGTTACTACGAGATTTAATCTGAATAAGCACAAAATAAATCATGACAGCTATAACAGAGATGAAACTAATCATGTGGACTAGCATAGTAGTAGGATACAGTGTAGAAACATGAATTCTACCACGATTTCAAACAGGAAGGACAGAAACACATACGATGCAACGGGAGCAGCACCGTTGGCCTTGAGGTTGTCGCCCATGTCGTTGAGGAAGAGGTTGCCAAGATCGGGGAAGAAGCCGTCGGTGAAGTCGTGGCTGCCAGCAGTCGCGAGATTGCGCTCCCCAAATTTCAACAACGCCCGCCGAATGTAGCACAGGAGGGAGTGGCTGTAGGGGACATTGCGACCGCCGAATGGAGCGCAGGAGTAGTACACTAAGCAGTAAATGGTGTCCTTACTAGTACTTCCTAGTCTCTATCTATCTATATCTACTCTTATAGAAAACCGAGTTGGTGATGATGGTATGCCTGCCATCTTGTAATATAGACCGTCCGATCTATATCTGACGGATAGAAAGCCAACTATGACAATTTTATAAAAGATACCCGCACCTCTCTCCACATTTATAGATAAGGCCTTGCCTCGTTCATCCTTAGCTCCCACAACCTCGTGCTCCTACCTATGTCTCTATCTCTACTACTCTTCTTTGTTTTTATAACAAATCAAATAGTGCTGCGCCGTCCGCTGCACGCCCGGCTGAACACGCCTCCTCGCCTCCATCATCACCAACTGAGTCTTTTATAGGAGTAGGAGTAGAGAAAAAACCGAGTTGGTGATGATGGTGTGCCGCGCAATGCACGGGCATCTTGCTATTTTTTTGCATATAAGTCCAAACACCACGTAGACACGGTCTTTGAGCACGGTTCGTAGTCGTTCCATGCTCGGGCATTGAAGTTTGTAACTATTTTAGATTAGAATATACTACCCTCCGGTGCTAGTAGTAGAGCAGAGTCCTACTCTACTACTCTACTCAAGCAAGTTAGGGCATAGCACTGTAGGGAGTACCAGTACTGTGATCACTCAAGCAAGTTGTCTGGCATCAACATGCACCTACGCTGCTGGTATGTGTCCCGTAAGTCAAGCGACGTGCTATAGTCATCATCACCTATCCAGTTCCCGCAGCACATATTCGCTTCTCCATCTTTGTCCGCACATAATCTCGTCCAATCTTCCATCCCCGCTAAGGCGCCTCCCCCCCCCTCGTCCGAAACCCAAGCACTAACAATGGCAGAACCGAGCAGCGTTCGCCGAAAGAGTGGCTGGAATTCGCTCCCCACAGAGGTAATCAAGCTCATTGTTTTGCGTGTGGACAATATCAGTACCATGTCGCTCGCCGCGTGCTCGTCGAGGTTGTACCGTTTACTCAAAGCCCTCAGGCCGGAGCTTTTTAAGCCAGCTCCTTGCTTGCTGATGCCGCCTGATCTTCAGAAACGGCATGTCACGCAGCATAACAATCGTAGGGTGGCGAGCATCAACCCCCTTGACTGCGATCCGATCCCCGTCCGCCTCAACTACATTAACGGTATGTACTGGGTCGGCGTGAACATGTCTTGGATGGTGCTCGTCGACAGTCGCGGCAGCTGGATGCTCGTGGAGGTCTACACCCGGCAATTGATCCCCCTTCCTTCAATTAGTACTGCACTGCTTTGGCACCGCGGCCTAGAATACTCGAAATCTTACAATAGCCAACATGATACCAAGTTTGATTTGCTCAAGGTTGTAATCTACCAAGTGCCCACAAGATCTGCGAATTATAAAGACTTCAGGCTAATTGCGTTCTTCAACCGCGGTCTCGCCTATCTGACAGGTCACTGCGGTAAGTGGATAAATATGCACGTCCATCGCAGGATCATACATCCTCCATGGTTCTCTGATGCCATTGAACACAAGGGCTTCATTTACGCTATTGACTCCTTCTATGGTTGGACGTATTGCTGGCCTACTCCAGTCATTGCTACAAACGGCTGTTATAGCAGTATGTTACTTTCCTATGATATCATGATGGCTTGCTTATATTACTGTCAATATTTACTGAAAAAATATTCATGCTCATAACATGTTGTTCTTAAGATTGACTAAATCAAGAGCCCTTTTTTATCTGACTCCAACTTGACATGATGTTGTAGGCCGCCTGGTGTCCCTACCCTTCCTAATGCCAGAACCTTTCAAAGAAAAGCGGCATGGCAGTTGCAGGTGGTTCCTGGCTCGATCAGACAACGGTGAAAGATTGATGATCGTTCGCACGTACCGGACGTGTTGTTTCGCGGAATACAATCACAGTCACTGCAAGGTCTTTGAGCAAGATCCCAGCTTCTATGGGCCTTCAGGAATTTTTGACTGGAGGCTGGTAAGTAGCCTTGGTACACGCTCTCTATTTGTCGGACTGAATTATCCGATTAACCAGGAGATAACCGACGGCAAGGATCATGATGGCAGCGCGGATTCGTTCATCAGGCAAAACTGTGTGTACACAGCGTACCATGCGTCTCTACATGCACCATACCCTGATATGTGCCGCCATGCTCTACAGCCCTAAGTAGGAGAGAGGGTCGCAAGTATCAGACTTTGACCTGCTGGCTGGAGTTTTCCCCGTTAGGCACCCATCTGGTTCAAGCCGTCAGCCAATCTCCACAACTTAATAAATAGTAACGTCTAACTGAGCTAGTTAGTTAGATGCGTACACTTGGTGTAGTAGGATATTTATTTAGTTTGATGCGTACACTTGTTCTTTTTTGGTAGCCCTTTTGTAATGATGGCTGATGTTTGGTTTGGAAGAGAGAGCTGCGTCTTCACTCTTCTGGCCTGCTTACTGCTTCTGTTGCACCCCCAGCCCTGGTTGTTGCTGCTACTGTTTTCAGTGTACAATCAGTAGTATATTTCGTCTGTTGGTTGAATAAATGTGTTGTTAGAACAAAAAACACAATGTTTCGGAAGTCGTTGCACGGTTCGATCCTTTAGCGCCCCGTACCATACGTAGCTCATACTATTTTTCGTACGGAACACATTTTCCACTTGTTGATAACATGCAGCCCACTGATGAAGGACCAATAGAGAAGCCCATAATTAACTGGAAGGGAGGCTCTCATGTGAATCCGGCCCAGGTACATGCTCATGGTCCCCTAAATATAAATAAGTAAATAAATAAATAAAGCTAAATGCTCATGCACCAGTTCTTTGGGAAAACAGGTAGCCCAGTATTTCTTTTTGAAGAATACCCAAGCTAGGCCTATTTGTTTTCTACGAATTACTAGGCTGCAAATCTTTCAAGACGAGGAGGGATGCATTCCGTCCTGGGCAAAGAGTATGGTCAATGTCTGTTAAAAGTAATATCAAAAGGGGTTGAAAATTCCAAAAAAATTATAGCAAATGGGATATTAGTTTCTTTTTTGTTTTTGTTCTTCACTGATATCTTATATGTATTTCATTGGATTTAACATGACATAGTACTAATTTATTTTTAAATTTGTTTTAGTATGGCTATTATTTTTTGGATTAATTATATTTTGTTCCCCAGCAAAAATTTGTGAATTTTCAAAATTTCCCACATATTTAGTTAATTTTTTGACCCTGGTACTGACCAGAAAATGGCCAGCAATTCTAAAAATGGAAAACGGGTTGCAATAAATTCCATATGAATTAGAAAATGAGTAAAAATTATAAAAATAATAGCAAATGGGTTGTACACGCCACAGATTTTGAGGCTGACTTGTTTACGCAAGGCTTTGTCAGTGAACACACGATTCTAGCAGCAGTGACTGTTGGATGTCCATCCAATGGCCGACTTGCTTCTTCAATCTCTGATCTTCCTGCTCCAGCTGCCTAAACTAGCGCCGGCCGGACTGCCTGCTCCCTCCTTTTGTGGCCCGTTGTGATGCCGCGCAGGCTTCCCCGGCCCACCCTACTCCCTCCGCTGGCCTGGCCGCAGGCAATCAACTGCCTCCTTATTACGTGAAAAAAATGCTTCGTCCCACTGACATCTGGGGCGCACCGGTTGGGAGTCTAACCTGTGGGCCTACTAAGTTGACGCGTACGCAGGGCTTGCCAACTTAGTCAACAAACGATTCTAGCAGCAGTAACTGTTGGGTTTGAATCGAACGGTCCTGCTACTTCTTCAATTGCTGCTCTTCTTGCACCAGGCGCCAAAACCAAGGCCAGGGAGACCACCTGCTCCTGCCTCTAGTGTCCAGATGTGCTCCCGTTGAGGCCTCATTGCCCCCTACTACTCTCACTGCTAGCCAGGCCCTGCAGCGACAGCAGCCTCACACCGCAGCCGAACTAGTGAACCCTCGTACTCCTCTCTGCGTGGGCATCCACCGCCGCGTCTTCCCCGGCTCCGCGTCGTCCCCTTCCTAGGCCTCGCTGTCATCCACCACCTTGGTGCTCTCGGCGCGGCGTGGTCAATGTGGTCAACGACATTCCATCGAAGAGTATTGTACGTGAAGAGGCTGACAGCTGGGTCCACGGCCACCGCCCAGTTTTTTTGTGATTTTCCAGGTAAGTCGCTTTGTCAGGCCTGTTGGGCTACAAATCTTTCAAGACGAGGAGAGCTTTCATTTGGCTGGCCGAGAAAATGGCCCATCAGTAATGAGAAATGGGTTGTACACTTTTAAAACACATCAAACCGGCAATTAGTTTCAAATATCTTTTTTTCATTTTGAGATTTTAAATCACATTAATTTTTATGCGTGGAGAATTTGTTGGATTTTATATTGATATACATTTATTTTTAAAATCAGTTTTAATGTGAGTCGAAATTTCGGGATTAAAAACAGTTCTGACCGCACTGAAATATGCAAAATTTCGTATAATTTTTTAACCGTGGCCACAATATGGGTTGTAATGCTAACAAAAAGAATATGGCTCCAAAAAAACCTTAAGAATTAGCAAATGGGCTGTAAATTATAAGAAATAATGGAAGATGGGCTTTATGCTGTTTTCCACAGATTTGAGGCTTTCCTAAAAAAAGGTTGACGCACAAGCAGTGATTGTTGGATGGCCATCCAACGGCCGTCGTGCTTCTTCAATCTCTGCTCTTCCTGCTCCAGCCGCTCAAACAAGCGCCGGCGGGACTGCCTGCTCCCTCCTCCCTGCGGCCGGCTATGCTTCCGCGCAGGCCTCACCGCCCCACCGTACTCCCATCGCTGGCCTAGCCATCCCTCTAATCACCCACACCTGCTGTTATTCTCCGGCGACGGCAGACGAACCAGTAAACCCTCATACAGTCGTACTCCCCTCCGCGTGGGAAACAACTGCCGAGTCTTCCCTGCCTCCGTGTCGTTCCCTTCCTAGGCCTCACCGTCGTCCACCGCCCTGGTGCTCTCGGCGAGGCTTGGTCAACGTGGTCAACGACCGACATGCATCTGAAGTGGACTGTACGTGGAGAGGCCGACAGCTGGGTCCATGGCCGCACGCAAGGAAATGCCTCCTTATTACATGCAAAATAATGATTCCTCCACCTGACATCAGGGACCCACCGAAAGGGCCTCTGTATCTCGTGAAAAAAACGGTTACCACTGCTGACAGCTCGGACCCACCAGCTATATCTTCGCATGCAAGGAAGTGCCTCCTTATTACGCACAAAAAAAATGAATACTCCCCCTGTTAGCTGGGACCCAGTATAGTGACAGGCTGACTTGTGGGCCTACTAAGTTGACGGGGACGGAGGGCTTTGTCAACTTAGTCAATATAAATGATTCTAGCTCCAGTGACCGTACGATGTCCATCCAACGGCTGTAGTGCTTCTTCAACCCTCTGGTCTTCTTGCTCCAGCCGCCCAAAGCAGCGCCGGTTGTGCCGCATGCTCCTGCCTCCCGTGGCCGGGTGTGCTGCCATGGAGGCCTCACCGCCCCCTACTATTCCCACCGCTGGCCAGGCCCTGCGGCGATGGTAGCCTCACACCGCAGCCGAACCAGTGAACCCTCATACTCCTCTCCGCGCGGGCTTCCACTGTCGCGTCTTCCCCGGCTCCCTGTCGTACCCTTCCTTGGCCTCGCCGTCGTCCACCGCCCTGGTGCTCTCGGCGCGGCGTGGTAGACATGGTCAAGGAACGACTTCCATCGGAAGTGGACTGTACGTGGAGAGGCTGACAGCTGGGTCCACAGCCGCAGCAAGGAAGTGCCTCCTTATTACGCGGAAAATAATTATTCCTCCACCTGACAGCGGGGACCCACCGGACGGGCCACTGTATTTCGCAAAAAAAACGTTTCCCCCTGACTGCTGGGACCCACCAGCTACATCTTCGCACGCAAGGAAGTGCGTCCGGGCAAAAAAAATGATTCGCCCCCTGACTGCTGGGACCCACCAGCTACATCTTCGCAGGCAAGGAAGTGCCTGACAATCGGGACCCACCTGGTCGAAGCGTACATAGCGTTGTCATTCTGGTCGCGAACATGTACGTACATATATACTACTGGATGTAGAGGCGCGCACGTGTCGTAGTAGAGGCACGCACGTAGCATGTACATGTACGTACATCGGCTAGGGTGCAAGAAAGAAAATACGGCCATGTATGTGTACATACGGGCGGGGTCTCGAACGCCTACTCGCGCATACGTACGGCGAGGGTTCGTGTACACGGCTGGGTCGGAACGGATAAACAGCGTCGTCGTCGTGTTCATGGGGAGGCAACGGAATGCGTCGTGTTCATGGCAAGGCAACGAAATGCGTCGTGTTCATTGGGAGGCGACGGAACACGTGGGAGCCAACCGACTGGGTCGGAATGGAATGCATGGCCGTGTTCATTGGGAGGGCTTGGACGGAACAGGCGATGGAAACGAGGCCTGGCGTACCGCAGAACGGAGGAAACGGACCTCCTACATTCGGAACGGGGTCATGTTGATCGGGAGGGGTGTGGCGTACCGCAAAACGGGGAAACGGACCTCCTACGGTCGAAACGGGGGTCCTGTTGATCGGGAGGGGTGTGGCGTACCACAAAACGGACGAAATGGACCTCCTACGGTCGAAACGGGGTCCTGTTGATTGGGAGGGGTGTGGCGTACCGCAAAACGGACGAAACGGACTTGTGTTGGAGCGCTACGGTCGAAACGGGGGTCCTGTTCATCGGGAGGGGTGTGGCATACCGCAAAACGGGACTCCACGGGATACTTTTCATCCCCATCGTCGACCTCCTCCAGCCTCCATCGGCTCTTGTTCATCCAGCCTCCACCGCACGCTACTCCACCGGCTACTGTTCAACCACCCCTCCACGGGCACCCCTCCACCGTCTACTGTTCATCCAGCCCTCCACACCATGGGGTCTTGTTCAACCACCCCTCCACGGGCACCCCTCCACCGTCTACTGTTCATCCAGCACTCCACCACACCACGGCGTCCTGTTCATCCAGAGGCAACGCCACCGCTCACTGTTCATCCAAATCCCCCCGCAACGCTCACTGTTCATCCCAGAGGCAGCATGGATCGGCTTCAGTTAGCAGCAGTAGCGAAGGAATCGCTCGATCAGGTTCAGTTAACAGCCATCGATCGATCGCTCGGGTTCAGTAACGCGTAGCCTGCAGTGCAATTGCTCGGGTTCAGTTAGAGTCAAACGCCTCGCTCGGGTTCAGTTATAGCCAACGCCTCGCACACACGCGCGTACGTGTACGAGAGAAACGCGCATCGCTCACCCCCCAACCTCCCACCGTAACTAGCAACTCCCCGAAATTTTCCTCCCCCTCGCTTCTACCACGGTTTTTTCCATCATGGACGGCCCAAGGAATGTCATGCAGCTGCGTCTCCGGTCTGCCCAGGACGAAAAGCCCATTCTCTGTCATGATTTTTTGTCATAGAAGTAGGAGCCCACCACATCTATGATGACACCGGGTTTTGTCACAATTATCTTCATAGAAGTGTCATATGTATAACAGAAAAAAAATTCGTTTGGCCCAA
The DNA here is from genome assembly GCA_963921465.1 of Triticum timopheevii. Lineage (NCBI taxonomy): Eukaryota > Viridiplantae > Streptophyta > Magnoliopsida > Poales > Poaceae > Triticum > Triticum timopheevii. The sequence continues at coordinate 294,599,228 of OY997270.1, forward strand.
AATGTCACGGATGTGTCTTTTTTTTGTAGTGTTCCCTGGCCGGTACTACCACGGGCCACTGCGGTACTACTGCTCCCTTGAGCAGTACTACCGCACGCCACAACACAATAGCACTTGGAGTCCTTCATTTTGTAAAGACACGGATAAACAGTCGGTGCTCCAAAGAAGCAATGGAAAGGTGGTGCAAAGGAACAGACGTGTACGTGTTGATTCCACCCTAAACTTTCCAAAGCGGCCCCCCCTCTTAATAGTACAGCTTTCCTACGACTCAAATCCACCGAAAAGAAACATAGAGAAACGCCATCTTCACTAGGCTCTGAGGGGCACCGAATCATCTTGTGCCTAGACATGAGATATCTAAAATGCTTTATGCACACGATTAGTCCGCAAATGCATTGTCATCAATCACCAAAACCACATAGGGAGAAATATGCCCTTACGCCAGGGCTGCAGCGGTTACAGCAAATCCAGTACAAGCACAGGCTCATTCCATCCATGCGGTCATGCTGGATTCTAATAGCTACAAGTCCAAAAGCAAGCTGATATAAAATACAATTGCTTGGCACAAGATTCAAGGTTTGGTGGACTCTGGAGCCAACGACGTGAAGGAGAAAACTAAAAAGAAAACCGCCAGGAGATACTAGTACAAGTAGTACTGATTGATGAAAAGCACAAAGCTCGCATCCCACGCTGCCGATGTCTGCCCTTGTCACGCTGGCCGAAAGACACACGCAGACCTGCTGTCTCTCTGGTTCGATCTGTTCCAACACATAGGAGTGCAAACAAAAAGCGGATTGATATGCAACAAAAAATACTAGTACAAGTTCGATCAATCGGACATCCAGCGGATCAATCCATATCTCATCCTAATGCATCAGGTGATATCCATCCAAGTTTATTTTATTAACACATATTGTTTTCGTCAAAGAACAATTACTTTGATCGGTATATTTTCATATGCAGGACAGTTATTCAATGCAAATGTGGTTTATACCACGAGTACGGATCACGTGCTAGCAATGGTGTTTTTCCGTGCCACATTACCCAGTGAATGGACGTGTGCAAGCCGCCGCCCCTGTAGCCCAGTCATATCAACTTACCGGGACCACACCTTCTCACTGTTCAATGGATAAGCGTATGAGTTGCCGCCACTATAGTTTGTTTAACAACCAGCTGGGATGAACCACTGGTCGGATGACTGACACAAAACATGCAGGGTCATTTATAACCCACCGAGGTTAGCATCAACTTTTTGATGATTCACATCGCGTTATCAACGTCAAGGATATACAATGAGTGTGATGAAGATCATCAACTCGCCACCTTGCCCCCAGCTTCAAACATATTACCATGTTCCATTGTTGAACTATATGCCGGTTTATATTACAGTCAAGTATGGAGAATCTCAAGACAACTCCTCAAGTCGTCTTAAGACTCGGGGGCTATGATGACATGACTTAGCAAATTTTGCCAAAATTCAAGAACCCCGGGTCATTGGAGGGAAAATAACCCGGTCTCGGGAGTTACTACCACATTGGTGAAAAGTTGAAGGCCGCCAGAAAAATATCTGGCTTAAAAAGTGTCTGGCAATCAAAAAGTCCCGGCTCAAGGGAAAAGTTTGAGGTTATTAAAAGAGATTCCAGTTCAACTTCTAGCTCAAGAGGAATTCATCTCTTGCAAGTTGGAGTTCTCAGAAAAATTAAAGGTTGCCAAAGAGAACTTGCTGCCATGAAGCGCGGTTCAAGCATGGGTATCCTGCCTTATGGGCTTATCTTATTATGATCAATTTAATGAAGCCGGCATGCCCTGATAATTGAGGGCCTCTATCCTTTCATTTCCATGCATCTAAGTCTTTATTCTTTGTTCATAATGTCACTTGGGGGGCTTCCAACCCAATGGGTTTAGCTTTCATACCCTCTGGACCAGGCATAAAATGCCGAATTCCGGGTTATCCTGCATGTATGCAAGATGCTTCTCCACCAGGTAATCCTGAATGACCTGTCGTACTCTTAACAGTCAATCTTTTAAATAAGATCTTGAACTTGTTAAAGTTAAAACAGCGGTTTGTCATGTGAGGGTCGGCTTACGAATAGCGAGGATAAACCCAGGCTATTAAGCCAGCTTCTTTGAAACTTGGTTAAACCTGCCTGTTTGCAAGATGCTACTCTGACCCCTGTGTACTCTCGCTAAGTCAATCTTTTAAATAAGACCTTGAATTTATCCAGGTTAAAACATCAATTTGGTCATGTGAGAGCCGGCTTATAGAAAGCAAGGATAAACCAGTGGCTATCATGCTAGTTTCATTGAAGTATGACTCAAGCTTCGAAAGACGACATTTTTTATACTCTGTTATCATAAACATACATCATCATACATTACATCATCATTACATCATCATAGCATGCATGGATATACTTGTTTATGTTGCAGGCACCGGTTTTCATACCGGTTTATATTATTCAAATTTTAAATAGCCAACATGGCTGGATTTTCATTATGGTTGTCATAACTAATATTGGATGACTGATTTTTTCAAAGCCCCTTCAGAGTAATGGCTATTATTCCTTCATCTAAAAGTACCGGCTCACAGCAGAGAGCATGGTTCAATATTGAATATGCAAGGTTTTCAGGAACATCATCCGGACAATGGATATGGTTTTATTTTACAATGGAAGGAATAGTCCCAAGTTGCTATAGGCATACGACCTAGCACTTGGAGGCTACATTATTCAAATCAAGATTACATCAAGTATGCAGGTCCCATGTCACTGCAAGCATGCACCATGTCACTTGGGGGCTAATGCAAGTTGCTTTTCAAATCATCATATTGTCAACAAACTCGGTTATCTCAAGGAGATGAGCCGGCTTTCATCATTTTTTAAAAGTCCTAGCCCAGTATTGTCTTACTAAGACGGCCCTTGGGGGCTACACATTGCTCCTCAAATCTATATAATCATATCTGAAAAGTCCTTGCTCATTATTGCATAATGACCCGGCCCTTGGGGGCTACACTAGCTGATGTTTTATAAGCTTCAAGACTGTTATAAGTCCCTGATTGCTGCATGCAAGACAACCAGGCACTTGGGGGCTACACATGTGAGGTAAAAATATTTAGTTTATGGCTAGTGACTCAGATGAACAACTCAGATTTCTCCAAGGTTGCAATATTTATATTGAAGCAAGTCTTAAAGGTATCACTACATTCCCCTCTTAAGACTTGGGGGCTACAGGTAATATGGATAAGAGGAAGGTATGCCTTCAAATTTTCAGTTATGAGCGAACCAGGTCTCATATTTTTTGATGAAGAAGTTTGCAAAGGTTATCTCCTCTGGGCTATTCACACAACTTAACATCATACAGATTTTTTATCGAAGACAGAAGTATTGAAAGTTGGCACAACATAAGATAGATTTTATCAAGCCAAGGCGGTTGAAGATAATAAGGGTTAATTTTTTCCAAGGAGCCAACGTCAGTTTATTGATATGACAGAGATTCAGAATTTTCAGGAGCTTTGAAATTTTTTGAGTGAGCCGGTCCTTTTACATATTCTTATTTTAAGAGTTTAGCGTGAATAAATTCAAAGCTAAACTGGGGGCTAATGTTGGGGATATTCCCCATGACCAAGACCAGGCTAATAAGGATAAGCAGCCCTAAGGCTTAAGTTATCTCTGGGTTTAAAGTCGCCCTGACATTAAGTCATCTCATATCCTAACCCGGCAGGTGAGACTCGGCTGGTGAGTGATACATCTCCAACGTATCTATAATTTATGAAGTATTCATGCCATGTTTACAACAATTCTATATGATTTTGGTATGATTTGATTAGAACTAACCCGGACTGACGCTGTTTTCAGCAGAACTACCGTGGTGTCGTTTTTTGTGCAGAAATAAAAGTTCTCGGAGCGAGTTGAAAATTTACGAAGAATATTTTTGCAAAATATAAAAAATACTGGAATGAAAAATATCAGAGAGGAGTCCCGAGGCAACCACAAGGGTGGGGCGCCCCCCTAGGGCGCGCCCCCTTCCTTGACGTCGCCTCGTGGGCCCCCTTGACTTGTCCCCGACGCCGTCACCTCCTATAAATCCCAAAACCTCCTGAAATAAACCTAGATCGGGAGATCCGCTGCTGCAAGCCTCTGTAGCCACGAAAAACCAATCGAGAGCCCGTTCTGGCACCCTATCGAAGGGGGAAACCATCACCGGTGGCCATCTTCATCATCCCGGTGCTCTCCATGACAAGGAGGGAGTAGTTCACCCTCGGGGTTGAGGGTATTTGCCAGTAGATATGTGTTTGATCTCTCTCTCTCTCTCTCTCATGTTCTTGATTTGGCACGATCTTGGTGTACCGTGAGCTTTGCTATTATAGTTGGATCATATGATGTTTCTCCATCTCTACCTTATGATGAACTGAGTCTTTTCCTTTGAGGGTTTGTTATGTCGGATTGAATCTTTGGATGTGAGAGAACTTGATGTATGTCTTGCAATGGGACATCTGTGGTGACAATGGGACGTTCTGTTGATCCACTTGATTTATGTTTTGGTTGTCAACTTGCGGATTCCCGTGGTGACACTGGGGTAATCTATGCATAGGGGTTGCTGCACATTTTCATATTCCTTTCTCCGGTAGGAATCTCGGGATGCTCTTGAAGTTCTTTGTGTGGACTGAATATTATGAATCTGAAGTTGTTTGATGCATACGGTATAACTAACCCACGGATACTTGCGGTGACATTGGAGTATCTAGGTGACATTAGGGTTGATTGATGTGTGTCATATGGTGTTATTTTACTACGAACTCTAGGGTTGTTTGTGACACTTATAGGAATTGCCCAATGGATGGATCGGAAAGAATAACTTTGAGGTGGTTTTGTACCCTACAAGAAATTTCATCTTATGTTCTCCGCAATAGGAACTTTGGACTGATTCTTCGTTGCATGTTGAGGGATAGTTATATGATCTAATTATGTTATCATTGTTGAGAGAACTTGCTCTAGTGAAAGTATGAACCCTAGGCCTTGTTTTCAAGCATTGCAATACCGTTTTTGCTCACTTTTGTTACTTGTTACCTATCTGTTTTTATATTTTCAGATTACAAAAACCTATATCTACCATCCATATTACACTTGCATCACCATCTCTTCGCCAAGCTACTACACATATACAATTTACCATTGTATTAGGTGTGTTGGGGACACAAGAGACTCTTTGTTATTTCGTTGCAGGGTTGTCTGGGAGAGACCATCTTCATCCTATGCCTCCCACGGATTGATAAACCTTAGGTCATTCACTTGAGGGAAATTTACTACTGTCCTACAAAACTCTGCGCTTGGAGGCCCAACACGAGTCTACAAGAATAAGGTTGTGTAGTAGACATCAAGCTCTTTTCTGGCGCCGTTGTCGGGGACGTGAGTGCTTGAAGTTATATCTTTAGATCTTTTAATCGAATCATTTAGTTTCTTGTTTTATCACTAGTTTAGTTTATAAAAGAAAACTACAAAAAATGGAATTGAGGTTGCCTCATATGCTTTTTCTTTATCATGTCTTTCGTGAAAATGATGGAAAGGAAAATTGTGCTCAATTGTTAGAAGAAGAAGTCTATAAAATGTTTGGCACTAAATATTTAAATGATGAGCATGATTGCAATGTTGTTAGTATGAATTCTTTGAATATCCATGATGCTAATGATATGCAAAGCTACAAGCTTGGGGATGCAATGTTTGATGAAGATGATATTTTTAGTCCCCCAAGTTTTGATGAGAATATCTGTTATGATGAAAGCATGCCTCCTATTTATGATGATTATATTGATGAAAGTGGGTTTGGAAGAGTGTCAACTTTAGGAAGTAATGATCCCACTATTTTGGAGGGTGTTGAGTCTTATTGTGATAATTATGAAAGTGGATTTGGAGAGGTCATGACTTTATTTAGTGATGAATCACTGGTACGCGTCGGGGCTATACAAACGGTTTTTAACCCCTTTCCACGACGGCATTTAGAACCGTCGCCAAGTGAGTGTGGGCAATAGGGGGGTCCTTCCCACATGACCCAGAAACCGTCGAGGATAGGCCCTCTTGGCACACAAGCTGGCTCGTGTGTGATCGGGCGAGGCATCGAAACCCAATTGTTTCCATTCGTATGTACATCCCACACGGAGAATCACAGGAAAACATTTCCGTTCGTATGTATATCACACATAGTCAATCCAAGGAGAACGTTTCTGTTCTCATGTACATCCCACACAGTGCATCCAGGGAAAACGTTTTCGTTCGTATGTACTTGCCACACAGTCAATCCAGGGAAAATGTTTCCGTTTGTATGTACGTCCCACACAGTCAATCCAGGGAAAACGTTTCTTTTTATAGGTACATCCCACATAGGTTTATGTATAGGCTCATGTTTGATACATATAACTACCACACAAGCTCTTCCTTGGTTAACCGTTTTCTTTTATCAACTACATCACACACGATTTGATGAAGAAAATTGTGTGGCATTGGGCTATCCATCACAAGTGCTTTTACTTCTAGAACTGTTTGCAAAGTTCCATGACCCATTTTGCACGTTTATTAGTTTACAACTAATAATTCCAGTATTACGCAAATTCACATTTCATATCGAACAGCTGTTTCCAATTTAATATCAGGCACATAGATATATTTTAACATCACAGTACGATAGATACCGGAAAATAGCATAGTACAGCATATAGATAGTTCAACTTCATAAGAACAATATTAAAACAATATATTCATTTCCCTAATCGAGATCATCCATGCTCGCCTTATCCACCTCTGCTTTCAGTTTAATAAGAACCTGTTTTACACTGGCCAACTGGGAAAGTGCCTCCTCCTTCGCCAACACCATCTTAGCAAAGTCTGATTTAAAAAATCTGAGCTCATTATCCACCTTCCTCTTTTTATCCCGCATATTCAAATATTCTTCAGCGTTGACAACACTTTATCTAAGCCTACCTCTGTTCTCTTCCTGATACATGCTCCAGAGCTTTGCTAGGCACATCTTCAAAGACTGTGGCCACTCTTGATCAACCCACTCCAAGTAAGAACATTTCCGTTCATCCTATAATATTTAAAAGTAGATTAGTAACAATTGTAGGGAAAATAGGTTTATAGCAACATAGAAAATCACCAATACTTATTTTGAAACTAAAGAAACAGGTTAATTATGACATATCTTCTCAAAAAGATCAATGTACAAATGAATTAATTGCTACTGACACAACAACCAAATTCTGAAACATCAGAAGCTATAATTAACTACAACAACGCTACAAGTTCTTACTCATGTACTATAAATAACAAATTGAACATTTTATGGGAAAGGTAAATATAACTGCAACAGCATAGCGACAGTGTTTGGATGACAACAAATTGATACTAACAGGTGTATACATGCACAGATTTAGTAACATAGAACTAATAGCACTAAGGCATCCACTATGTATGCCAAAACCGGTGTAAAGACAACTGTTGCTACATCTCTCACCGGTGCCCTGCACTGGCGAGCCGATGCAATGGAAAAAAATCAGGGACCCGAACTCCCGAGCACCTAGTTGCTCTGGCGCCCAGTTCCTTTGTGCCAAAAAGATTTAGTATTTTACTACTTGGCTGCTCGGATGTGAGGACAAGTTGGTTCCACAAACTGCTGAAGCGGTGCCAAATAATTTTCTAATGGCACCACTGATGAGATGGCAACATTTTTAGATACTAGGTACAAACTGTGACACTGTCTTAGGATGCGTTTGGTTGAAGGTGTGGTATGAATGGCTTGGGACCGTGACAGTGTCTGAATCACATCTAACAAATGATTTGTAACAACGAAAGAGGGTCTAACCTTCTCTGCACATGCCAGAAACTTCCTCCCACTATCCACAGATTCAAACGCAACTAGCTTCACACATGGAGATTGATGGTGACAACGAGCAGACAGATCTTCAGCCACCCCGCTCCATTTGTTGCAACTGATGGTCCTAGGGAACTACAAGAGGAAGAAATGACTCAATCGACCGCCAGGTAAAAATCTTTCATTCCAAGTCATAGCCCGAGTGAGAGAAGAGAGGCATACTCGGGTGGTGAAGGAGTTGTCGAAGGAGGAGGAACCGCTGGAGAGGTCTTTGAAGAAGACCATGGCAACCCCGGCGGTAGGATGCGAGATGGTAAGAGCGAGGAAGCGGCTATAGCTTAGGAAGGAAGGAAGGGGGAACAGGGGAAATGTGACTTGTGGTCGGGGAGAAAAGGGGATGGGGAGGGGGAGGGTAGTTATTTTGGCGGTAGGACAAAAATTTCGAAATGTGGAGGGAAACTTTGCGCACAATGCCACCGGACACCATTCACTTTGAACGATAGTGTGCATCGCAAACGATTCCTCTGCTTAACGCGCATGGGATGAATTTGATAATTGAAATTTTGGTGGAAATTTCCCCACATACGTCATTGCATAATTTAACATCGCTTGCTAATTTGGGCACACAAAAGAGCGTACAACACACAGGCCAGACTTACTAAATCGAGCAATTTTAGTAATTAAACAGAGACAATTCACCTAAACATTGCTTTAACAAAAGACCAACATTAAAAACAAAGCCCAAGTATGAATAATTTTAACAAATCCGTCGTCGTGCTGGCCTATGCATCACCGTTGTGAGATGAGACATCGATGACTTGTCCTGGCGACATGCTGCCGTTGGTGGACTCCGCGTCCCCCCTGCTCTCGACGGCGCCCTCAAGGTTGTAGTACTCGTAGTAGTGGCTGCGCCAGAACTTGCATTGGTACTCCACCGCCGATTTTTCCTCGATGGACAGACTCTTCTCTACCTCGACCTGGGTCACACGCAACTCCTCCTCCCGGCGCTCCTCGATCTCCGCCGCCTCCTGCATCTCCAGCTCCGCTCGACGACCTCATGAGGAAGCAGGTGCTCCATGGCCACCGCCGCCTTTTAGGACGTGGGTTGCATGCTGGATTCTGATGTGGCCTGTAATATCTTGGCGTGGATGGCCTCGACCCGGGCCAGGGCGACATCAGCGGCACGGACGGCAGCTCGAGCGCTCTCGGCGTTTGCTGCCGCTGTCGCAGCAGTAGTTGCAGCCTTCTCGGCTCCTGCAGCTGCCCTCTTGGCGGAATCGGCCGCGCTCAATGCGGATGCGGCGGCACTCTCGGCGTAGGCGGCCGCGCTCTCGGTGCAGGCGGCGGCGCTCGGGGGGACGCGGCCATCGTACGGGCCTTCATGAAGCATTTCCACGATGTCATCTTTGCAAGAAGGGGGTGCGGGAATGGGGATCAGGATTTGTGGATTCGGGGGTTGCCGGCACTGGAGCAGACGAGCGGGCAAAGCTTAAGGAGGAAGACTTAAATAGACCCAGAATTTTTCATCGCAAACGATTCCTACAAAACAACTGTGTGTGATGTTGTAGATATTTTTAATTAGCTATGAAAGACGGATTTGGAGTAAAGTGGCAACGGACGGTGTTTTAAATGTACGGGAAAATTTGTAGTACTAATACAACTGCCATGTCAAATTTTGGAAAATTTCAGGGGTCATTTTTAAGACATTTAAGTGATTTTCTAGCCATTTAATGACCATAATTGAAATTTGAACTACATGTACATGCAGCAGCTAACCAAAACGGTTTGAAAATTCATATTTTGTGTACATGTGTGCGATTTAATTCCACGTGCAGTAAATTGTAAGGAATTTTCAAACGTATTGGTATAACGGCTATGACACAATTAAGCATGGAGTGCGATGGCATTTAAATTCCAAAAAAATTTAAAAATATGAAACCTTGCTTGATGTAATGTCATACCACCAAGATGATGTGGTACAAAAATTGGCCTGTTTGACGAAAGTTTGGACACACACCCCTCACAAACCGGGGCAATTCACTAGAAGGCTCGTGGTTCCGAGAGGGAACAATGCATGTTTGATGAAGAACGGCAAATAGCTTCCTCTTACGGCCTTCAAAAAATTTCTACGTGTAATGTGCACTGATAGTAACTATCATGTGAAAAATTGGAAAATTTCAGGGGTCATTTGACTTTTTCAAGACATTTAAGTGATTTTCTAGCCATTTAATGACCGTAATTCAAATTTGAACTAGATGTACATGCAACGGCTAACCATAACAGTTTGAAAAATCATGTTCGTGTACTTGTGTGCGAGTTAATTCCATGTGCAGTAAATTAGAAGGAATTTCCAAGCATATTGGTCTCACGACATGGACACATGCATGGAGTGTCATGGCATTTAAATTCCAAAAAATTAAAAAATGATCAGGAAAACATGAAACTTTGCTTGATGTAATGTCATGCCACCAAGATGATGTGGTACAAAAATGACCCGTTTGACGAAAGTTTGGACACACACCCCTCACAAACCGGAGGAACTCACTAGAAGGCTCGTGGTTCCGAGAGGGAACAATGCATGTTTGATGAGGAACGGCAGATAGCTTCCTCTTACGACCTTCAAAAACTTTCTACGTGTAATGTGCACTGATACAAACTGTCATATGAAAATTTGGAAAATTTCAGGGGCCATTTGACCTTTTGCAGACATTTAAGTGATTTCCTAGCCATTTAATGACCATAATTCAAATTTGAACTAGATGTACATGCAACGGCTAACCATAACGGTTTGAAAAATCATATTTGTGTACTTGTGTGCGAGTTAATTCCATGTGCAGTAAATTAGAAGGAATTTTCAAACATATTGGTCTCACGGCATGGACACATGTACATGCATGGAGTGCCATGGCATTTTTATTCCATAAAAATGATCAGAAAAACATGAAACCTTGCTTGATGTAATGTCATGCCACCAAGATGATGTGGTACAAAAATTTGTTTCCTTGACGAAAGTTTGGACACACCCCCCTCACAAACCGGAGCAACTCACTAGAAGGCTCGTGGTTCCGAGAGGGAACAATGCATGTTTGATGACGAACGGTAGATAGGTTCCTGTTACGGCCATCAAAAAATTTCTACGTGTAATGTGCACTCATACAAACTGTCATGTGAAAATTTGGAAAATTTCAGGGGTCATTTGACCTTTTGAAGACATTTAAGTGATTTCCTAGCCATTTAATGACTGTAATTCAAATTTGAACTAGATGTACATGCAATGGCTAACCATAACGGTTTAAAAAAAATCATATTTGTGTACTTGTGTGCGAGTTAATTCCATGTGCAGTAAATTAGAAGAAATTTTCAAACATATTGGTCTCACGGCATGGACACATGTACATGCATGGAGTGCCATGGCATTTTTATTCCAAAAAATCAAAAATGATCAGAAAACATGAAACCTTGATGTAATGTCATGCCACCAAGATGATGTGGTACAAAAATTGGCTTGCTTGACGAAAGTTTGGACACACACCCCTCACAAACCGGAGCAACTCACTAGAAGGCTCGTGGTTCCGAGAGGGAACAATGCATGTTTGATGATGAATGACAGATAGCTTCGTCTTATGGCCTTCAAAAAATTTCTACATGTAACGTGCACTGATACAAAACTGTCATTTGAAAATTTGGAAAATTTCAGGGGTTCATTTGACCTTTTGAAGACATTTAAGTGATTTCCTAGCCATTTAATGACCGTAATTCAAATTTGAACTAGATGTAGATGCAACGACTAACCATAACGGTTTGAAAAATCATATTTGTGTACTTGTGTGCGAGTTAATTCCATGTGCAGTAAATTAGAAGGAATTTTCAAACATATTGATCTCACAGCATGGACACATGCATGGAGTGCCCTGGCTTTTTTATTCCATCAAAAATGATCAGAAAAACATGAAACCTTGCTTGATGTAATGTCATGCCACCAAGATGATGTGGTAAAAAAATTGGCTTGTTTGACGAAAGTTTGGACACACACCCCTCACAAGTCGGAGCAACTCACTAGAAGGCTCGTGGTTCCAAGAAGGGAACAATGCATGCTTGATGATGAACGGCAGATAGCTTCCTCTTACGGCCTTCAGTTTTTTCTATGTGTAACATGCACTAATACAACTGTCGTGTGAAAAATTGGAAAATTTTAGGAGTCATTTGACCTTGTGAAGACATTTAAGTGATTTTCTAGCCATTTAATGACCGTAATTCAAATTTGAACTACATCTACATGTAACGGCTAACCATATCGGTTTAAAAAACCATATTTGTGTACTTATGTGCGAATTAAAAAATCATCAGATGATGTAAATATCTGGTGTTCAAAAAATAAAATGTAAAATCTGGCAAGACAACCGGCCCACACGATTGGCACTCTATTTCGCGCCTCGAGGTTTGGAAGGTGAGTGGTGGGATTTATTAATCAGACACGGTTCTGCATTGGGAACCGTCAGCTATTATGTTCACACACGGATTTTGCTGCGGGAATCGTGTGTAATTCACACTACAGTACGCGTAAATTCCGGCGACCGGCGTGTGTACTGTTCCCGTCGATCTAGATTCTGGCCGCCAATAAATACTACCTTGCTCATGTCGTCCTGCCTACATTCTCATCTAGATCCTCCCCTTGCTCACCCTTCCTCTCTCTCTCTCTCTCTCTCTCTCTCTCTCTCTCTCTCAAATCTCTGCCATGGCGCCACTGGTCTGCCCACGCGCTGCTATGTCTTGAGCTTGCGTTGGTTTTCCTCGAAGAGGAGAGGGTGATGCAGCAAATGTAGCGTAAGTATTTCCCTCAGTTTTGAGAACCAAGGTATCAATCCAGTAGGAGGCTCCTCAAAAGTCCCACGCACCTACACAAACAAACTGAGAACTCGCAACCAACGCAATAAAGTGGTTGTCAATCCCTTCACGGCCACTTGCGAAAGTGAGATCTAATAAAGATAGTATGATAAGATAAATATATTTTTGGTATTTTATGGTATAGAGGCAAAAAGCAAAGATGCAAATAAAAGTAGATTGAAAGCAAATATGATAAGAGATAGACTCGGGGGCCATAGATTTCACTAGTGGCTTCTCTCAAGATAGCATAAGTATTACGATGGGTGAACAAATTACTGTCGAGCAATTGATAGAAAAGCGCATAGTTATGAGATTATCTAGGCATGATCATGTATATAGGCATCACGTCCATAACAAGTAGACCGACTCCTGCCTGCATCTACTACTATTACTCCACACATCGACCGACTCTTGCCTGCATCTAGAGTATTAAGTTCATAAGAATAGAGTAATGCATTAAGCAAGATGACTTGATTTAGAGGGATAAACTCAAGCAATATGATATAAACCCCATCTTGTTATCCTCGATGGCAACAATACAATGCGTGCCTTGCAACCCTTTCTGTCACTGGGTAAGGACACCGCAAGATTGAACCCAAAGCTAAGCACTTCTCCCATGGCAAGAAAGATCAATCTAGTAGGCCAAACCAAACTGATAATTCAAAGAGACTTGCAAAGATAACTCAATCATACATAAAAGAATTCAGAGAAGATTCAAATATTATTCATAAATAAACTTGATCATAAACCCACAATTCATCGGATCTCGACAAACACACCGCAAAAAGAGTTTAAATTGAATAGATCTCCACAAGAGAGGGGGAGAACATTGTATTGATATCCAAAAAGAGAGAAGAAGCCATCTAGCTAATAACTATGGACCCGTAGGTCTGTGGTAAACTACTCACAACTCATCGGAGGGGCAAGTATGTTGATGTAGAAGCCCTCCGTGGTCTATTCCCCCTCCGGCAGAGTGCCGGCGAATGCTCCAAGATGAGATCTCGCGGATACAGAAGGTTATGGCGGTGGAAATTGTGTTTCGTGGTGCCACCGGATGTTTTCGGGGTACGTAGGTATATATAGGAGGAAGAAGTACGTCGGTGGCCACCCGAGGGGCCCACGAGGAAGGGGGCACGCCCTACAGGGGGGCGCGGCCTCCTATCTCGTGGCTTCCTCAGCTGCTTCTTGACTTGCACTCCAAGCTCTCCGGATCACGTTCATTCCAAAAATAACGCTCCCGAAGGTTTCATTCCGTTTGGACTCCGTTTGATATTCCTTTTCTTTGAAATACTGAAATAGGCAAAAAAGCAGCAATATTGGCTGGGCCTCCGGCTAGTAGGTTAGTCCCAAAAATGATATAAATGTGTAAAATAAAGCCCATAAACATCCAAAAGGGGTAATATAATAGCATGGAACAATCAAAAATTAAGAATACATTGGAGACGTATCATGCGCCGACGAGGAGTTGCCACCCCCCCCCCCCCCCCCGAGGATGCTCACTCGAAGAGCAGCGACGAGGACACCTACGCGCCGCCGGACGAGGTTGTGCCGGACCCCCCAACTTTGGATTGGTTTTGGGGCCAGTACGATCTTTGTCTTTGGAAGTCACTGTCGTCGCATGAGAAAGCCGGGAAAGTGGCTTTCAAGAAGGAGATGGCGGAGGAGGATGCCAGGTACCAGGCGGCCTGTGAAGCCTGTGATGCCGCCTGGAAAAAGGAGGCGACGGAGCTTTGGGGGCGGGCGCGTCATCGTGCGGAGGAGGTGTATGAAGACGGGTACTTCGCGAGGAAGGCCAGAGCCGCTAGGCGCCTCGTCGCTGCGTGGAGATGGGCCAATAAGCTCCAGCGTGCCACCGACGAGGAGCTCCAGTGGGCGCCCAACAAAATGCAAAGATCGTTCATGCGCATCCGCCTGAAAGAGGTAGATCGGCACGTCAAGCGCTGAGAGGCGGAGGATGCGAAGTACTACCTCTGCTCTGGGAAGACGCCGCGCACAGGGAGCTGCTTGCAAGGGGTTGCCGGAATAATGGCCCCATGAGGGATTATTAGTTTTAGTATTGTTCGTTTTCAATTTTATGCATTGTACCTAGTAGTTAAGTATCATCACGTATATGTGATGATATTATATATATATTCTGTGGTGAACTAATGAACAATTAATTTTATATGTATTATGAATTCCATTTTCTATCTATTTTTGTATACTAATTTGAATCTATCTGTTATCATCCACATATACAGAATGGAAAGCGTATAAACACACATTGAAACAGAACATATAAGAACGGAAAAGAGAGTACACACACATTGAAACAGAGCAATAAACAAAGCAATAGTATGATTGATGTGAATACATAACTATCCATGTCGAAACGACTCAACGAAATAAAACGCGTCCATGAGACCATGACCAGCAACCCTTGCCTACGGTAGCTTTTGGCTCTTCCTGAACTCGTGCAGGCGTTCGTCCAAGTGCTCGACACGCTCGCGGTACATCTGGAGCACGATCTCAAGCCCCAAGTTGGCTATTTCATCAGAGATCACCACCTCGAGGATGCAACGGCCATGTTCCTCTACTGCACCAAGGTGGACACTTGGGCCTAGGAGGCGGACGAGCCTACCGATCAGCGCGTTGGCATCGAACGGGCCACAGACAAGGCAAACAGCACGACCCATTCGAACGGCACGGCGGGCGTCCGCTGCAAGTACGATGCAGCCGTCCTCTCGTGCAAGTATGGTGCAGAGGGCCAGTGCCCACTCATGGTGAGGAATGGGGGTACTGATGTGACGTGTACCTAGCTGCGATGCCCTGTCGACAGCAAGCAAGCGTCGATGGATCTGCTCTTGTTGTGCGGCGCCGCGCCTCTCGCTCTACGGCGCTCCAACGGTCTCGTCGTGCGGCGAGCCACAGCCTATCGGCGTGAACGCGCCTAGCTTGCTTTGTGGCATGATACGTCCATTTTGCATCATGTTTTTTACTATTATTTATAACGTTTTTATACATAACAATGCTTTTTGGACTAATTCTAATGCCTTTTCTCTCATAGTTTACAGGGTACACACCAAGAGGGAGAATTCTGGCAGTTGGAAATCTGGACCTGAAAAAGCTATGTCAGGCTACCTATTCTGCACAACTCCAAACAAGCTGAACCTCCACGGAGAATTTTTATGGAATATTTAATAAATATTGGAGCAAATAACTACCAGAGGGGGCCCACCAGGTTGTCACAACCCACTTGGGCGCGCCAGGGAGCCCAGGCGCGCCCTGGTGGGTTGTGCCCTCCTCGGACCACCTCCGGTGCCCATCTTCTGGTATATAAGTCATTTTTACCTAGAAAAAAAATAAGGGGGAGACATTCGGGACGAAGAACCGCCGTCTTGAGGCGGAAATTGGGCAGGAGCATTTTTGCCCTCCGACGGAGAAATCCCGCCGGGGGAACTTCCCTCCCGGAGAGGGAAATCACCGTCATCATCATCACCAACAACTCTCCCATCTTGGGGAGGGCAATATCCATCAACATCTTCACCAGCACCATCTCATCTCAAATGCTAGTTCATCTCTTGTATTCAATCTTGTTACCGAAACTATAGATTGGTGCTAGGGGGTGACTAGTAGTATTAATTACATCTTTTAGTTGATTACTATATGGTTTATTTGGTGGAAGATTATATGTTCAGATCCATTATGCTATTTAATACCCCTCTGATCATGAGCATGTTGATTATTTGTGACTAGTTACTTTTGTTCTTGAGGTCACGGGAGAAATCATGTTGCAAGTAATCATGTGAATTTGATATGTGTTCGATATTTTGATAGTATGTATGTTGTGATTCCCTTAGTGATGTCATGTGAACGTCTACTACATGACACTTCACCATATTTGGGCCTAAGAGAATGCATTGTTGAGTAGTAAATAGATGGTGGGTTGCAAGAGTGATAGAAACTTAAACCCTAGTTTATGCACTAATCCGTAAGGGACCGATTGGATCCTAGAGTTTAATGCTATGGTTAGAATTTACTCTTAACACTTTTCTCGTAGTTTCGGATGCTTGCGGGAGGGTTAATCATAAGTAGGAGGTTTGTTCAAATAAGAACATCACGTAAGCACAGGTCCACCCACATATCAAATGATCAAAGTAGCGAATACAAATCAAACCAACATGATGAAAGTAACTAGATGAAATTCTTGTGTACCCTCAAGAACACTTTGCTTGTTATAAGAGACTGTTTTGGCTTGTCCTTTGTATAAGAAGGAATGGGCTACCTTGCTTCATACTTATTGTTACTATCGTTACTTGCTCATTACAAATTATCTTGCTATCAAACTACTCGATACTTACAGTTTCAGCACTTGTGGACATTACCTTACTGAAAACTACTTGTCATTGCCTTCTGCTCTTTGTTGGGTTCGACTTATCGAAAAGAGCTACAATTGATCCCCTATACTTGTGGGTCATCAAGGCTATTTTCTGGTGCCGTTGCCGGGGTGTGAAGCACCTTTGGTAAGTGGAATTTGGTAAGGAAACATTTATATAGTGTGCTGAAATTTATTGTCACTTGTTACTATGGAAAACAATCCTTTGAGGGGTTTGTTCGGGGTATATTCACCTCGTCCAGAACCGCAATTAGTTACCCCTCAACCTACTGCACCTACTGAAAATATTGAATATGAAATCCCTTTGGGTATGATAGAACAACTTCTAGCTAATCCTTATGACTGAACATCCTGATATGAACCTGATATATGTGGAACAAATTTGTGGATTGTTTAAGCTTGCAGGTTTACCCAGGGATGAAGTGATGAAAAAGGTTTTCCCTTTATCTTTGAAGGGAAAATCATTGGCATGGTATAGGCTATGCGATGATATTGGATCATGGAATTGGAATCGTTTGAAATTGGAGTTACATCAAAAAAATTATCCTATGCATCTAGTTCATCGTGATCGGGATTATATATATATAATTTTTGGCCTCGTGAAGGAGAAAGTATCGCTCTAGCTTGGGGGAGGCTTAAGTCGATGTTATATTCATGCCCCAATCATGAGCTCTCAAGTGAAATTATTTTTCAGAATTTTTATGCTCAGCTTTCTCGTAATGATCAAACCATGCTCGATACTTCATGTACTGGTTCTTTTATGAAGAAGACTATTGAATTCCCGTGGGATCTTTTGGAAAGAATTAAACGCAACTCTGAAGATTGGGAACTTGACGAAGGTAAAGAGTCGGGTATAAAGCTTAAGTACGATTGTGTTAAATCTTTTATGGATACCAATGTTTTTCAAAAGTTTAGCACTAAATATGGCCTTGACTCTGATATAGTAGCCTCCTTTTGTGAATCATTTGCTACTCATGTTGAACTTCCTAAAGAAAAGTGGGTTAAATATCACCCACCTATTAAAGATGAAATTAAAGAACCAGTACCAGTTAAAGAAGAAACTATACTTTATAATGTTGATCCAGTTGTTCCTTCTGCTTATATTGAGAAACCACCTTTCCCTGTTAGGATAAAGGAACATGCTAAAGTTTCAACTGTGGTTAACAAAAGCTATGTTAGAACACCTAAACCTGATGAACAAATTAAAGTAGAACCTAGCATTGCTATGGTTAAAGATCTCTTGGAAGAAGATATGGATGTGCATGTTATTTACTTCTGTGAAGAAGCTGCTAGAATTGCTAAACCTGAGGGGAAAGATAAACATAGACCAGCTGTTGGCATGCCTGTTGTTTCAGTTAAAATAGGATATCATTGTTATCATGGTTTATGTGACATGGGTGCTAGTGTTAGTGCTATTCCCCACTCCTTATATGAAGAAATTAGAGATAAAATAGCACCTGCTGAAATAGAAGACATAGATGTTACTATTAAACTTGCTAATAGAGATACTATATCACCAATTGGGATTCTTAGAGATGTTGAAGTCTTGTGTGGGAAGATAAAATACCCTACTAATTTTCTTGTTCTTACCACCCCACAAGATAAATTTTGTCCCATTATATTTGGTAGACCTTTCTTGAACACCGTCAATGCTAAAATAGATTGTAAGAAACAAATTGTCGGTGTTAGCTTTGGTGATGAATCTCATGAGTTTAATTTTTCCAAGTTTAGTAGAAATCATCATGAAAAAGAATTTCCTACTAAGGATGAATTAATTGGTCTTGCTTCTGTTGTTGTGCCACCTACTAATCCTTTAGAGCAATACTTGCTAGACCATGAGAATGATTTACATATGCATGAAAGAAATGAAATAGATAAAATCTTCTTTGAACAATGTCCTCTGCTTAAACACAATTTTCCTATTGAAACTCTTGGAGGTCCTCCTCCACCTAAGGGTGACCCTGTGTTTGAATTAAAACAATTACCAGTCACTTTGAAATATGCTTATCTTGATGAAAAGAAAATATGTCATGTTATTATTAGTGCTAACCTTTCAGAACATGAAGAAGAAAGATTATCGAAAGTTCTAAGGAAGCACAGAGCTGCTATTGGATATACTCTTGACGATCTTAAGGGCATTAGTCCCACTCTATGTCAGCACAAGATTAATATGGAACCTGATGCTAAACCCGTTATTGATCACCAACATCGGTTAAATCTGAAGATGAAAGAACTGGTGAGAACGGAAATATTAAAACTTCTGGAAGTAGGTATAATCTATCCTATAGCTGATAGTAAATGGGTAAGTCATGTTCATTGTGTCCCTAAGAAGGGAGGTATTACTGTTGTTCCTAATGATAAGATTGAGCTTATTACACAAAGAATTGTCACGGGCCATAGAATGGTAATTGATTACAGAAAATGGAATAAAGCTACTAGAAAAGATCATTACACTCTACCTTTTATTGATCAAATGTTAGAAAGACTATCTAAGCACACACATTTTTGCTTCCTTGATGGATATGCTGGCTTTTCAAAAATACCTGTTTTACAATCTGATCAAGAAAAGACCACCTTTACTTGTCCTTTTGGAACATTTGCTTATAGACGTATGTCTTTTGTATGTAATGCACCTGCTACCTTTCAAAGATGTATGACTGCAATATTCTCTAACTTTTATGAAAAGATCGTTGAGTTTTTCATGTATGATTTTTCTGTTTATGGGAAGTCCTTTGATGATTGTTTAAGCAATCTTGAGCGATTTTTGCAGAGATGTGAACAAACAAATCTTGTCTTGAATTGGGAGAAGTGCCACTTTATGGTTAATGAGGGCATTGTCTTGGGTCATAAAATTTCTGAAAGAGGTATTGAGGTAGACCAAACTAAAGTCGATGCAATTGAGAAAATTCCATGTCCTAAGGACATCAAAGGTATTCATAGTTTCCTAGGTCATGCTAGTTTCTGTAGGACATTTATTAAAGACTTCTCTAAAATTTCTAGGCCTCTCACTAGTATTTTGCAAAAGGATGTTCCCTTTGTTTTTGATGATGATTGTTTAGAAGCCTTTGAAACACTCAAGAAAGCCTTAATTTCTGCACCTGTTGTTCAACCATCTGATTGGAATTTGCCTTTTGAAATTATGTGTGATGCTAGTGATTATGTTATTGGTGCTGTTCTAGGACAAAGAGTTGATAAGAAATTGAATGTTATTCATTATGCTAGTAAAACTCTAGACAGTGCTCAAAGAAATTATGCTACTACTAAAAAAGAATTTTTAGCAGTGGTGTTTGATTGTGATAAATTTAGACCTTATATTGTTGATTCCAAAGTAACTGTTCACACAGACCATGCTGCTATTAAATATCTTATGGAAAAGAAAGACGCTAAACCTAGACTTATTCGTTGGGTTCTCTTGTTACAAGAATTTGATTTACATATTATCGATAGAAAAGGAGCTGAGAACCCCGCAGCAGATAACTTGTCTAGGCTTGAAAATGTGCTTGATGACCCACTACCTATTGAGGATAGTTTTCCTGATGAGCAGTTAGCTGCAATAAATGTTGCTAATAGTACTCCTTGGTATGCTGATTATGCTAATTACATTGTTGCTAAATATTTACCTCCTAGCTTTACATACCAACAAAAGAAAAAATTCTTCTATTATTTATGACATTACTTTTGGGATGACCCACATCTTTATAAAGAAGGAGTAGATGGTATTATTAGACATTGTGTACCTGAGCATGAACAGGGACAAATCCTACGGAAATGTCACTCTGAGGCTTATGGAGGGCATCATGCTGGGGATAGAACTGCTCACAAGGTATTGCAATCTGGATTTGATTTGCCTACTCTCTTCAAGGATGCCCGTAAGTTTGTCTCGTCTTGTGATGAATGCCAAAGAATAGGTAATATTGGTAAGCATCAAGAAATGCATATGTATTATTCATTTGTTGTTGAACAATTTGATGTTTGGCGATTTGATTACATGGGACCTTTTCCTTCCTCTAATGGGTATACACATATTTTGGTTGCTGTGGATTATGTTACTAAATGGGTAGAAGCTATTCCAACTAGTAGTGCTGATCACAACACCTCTATTAAAATACTTAAGGAAGTTATTTTCCCAAGGTTTGGAGTCCCAAGATATTTAATGGCTGATGGTGGTTCACACTTTATTCATGGTGCTTTCATAAAATGCTTGCCAAGTATGATGTTAACCATAGAATTGGATCACCTTATCATCCTCAGTCTAGCGGTCAAGTTGAACTTAGTAATAGGGAAATAAAATTAATTTTGCAAAAGACTGTCAATAGGTCCAGGAAGAACTGGTCTAAGAAATTAGATGATGCACTTTGGGCTTATAGAACATCATATAAAAATCCTATGGGTATGTCTCCTTATAAAATGGTTTATGAAAATCTTGTCATTTGGCTCTTGAGTTAGAACATAAAGCATACTGGGCAGTTAAACAACTCAACTATGATTTCAAACTTGCCGGTGAAAAGAGGTTATTTGATATTAGCTCTTTAGATGAAAGGAGAACCCAGGCTTATGAAAATGCAAAATTATTCTAAGAGAAATTTAAAAGATGGCATGATAAAAGAATCCAAAAGTGTGAGTTCAAAGTCGGAGAATATATTCTTTTGTACAACTCTCATTTTATATTTTTTGCAGGAAAGCTCCGCTCGAAATGGGAAAGCCCATATGTCATCGAGGAGGTTTACCGATCTGGAGCCATCAAAATAAATAATTTCGAAGGCACTAACCCGAAGGTTGTCAATGGGCAACAAATAAAGCATTATATCTCAGGTACGCCTATCGATGTTGAAAGTAATATTATCCAAACTTTGACACCGGAAGAACACATAAAAGAGTCCTTCTGGAACACCCCAGAATCGTCAAAACAAGGAGGTACGTGTTACTCTAAGTAAACGGTCTCCGAAAAATCTGCAAAAATATTTTTTGTTAGTTTTGGAATATTTTAGAATTTTGGAAATAAAGAAACTCCCAGGAAATGTCCCCTGGTGGGCATAAGACACCAGGGCGCGCCAGGCATGCCTCGTACGCCCAGGTGGGTTGTGCCCACCTGAGGTACCTTCCGGATTCTGTTTTTCTTTTGTTTACTTGTCCTGCAAGATAAAAAAAACTATATATACTTCCTTAACCTGTTAACCACCGCATCGCGAAGAAATCCTTTGTTCTCTTTTCTTGCTATTCCTGGTCAGGTTTATAAGGCAAGGAAGACCGTAAATCCATTCCCGGTGAAAACATAAGCACTGTTGGCCGAGGAGGAGGAAGAAGCTTCTTCACCACCAAAGGAGAACTGAGTATCGGGTATGGGCACTCCCCTTGGCTTCCGCCAAGCTTGGGGGAGGTGCCCCGGTATCGTATCATCCCACGCTAATTTTTTTAAATAATACATTTTTCTAATTAATTTGCATAAATATTACGCTGATATTTTTATTTTAAAAAATAATACACCATCGGCTTGCTGCAGGCTGACTGGGCCTAGTCGGCCCACCGCAGGCCGATTGGCTTCCAGTCGGCCCGCAGCAAGCTGACTGGGACTAATTGGCTTGCTGCAAACAAATTAGTTCCAGTTGACTTGCTGCGGGCCGACTGGAAGCTAATCAGCCTGTGGTGGGCCGACTAGGTGCATGTGGCCATTTTTCTTTTTTTGTTTTTGGTTTTAGTTGTTGTTTTCTATTTATTCTATCTATCAAATGAATCTGGTTTGTGTTGAAACTTTTTCCATAAATTACTAGCAATATAAAAATGCCACATATAAATTTTCATAATTTTTGGAAAACCACATATTTCCATTTGTATTTGATAGCTCCTGGTGAATATAGATAGGGTTTAGATTTATCTATCCAAATTGATTTTTTTTATTTTTATAGATGTTAAAATATCGAGGAGAATAGTTTAAAATTTTCTGTGAAACAATTTGAGAATACTTTTTTGGCTTATGAAACAATTTGAAACAATATGAAGCAATATTTGTGAAACAATTGGAGGAAATTTTTTTTTTGGCTTATGAAACAATTTGAGAATACTTTTTTGGCTTATGAAACAATTTGAGAATTTTCCTCAAACTGTTTCACAAAAATTGTTTCATATTGTTTCAAATTGTTTCATAAGCCAAAAAAATTCCTCAAATTGTTTCTCAAAAATGTTTAAACCATTCTACTCAATATTTTAATATTTATAAAAGTAAAAAATCAATTTGGATAAATAAATTTAAACCCTATCTATATTCACCAGGAGCTATCAAATACAAATGTAAATATGTGGTTTTCCAGAAATTATGAAAATTTATATGTGGCATGTTAATATTTCTAGTAATTTATGCAAAAAGTTTCAACACAAACCAGATTCATTTGATAGCTAAAATGAAGAGAAAACAACAACTAAAACCAAAGGCAGAAAAAGAAAAATGGCCACATGCACCTAGTTGGCCTAGCTAGAATAAATAGAAAACAAGAACTAAAACCAAAAAGAAAAAAAAAGAAAAATGGCCACATGCATCTAGTCGGCCTACCACAGGCCGATTGGCTTCCAGTCGGCGAACCAATTAATCCGAGTCGGCTTGCTGCGGGCCGACTGGAAGCCAATCGGCTTGCGGTGGGCCGACTAGGGAGATGGTGTATTATTTTTGAAAATAAAAATATCGGCGTAATATTTATACAAATTAACTAAAATTGTATTATTTAAAAAAATAGCATCATCCCACTATATTTTTGCTTTTACTTATCTTAGTTCGATCTTTTTGCTTTAGATGAAATAAAGTTAGTTCAATCCTTTCTTATTTGAGAGGCTGCTTAGTGCTCTATCCTCGTAATCATGTGCAAGTTATATAATAAAGTTAGTCTGAATTTTGCTTCCTTTACTTTCATGTTGCAAATAAAGAAAAGAAATAAGAAAGGAAGAAAAATAAATAAATAAAAGAAAGGAGATAAATCAATAAGATCATATACTAATCCTATGGTAGGTGATAGCACCACATAAGGAAAAGTATAAGTAGGAAATTTTATTAGAAATTGACAAACATAGCATTAGTCAATGATGCAACTCATGAAAGAATTAATAAGGAAGAGAAGATTTATATATAAATATACTATCCTAGAAATCTTTTGTGATTGTGAGCCCTCATCAAAACAAAACTGTTGACGTTGGACAAGGAAGACAACTTAATGATTTACGTATATTTATATTCACATAGAAGTCATATTGTCATTGATCCTTTAACATGTGATGCTTGTCCCCTACCTATGGATCGAGCAAGATCCCTCAAGTAAGTTGTCGTCGGTGCAAAAAGGCAATAAAAATTGCTTCTAAATATGTGAGATCATTTAGTGTAAGATAAAATTGAGTGTTGTACGAACTTGGATGACAAAGAATAAAAGCGACAGATTGCATAATAAAGGTTGTCATCTTAAGGGGCAATACAACACAATGTCCTCTTGCACTAAGGGATTGAGCATGCAAACAAATAAGCGCATGGCAACCTATGCTTCCCTTTGTGAAGGGCCTATCTTTTACTTTTATGTATTTACTTTTGTGCAAAGAGTCAAAGTTTTCCTTCCATTCCTTTTTATTTTCTCTTTTGGCAAGCATCATGTGGTGAGAAAAGATCTAGGCACATATGTCCAGCTGAATATAGATAGCATGAGTTACTATTGTTGACATCACCCTTGAGGTGAGTATGTTGGGAGGAGAAACTATAAGCCCCTATCTTTCTAGGTGTCCGGTTGAAACGTTTTGCTCGTGGGTACGAGGTGAGTGTTAGCAATCATAGAAGATATATGATGGTTGAGTATGTGGACTTGCTAAAAGGCTCTGACACGTGACTCTTCCTGAAAAGATGATGAATTGTAGTTGCAAAGTTGATTGAGAACATAGTTTGTTGGTTTTTAATAGAGTTTTTGCTTTATACTTCGATTATGTGATGAACTGTTACTTATTCATGGCAAGTATATGATGCAAGATCAATGATAAAAGTCCTATGTTCAATTTTTTTGCTATTATAATAATCAAAATGATGCTTCTATGTCCGTATTTTTGTTTTTATCAACACCTCTCTCTCAAAGCATGTGGACATGTTTTTCAATTTTGGTTTTCGCTTGAGGACAAGCAAGGTCTAAGCTTGGGGGAGTTGATACGTCCATTTTGCATCATGTTTTCTTACTGTCATTTATAATGTTTTCATCCATAATAATTCTTTTTGGAGTAATTCTGATGCATTTTCTCTCATAATTTGCAAGGTACACACCAAGAGGGAGAATTCTAGCAGCTGGAAATCTAGACCTGAAAAAGCTATGTCAGGCTACCTATTCTGCACAACTCCAAACAAGCTGAACCTCCACGGAGAATTTTTATGGAATATTTAAGAAATATTGGAGCAAATAACTAGCAGAGGGGGCCCACCAGGTGGGCACAACCCACCTAGGTGCGCCAGGGAGCCCAGGCGCGCCCTGGTGGGTTGTGCCCTCCTCGGCCCACCTCCGGTGCCCATCTTCTGGTATATGTCATTTTGACCTAGAAAAAATAAAGGGGAGACATTCGTGAAGAAGCACCGCCTTCTCGAGGCGGAACTTGGACAGGAGCACTTTTGCCCTCCGACGGAGAAATCCCGCCGCAGGAACTTCCTCCCAGAGGGGGAAATCATTGTCGTCATCGTCACCAACAACTCTCCCATCTTGGGGAGGGAAATCTCCATCAACATCTTCACCAGCACCACTCATATCAAACCCTAGTTCATCTCTTGTATTCAATCTTGTTACCGAAACTATAGATTGGTGCTAGGGGATGACTAGTAGTATCAATTACATCTTGTAGTTGATTACTATATGGTTTATTTGGTGGAAGATTATATGTTCAGATCCATTATGCTATTTAATACCCCTCTGATCATGAGCATGTTGATTATTTGTGACTAGTTATTTTTGTTCTTGAGGTCACGGGAGAAATCATGTTGCAAGTAATCATGTGAATTTGATACGTGTTCGATATTTTGATAGTATGTATGTTGTAATTCCCTTAGTGGTGTCATGTGAACGTCGACTACATGACACTTCACCATATTTGGGCCTAAGGGAATGCATTGTGGAGTAGTAAATAGATGGTGGGTTGCGAGAGTGACAGAAACTTAAACCCCAGTTTATGCACTATTCCGTAAGGGACCGATTGGATCCTAGAGTTTAATGCTATGGTTAGAATTTATTCTTGATACTTTTATCGTAGTTGCGGATGCTTGCGGGAGGGTTAATCATAAGTAGGAGGTTTGTTCAAGTAAGAACAACACCTAAGCACCGATCCACCCACATATCAAATTATCAAAGTAGCAAACACAAATCAAACCAACATGATGAAAGTAACTAGATGAAATTCTCATGTACCCTCAAGAAAGCTTTGCTTGTTATAAGAGACCGTTTTGGCCTGTCCTTTGTCTAAAAAGGATTGGGCTACCATGCTGCATACTTATTGTTACTATCGTTACTTGCTCGTTACAAATTATCTTGCTATCAAACTACTCGCTACTTACAGTTTCAGCACTTGCAGACCTTACCTTACTTAAAAGTACTTGTCATTTCCTTCTGCTCCTCGTTGGGTTCGGCACTCTTACTTATCGAAAAGAGTTACAATTGATACCCTATACTTGTGGGTCATCACGGCGCGCCATCGATCATGTTGTGCGGCGAGCTGCAGCCTCTCGGTGCTGACATGCCTATCTTGATCCGCGGCACTAAAGTGCCATGCGCCAAGGGTCTGCTCAACCCTGGCGATGATGCGCATCACGGAGTCGTCCATCACATTGCCGGGGAGCGTCGCGGCCTCAACGGGTCGTGGCGCCTTCTGGTTTTCCTCGTCGATGAGGTGGATGGCAGAGGCGGCGCTTTCGTGCGTTGGCATGCTTGGAAAAGGTGGATGTGCTACAGGCTATGCTTGTTGCCTCCGTGCATCGCGCCGCGCCTAGGTTTATGTGCAATATCGCTGGGTGGCGGGAAACAGGTGAGGAAATGGCGGGAAACGGTGGCGTGTCCATAGAACACCGTCAATTAACAGAAACTTAGCATATATATGGAACATCGAGCTAGCACAAGAAGTAGATGATGATGAGATGAACATGGACCACACTAGGGAAACCGTCGGTGATGAATTCATCAATCGCAAATGGTTGTACACTAGCGAGCGTTTGCCCACAACACACACGGCTTATTCCATCACAAACAGGTCGGATGGATCAACTGTATGCCACGCATACACATTGTCAAAAAGTAATGCGGTAGACCTTCTTTAACATATGTTAAAAAATAAAATAAGATAAAAAAACAAGGACCTTGAGGTTAAAATAGCTGAGGGAATGGGTCATTTCAGTCATTTGGCTGAAATGACTCATCCTATCAGTTAATTTAACATCAACACAACTTCCCATCCAGTCACCCATCTGATGGCTGCTCTAGCCTAAGCACACTTAACTTGAGAATTCTCTTAGATGAGCTACTGGTGTAACAGCTAGTCCTTGCTGATATGGGATGCCACTTCGCATCCTTATGGCGTATCCGGATGACCGCCCGTCCCCCAATGGCCAATACATGTTGTGTAGACAAAGCATATCACATACATCTTATTAGAAGCAATCGTCTGTGTTATTATCGGTCTTCGCACACATTTCTGATTACAGACATGTTTGCCGCGTATCACACACATCTTGTTATATTGAGCCATTTCTGTTCTCTTGTCTCAACGCAAACAGTTCATCTGAATGAAACGCATGCCGTATATCGCACACATCTTGATCTGCCTAACCGTTTCTTTTGTGTTGTCTAATCACAAACAGTTCATCCAGGTGAACCATATGCTATATATCGCACACACCTTCATCTGGCTACCCGTTTCTTTTGTTCCTCCTCATCGCAAACAGTTCATTGAACTGAACCGTATGCCCTATATCGCACATGCAACTAAAATCTGAATCGTGTTTGATGCATCCATCATCACAAACGTTTTGCACCATTTTTGACGGGTTTTTTACACAACCATTTGCGATTATTTCATCGCACACAATTTCGTCGAACGTTCTCTGATCATAGTGTCACGTTAGCAGCATCCTGCAGTAGTGAATCCACTACTTCGGAAGAGGTTCCAATTGATTATGAGAACAAAGTTGCTATATATGATGATTATTGTGATGACATGTATTCTATAAAGAATAAAGATAACCATGAAACATCTTGATTTTCATTTTCAATTGGATTATGCCTCACATGATAGTTATTTTGTTGAGTTTGCTCCCACTACTATTCAAGAGAAGAGATTTGCTTATGTGGAGATTAATAAAAATTCTATGCTTATGCATCGTGAAAAGAGTGCTTTATGTTATAGTTATATTGTTGAATTCATTCATGATGCTACTAAAAATTATTATGAGGGGGGAATATATGCTTATAAGAATTGCAATAATATCAAGTTTCCTCTCTGTGTTGAAAATCTTGAAGTTTTGCTTGTTTCACCTTCCTATGCTGGTTGATTCTTGTTCCCATAAATTGTTTTCTCGCAAAATACCTACGCATAGGAAGTGGGTTAGACTTGTGCTAGTCATATGCTTCGTGATGCTCCCGTTATGTTTCAATTCTTATCTTTTATGTGAGCATCATTGACATCATCATGCCTAGCTAAAAAGGCATTAAAGAAAAGCGCTTGTTGGGAGACAACCGAATAAATACCATTACTGTTTTTGTGTGTTCACATGATTAAGCTACTATAGTAATCATGTTTTCTAGCTTGTGTTTCAATAAAGTGCCAAGTAAAGCCTTTGTGATAGTGTGGATGATAGTTGACTTGATTCTGTGAAAAAACAGAAACTTTTGCGCTCCGTCCAGGAATTTTGAAAGTTCACTGGAACGTGATTTTGATATGATTTTTTTACACAACATTGATATACAAATTCCCTAGATTATCCTAATTTTTCATAATTTTTGGAGTTACATAAGTATGTAAAATTTCCACATTACTACAGACTGTACTGTTTTTGTTATATTGTATTTTCTATGTGTTGTTCGCTTATTTTTGATGAATCTATGAGTAGTATCGGAGGGTACGAACCATGGAGAAGTTGGAATACAGTAGATACAACACCAATATAAATAAAGAATGAGTTCTCTGTTGAGTTGTGAAGTTTTCAAGTTTTGGGTGAAGTTTCGATGGACTACGGAATAAAGAGTGGAAAGAGCCTAAGCTTGGGGATTCCCAAGGAACCCCAAGGTAATATTCAAGGACAACCAAGCATCTAAGCTTGGGGATGCCCCGGATGGTATCCCCTCTTTCGTCTTTGTTCATCGGTAACTTTATTTGGAGCTATACTTTTATTCACCACATGATATGTGTTTTGCTTGGAGCGTCATTTTATTTTATTAATATTTGCTTTCTGTTTGAATAAAGTACTTAAGATATAAATTTTCTTTATGAGAGAGAGTCTTCACATAGTTACATAATTATTTGAGTACTCATTGATCTTCACTATTATTTTTTGGAGTAGTTTGTCATTTACTCACGTGCTTCACTTATATCCTATGATTAAATGGTTGAATGAATTGAATATCATAAATCTGAAATTATATATGCTTCATATACTTATACCATGGGGAGTAATGACTTCACATATAACAAGTAGAGGTGGTAAATATATTGAAAGTTAGCAAACATAGTATTGGTCACTTGAACAATTCATGAAAGAATATTGAAGGAAGAGAGGTTTCACATATAAATATACTATCTTGGACATCTTCTATGATTGTGAGTCCCATTAATTATTTTCAAACTTGATCAAATTAGTTGAAGTTGGACAAGGAAGACAACTTAATGAGTTATGTTCGGATATATTTGTATAGAAGTTATATTGTTATAGATCCTCCAACATGTGGTGCTGCTTTTTAGAATCTTTTGCTAGCCAAAATTTCTGTACTAAGTAGAGATACTACTTGTGATCCAAAAACCCTTGAACCAAGTTTCTTCCATGAGTGTCCACCATATCTACCTATATGCGGTATTTACATGTCTTTCAAAGTAAATTTGCATGTGCCAAACTCTAAACCTTCAAATAATAATCTGTTTGTATGGCCGAATCGCTCATGTAGCGACTACGGGTTGTCAGTATCTTCCATGCTAGGTGGGTTATTCTCACGATGAGTGGACTCCGCTCATCATTCACGAGAAAATGGCTGGTAACCGGGATGCCCAGTTCCATGCTCAAATCAAATTAAATATAATTGCAAACAAAACTCCCCCAGGATTGTTGATAGTTGGACGGTATCCGTTGTTTCGGACCAGCCATGGAATGTGATTTTTATGGAGGGGGAGTAAAAACTTTACCATTTTGTTTGGGAACCGCCTATAATGTGTCTAGCATGGAAGATGGTGAGAACTCTTAGTTATTATGTTGACAATGAAAGCATGCCTCTCAAAATTATTTTCATCTCTTTTTAAAAAGCTTCGAGCTCTGGCACCTCTGCAATCCCTGCTTCCCTCTGCGAAGGGCCTATCTTTTACTTTTATGCAAGAGTCAGTAGTATTCCTTCTCATTCCAACCTACTCTTTAGTTGGCTAGCATCATGTGATGGGGAAAGATCTAAGCATATATGGCCATTCAAATATATTTGATCATGAATTATTATTGTTGAAAATTGTCTATATGATAAATAAGTTGGGAGGCGAAACATTAAGCCCCTATCTTTCTCTATGCTCAATGGGTGCTATTTGTTCAAAAAATATGCTGAGTGGTAGCAATCATGAAAGACTATATGATAGTTGAGTATGTGGGATTTGCTAAATCAAAGCTCTTACATAGATCCTTCTTGAAAATAAGATGAATTGCAATTGTTTGATGACCAAGAACCTAGTTTGTTAGTTTTCAAGAAAGTTTATGATCTATGCTTTAACATGTGAATAGCTTGTTACTTGATCATGAGAATTTTTATGAGATGAGCTACTATTTATGATATAGAATGATGCTCGAAAAAGTGATTGAAATTATCATTGATCAAACTTGTGCACTTGCTAGCATTCACACTTCATAAATTATTTCTTTTATCATTTACCTACTCGAGGACGACAGAAATTAAGCTTGGGGATATTGATACGTCTCCAACATATCTATAATTTATGAAGTATTCATGCCATGTTTACAATAATTCTATATGATTTTGGAATGATTTGATTAGAACTAACCCGGACTGACGTTGTTTTCAGCAGAACTACCGTGGTGTCGTTTTTTTGTGTAGAAATAAAAGTTCTCAGAACAAGCTGAAAATTTACGGAGAATATTTTGGGAAATTATAAAAAATACTTGAACGAAAAGATATCAAAGAGGAGTCCCGAGGCAACCACAAGGGTGGGGGGCTCCCCCCCTAGGGCGCGCCCCCTGCCTTGTCGACGCCTTGTGGACCCCCTTGACTTGTCCCCGATGCCATCACCTCCTATAAATCCCAAAACCTCCAGAAATAAACCTAGGTCAGGAGTTCCGCAGCCGCAAGCCTCTGTAGCCACGAAAAACCAATCGGGGGCCCGTTCTGGCACCCTGCCGGAGGGGGAAACCATCACCGGTGGCCATCTTCATCATCCCGGCGCTCTCCCTGATGAGGAGGGAGTAGTTAACCCTCGGGGCTGAGGGTATGTACCAGTAGCTATGTGTTTGATCTCTCTCTCTCTCTCTCGTGTTCTTGATTCGGCACGATCTTGATGTACCATGAGCTTTGCTAATATAGTTGGATCATATGATGTTTCTCCCTCTATACCTTGTGATGAATTGAGTCTTTTCCTTTGAGGTTTTGTTATGTTGGATTGAATCTTCGGATGTGAGAGCACTTGATGTATGTCTTGCGATGGGATATCCGCTGTGAAAATGGGATGTTCTGTTAATCCACTTGATGTATGTTTTGGTTATCAACTTGCGGATTCCCGTGGTAACATTTGGGTAATCTATGCATAGGGGTTGATGCATGTTTTCATATTCCTTTCTCCGAAAGAAATCTCAGGATGCTCTTTAAGTACTTTGTGATGAATTGAATATTATGAATCTGAAGTTGTTTGATGCATATCGTATAATTGACCCACGGATACTTGCGGTGACATTGGAGTATCTAGGTGACATTAGAGTTGATTGATGTGTGGCATATGGTGTTATTTTAATATGAACTCTAGGGCTGTTTGTGACACTTGTAAGAATAGCCCAATGGATTGATCAAAAAGAATAACTTTGAGGTGGTTTCGTACGCTACAACCAATTTCATCTTATGTTCTCCGCAATAGGAACTTTGGAGTGATTCTTCGTTGCATGTCGAGGGATAGTTATATGATATAATTATGTTATCGTTGTTGAGAGAACTTGCGCTAGTGAAAGTATGAACCCTAGGCCTTGTTTTCAAGCATTGCAATACCGTTTTTGCTCACTTTTGTTACTTGTTACCTATCTATTTTTATATTTTTAGAATACAAAAACTTATCTACCATCCATATTACACTTGTATCACCATCTCTTCACCGAGCTAGTGCACCTATACAATTTACCATTGTATTGGGTGTGTTGGGGACACAAGAGACTCTTTGTTATTTGGTTGCAGGGTTGTTTGAGAGAGACCATCTTCATCCTATGCCTCCCACAGATTGATAAACCTTATGCCATCCACTTGAGGGCAATTTGCTACTATCCTACAAAACTCTGCACTTGGAAGCCCAACACGAGTCTACAAGAAGAAGGTCGCGTAGTAGATATCAGTGAGACCTGACAGGTGAGACCCGACTGGTGAGACCCGACAGACAGTCTTTAACCCGGCAGATAGTTATGACCAGACAGACAGTTATGACCCGACAAACGGTTATGATCCGGCAGACAGATTGTGACCCGCAGATGCATGGAGTCCCAGAGATGAGCCGCCTGGGGTTAAGAAGTCCAAGACGTTAAGAAGCCCATGGAGAAAAGCCCAAGACTTTAAGAAGCCCATGGTGAGAAGTTAGAATAGTTTAAGTCTTACCGATTTGGACTCTACATGTAACCTGCCCCTTCAACTTATAT
Source organism: Triticum timopheevii (assembly GCA_963921465.1). Taxonomy (NCBI): domain Eukaryota; kingdom Viridiplantae; phylum Streptophyta; class Magnoliopsida; order Poales; family Poaceae; genus Triticum; species Triticum timopheevii. Next base: position 294,632,419 of record OY997270.1, read on the forward strand.
AAGGAGGGGCGGGGCACCCCAAGAGGGTCGATTTTTAGATGTCTCAATAGACAGGTCTTAGACAAGATCAGGGTAGATGCTCTCAAGTTAGAGGTAGCAAAACCTCGCCCTTGTAACCGAGATCATCATCATCATCAATATGAATCAAGCAGGATGTAGGCTTTTACCTCCACCATGAGGGGTCGAACCTGGGTAAAATCTCGCGTCTCTCATCCCGCTCAATCCTTCTCAAGCTACCAATTAGATGCGTTGGCCTCATGACTAAGTCCTTTTCACAAGGATATATGTCGTGACAAATCCACGATAGACCTCCTCCTCCTACACTTGATCTTACGGATCCAGATCCTATAAAGTTTAGCCCTTTAAATTATTTTGCCTACCTATAAGAAGCTTGCTGCTAAAAGAAGGGAGTATGAGATGAACATGAATGACCTCCCTTAAGGTTATGATAATAATTGAAACTATGCATTATGCCTAATTAGGGGCATAAAACAATAACGCTTGTTGGGAGGCAGCCCAATAGTTATCTTAAATTTTGCTTTTTATTTCTGTTTTAGTGTGATGACATGATTATTCCTATGTAATGATTGTGTTTTTATCTTTTAATTAGTGTTTGCACCAAGTAAAGCTTTGGGATTATTTGGATGATAGTTGACTTGATTCTGTGCAAAAACATAAACTTTTTCGTCCAGTGCAGGATTTTTTTACTGGAACGCGATCTTTGTCTGAAATTTTTACACATGATTGATATACAAAGTCCCCACGTTTTCCTAAATTTTCAGAGTTTTTGGAGATACTGAAGTATGATTTTTTGTTCAAATCATTACAGACTGATCTATTTTAGACATATTCTAGTTTTTTATTGCATAATGTGCTTATTTTAATGACGCTATGGATTATATCGGGGGGGTATAAGTCATGGATAAGTTTGTTTTGCAATAATATGTGTTCACAAAAATAACTAAAGTTTATGATTTTTCTATTATACTAATGGATCTCGCAAAGTTTCTATTGAATTTTGTGTGTTGAAGTTTTCAAATTTTGAGTGAGATCATGATGGATGAAGGAATAAGGAGCGGCAAGACCCTAAACTTGGGGATGCCCAAAGTGCCCCAAGGTGATATTCAAGGAAGACCCAAGCGTCTAAGCTTGGGGATGCCCCAGATGGAATCCCCCCTTTCGTTCACAATTCATCGTTATGTTACTTGAAGGTATATTTTTATTTATCACATGATATGAGTTTTGCTTCGAATGTCTTGTACCATAGTTTTATTTTTCTTTTGCTTATTAGTTTGCCATAATCGTTGTTTGCTGGACATACCATTTGAGAAAGACATCCATTTATCATGATTTGTTAGAATACTCTTTGTCCTTCACTTGTATCTTTTGAGCTATGCAGTTGCTCATGTGCTTCACTTATATGTTTAGAGCACGGCGGTGGTTATATATTTTATAGTAATGACTGCACTCTCATGCTTCACTTAAATCTTTTTGAGAGTCCTAAATAGGAAGCGGTAATATGCACGGGTTATAAGACTAGTCAGAAAATGATAGGTATTGAAGTGTGATATAAAAAAATTCATGTAGATCACTAAATATGAAATGTATCGTTTAATTATATTGATGTCGTAATATGAAAGGGTATTGGTTCATGATCATTGGTTGGTAGAAATAACGATATTAAAGATTGTTATTAACTACTCATTTAAGTATCTGACATGGCATGGTGGGTAGGTTTGAGAATTTTTACGTCTGATTGAAATCATTGAGGGATCTCTAAATTGAGGGCCCGCGATGGTTAACTCCTACCAACCTCCTCCCTAGGGCATGCAAGTAGTACTTTGCTTCGAGGACTAACAAACTTTCACAATAAGTATATGAGTTCTTTATGACTAATGTGAATTCATGGACTATACGTGCTCTCACCTTTCTGCATATTGCTAGCCTCTTTTGTACTGTGCATTGCCCTTTCTCACCTCGAGAGTCGGTGCAAACTTTGTCGGTGCATACAAAACCCGTGATATGATACGCTCTATTACACATAAGCCTCCTTATATCTTCCTCAAAATAGCCATCATACCTACCTATCATGGCATTTCCATAGCCGCTCCGAGATATATTGCTATGCAACTTCCAGCATTTCGTCTCATGACATGTGTGTTAATCATCATATTGCTTTGCATGATCATATAGAGTTGACATGATATTTGGAGCAAGCCACTGTTCATCATTGTAGTACATGTCATGCTAGATCATTACACATCCCGGTACACTACTAGAGGCATTCATATAGAGTCATCTTGTATTAGTTTATAGATACGTCAATTTTGCATCATGTTTTTATGTTCATATTTATTGCATTATGGACTATTATTTCACTTTAATATACAATTCTTATGCCTATTCTCTCTTATTTTATAAGGTTTACATGAAGAGGGAGAATACCGGCAGCTGGAATTCTGGACCGAAAAGGAGCAAATTTGAGATACCTATTCTGCACAACTCCAGATGTCCTGAAACTTTACGGAGAATTATTTAGGAATATGTAAAATATATTGGGCGAAGAAACAACAGAAGGGGACCCACCAGGTGGCCACAAGCTTGGGGGATGCGTGCTACCCCCAGGGCGTGCCTCCCGAGCTTGTGAGCCCCCTGGCTAGCCCCCGGTGTCCATCTTCTGCTATATGAAAGGTTTTGACCTAGAAAAAATCATAAGGAAGCTTTCGGGATGAAGCGCCGCCTTCTCGAGGCGGAACCTGGGCAGAAGAAATCTATGGCTCACTTCCCTCTGGGAGGGGGAAATCGAAGCCATCATCATCACCAATGATCCTCTCATCGTGGGATGGTCAATCTTCATCAAGATCTTCACAAGCACCACCTCCTCTCAAACCCTAGTTCATCTCTTGTATTCAATCTTTGCCTCAAACCTCAGATTGGTACTTGTGGGTTGCTAGTAGTGTTGATTACTCCTTGTAGTCAATGCTAGTTGGTATATTTGCTGGAAGATCATATGTTCAGATCCTTAATGATATTTATTACCCCTCTGATCTTGAACATGAAGATGCTTTTTGAGTAGTTACATTTGTTCCTGAGGACATGTGAGAAGTCTTGTTATAAGTAATCATGTGAATTTGGTATTCATCCGATATTTTGATGAGATGTATGTTATCTTTTGATACGTCTCCAACGTATCTACTTTTCCAAACACTTTTGCCCTTGTTTTGGACTCTAACTTGCATGATTTGAATGAAACTAACCCGGACTGACGCTATTTTCAGTAGAACTGCCATGATGTTGTTTATTGTGCAGAAAACGAAAGTTCTCGGAATGACCTGAAAATCTAGGAAGATAAGTTTTGGAAAATATAAAAAATATTAGCAAAAGAATCAAGACCAGGGGGCCCACACCCTGTCCACGAGGGTGGGGGGCGCGCCCTCCCCCGTGGGCATGCCCCCCTATCGTGGGCCCCCTGACGCTCCACCGACCTCAACTCCAACTCTATATATTCCGTTTCGCGGAGAAAAAAATCAGAGAGAAAGTTTCATCGCGTTTTACGATACGGAGCTGCTACCAAGCCCTAATCTCTCTCGGGAGGGCTGATCTGGAGTCCGTTCGGGGCTCCAGAGAGGGGGATTCATCGCTGTTGTCATCATCAAACATCCTCCATCACCAATTTCATGATGCTCAGCGCCGTGCGTGAGTAATTCCATCGTAGGCTCGCTGGACGGTGATTGGTTGGATGAGATTTACCATGTAATCAAGTTAGTTTTGTTAGGGTTTGATCCCTAGTATCCACTATGTTCTGAGATTGATGTTGCTATGACTTTGCTATACTTAATGCTTGTCACTAGGGCCCGAGTGCCATGATTTCAGATCTGAACCTATTATGTTTTCATGAATATATGTGAGTTCTTAATCCTATCTTGCAAATCTATAGTCACCTATGATGTGTTATGATCCGACAACCCCGAAGTGACAATAATCGGGATACTTCTCGGTGATGACCATAGTTTGAGGAGTTCATGTATTCACTATGTGCTAATGCATTGTTCTGGTTCTCTATTAGAAGGAGGCCTTAATATCCCTTAGTTTCCACTAGGACCCCGCTGCCACGGGAGGGTAGGACAAAAGATGTCATGCAAGTTCTTTTCCATAAGCACGTATGACTATATTCAGAATACATGCCTACATTACATTGATGAATTATAGCTAGTTCTGTGTCACCCTATGTTATAGCTATTACATGAGGAATCGCATCCGACATAATTATCCATCACTGATCCAATGCCTACGAGCTTTTCAAACTGTGCTTCGCTTATTTACTTTTCTATTGCTACTGTTACAATTCCTACAAAACTATTATCTTTACTTTTGCCACTGTTACCATTACTATCATGCTACTTTGCTACTAAATATTTTGCTGCAGATACTAAGTTATCTAGGTGTGGTTTAATTGACAACTCAACTACTAATACTTAAGAATATTCTTTGGCTCCCCTTGTGTCGAATCAATAAATTTGGGTTGAATACTCTACCCTCGAAAGTTGTTGCGATCCCCTACACTTGTGGGTTATCAAGACTAATTTCTGGCGCCGTTGCTGGGGAGCATAGCTCTATTCTTTGAGTCACTTGGGATTTATATCTGTTGATCACTATGAGGAACTTGAAAGACGAAAGAACTAAGATTTTGCCCTCAACTACGAGGGGAGGTAAGGAACTACCATCTAGCTCCGCACTAGATTCTCCTTCTGTTATTAGTAAGCTTGCGACACCTAAACCTGCTACTGCTATGAATTCTGATATGTCGCATGTTATTGATGATGCCACTTCTGCTATGCATGATACTTATGATGAAACTACTTCTGTGCGTGATACTACTTTGCCATCAGGTAAATTTCTTGATGAACAACTTGCTAGGGTTAGAAAGAATGAAATTATTGAAGATGCTATTATTGATGATAGTGATGATGAAAGTTCTCCCCTTGATTATGAATTACCTATTGTTCCTGAGGGTTATGTTATGAATGAAGAAGCTGCTAGAGCTATCCTTGCTTGCAAAGATAGATATGATCTTAAAAATTTATTAGCTAAATGGAAGCAACAATCTCTTAATGCTAGAATGAAACCTCACCCTGCTTTTGCTACTTCACCTATCTGTGTTACTGATAAGGATTATGAATTCTCTGTTGATCCTGAAATTATTACTTTGGTTGAATCTGGTCCTTTCTATGGCCTTGAACCTGACACTGTTGTGGCACATCTTACCAAGTTGAATGATATAGCCACCCTGTTTACTAATGATGAGAAGTCTCGTTATTATTATATTCTTAAGATATTTCTGTTCTCATTAAAGGGTGATGCTAAGACTTGGTTTAATTCTCTTGATCCTGGTTGTGTGCGTAGTCCCCAGGATATGATTTATTACTTCTCTACTAAATATTTCCATGCTCATAAGAAACAAGCTGCCTTGCGGGAAATATATAATTTTGTGCAAATCAAAGAAGAGAGTCTCCCACAAGCTTGGGGGAGGCTTCTCCGATTACTTAATGCTTTGCCTGATCATCCTCTTAAGAAAAATAAAATACTTGATATCTTTTATTATGGACTAACAGATGCTTCCAAGGACTACTTGGATAGTTGTGTTGGCTGTGTTTTCAGGGAAAGAACAGTCGACCAAGCTGAATTACTATTGAATAATATGTTGACTAATGAAAATAATTGGACCCTTCCTGAGCCAATTCCTGAGGCAATTCCTGAACCAATTGAGCCAACTCCTGAGCCTATTCCTAAACCCGCTCCTAAGAAGAGTGGTGTTCTATTTCTCAGTCCTGAAGATATGCAAGAGGCAAACAAATCAATGAAAGAAAAAGGTATAAAAGCTGAAGATGTTAAGAGTTTACCACCTATTGAAGAAATACATGGTCTTAATACACCGCCTATCAAAGAAACACATTGTCTTGATAACCCGACACAGGTAGTAAAGGTAAATTCTCTCTATAGATATGATAAAGTTGAAATCCCATCTACTAAATTTCATAGCCCATGCTTAGATGAATTTGATGACTTTATGGCTAGATAAGAAAGTTTTAATGCTTATGTTGGTAGAGAATTAAAGAATAATTCTTCCGAGATGGGATGCTTGAGTGATTATATGGCTAGAGTTAAAGGTGAACTTAAACTCATTAGCAAATATGCTTCTATGGTTACCACTCAAGCTGAGCAAGTACTTAAAGCTCAAAATGATTTGCATGATGAATTAAATAATAAATATGACCTTGCTGTTAGAGTGTCTACTAGAACTGGTAGAATGACTCAGGAACCTTTGTATCCTGAAGGCCACCCTAAGAGTATCGAGCAGTATTCTCAGAGAAATAATTTAGATGCACCTAGTTCTTCTAAAAAGAAGAAAAAGAAAAACGATAGGACTTTGCATGCTTCTAGTGAACCTGTTGTAGACACACCTGAGAATCCCAATGATATTTCTATTTCTGATGGTGAAACACAATCAGGTGATGAACATGAACCTAGTGATAACGTTAATGATAATGTTCATGTTGATGCTCAACATAGCAATAACAATGAAGTAGAGATTGAACCTACTGTTGATCTTGATAACCCACAATCAAAGAATCAACGTTATGATAAGAGAGATTTTGTTGCTAGGAAGCACGGTAAAGAAAGAGAACCATGGGTTCAGAAACCCATGCCCTTTCCTCCTAAACCATCCAAGACAAAGGATGATGAGGATTTTGAGCGCTTTGCTGAAATGATTAGACCTATCTTCTTACGTATGCGCTTAACTGATATGCTTAAATTAAATCTGTATGCTAAGTACATGAAGGATATCATTACAAATAAAAGAAAGATACCGGAAGCTGAAATTTCCACCATGCTTGCTAATTACACTTTTAAGGGTGGAATACCAAAGAAACTTGGAGACCCAGGGGTACCAACCATACTATGCTCCATTAAAAGAAATTATGTTAAAACTGCTTTATGTGATCTTGGAGCCGATGTTAGTGTTATGCCCCTCTCTTTATATCGTAGACTTGAATTGAATAAGTTGACACCTACTGAAATATCTTTGCAAATGGCTGATAAATCAACTGCTATACCTGTCGGTATTTGTGAGGATGTGCCTGTTGTGGTTGCAAATGTCACTATCTTAACGGACTTTGTTATTCTTGATATTCCCAAGGACGATAGTATGTCGATTATCCTTGGTAGACCCTATTAGAATACTGCAGGGGCTGTTATTGATTGCAACAAAGGCAATGTCAGTTTTCATGTTAATGGTAATGAGCATACGGTACACTTTCCGAGGAAATAATCTCAAGTTCATAGCATCAATTCTATTGGAAAAGTTCCAACTATCATTATTGGAGGTTTTGAATTTCCTCTTCCTACTGTCAAGAAAAAGTATGATATTCTTATTGTTGGGGATGTTCATATCCCCGTTGAGGTAACCTAGTGTTATTCGAAATTTCTCTGGTTCCGTGTTATTCGGAATGAGTTTGTTAACAAGACTTGATCAACCTTGTTAGTGGATCCATTTTGATGATCATGAGATGGATGAAACTAGAAGGCACAACCTTCTCTACCCTCTTTTTACTTTCTGTTATTTAGAATAAATAAAGAAAAAATAGTATTATCTGTCTGTTTTCTGAATTATCCGTGCAATAAAAAATATCCCGAAAATAAAAGTGCTCCAAATGCCCTGCAAATTTAGTATGAATTTTTATGGAATATTTGAGGATTTTAGGCACTGAAAACACTGCAAGGGGGCAAGCACCTGGCCACGAGGGTGGAGGGCGCTGTCGGTGTCAAAACTGGCGGATCTCGGGTAGGGGGTCCCGATCTGTGCATCAAGGCTGATGGTAACAGGAAGCAAGGGACACAGATGTTTACCCAGGTTCGGGTCCTCTCGATGGAGGTAAAACCCTACTTCCTTCTTGATTAATATTGAAGATATGGGTAGTACAAGAGTAGATCTACCACGAGATCGTAGAGGCTAAACCCTAGAAGCTAGCCTATGATGGTATGAATGTAATTGTGATCAACCTTCTAAGGACCAACCTCTCCGGTTTATATAGACACCAGAGAGGGCTAGGGTTTACATGGAGTCGGTTAGAAGGAAGGAAACACAACATCCGGATCGCCAAGCTTGCCTTCCATGCAAAGGAGAGTCCCATCCGAACACGGGCCGGAGTCTTGAGTCTCGTATCTTCACGCTTCAATAGTCCGGACGTTGTACATAGTCCGGCTGTCCGGATACCCCTAATCCAGGACTCCCTCAGTAGCCCCTGAACCAGGCTTCAAAGACGATGAGTCTGGCGCGCAAAATTTTCTTCGGCATTGCAAGGCGGGTTCCTTCTCCGAATACTCCAAAGTGGTTATCGAACACGTAGACCGTGTCCGGATCTGCAAGACGATCTCACATAGCATAAATATCATTCGCTGGCAGTCTTTGTGCGTCGTGCCCATGCATCGTGGCCTAGTCCAACGCGAACCGGCGTTTCTCACCCCACCTCGACTCGTGTTACGAGGCGGTTTTATTGTCATGTCCCGTCAAGGTAGAGATCGTGTTCCTCTTATTACGGGATTTTCCATTAATATGGGCGTGCGTGACCCCACGACGGCCGTTGGTATAACTCTGTGTGTTTTTAGATAAGCCTCAAACGGTCACACCGAGGACTCTTGATATTCACCCTCTTTATAAAGGGGTCGAGGCCTATGCCTCTTTTCCACCTTCCTCGCGCCTTCTCACACCTCGAGTTCCAACACCCGAAACCTAAGCTCCAACCCCCCAGATCCTCCAATATGTCCGGATCTGACCCTCAAGGCTGGTGGGTGGCCTCCTCGATTCAAAAGGAAGACATTGCGAGGCTTAGGGAGCTCGGATACCTGACCGCCGACATCCAGCACAGGCTTGCTGCTCCAGGGCAGGTCATCCCTACACCAAAGCCCAATGAATGCGTCGTGTTTGTCCCTCACTTCCTCCGCGGCTTGGGCTTCACCCTCGATCCCTTTGTGAGGGGGCTCATGTTCTACTATTGGTTGGATTTTCATGATCTGGCTCCAGACGCTATCCTCCATATCTCGTCGTTCATTATCGTGTGCGAGGCTTTTCTCCACGTCACCCCACACTTTGGCTTATGGCTCAAGACCTTCAATGTGAAGCCGAAGATGATCGAGGGGCAACATGTGGAGTGCGGAGGTGTCGTAATAAGCAGGAACGCCAATGCCCCATGGCCAGAGGGTTCTTTCCCAGAAGTATCCGATGTATGGCAACGGAGGTGGTTCTATGTCACGGCTCCCAGAGGCACAAAGTGGGTGGCTGCTCCCGAGTTCCGCTCGGGCCCTCAATTACATCTAGCGTCTTGGACCGACGTAGGACAGAATTGGGGGCATGCTGGTCATGTACCAGTACTGCAGAATCGCATTCGGGAGCTTCTTGAGAGGGACATTAACCTCGTCAGCATAATGCAAGTGATGTTAATCCAACGGATGTTGTCGTGCCAACGCCGGCCTCTCCGGATGTGGGAGTTCAATCCGGAGGGTCCGCGGATTGTTAAACACTTCTTCGGCTTGAAGCTCGAAGGGATGTGCAAATTATTCTTCGGACCGAAAGTAGAGTGTCCGGACACCATCGAGGATGCGGGCCTAAGCTGCAATCGCCTAGATACCCAAGTAAGTAACCTTGATACCGGACACCTTGTTTTGCATTTGTCATAATTGTTTATTCTGAAAATCATCCATGGCCAGGAATGGCTCAGCAAAGCGGAGAGAATCAGGTGTCCGGCGCCACTTCTCGAAGGCTCGCCTGGTCCTACCATGGCAAAGATGCTCGACCGGGTATTCAGCAGAATGCCCTCGGGGAAAGATAAGGGGAAGAATGAAGAAACCGAACTTCACGCCATGCATCCGAACCGGGGGAATTCTTACCTCTCCCAACGTGGATAGTCGGGAAGGGGAGGCTAAGACCTCCTCCCGCGCGGGAAGAAGAGGGCCGCCTCCGAAGACTTGGAGACGGAGATGCCCAAGCAAGGGAGGAAGGTATCACCAAGGGCTCTGCCGCGACGGGCATCCTCACCGCATTATGCCCGCCAACGGCCAGCCCTCTACCGAGCTGTAAGTCACTCGTTAATTCAAAGGTATTGTGTTTCTCCTAGATCAGTAACTAGGATTCACCTTTTGCAGTCCGGCTAGCAGCTCTTCTCGACAGAGTTCGTCCTCGGGGGACCTTCCTCCAGAGATGATGGAGAGCGAGACCCCACCTACCTCTCCGGCTCATGAAGCGGGCGACACCGAGGTGTCGTCATGGAGGAGTCCAGATCTGCTGAAGCCGGAAGCCAATGCATCACCTGCCCTGAGCCCGGAGCGTTTGGCTCCCACGAGGGGCAATGGTGAGGGTCCGGCACAGTTTAATGTCCGGCTAGACGCACTGACAGGCCTACTAGAGCGAGTTGCGCTCTCGGAGGAGCACCGCTCATTAATGAGCGCGGTGCTCAAGAAGATTTCATCTACTACAAGCGGTTTGAATGAAGCATTCACAAGCCTGCTGTAACGCCCCGAGACCGACGCTCTAGATGCCTTCCTTGTATTCCGAGATTCGTCGTGTGATTTGTTTTGTTCGTTGCATTCATCCTTGCATCATGTGCATTGCATCATGCCATCATGCAACCCCTTTTTAAAACTCACCTAAATAAATTGCATAGATCGTTGATCTATTTAAATCGAGGGATATTCACATGGTGATTTCTCTTTAAAACATATTCAAAGTCTCCTACTATTGTTAGGGAGCTATAATAAATATTTCATTATTTGGAATTGACCATAACCCACTTGCAAAATATCCCATGCCATTGTGATCTCAATTCTTGGTCTCCAACCTTGCCCATAATTTCTTTCATCATTTTCTGGAGCTCCATAAAAACATCTCAACATTTTTGGCCTCTCCTAAACCTTGTCCTAGTTCAAACCATTTGAATTAAATTCAAATGGGTTTGAATTTAAATCTTGCTTTCGCGCCAACTTCTATTTTCTTGGATCAAGCTCATTTTTGTGAGTCCGGGAAAATAATCCCCATGTCCAACTTCTTTCCCTAACCCTCTCTTTCTTTTTCTTCTCTTTGATTCTTTTCTGCTAAAGAATTAAGAGGGAGAAGAGAGTCCAGCGGCCCAGCATGCCACTAGGCCAAGCCGGCCCACCAAATCCCTTGAGGCCCAACCTTTTCTAACCCTAGCCAGCCTCCCCGATCCCCTTGACCCCCTCGATCCCCATCTCCGTCACGCAGCGCCGCCATCCCTCCTGCTCGATCTCCTCGCTCGCTGGCCTCATCTCGGTCCATCTCCTCTCCTTCTCCTCCCTCGCGCCGCCAGAGGAGCCCCTCTCCTCGATTTTCCCTTTCCCCTCCTGTGCGCCTCCACCTCGCCCTTCCTTCTCCCCCGCGTCGCCATCGCCTCCCTCCGCCGCTTCGCCACCACGTCGTACGAGCTGCTGCTCCGCTCCACCACCATGCATCGTCGCCGACCTGCCTCGCCTCAGTTCTTGTCGGGTCGCCGTCTCACTGCCGGAGTAGCGCCCGCTCCTCTGCTTCGGGTCTCGGCATCCCCAGCTCGCCAGCAGCGTCGCCCCGCAGCCTTGCTCCATCACCCGCTGTCGCCCTGCTTCACGAGGGCGAGGACGAGCCCCTGCCATCGCCCCGCCTCTGCATCCATGCCCCAGATCAAACGCCAAGGCCAAGTGCAGGACGCCTCCGCTCCTCCTCACCTTGTCCGCATCGCCGGGATCGCGTCAAGTCCCTCGCCGTTGTCCTCTGCTCGGGAACGAGCTCGGCCCCGCGCCCTGGCCTCGTCACATGCCCAGATCTCCCTGCGCCTCGCCGCCTGCTGCCTCCTCTGCATCGCGCCAAGTCCCGCTCCTGCCTCTGTTCGAGAGGAGGATGCTGTAGACGCGCCCAGTCGCTCGCGTTGACCGCAACCTGCCCATCTCCTTCGCCTCCTTGCTGTTGATGTTGACGCCAAGTCCAACGACCACGCGAGCAGGGAGTATCGCAAGTACCACGACACCCACGTTCCGTCAAAGTTCGTCTACGTGCGTGTACCACTACCGTCACCGAGGACCCATGCAGCGCAAGCACCAAGTTCCACTACCGTCGCCCCGGAGACATCGGATTCATCAAGTTCCTCTTCAAAACGTGAACGACTACTTCCACTACCATCGCCACGTGAACAACTACTTCCCACGACGACCCGTGAACGACTACTTCCACTACGGCTCGTGTACCACTACCTCCTTCGACTAACGCGTTCCACTCCAAACGCACGCTTCTAAGGTATAACCCCAAGACGACGTCCGTGGAACGAATGCATGTGTTGTAACGAGATGCACTGTTTGCACCTTGTCCAAATTGTCACTCATTTCCATGCCACTAACCCGTGGGAACCCGGTAGTCGGGAGCACCCCACCATCTCTAGCATGTTGCGCACATCCGCACGCCTCCTTTTGCACCGGTATCTCCATGAGTTACCGGAACCGGAATGTTGCCGTGGCACCATTTCCGTTTCACCGCCGTGGCACCCTTTTCGTTCCGCCATGGTGACAAATGCTTCATGCTCATGTCAACGTTTTCATAAAATTGCATAAAACTTGCATATGTCATCCGCATCATGATAACAACATTTAAATGGTTAAAATTGTTGTTTGCATTAAATTAAAAATATGCATATGGGGATTTTCCGGAATTGTTGTTTGTTATTTCCGGCCTCATTTAAACTTCCCTCAATAGATAGTTTTATTATGCTTTCACCCCTTGCCATGTTTAACAACATTTAACATTGTTGTGTACCTAAACGAGAGCGAACTAAATAACTCGGATGTGGTGTTTCGTCAATATGCAACTCGTTGCATATTGAGCTCCACTTAACTTGTAGTGTTGTTTGTGCATATTGCCATGCCATGCCTCATTAAACCGGACATGCATCATACTTGTTTGTGCATCATGACATGTTTATGCTTGTGTGTTTACCATGTTGTTTGTTTCTTTCCGGTTTGCTTCTCTCGTTAGCTTCGGTTTTGTTCCGGAGTTGTGAGGATTTATTCGACTCCCGTTCGTCTTCTTCATGGACTCGTTCTTCTTCCTAGCGGGATTTCAGGCAAGATGACCTCTACCCTGGATCTCACTACTATCATTGCTATTCTAGTTGCTTCGTTCTATCGCTATGTTGCGCCACCTATCATTTGCTCTTCAAGCCTCCCAAATTGCCATGAACCTCTAACCTTTGACACCCTTCCTAGCAAACCGTTGCTTGGCTATGTTACCGCTTTGCTCAGCTCCTCTTATAGCATTGTTAGTTGCAGGTGAAGTTGAAGATTGCTCCATGGTGGATAGGGTTATGTTGGGATATCACAATATCTCTTATATTATTAATGCATCTATATACTTAGTAAAGGGTGGAAGGCTCAGCCTTATGCCTGGTGTTTTGTTCCACTCTTGCCTCCCTCGTTTACGTCATACCGGTGTTATGTTCCCGGATTTTGTGTTCCTTACGCGGTCGGGTGATTTATGGGACCCCCTCGACAGTTCGCTTTGAATAAAACTCCTCCAGCAAGGCCCAACCTTGGTTTTACCATTTGCCTCACCTAGCCCTTTTTTCCCTTGGGTTTCCGGAGCCCGAGGGTCATCTTTATTTTACCCGCCGGGCCAGTGCTCCTTCGAGTGTTGGTCCAACCTGAGCGATGTCCGGCGCCCCCTGGGCAACTAGGGTCTATGCCAACCTGACGTCTGGCTCATCCGGTGTGCCCTGAGAACGAGATATGTGCAGCTCCTATCGGGATTTGTCGGCACATCGGGCGGCTTTGCTGGTCTTGTTTTACCATTGTCGAAATGTCTTGTAAACCGGGATTCCGAGACTGATCGGGTCTTCCTGGGAGAAGGAATATCCTTCGTTGATCGCGAGAGCTTATCATGGGCTAAGTTGGGACACCCCTGCAGGGTATAAACTTTCGAGAGCCGTGCCCGTGGTTATGTGGCAGATGGGAATTTGTTAATGTCCGGTTGTAGATAACTTGAACCAGATCCGAATTAAAACGCATCAACCGCGTGTATAACCGTGATGGTCTCTTCTCGGCGGAGTCCGGGAAGTGAACACGGTCTTTGGGTTATGTTTGATGTAAGTAGGTGTTCAGGATCACCTCTTGATCATTACTAGTTGATGACCGTTCCTTTGCTCTCTTCTCGCTCTTGTTTGTGTTGGTTAGCCACCATATATGCTTAGTCGCTGCTGCAACCTCACCACTTTACCCCTTCCTTTCCCTTTAAGCTTTGCTAGTCTTGATACCCATGGTAATGGGATTGCTGAGTCCTCGTGGCTCACAGATTAGTACAACAACAGTTGCAGGTGCAGGTTATGCGATGATCATGACGCGAGAGCGATGCTTGCTTGTTTTGGAGTTCTTCTTCTGCTTCTTCTTGAATCAGGGGATAGGTTCCAGGTCGGCAGCCTGGGCTAGCAGGGTGGATATTGTTTGAGTTTTCTGTTTATGATTCATCCGTAGTCGGATGTTGTTCTTGTATGTTGTATTGTTGTATTCATGTGACATTGTATGTATCGGATGTATCCCCACTATTATGTAATGTTGATGTAATGATATCCACCTTGCAAAAGCGTCTTCAAGATGCGCTTCTATCCTTGGTGGGACCTTCGAGTTCCTTTAGGATAGGGTCGCATCTTGGGCGTGACAAGTTGGTAATCAGAGCCTCGACCGACCATAGGAGCCCCCTTGATTGTTGGTCGTTGTTGAGTCTAGAAGAAAACTATTTTGAGTCTTAGGATTATATATATCGGAGAGTAGGATTCTTTTTACTCCTCAGCCCCTTCGTCGCTCTGGTGAGGACTCCTGACGAAGATGTTTTGTCTTACCTCCCCTCAAATTTCACTAAAAAAAATTTTAGGATCACGCGGGTATCTTGGAATTGTTCCGATGGTTTTGTGATGAGAACATTGTTCTTGGTGCCTCCTGACATTTTGGGGTTGTGGCAGTGTCCCGGGGAGTTGAGCTCCGAGGTGTTGTCGTCATAATTTTATCGTTGCAGTTCTGGAATACCTGAGTTTTGCCGACATCGAAAATCTCTTTTATGCAGTTGTTGGTGAGATAACCTCGATGCCACCCAGTACTGGGGAGTTCGGGAGTATTGCCATAGCTCGTATAACGGATGCTTTTCGAAGGTTGAGGTACACGATTTCCAAAGTTTTCTTGGTTATGTGTTGACGGATGGATACAGCTGGATGTAGGGATTTTTAGTTTGGGTGAGATATATTGCTTCCCCTGTATCCCCAACACCAGATTGCATAACCAGAAAGTTTCGGGAGTTTATAGGTGGGAATTCAAGTAGCTCCTAGAATATGTTTTCGACAGATGCATGATATGGGATTGGGTAAATCTCAATCATATGTATTTGTTCCGGCTTATTCTGCAAGCCAATCCTTTGTTTTGTTTTATTTGTGGTATTCGAGTTGCTTCGAAGTCAAGTGTTGATTCCATACCTTTCAAGCGGTGTTCTCATATTTCTATGGGAGTACTAATCCTTTTGATCATCGAAATTGTCATGTTAATTCTTTTCCAACCGGCGTGCTTCTCTTCATGTGGATCCGATCATTTTCAACATTTGCGAGATCAATTCTAAGTTTTCTCAACGGTGTTTGTTTCATCCGTCCCAAGTTATCTTTGTTTTCCCGCCCTCCCACCCTTTTCTTCAAGAACTCATTTATTTTAATCAAGTATCCATTTATTCATGTGAAGTCACTTCACTCTTTTCAATCAATGTTCTTATCCGGTGATTCTCAGGAAGATACTAACGGAGCTTTGAGTTCACCATTCTTCATCTCTTTTTCTTCTCCGGTGGATTTAACTCAAGCTTTCAGTGTTGATCATATTCCTTTCCTTGTTGCAAATGCTTTCTCTTGCCAATGCACCTCTTAATCATTCACTTCTCGCTATTGATTTGTTCCAGAGTGTTGAGGATATCTCAGAAGACTTGTGTTTCCATTCTCAATCTATTCAAGATATTTCGAGGTTGTTATCTCATTCAAGCCATTTAATTCAACCGATGCAACCTCTCTTTAAAATCATTTCCAACGGTGTTTTCTTTTGAGTGGGCCCTAACCCACAGGTCTTTTCCCAGGATCTTACCTGACTCTTCTAACCTTCCCGGAGTTACTCTCAAATTCTTTTCCAAGTTTGATCTAAGAATGAATTCTCATCAGTCACATTTCCTTCTCCAAGATCGCTTTCAAATCATTTTCATCTTTGGTTCAATCTTTCGTCTTTTAATCCTTCCGGGGTGCCTCAACAATTTGGTGGTGTTTCTCCTTGTCATTCTCGGATTTTGAAGACCGAAGAAGAGTTCCTCTTAAATCCTTACCCGTTCTTCCAAAGATGCGTAGTTCAAGCTTGATGCCATCCTCTCATAATTGTTTTCGATTGTGAGAATTCTTTTCACCCATCCGGAGCATTTCATGAGTTGTTTCCATTTCTTTCCTCCGAAGGCCATCATTTCGGGTTTATTCATTCTCAGCTTTTAGCTCTCCTTCTCCATATTCTACCGGTGCATCATTCAAGTATTCTCTAATAAGCTCATGATCTCTTCGTTCTCATGTATCTAAATCCCCTCAAGTATCTTCATTTGTTTTCCAATTCTTTCCGGTAAATTGTGCCTTTGCTACTTTCATTTTCAATTCTTACGGTGGTTCGTTTGAGACTCCTCTTCCTCTGCTACCGTATCATTTCATTCGTTGTTTCCAATCCCATCGGTGGTCCCATCAATAACTTCTTCAAGTTTGCGCTATATCTCTCTTAATCCTTTCTACGAGAATAAGTAGTATGCCAAATCCATTGCTTGTCATCAATTTAAATTGGTGAAGGATGCGCATAACATAATTCTTATTCTTGTTTCATCCAAGTGATTAATCCCTTCCTTTGGAGTTTGTTCAGGAGGAATAAATTCTTGGTTTCTTGTTGTTCATCTTTCTTCCGGAGTTCCAAGTTTTCCGCTTTATCTCGCCGCGAAGCTCCATCTAAATCTTCGCAAGGCTTCACCTTGTGTTCTCAACTTCTCTTTCTTTGTTATCATCCTTTGATTTTATTACCGGAGTTCTTCATGGAGGCTCTACATGATGGTTCATCAAGAATTCCTTTCATTTTTCAATTGTTCTTCAAGGTTTCTCTTGAAGTCAAGATCCGCCAAGCTATACTCTAAAATAAACATGGTGTTCAACACATGTTTTGCTTTGAGGAGCTCAAGTATTCTTCTTCTTGCATTCCGAAGTGCAATTCTTTCTACCTTATCTCTTGAGATGGTGTTATGTCACTGTTGACAATTTCCTTCATGTTTCATGATTTCCATGTTGTCAAGAATGAGGTATTTTAAGTCCATCAATCTCTTCTTTGGAGTTATCTTGTGTCATATTTTACCTACAGCCTTCCCTAAGGAATGTTGCTATTTGTGGTGATTATGCATGACCCAAGCTTGCTCTTTATCCTCTTGGTGGAAGAAGTTTTCATCTTTTTGGTGCTCTCAATCAAATCAATGGTTTTCCATTAGTGGCCGGTTGTCACCTCATAGTCTTGAGATGTTTTCCATAAGCCCACTACAAACTTATTCTTTTCGTTGTTGGTCTTCCAACAACTTTGTTCTAACCTTCTTGCAAGGATGCTTTTCAAATTCAATTGTGGTAGGAGTTGTCATTTCCTTCTCCGTTCCCTTTATCACAACGATCTAGCTTCTATTCTTTCATTCCGGAGTCATTGTGATGTTGCGCTCTTCACCCATCACCTCGTTTTGTCAAGATCATGTTCTTTTCTTGCTTATCCATTTAACCGGAGTGTTGTGTTCTAATTCAAGTTCTTTTCATCTTACCAAGTTTTCCTTCTCTTTTCTACCAGAGTGCTGTCCAAATTATATCAATCTTATTCCTTCTCTATCTAGTTTTAACCGGAGTGGTTTCAATATCTATCTTATCACCGAACCTTTTGGTTCTCGTCGTATCCCTTGTTCCTATTTTCTAACGGAGTGTTTTCAACTTTGCTCATCTTCGTTGTTCTCTTTCATTCATTTTGCTCAACCTCTCAAGGTTCATGGTTTCACTCATTGGTCGAAGAAGCAACTTAGTTTACCTCTTATCTTCCTCTTCCTTTTCCCTCTGGTGCCATCCTAGATCTCGAGACGAGATCCTCTTGTAGTGGTGGAGTGTTGTAATGCCCCGAGACCGACGCTCCAGATGCCTTCCTTGTATTCCGAGATTCGTCGTGTGATTTGTTTTGTTCGTTGCATTCATCCTTGCGTCATGTGCATTACATCATGCCATCATGCAACCCCTTTTTAAAACTCACCTAAATAAATTGCATAGATCGTTGATCTATTTAAATCGAGGGATATTCACATGGTGATTTCTCTTTAAAACATATTCAAAGTCTCCTACTATTATTAGGGAGCTATAATAAATATTTCATTATTTGGAATTGACCATAACCCACTTGCAAAATATCCCATGCCATTGTGATCTCAATTCTTGGTCTCCAACCTTGCCCATAATTTCTTTCATCATTTTCCGGAGCTCCATAAAAACATCTCAACATTTTTGGCCTCTCCTAAACCTTGTACTAGTTCAAACCATTTGAATTAAATTCAAATGGGTTTGAATTTAAATCTTGCTTTCGCGCCAACTTCTATTTTCTTGGATCAAGCTCATTTTTGTGAGTCCGGGAAAATAATCCCCATGTCCAACTTCTTTCCCTAACCCTCTCTTTCTTTTTCTTCTCTTTGAATCTTTTCTGCTAAAGAATTAAGAGGGAGAAGAGAGTCCAGCGGCCCAGCATGCCACTAGGCCAGGCCGGCCCACCAAATCCCTTGAGGCCCAACCTTTTCTAACCCTAGCCAGCCTCCCCGATCCCCTTGACCCCCTCGATCCCCATCTCCGTCACGCAGCGCCGCCATCCCTCCTGCTCGATCTCCTCGCTCGCTGGCCTCATCTCGGTCCATCTCCTCTCCTTCTCCTTCCTCGCGCCGCCAGAGGAGCCCCTCTCCTCGATCTTCCCTTTCCCCTCCTGTGCGCCTCCACCTCGCCCTTCCTTCTCCCCCGCGTCGCCATCGCCTCCCTCCGCCGCTTCGCCACCACGCCGTACGAGCTGCTGCTCCGCTCCACCACCATGCATCATCGCCGACCTGCCTCGCCTCGGTTCTTGTCGGGTCGCTGTCTCACTGCCGGAGCAGCGCCCGCTCCTCTGCTTTGGGTCTCGGCGTCCCCAGCTCACCAGCAGCGTCGCCCCGCAGCCTTGCTCTGTCGCCCGCCGTCGCCCTGCTTCACGAGGGCGAGGACGAGCCCCTGCCGTCGCCCCGCTTCTGCTTCCATGCCCCAGATCGAACGCAAAGGCCAAGTGCAGGACGCCTCCGCTCCTCCTCACCTTGTCCGCATCGCCGGGATCGCGTCAAGTCCCTCGCCGTTGTCCTCTGCTCGGGAACGAGCTTGGCCCCGCGCCCTGGCCTCGTCACATGCCCAGATCTCCCTGCGCCTCGCCGCCTGCTGCCTCCTCTGCATCGCGCCAAGTCCCGCTCCTGCCTCTGTTCGAGAGGAGGATGCTGTAGACGCGCCCGGTCGCTCGCGTTGACCGCGACCTGCCCATCTCCTTCGCCTCCTTGCTGTTGATGTTGACGCCAAGTCCAACGACCACCGAGCAGGGAGTATCGCAAGTACCATGACACCCATGTTCCGTCAAAGTTCGTCTACGTGCGTGTACCACTACCATCGCCGAGGACCCATGCAGCGCAAGCACCAAGTTCCACTACCGTCGCCCCGGAGACATCGGATTCGTCAAGTTCCTCTTCAAAACATGAACGACTACTTCCACTACCGTCGCCACGTGAACAACTACTTCCCACGACAACCCGTGAACGACTACTTCCACTACGGCTCGTGTACCACTACCTCCTTCGACTAACGCGTTCCACTCCAAACGCACGCTTCTAAGGTATAACCCCAAGACGACGTCCGTGGAACGAATGCATGTGTTGTAACGAGATGCACTGTTTGCACCTTGTCCAAATTGTCACTCATTTCCATGCCACTAACCCGTGGGAACCCGGTAGTCGGGAGCACCCCACCATATCTAGCATGTTGCGCACATCCGCACGCCTCCTTTTGCACCGGTATCTCCATGAGTTACCGGAACCGGAATGTTGCTGTGGCACCATTTCCATTTCACCGCCGTGGCACCCTTTTCGTTCCGCCATGGTGACAAATGCTTCATGCTCATGTCAACGTTTTCATAAAATTGCATAAAACTTGCATATGTCATCCGCATCATGATAACAACATTTAAATGGTTAAAATTGTTGTTTGCATTAAATTAAAAATATGCATATGGGGATTTTCCGGAATTGTTGTTTGTTATTTCCGGCCTCATTTAAACTTGCCTAAATAGATAGTTTTATTATGGTTTCACCCCTTGCCATGTTTAACAACATTTAACATTGTTGTGTACCTAAACGAGAGTGAACTAAATAACTCGGATGTGGTGTTTCGTCAATATGCAACTCGTTGCATATTGAGCTCCACTTAACTTGTAGTGTTGTTTGTGCATATTGCCATGCCATGCCTCATTAAACCGGACATGCATCATACTTGTTTGTGCATCATGACATGTTTATGCTTGTGTGTTTACCATATTGTTTGTTTCTTTCCGGTTTTCTTCTCTCGTTAGCTTCGGTTTCATTCCGGAGTTGTGAGGATTCGTTCGACTCCCATTCATCTTCTTCATGGACTCGTTCTTCTTCCTAGCGGGATTTCAGGCAAGATGACCGCTACCCTGGATCTCACTACTATCATTGCTATGCTAGTTGCTTCATTCTATCGCTATGTTGCGCCACCTATCATTTGCTCTTCAAGCCTCCCAAATTGCCATGAACCTCTAACCTTTGACACCCTTCCTAGCAAACCGTTGCTTGGCTATGTTACCGCTTTGCTCAGCCCCTCTTATAGCATTGTTAGTTGCAGGTGAAGTTGAAGATTGCTCCATGGTGGACAGGGTTATGTTGGGATATCACAATATCTCTTATATTATTAATGCATCTATATACTTGGTAAAGGGTGGAAGGCTCGGCCTTATGCCTGGTATTTTGTTCCACTCTTGCCGCACTAGTTTCCGTCATACCGGTGTTATGTTCCCGGATTTTGCGTTCCTTACGCGGTCGGGTGATTTATGGGACCCCCTCGATAGTTCGCTTTGAATAAAACTCCTCCAGCAAGGCCCAACCTTGGTTTTACCATTTGCCTCACCTAGCCCTTTTTTCCCTTGGGTTTCCGGAGCCCGAGGGTCATCTTTATTTTACCTCCCCCCGGGCCAGTGCTCCTTCGAGTGTTGGTCCAACCTGAGCGATGTCCGGCGCCCCCTGGGCAACTAGGGTCTATGCCAACCCGACGTCTGGCTCATCCGGTGTGCCCTGAGAACGAGATATGTGCAGCTCCTATCGGGATTTGTCGGCACATCGGGCAGCTTTGCTGGTCTTGTTTTACCATTGTCGAAATGTCTTGTAAACCGGGATTCCGAGACTGATCGGGTCTTCCTGGGAGAAGGAATATCCTTCGTTGATCGCGAGAGCTTATCATGGGATAAGTTGGGACACCCCTGCAGGGTATAAACTTTCGAGAGCCGTGCCCACGGTTATGTGGTAGATGGGAATTTGTTAATGTCCGGTCGTAGATAACTTGACACCAGATCCGAATTAAAACGCATCAACTGTGTGTGTAACCGTGATGGTCTCTTCTCGGCGGAGTCCGGGAAGTGAACACGGTCTTTGGGTTATGTTTGATGTAAGTAGGTGTTCAGGATCACCTCTTGATCATTACTAGTTGACAACCGTTCCTTTGCTCTCTTCTCGCTCTTGTTTGCGTTGGTTAGCCACCATATATGCTTAGTCGCTGCTGCAACCTCACCACTTTACCCCTTCCTTTCCCTTTAAGCTTTGCTAGTCTTGATACCCATGGTAATGGGATTGCTGAGTCCTCGTGGCTCACAGATTACTACAACAACAGTTGCAGGTGCAGGTTATGCGATGATCATGACGCGAGAGTGATGCTTGCTTGTTTTGGAGTTCTTCTTCTGCTTCTTCTTGAATCAGGGGATAGGTTCCAGGTCGGCAGCCTGGGCTAGCAGGGTGGATATTGTTTGAGTTTTCTATTTATGATTCATCCGTAGTCGGATGTTGTTCTTGTATGTTGTATTGTTGTATTCATGTGACATTGTATGTATTGGATGTATCCCCACTATTATGTAATGTTGATGTAATGATATCCACCTTGCAAAAGCGTCTTCAAGATGCGCTTCTATCCTTGGTGGGACCTTCGAGTTCCTTTAGGATAGGGTTGCATCTTGGGCGTGACACCTGCTCAGAGGCTTTGAGGTATGTAATGAAGAATACACTATTTCTTTGGCTGTGAGGCACGTGCAAGGTGTGCTCCATATAGATAGTAGCCCCTGAGACTCTGGTTGCCCGCCCTAGGCGGCAAACGGGGGATCATAAACCAATGATTGTGCTGTAAATATGTGCAGGTGCCTGCGGGTCCGGCCGCCGGCCAGTCCATTTAAGTTGCTGAACTAACGAGGCAGATTGGATCAATCGATGCCGATATCACGCTTGTGAATGAGCGGCTGGACGAATCACAAGGTATGTGCCCTGCCTTCCCTTGTATAGGAAAATATGAAGGTGGCATGATATTAATGTAATATGTTTGGACTGCAGATGGTGCTGCTGCCATGGAGGCCCTGAGGGCAGAACTTGCTCAAGCCAAGGAACAAGCTCGGGTGAGCAATGCGGCTGCCCTAAAGGCGGCCGAGGAATTGAGGGACGAATAGGCTACTCATCACCGAAGCGAGGAAAAGGTAGCCGAAATGGCTATTGAGTTAAAAAATGCCGCTGATCGGTATGAGCTCCTTAAAAAGGAGCATGAGGATAATTTGGCCGACCTGAACAAGGCACTTAATGCCACCAAGGAAATACGGACCAAGCTCAGGGGTGCGGGGGAGGAGCTTCAACAGGCCGGTAAAATCGCGGCTGGGGGCTCCTATTTACTGCGGACGAAGTATTTCGATCCGAAGTACACTCCCCTGGATGGACGCTGGAGTCCTGCGGACGCATATGCGGATTTGGCGAACAGTACGGCTGACGCTGCCGAGTTCTTCAAAGATCAATGTGATAAGGAAGTGGAGAAGCTATTCTGGTCGCAATTCAATGCTCCCACTCGCCTGCTGCCGTTAAGTGACAAGATGGCTGCTGTAGCATAGCTTCACAGGCTGTCCGGGCTTGCAATGCGGTCTGTAATAGACCATCTTTGGCCGAAGGGGGCTAAGCCGGACAGTTACTTTGGCTTGGTGCAACAATTCCTTGGGGCCGTGCCTCGGATCGATGCCATGAGAAGGTCGGCGTGCATAGAGGGTGCACGGATGGCTCTTGCCCGCGTTAAAGCATATTGGACGGATATGGAGGCCACCATTATAGCGGACCAGGATTCCGCAGGGGGCCAATATCCGGCCGAGCACTACTTGGCGCAGGTCACAGAAGGTGCCCGCCTAATAGAGGCACAGTGCTCGAAGAATGTCTTGTTCGAATGATGAATTGAATCATTGTAAAAACAATGTTTATTTTGATTGTGAGTCTTTATTTATACTGTTTGCCTGGAAATATGATTGTGTCCCCTGTGCGGCCGTTTATATATATATATATATGTGTGTGTGTGTGTGTGTGTGTGTGTGTGTGTGTGTGTGTGTGTGTGTGTGTGTGTGTGTGTGTGTGTGTGTGTGTGTGTAATCCGAAAGTTAGCAGTCGTTGGCTTCAGCCCCCATGCATACAATGCGGGGGTGTTCACGAAAAATATGCTTAATCACACTTGATCCAACGTCTTGGTCCATTAAGGAGGTGATCGCACGTCGAACTAGGCAACCGGACTATATAGCTGTAACACTTTCGCTTAGCCATGGGAGTTTAACTTTGGGGCTACTATGTAGCCCCTGGTACCTTTTGCGTGCATCCGAATACGGGCGCGTATGTACATGACCGGGAAGTGGCCCTTTGTTAATGCGGAATCCTAAAGATTCCGGTGAGTCTTCGAGTGGTTGAACAGTCTCTCGCTGCATCATGGCAGTCAGTTTTCGGCTTTCTCTTTTGAGGTGCTCATCCGGAATAACCAGGGCACAATCGCAGTAGTTCTCCTTTGGCCACCTTAGCCGATAATAACGGAACGTAAGGCGGCAAACCCAGGAGCCGGGCAAACCCAACATTTGACCAAAGACATGATTCAGAGCTGATGCATATAAGGCCAAACTTGTGACGCCGAACACTCCTGAAGGTATTCGGACTTTATAACAGATGATGGGCTCAAGAATGCACATTCATTATAAACCCTGTGTGTCCAGGTACGTGCATTAATCTGTCGTGGCAAAATGCCAAAAATGGCAGTATCCTCTGTGGGTATGGAACCCATGGGATGGTTAAACAACAAGAGGGAATAGAAAAGTTTACACAGGGGCTTAATCCAAAAAGAAACCTGTTGAACGGGGCCCTGTTGCACGTCTGCACCTTTATCTCCGTTGTGCCGTATCCTGGAAGGGTATCGCGCGAATGTTGTCTGTGGACAAGAAAAACTCATAGGAGAGTACAACGTAAGTATGCGATGGATAGTAAAAAGTGTAAGATGTTGGCCTACCAATAAGGTTGAGCCAAGTGTGGGGCTTTATTAAGTATTTATAGCCCCTGGTATCCGCTATAGGATTACATATACGGTGCCCTGGTTCGTTCTGGGCTACCGGACTTGTCTAACCGTGTCCATGGTCTTAACGACCAGTCATGTTTTTTTTATATTGGAGGCCGCTTATAGTCCGGCCGCTAGGTCCGTCGTGTGTCCCTCTGCACGCGAAGAGCGCTCTGTTATTCCGCTAACGGTGATGACGCCATGTGGACCGGGCATCTTGAGTGTAAGGTAGCCATAGTGCGGCAAGGCGTTGAAGCGGGCGAAGGCCGTTCTTCCGAGCACTACATGATAGTCGCTTTGGAAGGGTGCGATGATGAAGAGTAGTTCTTCGCTTCTGGAGTTGCCTGGAGAGCCGAATGTTACCTCCAGTATGACGGAGCCCCTGCTGTAGGCTTCGACGCCTGGTATCACCCCTTCAAAGGTGGTGTTGCTTTGGCTGATTCTGGATGGGTTTATCCCCATCCTGCGGACAGTGTCCTCGTATATTAAATTGAGACTACTGCCGCCGTCCATGAGGACCCGCGTGAGACAGTATCCGTCGATTATTGGGTCAAGTACCAAGGCCTTTGATCCTCCACGCCGAATACTAGTTCGGCCGTCCAAGTGATCGAAAGTGATCGACTAAGACATCCAGTAGTTAGGTGTGGGTATAATGGGCTCTGTATCGTGCGCGTCTCTATGCGTGCGTTCGTGCCTTCTCATGGATGTACGAGTCGCATGGATCATGTTCACTGTTTTAACCTCTGGCGGGAATTTTTTCTGTCCCCCAGTGTTCGGCTGGCGAGGTTCATCCTCGTCCTCACTTGGTGTTTCCCTTCCCTTGTGTTCGGCATTTAATTTGCCGGCCTGCTTGAAGACCCAGCACTCTCTGTGCGTGTGGTTCGCAAGTTTGTCAGGGGTGCCATGAATTTGGCATAGTCTGTCCAGGACTCTGTTCAGACCGGACGGTCCCTCTTTACTGCCTTTAGATGGCTTGTTTTGCTGATTAGGTCGATAGCCCCTGAATCCGGCATTAACCGTCGTGTTATCCGGGCTCTCTTCCTTGTTTTGGCGTTTGTTTTTATTACGTCGTGGCTTCCCGTTGCCATCCCTTATTTCGGATGTGCTGGGGTCGCTGGTGCCTTTACGGGCTAGCCAACTATCTTCGCCCGTGCAAAAGCGGGTCATAAGACTTATTAGAGCTGCCATTGTCCTTGGCTTTTCTTGGCCGAGGTGTCTAGCGAGCCACTCATCGCGGATGATGTGCTTGAATGCCGCTAAGGCTTCGGCATCCGGACAATCGGCAATTTGATTCTTCTTAGTTAGGAATCTGTTCCAAAGCTTGCGGGTGGACTCTCCGGGCTGTTGGATTATGTGACTTAAATCGTCAGCATCCGGAGGCCGGACATAGGTCCCTTGAAAATTCGCCTTGAAAGCGTCCTCGAGTTCCTCCCAACTCCCAATTGAGTTTTCGGGGAGGCTTTTCAACCAGTGTCGAGCTGGTCCCTTCAGCTTGAGGGGAAGGTATTTGATGGCGTGGAGGTCATCCCCACGAGCCACGTGTATATGCAGGATAAAGTCCTCGATCCAGACCCCTGGGTCTGTCGTTCTGTCGTATGCCTCTATGTTAACAGGTTTAAAGCCCTGTGGAAATTCATGATCCAGTACCTCTTCGGTAAAGCACAGGGGGTGAGCAGCCCCTATGTATCTGGTCGTGCTGTGGCATGTCGTCAACTATTGTTGTGTCCGGTGTTTATTCCGAACTGGTATTTGATTGGCATAATCGTTTTGATGACCATAGTCCCTCGCCGGGGTGTGTCCTTTAGACCCGTAAATGGACCTAGCTGCGCCATCTTTCTTATCCAGGTGCTCATGTAGATCGTGCGCGGCATCGGTAGCCGCTTTGTTGCGGTTGTGGAGCGGTACGTTGGGCCTCCTGGTCGTATTAGTCTTTGGTGGAACGGCCTCGTCGTTGAATTCTGGCAGTAGCTTGCGTTTTGGGTAGCTCTTTGTATGGCGATCGTCGCCATATCTTTATTCAGTGTCTAGCACTTTATTCCATCTGCGGTTGAGCGTTTCCTGTGTGGCTTTGAGCCGTTGCTTCTACTTCTTCAGACTTCTCGCTGTGGCCATAAGCTTTCTGTGGAGGTTATCTCGTTCCACACGTTCTTCCGGAATGATAAATGCATCATCGTCCGGACTATCTTCTTCTCCTAGGTCGGTTTGATGAACTCGTCCCTCTGGATCATTCTCCTCGGGCGTCTGCTCCGAACTGTGTTCAGCGTGACCTGGTTCATCCTGTTCCATCACTGGTTCCGCATGGTCGTTGTTGCCTTCGGGGTTGACCGGAGTATCAATCCTTCTGGCGCTCTTGCTGATATTTTTACTGTTGCTGGACTTGGAACAGCGTCTGCACCGTCGCTTTGGCTTTTGCCTGGGGCTTTTATCTTCCGGATTATCACCATCGTCCTCTTTGGGCGTATCCACCATGTATATGTCGTGTGACGAGGCGGAAGTCCGGTACCCCACAGATTCTGAATCTTCTCCTGCATCGTCGTCCATACCATCGATGCCTTCGGAGTCGAAGTCAAGCACGCCGGTTAAATCATCAACCGTGGCTATGAAGTGGGTGGTGGGTGGGTAACGAATTCCTTCGTCGCCTTCTTCCCACTCGAGCCGGACATAGTTCGGCCCGGAATTTTCTGTCAAAGAGAGAGTTTTTAACGAATTCAGCATGTCTCCAAAGGGCGAGTGCTGGAAGATATCCACAGCGGTGAATTGCATTACCGGATCCCAACTAGGCTCGGCGGACTCAGGAGAATGCGGACAGGAACCAACATCTGGATGCGAATCCGGGGGTCCGAAGTCACAGGCCACCACAGAGGTGAGACCCGTGCTCGGCTCCATCACCGATGAGTGTGCGGCCTGCAGGGCGAGGTCCACCCCTCCATCCTTGGGCAACGCAACTTGCTCCAGGTTTAGATCCTGAGCTTTGTCCGACAGCAGGTTTAAGCCGTGCTCGTTGTGACTGTTCGGTGATCCTGGCGCAGGCCCAAATCCGTCGAAGATCAAGTCTCCGTGAATATCAGCTGTGTAGTTCAAGTTTCCGAACCTAACCTGGTGGTCGGGGGCGTAGCCATCGATCTGCTCCAGATGGCCAAGCGAATTAGCCCGCAACGTGAAGCCGCCGAACACGAAGATCTGTCCGGGGAGAAAAGTCTCACCCTGGACCGTGTTGTTGATGATTGAAGGGGCCATCGAGCTTTGAGGTGACGACACAGAGGAACTCTCAATGAAAGCAGCAATGTCGGTGTCAAAACCAGCGGATCTCGGGTAGGGGGTCCCGATCTGTGCGTCAAGGCTGATGGTAACACGAAGCAAGGGAAACAGATGTTTACCCAGGTTCAGGCCCTCTCGATGGAGGTAAAACCCTACTTCTTGCTTGATTAATATTGAAGATATGGGTAGTACAAGAGTAGATCTACCACGAGATCGTAGAGGCTAAACCCTAGAAGCTAGCCTATGATGGTATGAATGTAATTGTGATCGGCCTTCTAAGGAACAACCTCTCCGGTTTATATAGACACCAGAGAGGGCTAGGGTTTACATGGAGTCGGTTACAAGGAAGGAAACACAACATTCGGATCGCCAAGCTTGCCTTCCACGCAAAGGAGAGTCCCATCCGGACACGGGCCGAAGTCTTGAGTCTTGTATCTTCACGCTTCAATAGTCTGGACGTTGTACATAGTCTGGCTGTCCGGATACCCCCTAATCTAGGACTCCCTCGGGCGCGCCCACACCCATTGGGTGCGCCCCCCTGTCTCATGGGCCCAGGGTGGCCCCCCTCCACTTATTCCTGCACCCACACACTCCATCTTCCCAAAAAAATCCCCATCGAACTCAAGCACGAGTTCTAGCTCATTTTGCTGCGATTTTCGATCTCCTTGCTCAAAGGTCCATTCACAAAACTGCTTTGGGAGATTGTTGCTTGGTATGTGACTCCTCCATTGGTCCAATTAGTTTTTGTTCTAGTGCTTTATTCATTGCAAATTTTTGCTGCATAGGTGACCCTGTTCTTGAGCTTGCATGTTAAATTTATGAGGTCCCAAGTAATTCTAATGCATGATATAGGCTCTAGGCACTTGTAGGAGTAGTTGCTACCAATCTTGTTTAGTTTTATTCACTTTTATTTTGAAGTTACTAAAATTTCAGAAATTTTTCAGAAAAAGAAATATGTCTAGGAGAATGTACCAAGGTGGTCCCTCAATAAAGAAAGGGCCCAGGCTTGCTATGCGTGAGCAAAATGATGAACAAACGAGGGACGCAGAAGTAAGAGCTTGTGAGTGGCCATCAGACGATTTTATGGTCAATGCAGGTATTAAGGATGAATTTGACGTATATGTGCGTAATGCCGATCTTGAGGACTTCTTACAAGATAAGTGTCCTCAATACTATCAATTGACTGATTCATTTGTGAGAAGGTTTAAATATAAATCTTCGCGTAATTCTCAGAGTGTCATGTTTGATATTTATGATAAATCCTATACCATGGACTTAGAAGATTTTACAACTGCTTGCAAACTCCCGCAGTGGGGCAATGTTAATGATCCCCACAAATCTAAATATAAAGACTTTCTTGCTAGTATTACTGTGAGAGAATCTAGGGATATAGCACAAGCTACCATAGGGAGCATTCATTTTCCTGCTATACATTATTTTGCTCTCTTCATTGGTAGATGCATTAATGGTAAAGATGAAGCATGTCATACGTGTGTCCCTGATCTTTGTGTCCTCAAGAGCGTTGTGTTAGGTAATAAAGACTACAACTTGGGGGCAATAGTTGCATGTACGTTGCATAATAATGCTAGGGCTGGAGATTTATTTGGAGGAATTTATGCGACCCGTGTGGCTAATTATCTTGGTATAGCCCCACGAGAGGGGGATATGGTGTTGCCTCCTGCTTATTTAGATTTTGATGCGATGGTCAAACATCATTTTCTTTTGAGGAATGAACAATTTCTCCAGTATCGACTAATCTTTGACAGACATAGCTCTGTCCATGTTACTCTCCCTGCTCCTTTCCTTTTTGATTACCAGGAAAAACGAAGATATGTTGTTACCAGGGAGGAGGCAGCTGAACACGAGGGGAGAGCAGAGGCGGCTCAACAGCATGCCGCAGCTTAGGAGGCATTTGCTGCTGCATCTCAGTACGACCCCAGTTATAACTATGGATATCAGCCAGGCTATCCTTGGCCTTAGACCAACTTAGGCCAAAAGCCTAAGCTTGGGGGAGTACGTATTTCTCACCGACTTTACATTCATGTTCACACACTATTCTACCTGTCGGTGCTCATACTCTTTCATTGTATTATCCATGCTAGTTTAATTTTCTTTTTTCTAGCTTTCTTCTTGTGTGTTTGATAAACCTTAAGAAAAACAAAACAAAAAATTAGTTAGTTTAATTTCCATGCTTGTAGTAGTAATAAAAATGAAAACCCAAAAAGATCTCTCGTTCTTCTTCTTGTTTGTTGGGAGCTTTCCCGTGTAAATAGTTTTATTTTCTTTTCTTTCCTTTGGAGGTCGAGAGTAGAAGACCATATTGTAAATGTTTAGTGGCTCTCATATGCATGATTGTTTATTTAACTTAGAGCCCATATTACTTTGTCTTCTCTCTTGAGTTGAATGCTTGCAGATTCCAGCTTAGTCCAATGCACGTGCACTATTATTATTATACACATCGTTCGGTCGTGCAAGTGAAAGGCAATAATGACAACATATGATGGACTGATTGAGATGAGAAAAGCTGGTATGAACTCGACCTCTCTTGTTTTTGTAAATATGACGAGTTCATCGTTCCTAATTTAGCTTATTATGAAGTAACATATTTGCAATGACATTTAAAGATTATAGTTGCTTGTGACATGCTTGATTAGCTATGAGTTATAATGGTTTACCTTGCATGCCAACATGCTATTAAAATGATTGTGGTGTGGTATGATGGGATGGTATCCTCCTTTGAATGAATTGAGTGACTCGACTCGGCACATGTTCACGCATGTAGTTGAAACAAATCAACATAGCCTTCATGATGTTTATGTTCATGGTAGATTATATCCTACTCATGCTTGTACTTGGTGTGAATTAATTTTAATGCATGTTCATGACTGTTGTCGCTCTCTCAGTTGGTCGTTTCCCAGTCTTTTGCTAGCCTTCACCTGTACTAAGCGGGAATACTGCTTGTGCATCCAAACTCCTTAAACCCCAAAGTTGTTCCATATGAGTCCACCATACCTTCCTATATGCGGTATCTACCTGCCATTCCAAGTAAATTTGATTGTGCCAAACTCCAAACCTTCAAATGAAATTCTGTTTTGTATGCTCGAGTAGCTCATGTTTCAACTAGGGTTGTCCGTATCTTCCATGCTAGGTGTGTTATTCTCAAGAGGAGTGGACTCCGCTCCTCATTCACGAGAAAGGGCCGGTAACCGGGATGCCCAGTCCCATGACCCAAAAAGATCAAAGCAAATCAAAATAATTAAACAAAACTCCCCCAGGGCTGTTGTTAGTTGGAGGCACTCGTTGTTTTGAGCAAGCCATGGATTGATGCTTGTTGGAGGTGGGCGAGTATAAACCATTACCATTCTGTTTGGGAAACGCCTATAATGCATGTAGTATGGAAGATATCGCCATCTCATAGTTGTTGCGTTGACAGTGAAAGTATGCCGCTCAAAATGTTATTCATCTCTATTTTAAAATCGAGCTCTGGCACCTCTACAAATCCCTCCTTCCCTCTGCGAAGGGCATATCTATTTACTTTTATGTTGAGTCATCACCTTCTTATTAAAAAGCATCCGCTGGAGAGCACACTGTCATTTGCATTCATTATTATTGGTTTATATTGGGTATGACTTGACTGGATCTCTTTTACCATGAATTACAATGTTTAATTAGTCCTTGATCTTTAAAGGCGCACTGCATTTATGTTTTGCGGTCTCAGAAAGGGCTAGCAAGATACCATCTTGTTATATTATATTATGATCGTTTTGAGAAACTGTTGTCATCCGAGTTTTATTATTATTGCTCGCTAGCTGATTACGCCATTGATATGAGTAATTGTGAGACCTAAGTATTATTGTGAGTATGGTTAGTTCATAATACTTGCTGAAAACTTGAATGCTGGCTTTACATATTTATAACAACAAGAGCAAATAGAGTTTGTAAAAGTTTTTCTTTATCACTTTCAGTTTATCAACTGAATTGCTTGAGGACAAGCAAAGGTTTAAGCTTGGGGGAGTTGATACATCTCCAACGTATCTACTTTTCCAAACACTTTTGCCCTTGTTTTGGACTCTAACTTGCATGATTTGAATGAAACTAACCCAGACAGACGCTGTTTTCAGCAGAACTGCCATGATGTTGTTTATTCTGCAGAAAACAAAAGTTCTCGGAATGACTTGAAAATCCACGGAGATAAGTTTTGGAAAATATAAAAAATACTGGCGAAAAAATAAAGGCCAAGGGGCCCACACCCTGTCCACGAGGGTGGGGGCGAGCCCTCCCCCCCTGGGCGCGCGCCCCTGTCTCGTGGGCCCCCTGACGCTCCACCGACCTCAACTCCAACTCTATATATTCCGTTTCGCGGAGAAAAAAACCAGAGAGAAAGTTTCATCGCGTTTTACAATATGGAGCCGCCGCCAAGCCCTAATCTCTCTCAAGAGGGCTGATCTGGAGTCCGTTCGAGGCTCCGGAGAGGGGGATTCGTCGCCGTCGTCATCATCAACCATCCTCCATCACCAATTTCATGATGCTCACCGCCGTACGTGAGTAACTCCATCGTAGGCTTGCTGAACGGTCATGGGTTGGATGAGATTTACCATGTAATCAAGTTAGTTTTCTTAGGGTTTGATCCCTAGTATCCACTATGTTCTAAGATTGATGTTGCTATGACTTTTCTATGCTTAATGCTTGTCACTAGGGCCCGAGTGCCATGATTTCAGATCTGAACCTATTATGTTTTCATGAATATATGTGAGTTCTTGACCCTATCTTGCAAGTCTATAGTCACTATTATGTGTTATGATCCGACAACCCCGAAGTGACAATAATCGGGATACTTCTCGGTGATGACCATAGTTTGAGGAGTTCATGTATTCACTATGTGCTAATGCTTTGTTCCGGTTCTCTATTAAAAGGAGGCCTTAATATCCCTTAGTTTCCACTAGGACCCCGTTGTTGGTGTCAAAACCGGCAGATCTCGGGTAGGGGGTCCCGATCTGTGCGTCTTAGGCTAATGGTAACAGGAGGCAAGGGACACAATGTTTACCCAGGTTTGGGCCCTCTCGATGGAGGTAAAACCCTACTTCCTGCTTGATTGATCTTGATGATATGAGTAGTACAAGAGTTGATCTACCACGAGATCGTAGAGGCTAAACCCTAGAAGCTAGCCTATGATGATTATGATCCTGTCCCTAAGGACTAAAACCCTCCGGTTTATGTAGACACCGGAGAGGGCTAGGGTTTACATGGAGTCGGTTACAAGGAAAGAAATATAATATATGGATTGCCAAGCTTGTCTTCCACGCAAAGGAGAGTCCCATCCAGACACGGGATGGATTCTTGAGTCTTGTATCTTCACGCTCCGATAGTCCGGACAAAGTATATAGTCCGGCTGTCCGGATACCCCCTAATCCAGGACTCCCTCAGTAGCCCCTGAACCAGGCTTCAATGACGATGAGTCTGGCGCGCAGTTTTGTCTTCGACATTGCAAGGCGGGTTCCATCTCCGAATACTCCAAAGTAACTATCGAACACTTGAACCGTGCAATCAATCATGGCGCTTGGGAAATAAGCGATTCTCAACGGGAAAGTGGGGAGGCGCACTGTTCGTCGCCTCTATAAAGGGATAAGGATTCCCCATTTTCACCCACGCCTTCTTCCTCCTCTGCTTATCCATTCCCACACCCTCGAGCTCCAGCGCCCTGGTTCACGCTTTCTCCGCACAGCCAAACATGTCCGGAGCAGGAGGCAAGTGGGTGGCCTTCACCGTGAAGGAGGAGCATATTGTGAAGCTCCGGGCGGCCGGATACTTGGCCACAGATATCGCGCATCGGCTATCAAACAAAGGGCAGGTCACTCCAACTCCGGAACCCCATGAGAGGGCCGTATTTCTCGCCCACTTCGTCCGTGGACTGGGATTTCCACTTCATCCCTTCGTCCGCGGGCTCGTGTTCTACTACGGGCTATATTTCCATGATCTAGCCCCAAATTTCGTCCTCAACATCTCGGCGTTTATCGTCGTGTGCGAGGCTTTCCTCCGCATCAGGCCTCACTTCGGCCTGTGGCTACAAATCTTCTACGTGAAGCCGAAGATCGTGAGCGGCTAGCAAGCGGAGTGCGGAGGCACCATGGTGGGCAAGATGCCCAACATCACCTGGCTTGACGGCTCCTTCACGGAGACCGTGAAATGGTGGCAATCAGGGTGGTTCTACATCACCGAGCCGTGCGACGCCAACTGGGTGGCGGCCCCCGCCTTCCCATCCGGAATCCCCATGCGGCTCACCTCCTGGGAAAAGAAGGGCCTGGCCTAGGGCGAACCTGCAGAGTTGACCACTACAGAACTGCGTCAAGAATATGAAGGACAAGAAGATCAAGCTTGTCAACATGGTCCAGGTCATGCTTGTCCGTCGGATTCTTCCATGCCAAAGGCGGGCTTTTAATCTGTGGGAGTTCGTTCCGGCCGAACACCAGACGCTTCACAAGCTCTACGGCATGACGCACAAGGGAGCATGGAAGGCTCTGTTCAAGGCCTCCGAAGTACCTCCTCCCACCTCCGAGGACCGTGGACTTCACGCCGCACGGCTCCCCCATCCGGTGAGTTTTCTAACTAAAACCGAATGCGGTTTTTCCCAATATATTCAGGAGAGAATCTTAAGTCATTTTGTGTGTTCAATCAGGAGTATGTGGAGACAGCGGAGCAGATTGACTGTCCGGCAGATACTCTCCTGACAAAGATGTTAGTCCCGGCGCCCTACAAGGCACCGGATAAGAAGGCCGAAAAGAAAGCCCCGGGGACCAGGAAGGGTCTCCGACGTAAGGTTGTACCGGACGCCTCGTCCGATGACGACGAGGCACACTCCTCCCCCAAAGGGGAGGAAGAAGAGGAAGGGTCCGCCCCATCCGGAGAGGATGAGGGGCCCAAGAAGGCGGGCCAGGGGACCGAGAAGGGTCCCCGGCGCAAAGTCGTCATACCCTCGTCGTCCGAAGACGACGAGGCAGATTCCTCCCGCGGAGGCGGGGGGAAATACGAAGAAATTCTGCCTCCCCGTACTGGGGAGGAGAAGAAGAGGAAAGCCGCCCCGGAGGGGGAGGCTAGCACGCCCAAGAGGGGAAAGGTGTCCCTTCCGGATTACTCCACCACTGCCGCCTATAGCGACGAGGAGTGGCTGCCCAGGGGGAAGCCCCTAGTAAGATCATAAGTATCCGCACTCTATTATATTTTAGTGCGACTTCGCCTCATAGTATTGTTATAATGCCGAACATATATGCAGTCCGGCCAGGGTCCATCCTGAGGTATCATCTTCGGATGGGTCCTTGAGTGATTCAGCGATGAATTCGCTCCCGACGGCCACTACTCCTCGGCCTGCGGATGACACGGAGGTGTCCCAAAGGCTCCCAGAGCAAGGGGAGGTGACTCTGGAGACACCTTGAGGCGGGATTCCAGATGTCGGGCCCACGGGGTATAAGATCCCCATGGATCGTACCGACGAGAGCCGCAGCAAGCCGGGCTCTTAGCCGGCTACCATGCCGGAACCTTCGATGGTTCCGGCTTCGGGCAGGCGGCCCCTCGCTAGGGAGGGAGAGTCGTCTGTGTCGATGACTTCCGTTACGCCAGAGGCGTCAGATAGTCTACTGGAAGCGCTTCACGGCGCTTCCATGGATGAAGAGCACCGTACTCTTATGAGTGTGGTGATTCAGAAGGTTCTGTCCGCCAAGAGCGGACTAACCGAAGCCTTCACCAGCCTCCTGACAGGCTTTGAGGTAAGTAATAAAAATGTGTGAAATTATCACCCGATAGGCAGTAGCCCCTGATACTCTGTTTGGTGTTTGGAATGAAAAGCCAAACGGAGGGTCAATTATAATCCGGAGGAGTCTAATAGTAGGTGTGCATGTGAATAAGCAGGTTGTGCTGCTTGCCGCTGCTATCCGCACGGCCGAGGTCGCCGGACTTAAACGAGACCTGGAGCAGGCACAGGGATAGCTCGGCCTTACGAAGAGGCAGCTCGAAGAGAACAAAGGTGAGAGATGCCCCATCCGCATATCATAAAAAATAGACAAAATTGGTTATTCTAACGACAAAGCGTCGTGACTTTGTAACAGGGGCCACCAGCGAGGTGGCGTCTCTGAAGAAAGCGCTGCCTGAGGCCGAAGACAAGGCAGCCCTGGAGCGCAAGGAGCGCGAAAAGCAAGATGCTAGAGTGGGCGAGGTGCAGCAAGAGCTCCAGGAGCTCGGCAAGAAGTTTGAGTCCTTGGAGCATGATCTCAAGATGAAAGGGTCTGAGCTTGCGAAGGCCCTTGCGAGTGTGAAAGATGCCAAGGCCGAAGCCGAAAAGGCACAACAGGAAATCCAGGCGGCCAAGAAGATAACGGCGGGTAAGACATTCTTTATGGAAAGCAAGCATGTGGAGGAGACATTTCTTTTACTTACCCGGATTCGGAGCTCTCCAGGGGCATTCGCAGATCTGCCATGCAGCGTATTTGATGCTGCGGAGTTCTACCGTGCCGAGGAGGGGAGCTCAACGGAGAAGTTGTTCTGGTCCCAGTATGCTGGAGCCGAACACCCGGTGCCTCTGAGTGACCAGCTGAAGCAGTTGGTGGAACTCCACAGGGCGGCCGAAGTGGCTATGAAAATTTTCATAGTCTGGATGTGGCCTGGTGAGCCCTTGTGTCGGCGTCAAAACCGGCGGATCTCGGGTAGGGGGTCCCGAACTGTGCGTCTAGGCAGATGGTAACAGGAGACAAGGGACACGATGTTTTTACCCAGGTTCGGGCCCTCTCGATGGAGGTAAAACCCTACTCCTGCTTGATTGATATTGATGATGTGGGTAGTACAAGAGTGGATCTACCACGAGATTAAGGAGGCTAAACCCTAGAAGCTAGCCTATGGTATAATTGTTGTTCGTCCTACGGACTAAAACCCTTCGGTTTATATAGACACCGGAGAGGGCTAGGGTTACACAGAGTCGGTTACAATGGTAGGAGATCTACATATCCGTATTGTCAAGCTTGCCTTCCACACCAAGGAAAGTCCCATCCGGACACGGGACGAAGTCTTCAATCTTGTATCTTCATAGTCTTTGAGTCCGGCCAATGATGATAGTTCGGCTATCCAGACACCCCCTAGTCCAGGACTCCCTCAGTAGCCCCTGAACCAGGCTTCAATGACGATGAGTCCGGCGCGCATATTGTCTTCGGCATTGCAAGGCGGGTTCCTCCTCCGAATAATTCATAGAATATTGTGAACACCAGATAGTGTCCGGCTCTGCAAAATAAATTCCACATTCCACCGTAGAAAGAATAATATTTACACACGTTCATTCTGCTGACGTATTTCGTGGCATGATGTCACACCACGTCCAAGCCTTTACTCGAATCGTTTTTATTGTTCCACCTCAGCGCCTTTAGCGAAGCGGTTTCCTTGGCACGTCTTGTCAAAGCAGAGATCGTGTCCCCTTATTCCGGGATTCTCATCAATACGGACGTGGGTAACCCAACCGCGCCATTGATCGCGGCGCTTGGGAGATAAGCGAGTTTTACCGGGCTGGTGGGGACGCGCAGTTTCGTCCGCCCATATATGAAGGGATAAGGATCCACCTTTTTTACCTACGCCTTCTTCCTCCTTAGCTTATCCATCTCTGCGCACTCGAGCTCCAGCGCCCAAGTCCGCACATCTCACCTCAACCTTCTCCAACCATGTCCGGAGCGGGAGGCAAGTGGATGGCCTCCTCCGTCACGGAGGGGCACATCAAGAAGCTGCGCAAGGCCGGACATTTGTCCAGTGATATCGCGCACCAGCTCCCCGACGAGGGGCAGCTCATCCCCACCCCCGGGCCCCATGAGAGGGTGGTATTCCTTCCCCATTTCCTTCGCGGACTGGGCTTCCCACTCCACCCCTTTGTCTGGGGGCTCATGTTCTACTATGGCCTGGATTTTCATGATCTGGCCCCGAATTTTATCCTCAACATCTC
This sequence comes from Triticum timopheevii, assembly GCA_963921465.1. Classification (NCBI taxonomy): domain Eukaryota; kingdom Viridiplantae; phylum Streptophyta; class Magnoliopsida; order Poales; family Poaceae; genus Triticum; species Triticum timopheevii. The sequence continues at coordinate 294,670,444 of OY997270.1, forward strand.
GGCATTTATCGTCGTGTGCGAGGCCTTCCTCTGCATCCAGCCCCACTTCGGCTTATGGCTAAAGACCTTCAATGTCAAGCCGAAGGTAGTGGGCGGCAGCCAAGCGGAGTGCGGAGGCGCCATGGTGGGAAATATGCCCAATGTCACCTGGCTCGAGGGCGCCTTCATGGAAACCATCAAAGGGTGGCAATCGGGGTGGTTCTATGTCACCGAGCCGCGTGACCCTGAATGGGCAGTGGTCCCCGAATTCAGATCTGGCATCCCCACGCAGCTCACCTCCTGGAAAGAGAAGGGCCTGTTGTGGGGTGATTCGGAAGAGCTGACCGGACTCCAATCCTGTCTCCAAACCCTAGTGAACAAGAAGCTCAAGCTTGTCAACGTAATCCAGGTCATGCTCATCCGCCGGATTCTCCCCTGCCAACAGCGGGACTTCAATTTGTTGGAGTTCGATCCGGCACAGCACCAGACTTTGAGCGGGCTCTTCGACACTACGTATGAAGAGGCCTGGAGGGTGTTGTTCAAGGGCGCTGAGGCACCCGCATCCGCTACCGAAGATCGCGGGTTCAGCTCGCCGCGTCCCGCTGGCGAGGTAAGCTATATTATCCTTTACGGGACACTTGCTTTCCATAGTTTGACTCTATGTGGGATCTAAACTCCCAATACCTTTAACAGGCCTGGCATAAGACGTCTGGGCAGGTTAACTATCCGGCCCCCCTTCCAGAAGATCCAGCGGATGCCCGTTTGACTGGGCTGATGGTCCCGGCACCTTATGTGCTGCCGAAGAAGAAGGCCAAGAAGAGGGCCACGGGAACCCAGAGGAGTTCCCGGCGCCAGGTGTTATTGGATTCGTCGTCCGATTACTCCGAGGCGGACTCCTCTCACGAAGACGAGGAGAAGAAAGAGGCCTCTCCCCCAGCGGGGGGAGAGAAGAAGAGGAAGGCTTCCTCAACGGGGGAGGCCGAAGGGTCCAAGAAGGGAAGGACCCTTCCCCCGGACTGTTCCACCAACGCCAACGACAGCGACGAGGAGTGGCCCTCAAGGGCCAAGCCCCTGGCGAGATCGTAAGTGTCCGGACTCCTGAATAACTCATAATTTTTCTTTTTGTCGCATAGCGTCTTGTAACGCCGCATACAACCCTGTAGTCCGCCCAAGGATGATCTCCCCGCTTCGTCGAGCGGGTCCTTGGGTTCATCGGATGTGAATAGCGCTTCACTTCCGACCGCCTCCTCCCCCCGTGACGCCGACGACGCCGAGGTGGGATCCCAGAAGGGGACCCACCAGGAGGAGGAGGCCCCGGAGGTGCCGCAGGGCAACCTCCCGGACTTTGGGTCGGACTCCGCACCGGAACCTTCAGTGGTTCCGGAGTCCGGCGGGCGGCCCCTTCGTAAGAAGGGCAAGACTGTGACGTCGGCGGCCTCCGTCCAACCGGAGGCGCCGGATAACTTGCTGGAGGCGCTCAACGGTGCTTCCATTGACGAGGAACACCGCACTGTCATGAGTGTGGTGATTCAGAAGGTTCAGCTCGCCAAAAGCGGGCTGACCAAAGCCTGCAGCAGCCTTCTAACAGGCTTTGAGGTAAGAATTTTTAAGATATGTAAAGTAGTACCGCATAGACAGTAGCCCCTGATGCTCGGTTCGGTGTTCGAAAAGAAAGGCCGGACTGAGGACCTAAAAAGATATACGCAGGAGTCTAACAAAAATATGTCAATGTGGGAATGCAGGCTGCGCTGCTGACCTCTGCCGCACTGACTGTGGAGGTCAATTCCTTGAAGCAGAGCCTCGAGCGGTCCGAGATCGAGCTCGGCCATGCCAAGAAGCAGCTCGAGGACAAGGAAGGTAAGTAACACCTTATTAAAGTTGTACCTTATAGAAAAGGATTTGGTTGCAAGAAAAATGACAAGAATAACGTGGGTACTCCAGGGGCTACGAACGAGGGGGCGACCCTGAAGGAGGCGGTGTCCGCGGCCGAACGCAATGCGGCCGTGGAACGCGCCAAGCGAGAGAAGCAGGAGGCGCGGGTGGCGGAGGTACGGCAAGAGCTCCAGGCTCTCATGGAAAAGCACGAGAGTTTGGAGCGTGACTCGAAGACTCGAGAGTCCGAGCTTGCATCGGCTCTTGAGAGTGCCAAAGCCGCTAAGGCCGAAGCCCAAAAGGCCCTCCAGGAAATCGAGGCAGTAAAGAAGATAGCGGCGGGTAAGGCATTCTTCATGCAAAGCAAGCATGTAAAAGTGAATTACCTGTTACTTACCCGAATTCGGAGCTCTCCAGGAGCGTTCGCAGATCTGCCCCGTAGTGTGTCCGATGCAGCCGCGTTCTACAAAGCAGAGGAGGGGAGCTCGACGGAGAAGGTGTTCTGGTCTCAGTATGCTGAGGCCGGACATCCGGTGCCCCTGAGCGACCAGCTGAAGCAGCTGGTCGAGCTCCACAAGGTGGCCGAACAGGCCATGAAGGGCCTCATAGTTCGGCTGTGGCCCAAAGAAGCCATGACTGGGAGCTACTTCGGTCTGGTGCGGCGGCTGGTGGACGCCTGTCCATGGGTCGATGTCATCAAGCATTCCGCCTGCATTGAAGGTGCCCGTCGGGCCCTCGCCCGCGCTAAGGTGCACTGCGGCAGGATGGACGCCGAGAAGCTTGTGACGGACGTGCCACCGCCGGGCAAGGAGTATCGCACGCCTGAGATGTATTATAAGGGTGTCCTGAAGGGTGCCCGCATTATTGCGGGTCAATGCTCCAAAGATGTAATTTTTGAGTAGACTCGCATCTTGTTATCCTGTGCGCTGAAAACTTTGTTCATATGCGCTAAGCAACGCTTGTTAATTTAAAATATTACCTTCTATGCGGCCGTTTATCAAATCTGAGAGATGGCAAGTCGTTGGCTTCAGACCCCATACCACGAGTGCTGAGGTGTTCGGAAACTTGAGCGCTCTTGTTCCCATTTTTGGGTCCTTCTAGGGAGGCGCTCAACACAACGAACGAGGCAACCCGACTTATAATGCTTAAACACTCTCACTTAGCCATAGAATTCTATAATTTTAAATTTCGGCGAAGCCCCTAGTGTTCAGAAGGCCGAAATCGGGCTGCTATCCACGCCTGGGACGGACAAAGCCGGTTCCTCGCTCTAAGCGGCATAAGTCTTTAGGGACTCGAAAAAACCTCTCGAACAGCGACCGGCTCTCGCCCCATCATGACGGTCAGTTTTAGCTTTCTCCACTGAGGTACTCGCCCAGCTCAACTGGGGCACAATCGCAGTGGTTCTCCCAGCGCTACCTTAGCCGATATAACGGAATGTAAGGTACCAAAACATGGGAGCCGGGCAAACCCAACTATTGACCCAAGACATGATTCGGAGCCGATGCATATAATGCTATAAGTTCGGGGTGCCGCACTTGTGAAAGTGTTCGGACTTATCACACCATAATTTGGGGGACTTAAGCCCCTGGTGTATTTGGCCGTACCAAAGCGTACGGATGCAACATGTCATAAGTGAATATATGTAAAAAAAGGAATGCAATGATAGGCGAAAAGCGATGCATTGTTTATTCAAAAGATACTGCGATGAATGCAGAACGATACAAATAGTGCGATAAGCAAGATGTGGGACTATTTAACATGCCCCCCTCCAGGGGTAGGCTGCGGAATGGTGTATAAAACAGGTATAATGCTCGTAATGGACACCACCTGGATACTCGTCGTAGCTTTTCTGCTTCCCTGGCTGTTGCATCGTGGGTTCGGTGGGTCTACTGTCGGACAGGGCTTCTAGTAAACGGAGTCCTGAGGATAATAAAAAAAAGGAAGAAAAAAGGATGACTCATTTGGGAGCCCCTGGTGTGGTTGAGCCGCACTCTGGGCTTGCCGTGGTCGTGCCCCTCCCCCTATGCCCATAGTATCTCCAGAGCGTAGTGATGTACGCGAAGTACTGGTCTTGCAATTTTGCGAGGGCTGGGGTTGGGGCCGCATCGCTACGCATGCTCGGAACATGCCAAGTGGTCTTGTTGTAGGTTACTCCGGGCGCGCTTGACGGTGTCCGGTCGCTTAACGGCCGGACTCGAGAATTGCCTTAAGAGGCTGCTCTACACTTCTGCCGCGAGAGCTGCTGTATGCTCCTCCGTTCGTAGAGAGCGTTCGGTGTTTCCGTTGACCGTGGTGACTCCTCGAGGGCCTGGCATCTTGAGATTGAGGTATGCGTAGTGCGGCACCGCATTGAACTTTGCAAACGCGGTTTGTCCGAGCAGTGCATGATAGCTGCTGCGGAATGGGACTATGTCGAAGATTAACTCCTCGCTTCGGAAGTTATCCGGGGATCCGAAGACCACTTCAAGTGTGACTAAGCCTGTACAATTGGCCTCTACACCTGGTATGATGCCTTTGAAGGTCGTATTTTTGGGTTTAATCCTTGAGGGGTCTATGCCCATCTTGCGCACTGTATCCTAATAAAGCAGGTTCAGGCTGCTGCCGCCGTCCATCAGGACTCTGGTGAGGTGAAACCCATCGATGATTGGGTCTAAAACCAATGCGGCGAATCCGCCATGGCGGATGCTAGTGGGATGGTCCCTTCGATCAAAAGTGATCTGGCAGGAGGACCATGGATTGAACTTTGGGGCGACTGGCTCCATCGCGTATACGTCCCTGAGCGTACGCTTCCGCTCTCTTTTGGGTATGTGGGTTGCGTATATCATGTTCACCGGCCGTACTTGTGGGGGGGAAACCCTTCTGTCCTCTATTGTTCGGCGGTTGGGTCTCTTCCTCGTCATCGCTATGCAGCCCCTTGTCATTGTTTTCGGCAATTAACTTGCCTGCCTGCTCGAATACCCAACAATCCCTATTGGTGTGATTAGCTGGCTTTTCGGGGGTGCCGTCTATCTGGCACGAGCGATCGAGTATCCGGTCCAAATTGGACGGGCCCGGAGTAGTTCTTTTGAATGGGTTTTTCCGCTGACTGGGTTTGTGTAACATCCCAATATTCTAAATTTTGGAATGTTATAAACAAATAGATAGAATGATTGTTTGCTTGATTGTTGTGTGATTGATTGAGTGAAATTTGAAACTTTTTGAAAGTTAAATGAGAGGGAATAAAAGGACTTTCCCAAACTTTCATTTTTGCTTTTATGATCTTCGTGAATTCAAATTCTTTTCACCACAAAACCCTGGAGAGAAGATCACATGACTTCTTCCATTTATTTAAATGACAATGGGTGTTGAAAATATTTGAATTTCATTTGGAAAATATTTCCAATTCTGGAACTTTATGCAACTCAATGATTTTCACGAGCGAAGATAAAATGACTTCTTCAAAACATATGAAATATGAGTTGGGAGTTTCAAACAATTAAACTCAAAGTTCTTTTGAATTTATTTTCAATTTGGAGTTATTTGGGTTTTATTCAAATTATTTTTCTCCAAAAATAAAATATACAGAAATTAGGGTAACATGATTCCCTACATCATAAAATTGGAGAGAAATACATTTGAATTAATTTTGATGTTTTTAAAATGATTTTTATTGGATTTTAGTAGAGCAGAAGCACTGTTTGAATTATTTGAATTTTTGTAAATTTTATATAAAGCTATAATAATGTTCACGTTGTAGGCAATCTTTTTCTGGAAATTTTGATATATTATATGCCTATATAATATTATTAGTTATTTTGTTTTATTCTTTTAGTTCTCTGGAAAAAAATTGTTTTTATTTAAAAAAAATGTTTCCCTCCCCGACTGGGCCGGCCCAGCTAGCCAGCCAGGTCGCGGCCCAGCCCGTGTCGCGCCGCCACCGACCTCCGGCAGGAGACCGACTCCTGTACGTCGCCGCCGCCGCCGGACTCCGATCCGGGCACACCTCCCGAAGTCCATCGCCCCCCCCCCCCTCTATTTAAGCCGCACCGGGGCCCCCTGGATCCCGATCCGCCGCCGCCCCCTCTCCCACAGCCGCCGCCTGCCCGCCGCACATCTCGCCGCCTGTCACCGTCCGCCTCGCGCCGCCGCCGCTGCACTTCACCGTCACCGCCGCCCCGCCGCACTTCGCCCACGACGCGCCCCTCCGCCGCCTCGCCGCGCGCTCGCCTCCGCGTCGCGCCGCTCGCCCGCTTCGCCGAACGCCGCCGCCGCCCGGACGCCCGCGCCGGAGTTCGCCGCCGGCCGGATCCGCCCCGCCGCCCGTCGAAAACCGCCCGCCCTGGTTTTCGTCAAAAAAACCCCGAACCGGTAATAAACCGTCCCGGTCCGGTTATCCCTTTCTGGTTTTCTTCGGTTTTCCCTTTAGCCGGTTTAATTTTTTTTAGTTAGACTAATTTAGAGAACGTTCGCTGGTTAGGTATAGAAAACGAGCGTTCGTTATTTAGTCTATTCGTTTTTCTGTTTATTTTCGGCTAGAGACCTATCTGTGAAGATTTTATTTACAGATTAGTCCCTAATCTTCAAACCCTCACTACCTTTTACTCGTTAGTCCAAATCCAACGAAACCAACGCCTACTTCTTCGTTATGATCTCCTCTATCCAATAAAACAACTTAAACATGTTTTTGAAATTTCAAAATTTGAATTAGATCAGATTTGATTTGAACTTCGTTTGATCGTAACTTGAGTTTTAAAACTCCGTTTGAGTTGATTCTTTTTGCAAATCGAAGCTCTTGAACTAAACTTTCTGATAAGGCCAAATTCACATAATTTTGGTACTGTTAGAAATTGTTTTATGTTGCAAGAGTTATTTGTTTGGTTTTGATGTTTTCCGAATTGATTTCTTCGTTCTTTAGATGCTTTTGAGTGATTGCTTATGTGTGGTTACTATTGCTTGCTCACGATAGATTGGCCGGAGTGTGACGAGTAGATCTATCAAGAGTTTTGAGTGCGAATCATCTTCATCAATATTGCAGGCAAGTTCACACTTTGATCATACCCTTTTCTACTACCCAGTTTTTATGCATTAGATCAATCCTCAAACATTGCATGATTAGGATCTAATTAAATTGTGGGTTTTGGGAAGTAGATGAGGTAGTACCTATTACCTGTTTTACTTATGAAACCTTTGGGAGTTACTTCTGCATTTGCTTATTATGCCATGCTATGCTAGTAGACGTGGATTGGATGAGTGATATCCATGACAGATGTGAGTTTGTTAATTAATGGTTTATCTAAGGTGGCAACTTTAATACACATCTGGGTGGATTGAGGCACCTGGTTTCTATCAGGACTTGCCTGTTTTTCTTTGGACCGCCACCCAGGCTCAAAGGGATCATAAGATAATTCATGCTAGTAACTTCCGTGTGCAGCCACAAGCCATTATGGTCTCTGGCATAGTTGACTAAGTCGTGCGAACTCTTATAGTGGTAGACTAGCAGATGTAGGGGATGTAGGTGTATCGGTCTACCCATCGTAAGGTGCTAGCGCTTCTGAAAGACTATGTCTCGGTCATCCGTTTCTCAAACACCATGTAGTGCGAGAAACCAAATGGAGGCGATCGAGTCTTGTGGGGAAAAGTGCGCAAACCTCTGCAGAGTGTACAAACTAATCATGATTAGCCGTGTCCCTGGTTATGGACAACTTGAGTATCTAGTACTTGAATATCATGTGAATCTCGACATGTTACTCTAATTTAATATTGTTGGGTTTGTTAATGATTACTTTTAATTGGGAATGAGGATGCTGTCAACCATTCTCAATGTTTAATGACCACCATGATAGTTAAATAAATTTATTCCTTTGTAGTAGGGAAAAATTTGCTTTACGCAAAACTGTAACCGTAGAGCTTTTCCACCAGCCAAATATGCTTGTAGTGATAGCATTTATTCGTCATTACTCTATGGTGTGAATTTGCCAGTATATTCAATGTACTGACCCTCTGTGGCTGCAACATCTCATGTTGTAGGATCTTACGATGAGTAAGTGATACGTTAGGGTTACGATTTCCTATACTCAACTTTGCCATTGGTGTTGATGGGAATCCACAGCCTTGTTGCTTCCGCTATTTGGATCGAGGTAATAGTATTTACGTTACTTTACACATGTGATTTACCTCTGTTATAAATCCTCGAGTACTGTGTGTGTCAGCATACCGATCCAGGGATGACACGTAAGCACAGAGACTTGACCGTCTGAGGTCGGGTCGCTACAAGATGGTATCAGAGCACATGTTGACTGTAGGACGTGACCCTAGAAACTGGCAAGCCCATAGGAAAGATTTTTTCTCTACTACTTCATTTTCAAAAAGATCTTTTACCTCTCTTCTCTTCTGAGCTTATTCAAATATTCCCTTTAGTGAGACTATACCCCTTTTCCCCTTTTGACCCCTCGAAGATTCGACTGATGAGACCACTCCAAGGAGTACAAGATATCGGACAAATAAGACCATTCGGAATGACGAGGATTTTACTATACATTATGATAATGGAAACTACAACTGTTGAAGACTCTGAAGAGTAGGAGAATATGAAGAATTTCCAGATTTGGTATGACCAAGGAAGGCTACACTTATGGAACTTGAAAGACTATAGAAGCTGTCAATACCCGAGATCAAGGTGTATCAGAGAAAGACCGGAACATGGAGCATTAGAACTCAAAATTTGTGTCATCGTGCGGAGTTAAGCATGCATATGCATGGAAGGATTTGATGGTAGAAGGCTGATGGATCATCTGTCAGCAAAGGATGCAGCTTTAACCTTAGCTGGTGTATCACTAGGATCTGGAGTGTTACATCAAGAAGTTTAGGGTGGATCTGCAGGAATGCCGTATTTGACAAGGAGGCAATTCATGAAAAACTCAGGACCCAGAAGCTGAAAGTAGCCAAGCTGGAGGAGCAAAACCTCGAGATACCTAAGATTCGTCAGGAACTGAAGGACAGTAGGGCACGGTTCATGCCAAGGATGTTGAAACCCGGAAGTTCGGAACGCAACTCCAGAAATATTAAAGGATGTCATGAGAGAATTCGCATCAACAGAGATGATTTGGCAAAAGAACTTGAGAAGGACAAGCATGATCAGAAGAAGCCATCGGAGACATGAAACAAGACTTGAAGAGTTTGATGATGTTGAGATCTATAGACCATTAGAAGACCCAACCCCTGTTACATACTTGCGTTAGATGCGACGATTGTGAGCTGTCATTTGTTTGTTGTTTTTCCGACAGCCACAATAAAATCTGCCTTTGCAAAACTATTGTTTGTATTGTGTGCATCCCTCTCGATCTCTCTTATCCCACCCCAAACCCATGGACCCAATAGAGGATGAATGGAGATGAGCTCATATTTTCTGGACCGATGAGTCAATTGGAGATGGACCAATGGATTCAGAACATGGAGGATCACATGAAGAATAACTCTATAGTCGGAAATGATATGACCCAGCATGCTCTTTAGAGTTTTTGAAAGAGGTGTTGTTACTTGGTGGAGGATGTACCAAACCATCAATGGATGGCAAGGAGTAACCACTTGGGGAGAATTTAAGTTGACTTTGCTAATGTCTCAGTTTGTGTCCCAGAAGTTGAAGCCTTCGGGAAAGGATATGAAGAAACCTTGTGCATGCAAGCTCTGTGGAGAAATAGGACACACCCATAAGAAACACAAGGATGAATGCCCTAATTGTGAAGGAAGTCACCCAGCTGAAGAATGCCCAACTAAGCAGATTATTTGTTTCTTGTGTGAAGGAACTACCCACTACCCTGCTCAGTGTCACATTTACCCTATAGTACAGAGAACCATCCAGCAGAAGAAAGAAGAAATGAAAGGAGCCCTCAAGGAGATGTTAGAAGAACCTGTGACGAAGGAAGATGTTGAGGACACACACAAAGGAAACAAAATTAAAGCCCGCACCAAGTCATGCTATTCATGTGGAGAAGAAGGACACATCTCCCAAGATTGTCTGAATGGAGATCTAGTAGAATTCCTGACAGAGGAAGTAGAGTATGACCCACAAGAAATAGAAGCCCTGATTGGAACGGAAAAGTCCAGGAAGAGGAATAGATTGGATTCCAGGAAGGACCTGAGTCATGTCACCTGTTACAAGTGCAAGGAGTCAGGGCACTACATCAACACTTGCCCAAAAAGGAAGCCGAGGATCCAAGGAGGCTATGTGATCATGAGGAAACCTCGAGACTTGTCAGAAGTGTTATGTTTTTGTTGTAATGAAGCAGGGCACTTTGCGAGGGATTGTCCCAAGAAGAAGGAGACTTGTGCTAATATGTGACTTAGCAGCAATGTAAATGTAGTAGCAGTAGTGAGAACATCTCTTCTGTGTTGAGATGTTGAGTTGAGGCATGTAATGGAAATACAGGAGATTGTAGTAATTGGAGAATAAATAAAGTTATCATCATTGGTACTGTTTTGGATTTTATGAGTTGTTACTCCATGAAGAAAGATTTTGACCATTTTCGAGGATATGAGAAACATGGTCTATGGATGAGATTGGAGCTTTGTATGGGAGAAGGTGCCAGACACCGTTTATGTGGGATGAAGTTGGAGATCGTCAGTTGTTTGGATCAAATGTGATCAAGGAGTTAGAAGAGGATGTTAAGATGCTTCGAGATAGACTGAAGGTAGCTCAGTTCTGGCAGAAGAGTTGTGCAGATTCAAAAATGCAAGGAGGAAGTCTATGGAATTGGAGACAGGGCGTGTCTTCGTGTGTCCCCTCTGCGAGGAGTTAAATGATTTGGAGTTAAGGGAAAGTTAGCCCCGAGATTTGTAGGACCATACCGAGTTTTGGAAGCATATGGGAGGAGTGGCCAACAAATTGGAGTCACCCGAAGCACTGTCAGGAGTTCATGATGTGTTTCACGTTTCCCAGTTGAAGAAGTGCCATGCAGGGATGGCCAATATTCCCCTGTAAGGATGCTTGACCCTGGAAAGTATAATGATGTTCCACGAAGTGGAGTATGGACTTCATAAGTATAAGTTTTATCTCGGTATGTTGGATATCCCACGAGGATGAAGAGATGAATTTCTATTGGATATAAAGGAGGTATGGTGTTGGAAATATGGATCAATGGAAATTCCATGATGAGTCTGAGTAATCACGTCTTGGTTTGGTACAACCGAAGGAAGGGAGACAATACAATTGGATGGATTTTAAGTATGCTAGGAAGCTGGAAGTTGGATGATGGAATAATGATCAGATGCCTGATGATAAGTTCAAGGACTACAAGTGATGAGATGGGCCATAACCCACAGGCCCCAGGACCTGCCAAAAAGCAAGCACCCTCTTGCTGAAGGAAAAACCCTGGAAGAAGTTATGACTTTACCAACCGACGATTTTATAGGAGCAACGCAAAACCTGAGAGTTGTTAAGGAATGATAGATGTTTGTTTGGCTTGCAGAATCAATGGATTTATCCGAACTTGGTTCGTCGACAAGAGAAATTCTGCAATGCTTGTGAGGATGACCGAGTGTTAGAATGCGAGATTCGCTAAACCATATACAAGATGATGATTTGGGTGCGGGATGGATTGATCACCATACCGACTTACTCTTATTATTCGCCTGCTATATGGGATGGTAAATCTGAGTGACTTACCTATAGTAGAGAGACGACGATCAAAACCTTGTTTAAACCTTAGAATGGTATAAGTATTTTCCCCTTGTACACGGCAGTTGTTGCCAACCGTAGGTTATACGGTGAGGTTCAGCCCAGACCAGTTTTCTGCAGGAGAAACCATAAATTGTTGACCACCATGAGATATCGATAGTTGTTTAGCATTGGCGCCAGACCCGTCAGCTAAGAAGACCCAGTCTCGGAATAACCTTACCAAGATGAAAGGACATAAGAATTGCGGTAAAGGTTATGCCACCACCGGAAGAGCCCAGAGAAGGAATTATCCAGAAGATCTAAGAAGACCGACACTGTCAACAATAAGGATGGAGTATATGAGTTTTGATGGAACCGTAACCATGCTTCTAAGGGTGGTAGCACCCGAGACCCCGGAGACGAATGTTGGATTGTCAAGACCCCTACCCTAACCTATTTCTTGCTAGCCTCTCCAAATCTCGAGGACGAGATTCATTTTAAGGGTGGTAGGTTTGTAACATCCCAAAATTCTAAATTTTGGAATGTTATAAACAAATAGATAGAATGATTGTTTGCTTGATTGTTGTGTGATTGATTGAGTGAAATTTGAAAAAAATTGAAAGTTAAATGAGAGGGAATAAAAGGACTTTCCCAAACTTTCATTTTTGCTTTTATGATCTTCGTGAATTCAAATTCTTTTCACCACAAAACCCTGGAGAGAAGATGACATGACTTCTTCCATTTATTTAAATGACAAGGGATGTTGAAAATATTTGAATTTCATTTGGAAAATATTTCCAATTCTGGAACTTTATGCAACTCAATGATTTTCACGAGCGAAGATAAAATGACTTCTTCAAAACATATGAAATATGAGTTGGGAGTTTCAAACAATTAAACTCAAAGTTCTTTTGAATTTATTTTCAATTTGGAGTTATTTGGGTTTTATTCAAATTATTTTTCTCCAAAAATAAAATATACAGAAATTAGGGTAACATGATTCCCTACATCATAAAATTGGAGAGAAATACATTTGAATTATTTTTGGTATTTTTAAAATGATTTTTATTGGATTTTAGTAGAGCAGGAGCACTGTTTGAATTATTTGAATTTTTGTAGATTTTATATAAAGCTATAATAATGTTCACATTGTAGGAAATCTTTTTCTAAAATTTTTGATATATTATATGCCTATATAATATTATTAGTTATTTTGTTTTATTCTTTTAGTTCTCTGAAAAAAATGTTTTTTATTAAAAAAAATGTTTCCCTCCCCGACTGGGCCGGCCCAGCTAGCCAGCCAGGTCGCGGCCCAGGCCGCGTTGCGCCGCCACCGACCTCCGGCAGGAGACCAACTCCTGTATGTCGCCGCCGCCGCCGGACTCCGATCTGGGCACGCCTCCCGAAGTCCATCCCCCCCCCCTCTATTTAAGCCGCATCGGGGCCCCCTGGATCCCGATCCGCCGCCGCCCCCTCTCCCGCAGCCGCCGCCTGCCCGCCGCACATCTCGCCGCCTGCCACCGTCCGCCTCGCGCCGCCGCCCCTGCACTTCACCGTCACCGCCGCCCGCCGCACTTCGCCCGCGCCGCGCCCCTCCGCCGCCTCGCCGCACGCTCGCCTCCGCGTCGCGCCGCTCGCCCGCTTCGCTGAACGCCGCTGCCGCCCGAACGCCCGCGCCGGAGTTCGCCGCCGGCCGGATCCGCCCCGCCGCCCGTCGAAAACCGCCCGCCCTGGTTTTCTTCAAAAACCCCCGAACCGGTAATAAATCGTCCCGGTCCGGTTATCCTTTTCTGGTTTTCTTCGGTTTTCCCTTTAGCCGGTTTAATTTTTTTTTAGTTAGACCTATTTAGAGAACGTTCGCTGGTTAGGTATAGAAAACGAGCGTTCGTTATTTAGTCTATTCGTTTTTCTGTTTATTTTCGGCTAGGGACCTATCTGTGAAGATTTTATTTACAAATTAGTCCCTAATCTTCAAACCCTCACTACCTTTTACTCGTTAGTCCAAATCCAACGAAACCAACGCCTACTTCTTCGTTATGATCTCCTCTATCCAGTAAAACAACTTAAACATGTTTTTGAAAGTTCAAAATTTGAATTAGATCAGATTTGATTTGAATTTCGTTTGATCGTAACTTGAGTTTTAAAACTCCGTTTGAGTTGATTCTTTTTGCAAATCGAAGCTCTTGAACTAAACTTTCTGATAAGGCCAAATTCACATAATTTTGGTACTGTTAGAAATTGTTTTATGTTGCAAGAGTTATTTGTTTGGTTTTGATGTTTTCCGAATTGATTTCTTCGTTCTTTAGATGCTTTTGAGTGATTTCTTATGTGTGGTTACTATTGCTTGCTCACGATAGATTGGCCGGAGTGTGACGAGTAGATCTATCAAGAGTTTTGAGTGCGAATCATCTTCATCAACATTGCAGGCAAGTTCACACTTTGATCATACCCTTTTCTACTACCCAGTTTTTATGCATTAGATCAATCCTCAAACATTGCATGATTAGGATCTAATTAAATTGTGGGTTTTGGGAAGTAGATGAGGTAGTACCTATTATCTGTTTTACTTATGAAACCTTTGGGAGTTACTTCTGTGTTTTCTTATTATGCCATGCTATGCTAGTAGACGTGGATTAGGTGAGTGATATCCATGACAGATGTGAGTTTGTTAATTAATGGTTTATCTAAGGTGGCAACTTTAATACACATCTGGGTGGATTGAGGCACCTGGTTTCTATCAGGACTTGCCTGTTTTTCTTTGGACCGCCACCCAGGCTCAAAGGGATCATAAGATAATTCATGCTAGTAACTTCCGTGTGCAGCCACAAGCCATTATGGGCTCTAGCATAGTTGACTAAGTCGTGCGAACTCTTATAGTGGTAGACTAGCAGATGTAGGGGATGTAGGTGTATCGGTCTACCCATCGTAAGGTGCTAGCGCTTCTGAAAGACTATGTCTCGGTCATCCGTTTCTCAAACACCATGTAGTGCGAGAAACCAAACGGAGGCGATCGAGTCTTGTGGGGAAAAGTGCGCAAACCTCTGCAGAGTGTACAAACTAATCATGAATAGCCATGTCCCCGGTTATGGACAACTTGAGTATCTAGTTCTTGAATATCATGTGAATCTCGACATGTTACTCTAATTTAATATTGTTGGGTTTGTTAATGATTACTTTTAATTGGGATTGAGGATGCTGTCAACCATTCTCAATGTTTAACGACCACCATGATAGTTAAATAAATTTATTCCTTTGCAGTAGGGAAAAATTTGCTTTACGCAAAACTGTAACCGTAGAGCTTTTCCACCAGCCAAATATGCATGTAGTGATAGCCTTTATTCATCATTACTCTATGGTGTGAATTTGCCAGTACATTCAATGTACTGATCCTCTGTGGCTGCAACGTCTCATGTTGCAGGATCTTACGAAGAGTAAGTGATACGTTAGGGTTACGATTTCCTATACTCAACTTTGCCGTTGGTGTTGATGGGAATCCACAACCTTGTTGCTTCTGCTATTTGGATTGAGGTAATAGTATTTACGTTACTTTACACATGTGATTTACCTCTATTATAAATCCTCGAGTACTGTGTGTGTCAGCATACCGATCCAGGGATGACACGTAAGCATAGAGACTTGACCGTCTGAGGTCGGGTCGCTACAGTTTGGAGCCTCTGAATCCGGCGTTGACTGTCGTATCTTCAGTATTATCGCTGTTAATGCGGCGCTTGTGCTTATTGCGATGCGACCTGCCATTGTTGTCCTTGATATTCGAACTACCAGATTTTTTGGTGAGGTTATTACTGCGGGCTAGCCAGCTGTCCTCTCCCGCACAGAAGCGGGTCATGAGTGATGTGAGGGCTGCCATGGATTTCGGCTTTTCCTGTCCTAGGTGCCAGGCAAGCCACTCATCGCGGGTGTTATGTTTGAAGGCTGCAAGGGCCTCTGCATCCGGACAGTCGACGATTTGATTTTTCTTGGATAAGGGTCGAGTCCAGAATTGTCTGGCCGACTCGTCTGGCTGCTGAATTATGTGGCTTGGGTCATCAGTGTCTGGTGGTCGCACATATGTGCCCTGGAAGTTATCAAGGAATGCGGCTTCCAGGTCCTCCCAACACCCAATTGATTCTGCTAGCAGGTTGTTGAGCCAATGCCGAGCTAGTCCTTTAAGCTTGAGTGGGAGGTATTTGATGGCGTGAAGATCATCGCCACGGGCCATGTGGATATGAAGGAGATAGTCTTCGATCCAAACCGTGGGGTCTGTTGAGCCATCGTAGGATTCAATGTTCACAGGTTTGAACCCTTCGGGGATTTGATGGTCCATTACTTCATCTGTGAAGCATAGTGGGTGTGCGGCGCCTCTGTATTGGGCTATATCACGACGTAGCTCAAGCGAGCTTTGTCTACTGTGTTCGGCCCGGCCGGAATTGTTGTATCCGGCGCGACGGTTGTCGTCGCGTATCGTGGGGCGCCCACGCGATCCGTAGATCGATCTTGATTGTCTTGCCTTATCCTCCAATATTTCTCGCAAGTCTGGCGCATTCCCCCGTGGCTTTGTACTTTTCGAGCGATGCCGGGGTGCGGCTTTAGTGGAGGGCCTAGAGGCCTCTCTGTCGCGTCCACGAGGTGGCCGGTCGGCCGTATTGTGCGCTGGTGATGTAGGTTTATATGCTTCCTCCTCTAATCGAGGCATCAGCTTGCATTTGGGGTAGCTTTTGGAGGGGCGTTCGAGTTCGTACTCTTCGGCCGCAAGGACTTCAGTCCATCTGTTGGCTAGCAAATCTTGGTCAGCTCTAAGCTGTTGCTACTTTTTCATGAGGCTGCTTGCCGTGGCCCTAAGCCTGCGTTTAAAACGCTCTTGTTCGACGGGATCCTCAGGGACGACGAATTCGTCGTCGTCGAGGCTTGCCTCGTCTCCGGAGGGAGGCATATAATTATCGTCCTCTACCTCTTTGTCTGCCGCTCTCTCATGAGAGTTGGCTTCTCCATCCTCCTGTGCTGAATCTTGCTGGAGGGGATTGTCTTCGGCACTGTCCGAGGTGTTATTATCTCCAGTGCCGGAATCTCCATTCTTGCTGTGGTGGGATTTTGAGCGGCGCCGCTGACGCCGACGCTTGGGCTGTTTTTTGGAGGGGTCATCCTACGCTGTTCCATCGCCATTCCCATCCTTTGGGATGTCCACCATGTATATGTCGTATGACGAGGTGGCTTTCCAGTGCCCTATAGGCGCTGGTTCTTGTTCTTCTCCGGCATCGTCGTCCATACCGTCGATGTCTTCGGAGTCGAAGTCTAGAATGTTGGTTAAGTCGTCGACAGTGGCTACGAAGTGGGTGGTGGGTGGGTTTTGAATTTCTTCGTCGTCCGCATCCCAACCGTCCTGGCCATAATTCGGCCAGGGCTCTCCTGATAAAGAGAGATACTTTAGCAAGTTCAGGATGTCGCCCAGGGGCGAGTGCTGAAAGATGTCCGCAGAGGTGAACTCGATGATCGGCGCCCAATCGGATTCGATTGGAAGGGGCGCGGGAGGTTCGGAGTCCAGCGAGGAGTCCGGCGCCAGGGGGTCACGAGCTTCACAAGGGACGGGGTCGGTATTCGGCTCCATCACCGTAGAGGTAGCAGCCCCCGAGGCGGTGTCTAGCCACCCATCCTCGATCGGCGCAGTCGGCTCCGAGTCAAGGGTCGGAGCGGACTCTTGTGCGGCCTCCAGGGCACTGTCTGGCGGCAGAGCTAAATCATGCCCATCGTGACAGTGCGGCGCGCTTGGCTGTGGCTCGAATCCGTCGAAGATCAAGTCTCCGCGGATGTTGGCCGTATAGTTCAAACTTCCAAATCTGACCTGATGGCCAGGGGCGTAGCTTTCGATCTGCTCCAGATGGCCAAGCGAATTGGCCCGCAATGCAAAGCCGCCGAACACGAAGATCTGTCCGGGGAGAAAAGTCTCACCCTGGACCACGTCGTTGTTGATGATCGACAGAGCCATCGAGCCTATGAGCAACGACACAGAGGAACTCTCAATGAAAGCACCAATGTCGGTGTCAAAACCGGTGGATCTCGGGTAGGGGGTCCCGAACTGTGCGTCTAGGCGGATGGTAACAGGAGACAAGGGACACGATGTTTTTACCCAGGTTCGGGCCCTCTCGATGGAGGTAAAACCCTACTCCTGCTTGATTGATATTGATGATGTGGGTAGTACAAGAGTGGATCTACCACGAGATCAAGGAGGCTAAACCCTAGAAGCTAGCCTATGGTATGATTGTTGTTCGTCCTACGGACTAAAACCCTTCGGTTTATATAGACACCGGAGAGGGCTAGGGTTACCCAGAGTCGGTTACAATGGTAGGAGATATGCATATCCGTATTGCCAAGCTTGCCTTCCACACCAAGGAAAGTCCCATCCAGACACGGGACGAAGTCTTCAATCTTGTATCTTCATAGTCTTGGAGTCCGGCCAATGATGATAGTTCGGCTATCCGGACACCCCCTAGTCCAGGCTGCTGTCGCCGTCCATAAGGACTCGTGTGAGGTGGAATCCGTCATGATTGGGTCTAGGACCAATGCGGTTGAACCGCCGTGACGGATGCTGGTAGGGTGATCCCTACGATCGAAGGTGATCGGACAGGCTGAACATGGGTTGAATTTTGGGGCGACTGGCTCCATCGCATAGATGTCCCGTAGTGCTCGCTTCCATTCCTGTTTGGGAATGTGGGTGGCGTAGATCATGTTGACCATTTTTACCTGAGGGGGAAACTTCTTCTGTCCCCCTCTGTTCGAACGCGGGGGTTCCTCGTCATCATCGTTGTGCAACCCCTTGTCCTTGTTTTCGGCGTTTATTTTACCGGCCTGTTTGAACACCCAGCAGTCTCTATTAGTGTGTTTGCCGGCTTGTCCGGGGTGCCATAAATTTGGCACGAGCGTTCCAGTATGCGATCCAGACTGGACGGTCCCTAATTATTTCTTTTGAACGGCTTTTTCCGCTGACCGGATTTGGATCCGCTGAATCCGGCGTTGACTGTCGTGTCTTCAGTGTTGTCGTCGTTGTTCCTTCGCTTATGTCTGTTGCATCGTGGCTTGCCGTTATTATCGCGGACATCCGAGGTGCCGGAATGTGGCGTAGTGCTGCTGCAAGCCAACCATCTGTCCTCGCCCGCACAAAAGTGGGTCATCAGTGTCGTGAGGGCTGCCATGGACTTGGGTTTTTCCTGGCTGAGGTGTCGGGCGAGCCACTCGTCACGGATATTATGCTTAAAGGCCGCCAGGGCTTCAACGTCCGGACAGTCGACTATTTGGTTCTTTTTAGTTAGGAAGTGAATCTAGAATTTCCTGGCTGACTCTCTGGGCTGTTGAGTAATGTGGCTCAAGTCATCGGCATCTGGTGGTCGCCCGTATGTGCCCTGGAAGTTCTCGAGGAATGCGTCTTCCAGGTTTTCCCAGCTGCCAATGGAAATTGCCAGTAGGCTGTTTAGCCAGTGCCGGGCAGGTCCTTTGAGCTTAAGGGGAAGATATTTGATGGCGTGTAGATCGTCTCCACGGGCCATGTGAATGTGGAGAAGGAAGTCTTCGATCCATACTGCAGGGTCTGTTGTGCCATCGTATGACTCGATGTTTATGGGTTTGAACCCTTCTGGGAATTCATGATCCATCACTTCGTCAGTGAAGCAGAGGGGGTGTGCGGCACCTCTATGCCGGGCTACATGGCTACGCAGTTCGAATGAGTCTGGGTGGCTGTATTCAGCCCAGCCGGTCTTGTTCATAGTGTATCCGGCGTGACGATCATCGTCGCATGTTGGGGCGTGCCCCCGTGATCCGTAGATCGATCTTGGCTGTCCTGCTTTGTTTTCCAGTATATCTTGCAGGTCTTGCCTATTGCCCCGTGCCGTAGTGTATTGGCGTGGGGGTGCGGGCTGGTATTCGGGCTGCTATGCCGTTTTATCCTGGTCACGAGGTGGCCGGTCAGCCGTCTGGCGCTCGAGTCCGTATTCGTCAGCTGCCAGGACTTCAGTCCATCTGTCTGTGAGCAGGTCTTGATCAGCTTGGAGCTGCTGCTGCTTCTTTTTCAGGCTCCTCGCGGTGGCCATAAGCCGGCGCTTGAAGCGCTCCTGCTCCACGGGGTCCTCGGGCACGCCGAACTCGTCGTCGCTGAGGCTAATCTCGTCTTCGGAGGGGGGCATGTAGTTGTCCTCCTCTGGATATCCATCTGTTGCCTGTTCATCTGGGCTGACCTGTCCATCTTCCTGCTCGGCCTGCTTGAAGGCAGGCTGATCAGGGTTGTATTCATCTTCAGCACCATCCGGATTGTTTTCGTCTCCTGTGCCGGTATTGTTGTGGCGGGGCTTGGAGCGGCATCGACGACGCCCACGCTTTGCTTTCTTCCTTGAGGGGTTATCCTCCGTTGCCTCATCGCCATTGGTTTCCTTCGGAGTGTCCACCATATATATATCATATGAGGAGGTGGTTGTCCACCGCCCTGTGAGCGGTGGTTCCTGTTCTTCTCCTGCATCGTCGTCCATACCGTTGATGTCTTCGGATTCGAAGTCAAGCATGTTGGTTATATAATCGACCGTGGCAATGAAGTGGGTGGTGGGTGGGCAACGAATTCCTTCGTCGTCCGCTTCCCACTCGAGCCGGACATAGTTCGGCCAAGAGTCTCCTGACAAAGAGAGAGACTTTAACGAGTTCAGCACGTTGCCAAAGGGTGAGTGCTGGAAGATATCCGCAACGGTGAACTCCATTACCGGAGCCCAACCAGATTCGGCGGGCTCGGGAGCGTGCGGGCTCGAACCTACAGTCGGATACAAGTCCGGGGGTCCAGTGTCACAGGCTTCCTTGGGGGTGAGGCCTGTGTTCGGCTCTACTGCCGATGGGTGTGCAGCCTGCGGGGCGGGGTCCATCCACCTATCCTCGGGCAACGCAATCTACTCTGGAGTTAGGTCCGGGGCTCCTGCAGGGGCGATATCCCGAGCATTGTCCGACAGCAGGTCTAAGCCGTGCTCATCGTGATTGTCCGGCGCTCCTGGTGCAGGCCCGAACCCGTCGAAGGTCACGTCTCCGTGGATATCGGCCATGTAGTTCAGTTTTTCGAACCTGACCTGGTGGCCAGGGGTGTAGCTGTCGATCTGCTCCAATTGGCCAAGCGAATTGGCCCGCAGTGCGAAGCCGCCGAACACGAAGATCTGTCCGGGGAGAAAAGTCTCACCCTGGACCGTGTTGTTGATGATTGAAGGAGCCATCAAGCCTTGTAGCAACGACACAGAGGAACTCTCAATGAAAGCACCAATGTCGGTGTCAAAACAGGCGGATCTCGGGTAGGGGGTCCCGATATGTGGGTCTTAGGCTAATGGTAACAGGAGGCAAGGGACACAATGTTTACCCAAGTTCGGGCCCTCTTGATGGAGGTAAAACCCTACTTCCTGCTTGATTGATATTGATGATATGAGTAGTACAAGAGTTGATCTACCACGAGATCGTAGAGGCTAAACCCTAGAAGCTAGCCTATGATGATTATGATCCTGTCCCTAAGGACTAAAACCCTCTGGTTTATATAGACACCAGAGAGGGCTAGGGTTTACATGGAGTCGGTTACAAGGAAGGAAATAAAATATTCGGGTTGCCAAGCTTGTCTTCCACGCAAAGGAGAGTCCCATCCGGACACGGGGCGGATTCTTGAGTCTTGTATCTTCACGCTTGTAGGACCTTGAGAAGAGGTGTCTAGAGGGGGGGTGATTAGACACTAAGTACCAAAGTTGCAGTTTTTAAGATCTTTAAGTTTAAGTGGACTTTAGGCACAAGTTTAACATTCACAATACATATCAATCAAGCATGCAAAGAGTTTATGAGCAGCGGAAAGTAAAGCATGCAACTTGCAAGAATGTAAAGGGAAGGGTTTTGGAGGATTCAAACGCAATTGGAGACACAGATTTTTTTGGCGTGGTTCCGATAGGTAGTGCTATCGTACATCCACGTTGATGGAGACTCCAACCCACGAAGGGTAACAGTTGCGCGAGTCCACGGAGGGCTCCACCCACGAAGGGTCCACGAAGAAGCAACCTTGTCTATCCCACCTTGGTCGTCGCCCACGAAGGACTTGCCTCACTAGCGGTAGATCTTCACGAAGTAGACGATCTCCTTGCCCTTACAAACTCCTTGGTTCAACTCCACAATCTTGTCGGAGGCTCCCAAGTGACACCTAGCCAATCTAGGAAACACCACTCTCCAAGAAGTAACAAATGGTGCATTGATGATGAACTCCTTGCACTTGTGCTTCAAATGATAGTCTCCCCAACACTCAACTCTCTCTCATAGGATTTGGATCTGGTGGAAAGAAGATTTGAGTGGAAAGCAACTTGGGGAAGGCTAGAGATCAAGATTCATATGGTAGGAATGGAATATCTTGGCCTCAACACATGAGTAGGTAGTTCTCTCTCAAAATATGTATGCTGGAAGTGTAGGTTCAGTCTGATGGCTCTCTCCACGAATGAAGAGGAGGTGGAGGGGTATATATAACCTCCACACAAAATCTATCCATTACACACAATTTACCAAACTCGGTGGGACCGAATCAACGAACTTGGTCGAACCGATTTAGTAAACCTAGTGACCATTAGGATTTTCGGTGGGATCGATATGCAACTCGGTAGGACCGATATGGTTAGGGTTAGGGCATAACATAATCTCGGTAAGACCGATTACACAAACTCGGTGAGACCTATTTTGGTAATAAGCTTTCCAGAGAGTTGGTCAGGCAAACTCGGTTGGACCGATTATGCAAACTCGGTAGGACCGATTTTGGTAATGAGTCAACCAGGAAGTTTGCATTGTAATCTCGGTAGTACCGATTACTCGTACTTGGTGAGACCGATTTTGGTAATGGACATACATAGAGAGATTACAATCCCATCTCGGTGAGACCGAGATCCCTATCGGTGAGACCGATTTGCCTAGGGTTTGTGGCAGTGGCTATGACATTCAA
The DNA here is from genome assembly GCA_963921465.1 of Triticum timopheevii. Classification (NCBI taxonomy): domain Eukaryota; kingdom Viridiplantae; phylum Streptophyta; class Magnoliopsida; order Poales; family Poaceae; genus Triticum; species Triticum timopheevii. The sequence continues at coordinate 294,692,892 of OY997270.1, forward strand.
ACTCGGTGGCGCCGGATAGAAAGAATCAGTGGGGCCGATTTTGAGTTTAGGTTTTGGGACATATTTGTGGAAGTGGGAAAGTAGTTGAGGATTTTGGAGCATATCACTAAGCACTGTGGAGCAAGAAACTCATTAAGCAACACCTCATCCCTCCTTGATAGTATTGGCTTTTCCTATAGACTCAATGTGATCTTGTATAACTAAAATGTAAAATGAAGAGTCTTGAGCTTGAATCCATAGCCAATCCTTTGTCCTTAGCATCTTGAAGGAGTTCCCACATCCTTTAGTCCATGCCACTCCATTGTTGAACTTATCTGAAGCATACTAGATAAAAGTGTTAGTCCAACAAGAGATATGTTGACATTAATTACCAAAACCACCTTGGGAGCACTTGTGCTTTCAATCTCCCCCTTTTTGGTAATTGATGACAACATACATCAAAGCCTTAGATAAAGATATAGAGAATAGCAAGTAAAGCTTTGGAAAGACATGTAACAAGCATAGGCTCCCCCTACATGTATGAAATCATGTGAATATGGAATATAGAAGCATGTGAGAGCATAATCATGATAGAGCAGGCAATGTGTTACATGTATCTTGGCCATATGCATCAGAGCAAAGAATATTAAGGAAAATACCTTCATGCTCATGAGTCCTTCTTGCAAACAATATGTACATCAGCAAGAATTCCTCATACACATGATTGTGATGCATATACTTACCTTGTAGTCTTGAGTTGGCTTAGGATAGAATGAACCTGCGTAAACAAGGTTAGATAACACGGGTACATCTACTAGCCAGAGCAAACAGAAGAAACCACAAGAATACCAAGACTGGGATGACATGTAGAGAGTGAGTACTAAGTACCACATTGGATTAGGCATGTCCCCAAGAGTAAAGATATGCAATGAATTTAATTGATTTATTTCCCTTAGATGTCTTGCTCCCCCTGAATCTAGCATGGGATACTAGGAGAAGATAGGGAACAGAAAATCAGAGCTGAAGGATATAATTGATGAACAGAGCTAATGCAAGCTAATGCAAATAAGCACAAAAGATCATATGAACATGTCTCTCCCCTCAATAAGACATGTGGCATCTCTCCTCTTGAACACCAAGCATCTGGGATCCTTGAGAAATACTTTTACTTAAGTATTCTCTCCCCCTGGAGATCTCTCTCTCCCTGAGGATCTCTCTCCCCCTGAAGAGGTGATATACTCTTTCTCTGATGTGACCTCTCTCTAAATGATAAGCTTTGATGTGATCTCTCTCTCCCCCTTTGACATCAATTTCCAAGAAGGGTTTTCTGAAATCTATCGAATGGGTTTGGTCCTTGAGTCACAGCACAAAGTAATGATAAAAATGTGATGCTTGTAGAGGACAAGATTCATTGAGTGGAGCTGGATCAGAAGAAACACAGAATAAGTGGCAAACTATTTTTCCTGTTGTGAAATCGGTGGCACCGAGTGGTGTTCTTCGGTTGTACCGAAAGGATTCGGTTGGACCGAAAATAGCAAATCGGTGAAACCAAGTTCATCACAGAGAAAACACTTGTCGCCTCACCTCACTAGACTAGTAAGATCTCACAAAGATTTGCAAGGAATTTGATGCAGAAAAATGCAGAGCAAACAGAAAGAAAGCTAGATGAAGTTTTTTTTTGAAAGGGGAAACAAATATGCATGAGACGAATGCAAAAACACAGAAAAGAACACAAGAGAACTTCATCTAGAGATGGTCGGCGACAGAGTCACCTATGTTAGAGTATATTGACTTAGGAGTCAAGTGAGATCACTTGATCATAGGTCATACTCATCGTTTAAGCTCAAAATGGGGTTGCCATTTTTCGTTTAAGCATCTTGATTTATTCACATCTTGTTGAGTTGCTTTAACTCATGACTTGGAGTAAAGCTTCTCTAAGATGGAATAACATACCTTGGTTGGTGGTGGTGTCCATGTAGTTGAACTTGTGTGGGTTGCTCAAGGTTGATGTAGTTCATCAAGAGTTGGGAGCACCACTTGGAATTTGAGTCCATATTCCTACATGGGTTAGTTCTTGCAAGGAAGAGCACTTGTGTATCCAAAAATGACAATCATGAAGCTCAACATAGAATTTGTCAAAGGATATGTTTGAGTGGTTCCGTGCTTCCTTGTCTTCAACCACCATAGTGTAGAGACTTGGTGATGTAGAGATTGCTCAAGATATGAGTAGGTTACAACCTCATGGAATTAGATTCATCCAAGTACCTACATGGGTTAGATAACATGCAAGATACAAATATACCCAAGACATAAGATTTTCATCATAAGAGAAATATCAAGGATTAGTCCTAAGCTCATGTCTTGCATGTATCCAATGGAGTTTCTACTCCAAGTTTGAAGCATCAATGATGTTCAATTCTCCTCTTAACCTACAAAACACTTTCTCATCAAGAGGTTTAGTGAATATATCCGCTAATTGCTTTTTGGTGCGAACATGCTTAAGATCAATGTCACCCTTAGCAACATGATCTCGAATGAAATGATGACGAACTTCAATATGCTTAGTTCGAGAATGTTGTACGGGATTATGACCAATTTTGATAGCACTTCATTGTCACAAAGCAATGGAACATGTCTCACATATATACCATAATCTTTAAGAGTTTGGGTCATCTAAAGTAATTGAGCACAACATGAACCAGCGGCAATGTATTCCGCTTCGGTGGTGGATAAGGATACCGAGTTTTGTTTCTTGGAAGACCAAGACACAAGAGATCTACCAAGAAATCTACAAGTACCCGAAGTGGACTTTCTATCAACCTTGTCTCCGGCATAGTCCGAGTCGGAGTAGCCAACAAGATCGAAAGAGGCCTGTTGGTGTCAAAACCGGCGGATCTCGGGTAGGGGGTCCCGAACTGTGCGTCTAGGCGGATGGTAACAGGAGACAAGGGACACGATGTTTTTACCCAGGTTCGGGCCCTCTCGGTGGAGGTAAAACCCTACTCCTGCTTGATTAATATTGATGATATGAGTAGTACAAGAGTAGATCTACCACGAGATCAAAGAGGCTAAACCCTAGAAGCTAGCCTATGGTATGATTGTTGTTCGTCCTACGGACGAAAACCCTCCGGTTTATATAGACATCGGAGAGGGCTAGGGTTACATAGAGTCGGTTACAATGGTAGGAGATCTACATATCCGTATCGCCAAGCTTGCCTTCCACGCCAAGGAAAGTCCCATCCGGACACAGGACGGAGTCTTCAATCTTGTATCTTCATAGTCTAGGAGTCCAGCCAACGGTGATAGTTCGGCTATCCGGACACCCCCTAGTCCAGGACTCCCTTAGTAGCCCCTGAACCAAGCTTCAATGACGACGAGTCTGGCGCGCATATTTTCTTCGGCATTGCAAGGCGGGTTCCTCCTCCGAATACTTCATAGAAGATTTTGAACACAAGGATAGTGTCCGGCTCTGCAAAATAAGTTCCACATACCACCGTAGAGAGAATAATATTTACACAAGTTCAATCTGCTGACGTATTCCATGGCGTGACATCACACCACGGCCAAGCCTTTATTCGAATCGTTTTCACTGTTCCACCACAGCGCGTTTAGCGAAGCGGTTTCCTTGGCACGTCTTGTCGAAGCAGAAATCATGTCCCCTTATTCCGGGATTCTCATCAATACGGGCGTGGGTAACCCAACTGTGCCATTGATTACGGCGCTTGGGAGATAAGTGAGTTTTACCAGGCTGGTGGGGACGCATAGTTTTGTCCGTCCATATAAGGGGATAAGGATCCACCTTCTTACCTACGCCTTCTTCCTCCTTTGCTTATCCATTTCCGCGTACTCGAGCTCCAGCGCCCAAGTCCGCACATCTCGCATCAACCTCCCCCAGCCATGTCCGGAGCGGGAGGCAAGTGGATGGCCTCCTCCGTCACGGAGGGGCACATCAAAAGATTGAGGAAAGCCGGATACCTGCACAACGACATTGCGCACCGGCTTCCAGACGATGGGCAGCTCGTCCCCACCCCCAGGCCCCATGAAAGGGTGGTGTTCCTTCCCCATTTCCTCCGCGGACTGGGCTTCCCACTCCACCCAATTGTCCGGGGGCTCAAGTTCTACTACAGCCTAGATTTCCACGACCTGGCCCCGAATTTCATCCTCAACATCTCAGCGTTTATCGTTGTGTGCGAGGCCTTCCTCCGCATCAAACCCCACTTTGGCTTATGGCTGAAGACCTTCAATGTCAAGCCGAATGTAGTGGGCGGCCAGCAGGCGGAGTGCGGAGGCGCCATGGGGGGCAAGATGCCCAACGTCATATGGCTCGAGGGCGCCTTTGTGGAAACCATCAAACGATGGAAATCGGGGTGGTTCTACATCACCGAGCCGCGTGACCCTGAATGGGCAGCGGCCCCTGAATTCAGATATGGCATCCCCACACAGCTCACCTCCTGGAAAGAGAAGGGCCGTACATGGGGTGATTTGGAAGAGCTGACCGGACTCCAAACCTGGGTCCAAAACCTTGTGAACAAGAAGATCAAGCTTGTCAACGCAGTCCAGGTCATGCTTATCCGCCGGATCCTCCCGTGCCAACAACGGGCTTTCAACTTGTGGGAGTTTGATTTGGCACAGCACCAGACCTTGAGCAGGCTCTTCGACACTACGTACGAAGACGCCTGGAAGGTGTTGTTCAAGGGCGCCGAGGCTCCCGCATCTGCTACCGAAGATCACGGATTCAGCTCGCAGTGTCAAGCCGGCGAGGTAAGCTATTTTACCCTTTGCGGGACGCTTGTTGTTCATAGTTTGACTCTATGCGGGATCTAAACTCCCCTACCTTTGACAGGCCTGCCAAAGAAGTCCGGGCAGGTTAACTGTCCGGCTCCCTTACCAGAAGACCCAGCGGACACCCGATTAACGGGGCTGCTAGTTCCGGCGCCTTACGTGGTGCCGGAGAAGAAGGCCAAGAAGAAGGCCACGGGAACTCGAAGGAGTTCCCGACGCCAGGTGTTGTCGGACTCATCATCCGACGACTCCGAGGCAGACCCCTCCCGCGAAGACGGGGAGGGGGAAAAAGAGGCTTCTCCCCCAGCGGGGGGAGAGAAGAAAAGCAAGGCTTCCCCGACTTGGGAGGCCGGAGGGTCCAAGAAGGGAAGGACCCTTCCTCTGGACTTTTCCACCAACGCCGACGACGGCAAAGAGGATTGGCCCTCGAGGGCCAAGCCCCTGGCGAGATCGTAAGTGTCCGGATTCCAGAATAACTCATGATTTTTCCTTTGTCGCGTAGTGTCTTCTAACGCTGAATACAACCATGTAGCCCGCCCAAGGACGATCTCCCTGCTTCGTCGAGCGGCTCCCTAGATTCGTCGGATGTGGATAGCACTTCACTTCCGACCGCCTCCTCCCCCCGTGACGCAGACGATGTCGCGGTGGAGTCCCAAAAGGGGCCCGACCAGGAGGAGGTGGTCCTGGAGGCACCGCAAGGCGACCTCCCGGACTCCGGGCGTAAAGAGGGCAAAACCCCAGAGGGCTCTAAGTCCGGCCCTATGCCGGACTCCGTACTGGAACCTACAGTGGTTCCGAAGTCCAGCGGGTGGGCCCTTCGTAAGAAGGGCAAGACTGCGACGCCGGTGGCCTCCGTCCAATCGGAGGCACCAGATAACTTGCTGGAGGCGCTTAACGGCGCCTCCATCGACGAGGAGCACCGCACTGTTATGAGTGCGGTGATCCAGAAAGTTCAGTCCGCCAAGAGCGGGCTGACTGAAGCCTGTACCAGCCTTCTAACCGGCTTTGAGGTATGTAATTAAGATATGTAAAAATAGCACCACATAGACAGTAGCCCCTGATGCTCAGTTTGGTGTTCGGAAAGAAAAGTAACTGAGGATCTAAAAAGATATATGCAGGAGTCTAACATAAGCATGTCAATACGGGAATGCAGGTTGCGCTGCTAACCTCTGCCGCACTGACTGCGAAGGTCAATGTATTGAAGCAGAGCCTCGAGCGGTTCGAGAACGAGCTCGGCCGTGCCAAGAAGCAGCTCGAGGACAAGGAAGGTAAGTAATACCTTATTAAAGTAATACCTTATAGAAAGGATTTGGTTGCAAAAAATGACAGGAATAACGTGAGTATTGCAGGGGCCACGAACGAGGTGGCGACCCTGAAGGAAGCGGTGTCCAAGGCCGAAACCAATGCGGCCGCGGAACGCACCGAGCAAGAGAAGAAGGAGGCGCGGGTTGCGGAGGTGCGGCAAGAGCTCCAGGCTCTCGTGGAAAAACACGAGAGTTTGGAGCATGACTCGAAGACTCGAGAGTCTGAGCTTGCCTCGGCTCTTGAGAGTGCCAAAGCCGCTAAGGCCGAAGCCCAGAAGGCCCTCCAGGAGATTGAGGCGATGAAAAAGATAGCGGCGGGTAAGGCATTCTTCATGCAAAGCAAGCATGTAAAAGTGAATTATCTTTTACTTACCCGAATTCGGAGCTCTCCAGGAGCGTTCGCAGATCTGCCCCATAGTGTGTCTGATACTGCCGCGTTCTACTGGGCCGAGGAGGGGAGCTCGACGGAAAAGGTGTTCTGGTCTCAATATGCTGAGGCCAGACATCCGGTGCCCTGAGCGACCAGCTGAAGCAGCTGGTCGAGCTCCACAAGGTGGCCGAACAGGCCATGAAGGGCCTCATAGTTCGGCTTTGGCCTAAAGAAGCCATGCCTGGGAGCTACTTCGGTCTGGTGCGACGGCTGGTGGACGCATGTCCATGGGTTGAAGTCATCAAGTGTTCCGTCTGCATTGAAGGTGCCCGTCGGGCCCTTGCCCGCGCTAAAGTGCACTGGGGCAAGATGGACGCCGAGAAGCTTATGACGGACGCGCCACCGCCGGGCAAGGAGTATCGCACGCTCGAGATGTACTATAAGGGTGTCCTGAAGGGTGCCCGCCTTATAGCGGGTGAATGCTCCAAAGATGTAATTTTTGAGTAAACTCGCATTTGTTATCATGTACGCTTGAAAACTTGTTCATGTGCGCTAAGCAACGCTTGTTAATTCAAAATATTACCTTCTGTGCGGCCGTTTATCAAATTTGAGAGATGGCAAGTCGTTGGCTTCAGCCCCCATGCCACGAGTGCTGGGGTGTTCGGGATAAACTTGAGCGCTCTTTTTCCCATTTTTGGGTCCTTCGAGGGAGGCGCTCAACACAACGAATGAGGCAACCGGACTTATAATGCTTGAACACTCCCACTTAGCCATAGAATTCTATAATTTTAAATTTCGGCGAAGCCCCTAGTGTTCGGAAGACCGAATTTGGGGCGCTATCCATGCCTGGGCCGGACAAAGCCGGCTCCTCGCTCTAAGCGGCATAAGTCTTTAGGGACTCGGAAAAAACTCTCGAACAGCGACCGGCTCTCGCCCTATCATGACGGTCAGTTTTAGCTTTCTCCACTGAGGTGCTCAACCCAGCTCAACTGGGGCACAATCGCAGTGGTTCTCCCAGCGCTACCTTAGCCGATATAACGGAATGTAAGGTACCAAAACATGGGAGCCGGGCAAACCCAACTATTGACCCAAGACATGATTCGGAGCCGATGCATATAATGCTATAAGTTCGGGGTGCCGCACTTGTGAAAGTGTTCAGACTTATCACACCATATTTTGGGGAACTTAAGCCCCTGGTGTATTTGGCCGTACCAAAGCGTACGGATGCAACATGTCATAAGTGAACATGTATAGATAGAAAAGGAATGCAATAATAGGCAAAAAGCGATGCATTGTTTGTTCAAAAAATACTGCAATGAAGGCAGAACGATACAAATAGTGCGATAAGCAAGGGATGGGACTACTTAACATGTGCCCCTCCAGGGGTAGGCTGCGGGATGGTATGTAAAACAGGTATACTGCTCGTAATAGAGACCACCTGGACACTTGACCTAGTTTTTCTGCTTCCCTGGCTGTTGCATCGTGAGTTCGGCAATTCTACTGCCGGACAGGGCTTCTGGAAAATGGAGTCCTGCGAATAAGAAAAAAAAGAATACACTTGGGAGCCCCTGGTGCGGTTGAGCCGCTCTCCGGGCATGCCATGGTTGTGCCCCTACCCCTATGCCCATGGTATCTCCAGAGCGTAGTTATGTACGCGTGGTACCGGTCTCGCGATTTCGCGAGGGCTGGGGTTGGGGCCGCATTGCTACGCGTGCTCGGAACGTGCCAGGCGGTCTTGTTGTAGGTTACTCTGGGCGCGCTTGACGGTGTCCGGCCGCTTGACAGCCGGACTCGAGAATTGCCTTAAGAGGCTACTTTGTACTTCCACCGCGAGAGCCGCTGTATGCTCCTTCGTTCGGAGAGAGAGTTCGGTGTTTCCGTTGACCGTAATGACTCCTCGAGGGCCTGGCATCTTGAGCTTGAGGTATGCGTAGTGCGGCACCGCATTGAACTTTGCAAATGTGGTTCGTCCGAGTAGTGCATGATACCGCTGCGGAACGGGACTGTGTCGAAGATTAACTCCTCGCTTCGGAAGTTATCCGGGGATCCGAAGACCACTTCAAGTGTAACTGAGCCTATACAGTTGGCCTCTTCACCTGGTATGACGCCTTTGAAGGTCGTCTTTGTGGGTTTAATCCTTGAGGGGTCTATGCCCATCTTGCACACTGTATCCTGATAAAGCAGGTTCAGGCTGCTGCCGCCATCCATCAGGACTCTAGTGAGGTGAAATCCGTCGAAGATTGGGTCTAGAACCAATGCGGCGAATCCGCCATGGCGGATGCTAGTGGGGTGGTCCCTTCGATCAAAAGTGATCGGGCAGGAGGACCCCGGATTGAACTTTGGGGCGACTGGCTCCATCGCATATACGTCCCTGAGTGCACGCTTCCGCTCCCTTTTGGGTATGTGGGTTGCGTATATCATGTTCACCGTCCGCACTTGTGGGGGGAAACCTTTCTGTCCTCTATTGTTCGGCGGCCGGGTCTCCTCCTTGTCATCGCTATGCAGCCCCTTGTCATTGTTTTCGATAGTTAACTTGCCTGCCTGCTTGAACACACAACAATCCCTGTTGGTGTGATTGGCTGGCTTTTCGGGGGTGTCGTGTATCTGGCACAAGCGATCGAGTATTCGGTCCAAATTGGACGGGCCCGGAGTATTTCTTTTGAATGGCTTTCTCCGCTGACCGGGTTTAGAGCCTCTGAATCCGGCATTGACTGCCGTATCCTCAGTATTGTCGCCATTAATGTGGCGCTTGTGCTTGTTGCGACGCGACCTGCCGTTGGTGTCCTTGGTATCCGAATTACCAGGGCTCTTGGTCATGTTGTTACTATGAGCTAGCCAGCTATCCTCTCCCGCGCAGAAGCGGGTCATGAGTGTTGTGAGGGCTGCCATGGATTTCGGCTTTTCCTGTCCTAGGTGCCGGGCAAGCCACTCGTCGCGGATGTTGTGTTTGAAGGCTGCGAGGGCCTCTGCATCCGGACATTCGACGATTTGATTTTTCTTGGTTAAGAACCGTGTCCAGAATTGTCTGGTCGATTCATCTGGCTGCTGAATTATGTGGCTTAGGTCATCAGCGTCTGGTGGTCGCACATAAGTGCCCTAGAAGTTGTCGAGGAATGCGGCTTCCAGGTCTTCCCAACAACTGATTGACTCTGCTGGCAAGCTGTTAAGCCAATGCCGCGTTGGTCCTTTAAGCTTGAGTGGGAGGTATTTGATGGCGTGTAGATCATCACCGCGGGCCATGTGGATATGGAGGAGATAGTCCTCGATCCAGACCGCTGGATCTGTTGTGCCATCGTATGATTCAATGTTTACGGGTTTGAAACCCTCAGGGATTTGATGATCCATCACTTCGTCTGTGAAGCATAGTGGGTGTGCGGCGCCTCTGTGTTGGGCTATATCACGACGCAGCTCAAATGAGCTTTGTCTACTATGTTCGGCCTGGCCGGAATTGCCATATCCGGCGTGACGGTTATCATCACGTATCGTGGGGCGCCCACACGATCCGTAGATCGATCTTGTTTGCCTTGCCTTGTCCTCGAGTATATCCCGCAGGTCTGGCGCATTTTTCGGTGCCTTGATATTTTTTGAGCGGCGCCGGGGTGCGGCTTGAGTGTAGGGCCAAGAGGCCTCTCTGTCGCGGCCACGAGGTGGCCGGTCGGCCATATTATGCGCTGGTGATGTAGGTTTAGGTGCTTCCTCCTCTAATCGGGGTAGCAGCCTGCGTTTTGGGTAGCTCTTGGAGGGGCATTCGAGTTCATTCTCTTCGGCCGCAAGGACTTCACTCCATCTGTCGGCTAGCAAGTCTTGGTCAGCTCTAAGCTGTTGCTGCTTTTTCTTGAGGCTGCTTGTCGTGGCCATAAGCCTGCGTTTGAAACGCTCTTGTTCGACGGGATCCTCAGGCATGACAAATTCGTCGTCGTCGAGGCTTGCCTCGTCTTCGGAGTGAGGCATATAATTATTGCCCTCTACCTCTCTGTCTGCCGCTCTCTCGTGAGGGCTGGCTTCTCCATCCTCCTGCGCTGAATCCTACTGGAGGGGGTTGTCTTCGGCACTGTCCGGGGTGTTATTGTCTCCGGTGCCGGAATCTCCATTTTTGCTGTGGCGGGATTTAGAGCGGCGCTGATGACGCCGGCGCTTAGGCTATTTCTTGGAGGGGTCGTCCTCCGTTGTTCCATCGCCATTCCCATCCTTTGGGATGTCCACCATGTAAATGCCGTATGACGAGGTGGCCTTCCAGTGCCCTGTAGGCGCTGGTTCTTGGTCGTTTTCTGCATCATCGTCCATACCGTCAATGTCTTCGGAGTCGAAGTCTAGCATGTCGGTTAAGTCATCGACAGTGGCTACGAAGTGGGTGGTGGGTGGGCTTTGAATTTCTTCGTCGTCCGCATCCCAACCTTCCTGACCATAGTCCGGCCAGGGCTCTCCTGATAAAGAGAGAGACTTTAGTGAATTCAGGATGTCGCCAAAGGGTGAGTGCTGAAAGATGTCCGCGGCAGTGAACTCCATGATCGGCGCCCAATCGGATTCGATTGGCAGGGGCGCGGAAGGTTCGGAGTCCGGAGAGGAGTCCGGCACCTTGGAGTCACGAGCTTCACAAAGGACAGGGTTGGTATTCGGCTCTATCGCCGTAGAGGTGGCAGCCCCCGAGGCGGTGTCTAGCCACCCATCCTCGATCGGCGCAGTCGGCTCCGAGCTAAGGGTCGGAGCGGACATTTGTGCAGCCTCCAGGGCACAGTCCGGTAGCAGAGCTAAATCATGCCCATCGTGACAGTGCGGCGCGCTTGGCTGTGGCTCGAACCCGTCGAAGATCTAGTCTTCGCGGACGTCAGCCGTATAGTTCAAACTTCCAAATCTGACCTGATGGCCAGAGGTGTAGCTTTCAATCTGCTCCAGATGGCCAAGCGAGTTGGCCCGTAGTGCAAAGCCGCCGAATACGAAGATCTGTCTGGGAAGAAAAGTCTCACCCTGGACCGCGTCGTTGTTGATGATCGAAGGAGCCATCGGGCCTGAAGGTGACGACACAGAGGAACTCTTAATGAAAGCACCAATGTTGGTGTCAAAACCGGCGGATCTCGGGTAGGGGGTCCCGAACTGTGCGTCTAGGCGGATGGTAACAGGAGACAAGGGACACGATGTTTTTACCCAGGTTCGGGCCCTTTCGGTGGAGGTAAAACCCTACTCCTCCTTGATTAATGTTGATGATATGGGTAGTACAAGAGTAGATCTACCACGAGATCAAAGAGGCTAAACCCTAGAAGCTAGCCTATGGTATGATTGTTGTTCATCCTACGGACTAAAATCCTCCGGTTTATATAAACACCGGAGAGGGCTAGGGTTACACAGAGTCGGTTACAATGGTAGGAGATCTACATATCCGTATTGCCAAGCTTGCCTTCCACGCCAAGGAAAGTCGCATCCGGACACGGGACGGAGTCTTCAATCTTGTATCTTCATAGTCTAGGAGTCCGGCCAACGGTGATAGTTCGGCTATCCGGACACCCCCTAGTCCAGGACTCCCTCAAGGCCCTCTTAGGATACCAAATGCCAAAATTTGGTGTATGGATTAAGTATCTCACTATCCTTTTCACGGCCTTAAGATGACATTCTTTAGGAGCAGCTTGATATCGTGCACACATGCACACACTTAGCATGATATCGGGACATGAAGCACATAGATATAACAATGAACCAATCATAGAGCGATAAACCTTTTGATCAACCGGTTCACTATCTTTGGTCAAGTCAAGATGTCCACTAGTAGGCATGGGTGTAGTCATACCTTTGCATTCTTGCATATTGAACTTCTTGAATAAGTCCTTGGTGTACTTCGTTTGAGAAACAAAGGTACCTTCCTTAGTTTGCTTGATTTGCAACCCAAGAAAGAATTTTGAGTTCACTCATCATAGACATTTCAAACTTCTCCGACATTAGCTTCCCAAACTTTTCACTAAAATAAGGGTTAGTTGAACCAAATATAATATCATCAACATAGATTTGGCACACAAATAGTTCTCCATTAACCCTTTTAGTAAAAAGAGTAGAATCAATTTTCCCAATTTCAAGGCCTTTTTCAATAAGGAACTTGGTCAAGCATTTATACCACGCTCTAGGAGCTTGTTTAAGACCATAAAGAGCTTTGTGAAGTTTGTAAACATGATTGGGTTTCTTAGGATTGACAAAGCTGGGAGGTTGCTTAACATAAACTTCCTCCTCTACTTCACCATTTAGAAAAGCACTTTTAATCTCCATTTGGTACAAGGTGATATCATGATGATTAGCATAGGCAAGTAAGATGCAAATGGACTCAAGTCTAGCAACGGGAGCGTAAGTCTCACCATAGTCCATACCTTCGACTTGTGTGTAGCCTTGGGCGACGAGACGTGCTTTGTTGCGAACTACTTGTCCATCTTCATCGTGCTTGTTGCGAAACACCCATTTGGTATCGATGATGTTGTGGTTGTTGTCGGGCTTCTCAACCAATGTCCAAACTTGATTCCTCTCAAAGTTATGTAGCTCTTCATGCATAGAATTTATCCAATCCGGATCTTCCAATGCTTCTTCAACCTTCATAGGTTCAATGCTAGAGATGAAAGAATAGTTTTCACAAAAGTTAGCTAAATGAGTTTTAGAGCGAGTGATTCTCCCGGTTTGAATATCATTGTAGATTTGCTCGACGGGGTGGTCTTTAGCAATTCTTGCTTGAACTCGTGAAAGCTTTTGCTTGTTTCTTGGTTGAACTTCTTCTTCATCTTGTTCTTCTTCTTGGCCTTCTTCATTGTTGGCGTTGTCGTTCTCTTGTCGTGGTTGAGAAGGACGTTGTTGACGTTCATCTTGATGCACTTCCTCGTTTTCTTCATCTTGGTGCATCCCACTTGTGGATGCTTCCGTATCAACTCTTGGTTCACCTTGTCGTGAAGTGGAAGCTTCCACTTGGACGGACGAGGTACTCTCCTTCACCTCCGTTGGACGAACCTTGCCAATAGACAAGTCTTGGATTGCTTCCGAAGGATCTTTGTCTCCTACATCAATTGGCAATTGCTCTACTTGCGAGCCGTTAGATTCATCAAACTTCACATCTACCGTCTCTTCAACCTTTCAGGTGAAACTGTTGTAGACACGGTAAGTGTGAGAGTTTGAGCCATAACCTAGTAGGAAACCTTCATGAGATTTAGGAGCAAATTTAGAACGACGATGCTTATCAAGAATGTAGCACTTTGAGCCGAATACTCGAAAATGTCCAACTTGGGGTTTGTTACCGGTGAGGAGCTCGTATGCCATCTTGCCGAGTAGCTTGTGAAGATACAAGCGATTTGTTGCATGACAAGCTGTCTCAACCGCTTCTGCCCAAAAGTTCTTCGGTGTCTGGTACTCATCAAGCATCATTCTCGCCATTTTGATGAGTGTCCGGTTCTTCCTCTCAACAACTCCGTTTTGTTGAGGTGTGTACGTAGCCGATAACTCGTGTGAAATCCTTTCTTCGTCAAGAAAGGTGTCCACATTTGCGTTCTTGAACTCCGTTCCATTGTCGCTGTGAACCTTCTTGATCTTCACTTCAAATTGATTTTGGGCCTTCCTAGCGAAGTTTTTGAAGATCTTTTGGACCTGAGATTTATCATTGAGAAAGAACACCCATGTAAATCTTGAAAAATCATCAACTATAGCTAGACCAAAAGAATTTCCACAGAGACTCCTGTAGGAGTTGGGACCAAAGAGATCCATGTGAAGTAGCTCGAGTGGCCTCCTTGTGGTCATGATGTTCTTCACGGGATGCCTTCCTCCAACCTATTTACCTGCTTGACAAGCACTGCAAAGTCTATCCTTATCAAATATGACATCGTTAACTCCAAGGATATGATTTCCTTTAATAAGCTTGTCAAGGTTTCGCATACCAACATGACCTAATCGTCTATGTCATAACCAACCTTTTGAGGATTTAGCAATGAAGCAAGTTTTAGGTTGAGCCTTTTTAGTGAAATCAACAATGTATAGATCACCTCTACGCACACCGGTAAAGACCATTTTATGATTGTCTCAACAAAACACTTGGCAATCTACTTCAGTAAATAGGACATTGAAACCAAAATCAGCAAGTCTAGATACTGAAAGTAAGTTGTATCCAAGAGATTCAACAAGTATGACATTTTGTGTGGAGCTATCATGTGATATGGCCACCTTACCAAGGCCAACCACCTTACCTTTTGAGTTGTCACCGAAAGTGACATACTTTCAAGGACTATCATTTTCAGCAAGCTCACGAAACATGTCTTTATCTCCGGTCATGTGATCGGTACATCCACTATCAAGAACCCATTCCTTTCCTCCTGACATATATCCCCGATGCCATAAGACCAAAATGTCTCATTGCATCATCAAGATCGAACTCACTATCATCATCCTCATAATAGTATCCATGTTCAACATCGTCATGTGGTGGATCGAATCCTAGAGAGGGTGATTCGTTAGAGTGAGTTTGACAATGATCTTGCTTATGAATTTTTATAGCTTCGGAAATAATATCACTAATAATTCCAACATTTCCTTTGGCACGCATAAGGTTTGTAAGCTCAAATAGACGATCACCGAACATAGGATCACTAGTATTCATCTTACTCAAAGCAATAGACTTATGGAGAATTTCATCAAGATTTTTCAAGGAATAATTTGGAAAGCGTTCCTCAAGAAATTTCCATATAGTGTAGGCACACTTAAGAGTAGGCAAACATCCAATCAAGTTTCTAGGCAATCCTCTAATGATAAGTTCGGCCGTTCTAAGATTCCTAATCATGTCAATTGACTCATCATGGGTAGGATGCATAGGGTCAACATGAGGTGCACAAGGGCTAGAAATGTACTTGTTCAAATGATATTGATTGAAGATTACAAGCATCTCATTTATCCACTCATGAAAATACTCTCCATCAAGAATAGGCACTCTATGTCTAAGACTCGCCAAAGTAGACTCATCCATCTTCCTCCAATGGTGATTAAACCAAGGCAATGGAGACCAATGCTCTGATACCACTTGTAGGACATTGTGAAGAGGTGTCTAGAGGGGGGGTGATTAGACACTAAGTACCAAAGTTGCAGTTTTTAAGATCTTTAAGTTCAAGTGGAGTTTAGGCACAAGTTTAACATTCACAATACATATCAAGCAAGCATGCAAAGAGTTTATGAGCAGCGGAAAGTAAAGCATGCAACTTGCAAGAATGTAAAGGGAAGGGTTTTG